>CM028132.1:1406945625-1408445000 GCA_016271365.2 Neoceratodus forsteri
GGCTGGCATAGGTGCCATAAACTGAGGGTGGGGGTTTGTTTTTCAGCTTTAGGGGATTAAGCAAGCCACTGAAGTTGGGCGACCAGTTGCTACAAAAGATTAATGGACCCATCATGGGGATTGGGCACCTGAAGTAGGGAAGACATGTGGGAGTATCTGCAGCTGGGATTGGGCACCCAGAGTGAGGAAGGCATGTTGAAGTATTCAACACTGGGTTTGGGTACCCAGAATAGGGAAGGCATGTGGGAGTATCTGATACTGGGATTGGGTACCAGGTGTAAGGAAGGCATGTAGGAGTATCCAACACTGGGACTGGGCGCCCAGAGCAGGGATGGCATGTGGGAGTATCTGACACTGGGATTGGGCACCCAGAGTTGGAACGGCATGTTGGAGTATCCAACACTAGGGTTGGACACCTGGAGTAGGGAAGGTATGTGGGAGTATCCAACATTTGGATTGGGCACCTAGTGTAAGAAAGGCATGTAGGCATATCTCATACTGGGATTGGGCACCCAGTGTAGGGAAGGCATCTGGGAGTGTCTGACATTGGGACTGAACCCCCAGATTGGGGGAAGACATGTGGAATATCTGACACTGGTATTTGGTACCCAGAGTAGCGAAGGTATGTGGGAGTATCCGACACTGAGATTGGGCACCCAGAGTGGGGAAGGCACGTGGGAGTATCCGACACTAGGACTGAGCACTCAGATTCAGGAAGGCATGTGGAAAGAATCTGGCACTGAGATTGGGCACAGAGAGTAGAGAATGCATGGTGGGGAAGGAATCCACTTTTGAGACTGGGCACCCATTGTAGGGAAGGCATGTGGGAGGTATCCGACACTGGGATTAGCAGTGTTAGGAAAGCAGTTGAGGTATACCCCATTTCAACAGTGTATGTAACTATTTTCATATGAAAATGTCCTGTGTTATTCATTGTAAATCAGCTTTATTGAATGGATTTTTCCCACAAATAAACCTGATAATTGGGTATCTGACTCTGAGGTTGGGTACCCAGTGTCAGGAAGGTACAGTACTATATTAGAGGGGTATCCAACACTGAGGCAGATGATGTCGGGAAAGCAGGGGTATCTGACACTGGAATTGAGCACCCACTGTTAGGAAGGCATTTGTTGAAATCCAACACTGGGACGTGGCAGCTGGAGTAGGAAAAGTATTTGGGGGGAATTAGACACTTGGATTGGGTACCAAGTGTCAGGAAGGTACTGTATTAAAGGGGTATCCAAACTGGGGCAGATGATGTTGGGAATGAAGGGGTATCTGACACCGGAATTGGGCACCCAGTGTCAGGAAGGCATTTGTTGAAATCCAGCACTGGGACATGGCAGCTGGAGTAGGGAAAGTATTTGGGGGGAATTAGACACTAAGATTTGGTACCCAGTGCAGGAAGGTATGTTTAGGTATCCAGCACTGGTAGAAACAAAGAAACAGAATGTGTTGGCAGAAAAGAACCAGTAGACCCATCTAGACTTCACTAATTTCCCTGCCTATTACTACACCCTGAACCCTAGTTGATCACAGATGTCCCTCCCTCCTCTCTTTCTTCTGCCAATTATGCCCATTAGCCTATCCCACGCATGCTTGAAGCTCCACACTGTCTACACTCCACCACCTCTTCTGGCTGCCACCCTGTATTTTTTTTTTTTGCAATTGAGTTTATTTTATAAATTTCAATATAACAATACAGTGGTGGACATGGCACAAACCAAAGCTATATGCACCTACAGCATGGAACACAGAAAGTAAACAATAACTCTGGTCTTGGTGCATAGTCTCAATTATGACAGATTTTAAAAGCAAAAAAAGATCTAAATAATACAATCAGATTATACAAATAAAGGGACTAAAATATATTAAAAAAAAGAGGCTAAATTCCCGCCCCCCATTGCCCTCCCCCCCAAAAGCCCAGCAAGCACACAAGGGTAACAGATAGGGAAATAACCATAGCAATAAATCTAAGATTTAATCTAAGACAAAACTCTCTGAGTGGCGCTTCACCCAAACTTTTCACAAACCGCGCCCTTTGCCCCTGAACTCTTCATCCCTAGCAGTCCCGGCTCAATCTACCTGTAACTACCTGTGATTACCATTCCTGTAGCACGTAAATTGTAACTAAGTTATAACTGCCTGTAACTACCAAACTGTAACCACGGAGATGTATGCTGTAACCGCAATATTGTGACTAAGTGTAGTTCTGTATTTGTCCTCTTTGTGACGAGGTACCTTTGGAAATGAGCCTCTGGCTCAAAGGTTGTAAACCGATGTATAAATAAATAAATAAATAAGAAGAAATCAGATTTCTTAACAGCCAGTCATCCCATATAGTCAGATTGCTTGGTATGTGTCACAAGATTAACGCATTGTAGAAAAAAACGTACTGAGAAATGTAGAAGATATAAAGGGCATGCAGGGAGGGGAGTAGAGAATTAGTTAATAGCCATATTTATCCCTCAGGGCAGTGAAAAAGGGATTACAACATTTTTGAAACCTAGGCCAAGCATTAGTAGTTCTGGCCACACTTCTCTCTGCATTGATAGCATTGAGGAATTCTGCCCACCATTCCCAAAGGGAAGGTATCCACGATTCCTTCCAGTGCTGGAGAATCAAAAGTTTAGTAACCGTGGAGACCATAGCCATCTGAATCTTGAGAGACAATAAGGGAAGGTAGGCATTGGCGTAGCCTGGTTGGCATGGGCCCTGGTGCAAGGAATGAACATGCCCCCCCCAGGTGTATAGTTAAAAAATGGGTACACTATCAGTCACCTAGTGACGTGGCCTTTTTTCTGTGCGTTTTTCTTCTTTCAATCAAACTCCCCCAGTCCCCGAGTCTCTGTCCTTCAGTAATTTTTTTATTTTGTAATCAAATTTTTTTATGTGGTTCCACTACCAGTTCTTTTGCTTATTATCAAAGCAGCCTAGCAGCTGCAGCACTTCTTTCTTGTTCCTATAATCCCTTCCCTTGCTTCTGGTCTTAACTAAGCCCTTCTATAGTGCTTCTGGCCTTCCAGTTTCATAGTACTTTCTCCAATCTCTCTCCTCAGCTGATCTCAGTCCCCTTGTATTGTTCACTGAATCTCTCAGTCTCTCAAACAGTCTCTCAGTGCTGTCTCTTACAAGTGTATATAATCTGTGTGACCCATAGAGTAATTGATTTTTTTAGGCAAAATAAGAATTGGAAACAAAAACTTTACTGTCTAAAAACCCTCTGTCTCAGTTAGAGAGGGACTTTCTCTCAGTCAGACCTGAACCTGTTCCATTCCTTTTTGCCAGCTTGAATAAATTTCCTCCACAAAATCCTCCCCAGTCCTCCGAGCTCAACCATCTCCCCAAAGCTAACCAAAGTAGCTGAGACAGAGCAGAGGCCAAGCTGCGGCAACCGCCAGCCACACAAATATGCGGTGGTAGGATTTAACTTGTGGCTCAGAGGCGTTAGAAAATGATTTTGAAACTAAACAAAATAATTCAGAATCAGGTAGTAGTAATACAGTTTTGTTTTTTTTAGACCATGCATAGCTCTACATAGCAGCACAGTCCACTCCTTCTGTGTACTCAGCCGAAATGAGCAATAACAGTAATGGCACTTTCTGCAAGCTGGAGGAACCGAGCGCCTGCTGATGTGATGTCAGTCCTCTCTCTCTGTCTCCCACCTGCCCCAACTCACCAGTGCAACACAGCCATTGGTCACCATCTGTCAAGTACTGAGGCAGAGCAGCAGTCTCCATTTGCTGCCTAATCTGTCAGTCATGATGACAGACAGATAGGCGGCACCTCTGCTGTTCGGCTCCGATGGCTCGGCTCTTCTCAGTGGCTACTCCTGAGTCCCCTGGCCCCCCACATGATGTGTAGCTCAGTCTGTCACATGGTGGTGGGGTCAGGATGCCTTTCTAATGCATATTCATTCAGAGTGAGCAGCCGCTGGGTGGCTCGCGCCTGCCTCTTCTGTCAACAGTCAGAGACTGTAAGTACTAGTATCTCTTAGCTTGCTCGAGTCATGACAGAACGGGAGTGCTGTGGGACAGTCCAGTAATCAGTATAGGGGAATCTGGATGGGCCCCTCCAGCTCATAGACCCCAGTGCAGTTGAACCACCTGCACACTCTATTCCTACGCCCCTGAAGGGAGGTGTAAAGTTCCAAAAGGCATACATTCTCTTCAAAATATGGTGATACGGGTAGGTATCCAGAGATGTGCTTTTTAATCTCATCCCAAAAGGTAGCTATCTTGGGACACTACCATAATTTGTGGCTTAGTGAGGCAATTGGAGCACCACAGACTTGGCACTTTGGGGAAGATAATGCATCCATTCTGTGTAATTTACAGGCAGTATAATATAAATTACGTAAAACATTAAATTGAATGCATCTTTATCTTGCTTAATAAGCCTAAAGTTATCTAACCAAATAGACTCCCATTGAGAACCATAGGGGGGATTAATCATTTTATGCTGCCAATAGAAGGCTGCTGAGGAGCAGTTCTTCCCGGAGCTGTTGAGGAATGCTTTGTAAAGCTTAGAAACAGGTTCGCCTTTCTTGGCTAATAGCAAAAGAGGCTCTAGGAAAGGATCTACCTTGTCCATCCAAGGAGGTTTGCCCAAACATTTCTAAAGACAGTGGCGGACTTCGGTGAGCTAAAACCAAAGTTTCTCTGGAGCGCCCAATTTAGACTGGATCTGGGAAACTGAAGGAAGTGAAGGTCCTTGAAGAAACTGTTTTGGTTTTATATCAGGATGTAGTTGAAGGACTTTGGGGTTTATAGGTTTGTTAGCGATTTGCAAGTTGGGATTATTACAGAGGGGTTGGGAAACATCTGTTCTTGTAATCAATGTGAAATGTCTACAGAACTGGTAGAAGGCTCTAATGGTCCACCCTACAGGTGATTACTGAATTTCTGGGGGGATAACAGCCCAAGGACAATACAGAAAGGTTTTTAAGGATAAAGACTCTGTCTTGGCACATTCCTGGTCAAAGAGTAGTCCAGGAAAGTTCATGAGGGATTCCTCACAAGGGGAGGCCCAAAGTAGGAACCTACTAGCATGGATGGCCAAGAAATAGAGAAAGAAATCTGGTAATTGCAGACCTCCCTTTTGTTTGGGGCCCATAAGCTTCCAATGTGCTCTACTAGGGGGTTTCCCATTCCACATAAAGTCAGACGACATTCTGTGGAGCTTTTGAAAAAACATTTAGGGAGGTACAAGGCTAGACTACTTGGGGAAAAAATAATTTAGGCAGTATTGTCATCTTTAGAATGTTTGTTCTGCCCCAAAAGGAGGTGGGAAGTGTCCCCCATCATGACAGATTTTCTTTAATTGATTGTAAGAGGGGGTCAAAGTTAAGGCTTTTTAATTTATCCAGGTCCCGTGTAAGTTTTATCCCCAAGTAATTGATGAAATCTTTTTCCCAGTGGAAGCCTAGGGATTCCACCTGACCCCTGTCTACCATAACTGAAAGGGGATAAACAGTGGTTAAATTTTGTTAATTTTATAGCTGGAGAACTCACTAAACTGCGCTAATGTTTGCATTGCTCAAGGGAGAGAGGTGTCCCAATTAGCCAGGTGGAGCAGTAAATCGTCCGCAAAGAGTGAGAGTTTAAATTCCTGCGAGCCTAACCTTATTCCCCGAGTTCCTTCCTCCCTATTAAGCACCCTGGCTAGAGGTTCAATATATGAATTAAAGAGGTAGGGGGACAGAGGGCATCCCTGTCTGGTTCCACTCCTCAAGGGGAAGGCATCTGAAAGGTGGTTATTGCACAACAGTCCTGCTGAAGAGCATTGATAAAGAATACTGATCCATTGTATAAAACTACCTGGGAGTCCAAATTGGGAAAGAACTGTAAAAAGGTAGGACCAGTCCACTCTATTAAAGGTTTTTTCAGCATCCAGGGACACCAGTACAGCTTTCGACCTGGGGTCCCTGGATGCTGATAATAAGTGGCCCAATTTACAAAAATGATCTGCAGAAGAGCAGCCTGAGACAAACCCTGCTTGTTCTGTCCCTATCAAGGGGGTCCAAACCTTGGCTAATCTGGTAGCCAAGATTTTAGCATAAATTTTAATATCAACATTAAACAGGGATACCGGCTTATAGCTGCCAATCTGTGTAGGATCCTTCCCTGGTTTGGGAAGGAGTATAATTCTAGTCTCAAAAAGAGAGCAATCACTGACTGGGTGCAATTCCCAGAATGCAAATAGCTTGCTGAGTAGGGGGACAAGTTGGGGTTAGAAGGTCCATTAAAACAGGCCGGTGTAGCCATTTGGCCCAGGGGCCTTATCTGGGTGCAATGAGTCTATTGCAGCAGAGATTTCTCCCTTGGTAATAGTCCCCTTTAAGGAGAGTTGAGCCATGTCAGAAAGGTGGGGCAGATGAGCCCTCTGGAGAAAATCCTCCATTAATCAAGAGCGGGGGGCCGACCTTGGAAGGGGGGAATAAAGGGATTGGTAAAATTCTTTGAAGGAGGATGCCATTTTCTGGGGATCAGTGAGCAGTAAATCTGTATTGGTATCTTCAATAGCAGCAATCCATTTATTGGTAGAGCGTTGTTTTAATCGCCAGGCAAGGTATTTGCCTGGTTTATTACCCCGCTCGAAATAAGTAGCATTGATCTGAGAGGCAGCTTGCTCAACGTTTTCTAAGAGGGATCTAGCATAGTAGGCTTGAAGGTGATTTAATTCTAGAGATTTTTCATTGGACAATTTGTCAATCCCCTGGGTTTCTAAGTTATGTATCTTAGCCAGACAATTATCTAAATGGAACTGTTTCTTCCTTTTAGTCATGGTGGCAATTCGGATGAGCTCCCCTCTGCATTTTAATTTTAGGGCTGCCCAGACCTTATCCATCTCAGGAATAGAGTCTATGTTGTCCTGTATAGTTAAAGAAAGGTAGGTGCCAAAGCAAGAGTGAATTTGGTGGTCTTTCAAGAGGGAGTTGTTAAGGGTCTAATGTGTGGGGTCTAAGAAGAGGGTCTTGCAGTTCCACTATAACAGAGATGGGTGAATGATCTGAGATCACTCTGGGATAAATTTCGGTGTCAGAAATACCAATACAAAGCTGTTGGCTCAGTAAAAAAATAATCTAAATGGGAGTAGCTCTTATGGACTGGGGAGAAGAAAGTAAAATCTTTGGTTAAAGGGTATAAAAGCCGCCATGGATCTACCAACCCCAAGGAGGACATAAGCTCCAGTAAGGCTTGTTGGGCAGGGGAAGAACTGAAGCCTTTATGGTAAGTCTGGTCAATGTCATTTACTTGGACAATGTTCCAATCCCCTCCCAAGATAGTTGGTAGGTGAACAAATGGATCTATATTGTGGTCAGGTGAGAAAAAAAGGAAGGAGTGTCTGCATTGGGACCATAAACTGACCCCAATAGTAGTTCCTGAGTACTGCGCCTACCGTAAACTAAGATATAATGGCCTTCTGGGTCCTTTATCATTTGGGTAGCAGAGAAAGGCACTCCTCTTGCTATTAAAATGGCAACACCCCATTTATGGGAATTAAGCTCTGCACTGAAAACTTGGCTAACCCAACTTTTCTGTAAATATATTTCTTGATCAGAGGGAAGATGAGTTTCCTGGAGAAAGGCAATCATGGGTCTAGTTTTGCCAGATGGTTCAGAATGACATATTGTTTTCCATTGTCCCTATCCCCTTTGATGTTCCAGGAAAGAAAATGACTTTTCCAGGTCCCCCTAGCCTCTCCTTGACAATGCCCTCCATCACCTTGCCCACCACCGATGTCAGGCTGACAGGCCTGTAGTTCTCTGCCACCTCCCTTGATTCCCCCTTGTGGATAGGCACTATAAGCGCCACCTTCCAGTTCTGGGGCACCCACCCTGTCCTCAGAGAGATGGTGAAAGTCTCTAGGGGTTTCGCCAGGAGATCTGCAAGTTCCTTCAGCACTCTGGGATGTAATTTATCCGCCCCGTGCTTTCTCTGTCTTAAGGGAGCTGAGGGCTCTCACTTCTCTGCTGTGATTTCCACCTCCAGTACCTCTTCTCCTGCTTAGCCTCCCTCCTGCCAGTGATGCCTCCCTCTCCCCAGACCCGCCGATCGGTAAGGGTCCCCTCCTCAGTATCTCTGTCTCCTACCATGTATGATGCAGCACCCCATTTTCCTTGGTGGAAACTGAGGTGAAGTACTCATTTAGTACCTCAGCCTGCTCCCCCGGGTCTTGTGCCCATCTCCCTGATTTAATCCTGCTAATCTGCCCTTCACCCTTCGCTTTTCCCCAATATATCTAAAGAACCCCTTGTTCCCTCCTGATTTCCCTGGCCAGGTTCTGCTCTTCCTTGCCTTAGCGACCTCACCACCCTAGTGGCCCTTCTAGCAATCAGCTCATACTCCCCGATCCCTTTCACCCTTGAGCACTTGAATTGCCTATAGGCTGCCTTCTTTCCCTGCACCACCTCCTGGACCTCCCTGGTCCACCAGCAGGGTTTTGGGCCCTACCGCATTTTCATCTTACTCTTGCACAGGTGCTGGTAGCATCTTGAACCCCTCTCCTGATGTTTTCCCACCTACTATCAGCGTCCATGTCTGACCAAATCCCATCCAAATGCTCCTTAAGGATCCTTCCCATTTCCTTAAAATCCATTCCCCTGAAGTCAGTTACCTCCGTCTTTGTGCAGCTTTCTAGCCCTCCTAGGTCCAGGCAGAACCAGACCGTGGCATGGTCACTCCCCGCCAATGGGTTCCTTACCTCCAGGCCCCTAATCTGGTCACTGTCTGCCAGGACCACATCCTGTACCCGTGCCTCCCTGGTGGGTTCCCCCACCTGCTGAGTTAGGAACGCGTCTTATGTATACATTTTTTTTTTTTTAATGTTGTCTTGCACTTGTGCAAGCAACATATTGTGGTAGCTTGGAATAGAAGGTGTTGGAGGTGAGGTCCTGTTGTAGTCAATGGCACCACTGCTTTTTCAGGCTGGGCTGTGTGGCATGAATGAAATGGCATGCTGTCTGACAGCAGTTGCAAAAGCTGCCACCAACTTGAAACAATTTTGCTGCGGCAATGAGGAAGCTCCCCTTCATTGCAGGGTGTGCCTTGCCTGGTGTAACATTTCAATAAACATGGCAGTGGCTGTTGCCATCTGCCTCTCACAGTCCCCAAGAAGCTGATGCTGGGGGTGCCCAACCCTCGTCAGGCATGTCCCTCTCCAGTTCATCTGCTGATGGGGAGCCCCATCCCTGCCTGCATAATATTCCCTATGTAATAGTTTTATATGCCAAGGGTTGCCTAATCCTCGGCATCATGCGCCTCCAAACACAGACCCATTTTTCTGTACTCGACAGGGAGCCCAGTCCCTGTCAGCTTCAGTTCCCCATACCAAAAAATATAGGTGGCACACTTGGAGCCAACCCCAGTGTTGCAAAAACAAACCTGTAAAGGAAAAATCTTCCCACAATTTGTTTTTAACCTGAAAGAAAAAAAACGGTCCCTCATTGTCTCTTGTGTCCCCTACCACAACCCGCACCCACTTCACCCCATACTTACCTCTGGAGTCTGGCGCAACAATCTTCGATGGAGCAGGAACATTTCTGCACTCTTCAAAGCCAACCACAAACTGAAGAAATGCCGGTAAACTGTATAATGGCATAAATGGGGGGTCAACTTAGGTGGATATCTCTGCCATTTTTGTGACTTTTGGCTACAAGTATTCAACATGGGGTTCTTGGAAACCTACCTCATGAACTCAGTCACTGTCATTTTGTTATTTGGTCCCAAAAGATGATTTTGTGGTCACTACATGGAATCACCTTTCATGACTGATTAACAAAACAACAGTGTCACTGTTCATGAGATGGCCCCAAAAGCCTATGCTGCAAAGTTGGTGAAAAAAATTCCTACAAATTACTGTTACAAGCATGTATTGTGCAGTTTCTATACACGCTCATAACTTTGAGAATTTTTAATATTTTCATTCCAGATTTTCAGCATTGCCATTTTTTCACACCTCCTTATGAACAGCATAGCTGTCACTTTTCACATCCTGCCCAAAATGTATTTTCGCATATGTGGTGCACAATTGCATGGTTGCTGTTGGAAATCAATGTTCAGGACAGATTAAGAAAATGATAGTGACACTGTTCATGAGTGGAGGTCCCAAAATGCCTATTTTGAAAATTTGGTGAGAAAATGCCACAAAATGACTGTGTTATGAGCGTGTGTTGAGCAGTTTCCCCACACGCTCATAACTTCAAGAATTTTTGATATTTTTCACCCAGATCTTCAGCATTGTCATTTTTCACACCTCCTTATGATCAGTACAGCAGTCATTTTTCACATCCTGCCCAAAATGTGTTTTTGCACATCTAGTGCACAATGGAGTGGTCACTGTGGGAAATCAAAATTCGGGACAGATTAAGAAAATCACAGTGACACTGTTCATGCATAGAGGTCCCAAATGCTTTCATGAAGTGGAGTCATGAAAAGCAAATGCTAAAAATTTGGAGTGCAAATACCAACAAACACCCAAGGTGTTCAGGTTTCTAACCATAACGTCCCACCCTGTACAGACTGACATGTGTGGGTTTTGATTGTCAGCTGTAATGCCGAACCAGCTACCCTGATTGCACCATCTAGTGACTTCCTTATTGAATGGCTACATACGTTCCATGACCCAAGGCACAAAGGAGGCTTCAGAATCTAGGGTAGGTGAGGAAATGTCATGATGTTATGGTGACACCTTAAAGCACACAGTGCCTGCAGTCTCTGCAGGGTGGGGGTTAGGTTGACGTCTGTTTCATACTTCACTGCCATTCCTTTTATGCATCTCTCTAACTCCTGCACCACCAATGCCAATACTAGCAAGACAACATTCAGCATTGACAAATACTTGTTTTGTTTTGTTTGTTTAAAAGTTTTCAGTTGGCTCGTACATACTTACAGGATCACCTGGGTGGTTTTCTCGTGAACTTATTTGGTCAAGCATGTTTTATTTACAAATCATTATCCCCAAAGTGTTTCAGAAAAAAAGTCACACCAGGTATATGATATTTGTAATAAACTAAAATTGAACTGCTAAGTGTTTGTCCCAGGGTCTACATTTGAATGTCCAGCTGTCTGTGAGCATCATTTTGTGGCGTGGGGGAATGTGTGTATTTGTCCAACAGTCCATGTTTGTCCAGCCAGCTGTCCATGGCACTCCATGGCTCTTGCTAACTTTTAGTACCAGCGTTGGGACTCCTAACCTGAACACTTAGGCCCAGATATTCAAAGGGGTTGTGAATGGCACAAGAGAGTTGCACCGGTGCAACCCCACACTGCGCCCCGGTGGGATATTGAAAAAGCTGCCAGGCACAGCACAAATCCCTATGTGCCAGGGCGCAATGTTAATGTATGCGATGCAGATGCAGGGGGTGTGCCGATGCATATGCTGCACATACCGATATTCAGCCTGGGATGTGCGGAGCATATGTTGGCACAACCCTGCACTGCGCCACATAGGAGGGCTAAAGTTGAGCCCATGAGTAGTAGGAACAACTCCTGGCCACCCACAGGCAGGCTTCTGTATTGCAGGGCACAACACAGCAGCCACCAGCCATGGGTGGCCACCCGTCCACCTAGAAAACTGTCCACAAGCACCCATAGCTCCCTGGTCTGCCAGTGGTACCCCTCCCTCCCGTTACCCCAATCACCAGTAAATGTCCTCAATATCATTCTCTGGTGGTCTAGTGGTACCCTTCTCCCTCCCATTGCTGCAATTGCTGGTTGATAGCCCTTAAAACACCTTGGTGGTCTAGTGGCCCCCCCCATTGCCGCGATCGCGGTAAATTGCCTTATAGAAATTCCCTGTTGATTCAGTGGCACCCCACCCTCCCACCCACGGAGGACCCTTGTCCACCCTGCTTCCTTCATCCGGTGGGTGGCTGCAACCCGCTGTTATACCACACTGCCACCAATGAGGGAACTATATAGCTTGTAGGCATACGTATTAGATAGTCCCAAATATGTGAATGACTTCATCCACATATTTGGGACTGTCTAGTTCAGTATGCCTGCAAGCCCATACTGTACCTGCGTCATTCAGCGGGCAGCCAGGTGGTATGTGGGCAGGTTGCCCGCCAATGAAGGGGGAGGGGTGGGCAGGGGTTCTGTGTGGGTGGGAGGGTGGGGTGCCACTGATCACCAGGAATTTCCATATGGTGATTTACCGTGATTGCGGTAATGGGCGGGGATACCACTAGACCACCAGGGTGTTTTAAGGGCTATTAACTGGAAATCATTGTAACGGAGGAGGGGATACAACTAGACCACCAGGGTATTCCTTATGGCATTCAACGGCATCGTGGCTACGGGTGAGGGATACCCTGGGACCCCTCTGCACACGCTACTCTGTGCAGGATGCCAGGTGCAATTTGTTGGCTGCCCTGTGCAGCATGAAAATGGGGCCAATGACATGCTAATGGCCCCATTTGTACCTTTGCATATATTATCAATCAATCAGTCAGTCAATCAATCAAGTCTTTATTTATCCAGACGAACACCATTGAGCTGGCTCATTTACAAGGTGGACTCATGCTACACAGGGTCAAGAATAACACTTTTATGTATAGATAATAAATAGACATAATTATACAGAAATAGGAAAAAATACAGAGCAATAACAAGTATTTCAGGTATAGGGTTAAAGTTAGGGAGAATGGTATGAGAAGGGGAATTAAAATATTCTGAAACAGCCAGCATATTAAAACATTTTCAGACAGTACGGCATATCATTGGTCAGGACATATACAAACTTAAGGAGCAGATATGGAGGGGAGGGATACAGGATTGCAGCTGTTCTAGGAGGGGTGCTATGGTAGATGGGCTGGGGACATATATGTTAAGAGTCTGAGTGTAAGAAAGGTAGTGGATTAGCAGAAAAAAGGGGGGGTATAGGTGGAGATTATGGCCTCATTTGCATGCCCTCTGCTGAATATCAGGGGGTGATGAGCCCAGCACAACTGTGTTTGTGCTGGTGCATCCCCGTGCTTCCTATCTGTGGCTTGCGCTAGCGCAGTGCCACTGTGCAGTGTGTTCTACATGCCATATTCAATGGTGCTGTGCCATGGCGCATCACTGTTTAATATCTCCTGGTCCCCGTGCATCCCAGTTGTGCTGTGCCCATGCTTACACCACTGCCAGGTGCAGTCTGAATATCCGGGCCTCAATGTCAATCCCATATTTATCTGCATAGCTTATTTTTTGGATCACATGGTGACAGCAGGGTCAGTTACTGGTGGCATCAACCAGCTCTTGATTTGCAGTGCCATTTTATAAAATAAAAATAGCTAATCATTCTTCTCCACTATTTATTGAGACCAGTGCTGTCTCCTGACCCAGAACAAGCTGCATCATGCATCTGTACACCCTGTCGTGGATTAATATTTATTGCAATAGCTCAATATTTTAGCATTGTGTTATAACTCCATTTTAAAAATACATTTAATAACTACAATAGCTGGTTATTTCAGTTTTGCACAAGTCTAAAAATGAAGACTATTTTGGATTCCTGCTCTCACTTTACAGAAAGTCACTAAGAGCCTTGGGATATTTATTTATTTATTTGGTTTTTGTTTACCGGGTATGTACACTAGACAACAATGTTGCCTATATTCAGGCACGACCCAGGAGAGTACAGACAGGGGAGACCAGAGTCAACATTAAAGAGTATTTCATGATGCAGCATGAGGTGAGAACAAACATTTGAACAGTATACAGCCAGGTACAGTCATTATCAGTGATGACAAAGAGAAACAGATAACAACTTTCATTCTCTTCATTGAGAAGATGTGCTTGTTTAACCTAACTCACATTCACACACACTTCTTTGGTATTTGAGACAGCCGGAACGACAACCCTAGTTATTTTATTGATTTATTTATTTTATTGAAGAAACCAGAATTACAACCTTTGAGTCAAGGACTCCTTTGCAAAGGCTCCATGTCAGATATACATTACATACACGATATACATACATTACAAGAAATGACAAGATATATAATAATAAATATATAGAGAACACACCAGAATACATACATTGCAAGTTCAGAGACAGTATATACAATAAGAAGCATATAATGAGGGCAAGCTGCAGTTTAAGGGTGGAAAGGACTAACCTGTGTCAAATCATTATAAGCCCAGCATGTACAATAACAATTACAGAAAATCAAAAGGTTATAGTCACAGGAAAGGGAGAGAAGGACTAAGCACAGTCACAGTTGGAGTAGGAGAGGATTTCAGCATGGAGTAGGGATTTAAATGGGCCTAGCCACTGTTCCTGGGTGATGGCCATTGGTATTATATTCAACCAGAGGGGGGCCCTCTAGTAAAAGGAGCATTGGTTCAGAGAGGTCCTGCAGTAAGGTACAGAGAGGGTGGCTAGCAAGGAGCTCTATGTAGACCGTGTCTCAGTGTCTCAGTGGAAGGATGAACAAGGTGGAGGAGACCGGGGGGGTGCTTAGGGAAAGCTTCCTAGCAAGGAGACAGATCTGGTACCTGAGTCTGTCTTCAAAGTTAGATCAGTTGGTGCATCAATAGAGCTCACAGGTGTGTGTCTAATGTTTGCATCCAGTGACTAACTGAGCTTTATTTAGGAGATCATGATTCGACACAGGGCAGTGGGGTCAGCCGTGCTGTAGAGAACAATCCGTAGTCAATATGGGATAGCACTGATGATGTCATGGCAAGACCTAGGGCATCAGGAGGCAGACACCCCCTGTGCCTATACAGGCAACCTAGTCTGGAATTGATAGCTGAGCTGAGCAGATTGATGTGATCGCAGTATATGAGAGAGAAGTCAAGGGTGATGCCCAGGTATTTAAAAGTGGGCATAAGGTTGAGGGGGGGCCCTGGACATTAATGATGTTGAGGGGCAAACTTTTAAGCTTATTTCATCTGTGGGTGAAAAGCATTGCCTTGGTCCTTTTGTATTTCAGGACAAGATAGTGTTCTGAGAACTGGCCTCAGCTTCAGAAAAGGAGCTTTGCAGGAGGATTGAGGGAGGGAGTCCAAGTGGCTGTCAAATATAACCGTGTCATTGGCGTGACAGAAGCATTTGTCCCGAGCAGACCTTTGGGAGAGTATTCAAGTACATGCTAAACAGGAGGGGGCCCAGTATTGAGCCTTGGGGAACTCCCAAAAGTACCAGTTTACTGGTCAAGAGTGTAGAGTTTAACTTGACCCTCTGGGTTCTGTCACTGAGGTAGCTTTTAAACCACAAGGTAGTATCCAGGGACAGGCCCATGCAATGCAGGGATTGGATTAGGAGTGTTTGGCTGACGGTCGAATGCCTTGGTTAAGTCAAAATAAGCAGATCCAATTAGGTGCCCTATATCAAGGGCTTTGCCTATAAAAGTGGTGTATTCAAGAAGGGCAGTTGTAGTACTGTGGCCCTTCATGAAACCATGCTGTCTGGGGCAGAGAAGGTTAGTGAAACAGTCCAAGAGTTGATCTGACGCTATGTTTTCTAACACCTTGGAAGGGGGTAGAATGAAGATGGGTCAGTGTTTTCCCAGGGCAGTGTGGTCCCCACTTTTTAAATTTGGGGTGATGACAGCTGCTTTCCAACGTGATGGGAATTGTCCGTGACCGCAGGACTGGTTTAGGATGTCAGTCAGTGAGTGGGGAGATAATGAAGTCTAAGGTGAGGAGGACTAGGTTTAGGTCCAGTGAGTCGCTACTAAAGTGTGTTTTCCCAAGGGCTTTGGTTAAATATGCTTTTGCCTCTAGTGAGTTGATTGTTCGGAACCTGAAAGCGAGGGTGGACACTTTAAGGGGTGGACTGGTGGGCAAGTCCAGGGCCGGGTTGAAAAAGTTAGTGGGTGAGCCGGCCTGTCAGCACAGTGGTTGGATTTCTGCTTGTGACACCGTTGACCTGGGTTTGGGAATGGACCCGGGGAGCTGGAGGGCTGGCCAGAGGAGAAGGATTGAGCATCCCAAGGGCTGCTCTCCTCCTCCAAGGGAGAGGGCTGGGAGCGTGTCTGGTGTGTGTATGACTCCTAGCAGAGGCTGGGAGTCATTGCAAGCCCAGGCGCCTAGTACATGAGGGGCAGGGCAGACATAGGATGTCATTGCATGTCCCCGCCCCTGGGGGCATACAAGAAAAAAACATGTTGGCTGCCTTAATGACACACACCTGGCACCACAGCCTTCATGGCTTCCTGCCTTCACTGACCTATCATGGTTCCATTGCACCATCCATGCCCCGAACCCTACCCTGGGGGGCAATCCAGGGAGGCAATGTCGGTCACCACTGGCACCTTTCCTGTCAAAGATGGGCTGGAATGGGCATCAGCCCCACCTTGAGGGGTAAGTCAAGGGGTATCGGTAGAGGGAGGAGCGAGGCGGTAGGTGTGCAGGATAGGGCCAATTAAATGGCAGCCGGGGCAAGAAAATGTTAGGGAGATGACACAGAAAATGGAATGTTCAGGGTATTGGCAATCAACAGGGGGTCCTGGGAGAGTGAGCCATTTACTACCAGTTGGGCAATGGAAGCAGGAATCAGATTTTCCATTCTGTTCTTTAATGTTGTTCCAGAATTTGAACCCAGAGCCCCAGGAGGAGCTTGTCCCCTGGTAGTGGGTAGTTTTGGCTTTCCAAATTTCCCAGATAAATTTGTTCCTAATGGTCGGCCCAGTGGTGCTGATGGTTGAGGCACTGGATGCCACCGCGCCACGCCCAGTGACCCATGTTCGGAATGGACTCCGTCATCGGTGGGTCAGAGGGGAGGATCAGGATCAAGCAGCCGTAGACTGCTCTTCTGATCCTGGGGAGGGCTGGTGGAATCCACCACACTGTAGTGGTCCCTGGGGATACCCGGGGGCACTACATGCTGGTATGCATCTGGGAGGAGCAAGGCAGATGTTGGCACACTGTGCCTGGATGTCATTGCACGTCCATGCTCCAGTGGGCATAATGAGGTGGAAAATGGCTGGGTGTGACTATGCAGCTTGATGGCCACACCCTGTCTCGCTGGGAGGACTCCGTGGAATCGCATTGGGTGGGTCGGGCTGGTCTGGCTGGGCAGAGTATGGGAGGCCCTCCAATGGACTGCGATGGCCATACTGGATCCCCCATCATGTGAGTGAGCCTGGTGCTCTCCCGGTGGGCAGGGCTGGTGGCTGGATACCCCCACTGGTAGTCACTGCAGTAAGGCAGAAAAAAGAGATGTGATATAAAAAAAATTGTTCCTAAGTTCCCTATAGAGTTGCCAGTCATGCAGTTTGCCCAATTCATAAGCTTCATGCCATTGATTGTCACACTACTTCATGAGGTCAAATAGGGTGTGTGAGAGCCAGGGGGTGTCCTGACTTCTGACTTTCTGTTTGGAGACTGGGGCATAGTGGTCACAAGCGGAGTTAAACGTGGAGATAAAGTATCCAAGTACT
This sequence comes from Neoceratodus forsteri, assembly GCA_016271365.2. NCBI lineage: Eukaryota > Metazoa > Chordata > Ceratodontiformes > Ceratodontidae > Neoceratodus > Neoceratodus forsteri. The sequence continues at coordinate 1,406,963,003 of CM028132.1, forward strand.
GTCAGTAGACTGAAGTCGAAGTAATATATAAAAGAAAACTAAGAAATATATGAACATAATCATACAAAGATAGTCCACCAGAATATCTTAACCTAAGTAACCATCTAAAAAAGAGCATATAAAAAAAGGGGAGACATTATTGGAACGCTGTCAAGGAAAATGCTGTATCCAGTACATACAGAATAAATCTACTAAGGAACAAAATCAACTTTCCTGCCCATAATGTATATCACCCATCTGTGCCACCTTAACTCAAAAGTAGAAAATTGGTTATAGAGCTTAGCAGTAAGCTTTTCCATATTGTAAATATTACACACTAAGTTATACTGTATCATATCTCAATAGTAGGTGCCTGAGGAGACAACCAGTATTTATTAATAGCTCTATGAGCCGCTAATAGTAAAATATGTAGTAATGCATGGGTATTAAGAGCTGTTGAACCCTGGGAGTATCTAACAAAATAAATAATGCAGGGGTTGGACAAGCCTGGACCTCAAAGATCTGTTAGAGTGGTTTGAACCTCCCAGAGAAAAGGCTCCAGGATAGAACAAGACCAAAAAATATGTGCCTGCCTCAAATTCTTTAAAAAAAAATCCTCACATTGTACTGTACTGTAAGAAGTTTGTCTGTATATCTTATGAAAAATTAATAAAAAAGTTTAACTGCAAAAAATATGTGCCAGACCTGCAGGAGAAAATCCACACCTTCTCCAGCAGCCAGCACCCTTTTGTGGCACATACTTAACCTGTCTGTCTGGTGATTTAAAACAATGAATCAACCCTTTCCAAGTCAATTTGTGCCAAGAATCTGAAGAGGTAACCATACGTGTGAAAGACAAAAGGAAATTCCACTGCTAAACACTGAAAGTCACATTAAAGTCTTTTTCCCAAGCGCATCAATATAAGAAATAGAATGAGACTGAAGAGCTTGGAGTGCTTTATACTACATAACTGGAGATTAGATGTTTAGCTTGAAGGTCCCATAAGAGGCAATGCATTATTAAGAGATGAGTGCATGGGGCTCACTGGTACGTGGTTCAGCTTGAAGTTGAGTTCTAAGATAATCCCTGGCTTGTAAATACCTAAAAAAACACGTATGGGGCAAATTGTATTGGTTAACCATATCTGCAAAAGCTTGAATAGTGGATCCTTGCAGGAACTGGCACCAATAACTCAGACCAAGGAGGGACCATCTATAATATGTTGGATCTAACCCTGAGGGCATAAAGTCCAGAGAACCTATAATTGAAAGGAATCTATGTTACATAATTGTAGTTCCTGTTTCCGTATAGTACGAAGCCAAATATGATGTGTCTGCTGTGTATGGGTCCAAAGATGGGTTTAAACTATGTAAAGGGGCATTAGTTAGTATTGATTTAGAGAAGAAGGAGAGATCACCTTCCTGGAGTTCAAGAGTTTCCAGTGAGCCTCTTAGGAATGCAACAGCTAGAATAATACAACGCAAGTTGTGGGGCTCTTTGGTATAATAATAAATTAGGAGTGCTAATCCTCTTGCTCATCTGGGTTACTGCAAATGTCAAATTTGACACAGGATTTCTTTCTGTGCCACTATATCTGGAGATTTGTTTATTCCAAGTATGGAAGTATGGGGAGTAACAGGTAAGGTTTGGGCCAACTAAAGAAAATGGGGAAGGATAATCATATGAACAGTATCTATTTGCTGAATCAAAGATAATGGCAGATGGGACCAGATACTAAACTCTTTACTCGTCATTCTGGTAAAATTATCATAATTAAGTTTACACACTTGATCAAAAACTTTTAGCTAAATTTACCCCTAAGTAATGTATGGATGTGCAGTTCCATTTAAAAGGAAACTGACTGCGGATATTCTCAGAGGGAGTGTAATGTGCAGATAAAACTTAAGTTTTAGACATATTTAACTTACAACCCGTCAACTGACCAAATTGAAATAAAGATAACCAAAGATGCGGAAGAGCTTTATCGGGTGTTAAGTAAATTAGAAGGTCATCCGCATATAAGGCAACTTTATGCTCCTTATTACCAGTGAAGAGCCCAGATATATTAGAATTTTGATGCAGAGCTTGGCTAATGGCTCCAAGTAACAGGCGAAAAGAAGGGGGCAGCCCTGGCATGTTCCTCTGCCAAGACAAAGTTTATTTATTTTTATTTATTTACAAAATGTTTCACCAGGAAAGACGACATGAGCTGTGGAGCAACTTGTTTCCAGAAGCATCCTGTGGGGAAGGGAGTACAAAGACTGGGAGACCAATATTATTACATAATATAACTTAATACATAATTGCAATTATCACAATACAGGAAAACATAGTACATAATTACAATTATCATGATACAAAGAAACAATGTTCTTTTACTATAGAAGGGGTCTGGTTGAGTAACCTCAGGGAATTTTCATGAGGCCACCCAAGGTTGAAGACCAGGGGAACACAGGGTGGGAGGTCAGGAAAATGTTGTGCGGGAAGGAAGCGAGGATTGAGTAAGTGCAAGTTTGGTCATAGGGAGGGAGGGAGGAGAGTGGGGGAGGTGGGAAGGGAAAAAGAAAACCTGGTCCAGGGATCCCCCTCCAGGATGCATGGAAACCCTGCCAAGAGGAAGGATCAGAGGGGAAAAAATTAGGGGGGAGAGAAAGAGCGAGAGGGAGGAAGGGGAGGAGGGTGACAAGAAACTAAAGAAAGAAAAAAGGGAAGAGGGAGGAGAACAGAGGGCTGAGAGGATTCTTTTTTATGGGTAGGGGAGAGAGATCTGGAGAGTGGGAATGGGGTAGTGGATGAGGGGGAGGGGAGGACAGGGAAGAGTGGAGTGTAAGGGAGAATGATGGAGAGAGGGTAGAGAGGGGCTAGAAGCATGTGCAGTTAGGGGCAAAGTAGCTGTAGTGCTAGAGAGAGGAATGAGAGAATGAGGAAAGTTGAATGGGAAGGAAGCAAGTTCCAGAGTTTACAGAAGGCATAGGAGAAAGCTTCTGTCCAACGGAAGTGCAGTGAAGAGAAATTTCTAGAAAGCGGGAGTCAAAATCTAAGAGGTCAAGAACTGGGAACAGGATCAGAGAGTGAAGGGGGAGAGATAGGAGGGGAGGAACCCTAACCAGGATTTGGAACTGAATTTAGCGCAGTGAGAGAGATGCCGACATTCAAGGGAAGGGAGAGGAAGAGAGTGATAAAGAGAGCAGTGGTGAGTGCGAAAGGGGGCATTAAGGGCAAAACAACAGAAAGCATTCAAGAGTGTATCTAGGCTGTGGAATGTTGACCATTAATTTTCATGTAGGCTAAGGGGTGATCATATAAGGCTTTTGTAACATTTGTATATAATGATGGGGAAATCCAAAACTAATTAAAGCTTGAAATAAAAGGCCATACCACCCGGTCAAAAGCCTTCTCTGCATCTAAACTAAGTAATGGGAAAGGGCTGCTCAACTACATGGCGTGATGTAACAAATGAAGGGTACATTTAACATTATCTTGAGTTTACCAGGAAGAAATGAAGCCCATCTGATCATTTTCAATGAGAGAGAGGAGGGGAGAACCTTCTCCACTCATTTGGCCAGAATGAAGCACAGAGTTTATAATCAATATTTAACACTGATATCGGTCGACATGATGAGCAATATGTTTTATCTTTACCCAGTTTTGGGATCACCGAAATAGTCACATGTTTCCAAGTGGAGGGGACTAAGCCCTTTATCAGTGCATCTCGACAGACTTGTAAAAGATATGGACTCAAAGGATTTATGAAAAACTTATAAAATTCTGCAGTATAAACCATCTGGACCAGGTGATTTATTATTTTCAAGTTTTTATAAAGGAGTGGTTCCACATGAGAAATAGGAGACATTAGTGGTTGTTGCAGTTGCTTTGACAAAGCAGGAGATGTAACTGAGTTAATTACTGCTGTATTGAATCCATATTCAGATAACTTTCAGGAGTATATAGTTGAATGTAAAAGATTTAAAGGCATCTAAAATATCAGTTGAAGATGAAACTATATGTTTAGTAACAGGGTGTTTAACATGCCAGACTGACATCTGCATTACACATTGAGGTAACCTATAGGCCAAAACTTTAGCAGCCCTGGTGCCACCCTCATAATTCCTCTGCCGTATGTACCTGAGGGCCATCTCTGTATGAAAATCAAGAATAGCCTGTATTTTGTGTTTAATTTCTGAAAGGTCATTTAAAACAGATTAATCCCCCTGCATGTGGTGAGCCTGAAGATCAACTAATTTCAGTTGCAGTTCCATGAGCTTTTGTTCCCTGTCCTTTTTTAATTGTGAAGTATACTTAATTAATTCTCCATGAAAAACTACTTTAATGGTGTCCCATAAGACATGTGGGGCTACAGTAGGACCAGAGTTCTCATTGATAATTCTCTCCAGAGTGGTGAATGCCCATTGTTCAAAATTTTTATCATTTAAAAGAGAATTGGAAAACCTCCATACAGTGGATACTCTAGTTTTAGAGATCTGAAAATCCAGACATATAGAGACATGATCTGATAATGAAATAGGATTAGTGGTACAGGTATGGACCTGATGGATATATTCATGGGGTACCAGCAGCCAATCTATCCAAGTAGAAACTCGATGGGGGGGGGCAGAGTAATGTGTATAAAACCTGGTAGTGGGATATAAAGAATGCCAGGCGACCACCCAACCCATTTCCCCCAAATATGATTTGACTTAACATTGCACAGGAGATAGGTGGAGGCAAGGGACTAGTTGTATCTTGATTATCAATGATCAAATTGAAGTCCTCACCAATAAATAGTACCCCTTCCTAAAAACTTGTAATCTGATGTAAAGGTTTTTTGACAAAAGCAGTCATTGAACCAGGAGGTAAATATAACCTCACTAATGTTATAGTTTGACCCATAAAGAACCATTTAACCATAGCTAAAAAGCCCTGGGTGTCTGTTGTGGATGCAATTTGCTGAAATAGAGTGCTACGGGGAATTAAAATAGCCATATCCCTCCTTTTGCCCTTCCAGTAAGTAGACACTACTACTGTTGAAAATCCAAATGAAGACAACTTTATATGCTCCAAGTGTGATAAGTGGGTCTCTTGAATAAATATGAAATTAGGTTTAGATTTCTTGAGTGATGCTAGAATCTTTGACAGTTTTACAGGGTTATTTAATCCATTTATAGTTTGAGATATTTTCATATTCCACCCAAAAAAGAAATAAAGCTCCAAAGAGGGCTTAAATACATTTCCACTTCAGAAGAAGAGAGTAAAGCAGAGAACCACGCAACACAAACCGGAACCAGCTTACCCAATCCAAATACAATAGCAAAATGGTGCTGCAGTAAACAAATTTGGTGGCTACAACAATAACTTGTGGTATAACAATCAACAAAAACTATAAGAATAGCCATGAGATCACTGACAAATGCTCTTGAAACAACAAAGGAGATATATAGTAGAGTTACTAGAAAATTCTTACTATATAATAATTATAATAATAATAAGACACAGGATAGAGAAAAAGCTCAAATAACAAACAGGCACTCAAAATTTGCTCTGTGTATCCTAGAACTTCCAAGGTAGGGAGTGGGTTACTGCCTCCCACTCCTAAGTGATGGGAATCTGGGAATCACAGAGTGAAAAAAAAGGCTAGAAGCACCCTCCTCCTTGGTTCAGAATGAGCCATCAAAATAGCCAAAACTCTTGAAGAAAATCAACCATAAGTAGGGGAAGGAGGAGAGAGATCAGCACACCCACCCAGAAGTAAAATACAAATAAATAAAAATTGGGCATCCCCTCAAAAAAAAAAAAAAATTATTGTTACATTTCTAGAATTCAAATAATACTGGCTGTCAAAAGAGACTTGCCAATCAATACAAAAATACCCCCTACTGGCTCTCTAAAAAAGTAATTAATATAATTAATAAGGGAGCATCTTATTCTCATATAAAAAATAAATAATTCAAAAGTAGTAACACTTATAAATGAAACAGGCAAACTAAAATCCTGGCAAATAATAAAACAAAAGAAAAAGAAATGTAACAGTGACATAGCCTCCTAAGAGACCTGCTGTAAGAGAAAAGGCCACATGAGAGTGGAGACTACAAAATAACAAAACCTGTAAAATTAAAACAGGAACCTAAAAAAAGGCTTGATTCAAAATAACAGAAAAAAGCCAGACTTAAGATAAAAAGACAGACCAACAAAACAAGTTATAAAATAAACTATACAGCAATCAAATAGAAAAAAGAAATGACAACAAAAATAACCACATAAAAAAAGAGGAACAACAGTAATAGCACAACAAGCCCACTAGAATCAAGTAAAAGAATGAGGATAAGGCATAAGAGGAAAGGGCTGATCCAAAAAGAATGAAAACAAGAGAAATGCAACGTTTAAGATAGGCTGCAAATAGTAATCCAATGCATATAAAAGAGAGTAAAAGGAATAAAGATTAAAATAATTAAAGAGGAAGGGAAGAGCATGAAAGAGGCAGAGCACTGAATAAAAAGAGAAAATTAACGGAAAAACAGTGGCCTAAGAATCTACATGGGTAATAGGCAAGAGAAGCAAGCCACATACAAAGGTCAAAAGATAAAGATAAAAGAAGCAAATTACAGTAATACAATATGTACCAGCTCCATGTGAGAGAGGCAAAGCATTTCAGATATGTAATGTCAGAAACCTGGCAGATCCAATTAACACCAGGAAATAAGAATTAAAATCCTTAATTGTATAACCGGTCATCTAAGAAGTGAAAATCAAGTGGTGTCCTCTATTCGAAAGGTCTGAAGTATTGCTTTGGTTTCATCTACATGCTTGTCTTGCTGATGTTTTTTACTGTGAGGTGATGTCTTGCTCTACTGGTCCTTTTGCAGTGCTCTCTTCTCTCTAGTAGAATCACATTCCATCTGATTATCATCAGGTATAAGCTTTCTGCGATGAAGATCCTGTAACTCCACTTCTGCAAAATAGGTGCATATGCTCTTCTCTTAGCCATCAATACAGAGGGGGTATTGCTAAGATCCAAGGGGACAAAGGGGGGTGTGAGGAGGAGGACCAAGGAAAAGCATCTATCCTAAATAGATACGTCTGCTCAGTATTTACTGAGGAGAGAGTAGGACAAGGCCCACAGCTCAGCACCATGGACACAGGGGGGAGGGAGGTGTGCACTAGTTGCTTCACAAAAGAAAGGCTGCTACAAGAGCTCGATAAGCTTAGAGTGGACAAGGCAATGGGATCTGATGGCATACATCCCAGAGTACTAAAGGAGCTAAGGGTGGAACTAGCAGAGTCATTATCAAAACTGTTAAGTGAGACTCTGAGCACAGGAGATGTCCCAGAAGACTGGAGAAGGGCTCATGTGATCCCGCTCCACAAGAGTGGCAGCAGGGAGGAGGTAGGGAACCACAGACCAGTCAGTCTTACCTTGGTAGTGGGCAAGATTATGGAGGCACTCCTTAAAGAAAGGATAGTGCAACACCTGGAATCCATAGGAGCACAGGATTCAAAATAGCATGGGTTTACAGCAGGAAGGTCCTGTCAAACTAATCTCATAGATTTCCTTGACTGGGTAACCAGAGTGATGGACCAAGTGGGAGCATCTGATGTCACCTACCTTGACTTCAACAAAGCTTTCGATACTGTTCCACATAGAAGATTGATTAATAAGCTGGGTAGGCTCAGGGTGCGTCAGAAGTTGGTCAACTGGGTGGCAAACTGGTTGACGGGCAGAAAACAGAGTGGAGGTTAATGGTATACAGTCAGAAGAGATGCAAGTCACAAGTGGGGTACCTCAGGGATCAGTACTGGGGCCAGTCCTCTTCAATATCTTCATCAGTGGCATTGCAGATGAACTGGAAGGTGAGGTTTGTCTGTTTGCAGATGACACCTAGATCTGCAACAGAATAGATGATCCAGATGGGGTTGGCAGAATGAGAAGAGATCTGAATAAACTGGCAAAATGGTCGGAAGAGTGGCAACTGGGGTTTAATGCAAAGAAGTGCAAGATCATGCACATAGGGAAGAGAAACGTTGACACCACCTACAGGTTGGGAGGGGAGCTGCTGGCAATCACAAGGGAAGAAAGACTTGGGCATCAACATCACCGATGGCCTGAAATCATCCAAGCAAACCACGAAAGCAGTAGGTAAAGCTAGGGGGATGTTGGGGTGTATTAGTAGGGGTATCACAAGTTGGAAGAGGGAAGTAATAATCCCGCTTTACAAGACACTGGTTAGGTCCCATCTGGAGTACTGCATACAGTACTGGAGGCCACACCTTCACAAGGACATTAACCAAATTGAGGCAGTCCAGAGAAGGGCAACCAAAATGGTGCAGGGACTGCATCAGAAAACATGAGGACAGATTAGCGGAGCTCAATATGTATACCCTTGAGCAAAGGAGGGAGACAGGTGATGTGATATGATCGAAACATTCAAACACCTTAAGGGCATTAACAAGGTGAAAGAGTCTAACATGTTTCAATATAAGAAAAATAGCAGGATAAGAGGACACTGCATGAGATTAGAGGGAGGCTGATTAAGGAGTAATGTGAGGAAGTTCTTTTTCACAGAAAGGGTGGTGGATGCCACGGAATGGCCTACCTCAGGAAGTGTTGGATATGAATACAATGCAGGGCTTCAAACAGGCATGGGATAGGCATAAAGGAGAAATATTGATGAGTATGAATAGATAGGCCATAGACAGAGTAAAGGCCTATGGCACATTCACAAGGTAGAAAAAGAAATGGGCAGACTGGATGGGTCTTGCGGTCCTTATCTGCTGTCAATGTCTATGCATGTATGTTTCTATGTAATATGGGGGAATAGTCATTGTCAACAAACCGCTGTCCTTTATTAAACAGATTTCCCTTTTGCCAAGCCTGGGATAGAACCTCTTACTTCCTTGCATAATTCAAGAAGTGGACCACACTAGAACATGGTCATGCTGAACCTGCAGGAGGCTTTGCGACTAAGGAGCGATGGCTCATTCTAACTGCAGAGGCATTAGGTATTTTTGTCGTGGGGTTCAATTCAGGAAGACAGCAGGAATCATAAAATATCATGTAAAACACCCTGAGGTGCTGTTTTATTGGCAGGTTTGTACAGATGGCATTTTCAGATGTAAACTTTTATCAGGTTACTATAAGAAAAACAATAAAGAGTATGGGCTGGGAGTTTAGCTAGGAGACCTCTCACTAAAACACTGCAGTTGGACCTTACAATGCCCGCTAGAGACCAGGAACTGAACCCATCGCATGGTATGGTCACCCTGTCAATACCCCCTGGGTTTCTGCAAGTTTCTCTGCAGTCTGAGTATCTGCCCATTCAGGCCTCTGCAGCTTCTCACCAGTCTGAGTCCTCTCCCTTTGGTAAATTCCAAGTGAGCAGCTTCTAGCATCCAGGTAACCCAAACCTGACCTTTGGAGGTTCAGGGCCAATCCCAGGCCACAGTGATTCCTCCTTGCTTTTAGGCTTAACAGGACTTTCAACCTGAGCTCCACCTTAAGCTTGCCTCACCTTCACCTTTGGGTAACCAGGATCTCAGTACTTCAACACTGCATGTCTCTCTCACATTTGGCTGCTTCTCTGGCTCCACGCTGCTTCTCCCTGAGGTTCCTCTCTGCTCCTCAGCCCAAAGTAAATCTAAATTGTAGGTTACCTGAGCATCTCTTATATAGAGCTCAGGTATCACATGATTTAATCAGTCATGTTCTATTAAACAATTAAAGGAATACTAGATTTATAATTCACACAACTGCATTATTTTCAAAGAAATATACAGGATACATATATAGGGGCAATTGTTACACAATGCTAAGCCCTTACAAAAGCATAAACATAACATACAAACAAATATCCTTTTCAGAAATGTCATCCTCTAAACTAATCGCTTCCTGGCAGGACCAGACCCAAGCCTTCCCTATATACTAATGCAATTAAGGGCCAGCCCTTCCCTAAAGGAACATCTTTCTAAAATAGCTGCAGCTGCCAATAGCAGCAGAAACACAGACCCAGGAGCTTCTGAACTCCCAGCTTCCAGGTACAAACTACCTTTAAAAAGCATAGATTCTTCTAGAGACGAACTCAACCTTTAACTGTTATCCTGCATGTACTTTTATAATTTATATACATCTCTTTTTTTAAAGCTATCAAATGCTTCCTTATATCATATTTTGTTTCACAGAAATATAGTCTCAACTGTTTCCTAAAATCAGCAGCAGCCTGCAAACAGAAAACTATTTAGCACAGGTATATTTGCCTGGATTTAGTGCTCAGCACTTTGTTACACTTGTACTTGGGGGGGAGGGGGGTTGCATCCTCCCATTACATAGCCAAACTGCCATGCTGAGAGTTTCTACACCAAGGAGAACTTTATTCATTTGTTAGCTGGCAGATTATAGACCTTGGACAGCTTCTTTGACTCTTATTTAAAAGCAAACCCTCATGTAATACTTCTTATGGTGATCTCTACATACCATCATGCCACATTCTTTGTGGGGGGGGATTTCAGAACATGATCTAGATTGAAGACTACCCTGATAGTGGCCAGCTATCAAGGCTCAAAGATAAACAAAATATAAAGTACAACAAACTTACATAGCTTGATGATTTTAGGTCATCAGTGATGATGATGCCCAAGTCTCTTTCTTCCTTTGTGACTGCTAGCAACTCCTCCCAGCCTATAGGTGGCTTCAGGTTTCTTCCTATGTGCATGATTTTGCACTTCTTTGCATTAAATCCCAGTTGCCACTCTTCTGACCATTCTGCTAGTTTATCCAGATCTCTTCTCATTCTGCCCACCCCATCTGGATCATCTACTCTGTTGCAGATCTTGGTGTCATCTGCAAACAGACAAGCCTTACCTCTAGTCCATCTGCAAGGTCACTAATGAAGATGTTGAAGAGGACTGGCCCCAGGACTGATCCTGAGGTACCCCACTTGTGACTTGCATCTCTTCTGACTGTATACCATTTACCACCACTCTCTGTTTTCTGCCCGTCAACCAGTTTGCCACCCAGTTGACCAACTTCTGACCCACCCGAGCCTACCCAGCTTATTTATCAATCTTCTATGTGGAACAGTGTCAAAAGCTTTGCTGAAGTCAAGGTAGGCGACATCAACTGCTCCCCCTTGGTCCACCACTCTGGTTACCCAGTCAAAGAAATCTATGAGATTAGTTTGACAGGACCTTCCTTTTGTAAACCCATGCTGTCTTGGATCCTGTGCCCCATGGATTCCAGGTGTTGCACTATCCTTTCCTTAAGGAGTGCCTCCGTTATGCACATATAGGTAAGTTGCTGTGGGCTAGGTCCCATACTGTCACTAATACATGTGTTTTACTAGTTATATTATGGTGTTATGCAAAAAGAAGCAAGTGTGTGGAGGCATGGGACTATGCTGTTATGCAGAAATGGTCACGGTGGTGGTAGCATGGGGCTATGCTGTTACACAGAAAAGGGCAAGTCATTGGCAGCAGAAGTGATACAGTTGGTGAAACATGATGGATGCCTGTTGTGGTATGTTTAAGGAGTTGCATGTTATTTCTGTTGCATTATGGTGTGTGTCTGTGATTGGTTGTTTTGCCTTGTACCACTCCCCCAGTTTTGTGTGTGTGTGTGTGTATGTATGTGTGTGTGTGTGTGGCAGTGGGAGAAAAGTTGGAGTTAGGTTGAAAATCCCTAACATCGAATTTCCTCGCTTTGTCACTGTAAAGACCCTAACTGTTGCATTACCACAGTTTTGCAAATACTTTCCTTACTTTTGAAAAAGCTTACTTAAGAACATTCATGGTATAGTAGGGAGCACGGGGCCCGAAGGGCCCCATGCTCCCACCAACTTACACATTTGTGCATAACATAACAATATAAGTACTGAATAACATCTGTAGATTCCCTGGTACTTCATAACCACATACATCTGCCATACCTTTTGAACTGCCCTATACCTTATAATGCCATCTTCCTTCACAATCAAATATGTGCTCACCATGGCTTTCACAATGCACAGAAATACTTTCCCATTAGGTATAAGGAACATGCACCACAACTCAGCAACATTAAGTGGTACCAACACAAATGTTCACAGTCTAAGATCCATTATTAATCTTTCTACATCCCAAATGTCAGGCAAATCGGTTACACATTTCAAAAGTTATTGAAGCAGAACAAACCAAATTTTCATTCATCAGACTGTCATAATTCTGCACCAGTTAACATTTTACACACCAAACCACTGAAAGGCACCTCTATACCACTAGAGCTACTACCCTATAAATTTCAAGCCACTAGCATATGCATAATGCTATGCACAAAACGTAAATTGTGTCACACAGTATCTCCAGAGTGAATACATTTTCCAATGTGTAAACAGCATAATTCACATCTCCAGGGCATGCCCTCAACACCCTCCAAATTTCAAGTTAAGACAAACCATTTAAGAGATATTCAATTTTAAATTTTTACACCTTTAAGAATTCTTGATCATGAGAATCGGCTGTGACTGCCACAAACTGGCAGACTCTTGGCTGAAAATGTGCTAAAATGGTGACTTCATGGCTGAAAAATCTTTGACCTTGAAGGGGAGGCAACTTCAAATGGTTATAACTCTGGAACAGAACAATATTTTTCACCAAAGTGGCATATTCCTTGAACAAATGGTTTTCTATGTTCCAAGTTTCAGACATCAACCACACAATGGCTGTGCAGCACCACAGGGAAATCACTGTGCAAAGGTAGCTAAAACTGTATGGTTGTCACTTCGCTGTGTGAAAACCATATGTCTCACTAAAATGAAAATTGGTAAATGAAGACATGTACCATGCCAGATCATTATACCAAATGTTATCCAAATCTGTTCAATGGTTGCACAGCAGCATGACTGGAAAAATGTGCACGAGTGCCAAACAGAAAAGTTTTGCTGCTTTGCTGCACAAGAACTGTATTTTCAACAGAACCAAAAATTGGTAAAAGAGATGTATCACAGCATACCGTGTCTCCAACATTTTGTGAATATCCGCTTAATGGTTGTACATCACCACAAGTAAACAACTGCGCAGCCACACACAGCAACTGAACTGCCAGTGACACGAAAAGTGTCACAGTCAAAGATCTATGATTAATCTTTCTACATTCCAATTCAGGCAAATCGGCACACGGTTCAAAAGTTATTAACACAGAACAAACCAAATTTTCATTTGTTGGACTGGCATAATTCTGCACCTGTTCAGTTTGTACACACCAAAGCACTGAAAGGCACCTTCAGAACAGTAGGGCTACATACCTATACATTTCATACCAATAGCACTATGCATAATCCTATGGGCAAAATTTTAAGTATGTCACTCAAAATCTCCACAACAAATTAATTTTCCAACAGCATCACTCACATTTCTATGACATCCCCTCAACACCCTCCAAATTTCAAGTAAAAAGACTAAACTGCTTAAGAGATATTCAATTTTAAAGTTTGTACACCTTTAAGAATTCTTTGATTGCGAGAATCAGCCGTGACTGCCACAAAATGGCAGAACTGGAGGCTGAAAATGCACTAAAATAGCAGACTTCATGGCCAAAAAACCTTTCACCATCTCACCATGAGAGGGCAGCTTCAAAAGCTTATAACTAGAGCCAGCCCACTGGCGCAGCTGTTGGATTTCTGCTTGTGGCACTGGCAACCTGGGTTCAGGAATGGACCCGGGTCATTGGAAGGCCAGCCAGGGGGAGAAGGATGGAGCATCCCATGGATGGCTCTCCTTTTCCAGGGGGTGGGTGGGGAAGTGTCCAGCACACTGAGGACTCCTGGTGGAGGCTGGGAGACACTCACACTACCGACGCTCGTCATACATGGAGGCAGGGTGGACACTGGTGTCCCCACCTCCAAAAAAGAACACAGGAAAAAGGAGTAGGAGGGGGCTTCGATTAGCCACCATTGCTGCAGTCCCCCAACCAGTTACTAGTCCCGCGGTGTGGATAGGGGACTGTTGCCATGGCCCCACCTCCAGGGGTAACCGGGTAACTGGGGTAACTGGGGATGCTGGTGGCAATAGATGGTGGTGGAAGCCCCGGGACTGTGACCAGGGCAGATGAGCCACAGTGGACTCGCCAAGAAAAATAGAATAAACAAAGCTTATAACTCTGGAACGGAACAATATAGTTTCACCAAACAAAAGTGGCATGCCCTTAAATAAAGGGCTTTCTATATTCCAAGTGTCAGACCAATCAACCACACAATGGCTGTGCAGCACCATGGGAAACACACTCACAAAAAGTAGCATAAACTGCATTTCTGTCACTCACTGCACAAAAATCATATGTCCGCTAAAATGAAAATTGGTAAATTAAGACATGTAATATACCAGACCATGCATACCAAATGTTATCCAAATTGTTCAATGGTTGCACAGCAGCACAACTGGAAAACTGTGCAGGAGTGCCAAAAAGAACATTTTTTTGCCGCTTTGCTGCACAAGAACCATATTTCCAAAGGAACCAAAAATTGGTAAAAGAGATGTACCACAGCACACCACGTCTCTAAAATTTTGTGACCATCCATTCAACAGCTGCACAGCAACACAAGCAAACAACTGCGCAGCCACAATTCACCAACCGTAGCTGCCAGCAACACGAAAGTTGTCACAGTCGAAGACCTATGATTACTTTCTACATTCCAAATTTCAGGCAAATCGGACGCACGGTTCAACAGTTATTATTGTGGAACAAACCACATATTTTCATTCACGGACTGGCATAATTTTGCACCTGTTTATGTTTTACACACCAAAGCACTGAAAGGCACCTCTGTGGCATTAGGACTACCTACCCTATAAATTTTAAGCCACTAGCACAATGCAGAATACTATGCACAAAACGTTAAGTGTGTCACACAGTGCCTCCACAGTGAATTAATTTTCTGACATCTAAACCACAAAATTCACATCTCCAGGACATCCTCTCAACACCCTTCAGTGGACCTCATGGCCAAATAATCTTTGATCGTGAGGAGGGGCAACTTCAAACCCTTATAACTCTGGAACAGAACAATATTGTTTCACCAAACAAAAGCTGGCATGTTCCTTAAACAAAGGGCTTTCTACATGCCAAATCAACCACACAGTGGCTGTGCTATGCATCATGGAAGACAGTGTGCAAAAATAGCAGAAACTGCATTTTTGGCACTTCTCTGCACAAAAAATGTATGCACCAGTCAAATAGAGATTGGTAAAAAAAGAGATGTACCACGCCAGTCCATGTATACCAAATTTTATCCAAATCTCTTCAACAGTTCCAGAGCAGCATGAGCGGAAAACTGCACATGAGTGTCGAAAAATACATTTTTGGTGCTTCACTGTGCAAAAATTATGCACATGTCAAACAAAATCTGGTAATCCATAGGAGTACCATAGTAGACCAAGTATTACAAATGGCACGCAATCTGTTCAACAGTTGCAAAGTTATAAGCACACAAAAAATGTGATGTTTAACATGAAAGTGCATACTGAACCCTAAAGATAGGGCACTATCACAGCAAAACTGACATCTGTGACATGACAACTTGTCACCCACAACATATGTGCTCACCAGCACAATGCATTGATACAACAGAGTCCCACAGAAAGAAACAGCCAGGACAATGCTTTGGAGACATGGTATCGCATGAACAGATGTTTTCACACTACACATATATATATTTCTCATTGACTATAATGAGACACCAAAAAATGTTATAACTTGTCAACAGAGCAACATTTTCTCACAAAATCTTCAAACAAGAGCACCACAGCCCAGCACTCATGTATGCAAAACAATCTGAAGTCAGTCAAATACATTCTTGCTGCACACCAAAAGATGACATAATCACTGTTTTCACAATACACATATATATATATATTTTCCCATTGACTATGACAGACCCCCCCAAAAAACATGTCTTTAGAAAGGAGCAATATTCTTTTATGAAATCTTCAAAAGACAACACCACAGCCCAGCACCCATGCACAGAACCCAATCTGAAGTCACTCAATGCATTGTTTCACTGCTGCTGAGCACAGACTACATTACCAGCACTGCATAACCACATACATCTGCCATACATTTTGAGCTGTCCTATACCTTATGATGACATCTTCCTACAACCAAATATGTGCTCATGCTTTCACAATGCACATAAATACTATCACATTAACTATAATGAAGACGCACCACAACTCGGCAACTATATGACACGGACACAAAACTGACACAAAGATCTGTGATTAATCTTTCTTTATCCCAAATTTCAGACAAATCGGACACACAGTTCAAAAGTTATTGAAGTGAAATGAACCACATTTTCATTCATCAGAGTGCATAATTCTGCACCTGTTTATATTTTATACACCAAATCACTGAAAAGTACCTCCATAGCACTAAGGCTACCTACCCTATAAATTTCTAGCCACTAGTGCGATGCAGAACACTATGTGCAAAACGTTAACTACATCATGCAATATCTCCACAGTGAATTCATTTTCTGACACCTAAATAGCATAATTCACATCTACAGGACATCCCCTCAACACCTCCAAATTTACGTTAAAAGACCAAACCGTTTCAGCGATATTTAATTATAAAGTTTTACCACCTTTAAAATTCTTTGATCGAGAATTGGCCGCGACCTCATGTCCTAAGATCATTTTAGGTCATGAGGGGAATCTGGTCATGACATTTGGGCTATCTGGTCCTCCAGAGACATCTGATTCAGCAAAATCTGGTCATCTCTTTCCGAAGTCACGAAATAAGCTTGCGATCAAAACGATCTCACGACCAAAGAATTTGCAGGCTTACGATCAAAGACCGTTAGGGTTAAAGTTAATAAAGTCAGATAATGGGCGAAGGTCCCCGCTCCCACCAAGCCACCCATTTCTTTACTACTACATTACACTTTTAAAAAGAAAGGAAATTTTGCATTAACTGTGTTACTACATCAGTTAGGGTTGCTCCTTCAGCAAGAAAAGCAAGGAAATTCAACGTTAGGGTTTTCAACCCTAACTCTGACTTCCCCCCGCACTGCCACACATACACACACACACACACACAGACACACACACACATATACAACTAGGGGGTAGTACAAGGCAAGACAACCAATCACAAAACACACAATGATGCAACAGAAATAACATACATCTTAAACATAACACGACAGGCATCCATCATCATGTTTCAACAACTGTATCACTTGTTGCTATCCCAGTCTCTTGGCTGCGTACACCCACATCCTCTATCCTTTAAATCTTAGAAAGCAGTTGTCTGTTTAGGTTTACCACTGGCTGTAACACTATACTAATATATAAAACTCATGTGTTTAGCATGTCCCTGCATATATATGTTTATAAGATTTATGTGCAAAATAAATTTGTTTATACTGGGATAACAAAAAGAGACATTAACACACAGAATATTGTGGCGTAAATGCTGTCTCAAGTTATCTGTTCATAGTCATACACTCATTTTGGTTGGCAATGTGTGTAAACACTGATCTGTTGATCTCTGCCACTGCACACAACAGAATACAGATTTGCAGTACTCAACTGTTTCTGATATCACAGCAGGCATATCTTAATAAAATGCCAGTTTCTTATTATTTGGTCATGCTGTCATAACATCAGGGAGATAGACAGCAAGTGGTGCTCAAAATGCAGTCTGATATTATCCAGTCATAAGTCAATAATTATGAACATGGTACCAAGGTCTATTTCTGTTATGTTGGGGTAATATCAGAAAGCATTAACACACATACAAGGGTGTTATAAATGCTGTCTCGTCTCGTCCATTGATAACCACATACTCATCTTGGTTGTCAATGAGTACAAACACTTGTCTCTTCATCTTCACCACAGTCCACAGCAGAAATAAACATATGCTGTACTCAATTGCTTCTGTTGTTACTGTAGGGCTCTGTTGATAACATAAAACTCAAATAGTACTTGATAATGCTGCTATACTATCAGGGGCATAAACAGACTGTAAGTGGTACAGAAAATAGTGTCTTATGTTATACGATCATAAGTACGTGAGTGTGAGCATTGTGTCCAGGAGTATTTTTTTATGTCTGGGTAATATCAGATCATATGAAGACACAGTAAAGGGTGGTGTGAATGGTGAGTCATGATATACCTGATGAATCACATACTCATCTTGCTATTTCATCTCAGAAAGCAGCTGCCCATTCAATTTTACCTGTGCTTACAACACTTTACACATATGCTGTAGTAAAGTGCTCACCATTTCACGGCATGCATTTCTTAATAGTAGTACAGTAAAATAGTATTTGCTTATATCAGGGTAGCATCAGGAGGCAGTAACAGACAAAAGGGTGGTGTAAATGCTGTCTGACATTATCTGGTCATAATCACATAGGCATCTTGGTTGTTAATCTGTTAATACACATGTGTGTCCATGTCAACTACTACCCACAATGGCATATGGATTTCATGCAGTAACCATCTCACATGCTTGTAGAGTATGTGGGTGTACACAGCCAGGAGACTAGGATGGCAGCAGAAGTGATACAGTTGTTGAAACATGACGATGGATGCCTGTTGTGTTATGTTTAAGAAGTTGTATGTTATATCTGTTGCATCATGGTGTGTTTTGTGAGTTATTGTCTTGCCTTGTACCGCCCCCCCCAGTTCTGTCTCTGTCTGTGTGTGTGTGTGTGCTGTGTCTGTGTGTGTGTCTGTGCAAGGGAAAGCCGGAGTTAGGGTTGAAAACCCTAACGTCAAATTTCCTTGCTTTTGTCACTGTAATAACAACCCTAACTGATGCATTAACACAGTTTTTGCAAAGAATATATATACATAGTGTGTGTGTATATATATATATATAATATATATATATATATATATATATACTGTATATATATATATATATATATATATATATATATTTATAGGAGTTGGGAGCAGGGTTAGTCTGTTCACAGAAGACACCAAACTGGGGCAGTGGTGGATGATGAGGGGGATGGAAACATTTGCAAGAGGACCTAACCAAACTGGAGGGATGGTCAGAGGAGTGGCAGCTATAATTCAATGCAAAGAAGGTTATGCACTTCAAGGCAAAAAACCCAAGGAGGGAATATTGGCTGGGGGGGATGAGACTGGGGGTCATGGAGGAGGAGAAGGACCTGGGGGTGTTAGTGACAGGGAGCATGAATAACTCAGCCCAATGCAGGAAGGCTGCAGCTAAGGCTAACAGGATGCTTGGATGTATTGCAAGGGGTTTCTCATCCAGGCACAGGGAGGTAATCCTGTCCCTCTACAGATTGCTGGTCAGGGCCAGTGTTGTGGGGGGGGGGTGCTAGGGATGCCAGTGCACCAGGGCCCAGAGCGCCAGGGAGCCCATGGCCAGGCCCCTTAACTTGGTCAAAATTGGTCAAAATAATGATTTTTTTATTTTCATTATTAGGCTGCTGAGCAACTCAGCTACAAAAGCGAGTGATCATCAGCTGCACCTCAGTGCCGATTCAGACAGCCCCAGTGCCACCCTGCTGTGCAGCACCCTGGCCGGCTGGAGTCCCCTGGACATTTAAATTTAAATCCCCATCCCCTGCACTGCACACTCATCCCCTTCGTATGGTACCTGGCCGTTCTTCAGCAACTTCAGCAGCTCCTCCTCGGCTCCTCCTTCCATGCTGGCATGCTCCTATCGGATCACTCTCACGCTGCTGCTCCTCCCCTGCTGAGCCTGTTCCCTCCCTCCCTCCAGCTCCCACCTTGTTGATGCCACTGGGCAGCTGTTGTGCTGTATTCCATTGTTGTGGGTGGGGGGCGGTGAGTGACTGGGAGCAGCAGGCAGCAGCTGAGAACAAGTTTGTTGCACAACTCGCAGCACAGACACCCACCCAGTCAGTGCAGTCACCAGACCAATCTCTAGTTGGTCATGTGGGTGTTTGTTGATGCCTCGTGGGACTCGGCTCTGACTGTGAGAACTCATCATCAGTGCAGACTGAACAAGTGGCGGAGCAGACGGCTGAATCACTTTTGTTGTGCTCAAATTAACTTAATGTTGTGCCTCCTCCAGTCTAAAACACACACACATTAAGTGCTGAGACTTTGTCAGCATAGACTAAATTCACTGATTCTCAGATCTGGGGAAAATTAAAGGGACAGAGCGAGCAGAGGAAAATATTTGGCAGCAGGAAGGAGTGGGAGTGAGTACTTGAGCTGCTGCCTAGGCCCCAGCGGGTGGCAGGCTGCAGAGAGAACTGAGAAGTTAGAAATCCATTCATCCCAGTCGGTGTCAGGCTGGTGATAAGCCGGGGGGGCTGGGGCTGGCCTGTCTCCTTATGTGACAGACATTTATACTATTTTATTTATTTAGCTTTTGTTAACCGGGTAAGTGCACTAGCCTTAAAATGACTATTTTCAGGCACGACCCGGGAGAGTACAGACATGCAGAAACTTAACAGGATGACAATTTATAAGTGCTTTACATACAATGAGTTAAAGAGGATACAATATATCGAACACACAAAGTAAAGCGCTTTACATACAATGAGTTAAAGTGGATACAATATATCAGAGACATACAGAGTAGACCTTCATAAGTTCATAGGTGCCTGCCTATGCAATGAATAGAGAGGACCTTGGACAATAAATTATCAGGTGACAAATCATATAAACAGAACAAGGTACACAAAAACAAAACTGGTAATACAAATGGAAGAAATAACCATTGAGCAGGGGTGTCATTAAGAAAAGGTCGGCAAGTGAGGAAAAGGGGAGCAAGCCATGAAATTAGATCATATGAGTATATGTAAGTTAAGGGAGATGTCTGCAGTGCAAGATTGTATATGGGCAGGAAAGGAGCGGACAGGCTAAGGCAGTAAGAGAGTTATATAGAGGTGAGGAAATACTGTTGTATGACAAGAGACATCAGTCATTTGGTAGGGTGAAAGCAGGAGCAGGTATCAACAATCAGCAGATTTGAGTGCAATTTCTCTTAAAGCATGTGTGGGAGCTAGAAAATCTAATGTCAAGGTGAAGAGAATTTCACAACTGTGAAGCCGCATGCTCAAATGCAACAGTTCCTTTCCTAGTGCCACCTCAGCAAATTCAGAAAGGATTTATCAGCTGATCGAGACCATGGGTGTGTCCTGAGGAACAAGCATATCTGCAAGACACCTAGGGGTTTGATTTCGAATTATCGAATCAATAAGAGAGCCAAGGTAGTATTTCCTATTAGCTAATGAAAAGAGCCAACCAAGATCATTATAAACTTGACAGTGGCGTTTAAGCCGAGGAGCAGAAGAGGCATAGCGACATATGTCATTATACGTAATATCCCATCTGAGTAGGTCAGTTTTATGAGCAGCCACAAATAAGGAGTCCCATAGGTTAGGGTGGGAGCAGAACTCTCACAATGGCTATTTTAGCCGATGGCATGAGCATGTAACTAGTCTTATATGCAACACCCAGTTTGGAGTTGACAGCTCTGCAAATAGACTGTACATGAAGATTAAGATCAAGAGATTGATCTAGCAGGATGCCCAGGTACTTGAAAGAGGTCACACATTCCAGTAATTGACCTTCTAAGTCCTGCACCATCAGTGCTGTTGTGCAAGTCCGGAGCTTTGGGGCCGATCCAAGCAGCATAGCTTTAGTTTTGCTAGTGTTGACAGCCAGTTTGTGGTCGTATAGCCAGTTTTGGATATTGTTAAAGTCAGAGGAAAGGGTTGTATTGATAGTGTCTATATTAGTAGAACTTGTATAGATGACAAGATCATCAGCATATAGAATAGCAGAGCAGGATTTTAGAGCAGCTCCAATGTTATTTATATAAAGAGAGAATAGGAGGTGCCCTAGGATGGAGCCCTGAGGTACACCAATGTTATTGGTGGTACTGTTCAATAGAGAGGAATTAAATTTCACCACTTGAGTTCTATTTGTCAGGTAGCTTTCATACTAGTCAACAACAGAGGAGGAGAAATGTAGCTGTCGAAGCGAGGAGAGAAGCAAAGTGTGCTCAACAAGGTCAAAAGCCTTTGTGAGGTCAATAAAGACAGCCCCAGTCAGATTGCCAGTATCCATTTTTGACAGAGTGTCTGTGATGAATTTAAGGAGTGCAGTCATTGTGCTATGTCCTTTCCCGAAGCCATGTTAGGTATCCGAGAGCACACTGTGCTTAAGTAGATAGTCAGTTGTCTGAGTTGCGACAATTTTCTCCAGGATTTTGCTCAGTACCGAGAGTATGGCAATTGGTCTGTAGTCAGTGACAACCTTAGGATCCCTTTTTAAGTACAGGTGGATCTGAGCAGCTTTCCAGAGGTCAGGGACCATTCCACCTGAAAGTGATAACATATATATTTTGGCCAGCGGTAATGCAATAAGGGGAGCTGCAAGTTTCAAGAGGCAGGGTTCCAGAGAGTCTGAGCCAGAGCTGGTATGATCAGAGATGGACCTCAGGAGCTTCAGGACTTCCTTTCTAGACACAGCCTTAAAATAGAAACTATCTGTGGATCGTGTGAGGGGAACTGCACTGCAGCAGACTAGCAGTGTCAGCAGTGGTGGTGTGGTGGTGTGGTGGTGTGGTCAGAGAGAGAGAGCAGACCTGGCCTGCTGGAGGGAAGGGAGTAGACTGGGACTGGGTTTTGAAAATTGATTTAGTGGACTGATTTCACTGCTGGTTACTTTCTGACTGGAGACCTCAGCAAAAATTAGAACAATTTTAGGCAGACAGCAGGAAATAAAAAAATGCGCATGTGTTGAACTTAGGGAGATGATGAGGTAAAAGACGAGAATAAAGCTGAGCTCTCTGTCGTCTCTTGTCTCATCATGCAGGCTTGTATTTTTTAATTTTGTGCACAAGAATTCTTTGGCAGCATTAAAATAACAAGATATTTCTCTGGCTCAGCTGCTGCTGCCTGTCTAGTTTTCAGAGTAAGCTAGCCTAGCAGCAAACATTGTAGCCTGAGCCTAGTACTGACTGTGTAGAGCACTGTTTGGCATGAAAATAATATTCTCTGGCTCTGCTGCTGCGGCCTGTCTAATCTTCTTCAGAGTAAGCCAGCAAGCATTGTAGCCAGCCTAGTACTGTGCCATTAATTTTAGTATTATTATAGATCTCGATTCATTCAACAAAGTCTTCTTTCTGTGACTGTCTCTGTGCTGTGTGTGAACTTTATTTTACTGAAATCACATTTTTTGTCAGGAGAGAAAATTAACCTTTAATTTCTGACAAGAAAGAAAGGCAACATATCCAGATTATTATTATTGCAAAAAATACTTTATTTTGCAGAATTAGTAAAGAACAACAATACATTCTCGACTGGCTCTGTCTTCTTGCTCACTGCTTTATTCAAAGTTACACAGAGACTGTAAGCATAGGACCTAGGAACAGTGCATCAATACATTTTTTGACACAAATAAGCATGGCCTTGTGCCCGTCTGCTCATAGATATTATTGAACTTTAAAGCAGTCTAGTCAAAAGTACCTTTTTTAATCATAAAAAAAAAATAAACATAGCTTAGCTTAGCTAGCAAGGCAAACCATACATAACAGAAACCAAAGAAAAGAAAACAAAATTGACAAGATGTCAAATCCTGTAACACTACCAAAGTACAAGTCTGGTTCTGCAAAATGCAAAGAGCAAAAAAGACAGCTAGAGTTGACTCAGAAAGAAGCAGAAAATGCTAACAAAATATTTTGTAAATGGTTAAGTTGTCCATCGGCAACTGCAACAACAGTGTCTGCATCTGGTGAAAGCACAACAAGTGAGCAAGAACCAACAACCTCATCACATGAAAAGCAGTCAGAGGCAATAGTAGAGGGGAGACGACGACTGGGGTGGAGTTAGAACCATGATGAATCGGACTCGACTCAGAAAGAAATGTACAGCTAGAAGAAATACATGAAAGAAATGTACAGATAGACCTAGAAGAGGAAATATATGATGAAAAAAATGTACAGCAAGAAGAAATACTAGAGTGTATTGAGCTGGAATCAGGTTGTGACATAATCCCTCAGCCCAGTCAGCCACCTCAATGTGGTCTTCAAAGGCTTAAAAAATTCTTGGATGTTTGTGAAGTTTATTTAAAGCAGAGTGATTCTGTTGTTGGAGATATGAATTTGAATTGGAGGGTTAATGACACCATGGGGCTCGAATCTCTTCTCTCTTGTGTCCACATGACAAATTTCAGGCAAACTGGACAAACAGTTAAAGTGATTGTACAAAATTTGATGTTTAACACACAAATGGCTACACAACCCTATCTGTAATGGAACACAAAAATTGCTATAACTTTTGAACGGAGCAATATTCTCTTATGGACTGACTCAGTGTATAAATGTGCCTGCTCCACAAATACATATCATTTACTTTTTTTAAATTCCAAACTTTATTCAAGTTTTTAAATTACAACATGACATGGTTACATAGTATACAGACATAGATGAAAGCAGCACAGATGCCAGTCATGCCCCTCCTCCACCCCATGGCTTCAGATTATCAACCTTAGGAACATCAAAGATGCCCCATCACCTATTCTCATCCTTTCAAATCCTTGTTGGCTCTCATTCACCACCAGCCATAAATCTTAACCTGGGAGGAACCTGCTGAAATGTGTAAAGGAGAGAAAGCCGTCCAATACTTTTTATAGTGTGACAGGGAACCCCATAAACTGGCCCTCAGCTGTTCTGCTCTGAGATTAAATAAGTCTTGGAGCCATTCTGTGTAAGATATTTCCTGATCATCAATCCAGTGACATCGGACCAACTTTTTCAGTGTCC
Organism: Neoceratodus forsteri; assembly: GCA_016271365.2. Classification (NCBI taxonomy): domain Eukaryota; kingdom Metazoa; phylum Chordata; order Ceratodontiformes; family Ceratodontidae; genus Neoceratodus; species Neoceratodus forsteri. The sequence continues at coordinate 1,406,987,734 of CM028132.1, forward strand.
GTGAGATTAAGGCCATGTGGTATCTCCGGTTCCTCACTGGGATCGAGGAAAAGGAGCCTAAAACGCAAACCTCCAGTGTAAAAAGATCATCAAGGCCTAGTAGGGGATCAGCTTTAGTTTTGATTGTATCCCAGAGCTTTTTGATGGTAGGACACTCCCAAAATACATGATATAAGGTACCCTCATGCTGCTCACATCTGGTACATAATGACGATGGATTTCAGCCCAGCTTATGTAACTTCACTGGAGACCAATACATATCATTAATGATTTGATATTGTGTTAATGTAAGTCAGTCTTGGGAAATGTAAATGTGTAAATCTTTCCAGATGGAGTTCCATTTTCCCTGAAACTGAAGAAATATCTTTGACCAGTACTTGGGATCTGTATACTGGCATCCAGGAATTTGGATACTAATGCTGCATACAAGAGTGAGACAGCACGTGGTTTACCACAGACTGTTCCCGAAGAAAGTTCCTAGTCTTCATCCCTGTTTAACACGTCATTTACTATTGATATTACACTTTCTCAAAAAGAAGGGACATTCATGGCACAGAACTCCATTGATACATCAGTTAGGATTGTTTCCACAGTGACTAAAGTGTGGAAATGTGATGTTATGGTTAGCAGACCCTGACATCCCCAACCCCTCACTCCTCCACAGACCAACAGATGCCGAGGTGTGCCACAGGATTGTGTGGCCTAACTCTCACCCCATTCTCCTTTATTATACCATGTCAACTTGTTTACATATGGAATGGGGTGAGAGTTAGGGCCATGAAAATATATAGATATATTATAGGGGCGCGGTCACGCCCTTTTAGTTAGGGTTGAGTAGGCACTTTAATGTTAAACCTGAAATTTTGCATGTTAATAACTTTGCAACTGTTGAACGGATTTGCACAAAAGTTGGTATGCATGGTGGGGCATGGTAGATCTTTTGATTTGCCAAGTTGCATTTCAGCCGGACATACGGTGTTTGCTCAGTAAAATGTTTAATAATGCACTTTTGTCACTTTGTGGGAATTTTTGGATTTGTCCACGGTACTGCATGGCTGTCTGGTTTGTTGATCCAAAACTTGGCACGTAGAAAGAGTATGGGTCATAAAACATGCCACTTTGTGTTTGGTGAAAAATATTAATATGTTCAAAAGTTATTAAACTTTTAGCTCCCATTATAAGTCTATGGGAAAATTTATATGTATGATTTGCGAAAGAAGAATGGGGTTCTGGCCATATGGTCTTTTCTCATGGTCAAAGAATTTGCAGACTCGTGACCAAAAAATGGTCAGCCGTCAGAAATTTATTGGTCGCGATGGTAGCCATCTTGTTTTCAGTTTGTGGTCAGACAAAAACAAATATCTCAGTCCACGGGTGACTTCTGAAGTAAATGAAGGATGGGTTTTGCTCAGGGGTCTTCCCTCTATTGACCCATGCCTCTGGTTTCAATAGAGTTTTAAACTTTGAAAATCTTTGGTCACTGCTCGCTAACGATTTTCGGCTGCGAGCCTGCAGAATCTTTGATCGCAAGATCGTTTTTCGGCTACGAGCTTAGTCCGCCACTTCACAACCAGATTTTCTTGACCAGATGTCCCTGGGGCAGACCAGATGGCCCAATGTTTGATGACCAGATGTCCCCTCGTGGCCGAAAAATCTAATCTTAGGTCATGGTCCTGGCCAATTATTTTGCAGCCTCGCGGTCAAAGAATTTTTAAAGGTGTAAAAACTTTACAATTAAATATCTCTGAAACGATTTGGTCTTTTACTTGAAATTTGGAGGGTGTTGTGAGATGTCCTATATAGTGAATCATGCTGTTTAGGTGCTGGAAAATTAATTTGTTGCAGAGATATTGAGTAACATAGCCAATGTTTTTCCCATAGGATTATGCATGGTGCTATTGGCTTGCAATTTTTAAGGAAGGTAGCCCTAGTGCCACAGAGGTGTCTTTCAGTGTTTTGGTGTGTGATGCAGGTGCAGTGTTATGCCACTTTGAAAAATGGAAATTTGGTTTGTTCCGCTTTAATAATTTTTGAACCGTTTGTCAGATTTGCCTGAAATTTGGAATGTATACAGATTTTTCATAGATCTTCGACTGTGACCATTTTCGTGTTGGTGGGACATACAGTTGTAGAGTCACAGCACATTCTTATTATAGTCAATGGGAAAGTATATATGTGCATTGTGAAAACATTGGTGAGCACATTATTGGGTGCGCAAGAAGATCCTATCATAAGGTACTTCCTGTGCTAGCTTTTGAAGACAGAAATCTTGCTTGTAGAGCAGAAAGCAGCTAACTAGAAAGCTACCATTTTTCTTACTAATTTAGCACTTGTCTCAGCAGGAGTCAGTGCCTGTTGGGATTAAGCAAACAGATACTTTATTAGAAGTAGAGGGGTCTCATTTAGGTTAAAAAGTCATGTGTGTTTGTGTTGGGAAGGGTACTGTATCACCTTACTTTACAAATCAGTAGGAGGGCAGAGAGGTTAATTGGGGTGTGGCTTAGGCAGTAGAAAAGGAGGTGACTCAATTACAACTTCCTGCTGCTAGCGCTTGAAGACAGAAATCTTGCTTGTAGAGCAGAAAGCAGCTAACTAAAAAGCTACCATTTTCTTACTAATTGCCCTCCATCCCACCCTCCACCCTCCCACCCTAAGCCAGTTCTACTTTATAACCACTGGATTTGACTGACAACAGGAACTTCCTGTTTGGCAGTAGGAAGGAAGGATCATAGAGGAACATTAGTTTTGTCAACCCTGAAGGAAAAGTAGCTCTTTTCACCCCCCAGCTGCTGGTGGTCTGAATCTGAGCAAGGAAGGAGGAGACTACGGAAGAGTACAGGAAGTTGCTGTCCCAGAACAGGAAGGGTGAGAGTTGTAAGGAGAGGAGAGAGTAGGAATACAGAGAAACAGGAGAGGGGACACAAAATAAGACATGATGGGAGTGGTGCAGTGCAATGGCTGTGGGGCGGCAGTGTTCTGGGAGACATTCTGGAGGCTGCAATGCTGCCCTATTTGCAGGCACCTCTCTGGTCTGAGGGAGGAGGTTGCTCATCTCCATGCTGACCTGGCTAGGATTCGTGAAACCTCCTCCCCCACCCAGGGACCAACAGGGCCATTGCTGCTACCTCAGAAGTTGCCAAGAAAGAGGAGTGGCTGGACCAAGGTGGGCTCAGGGAGGGAGAGGTGGTGGAACAGAGGTGCATCCTCCAGCTGTACCTCTCACAGTTCATACACTGTTTTGGTGGATAGTGGTTCCTCTATGGTGGCACCTGCAGTGGAGACAAAGGAGGATTCTGGGAACCTCCAAAGGAGATCCACAGGAGGTGGCACAGGACCCCACAGGGAAGGAAACAACTCCTGGTGGGGACTCAATCATTAGGGGGAAGTGGGAGGAGGGGGGAGGGAGGTAAGGTGCCTGCCTGGCACCACGGCTTGGAGGGACAGGAAGTGAATCCTCAGGATCATGGGAGCAGCTGCACAATGGATGGAGCTGGATGTCATTGTCCACCTAGGGACAAATGACCTGGCTAGGAATGGCATCAGAGCAGTGCAAGAGTGGTTTGTAGAGTTGGGGAAGGGCCTTAGACAAGTAGTGCATACGGTAATGTTCTCGGAGGTGCTGCCTGTCTATGGCAAGGGTGATGCCAGGGTACTCAACACCATGGAATTCAATGAATGGTTGAAAAACTGGTGGAGTTCAGGGTTTTGGCTTCATTGGGGACTGGGGAGCTACCTGGAGGGATGCAGGCCTATACTGGCATGATGATCAGCATCTGTCCGGGGAACCAGGATCCTATGGATAAGTTTAAATGCTTCATTGGCAAGCATTTAAACTAGCCAGGGGGGAGGCACTGAAAAGGAGCAGGGAAATCCCAGCCCCCACAAAACACAGTAATTAGTGAGGTAAACACCAACGTAGAGAAGTCATTAGGGAGCAGGACAGAGGTAAATGCAAAAAAAGGCAAAGGCAGTAAGGACAGGATGGGGCTAAAAGGGGTAAGGCCATCAAAAATTGGAGGGTGATGAGTACCAATGCCCATAGTCTGTGTAACAAGCTCCCTGAACTAGTGGCCTTGATGGAAGAGGGATGCCTGATTGTGTTGCAGTCACAGAAACATTGTACACAGAAACCATGACTAGGATGTCAATATACCAGGATACACACTCACAGGAGGGACAGGGAGGGTAAAGGAGGAGTAGCTTCTATGTAAGGGAAGGGATCAAAGCAACAGAATTAAAAAGTAAACAGGGAGCAGATGAGGCACTTGTCACCCTGGAGACAGGAAATGGCACATTATAACTGCATGGGGTTGTATACAGACCCCCATCTCAGGGTGAGGGAATGGAGAAGGAAATGATAGAAGGCATCCTTAGAATGGCAGAAAAGGGGAGATATTGTTGATGGGGACCTGAATATGCCAGATGTTAACTGGAGCACCTTGCTGCAGGCACATTTAAGAGCAGGGTAATTCTTGATGCCCTACAAAGGGATGCCTCAGACAGCTAGTATTGAAACCCACTTGGGAGGAGCAATCTTAGACCTGGTACTCTCAAATGGGGATGGAGAAAGAATTTCAGATTTAGAAGTGAGTAGCTATCTGGAACAAGCGACCACCAAACAGTGTGGTTCACGATAAACACAGCCATAGAGTCAAGCCATGCAAAAGCAAGAGTATTGGGCTTTATGATGGCTGACTTTGGGAAAAGAGTGCCTCAGAAAAGCACTAGCAAACAGGCAAGAAGGAGGGTGGAGGAACAATGGGGAGTAATTAAACAGCCATCACAGAGGCAACAAGCCTTTGTGTGAAGCAAATCAACAAAAACAATGAAGGAAAAAACGCTAAGGTTCTCAAAAGAGGTGGCAGGAAGGTTAAGAGAAAAGGATAGCATTCAGAAAATATAAGGAAACACAGAAGGAGCAGGACAGAGAACTTTATCAGTTAAAGCAGAAAGAGGCAGAAAGGCAGTCAGAATAGCAAAGGCCCAGACCGAGGAAAGGATAGCCAACTCTGTTAATAAAGGGGATAAGACCTTTATAGGTACATTAAGGAGTGAAGAAAGACCAAGGGAGGGATACTGAGGCTTAATAAAGGGGAGGAATGGGCAGAGGTGACAGTGAAAAGCAGGGATACTGAACAAATATTTCTGCTCAGTATTCACAAAGGAAGAGGAGGGAGGTACCTAAGCCAAACAAGAGAAACACTTGGAGGTGTGGGTCAATACCAGTCCATTTACAGAAGAAAGGGTTCTGAAAGAACTAGTAAAATTGAAGATGGACAAAGCAATGGGGCCTGAAGGATTCACCCAAGAATTCTAAAAGAACTAGGGTAGAACTAGTGACACCGCTGACTACTCTCTTTAACAAATCATGGGAGGATGGGGTGGTACCTGAGGACTGGAGGAGGTGAATGTGATTCCTCTTCACAAAGTGGGAGCAGGGCAGAGGCAGGAAACTACAGACCAGTTAGTTTGACCTCAGTGGTAGGGAAAATGATGGAATCACTTGAAGGAAATAATTGTTGAGTACCTAGAGGCCAGTGGGGCACAGGACCCAAGGCAGCATGGATTCACAGTGGGAAGGTCATGTCAGATGAATCTAATTGATTTCTTTGACTGGGTGACCAAAGTAGTAGACCAGGAGGGGCTGTGGACATGGCCTACCTAGATTCTAGCAAGGCATTTGATACAGTCCCGCACAAAAGATTAATAAACAAGTTAGCCAGCCTTGGAGTGGGTCCCAAGGTGGTAGCCTGGATAAAAAATTGTCTGGACAACAGGATGCAAAGGGTAGTAGTAAACAGAGTCCACAGTGAAGAAAGGAGGGTTACTAGTGGGGTACCGCAGGGTTCAGTACTGGGACCGGTCCTTTTTAATGTCTTTAAGTCACATTGCAGAGGAACTGGAAGGAAAAGTATGTCTCTTTGCAGATAACACAAAGATCTGCTACAGGGTTAATACACAAGATGGAGTGGAAAGGATGAGAAGGGACTTGGCAAGGTTGGAGGAATGGTCAAATGTATGGCAGCTTAGATTCAACACAAAGAAGTGCAAGGTAATGCACTGGGAAACAAAAACCCAGGGGAAGAGTACACAATGGGGGGTGAGATACTGACAACAATAAAAATGGAAAGGGACCTGGGGGTAATTATATCAGATGACCTAAAGGTGGGCGAGCAATGTGAGAAGGCAGTAAGGAATGCTGGGGGATACTGGTATGCATAGGAGAGGCATCAACAGTAGAAAACAAAAGTTGTTATCCCTCTGTACAGACAGTTGGTGAGACCCCTGCCTGAGCACTGTGTGCAATTCTGGAGACCCCATCTCTGCAAAGACATAGACAGAGTGGAGGCTGTCCAGATGAGGGCAACAAAAATGGTGCAGGGTCTGCACCAGAAAACATACAAAGAGAGACTAAAAGAGCTTAATATGTATACCCTTGAGGAAAGAAGGGAGAGGGGGGACATGATAGAAACTTTCAAGTACCTCAAGGGAATCAACAAAGTCCAAGAGGATAGTATATTTCAGAAAAAGAGATATGCAAGAACAAGGGGGCACAAGTTGAAGATAGAGGAGGGATGACTCAGAGGTAATGTGAGGAAGTATTTTTTCACGGATAGGGTTGTGGATGCATGGAATAGCCTTCCTGAGGAGGTCGTGGAGTTAAGAACAGTGGGGAATTCAAGAATGCATGGGACAGACATAAGGCAGTCCTAGTGGGGGTAGGAGGAAGTAGGCTGTTGGTTAACTAGGATCTGCAGCTTATCCATTGGTAGGAAAATGGGCACACTAGGTGGGCCAAGCGGTCCTTATCTACCATCAAATTCTATGTTTCTATGTAAGGTATAGAACATCTCAAAAGGTATGGCAAATGTATATTGTTATGCAGTACTGGGCAATGAGGTGGGAGCGTGGGGCCCTTCACAAGTTGTGTGACAACATCTTGTATTATGATGTTATGCAGAAATGTACAAGTTGTTCGGGCCCGCTGTCACCAACACATATTTTTTTTCTTTTTAACTATACTTTTCAAAAGTAAGGAAATTCTTTGCAAAAAACTGAGTTAATGCAACAGTTAAGGTTTTTCACAGCAACAAAAACAAGGAAATTCGACGTTAGGGTTTTCAACCCTAACTCTGACTTTTGCCCTCCCACACTGCCACACACACACACACACACACACACACACACACACACACACACATACACACACACACACACACACACCACACAACTGGGGGGGCGGTACAATGCAAGACAGCCAATCACAGACACGCACCATAATGCAAGAAAAATAACCTACAACCTTTAAACATACCATAACAGGCATCCATCTTCATGTTTCACCAACTGTATCACTTCTGCTGCCATCCCAGTGTCTTGGGTGCATACACCCACATCCTCTACAAGCATCTGAGATGCTTACTGCATGAACAGATTTACAACAAATATGGTATGTGGTTATGACAGAATAACATGTGACAGCATTCAAACCATCCTTTAGTGTGTGTTAATGCCTCCTTATACTACCCCGACAGAAGAAAGACTATTTGCTTATGTTAAGCTAACATAAGAAGACATCCACACACATTAAAGGGTGGTGTGAAGAGTTCCATATTATGCATTCATAAACACATTGTCATGAGCACTGTTAATCTCACATACAATTTGTCTGTTCATGTTTAAAAGTGGGCACAACACCATATAGATATGCAGTATTTTACTGTTTATCTTGTCAGTGTGACATCTTTTCATATTACTAATGTGAAACACGATTTTGTTTACAAAGGCTCTGTGATACTATTCAGTGCTAACTATACAAGTTGGAGCATAGTGGGAGAACTTATTTAGTTATGTCAGGCTAACATTGGGAAGCATTAACACAGTAAATGGTGGTGTATATACTGTCTCATGCTATCCATCCATAGCCACATTATCATCTTGGCTCTTAATGTTACAAAAGCAGGTGACTGTTCAGCTTGACCAGTCGCAGTAATAACGTAGCCATATGCAGCAGTCAACTGTTTATCAGTTCACTGCATACATCTCTTAATAATAGTAAACTAAAATGTATTTGGTTCTATCAGGAGAACATGAGGATGCATTAACACACACCAAAGGGCGTTGTAAACGTCTCATGCTATCTGCTCATAACCACATAGCCACCTTGGTTGTTAATTTTTAAAAGCACATCTTTGTCCATGTCAGGCACTCCTCAAAATGATATACAGATTCCATACATTGACCATCTCAGATGCTTATAGAGGATGTGGGTGTATGCACCCAAGAGACTGGGATGGCAGCAGAAGTGATACAGTTGGCGAAACATGATGATGGATGCCTGTGGTATGTTGAAGAAGTTGTATGTTATTTCTGTTGCATAATGGTGTTTGTGATTGGTTGTCTTGCCTTGTACTGCTCCCCCAGTTGTGTGTGTGTGTGTGTCTTGTGTCTGTGTGTCTGTGTCTGTGTGTCTCTGTCTGTGTGTCTGTGTGTCTGTCTGTGTGTGTCTGTGTGTCTCTGTGTCTGTGTGTCTCTGTGTGTGTGGCTTTTGTGTGTGTGTGTGGTGTGTGGCAGTGGGGGGCAAAGTCAGAGTTAGGTTGAAAATGCTAACGCCAAATTTCTCACTTTGTCACTGTGAAAACCCTAACTGTTGCATTAACGCAGTTTTTGCAAAGGAGAGAGAGAGAGAGAGAGAGATATAATGGCATGGTAGTTCCACTACTGTGAGGGTTGAGTAGCCATTTCTGTGTTAAACCTCAGATTTTAGCATTAATAACATTTGAACCATTTGTCCGATGCATCAAATTTGGATTGTACAAAGATGTATCATAGGTCTCTGGATCTGAAATTTTGTGTTGATCGAATGTACAGTTGTGGAATCATGAGCACATTCAAAAAGTGAAAAATTACCAAGTCGTGTTTTTGTCCACCCATAATGCACTGAAGAATGCATTTGAGTGGGTTCAAATTGGATTGTCTGCATGGGTCCTGGCTAGCAGTGGTGCTCTATTAAAGATTTTGTGAAAAATCTTGTTCCATTCAAATGTTTTAGCATTTTTAGTGTCCCATAAAAGCCTATGGAAAATTTGTATGTGCACTGTAAAACAGTCACAATTACATTTTTGATCGCTTGCCAAGAATGTTGTCATGCTGCCACCATCTTGTTTTCAGTTTGTGAGAGAGAATCCCCTCCTTTTTTTTTATTTTGTAGGAGGATGGTGATTCTGGATGTACTTCTTCCTCTTTGTCTCTGTTGCAGTATTGTTGTTATGTGTTGGTTCTTTGAGCTGGCCACCCATTTTCTTTGTCTACTGTTGCGTTTTGTGTATATTCCCATTTATTCTGTACACTCCAGAACCACTACCTCTTCTGCAAGAACAATGGACAGGGCATGAGGTTTGTAAATAAAAAGGCCCTATAGGTTCATAGAGTTTAAAAGACGTCGGGGCTGTTGACTCCTTTAGAAATATAAAAGCATCCTGTTCCTTGTATAATGTTGCATGTCTGGAGCCGTTTTGCTCGATAGAAAAAGCTGTGGTAAAGCGCCTGTATTATAATTAATTTAAAGGAAAGGGATATAGAAAGAAATTGTTCTAGATAATCCCCATGTTACAAAGTAGGGCAGGAAGTTGAATGAGAGATGCCCTGGTGTCTCAGAAATAATACACTGAAATTGTATCCACTACGGTAGTGTGGGTGCAAGCTCCAGTAATTCCCCTGCTGCTCAAACGTTCGCACCACCATGTGGGTATTTAAATGCTGAACTCCTCAAAGATTTAGTCTACAGTAAGCAGATGAAACAGTTTTCATTTGGGCATACTTACCATGTTATACTGAAGTGTTTTGTATTTAAAAGTTTCTCTAAGGTCCTTTCAAAATGAACACTACAAAAAGCTGCTGACTGCATCATAGCTCTTCTGGATACACATCCCCTTCAGCTTCAAGCATCATTATAAGAGCTGGCTGGCCACTAACCTCATACTTTAATGCTGCAGCTAGAAGGAGGAAGTGCTTCCCAAAGCCAGAATGCATTTGTAAAATACACAGAAATAGAGGAATATACTTTTATGATCGATACAGTTTACGTTTTTGATTTTAAAACGTTTGCTTGATTTAAAGGAAACTTTTGCACTTTGTTTGAAGAAATCAAGTTTACATAACCAAGCAGGGGTGGAGTTAGAAAATCACATGACTCCATCTAGGTATATAAGCACTTCAGGTAAATCAAGTAGTCAGTCTGTAGGAGGGTGAAAAGCTACTAACACCTTGTCTAGCTAGCTATTTCTAGCTATGTTTACTATGTGGCTCGATGTATTATGCTTTTTTTTTTATTTTGCCGCTTATCAGTTTGCTTATATTTTGATTTTGTTGAATAAATAAATATTTTTATTTTACTGCATCTCTGCCTCCTTGGTCCATCCTTATCCCATAGCCTCTCACACAGTTAGTGAGAGAGAAAAAAATTTATAACTCAAAAAATACTGCAGTTCTCAACACAGCAATCATTGTGTTTACCTAAATGGGCCCTGAGGAACATGTCTATGGCATCAGTTTGTGGCCAGGTAGTCTGGAAACATGTTTTTGAAATTTTTTCCATTTTTGGATTGCAACAAAATTTTTGTGCCCCGAAAACAATCACAAAAACTTTAAACATGATCGTGATCACATTTTTTTGATTGCGATCACATTCCCATTATAGAGATAAGAGAATTTTGCTGTCTGTTGCTTTTCTTTGTCACTTGATTGTGGCAAGGTGTATTGTGCTATTGGCATGACATTTTAAGGGTACGAGGCCCGTATTGTGCTATTGGCATGACATTTTAAGGGTACGAGGCCCATATTGTGCTATTGGCATGACATTTTAAGGGTACGAGGCTCGTATTGTGCTATTGGCATGACATTTTAAGGGTACGAGGCCCTAGTGCCATGGTTATGTCTTTCACTGGTTTGGTGTGGAAAAATTAAAGAGGCCCCTAGTTACACCATTCCAGAGTTTGGAAATTTCCCATAGGATAACACTGCGGCAGTGATTTTCTTTGTCCTTCATTGTGGCAATGTGGACTGTGGTAGTGCCCTGAACATTTCAGGGAGGAAAGGCTTCATCCCACAGGTGTGTCTTTTGGTGGTTTGGTATATAAACATTCAACAGGGCCATAGTTACAGCATTCCAAAGTTCAGAAATGTTCCCATAGGATAACATTGCAGTGCCTGTGATGCCTTTTGGGGTCTGTATCTCAAAAATCATCTGAGATACAGACTTTCCATCGCAAAAATAGGTTACAAAGTCATGAAACCCCAGAAATTTGATTTTATTTTCTAGCTTGTACGGTTCCTGAGATATTTGCGAATTACTGTACCAATTGCTTATTTTCATGACTGTAGGCCACAATAATGCCCCTCAGAGTCAGCACTCACATTACGTTTGCTACCAGTATCTCAGACATAATGTGAGATACAGATTTGATCGACTTTATGTTGCAACAACTACTCACTCTCACGATTACATCCAGACTTGAATTGTTTTTGCACCTCCTACATTCCTGAGATATGGCCAACTTACTTTTACAAAGGCTCCTTGTCTTATAAGGCCATGGTATGGCATCATATATATGTGTAAGTGAGAGCACAGGGCCGGAGGGCTGTGCTTCACACACATATCAAGAGGCACAAATGGAGGCTTGGACCCCTGCTCCCAGCAAGCCACCCATTTCTATTATTACTACTTGCGCTACACTTTTAAAAAAAGAAAGAAAATTATTTTCAAAAACTTTGTTAATGCATCAATCAGAGTTGTTTACACACCAACAAAAGTGTGGAAATTCAATGTTCAGGTTACCGCCCACCACTCCACCCCCACACCCCCTCCTCAAAACCCTAACTGTGCATTCTGCCAACCCCACCCTCACACACATGCAACACACATGCAACCTTGTACAACTGTATACCACTCCAGCACATCTGTGGGCACAGTAATCACAGCACTGGACTACTTTCCCATAATAGTATGTAATAGAAAAACAAATACCGTATGAGCAACCCTATACTACTAGTACAATGTGATGACACATTACTGTTGTCATACCTCCTAATACAATTACACTTGGGGCTGGATATTCAAACTGCACCATTCATAGGCGCAAGCCCTTGCGCTGCGCAAAATAGTTGCGCAGGGGTGTGTCCGGGGCGATATTCAAAAGAGTTGTGCTATTGAGCAACTCCTTTGAATATCACCCCCCAGCCACAGCCACTGTGCATGGCGCAGTGGAACTTGCGCCACCGCAAGTTGACAGAGTGGAGCATTCAACTTGCGGTGGCGCAAGTACCATTGTGCCATGCGCAAAATCCCGATATTCAAAAGGTGACATGCAAATGAGGCTATAATTCATGCAAGGCACAGGGGAGGCCATTTGCATCTTATTATGGCCCCATTTGAATGCCATTAGCATGCAGGTGCTCCGATCTCCGAGGACTTACGCCTGGCGCCCTGCCAGGCAGCAGCCGTCAGGGACCGACGCCCCCTGAAGCCTGATCGTGGGCAAAACAGTGTAGAATCCCCCCACCCCCCTCACTGGCCCCATCGCGGGCATGGTTTAATTTCCTCCCCAACAGCCTGATCGCTGGCAGCAATGTGGCTCCACCCCACCCTGAACGTATCCCTGGTGGTCCAGTGGACGAAAAGCCCGATTGCGGGCAGTAGTTGTGTAAACCCCCTCCAGAAATCAGCCCTGGTGGTCCAGTGGACCAAAAGCCCGATCAGGGGCAGTAGTTGTGTAAACTCCCCTCCCGAAATCAGCCCTGGTGGTCTCAGTGGCACATCCCGATCGCGGGATGTAATGCTGATAGCCCGTAGGGCTGCACGCCCATTGGTGCAGAGAAAGAGCCACGGGCGTGCAGTTCACCGGCTGTCAGTCGGGGGCGGGCGTGCAGGCGGCAGGCGGAGGGATGCTGCCGCCCGCTGGCTGTGGCGGGAGCGTGGTGGGCCTGTGGGTGGGTGGGGAGGGGGGACACTAGCCACCAGGGCAATGTTGGGGATTTGTGCAGCATTTACATCCCACAATCGGATGTGCCACTAGACCACCAGGGCTGATTTCAGGAGGGGATTCTTACACTGCCCGCGATCGGGCTTTTCGTCCACTGGACCACCAGGGATACGCTCGGGGAGCTACATTGCTGCCCTCGATTGGCTGGTGGGGGATTAAACTATGCCCACGACCGGGCCAGTGGGGGGATTTACAGTCGGCTGCCTGCAATCGGGCTGCAGGGGGGCACAGGGACTGGGTTGAGGCCAGCCACAGGTGGCAGCTGCTGTGTTGCACCCTGCAATGCAGCAGCTCACCTGTGGGTGGCCCTCAACTTAAGCCTTTTTTTTTGGCTCAAAGTTGTGCAGGCACAGGTTGGGTGTTGCGCCTACACAACTCTGCACAGCCCTGCTGAATATCGGGCTGTGCAGTTTATGCATAGTTCCTCCCCCTCCAGTTCAGCATGCATTCATTTGCATTGCGCTGTTGCTTAGCATGTTTTCTGTGGCATAACTGCCTCCTGCTGAATATGGCAGAATGGAGCAAGTTCAGACTTGTGCAGGCACAACCCTATTGCGCATGGCGCAACCCTTTTGAATATCCGGCCCTTAGTCTGTACACATTTTCAATATATTGATTTACATGTGTCATATTCCAACAATTGGGTCACTGCAAGTATCGGCACTACCACATAGGCATGTGGTAGCAGAACACATACCTGACACATACACAGTACTTTGGAGATACTGCTCCAATGGCACACTACTGCCTCCACATGTTGTTATGCTGCTGTGTTACCTGTAAACACTCATTAACACTATGTTATGGTCACCTTTGCATGTTACAACTGTTGCTTTTACATCTTTCTTGTAAAGTATACTACAAGACATTACTTTTATTACTACCACTGTTTGCAATTAGGAGTAACTCACTGTATCACTAAACAGAATGCTAAAATCCAGTCATTGTTGCTAGGCTCACAGACACTGTCATCTCTAATACACTATGTGTGGTTAACATCTGCATGTCTGTATACGCCCAAGCCACTGTGATAGTGCCTGTGTCTTCTAGGCCATTTACAGACTTGTCTGCCATTTCTGTCACCTGATCCTGCTTGTTACTGGTTGCTTGTCTTGCCTTGGCCCTTGACTTGCTTCCATGTGTGTGTGTGTGGGGGGGTAGGGTTGGAGGGGGAATGTGCAGTTAGGGTTTTGAGGAGGGGCATGGGGGTGGGGTGTTGAGGTGGTAACTCTAACACTGAATTTCCACACTTTTGTTGGTTTGGAAACAACCCTAACTGATGCATAAACAAAGTTTTGTAAAGATATATATATATATTATAGTGGCACGGTAGTGCCACTATAGTTAGGGTTGAGGAGCCATTTCTATGTTAAACCCCAACACTTTGCACCTTAATAACTTTGCAACTGTTTCACAGATTTGCTTGAAACTTGGAATACATAATCAAAAACTATAGGCCTTGGGATCTGCCAAGTTTTGTACTGGTCAGATATACAGCTGCGGAGTTATTAAGCGTGATCTGCGCGCGCGTTTATGTTTTTCTGGAATTCTACGGTCATGCCTACAGGTCGTATGGTTTGCACGACCGGCCCAAAGTCTTCAGAGAACGTGTGGCCGGGGTCCCCGATGTGCCGTTCAAAGATTTCGTGAAAAAATATTAAACGGTTCAAAAGTTATTCAAAAAACAATTTCCCATTATAAGTCAATGGGAAAAGTTAACAAAAAGTTTGACAGTGTCGCAAATGCACTTTTTACTGTCGCAAATGGCCCTGTTACTGTCTCAAATCCACCATCTTGTTTTCAGTTAGTGATCAGAAAAATGCTTGGCATTTAAAATTGAGACCCTCTAGCAATCTAATTATTTTTGTATTCACCTAGTCGGGCCCTGAGGATGCTAGCCATGTCTTTATTTTGGGGTAAAACACCCCAGAAATATGTTTTTCAAATTTCTGGAAAAAGTACTTTCGCAAAGTAGTGTCGCACTCATGAAAGTGTCGCAAATTTTTTTGTGACACTTTCGCAAATTGAAACACTACTTTGCGACACTATGACCAAAATAACAGTAATTCTTTGGCACTCTGCTGCAAAAGAATATTTGGGAGATTTGGGATGAAATTTGGAGGGAGCGCAGATGACATCTCACAGATGTGCCTTTCAGTGTTGTATTGAAAAAATATTACACTGCGGCAAAGTTATGGCACTCCGAATTTGACAGTTTTTCCCATAGGATAACATTACGGCGCCCGACGCATTACAGGAATCCTTTGGCACCCTGCTGCAAAATAACGGTTTAGTCTTTTTTCCTGAAATTTGGAGAGAAGACAGCCAACAGCCCACTGATGTGCCTTTCAGTGGTTTGGAGAAAAAATATTACAGGGAGGCAAAGTTATGGCACTCCGAACTTCTCTTTTTTTCCCATAGGATAACATTACGGCGTTCGTCGCGCCTTTCAGGGCCCGTATCTCGGAAACGGTGCGAGATACGGACTTTTCGTCAGAAAAATGGGGGCTAAATACAAAATTAGCCAGGACAGTTGTAAATCATGCGACTTTTAAATTTTTTTTCTACGTCGTACGGGTCCTGAGATATAACATATTTAGTATTCCAAGTTCTCATTTTCTGCTCCGATACTCATTATTTTGCATACATTATTTGTACTCACTGTCTTTCTCTATGCAGGTTCTGGGGAAAACCAGCCTCTGCACTTACATTACTGTTACTGTTGCTCTTTCCGCTATGCGTGCCGTATCTGCTTCACTTACCGTCTGACGACTGTGCCACCATGTGCGTTATCCTTTAGCTTTTCATTTGCGCTATGCGTTTCTGTTATTTTTTGCCATTTGTGTCTACAGTAGTGTTTCTCTTTCTGTTTCACTTTGCGTCACCATTCCCATTGACATTTCCGTTTGCAGGCACCATGTTACTATGTGACAACACATCACGTGGCAGACCGTTCCCGTCTACGCCACCATGTGCGTTACCCTTTCTGTTCTCATTCACACTTGGGTTACCATGTGCACCACTGTTAGCACTTCTGTTTGCATTGCTGTTCCTGTTACTATGCCACAGGACATCATGTGGCGAGAGCGCGGGGCCCGGGCGCCGCTGCAT
Source organism: Neoceratodus forsteri (assembly GCA_016271365.2). Lineage (NCBI taxonomy): Eukaryota > Metazoa > Chordata > Ceratodontiformes > Ceratodontidae > Neoceratodus > Neoceratodus forsteri. Next base: position 1,407,003,885 of record CM028132.1, read on the forward strand.
TACATTCACTATTTCTCGTTATCATTCTCAAAAAGAAGGGAAATTAGAGGCAAAAACTCCATTTAACACGTTAGGGTTGTTCCACAGTGACAAAAGTGAGGAAATTCGGTGTTAGGGTTGAAACCCCTTGGACCCCCCACCCCCGACCCGGCATTGGGGTGCGCATTGGGATCGTGGGTCTAACTCTCACCCCATTCTCCTATACTTCTGCTGCTTTCACATGTCATGGGGTGAGAGTTAGGCTGACTTATCCCAATGTGCACCCCAATGCCGTTTGGGGTGGGCGGGGTCCAAGGGGGAGTTCAACCCCAACAATCGAATTTCTCACTTTTGTCGCTGTGGAACAACCCTAACTAATGCATTAAATGGAGTGTTTTGCCTCTAATATATATATATATATATATATATATATATATATATATCCTCAATCCTACTATGGTAGCACTACCGTGCTACCATATATATATATATATATATATATATATACACACACACACATATACATACATAAGTGTGTGTGTGTGTATGTGTGTGTGTATATATATATATATATATTTTTTTAATAATAGGGGTGCGGTCACACTCCTATAGTTAGGGTTGATTAGGCACTTTAATGTTAAACCTCACATTTTGCATGTTAAAATCTTTGCAACCATTCAACGGATTTGCACACGATTTGGAATGTGGGGTCTGGTATGGTAGATCTCTTGATTGGCCAAGTTGCATTTTGGTCAGATATATGGTTTCTGCACAGTGAAACACCAAAAAATGCACTTTTTGACAGTTTATATGTGTTTTTTGCCCATGGTGCTGCGACCACGCTGTGTGGTCTTGTGGTCTGAAATTTGGAACATAGAAAGAGTTTTAGTTAAGGAACAATCCAGCATTAATTTGGTTAAAAAAATATTAATTAGTTCAAAAGTTATTAAATTTTCAATTTTTGTATTCTGAGCATGCTCAGTTCACTCCAAACTTTATATGTATTTTTTGCGAACTAAGAATGGTCTCACGGTCAAGGATTTTGACACCTCACAAAGTAAATTCCTAGTCTGTCAGAAAAAGTCTTTGTCCATGAGCTGCCATCTTGTTTTCAGTTTTTCAGCCAAACAAAACATCGTAGCTTTGTCTATGGGTGACTTTTAGGCCAAATGAGGCATGTTTTTTTTTCAGGGTGACGCCCTCTACAAAGCCATATCTTTGGTTTGGTTCAGTTTGTCAAAAAATAGCTTTTTAAAAATTTAAACTTCTTGTTTCATGACTCGCTAATGATCCTAGTCCTCGAGACTACAAAATCCTGGTCCATGAGACAATCCTGGTCTGCGACCTTTGTCCATCTTGTGGTGACCAGATAGCCAGACTTTTGTGACCACATGTCTCTGATGGAGTGACCAGATGTCCTTGATGGCAAGACCAGATTTCCCGTCATGGATGAGAATTTTGCTAGCTCACAGACTAGGATTGCCTGAAGGCCCAGGATTTTGTTATCTCACGAATGAAGAATTTTAAAGGTGTAAAGTTTAAAATTGCATATCTCATTAACGGTTTATTCTTTTTACTTGACATTTACAGAGTGTTGAGGGATGCGCCACGTGGTGTGAATTATGCTGTGTAGGTGTTGGTAATTAAGTGGTTCCATAGATATGCCATCACAAAGTTGAGATTTTCCTCATAGGGTTACATTGCAGGGTCTGTCATGCCTTTTGGAGCCCATATCTCAAAAACGAAGTGAGATGCAGAGTTTTAGCTACTAGTGGCTTAAATCACCTTTAGGTGATCTATGCCATCAGAACAAGATTTGAAAACATACAATACGACTAAAGTGGAATTTTTTCCATGAGTTGCATTGTTCATGAGATATTGTCAAATTAGTGTGTCAAGGGTTCAAAGAGTACCTGTCCAGTGCATTTCAGTGCCCGTATCTCAGAAATGATGCGAGATACTGGTAAGACCATTACGTTGTCATGTACAGTACTCGCCAGACAATTACGATGTCACTTGAATTTTTTTTCACCTGCTACGGTTCCTGACATATCGACAAATTAGTGTTACAAGGGTTCTTGCCCTACTAGGGCTGCTGTATGGCTCTGTGAGCTATGCATATTGTTATGCAGAAATGGGCAACTTGGTGGGAGATGTGGGATGCATGCGTATATATATATATATATATATATATAGGCATTACTCACAACAGAGGAGAGAGTTAGTAGTTCCTAGGTATATAGCAAAAAAAAAAAACAGAAAATGTTGTAAGTTGTGTTTTGAGGGTGTGGTGTGTGTGCAGGCAACCAATGGCTGGAGACTAGTGTGGCAGAGGGGCTGGGCTGGCCTGGGGGGATGAGCTGCCCTACATCTGCCTGTTAACTGTTATTTAATTTGATTTTGAGAGGGGGGAGTCTCATGGTGGAGCACTGCATGCAGCATTGGGGAGTGCACTATTTTGGTCTGGTGCCAGGCAAGTACTACTAGAATGGAATGAGCAACTTCCAGTGAGTTGGCAATGTCTTGAGAGGAGAGGCATCACAATCCACTGTTGTTTGGGGGGGCAGGGAGGGGAGAGAGCTTTCTTTGAAATGGCACAGGTTGTCTATTGTCAGGATCATGGGCTGCTGTCGAGGTCGGCTTCAAGAATAACAGTGGATCCAGGAGGAGTGACAGTTGGAGAAGCAGAGGACTGGGAGCTTGAGCTAGCATATGTGAGTTGTGGCAGCAGGTCAGTCTGGTTAGACAACTCAGCAATCCGTAATCATACTTATCTCCAAATTGTGTTCATTTTAATGTATAAAACTAAGGCAAGTAAGGGTCATGGCATTGATTCACAATCACATCACAAAATCCTAATTCATTGATGGTAACAGTGTAACAGAATACACTGCAGGGTTGGGAACAATCTGGGTTAGCTGGGCAAGCCACTTTGATTGTTTGGGCTGGCAGAGTCCTGCATCTCTGCCAACACTGGGTTAGGGCTGGGCCTGGGCCTGGGTTGATCTGTAGTTTACATTTTTTTACATGGATGGACAGGTCTGAGGGGCCCACTGAGGTGCATGGTCCATGGCCCACAAAAACCTGGCGCTGGCCCTTCAGAGAATGAGAGGGATCTGAAGTAACAGTCTCCAGCAACCTCAAGATAGGTGGGCAATGCTCAGTGGGAGGGTGTATGGGATGCTGGCTAAATCAGTGGGGAATCACCAGCAGGCATAGGAAGGTACTGATGCCCTTGTATCATGTCCTGGTGAGTCACACCTGAGTACAGTGTCCAGTTGTGGCTGCTATACCTATGCAAGGATATAGACTTGATCAAAAGTTCTAGCTAAGAGTATCAAGATGATGCAGGGGATGAAGGACGAACCCTAGTAGGACTACATACAATGGAGACTAGGAGGAAGATGTGGACATGATTGAAGCCTTTAATATGTCAAAGGTATAAACAAGGAGGCCTAGGAAGTTATTTCACAGAAAGGAAGGAAACATAAATGGGCTGGCTAGACTGAGATCCTAGGGGCACTTCAGGAGCAATAGTGACAGGTCAATTATTCACAGAAGGTGGTGGCAAACTGGAATAGGCTTCTGGAGGAGGTGGTGGATTTGGAGACTGTAGAGGGGTTCAAGTCTGTTTGGGACAGACACATGGGACTAAGGGAAGGGGTGTCTCAAGATATGGTAGGTAGGGCTGGGGTTATAAAGGGCAGACTATAGATGGGCCAGGAGATCCTTTCTGCCTTCACCTCCTAGGATTCTATGATAATATGATGACAATCCTTATTGCTAAGAATGCAGTTATACCATACAGGAATATTTAATACTGAAGAAATTAGGAGTTCAGTTGTCAACCCATGGGATCTTTAATGTTCAGGTGCACGTTAAAGATTCCATGGTACTCTCAAAAGAGTAGGGGAATTTCTTTTGCTGTTGTGTCGAGTGTCAATTTCCCTCATTCAGTGAAAAATACCACCAACAGCTTAATCTGTTCAATTTCACTTGTTACCATCTGTATTCCCCCGGTTGCTCCTGAAAAAGGGACTTCTAGTCATAGTGGGCTTATCCAGTCAACAAAACTCAAAAAATAAATAAAAGTCTTGGTAATTTAAAAATGCGAAACTGCAGTTTCATTAAAGTGTATATGTTAACGTCTATTTCCAGAATAGTGATGCTATTGAGGTCTTTGACAATAAACATAAATAAGGTGTTTCAAAGGGTACAGTGTATATTTTGACTTGGTCTTAAACACCAGGATGAAAAACACAGAGTTAGTCACCAAAATAGTAGTTCTGTCCACACTATCTGGCAAACTCCTAGCAGTTCTCTGGGAGGAGGGAGGCAAGGAGCTCACCCCCTACTTAGGAAATAAAGATTGGAGAACTGAGGCCCCAAAACCAGCATCCTGGCATAACTCTAAGTCAATGTGGTAATGGGAAATGAAGATGTGTGCTCACTTCCAGTTAGCAACCCTTTTGATCTCCTGGATAGGGATGTCCCTAGAAGCAGCGACCGTTGCAGCAGTATGGCAGGTAGAATGAGCCTTTAGACCTCTGGGAGGCTCCCTACCTGCCTACCCATAGCAGAGAGATCAATGCAGGAAGTGATTCACCGCCAACTGTCCACTTACTGTAGCTGCAAGTCTGCTTGAGTGCAGTTTCAGCGTAGTGACAAACAGCTGGCAAACCTCTCCCCTGAACTCCAGCCATGCACTCTGTATTAAGCAAGGCTCACCTCCGGTCCAGAATATGAGCCTGTGTTCAGCATCTGAGGTGTGATTTAGGATAAACACTGAAAGAGTCATCATCTGGTTCAGGTGAAATTCCAACACAACCTCTGTGTCCGTGTCAGTGGCCTCAGCAGGTAGCTTACTCCACCTTTGAGGCTGGAAGATCAGAAGGTTGTGGCTCTATCCCCACACCAGGACCTTGGGTTAATATCCCATTGACACTGAAGTGCAGCATGAGAGGGGTGCTGCACTCCTGAGGTGTCTGTCTTCAGATGAGACATTAAACAGAGGTCCCATCTGCTCTGTTCCTGCACTGTGCCAGTGTTTTTTAGACAAGTAGCATGCACAGTAACCTTCTTAGAGGTGCTACCTGTCTATGGCATGGGTGAGGAGTAGGTGCTCACACCATGGAATTCAATCAGTGGTTGAAAAACTGGTGCAGAGCTCAGGGCTATGGCTTCATTGGGGACTGAGGTCAACCTGGAGTGATGCAGGCCCCCTACTGGTGCAATTGTCTGCATTTGTCTAGGAGGGGAACCAGGATCCTAGGTGATGGGTTTAAATGCTTCATTGGCAAGCTTTTTAAACTAGCTAAGGGGAGGGCATTGAAAAGAGCAGGGAAATCCAGCCTCCCAAAAATTAGGATAGTAAGTGAGGTAAACACCAAGATAAAAGATGTCAATAGGAGAGGGCAGGGGTAAATGGAGAAAACGACAAAGGCAATAAGGACAGGGATGGGGCAAAAGGAGTAAGGCCATCAAGAAATGGAGGGTAACGAGTACCAATGCTCATATTCTGGGCAACAAGCTCCCTGAACTGGTGGCCTTATGGAAAAGAGATGCTCGAATATCGTGGTAGTCACAGAAACATGGTACAGAGAACCATGACTGGGATGTTAACATACCAGGGTACACAACCTACAGGAGAGACAGGGAGGTAGAGGGGGAGGAGTAGCTCTCTATGTAAGGAAGGATAAAAGCAATGGAACAAAAGAGTAAACAGGAGGAGGGAGGCACTGTGGGTCACCTTGAGATTGGAAATGGTTCCACAATCTGCACAAGGGTTGTATACAGACCCCCATCTCAGGGGGAAGTAATGGACAATGATATGATAGAAAGTATCCTTAGGATGGCAGAGAAAGGGGAGATACTGTTGATGGGGGACCTGAATATGCCAGATGTTAACTGGAGCACCTTTGCTGCAGGCACATCCAAGAGTAGGGCCATTCTTGTTGCCCTACAGGGGGGATACCTCAGACAGCTAGTGTTGGAACCCACTTGGGAGGAGTAATCTTAGACCTCGTACTCTCAAATGGGGACAGTGAGAGGATCTCGGATCTAGAAGTGGGTAGCCATCTGGGAACAAGTGACCACCAAACAGTGTGGTTCACGATAAACTCAGCTGCAGAGTCAAGCCATACAAAGGTGAGGGTACTGGACTTCAGGAGGGCTGACTTTGGCAAGATGGGAGAGTGCCTTAGAAAAGCACTAGCAAACAGGCAAGGACTAGGGGTGGAGCAACAATGGGAAAACATCAAAACTGCCATCACAGAGGCAACAAGCCTTTGTGTGAAGCAAATAAACAAATCAAAATGAAAGAAAAAGCCACTATGGTTCTCAAAAGAGGTGGCGGGGAAGGTTAGGGAGAAAAAGATAGCATTTAGGAAGTATAAGGAAACACAGGAGGAGCAGGACAGAGAACTGTACCAGTTAAGGCAGAAGGAAGAAAGGGAAGGCAGTCAGAATAGCAAAGGCCCAAACTGAGGAAAAGAAAGCCAACTCGGGTAAGAAGGGGGATGAAACCTGTTATAGGTACATTAGGGAGCATAGAAAGACAAATGGAGGGATAGTGATGCTGAATAGAATGGACGATAGGTGGGCAGAGAGGGACAGTGAAAAAGCAGGGATACTGAATGAATACTTCTGCTCAATATTCACAAAAGAGGAGGAGGGGAAGGTACCTAATCCAATTAACAGAAGCACTCTGGATAGAAGGGTCAATCCCAGTCCTTTCACAAAAGAAAGGGTTCTGAAAGAACTCCTTAAACTGAAGATGGACAAAGCAATGGGGCCTGACTGGATTCACCCCAGAATTCTAAAAGAATTAAGGGAAGAACTAGTGACATCACTGACTACCCTTTTTAACAAATCATGGGAGGATGGTGTGGTACCTGAGGACTGGAGGAGGGCAGATGTGATTTCCCTTCACAAAAGTGGGAGCAAGACAGAGGCAGGAAGCTGCAAACCTGTAGTTAAAATAAGCAAAAAACAACGGCACCACAGGTAATCAAAGCTCCAGATTTATTACATGCAGAAAGATAGCAAAGCCGGCCTGCAGTACAGGCTCCCAAAACCTCAACTAGTTTCACACTACCTGTGCGTCTTCAGGAGGATGGTCTACCTCATATTCACACCTCTAAAAAAGCACCCAGTTAAAGTGATAATACCTCTAAAAAATAGTGCATATACAGACTAAATAACAAAAGAAATTCCATCACAGTTTGAATAGAATCAGCACAGAATGGCTATTAGCCTAATACAGAAAATAGTAATTTTAAACTAATAGTGCTAGATTCTACATATGAATAGCATGAGTACTCAGTCATCAATAGTGTCATAGTCATCCATCCTAAAAGAGGCTATATTTGGAAGTATGCAGTTATTGTACAAAACCACTATAGCTAATTAAAAAAAAGATCCAAAAAGTATGTATTGCTTATATCCATACCATTACCTGGTCAATTGTCCTTTAACTTTACTATTAGCCATTATGACCAGGTCAATTCATAAACTTACTAGCCAAAGTCCATTGCTTTGTATTGTGTAGCTTAGAACTATTCACAGGCAGGAAAATATGTATGATCAGCGCCATCTATGGGAAAAAAGGGGAAAAATAATTATAGAACCCACATAATGAATGTACTTATTATTTGAACATCGATGAACATAAATGGCTATATAAACATCCATAAATCTTAGCATTTCTTCCTTCTCATGTTAATCAAGGGCATTACATCAAATTTTCATTTAATCCAGGCAACTGTAAACCACCAAGGTGTAAATCCAATATGCTTCTCTGTTTAGTAAAAGATCATTAATATTGCCCCCCACCGAGGTCCCAGTTTAACTGATTAATTTCCACAGAACTTAAATTCATGTTTTATACTATCAGTCCTATGTTCAAAACAATGAACAGCTAGTGCACTCATGTAATAACTTTTAACCATGCTACGATATGCTCACCAATTCTGACTTTAAGCTGACGTAGGTTTACCAATGTAAAATGCACCACATACACATGTTGCCAAGTATACCAAATTCTCAGTGGTACAACTAAAAAAAATTCCCGTTGTGTATACTCTGGAGGCATTAACTGATGTGAATGTAGTACTTTTTGAGATAGTGACACAATATTTACAGTTCCCACAAGCAAAAGTATCAGTGGGTCTGCATGGTAACCACGTGTTCCTATCTCTCTCTCTACCTTTTGAGTGGGCTGATAGCTATTGGTGATGATATCACCAATATGTTTGCCATGACGATAAACAATGCGTGGCAGATTGCTCCCTACTTCCTTTAGTCTGGGTTCCAGACATAAAAGCGGCCAATGTGTTTTAATGATATCTCCCAGGGAACCAGACTGTCTGTAGAATATAGTAACAAAGTGTATTCAATTATTATCTCCCTCCTGTTTAGTTTTAGGCTTCATCACTTCATCTCGACTCGTACCAGAGACCTCATGCACGGCATTTTCCACCAATCCTCTTGAGTACCCCCTATCCAAAAACCTGTCACACATGTCTGCACCATGTTTCAGAAAATCACTATCCAAACTACAATTTCTACATGCCCTAAGTAGTTGGGCTCTGGGAATGTTATTAATAATGTGTCTAGGATTGGAACTGGGGGCACAAAGGAAAGAATTTCTATCAGTTTCTTTTCTGAAAAGGGAGGTTTGTATTCCATCATTAATATCCCTCCTAATCTCTAAATCCCAAAAGGTGACCATGTTGCTGTCACTCATAACACTAAATTTCAAATTGGGATTACTGGTTTCCAAATACAGAACAGACTCTCTCAGTTCCCCAACAGTGTCTTTCCAAATCAAAAAGATGTCATCAATAAAACAATGCCACAGGTCAATCCTATGGTAAAAAGGATTGACCTGTGCATCATAGACCACTAATTTCTCCCAGAATCCCAAATAAAGGTTAGCATAATTCGGTGTAAAAGTAGCACCCATTGTTGTACCTTTAGTTTGGAGATAGTAGTTACCCTGAAACAAAAACACATTTTTAACAAGTACAGTCTCAGCACAATCAAGAATAAACCTTGTTTTATGTTTGTCTAGTGCTAGATCTAGATCAAGCCAATGGTCCAGTGCCAATAGTCCCTGGTGATGAGGTATGTTGGTATACAATGACCCTATATACACTGAAACAAGAAGAGAATCTGGATCTAGTTGTACTTCCCCCAATACTCCTAGTATGTCAGCTGAGTCCATTACATATGAACGTAATGTAGGCACATATTGTTTGATATGCAAATCAACAAAGCGAGACAATGGTTCCGTGATAGACCCAATACCTGCTACTATGGGGCGACCAGGGGGGGTTCTCCAAATTTTTATGTATTTTAGGGAGTATATAAATGGTAGGCCTAACAGGATGTGTCACTACCATGAAAGAATGTTACTTTTGATCTATCATACCTTCCAAATGTGCAGAATCAAGCATTTGGTCAATGTCTGATTTAAACGTATTGGTAGGGTCCCCCTGGAGTTTCCTATAAAAATCCTGGTCTCCCAGTTGCCTTTTGATCTCATTCACATACTTATCTGTATCCATAACAACTATGGCGCCTCCCTTATCTGCAGATTTAATAACCAGTGATGGGTTATCCTGTAAAGCCTTTAATGTTGTCCTTTCATTGTTAGATACATTCCCAAAATTAGGCCTATCATTAGTACCCATAGCTTCCACATCACTCAAAACAGCTCTTTCAAAGACTTTTACCACATCAGAATATGGTGGATTAAAAGTAGAATGTGTTTTGAGGGCAGAACCAACTGCAGGTGTTGCTGATTCCATACCAGCTGTATTTGAATGACTGTCATTTAAATTAACAGCAGTATTGTAGCCCATGTCTGTGGTATTAAAAAATGCCTTTAAGTTCAAAGTTCTGGAAAGGCACTTGATATCCAAATAGACCTCAAAGGGGTTAATATTAACATTTGGTACAAATGTCAACCCTTTCTATAACACTTGAATCTCAATATCCCTTAAAGTTACCTGTGATATGTTTATCATTATGTTTTCTGGTATACATTCTATCGGCCCCTCTGGTTGCCTCTGTGATTTCCTCTTCCTGGCTTGATATTGTTTACCCCCGCATCCATTTGGGTTCCGGAGATGATTCTGGTGATATGGACGCCCCGAGTTTCCCTGGTTCTCTTGTATATTTGCAGCCCCCTGGTTCCCAGGTTCCTGGAATTGTACTTGTCTCTCACTCCTCTTCTGTTGAAAATATTGGGGAGGTGGGGGGGTAGGGATAGTGGATCTCATAGGCAATCCCTCCTGATAGCCCTCTAAGGATGGATCATCAGCATTATCAGAATCACTTGTGCTGGTATAATAGGATGAAGAGGGGGAAACTCCTCTATTGCGTAGTATAGATTTTGGGCCTGTAGTTGCCCCTGTATTGAAACCACCTCTGTTACCATGATAATGTCTCTGTCACTTAGGTGTATTGGGTTTTTTGTTCCAAGTAAATGCTCTATCCAAAAGATAGTCCTGTTTGTCCTGTTCAAATTTCTTAAGTTTTCTTTGTTTTATCTTATTTTCTTCCCTATTAATGGTCTCCTATAGTTTCTGTTCATAGGCATGAAATCTGGGATCTTCTTTATAACACAGTACTATTTCCTCTTTGGTTTTAATGTCTGCCTCTATAGTAGGTTGCTGGGCCAAATAACCCTTGATAACCACCTGGATCAAGGCATCAGTGCCCAGTTGTAAACCCCTATTCCAGTCGTAGACAAAACTGGTGAATCTGTACCATAGCCCTGTGTGTTAAGGCGCGTAGACCCTGTGGGGATCTACCCACTTTTAAATAAGCCTCTAGAGATACTCTATTCCAATAATGGCATCTGCCTTTAAGGGTAGCTTTTTGAATTTAATTTTTTTTTTTTTTATTTTATTTAATTTTGTTGACTGGTAAGGTGCTCTAGCCATAGAAATGACTATTTTCAGGCACAACCTGGGAGAATACAGGAAATAAAATTTTTTTACAAAAGACATACAAGAGCATATAGACAGTAAGTGCATACAAATATATCAATACAGTGTAAGTAATGGGAAACAATTTGATACACAGTAGAAACAACTGATTTGGCAAGAACAAAAATGTAGCAATAATAAAAATAAAGGAAGGCGGCATAGTAAAAAGTCATTAAGCAACATTGTGGCAGAAAAACATAAGTTAGGTTGTTATGTGAGTGTGTCAACTGGTAGTCAAAGAAGCAAAGAAATAATGGGTAATCGAGGTGGGGGAGGTGTAAGGGGATGAAGGAAAAAAAAAGGGGATGAGGTAAGGGCTTCAAGTTATAGTTATATTGAAGCAGGCTAGGAGACAGGATAGTACTGAGAGTAGTTGGTTGAGGGGAAGGAGCAGTGAAAGAGCCTGTGTGTAGGGGAAAATATATTGAAGTGAAAGTGATGCGTTGAGGGTTTGAAATGGGGGCAAGAGCAAGAGATAGCAAGATGATCATGGAACAAGTATTTGAAAGAGGCATGGGAAGATGCTTGATGACTAGTTATAGGTAGGGAGTTCCACTTTTTTGGGGCATGGCAGGAGATGGTACTAGCACCTTTGGAGGAGTGGTGTCTAGGGACTACGACATGGGTATTGGCAGCAGAGCGTAGTTGGTAGTTGGGCATCTGGTTAAGGAAAAGTTCTGCCAGGGGTTTTGGTGTTTGATTTTGGATGATATTGTCTATTATGGAGTAGAGTACAAAGTCACGGAGGCAGCTGGAGAAAGCCATCCTAGCTCAGAGTAGAGGAGACAGTGGTGTTTTAATCGATTTGAGGAAAATGCATACCTACAGATGTTGTTGTATGTTACTTCCCACTTCTGAAAGCTTGTCTTACATGATGAGGCATAGGCTGTCACCCCATACATGAGTGATGGTAGCTGTATGCCACGGGCTATGGCAAGCCTAGCTGATGGAGTGAGTACATAGCTGGGGTGGTAGGCCATGCCAAGTTTCATATTAGTCAGCTTGCACGTCTGCTGGATATGTAGATCAAAGGTGAGAGTAGGATCAAGCATGATACCTAGATACTTAAAAGAGGGTACAACTTGGACAGCAGATTCGCTTTTGGTGGAGATGTTGAAAGTGGGCTGGGCGAGTTTACGTTTAGTGTTTGACCCAAACAGCATGGCCTGGGTTTTGGAGACATTTAGGACAAGTCTCTTTTTATCCAACCATTCTTCAATTTGTATAAAATCTTGGGAGAATTGCAGATTGATGTCAGAGAGGCTTTGTGAGCTAGTGTACAAGACGATGTCATCAGCATAAAGTAGGGAATCAGTATTGGGGATGACTGAGGTAATATTATTTATAAATAGGGAGAAAAGCAGGGGACCATGGATAGAACCTTGGGGTACACCAATATTAATGGTGGCATAATCTGATAGGGTGGAGTTAAATTTAACAAGTTGCTTGCAGTCTGTCAGGTAGCTGTCAAACCATGCAGTCACCCCCTGTGAGAAACCTAGTGATCTTAGAGTACAGAGAAGACTAGGATGATCAACAAGGTCGAAGGCCTTGGTCATGTCAATAAAAATTGCTCTTGTTAGGAGACCTGAGTCCATAGCTGCTATGATATTGGTGGTAAACTTAAGTAAAGCAGTGGTGGTGCTATGACCTTTGCGGAAACCATGCTGCACTAACGAGAGAAGGTTCAGCTTCTGTAGATAGTCAATAGTTTGGTTGGTGATGAGCTTCTCAATGATTTTGCTTAGAGCAGGTAAAGTGGCAATAGGTCTATAGTTAGATGGATTTTTGTGGTCTCCTTTTTTGAAAACTGGGGTAATCTTGGCAGTCTTCCAGATAGCAGGGACATAGCCATGACAGAGGGAGAGGGAAAAGATTTTAGCAAGAGGTGCAGCTATATAAGGGGCTGCTAGTTTTAGTAGTTTAGGCTCAAGGTTATCTGACCCAGTAGCGGTAAAATCAGAGATATTGTTGAGTAGTCTTAGAACTTCGAGGCGCGTGACAGATTTGAACAGAAATTTGGGCCCATTAACAGGAGACTTGTCATATGAGTAAGGTCTGGGAGGAACGATGAGGCATAGTTAGTGAGGTCAGAGAACTGGGTATTGAGGAAGTTAGCTATTGTAGAGGGATTATTACAGTGGACCCCGTTGAGGGACATATCGGTTGGAGTGGGGGCAGGAGTAGATCCTAGGAAACATTTAATATGTGACCAGAATTTTTTGGGCTCGTCATATGATTTATTTAAGAGATCTTTGCAGTATGCACTTTTGGCCCTCTTGATTTCTTTCTTCCATGAGTTCCTGAGGGCTCTATAGGCGTTAAGGTCAGCAGGGAGTCCCTTTTTTTGTAGTGGTGCCAGGATTTGTCCCTCTGTCTCAGCTTGGAGAGAAGGTCGGATTTTAGCCATTGAGTATGTTTATTTTTTACCCTACCGGTGATAAGGGGGCAATGCTTGTCTTGGATTTCCAGGAAGTGAGTCAGGAATATGTTTACAGCAATCTGCAGGTCATTGGAGTTAAAGAGAGGGTCCAGTCAACAGAGGCAATGTCCAGCAGGAATGATTGTGTGTCAAGATTAGAGTAGGTACGAAAAGTGATAAAACGTGGCTTAGAGGGGGAGTGTCTAGTTTTGCCCCATATACAAAAGGTAGAGGAGTGGTCTGAGATTGCATCTGCTAGTACGCCAGAGGAAACAATGTTTTCTGGGCGATTGGTCATTATCCAGTCCAACAATGAACTAGAGTTTGAGTGTGGGGCAGGCATAGTGGGTTCACTAATCATCTGGTGAAGGTTGAAACTTTGAGTCTTGGCCTGCAGGGTGGGAAGAGAGTTTACTAGCCAGTTTAGATTGAGATCACCAAGTAAAAAGGACCTCAGTTCTTCCAGAAAGAAGAGAGGTCTGATCAAGCAGTTCTTCAAGTCCTTTCTGGCCACTGGTCGGGGGATTGTAGGCACATACAATATGTAGCTTTTTGGAGCCAAGAGTGAGGAGGACATGAAACGCTTCACAGTGGTTTAGGGGAGAAGAAAGGATAGGGGAGAGTTGTAGATGATTGTTGAAATAAATGGCAGTGACACCCCCTCTTTTGGGAGCAGGTCTGTCAGATCTCAGGAGATTGTAGGAGGGGAGTGTGAGCACTGAGAGTCCAAGATGTGAGGTTTAAGCCATGTTTCCGTAAGACAGGTGATATCCGGCTTGTATAGGATGACCCAGGCTTGTAGTTCAGCAAGGTTATACATTAGGCTCCTGATGTTGTGGTGTACTATGGTTAGGCCTTTTGCACCGGGGAAGGGATTCTGTATGTTAGTGCTTGGACCAGGGTTGGAGTGTATATCCCCCGAGAGCAGTAGGGCTAATAAGAAGAAATACCAAAGTTTATGTCGCAGGAAGGGACATAGGGTCTTTGTGTTCAGAGGACATTGTTTAAGTACATAGGCCACCAACTGGAGCCAGGGTTTGCTTAATAAAAGTGGGGTTTGATCAGGATGGAGAGAGGGCAGCTGGAGAAGGTTGGAGAAAATGTAATCATGGGGGAGGAATTAAGTGGGTTAGTCATGGGGTAGAAAGAGCAGAGGGTAAGGATAGGTGGAGCAGAGCAACTGAAGGTATGATAAGAGACAGTAACATGTTTAGTTTCATTGTATTAGGAGAGTTGTTGGTATTGACTTGGAAAACTGGGTCTGGGCTGGCACAAAACAAAAGGGGTGACCAAGGAACTAGTGGAGGTGCATAAAAGGGAGCTAGGATTGAGGAGTTTGTGAGAGTTTGTTTATTGGGAGGGAAATGAGAGACTGACAGTGGAAGGAAGGAGGAACTACAGACTGCAAGAGGAATGAGAGAGAGAGATGTACAGCGAGGCGGAGCGATCACAGATTAAGAAGGCCTGGGTGGGGGTGGAGGGGTGGGTAGAAAAATCACAGTAGGTTAAAACCAGCTCGAGGAGATCCTCCCAGACCCAAAGAAAATAGTGCAAAGCCCATAGAAAAGGTGCACCAATCTGGAGGGCAGGGAGGCAGAGAGCTGACCAATGAGGACCCTCCTGCAGAAAGGTGCATCAATCAGCTGCTTTGGCGCTACAAACAGCTAGCGGCCGTACTCTGAAGCACTAGTCCGATTGCAGGGACCACGAGGGTGGTCAGGAAAGGTCCGTAGAGTCGGGGTGGTGGTGGCTGGAGGCGGCAGGTAGCCTGCCTCATGAGCTGTAGGCGCCACTTCTGGCACTGCTTCCTGTGGAGAACAGAGGGAGAGAAAGCAGCAATAAGTAGCATTTCAGGGCAGGAGGCGTGGGCAGTCAGCTGGCGACAGGCCGATCAGCAGGGGTTGGGGAGCAGGTTTCAGACAATAGTACAGCAATTTAAGTGAGATAAAAGGCTTGGGGGGGTGGAGAAAAAAACCACGAGCAGAGGGGACGAGATAGTTAAGTGGGGGAGGGTTTAGCAAATTGCAGTAGGGAGGTTTGAGTATAGAGATAGGGGGCAGAGTTTGAGTGTAAGGACAAGAAAAGAGCACAGTAGCTGAAAGATTCAGAAAGCAGTAGAGGATACAGTAGTTGAGGGTGCAATACACAGTAGTAGAAACAGAAACTAAGATAAGCTAGCTAGTGACTCCAGGCACTTTTAGGCAAATTATGTTTAAACAGCAGACAGATCAATCGAAAAAAAAAATTTAACAGCTAATGCTAGGCAGTTTGTCAGGGTACCAAAAGTAATCTTCATGCAGTGGTTAGGTGAAAAAATCACAGTAGGTTAAAACTGGCTCGAGGAGATCCTCCCAGATCCAAAGGAAATAGTGCAAAAGCCCATAGAAAAGGCGCACCAATCCGGAGGGCAGGGAAGCAGAGTTGACCAATGAGGACCCTCCTGTAGAAAGGCACACCAATCAGCGGTTTCAGTGCTTACAAACAGCTAGTGGCTGTACCTGAAGCACTAGTCCAATTGCGGGGACCATGAGGGTGGTCAGGAAAGGTTCGTAGAGTCGGGGCGGTGGCAGCTGGAGGCGGTAGGTAGCCCACCTCACGAGCTGTGGGCGCCACTTCTGGCACTGCTTCTTGAAGCACTAGTCTGATTGCGGGGACTGTGAGGGTGGCCAGGAGAGGTCCGTAGAGTTGGGGCAGCGGCGACTGGAGGCGGCAGGTAACCTGCCTCATGAGCTGTGGGCGCCGCTTCTGGCGCTGCTTCCAGGTCTATGTTAGTGATGGTATTATTAGTATCTGGACCACATTCAGCCATTGGAACATTTAAAATAACAGTTGGTTGCTGTTCGTTGAACAAATCCGCTTCTCCCCTAGTAGCAAACATGGATGTGGACATGAGCCCTGTAACCTCCCCCAAGTGAAACGCTGTGTGATCCGAATGAGACATACCTCAATACAAGAGGCCTATTTTTCAAATACCATCTCGGATACACGGGGGGGGGAGGAAGTGTCCGCTCACAACAGGACACACACTTGTGTCTCAGTAAACAGACAAAAAAGGATTTAAATGTCTCTATACACAGTGAGTCTCGAGAAATAATCTTCGAAATATTACTCACATTTCCAATGTGGTCTGAGTCACGGACACTCTGCAATAGTCGGATCGGCCAAAATATACATCAGATACCACAGTCCATGTGTTCGTGTTACCAGTGGTGAGCTTAAGGAAGTAAAGTTTGTAGAAAGGCAGGTCCTCAGCTCCACACACACGTGACAAATAGTGTCCTGTAGATAAAATAAGCAAAAACAACGGCACAGCAGGTAATCAAAACTCCAGATTTATTACATGCAGAAAGATAGCAAAGTCACCCTGCAGTACAGGCTCCCAAAACCTCAACTAGTTTCGCACTACCTAAAGGCCATCAGGAGGATGGTATACCTCATATCCACACCTCTAAAATAGCACCCAGTTAAAGTGATAATAACTCTAAAAACAGTGTATATATGGACTAAATAACAAAGAAATTCCATCACAGTTAGAATAGAATCAGCACAGAAGGGCTATTAGCCTAATACAGAATAGTAATTTTAAACTAATAGTGCTAGATTCTACATATGAATAGCATGAGTACTCAGTCATCAATAGTGTCATAGTCATCCATCCTAAAAGAGGCTATATTTGGAAGTATGCAGTTATTGTACAAAACCACTATAGCTATTCAAAATCTTTTTGATTTGGAAAGGCACTGTTGTGGCACTGAGAGAGTGTGTACTGTATTTGGAAACCAGTAATCCCAATTTGAAATTTAGTGTTATGAGTGACAGCAACATGGTCACTTTTCTGGATTTAGAGATTACGAGGGATATTAATGATGGAATACAAACCTCCCGTTTCAGAAAAGAAACTGATAGAAATTCTCTCCTTTGTGCCCCCAGTTGCCATCCTAGACACATTATTAATAACATTCCCAGAGCCCAACTACTTAGGGCATGTAGAAATTGTAGTTTGGATAGTGATTTTCTGAAACATGGTGCAGACAGGTGTGACAGGTTTTTGGATGGGGTACGCAAGAGGATTGGAAGATGCCATGCATGAGGTCTCTGGTACGAGTCGAGACAAAGTGATGAAGCCTAAAACTAAACAGGAGGGAGATAATAATTGAATACACTTTGTTACTATATTCTGCAGACAGTCTGGTGCCCTGGGAGATATCATTAAAACACATTGGCCACTTTTATGTCTGGAACCCAGACTAAAGAAAGTAGGGAGCAATCTGCCACGCATTGTTTATCGTCGTGGCAAACATATTGGTGATATCATCACCAATAGCTATCAGCCCACTCAAAAGGTAGAGAGAGATAGGAACACGTGGTTACCATGCAGACCCACTGATACTTTTGCTTGTGGGAACTGTAAATATTGTGTCACTCAAAAAGTTCTACATTCACATCAGTTAATGCTTCCAGAGTATACACCATGGGAACTTTCTTTAGTTGTACCACTGAAAATTTGGTATATTTGGCAACATGTATATGTGGTGCATTTTACATTGGTAAAACTACACGTCAGCTTAAAGTCAGAATTGGTGAGCATATGCGTAGCATGGTTAAAGGTGATGACAGGAGTGCACTGGCTGTTCATTGTTTTGAACATAGGACTGATAGTATAAAACATGAATTTAAGTTCTGTGGAATTGAGTCAGTTAATCTGGGACCTCGGTGGGGGGGCAATATTAATGATCTTTTACTAAACAGAGAAGCATATTGGATTTACACCCTTGGTGGTTTACAGTTGCCTGGATTAAATGAAAAAATTGATGGAATGCCCTTGATTAACATGAGAAGGAAGAAATGCTAAGATTTATGGATGTTTATGAAGCCATTTGTGTTCATTGATGTTCAAATAATAAGTACATTCATTATGTCTGTTCTGTGATTATTTTTTCCCCTTTTTTCCCCTAGATGGTGCTGAGCATATATATTTTCCTGTATGTGAATAGTTTTCAGCTACACAATACAAAGCAATGGACTTTGGCTAGTAAGTTTATGAATTGACCTGGTCATAATGGCTAATAGTAATGTTAAAGGACAATTGACCAGGTAATGGTATGGATATAAGCAATACATACTTTTTGGATCTTTTTTTGAATAGTTATAGTGGGTTTGTACAATAATTGCATACTTCCGAATATAGCCTCTTTTAGGATGGATGACTATGACACTATTGATGACTGAGTACTCATGCTATTCATATGTAGAATCTAGCACTATTAGTTTAAAATTACTATTTTCTGTATTAGGCTAATAGCCATTCTGTGCTAATTCTATTCTAACTGTGATGTAATTTCTTTTGTTATTTAGGCTGTATATACACTGTTTTTTAGAGGTATTATCACTTTAACTGGGTGCTATTTTAGAGGTGTGGATATGAGGTAGACCATCATCCTGATGACGCACAGGGGAGTGCAAAACTAGTTGAGGTTTTGGGAGCCTGTACTGCAGGGTGACTTTGCTATCTTTCTGCATGTAATAGATCTGGAGCTTTGATTACCTGCGGTGCCATTGTTTTTTGCTTATTTTAACTACAGAACACTATTTGGCACGTGTGTGTGGAGCTGAGGACCTGCCTTTCTACAAACTACAGACCTGTCAGTTTGACCTCTGTGGTAGGGAAAGTGATGAAATCACTTTCTGAAAGAATGAATTGTTGAGTACCTAGAGGCCAGTGGGGCACAGGACCCAAGGCAGTATGGGTTCACAGTGAGAAGGTCCTGTCAGATGAATCTAATTGATTTCTTTGACTGGGTGACCAAAGTAGTAGAACAGGGAGGGGCTGTGGACATGACCTACCTAGACTTTAGCAAGGCATTTGATACAGTCCCACACAAAAGATTAATAAACAATTAGCCAGTCTGGGAGTAGGTCCCAGGGTGGTAGCCTGGGTAAAACATTGGCTGGACAGAAGAACACAGAAGATAATAATAAACTGAGTCCACTCTGAAGAAAGAGAGGTTCTAGTGGGGTACTGCATGGTTTAATACTGGGTCCAGTCCTTTTTAATGTCTTTATAAGTAACATTGCAGAGGAACTGGAAGGAAAAGTATGCCTCTTTGCAGATGACACAAAGATCTGCAACAGGGTTGATACACAAGGAAGCTTGGAAAGGATGAGTAGGGACTTGGCAAGGTTGAAGGAATGGTCAGAAATATGGTAGCTTGGATTCAATGCAAAGAAGTGCAAAATAATTCACTTGGGGAAACAAAAACCCATGGAAAGAGTACACAATGGGGAGGTAATAGCAACAACAAAAATGGAAAGAGACCTGGGGTAATCATATCAGATGACCTTAAGGTTGGAAAGCAATGTCAGAAGGCAGTAGGGAGGCCTGGGTGGGGGGGACACTAGGATGTATAGGGAAAGACATCACCAGCAGAAAACAAGAAGTTGTTATCCCTCTGTACAGACAGTTGGTGAGACCACATCTGGAGTACTGCATCCAGTTCTGGAGATCCCATCTCCACAAGGAAATAGACAGGATGGATGCAGTCTAGAGGAGGGCAACTGAAATGGTGCAGGGTCTGCAAGAGAAGCCATATGAGGAGAGACTATTGGAGCTTAATATGTATACCCTTGAGGAAAGGAGGGAGAGGAGGGACATGATAGAAACTTTTAAGTACCTAAGTGGAATCAACAAAGTCCAAGAGGGTAGCATCTTTCAGAAAAAGAGATATGCAAGAACAAAGGGCACAATTTGAAGATAGTGGGGGGACGGCTCAGGGGCAATGTGAGGAAGTATTTTTTCACAAAGAGGGTGGTGGACACATGGAATAGCCTTCCTGAGGAGGTTGTGGGTCTGAAACTATAAGAGAATTCAAAAAGGCATGGGACAGACATAAGGCAATTCTTGTGGGGGGTAGGAAGAAATAGGCTGTTGGTTAACTAGGATCTGCAGCTTATCCAGTAGGTAGGGAAATGGGCAGACTAGGAGGGCCAAGCAGTCCTTATCTGCCATCAAAGCCTATGTTTCTATTTTCCAGTGGTAGTTCAGGTGGATATTAAAGATCCCATGGCACTTCTCAAAGAATAAGGGAAATGTTTGTTGAAACACGAACATAATCCAAACAGAAAATTTACAGTTACTGTTCAGGTTATGTTAACAAAGATATGTCTTTTCTTCACTACAGTATATACAACATTCTTTTAATATGCTCAGTTAATCAGGAAAGTTTGTTACATTTTTTCTCCATCTGTTGCCCTTATTCTACAATATGTATTTCATGTAATAGGTACATCACTATTCGTTATCCAGAGCAACTCTTTCCATAGCTTCAACAACCCCTCCTTTGGCAGTTCTTTTTGTTCTTTGTGGTATATTCTCTGTAGATCCTGCACAATTTTGTTTAACAGTTCTCTGACTACCTTCTTTTTGCTGTCGAGTAAATACACGTCTCAATATCTAAATATTCCATTTGAATACAACCATTAAAACCTGCAGTGTACTTTTATTCCACTTCCTTCAAACACTTGTAAATACCCCATACCTAATGTTTTCATATGTTAAAGTACATGTACTAAATGCTGCTTCCCCTCACTGGTGTGCAATATACTGCCAAAACCCCTAATAAATGAACATGAAAAAAATGTTCAATGGTTTCTTGTTGCTGAGTACAGCTTATTCTGCTGCATACTCTTTCCTGCTGTTGCTTTTGCTTATGGTTTGACTTAACATTTATTTTTTGATGACATGCTAACCAATGTAAATCCCACATATTATCTGGACTTCTTTTACTATTTAACACCTTCTTTAATGACTCTGTATGCAGAGCTGAACATTTCTCAAACACTATCTACTGCACATACAGAGGAAAGTAAATAACAATAAAACCGTTTCCTTTGTTGGGTCAGAATGTGTTGTGTGGTAATGCTCCATTGTTTCAGTCTTAAAAATGTACATCTCATATATTCTGGCACTAATATTGACTTTTTCAATGTTTTTAACTTATTGGTTTCCCATTGTTGCAGCCATGTTTTACACATCTCATACAGTAGGGACTCCCATCCCATACTCTGCCTGGTGAGTAGAGGTTTAATGTTGTTATACAAAAATAAACTGTTAAAAAATACAATTGGATTTGGCATATTTATGCCACCCTGTTTCACAGAAAAATATAGTAAATTTATTTTCAAGGGGTTGAGGCGGCTTCCCCAGAAAGCCTGAAAGAATAGACTTAAAAGCACAGTTTCCATTTTCTTGGGGGATATATAACTAATAAATAAAAACACTGGTATCAGGTATGTCTTTATCAGATACTCTTTTTTTCTTAACTTCCACTTATTCCATTGAGAAACCTTTTATTTACCAATTATTACTTTTTTATCCCAATTCAATTCATCTAGATCTCCCAGCCCAAAGTACACAACCAGAATAGTTATTGGGTTTGGTCTAATACTGATCCCTTCTATGTTTTTCATAGTCTTTGAAGTGTAATCCAGGCATTGACCTGTACATTTCTGTAGGTTCAAAGATGCCTTCGATATCTACCCAAAGGCACTGCATATCTCAATAGCTTCTTTAATCGAAGACTCATTCTTTACTAGTATATTCATATCATCTGCATATGATATAACCTTGTACGGAAGGTTTTGTTCCATTACTTGCAATGGCACAATTGTGTGTGTATCATTAATCTTCCTTAATAATGGATCTATGAAGAACCCATATAAAATAGGACTTAGTGGGCATCCCTGTCTCACTCCTCTTTGTAGCCTTATCATTGACCCTTTCCATCCATGCATAATAGGTATTACTGTGCCAGTGTTATATATACATTTTATTCAGCCTATCACTTCATGTGGAATTTTGTAGAATTGTAATACTTCCCATAAAAAAAATCATGATTTACATGGTCAAAAGCTTTTCTTGACCTAAGGAGACCATATACTCATCTAGATCTCCTATTTGCCCCTTTCTACCAGTTCCCTTATTAACATCAGATGGATATACATCTGCCTCCCTGGGCTAGCATAAGTCTGAGCTGAAGAAATTACTTCTTGTGCAATTACTTGTTGTTTATAATTTAAAGTTTATTTATTTTCCATAAAAGATACAAACAATGCCTTTACATATATTAAATTCTGAAGTAGGATATAATTGCTAATCATTGTAGTACACATTACTGATTTAGTAGAATTAAGTCTATGACAGTAAAACATACACTCTTTACCATATCCACTTTCAGAATACAGTACTTGTATACTATAGTTAACTCTCCTGGGTACAAAGGGCTATAAAAGGGCCCCATATACTTTCAAATACATCATTCTTATTCATAAGAGAGTAACATATTCTTTCATATTTGCAGTAACCAACAAGTTAAGTCATTGCAGCATGTTGGGAGAAATGTTATCCTTCCACTTCTAAAGGATCAGCCTTTTGTAGGCTAAGGCACATGTTAACACCTAGAATTTATTTTGTTTAGGGATATTTAGAATCATATTAGTGTCCCCCAGGCTGAATATTGGGGGGGGGAGGTACAGTACAAGTCACATTAAACTGTTTCACCAATGAGTTGGTTTAGCATTGTTTTGCATAGTTGGAAATGCACTGGCAGCTTATATTGCATTGTTTTTCAGTGCTTAAGCAGCTCAAGAGCAATGTTTGTTAAATGTTTTTGTAGCTCATTTGGAATGTACCTGTAGTCCAGTCACAATGCAATGCAAAACTGAATTTTAACTCTTAACTACTTTGTGCAGAGCTTTGTGCTGGATCCAGCAACACTTACACAACTCAATCAGAAATGCTAAACCAACTCATTCGAGGAACAGTTTAATGTGACTTGTACTGCATATATGACCCAACAACAGATTGGCAGATGGCATGTATTTGCCTCCATTGAAACAAAGTCTTATTTCAATGCCAAAACAAATGTGCCAAACCTGCATCAGGATCTCCACATCTCCAACATTTGCTAGCTGGCTCTATCCTATATTAAACAGTTGCACAGGGTAGTAGTAATAGTGTAGGATTTTAAATTGTAAAAGTCTCCCCTGCACTTTTCTGGAAGATTTAATCGCATATCCCATGTTCTCTCCCACATCTCCTTTGAAATGATTCAACCTAGATCTTCCTGCCATTTCAACATTGCATGCTCTGTTAGCTGAATATCTGATTCATTTGGAAAAGCATGGATTAGACTAAAGCCCTTAGGAAGATAACATAGTTTAAAGAAGTTCTGTTATGCAGAAGAAAAAAATAAGCTTATGAGATGCATCCAGATATTTAAGGAGAAAGCTTCTGATTTGTAAATAGAAACAAAAATCACATTTACTCAGGTTGAATTTACATTTGAGATCAGTGAAGGAGAGCAATCTGCCCTGATAATCTAACAGGTCCCCTATCAAAACAACACCTTTGCATTTCCAACCAATATCTTTAATGATTTTATTATCTAGGGCTATCCTGGGATTATCCCAGATTGGCATAAATTGCAGGGGGACAAATTCCACTTTTTTAAGAGAATTGAACTTCCTACAGACCCTTACTGAAACTTGAAGGGTAGTTGGATTTAATAATTTATGAGGAATTTTGCAGAAAAATAAGTCTGTCAACTTCAGAGGACCCATAAGGGGGTATCCAACGTCTCATTTGGTACAAACCAAGTAGTCCCTTGTTTTACTTAAAGCCCAAAACAACCTTGCCACCAAGGTAAAACTGGACCACCCTTTCTAATTGGAGCTCTCAATTTATGTTTCAAAAGTCTTGGGGGTTTATTTCCCCATAGAAATGAAGAAATAACTTTCTCAATGTTATTAAACCAAATAGTGGGAATATTCACTGCAAAATTGTTTATAAAATAAAATAATTTGGGAGCAAAAATAATTTTTAATGAGCTGATCTTTCCCCACAAAGATAAGTGTAATTTATCGCATCTATCTAGGTCCCCTTTTAGCTCCTCTATAACCTTGGACATATTATGGGACAAGATTTTCTCAATGGAATCAAATATTTTTATCCCCAAATATGTCAAACCATTGACAGACCAGGTCAAACCTGGAAAATTTAGATCAATTGACATAAAGTCCAGATACATTTCCAAAATCAAGTACTATTTCCTTCACCTTTATCAAAGAGTTTACAGGCTGGGTTAAGGTAAGGAGTATATCATCAGCAAAGGCAAGACTTTTGTTTGTGTATTTGCCTGTAATAATCCCATTTATATTCTCATTCTTGTGCAATTACTGAAAGTCTTTTTTGCTAAAATTTTGGTTAAGATTTTAAAATCCAAGTTAAAGAGGCTGATAGGTCTCCAGTTCTACATGTAGGATTTATCATCTTTTTATAGATAGAGGTCTACCTAGACTTTAGCAAGGCATTTGACACAGTCCCACACAAAAGATTAATATACAAGTTAGCCAGCCTGGGAGTGGGTCCCAAGATGACAGCCTGGGTAAAGAATTGGCTGGAGAATAGGACACAGAGAGTAATAGTAAATGGAGTCCACTCTGAAAAAAGGGGGGTTAGTAGTGGGGTACCGCAGGGTTCAGTATTAGGGACTGGTCCTCTTCAATGTCTTTATAAGTGACATTGCAGAGGGACTGGAAGGAAAAGTATATCTCTTTGCAGATGACACAAAGATCTGCAACAGAGTTGATGCATAAGGTGGAGTGGAAAGGATGAGAATGGACTTGGCAAGGTTAGAGGAATGGTCAAATGTATGGCAGCTTAGATTCAATGCTAAGAAGTGCAAGGTAATGCACCTGGGAAACAAAAACCCAGGAGAAGAGTACACAATGGGGGGTGAGATACTAACAACAACAAAAATGGAAAGGGACCTGGGGGTAGTCATATCAGATGACCTAAAGGTGGGAAAGCAATGTGAGAGTGCAGCAAGGAGGGCTGGGGGGATACTTGGATGCATAGGAAGAGGCATCACCAGTAGAAAACAGGAAGTTATTATTCCTCTGTACAGACAGCTAGTGAGACCCCATCTGGAGTACTGTGTGCAGTTCTGGAGACCCAATCTCCGCAAAGACATAGACAGGATGGAAGCTGTCTAGAGGAGGGCAACTAAAATGGTGCAGGGTCTGCACCAGAAGACATATGAAGAGACTTAAGGAGCTTTAATATGTATAGCCTCGAGGAAAGGAGGGAGAGAGGAGACATGATAGAAACTTTCAAGTACCTCAAGGGAATCAACAACGTCCAAGAGGGTAGCATCTTTCAAAAAAAGAGGTGTGCAAGAACAAGGGGGCACAATTTGAAGATAGAAGGGGGCGTCTCAGAGGTAATTTAAGGAAGTATTTTTTCACAGAGAGGGTTGTGGATGTATGGAACGGCCTTCCAGAGGAGGTTGTGGAGTCAAAAACAGTGGTGGAATTCAAGCATGCATGGGACAGTCATAAGGCAATTCTAGGGGGTGGGGGTAGGAAGAAGTAGGCTGCTGGTTAACTAGGACCTGCAGCTTATCCATCAGGTAGGGAAATGGGCAGACTGGGTGGGCCAAGCAGTCCTTATCTGCCGTCAAATTCTATGTTTCTATGTAACAAACCTATGTTCATATTTAAAAGGATCTGTTTAGTGGATAGTACTGTATTGAAAACTTCAGTTAATTCAGGTACTAATTCTGGACATACTACTTTAAAAAAATTTCATTTGGCAGACCATCAGACCCTGGATTTTCACCCCTGCTAGTGTTGTAATTACTTATTGTACTTCCACCTGCTGTATAGGTGGAGTGATTCCATCTAATTTTGTTTGATCTACTTTTGGTATAGAAGAGTTGTCTAGGAAAGCCTTGAGCTTAGTTTCTTTTCCACAAAGGTGCATACCAGTTAGTGGTATACCTCGTAACTGCCTTTATGATATCCTGCTTTGTGGTGCACACCACCCCATTCTCATTTCTAAAACATGTCATGTCTTTTGTCTGGGCCTTCCTATAACAACTTTCAAAGGGACAAACAACATCAGCTTTTATTTTTGTACCAAACTGCTGTTGGTGATACAAAGTTTTTGCTTTTAGATTATGAAATTCCATCAGTTTTTATTTTAACTTGCTTATTTGAGTTGTCAAATTGTGTCCTGTTTCATTTGATATCGACATCATTTGTTGTAACAGTTTTCTATTTTGCAGATATTGTAAATATTTTTCCTGCTGTGGCTTTTACTAACATATTTACATAAGTTTTGTTATTCATATTTACTATCCTCCTGCCAAGTTATTGGGTTGTCAAATAATATGAAAACTGATTTTCTTGCTTGTATAACATTCTGTACTGTTCCCAAAACATAGTTATCAGATAACAGAGACACATTCATTTTCCAAGTCACTGGCCCTTTGAAAAAACTGCTTTTGTGCCTACTTGAATAGATACTATTTCATGGTCTGAAAATTCTGCTGTTAAAATTTTAGCAGAGTGTGTTACTAATTTTTCAGAGATGAAGAAATAATCTATCCTGAACACCAAGTGATCTTTGTGAAATGTAGGTGTGTCCTGCTGTTTATGAAAAAATATGCATCTCTTAGCCATGCTTTAGTAATAATTTGTGAACAAAGTGTTTGATTCACAGTACTGCTTAGATGTCTGGGCTGTAAGTGTACAATTAAAATCCCCTGCAAAGACTATTCTGAGCTGAATACTAATAGGGCTGTATTAGTTTAAGGATCTGACATCATGCCGCTTTTGTTTGTGAAGCAAACAGGTTAATCAGCCTATAATTTGTTTGGAACAGTACATCTATGAGTAGTACCCTACCTGGTACCAAATCAGTTAGCTTTAGTACCTGAATTTCTGGCAGTTTAAACAGAATCCCCAGGCCTGAACAGGTTCCTGCCCCATCGATCAGAAGGAGGGTCCTAGAAACCATGCTTTCGAGGCCTCCTGTATTTCCTGGAGTGTATGCAAGTATACATCTTGTAAAAAAATCACTCCTAACTGTAAGTATGCAAGAAAAGAAAAGAAAACATCCATTTGTCAAGTTTTAACACTGTTGGCATTCACAGTATAAAAGGAAAAGGTGTCTGCCATATATTTATTTACTTATATTTCCCTTTCCTTGTATTATGTTCTTTATGCTTCATTTTCATTTTTACTTTTCTTTTTTGTGGCCCACAGGGTCTGACCTGTAATTCCATGTCTATGGTTCCCTCTGGTAAGGAGGACACTACAGAGAAAGCATCCGAGTCTTCATCTGTGTTTTCTGATTGCAGAATTTCGTATGTATTTGAGATTCGCACAGTTTTGTTTTAAGGGAACCTTCAGAGGGGCTGCCTTAGCCTTTTGCCTAGTAGACATTCTAGCTTCTTCCTTCCCTGGAGTTGACGTGGGCATTACATTCCCTGTTCACTCCTTCTCTGCACTTGGTGTTGCCAGAATAGATACTTCTGGTCTATTTCCTCTATTTTGAGCATTTTCTATAGGTATATCCTATCCTGGGATTCTCACATCCTGATGAGGGTATTCTGTAGGTGGGGTAGGGATATCCTATCCTGGGATTCTCACATCCTGCTGAGGGTATTCTGTAGGTGAGGTGAGAGGTGCTCAGCTTCTCTTGGTCCATATGTATCTGATCGCTTCTGTTGTCTCTGATTTCATAATCTATTTCTTTGTGTCAACGTGATGAGAAGTCTGTTCCTCCTCATCAGCTTGATCAAGGGTGATATGTACAGTCCATTGACAGTTTTGAAAGGTGTGTCCTACCTCATTGTATAAGTTGCATCTGCATTCATTTATGCATTGAGCCCCCATATGTCCCAGTTCCCCACAGACCATGCATTTTGCCTTATCACATATACTGCTTAGATGCACTACTGATCCAGTCTTGTAAATACATTTTAGGCTGACCAGAATAAAATAAAATACCTCTGTCCCAACCTAGAAAAAGAATTAGGCAAATGAGCTACACCAGTGTCAGTTGTCTTGAACATTACTTTCTCCCTCCAACCCCCGTCCATATATTTTCTGAGTCCAGTATGGCTTCTAGGTCCTCAGTTAAAGTACATTGTTGTATCAACCAGTATACTAGAATGTGCTTACTCACTCCTTCATTTCGAAATAACACCCTAACGCTTTTTTGAGCAGGTTTTGTCAGGGGTATTGCTAAGAAGTAAGGCTACAAAGCCATTTTCTTCAGTGACTTATACTTGATCCAGAACCTTTCCAGACCATTTAGGGTTTTGAAGCTTCCATCAAACATTGTTTCCCCTGAAATGTGGATCAGCTCGTATATTTCAATTGAAAAAAATTTCATGGAGTCTTAACAAGGTTCATGCCACAAATAGTCTGTCTAGGGGTTCTGGCATTCCCCATGTATACGATAGTCTCATCACATTATGTCTTTTGGTTGGAAAGATACAGTAGGTGTTTTAAATAGGGATGAAAATGGTTTTGCATTTGTTCTGTTAATTATATTTAAAGGCCTTTGTGGAGTTTCTTGTGCAACACTGGGAACCTTTCCCGGTTACCAAAGACTAAAATAAAAATACAAAAATATCCCCAGGCTGCTGATCTAGTGGAGGCACTATAGGCCTCTCAGAATTATTCAATTGTAACTCAGGATTCTGTGTCAGAGCAAGTTCTTTCAGTATTTTCAGGTCAAAGTCTATTATTGGGATACTTGGCATAGCTGCCTGATTTTTTGTATATGTTCTCTAGTCGGTATTTGAATAGGGAATCTCGATAACCACTGACCTGTCACAGGATCCTGTTGTCAGCCAGCCACTTGCAGAGCACTCAAGACTGTCCAGTTTTTATTTCTTTCTTGTTTCTTATCTCCGGAGAGTCTTAGGCCAGGATTCTCATCACCTGTTTCTACCATTGCTGACAAGATTTCTGGAGCTTTTTCCAATGCTGTACATTTTTTAGTGTTATTACCCCGAGGTTCTTTCTGTTGAACTCGTTGCTCGGCTTTGTCCACGGCTGCTGCCCAGCTCGTGGACAGCTCCTTTGATGCTACTGCATCATCACTGCACAGCTGGGCTGGTTTGACAGGTCTCTGTTGCTTGTCATCTCTCAGATCTCTGGGGGTTTTTTTCCATGTAATTTTCTTCAGAAAATGAAGTATTTTTTCTGTTTCAAATTATTTTTGCAAAACTGAGGCTTCAGTAGATAACAAATCTGACTCACCTATGTCCGTGGTATTTTTTTTCCATTCCCTCATTTTCCGATGAGCTCTCCACTGGTAATTCTAGTCAGTTATCTGACTCATTTGTTAGTTTTTCACCATTATGTCCCTTATTCTCAATATTACATGGTTCCTGTATCTCAATATCCAAGACATTCTGGGTCTCCAAGTGTTGTAAGGTAGGAGCGGAGATCCTCTTCCCTACCTCCATGCCCTTCTCCTCTCCATTCTCCTGGGTGGCCATCTTGGCAGCTGGCCAAGTGGATAGAGTCTCCCCCTACTGTGGAGTAGGGGAATTTCCCCAGTGCCCTGGCAAGATTTCCCCCCCGTTCACTAAAAATACCACCAACAGTTTAATCTGGTTCAAGGTCAGCTGGCATTCATCTGTATCCCTCACCCGGTCGTGTTTAAAATAGGTAAGAATTTGTGTAGTGCACTTACCCAGTCAAAAAAATAAATAAATAAATAAATTTTGGGTTGAGACAGGACAGCCTTGTCCCTGTGGAAGACAAGGTAAGGAGAGTCCCAAGAGCACCTGGAACTCACTGATTATTCTGGCTGATGTGATAGCCACCAGGAAGGTAGTCTTCCACAACAGGTGAGACATGTCACACCTGTGCATCAGTTCAAATGGCTTGCCTATGAGCTTTGCTAAAACCAGCAGCAAATCCCAAAGTGTTAGTGGTTCATGCATCTGAGGGAAAATGTGATCTAGGCCTTTGAAACAACACCAGATCACCTTATCCTGTGCTACTGACTGCTGACCAGGCCCATGCCCAGTAAGCAGAGATGGCTGCCAGGTGCACCTTAAAGGATGTCAACTGAAGTCACCCTTTCAAGAGGGACGATAAGTAGTCCAAAATGCTAGCCACTGGACAGCATAAAGGGTCCAGCCCCTAACTCTGACACCAAATGGAGAATCTCTTCCATTTGAAGGCATAGCATTTTCTGATTGATTCCTCTCTAGATGCCTTCACTGCAGTAAAGACATCTACAGTGAGACCCAAAGCCTGGAACTCTAGCTGCTCAGGAACAAGGCTGTCAGATACAGGGATCAAAGGTATGGATGGAGTAGTACCTTCCCCTGTTTGATGGAAAGCAGATCCAGGTATGCTGGAAGATACCTCATGAGCCTGTTGCTGAGGCTGAAGAGATTGGTGAACCAGAACTGATGGGGCCAGTCTGGAGCCAACAGGATCACCTGTGCCTTGTCCCTTCTGACCTTGAGCAGCACTTGGTTAATCAAGGCAAGTAGAGGGAAGGCACAGAAGAGGCCTGGGGTCCACGGTCTTGAGAAGGCACCCCCCTATAATGTGCCCTGCTGGGAGGGGTGAGCATAATACAGCCTCAGCTTTAGTGTTCTCCCTGGAGAACAGGTCCACATGAGTGGTGCCCCACTGGGAGAATGGACTGTGAATTACTTTCAGATAGAGAGACCACTCATGTGACACCTCGCCCACCTGGTTAAAGACATCTGCCAACTGGTTGGAGGGCCCCTGCCACATGGATGGCTAGGAGATCTGCCTCCAGGCTGTGCATGAGAGTTCAAATGCAGAGAGTTTCCCTACACAGCGGCAGAGAGTGCATACCACTTCGTTTGTTAAGGTAGTACATGATCATGGTGTTGGCCATCTGGACTTGAATCACTTGGCCCCAAACAAATGGAGCAAATGTGGTCAGTGTGAGTTGAACCACTTGGAGCTCCAGCGGGTTGATGTGGCATCGGGACTCCTCAGGGGTCCAGAGCCCATGAATTCTGTATTTCCCCAGATAGGCATTCCAGCCAGTGAGAGGGGCATGGTCATCAGGATGACCATTGGCTCAGGGTGAACAAACAGGATTGCTTCCTGAAGATGTCCAGGACTAGCCACCACTGGAGGGCCTCTCACATCTTCTGGGTTACAGTGACCAGCTGGTCAAAGTGACCTTGGTGCTGAGACCACTGGCTAGCCAGCTCTCATTGCAGAGACTGCATATGCCTATGGGCCTAATGGACCACGCTAGTTTAGGCTGCCTTGTAGCCAAGAAGGCATAGGAAATCCCGGGCAGGGTGCAAGTGCCAACTAGAAATGATCAGGCAAGGAGGAGAGCACCTCCACCCTGTCTGCTGGGAGCTGGGCTCTGACATGGCAAGAGTCGAGGTCTGCCTTGATGAAGTGAATCACCTGAGAAGGCACAAGTTCCAACTTGGCCTCATTCGCTAGTAAGTCAAGGTCAATGCAAGTCTGGAGGGCCAGATCTCTGGAACTCACCACCTCCTGTCTGGAGGGAACTTCAATCAGCCAGTCATCCAGGTCGGGGTACACCCAGACCTCTCATCATCTCAGGTAAGCTGCCACCACTGTTATGTATTTGGTGAAGACCCTGGGTGCTGAGGAGTGGCCAGAAGACATAGCATGGAACTCATTGAGGGTTCCCTTGGTTCAGAAGTGGAGGAAATGTGGGTGAGATGGATGGAGAGAGACATGAAAGAATGCACCCTGAAAATCCAGAGAGCAAAACCACATGTTCTGCTCAAGAGATAGTATGATCTGAGACAGAATTATCATCCTGAAGGGGCAGGACCTAAGGAATATGTTCAGGTCATGCAGCTCTAGAATGGGGTGCCATCTCCCCAGTCCACTTTTGCACCAGGAAGTACCCAGAAACAAACCCTGGGTGTTCCAGAGGATCTGCAACTCTGACCACAACCTCCTTGTGGAGGAGCTGGGCTATGTCATTTCCAAGAGCTGACCGAGTTTGAGTGAAACCAAGTCCTCCCTTGGGGTTTGTACTCAGCTGGGAGGTACTGCTCAAACTCCAGAAACTACATTTTCTTATTAATTTAACACTTATATCTCAGCAGGAGTCAGTGTCTGTTGAGAATAAGCAAACAGATACTTTATTGGAAGTAGGAGGGGTCTTATTTAGGGTTAAAAAAAGAAAGAAAAGAAAGAACATCAGTGTGTGTTCTGTGCTGTTAACGGTACTGTATCAGTTTACTTTGCTAAACCAGTAGGAGGAGAGAGAGCTTAATTGGGGGTGTGGCTTAGACACTATAAAAGCAGGTGACTCAAATTACAACTTCCTGTTGCTAACCTTGCTTGTAGAGCAGAAAGCAGCTAACTAAAAGTAGCTACATTTTCTTATTAATTTAACATTTATGTCTTAGGAGTAGTCAGTGTCTGTTGAGGTTAAGCAAACAGATACTTTATTGGAAGTAGAAGGGGTCTTATTTAGGGTTTAAAAAAGAAAGAAAAGAAAGAAAGTCAGTGTGTTTTCTGTGCTGGGAAGGTACTGTATCAGTTTACTTTGCTAAACCAATAGGAGGAGAGAGAGCTTAATTTGGTGTGTGGCTTAGACACTATAAAAGCAGATGACTCAAATTACAAGTTCCTGTTGCTAGCCTTTTTCTTACTAATTGCCTCCTCCCACCCCTCCTCCCACCAACCCTAAGCCAGTTCTACTTTTATAGCCACTGGATTTGACTGTCAACAGGAACTTCTTGTTTGGCAGTTGGAAGGGAAGGATCATAGAGAAACATTGGTTTTGTCAACCCTAAAGGAAAAAAGTCGCCCACTCTCCCCCCCCCCCAGCTGCTGGTGGTCTGTCACTGAGCAAGGAAGAAGGAGGCTTCTGAAGAATATAGGAAGTTGCTGTCCCAGAACAGGAAGGGTGAGGGTTGTAAGGATAGGAGAGAGTAAGCATACAGAGACGCAGGAGAGGGAACACAAAATAAGACATGATAGGAGTGGTGCAGTGCAATGGCTGTGGGGTGGCAGTGTTCTGGGAGACATTCTGGTGGCTGTGATTCTGCCCTGTTTGCAGGCACCTCTCTGGTCAGAGGGAGGAGGTTGCCCATCTCCAGGCTGGCCTGGCTAGGATTCGTAAAACCTCCTCCCCCACCCAGGGACCATCAGGGCCTATGCCACTACCTCAGAGGTTGCCAAAAAAGAGGAGAGGCTGGACCAGGGTGGGCTCAGGGAGAGAGAGAGGGTGGTGGAACAGAGTTGCATCCCTCCAGCTGTACCTCTCCGCAGTTCATTCACTCTTCTGGTGGATAGTGGTTTCTCTACAGTGGGACCTGCAGTGGAGACCAAGGAGGATGCTGGGAACCTTCACAAAGGAGACCCACAGGAGGGTGGCATGAGACTCCACAGGGGAAGGAAACAACTCCTGGTGGGGGACTCAATCATTAGGGGGTTGAAATGGAGGAGGAAGGGGAGAGGGAGGTAAGGTGCCTGCCTGGCACCACTTCTTGGAGGGACAGGAAGCGAATCCTCAGGATCGTGGGACCAGCTGCATGAGGGAGGGAGCTGGATGTCATTGTCCACCTGGGGACAAATGACCTGGCTAGGAATGGGATCAGAGCAGTGCAAGAGGAGTTTGTAGAGTTGGGGAGGTGCCTTAAACAAGTAGCATATACAGTAACCTTCTCAGAGGTGCTGCCTGTCTATGGCAAGGGTGATGCTCGGGTACTCCTCACCAGGAAATTCAATGAATGGTTGAAAAACTGTTGTGAATCTCAGGGTTTTGGCTTCATTGAGGACTGGGGAGCCACCTGGAGGGATGCAGACCTATACTGGTGTGATGGTCTGCATCTGTCCAGGGGTGGAACCATTATTCTAGGTGAGAGGTTTAAATGCTTCATTGGCAAGCATTTAAACTAGCCAAGGAGGGAGGCACTGAAAAGAAGCAGGGAAATCCCAGCCTCCCCCCACAAAACACAGTAATTAGTGAGGTAAACACCAAGGTAGAGAAGTCATTAGGGAGCAGGACAAAGGGAAATGTAAAAAAAGGCAAAGGCAGTATGGACAGGAATGGGGCTAAAAGCGGTAAGGCCATCAGAAAGTGGAGGGTGATGAGTACCATTGCCCATAGTCAGTGTAACAAGCTCCCTGAACTAGTGGCCTTGATGGAAGAGGGTTGCCTGGATATTGTGGCAGTCACAGAAACACGGTACACAGAGAACCATGACTGGGATGTCAACATACCAGGATACACAATCTACAGGAGGGACAGGGAGGTTAAAAGAGGAGGAGGAGTAGCTCTCTATGTAAAGAAAGGGATCAAAGCAACAGAACTAAAGAGTAAACAGGGAGCAGATGAGACACTCTGTGTCACCCTGGAGACAGGAAATGGCACCACAATCCACATGGGGGTTGTATACAGACCCCCATCTCGGGAGGAATGGACAAGGAAATGATAGAAGGCTTCCTTAGAATGGCAGAAAAAGGGGAGATATTGTTGATGGGGGACCTGAATATGCCAGATGTTAACTGGAGCACCTTTGCTGCAGGCACATCCAAGAGCAGGGTCATTCTTGATGCCCTACAGGGGGCATGCCTCAGACAGCTAGTATTGGAACCCACTTGGGAGGGAGCAGTCTTAGACCTGGTACTCTCAAATGGGGATGGAGAAAGAATCTCAGATTTAGAAGTTGGTAGCCATCTGGGAACAAGGGACCACCAAACAGTGTGGTTCACGATAAACACAGCCATACAATCAAGCCATACAAAAGCAAGAGTATTGGACTTTAGGAGGGCTAACTTTGGGAAAATGAGAGAGTGCCTCAGAAAAGCACTAGCAAACATGCAAGAAGTAGGGGTGGAGGAACAATGGGGAGTAATCAGAACAGCCATCACAGTGGCAACAAGCCTTTTTGTAAAGCAAATCAACAAAACACAACGAAGGAAAAAACTGCTATGGTTCTCAAAAGAGGTGGTAGGGAAGATTAAGGAGAAAAGGATAGCGTTCAGGAAATATAAGGAAACACAGAAGGAGCAGGACAGAGAACTTTATCAGTTAAAGCAGAAAGAGGCTGGGAATGCAGTCAGAATAGCAAAGGCCCAAACCAGGGAAAGGATAGCCAACTCTGTTAAGAAGGGGGATAAGACCTTTTATAGGTACATTAGGGAGTGAAGAAAGACCAAAGGAGGGATACTGAGGCTTAATTAAGGGGAGGGAATGTGGGTAGAGGGTGACAGTGAAAAAGCAGGGATACTGAACAAATATTTCTGCTCAGTATTCACAAAGGAAGAGGAGGGGGAGGTACCTAAACCAAACAAGAGAAACACTCTGAAGATGGGGGTCGATACCTGTCCATTTACAGAAGAAAGGGTTCTGAAAGAACTAATAAAATTGAAGGTGGACAAAGCAATGGGGCCTGATGGGATTCACCCAAGAATTCTAAAAGAACTAAGAGTAGAACTAGTGACACCGCTGACTACTCTCTTTAACAAATCATGGGAGGATGGGGTGGTACCTGAGGACTGGAGGAGAGTGGATGTGATTCCTCTTCACAAACCTGGGAGCAGGACAGAGGCAGAAAACTACAGACCAGTAAGTTTGACCTCAGTGTTAGGGAAAATGATGGAATCACTTCTGAAGGAAATAATTGTTGAGTACCTAGTGGCCAGTGGGGCACAGGACCCAAGACAGCATGGATTCACGATGGGAAGGTCGTGTCAGACAAATCTAATAGATTTCTTTGACTGGGTGACCAAAGTAGTAGATCAGGGAGGGGCTGTGGACATGGCTTACCTAGATTTTAGCAAGGCATTTGATACAGTCCCACACAAAAGATTAATCCACAAGTTAGCCAGCCTTGGAGTGGGTCCCAAGGTGGTAGCCTGGATAAAAAATTGGCTAGACAACAGGATGCAAAGGGTAGTAGTATATGGAGTCCACAGTAAAGAAAGGAGGGTTACTAGTGGGGTACTGCAGTGTTCAGTACTGGGACCGGTCCTTTTTAATGTCTTTATAAGTGACATTGCAGAGGAACTGGAAGGAAAAGTATGTCTCTTTGCAGATGACACAAAGATCTGCAACAGGGTTCGATACACCAGATGGAGTGGAAAGGATGAGAAGGGACTTGGCAGGTTGGAGGAATGGTCAAATGTATGGCAGCTCAGATTCAATGCAAGAAGTGCAAGGTAATGCACCTGGGAAACAGAAACCCAGGGAAGAGTACACAATGGGGTGAGATACTGACAACAATAAAAATGGAAAGGGACCTGGGGTAATTATATCAGATGACCTAAAGGTGGGCAAGCAATGTGAGAGGGCAGTAAGGAAGGCTAGGGGGATACTGGGATGCATAGGGAGAGGCATCAATAGTAGAAAACAGGAAGTTGTTATCCCTCTGTACAGACAGTTGGTGAGACCCCATCTGGAGTACTGTGTGCAGTTCTGGAGACCCCATCTCCGCAAAAACATAGACAGAGAAGAGGCTGTCCAGAGGAAGGCAACTAAAATGGTGCAGGGTCTGCACCAGAAGACATACGAAGAAAGACTAAAGGAGCTTAATATGTATACCCTTGAGGAAAGGAGGGAGAGAGGGGACGTGATGGAAACTTTCAAGTACCTCCAGGGAATCAACAAAGTCCAAGAGGGTGGCACCTTTCAGAAAAAGGGATGTGCAAGAACAAGGGGGCACAATTTGAAGATAGAGGGGGGACGGCTCAGAGGTAATGTGAGGAAGTATTTTTTCACAGAGAGGGTTCTGGATGCATGGAACAGCCTCCCTGAGGAGGTCATGGAGTTAAGAACAGTGAGGGAATTCAAGAATGCATGGGATAGATATAGTGGCGGGTAGGAGGAAGTAAGCTGTTGGTTAACTAGGATCTGCAGCTTATCTGTTAGGTAGGAACATGGGCAGACTAGGTGGGCCAAGCGGTCCTTATCTGCTGTCAAAATCTATGTTTCTATGTTCTATGTTTCTATCTTCCATTGGAGCTTGCTCAAGTTAGGAGGCATCTACTTCTTTCTCCAGGCCTTCAGTTTCCAGGGGTTGGTCTGTGGGTGTCTCTTCCCCATGCTCGCTGTATTCCTCATCTGTTCTCTCAGATGGCTGCCTCTTGACCTTCGAGCATGTATCAGGCAAACCAGTCAGCAGCTAAGCCCTTGTCTGGGCCACCATATGTCTTGTGAGGGTGCTGGAGCCTGGCCACCCTCCGCCATGTCCACCTCAGGTACCAGGAAGTACCCGCCATAATGTCTCCCTTCCCTGGCAAGACGAAGCAGGCAGTAGAAATCTCACTTCTAACACCACTTGTTACGGTGTGGGTTCTACAGATGGACACAATGAGACAGAAAGTAAGGTGCAACCCACTTTTGCTTTGTGGGATGCTTATTTCTTCATAAACACTTTCCAAGCACCATAAACAAAACAACATAAAGAAAAAAAAACTAGTTCAAATAAACAATGAAAACAAGTAGATTCTGTAGCTTAGAACCTCTCTATCTTCTGGTCAGGAGAAACTGACCCTATCTATCTGGCACCTGCTCAGGTAGTGCTTAAGTACATGCCTACCTGAGTCAGGTTACTTAGCATCATCACTACAAAAACATTTCTTTATAGCCTTTAAAACAATTTTATGAACACCCAACAAAGTAATGCACGACTAACACAAACTATTTTGTTCAAAGAGTGGTAAATAACCATTGTGTTGTCTGTATATCCATGGCATCTCTGATCCATTACCTTAGGGTTATGTACACCTGATAGGCTGCTGATGCACGTGTGACCTAAGTTTCGGATTTCGGTCTCCACCAAGCCCCTTCCCCTCCTGGGTGTCTTCAGTTTTAACTTGTGCATCTGATAAGAGGCCGCATCACTGTCCCAAGCTCCAGCATATCAGCAAAGGAAAAGGTAATTACAACAACGAAATAAGTAATAATAACTGCACAGACAGTATAAGTGGCTAGTAATGTTGCTCGGAGGGCAAACAGTTAATTTTATCTCATTGGTTCAATATCTGTATAGCAAGAAATAGAGCACAGGATAAGGCATTATCTATCTGAGACAGGTTTGCGTCATGAGCGTTGAGTTACTGCACAAATAATTTACAGTTATAAGATAGCAATCTAATTCTGAGCTTGAGCCAGTAACTTTGAATATACCACCAGCAGAACTCCTCCCTCATGAGCGAGGATATTCTGTTTCTGTTCCCTAAACAGTTCCTGACCAGCGACTGCCTAGAGGGAGGCACAATACCAAAAGAAAAAAATTACAAAAGGGCTCCCCTCTATTGATTGTCCATAGGAGATCCTGCTCATCGTCTCCCTCATGAGCGAGATGATGGTGCCCAGTGTCTCTGACCCCTTTGGCCGAAACTAACATAAATAAGACTCTCCTGGGCTAAACAAGCCCCCCCAACATGGTCTACCTGTTACCACTGGCTCTCGCTACTGTTCCGTTGCATTTTTTTTTTAAATTGGCTAACCTGGTCCCATTCATGGGCGTTGTCCATCTGAGGGGCCATGCGACTCCTAAGGGGGTCATAAAATAACAAACATGGAGATGTTCGGCCTCCCTGCTCGTTCTATCACCATTTTGTCACCCTAGACTGCCATGCATGCTCTGTAGAGCCCTCGCGCATGCGCAGCATGTCTTGCAGCGATCATGCATGCACAATGCCCTGCTACTCCTTCTTGAAGAGGGGCAGGAGCACACACACACACACATGCAAGGAGTGCTTGCGCATGAGCGATAGCGATCCACTTCACGATCGTGCTAATTAATGCCCACGATGTGTAGAGAGCAGCTGCTACTATAAAAGGAACCAAATTAAGTCAAACGGAGGGGAAGAGAAGCATTATGGTTATCCCATCACTCATTCAGCCATCCAGAATGAGCCTCTTAAAAGGGCAGCCCACAAGCAGGTTATGAACCTCTTAAAGGGGCATGTCCACCAATACAACATTATGGGGGTCAACACTGCTTACTGTTGGCATTTCCCTCACAAGAGGGGGGGGATACTGTTTATTGCCTGCCCTGAAAAGATTCTGCACTGCACACCAAACAGCAATACTTTCAGGGAAAGTAAAAAATTTCAAAATACTTCCATAGTTATTCCTTGGACTCTCAGCTAGCGAGTCTATGATGATAAGAGAAAATAAATATGAGCAGGCTTCTGTGACCCCTGCTAGTGGTCCCAGTGTAGTTCCTGCACCCACTACTGCATAGTACTGGGCAGATAACCCCCTATGACTCCTGCTAGCAGCCATAGGGGTAGTTTTCTCATGAATGCCTCACATTACTCTGCTGCCTTGTAATCTGTGAGTGGATTTCTGCAAAAAATATTGCTCCTACATTTTTACCCTGGTAGCAGTACCTGTGTTAAGATGTACTGTAGAATATTTCAGCACAGCAGCTCCAGAGTATGTTTCGGCAGATATGCAACTGTTTAAAATTGCAAAACTGGCAGTCTTGGAAATGTTAGCACTGCGGCCTCTGCTAGCGTCAGTTGTCTAGAAAAATATTAGCTGAGAAATTGCTAGCACAGTATTCAAATTATGAACATTATCACATCATACAGGCATAGAGATTAATAGCTACCTGAATACCCCTGCTAGTGGTGCCAGGAGCTAAAAGCAATATCTGACCCACATAAAAGAATACAGAATGATTTACAGGAGGTAATATAATATATAACCAGCGGTTTCTGAGTTGTATTATTCACCAACAAGAACATGGTGACCCACTAACATCACTAAGCTGTAAAAAGAGTACTCACAAACTCATCCAAAAAAGTTTCCTTGCACTGGAAGGTGCTTAAAATGCCCATGCTGTATTCAGCCATTCCTCAAATTCCGTGGCAGTAAATAAAAGCACCGGCAATCATTTCATGTTATTTCTATCCAAAAACACTCCCCACAGAGAAAAGGAAGCTCTAGGGACCAAAATGGAGACACTCAAATGTTATTTTATGGCTTCTCAAACAGCATGACCATCCCCCATGCTACTTCATAGTTTCCAAATTTCATGCTCCATGAGAACTGCAAGCTGACTGACTCTCAGCTCTCACGAGATTTTGGCCACCATCTCAGAGGTTGATAAATAAACAAGATTTGACTAAATCTAACATATCTTGCAATGGAGAATGGAGCTAGCAATAGTATAGCTTCTCAAGCCTAAGTCCCCTAACTTTTAACACTGACCATGAAGGACAATTGAAGAAACATATTTTAAAGAGATAAAAAAAATGCAGATGATTCTTCCTCAGCTTGCCACACCCAAGGCAATAATTAGCTAAGACATCCAGCCCACCTCCCCCCTCTTAAACGCACATGCCTACATCATCCTAAAGAATACCAAGGCATACAAAAGGGGCCAGAATAAATAAATAAAATATAAATTAAAAATAAATAAATAAAACACAGTACTGTATTATATTGGGTCAATATACAAGGAGGTTTGATTACTATAAAATAACTATTTGGGAAATAGTGTACTTTAATAGTCATTTCTTTTACTGATATCCACAGTTTCCTTCTCTTAAAGGCACAGTCACATATTAATTAAGGAGCCGCTACTATGTACTGTGTATGACAAAATAATGCATACTAATGTGAAAAGGCTTGAGCAGCATAATTTATCACATTTTTGAAATTTAAAGGATGCTAAACTTAAAGGATGCTAACAGAGCCATGTATTGTTGGAGATCTTTCACAGATGACCAAATAGATTCTACAGCCACAGGAGCTCAGTACATCAGGGCCTATGAAATAATTAAAGGCTCTCATTTCTTAAATGGGAATATACTCTTGAGTCCCCCTACATGCCGTCCAGAACAAGCATACAACTTTACTAAGGTGCTGGATGACCTGGAGCCCCTGCCAGCAGCTCCAGATTCTATCCACTATTAAATGAGCAAGTGGCCACCTTAGAACATCAGGAGTACCCTGCCAGCATCCCGGACTGCTAAAATACTAAGTATGTGCCACAGTTCCCCATTACGAGGACAGAAGCACCTGAAGTGCTCACTCAAGACATAACTACACAACAGTTTCTGAATCATTTTCTCAGTCCCTCTGTGCCTCACCTCAAAATGACATGCTCTCAATAGGTTTTTATGGCACATTATGTCTT
The DNA here is from genome assembly GCA_016271365.2 of Neoceratodus forsteri. Classification (NCBI taxonomy): domain Eukaryota; kingdom Metazoa; phylum Chordata; order Ceratodontiformes; family Ceratodontidae; genus Neoceratodus; species Neoceratodus forsteri. Next base: position 1,407,045,251 of record CM028132.1, read on the forward strand.
TTAAACTCACCACCTTCTTCTATCCAAAGGTAGAGGAAACTCCTCTATCATCTGCCTGACTCAAACACCACAAACAAAGTAGGTCTCATGAGGAGGAGGAACATTGAGGGACTAACCTAACTTGCCTATCCAGATTGGCAGCCGTGACAAATATCATCATGAGACTTGCTGCTGCGATCTCGGATAAGCTCTCCACCCCCCCCCTTATCTATGCGGGATTAAGGGTACAGGCAGCCACCAGACAGTGTAGATTGACTGACAGTCACTGCCGCCATCTTGTGGAGAGCGCAACTATGCTCACAAATGTCCAACCAGCACAGAGGGCATTGGTTAAAAGCACCAACTGATCGACTTCTGGTTGCGATGGCGGCCAGCTAGATGAGCCTCTACTCACTCTCCCAACTCCTCGCCACAAAACTCTCTCTTTTCCCTATTAACTGCCCAAATTCAGGAGAAGACTTACTGCGGTGAAGTTTACTACATGCAGCTGCATTGAAATCTGTTCGAGACCTGGCTACATCGAGGGGAAAAGCAGAGGTGAAAGCCCAGCGATTGAGGCATACGCCTCCGCCATCACCAGAGAAGGATATGCCAGCAAAATGCACCAAAGCGAGCGGCTACGGAGATCCTTCAGCTTCATCCCCGTTAACGGAGGCAACCTTTTTTGAGGGGCTGGCACCAATACAAGATTCTCTCCAAGCTGTAGTGAGATCTGAGCGCACTAAAAATAAATGGCACAGCTTACGATTCATACCGGAGATAATGAAGCCTGCATCTCCTCCCTCGATGACTGGAGGCCCAATTGGAACCAGAAATAATATCCCTGTGGCAACGCCGAAGGCGGAAGACAAGTTAGAAGACCTGAAGGTCGATCGGTGGAATAACCTGGTTATATTGGGGCTCCCAGAAGAAGAAGGAGCCAATTCCATAACACTTGTCCAAAAGCTGTGCATTAAGGTGGCTGGGCCTTCTCCTAATGGCCCAGCATACATTATAGAGAGGGCGCACAGGGCTCTATGGCCCACACCCCCACAAGGCTCCTCCCCCTCGACCCCTGATATTCCAGTTGTTGAATTACATGGACAAGCAGGTAATCCTGGATAAACTCAGAGAAACCAAGGAAGTCCAATGGGGCGACAAAAAGATCTGCATAGCACAAAACTTGCCGCTTTTGGTGAGGCAAAAGCGCACCAAAATGCACCCAATTGTTACCAAACTTATAGCTGCAGTGATAAGATTTCGAATGAGATACCCAGCAACATTACAAGTCAGCAAAGAAGGACAATGGATTTCCTTTGATTCTGTGAGTCAAGCTGCGGCCGATCTGAAGAAGCTTTATCCAGATCTCTTTAAATGAAAGGGGAGATCCTAATTCTTAAGGAAACCCTGTAATCTAATCAAAACAGTGAAAATAACTGTTTGAAAGAATTCTACAAATAATATTGTGGTCTGTAGACTGATGTTTAGATACATCTCGAGACAGCCCTGATATATTGAAGGGGATGCTCCTGGATGTGGCGGTTGAAAGATGTCTGAAGAAAGACAACCTGGTTTTGGGACTGGTCCTATTACTTTATGCTAAGAGGGTAGAAAATCTCTTGATACATAGCAAGAGGAAAACAAAAGATGTTTATTTGTTGTATGTATGAGGCAACCTTAAAGCGGGGGGGGAGGGAAGGTGGGGTAATATGTCTGGCGGTTGGTAAAGATCGTGGCCGAATAAATATAGGGAGTGAAGTCGATAGGACTGGGGTTTATAGTAATTTTAGTTGATAAGGGAATGTTTTTGTATTGGGGATATATCAAGGGTACATTAATAAGAATAACGCCATTAAGAGGGATCTTAGATGTAAGTTTTATGTTTTATAAGGAATACGGCAAACAAAATCACACTATATTTAAGAGTGAAGCAAGGATGTGTATATTTAAATTAAACTGTCTCTGTTTTCTCTCCCAATGCCACCCCATTTTCATGAGGATTAACTTTGTTATTTCGAAGTGCAAGTTTAGTTCCAAATGATGGTAAGATTTGTATCTTGGAATGTCAAAGGGGCTCGGAGCCGGGTTAAGAAACATCAAATCCTCAGGCACCTTGAATCTTTCCACTGCAATATAGTCCTATTGCAGGAAACACATCTTTTAGAGCAAGAGGGTAATCTCTTCAGGAGGAAACAACTAGGCCAAGTCTATGCGGCAGGCAATGCCACGGCACAAAGAGGGGTAGCAATCCTTATAGCCAGGGGTACTCAGTTTGGAGTGCAACAATGGCAGACTGACACACAGGGATGATTTATATTTTTGAGAGGCCTTCTAAATCACACTGAAGTGATATTGGGTTCCATATATGGACTTAATATGGACTCTCTGGAGTTTGTTACAACACTTATGAATGTCCTAAGCTGTTTTCCCCAGTTGCCCACTGTGCTGGCGGGGTGACTGGAACCTGGTTTATTCCTCAGAATTGGATAAATCAACCTTCAGAAGCCTGGTCTTTCACCTTCACAGAGAGCAACAAGGAATTTATGTCAGCATACAATCTTAGTGACCCATGGAGACTGCTCAATCCCAATGTAAAGGGTTATAATTTTTATTCCGTACACAACTCTTTATCTCACATTGACTATTTCTTAGTCAATAATACCTTTAGAAGGTCTAATTGGTAGTGGTATGGCCCGAGGACTCTATCTGATCACTCACCTGTTTGGTTGGAAGGTACTGTATCAATTCCAAAATCCAAAAGTACTGTTTAGAAACTGAATATTCAGCTTCTTCAGGATGACCAGGTAATAACCTCCCTTAAAGAAACAAAAGAACAATTCCTTATACATAATCAGGGCACCATACAAACTCTGGACAAACTTTGGTGTGCCCTAAAGTGTGTGATTCAAGGAGAATGCATTTGACTTTCTACCATACATAAAAAAAAAGGGAAGCGCTGTCTTCCTCTCTCCTCTCCCAAATAAAATCCCTAGAAAATCAGCAGTTAGTTATACAAACAGAGTATCCAGGAACAATTAATCAAATTAAGGAACCAATATTCTGAGCTATTGAGGGGGCAAGCCCAATATGCACTTTTTAAGACCCACACTAAATATATCGAACAGGGGGACAGAGCTAGCCATCTACTTGCCCTTCAATTGAGAAAGCAGGAAGAGTCTAGGATCATAGTGGTGCTCAACTCCCTTAAAGACAATTCTTTCCTTACTACTCCAAAAGAAATTGTTAAGGAGTTTGAGGACTACTACAGATCTCTATACTCCCCCCAAGTTCCTATACCTCAAATAACAGATATACAAGAATATCTGAATGGCCTTCCTCTCCTTCTTTATCACAGTTGCAAGCAGATATTCTCATTAAAACCATAACACATCAAGAGTTGTTGGAGACCATGAAGCACTGCGGATGACAAAGCTCCCAGACCAGATAGTTTTCCACCCTGGTTTTATAAAATATTTAAGGAACAACTCTCACCCCTTTTACTTAGTATGTTCAATCACCTATGTAACTTCAGGCTTTCTGACCCTTCACTATTAGAGACTCTCATAATTGTACTTCCTAAACCAAATAAATCTCCACAATCAGTTACCAATTATCGTCCAATATCCTTAATGAACTATGACATTAAGCTGTTTGCCAAAATATTGGCGAATAGATTGGCAAAGATTTGGGCACCGCTGCTTAGCCAGGAACAAGTGGGATTCGTGGCAGGCCGCTCCTTGGCTGATCACCTTAGGAAGCTATTTCATGTTTTCTCTGCGTCCAGGTTAGCACCTCACCCAATGGCTATGGTATCCCTGGATGCTGAGAAAGCATTCGACAGGGTAAGTTGGACTTTCTTATTTGAGGTTCTGAAAAAATTTGGCCTTACCCACATGTTTATCCAATGGATACGAATTCTTTATACCTGCCCTACAGCGAATGTTTACTGCAATGGAATCTTTTCAGAACTATTTCCCTTACATTCAGGAACACGTCAGGGCTGCCCGCTTTCCCCATTACTTTTTAATTTATATTTACAACCACTTCTATACCAGTTGCAACATTCCCCTTTAGTGACAGGTATTCAGGTAGGTGAAAGGGACTCATGGCAATCATCCTATGCTGATGATATTTTACTACACATTACAAATTTAGAGACCTCCATCCCCGCAATAATATCCATAGTGAACTCATACGGAGCCTTGTCTAACTATAAGTTGAATATAGAAAAATCACCAATAATGCCACTAAATTCCCATACTTACCGGTCACATATAGCAGATCTTCAATTAAACTGGGTAACTCAATTTAAATACTTAGATCTCACATTAACACCGAACTTATCTCAAATTAAGAAATTGAACCTGGATGCCCAATTAGGAATTATACAACAAGATTTAGCTAGATGGGCCCTATATATATCTCTCATTGCAGGGCAGAATTAATGTCATCAAAATGAATATACTTCCCAGAATTTGTTACCGTTAAATATGCTCAACTTCTTTCTCCCACAATCCTGGTTTCAACATTTACATCAAATCATTTCTAAATTTCTCTGAAGTCAAAACCACCGAGAAGATCCTATGTTAGGTGCAGCTAAGCAGAAAGGAGGCCTTAGGCTGCCTAACTTCTTCCATTATTACCTGGCAACCATATAGTTAAATATCTCGGTGGTATCCTCCTGCTCTTGCTGCGACAACTCAGGACTATGTACCAGTGTGGTTACATCGAACGAATGCCAAATAATTAGTAAAAGTGGAATTTCCCCGACCAGCCTTTTACACATTACTTCCACAATGGGCCTGAAAATCCTAAAAAATGAACTGGTACATATGTCATTAAAGGTACATACCCAATTGTGCAAAGCTCTTAAGTATAATAATATCAAAGATTTGTCCCAACCCCTTTTTTTAAATCCAAATTTCATGATGGGAGGCAGTATTTAAGATCCAGAGAGGAGTTACCAGGGGTAGAGGTAAAAATATCTGACCTGTTAGATATGGGAAAATTAAGACAGTACCAGAGTTGCTTGCTTCCTTGCATTTACCTCCTGGACAAGCATGCAGAGGTTTCCAAATTAGACACTTACTAATTACCACATTGGGAATGGATAACTGGAATGCAGACCAGACAGACCTTTTTAATTCACTACGTCTGTTAGTATGGAGTCCACATGCAGTCTCTAAAGTAACAGCAGTACTTTACCCAGCTATATGTTCTGAAACCCAAGGAATATCTGCCTACTGGGCTAGCCAGTTTCCAGAAAGACAACTTAATTGGGATAAAATATGGCAAACAGTATACTCATACACTTCAAATGACAAACTGCGTCTTATCCAATTTTACATATTGTATAACATATATTTTACTCCAGCAAAACTAATGGCCATGGGCAAGCTCCAAGATTCAAGATGCAATAGATGTGGGACTAGTGAAGGATCTATTCTTCATATTTTTGGAATGCCCTTAATTAAATCCCTCTGGTATAAGATTAAGGAAAAGTTAGATTCCCTTTGGGCCTAGAACAATGTTTTCAGCCAGAAATTTGTATCTTGGAGATTACTCCCAAATTTTAGTATCAAAGAGAATCGCCTTATCCTAATCTCCTACTCAGTTAAAAGCTGGTGCTGAAGCACTGGAAAAACTCCAGCTTATTCCCTATTTGGAGTGGCTCAATGTGTTCCTATTTAATTTGAGGTTAGAGAAAATGATTGCAAGTATAAGACACTGTCCCAACAGTTTTGAGAGAAAATGGAATAAGGTCTACACATTAACTTTGATTGCTAAATGATAACTGGAAATGTTGTAGCATCATGTATATGCTGGTGAATACTGCATAGTGTATTGCAATATTGCTGTATCTAGATTGGGGAGGGGGGAGGAGGGTAGGGAGGAATCGAGAGGTTAGATAGATTCTTTTTTTTTTTTTAGTTATTTGTTGTTATAGTAGTTATGGTTATTGGTGGGCCAATGTAACCCTAAGGTCAATATGATTTACATGTTAATGTGTATGTTAAGCTTGATGGGCCTAACAAAATGCCTGTATGTTTGAAAGTAAAATTAATAAAGTATATTGAATTTAAAAAAACCAACCAATCTACAACTGCAGACCACAATGCAAATATTTAAATATACAGGCAATGATTTGAAAATCAATTAATAATGGGGTAAATACATTGGGGCAGCACTGTTGCCACAGCGGTGGCAAGACAGCATAACACTGAGTCCCTCACTCACTCTAGCCACATTTATAGGGACAGTGCACACTTTAATGCACAGGCACAACAATAGCCTGTACGGTGCAGAACATTATTGATTACTGTGCAGGGGAAAAGAAAAAAAAATTAAGGGAAATAATAAACAAATAAAACAATATATATAATCCCCCCACCAACACCACTCTTTCTATGTATCCTTTCTCAACTTACTACAATGGGCAAAACAAAGAGCAGCAGCCAACACAATGTGCTGCTAGCCCCACAACAACTAAGTATACTGTGTGCATCAGATGCAGAAGATGCACCCATGCCATCTGACCAGGAGGACGCTGGGGAGGACACCAATGAAAACACAAAAGACAAGGCACAAACAGATATGCCACCTGCAATCCCAAGTCCTCCACTAAGAGCAGGCTACCACGACTCAGTTATAGACACCATGATACAATCGCGCTGAAGCTCCACCACTTTGACCTACTCCAGACAATGGTCAATATTTTCATCCTGGTGCAAATTGAGGAACATCTGCCCTCAGTCACCATCGATACCTGACATACTGATGTATCTGCAACAGGGCATGGACAAAGGGCTAGCAACCACGACACTGAGGGTGCAGGTGTCAGCAATAAGTGCAGCAACAGGATCCATTGAAGGAACCTCTCTGGGATCTCACCCGACATTATCCGTTTCTCAAGGCAGCAGGCAACCTGCGCCCCAGACTAAAATTGACCGTTCCCCATGGGATCTCACCTTAGTAATAAATGCCTTGACAGAGTCTCCCTTCAAATTAATCTCAAACATTGAACTGTACTGGTTAGGACTGAAAATGGCCCTGCTGGTAGCGGTGTGCTCCACTCACAGAGTTGGAGAATTACAGCCCTATCTTGCAAGGAACCGTTCACCACATTCACGGATCACGGTACCATACTAAAAATGGTCCCGTCATTCATACCAAAGGTCAACACCATGTTCCATACAGACCAGATCATTAAGTTCCCGCCGGACCAAGGCCCTTCACAAACTGGATGTCAAAAGAACACTACAAGCATACATTGAAAGGACAGCACCACTCAGGCATTCTGATAGGCTCTTCATCATATCATCAGGTAACAAAAAGGGCCTACCAGCGGCAAGGAGCACTATCACTACTTGGATAAAGAAAGCCATCACAGAAGCATACAAGGTAAAACACAAGGTACCACCCATGGGAATAAAAGCACACTCAACCAGGGCAGTAGCAACCTCTTGGGCAGAGAGAAACACAGCTACAGCACAGGAGATATGTGCAGCGGCAACCTGGTCCACTATACATACTTTCACAAAACACTATAGATTGGACACAGACATTACAACCAAAAATTCCTTTGGACATAAAGTCCTAATGACTGCCACAGTGAGGGACATTTAAGAGACTCTTAAGCATTGGTACACGATACAAATATGATAACATATTATGATCTTCCCTCCCGTATTACTAAGGCACTGCTTTTGAATCTTCCTTAGGTAATGGATCGGAGGTGCCATGGATATGCAGATAACACAATGGTAGTTTACTCACCTGGTAAAGGTGATTGTGTTACTGTATATCCATGGCACCTCAACCAACCCGAGGGAGCATGATAAAGCAACCAGTAACATCTAACATTTAAGTGACACAAGACATACAAGGATTATAAATGTATTACGATAACGGAATAAAGTAGTATTAGAAACTAACCACGATTCCGAGATTATGATTACTGTCTGTGCATATACATAACCATTTATTTTTACAGCTATGGAAGCATCGAAACTGAAGACACCCAGGAGGGGAAGGGTCTTGGTGGAGACAGAAATCCGAAACTTAGGTCACATGTGCATCAGCAGCCCATCAGGTGTACATAACCATAAGGTAATGGATCGGAGGTGCCATGGATATACAGTAACACAATCACCTTTACCAGGTGAATAAACCACCAGTTGTTTCACTGGATCTCAGACTGTCATTCTCGGGTGACAACTCCATTGAAGTTGGTGACCCATATATTGTCACTACTAGCCAACATTTTTCAGCCCCACAAAGCAAATCTTACTAGTGACATTAAATTCTTTGTTAGAGAAAGAGGTAGTTCAACAGCAACTGTATTGTTAATAAGAATAGCATTCATCGTAATGTGACGTTATCTTTTTTTTTTGTTAAAGTAGAAGTGCATTTTTTGTGATAAAGAAAAACATTCAAAGGTTACCATTTTAAGGAGTCCTGGTCTTCTCTGAACACTCTGCATTAATGTTGCAGTGAGTCTCCCACAAGAAGTCAGGCTGAGCCTGCAGAGCGGAACTTTGACAATGACAACTATCTGGCCGTCTGGTTTATTTCCCAACAAAAGTGTCTGCAGCAGCTCCTGAGATAAAGTCGTAAAATGTGTTCATTCTTGACTTTAAGGGAATGAACACTACATTTTACATAATTCTTATGAGGGAGTTGAAAACACAATTGCTATCAATTAGCTATGCGGGCTGCCCTGACTCTCTGGATTCACAGGAACCAAGTCGGCTATGCTCTGGCTGCAGGTCCACTGCCAGCTTGCAACTGCAGTGCTGCACATCACAGCTGAATGAGATTCAATTACAAGTGACTGCTCAAATGAATTTATCTGTACTGTAACAAAAACAATTAGAATGGCAAATGTGATTCCATATAAACTAAAGACAGGTTATGCTTGTAATTACAGTATATGGACTGATGTACATAATACAGACAATAAGAGTAAACAACAAAAGTTCTAAAATCATGTGCTCCCAATTCAATTTCTTTCCAATTTAATTTCTTTGATTTGGTACGTGGTCTTTACCCTGGAGTTACAACATTTCTTGGGAAATTATCCTAAAGGGAGTATATGGCTGTGCAGTATAATGACAGGATATAATGTCTACACCATGTCTCCATGAAGGTAAAACCCCAGAAGGGGAGACCTCACATAGAATGAGGAGATGTGCAGAGCAGGAAAGAAGGAACATATAAGTAAGAAAGCAGGGGCAGTAAGAGAAGGCCCAGAGAGGGAAGAAAGAGGGGTACAGGGGAAATGGTGAGCCGCACATTGAACTTGGCAGGTGGTGAGAGGTCATGCCTGCAGCAGGAAAACAGTGTATCGTGCTATAGTTAATTATTGTATGTGCTATGCGCCAGACTTGTAGTAGCCGGTACTTCCTTATGCGTATAGCAGGCAACGCTGTACCAGCTACCACCAATGTGATACAATGGGACACGTGGCTCCTAACAATAAACAGCTATGGTGTGATACTGTACTTTGCTGATGTAGGCATTACCGCTCACTGTTTGCCAAATTCAGCACATACTTACTATCTTTAAAATATAAGTTACCCTGATATATGCAGCAGTATGGCAATTCAGTGAATGACTGTATAGGCTCAGCCTTCTGCACTCTCTGGCCAGCTTTTCTCGGTCTTGGTGGCCATATCTTTCTGGGTTACTTCCACAGTGATAGATTCAGACTGGAGTGACAGTATTGAGGGGTCAAGTGCTCTGTGGCTCACACACCATTGAGATTCTGATCCGACATATGAAAAAAGGCAAGTCTGATTGGACACCTTGTATTTAGAGCACATATTCTTTTATTCATGCCTTGACAATATTACTGATAGTGTGCCCAATCAGAATTTCATTTACATCCTCTGTCTTCTGTGTGGCCTGGTAGTGTGTGTGTTGGGGGGGGGGGATGAATATTAAAAGAAAATCTGATTTACTTGTCCTGTCCAAATCCTTTAAAATGGGGATGATCATGTCATGCTATCAGAAACATAGAAACATAGAATTTGACGGCAGATAAGGACCGCTTGGCCCACCTAGTCTGCCCATTTTCCTACCTAACAGATAAGCTGCAGATCCTAGTTAATCAACAGCTTACTTCCTCTTACCCACCCCTAGGACAGCCTTATGCCTGTCCCATGCATTCTTGAAGTCCCCCACTGTTCTTGACTCCACGACCTCCTCAGGGAGGATGTTCCATGCATCCACAACCCTCTCAGTGAAAAATAGTTCCTCACATTACCCTAGGCCGTCCCCTCTATCTTCAAATTGTGCCTCCTTGTTCTTGCACATCTCTTTTCTGAAAGATGCTACCCTCTTGGACTTTGTTAATTCCTTGAGGTACTTGAAAGTTTCTATCATGTCCCTCTCTCCCTTCTTTCCTCAAGAGTATACATATTAAGCTCCTTTAGTCTTTCTTCGTATGTCTTCTGGTGCAGACCCTGCACCATTTTGGTAGCCCTCCTCTGGACAGCCTCCACTCTGTCTATGTCTTTGCGGAGATGGGGTCTCCAGAACTGCACACAGTACTCCAGATGGGGTCTCACCAACTGTCTGTACAGAGGATAACAACTTCCTGTTTTCTACTATTGATGCCTCTTCCTATGCATCCCAGTATCCTCAGCCTTCCTTACTGCCTTCTCACATTGCTTGCCCACCTTTAGGTCATCTGATATAATTACCCCCAGGCCCCTTTCTATTTTTACTGTTGTCAGTATCTCACCCCCCATGGTGTACGCTTCCCCTGGGTTTTTGTTTCCTATGTGCATTATCTTGCACTTCTTTGCATTAAATCTGACCTGCCATACATTTGACCATTCCTCCAACCTTGCCAAGTCCCTTCTCATCCTTTCCACTCCATCCTGTGTATCAACCCTGTTGCAGATCTTTGTGTCATCTGCAAAGAGACATACTTTTCCTTCCAGTTCCTCTGCAATGTCACTTATAAAGACATTAAAAAGGACCGGACCCAGTACTGAACCCTGCGGTACCCCACTAGTAACCCTCCTTTCTTCACTGTGTACTCCATTTACTACTACACTTTGTGTCCTGTTGTCTAGCCAATTTTTTATCCAGGCTACCACCTTGGGACCCATTCCAAGGCTGGCTATCTTGTGTATTAATCTTTTGTGGGGGACTGTATCAAATGCCTTGCTAAAATCTAGGTAGGCCATGTCCACAGCCCCTCCCTGATCTACTACTTTGGTCACCCAGTCAAAGAAATCTATTAGATTCTTCTGACATGACCTTCCCATCGTGAATCCATGTTGCATCGGGTCCTGTGCCCAATGCCCTCAAGGTACTCAACAATTCTTTCCTTCAGAAGTGATTCCATCATTTTCCCTACCACTGAGGTCAAACTAACTGGTCTGTAGTTTCCTGCCTCTGTCCTGCTCCCACTTTTGTGAAGAGAATTACATCTGCCCTCCTCCAGTCCTTGGGTACCACCCCATCCTCCCATGATTTGCTAAAGAGAGTAGTCAGCGATGTCACTAGTTCTACCCTTAGTTCTTTTAGAATTGTTGGGTGAATCCCATCAGGCCCCATTGCTTTGTCCACCTTCAATTTTATTAGTTCTTTCAGAACCCTTTCTTCTGTAAATGGACTGGTATTGACCCCCGTCTTCAGAGTAATTCTCTTGTTTGGTTTAGGTAACTCTCCCTCCTCTTCCTTTGTGAAAACTGAGCAGAAATATTCATTCAGTAACCCTGCTTTTCACTGTCACCCTCTACCCAGATTCCCTCCCTTTATTAAGCTTCAGTATCCCTCCTTTGGTCTTTCTTAGCTCCTAATGTACCTATAAAGGTCTTATCCCCTTCTTAAAAAATTGGCTATCTTTCTTGGTTTGGACCTTTGCTATTCTGACTACCTTCCCAGCCTCTTTCTGCTTTAACTGATAAAGTTCTCTGTCCTGCTCCTTCTGTGTTCCTTATGTTTCCTGAATACTGCCCTTTTCTCTTTAACCTTCCCTGCCACTTCTTTTGTGAACCATAGCGTTTTTTCCTTCGTTTGTGTTTATTGATTTTTTACATGAGGGCAGTTGCCTCTGTGGTAGGCTGTTTGATCACTCCCCATTGTTCCTCCACCCCTCCTTCTTGCCTGTTTGCTAGTGTTTTCTCAGGCACTCTCTCATTTCCCAAAGTCAGCCCTCCTAAAGTCTAGTACTCTTGCTTTTGTATGCTTGATTGTATAGCTATGTTTATAGTGAACCACACTGTTTGGTGGTCACTTGTTCCCAGATGGCTACCCACTTCTAAATCTGAGATTCTTTCTCCATCCCCATTTGAAAGTACCAGGTCTAAGATTGCTCCCTCCTGAGTGGGTTCCAATACTAGCTGTCTGAGGCATGCCCCTGTAGGGCATCAAGAATGACCCTGCTCTTGGATGTGCCTGCAGCAAAGGTGCTCCAGTTAACATCTGGCATATTCAGGTCCCCCATCAACAATATCTCCCCTTTTTCTGCCATTCTAAGAAAGCCTTCTATCATTTCCTTGTCCATTCCCTCCCCCTGAGATGGGGGTCTGTATATAACCCCCATGTGGATTGTGGTGCCATTTCCTGTCTCCAGGGTGACCCAAAGTGCCTCATCTGCTCCCTGTTTACTCTTTAGTTCTGTCACTTTGATCCCTTCCTTTACATAGAGAGCTACTCCTCCTCTTTAACCCTCCCTATCCCTCCTGTAGATTGTGTATCCTGGTATGTTGACATCCCAGTCATGGTTCTCCGTGTACCATGTTTCTGTGACTGCCACAATATCCAGGCAACCCTCTTCCATCAAGGCCACTAGTTCAGGGAGCTTGTTACACAGACTACAGGCATTGGTACTCATCACCCTCCACTTTTTGATAGCCCTACCAATTTTAGCCCCATTTCTGTCCTTACTGCCTTTGCCGTTTTTTTCATTTAAATCTGTTCTGCTCCCTAATAACTTCTGTACCTTGGTGTTTACCTCACTAATCACCATGTTTTGTGGGGGGAGGCTCGGATTTCCCAGCTCCTTTTCAGTGTCTCCCCCCTTGGCCAGTTTAAATGCTTGCCAATGAAGCATTTAAACCTCTCACCTAGGATCCTGGTTCCCCCCCCTGGACAGATGCAGACCATCGCACCAGTATAGGTCTTCATTCCTCCAGGTGGCTCCCCAGTTCCCAATGAATCCAAAACCCTGAGCTCCACACCAGTTTTTCAACCACTCATTGAATTCCCTGGTGAGAAGTGCCCTAGCATCTCCCTTGCCATAGACAGGCAGCACCTCCGAGAAGGTTACCGTATGCGCTACTTGTCTAAGGCCCCTTCCCAACTCTACAAACTCCTCTTGCACTGCTCTGATCCCATTCCTAGCCAGGTCATTTGTCCCCAGGTGGACAATGACATCCAGCTCCCTCCCTCATGCAGCTCCTCCCACGATCCTGAGGATTCGCTTCCTGTCCCTCCAAGCCGTGGCGCCAGGAAGGCACCTTACTTCCCTCTCCCCATCCTCCCCAATTCTACCCCCCTAATGATTGAGTCCCCCACCAGGAGTTGTTTCCTTCCCCTGTGGGGTCCCATGCCACCCTCCTTTGTGAAGGTTCCCAGCATCATCCTTGGTCTCCACTGCAGGTGCCTCCATAGAGGAACCACTATCCACCAGAAGAGTGAATGGATTGTGAAGAGGTACAGCTGGAGGGATGCAACTCTGTTCCACCACCCTCTCCCTCCTTGAGCCCACCCTGGTCCAGCCACTCCACATCAGTGTCACATTCGGTGCTTGGTGTGGGAGGGGATGGTGGTGGTGACATTGTAATAAAAAAAAAGAAAGTGACCTCCTAGCACATTTCTGTCACAATCAGATTCCTGATAGTAGAGCTGGTTGGTGACTGAGTGGTATCTTATTGACTCTGTGGGGATGCAAAAATGCGGTTGGGGACTTTTGCATAAAAAAAGAAAAAACATTAAAAATGTATCTTTTTTTTTGTTGTTTAACCAGGTATAGCACACTAAGCTGAAAGCTTTTTTACAGGAGCAACCTGGGAGCACAAGTGACTTGCTTAGGATCACACAGTATGCAAGTGGAAGCTGTGGGATTCAAACCCAGGTCTGGTCTGCTGGATGTCACTAAATTTTCAGCTTAGAGCCTTAGACCACTGCACTATACTGCCTCCAAATGCATCCATACTGACCAGAGCCTATATATTTTTGATTATTGATTTTAAGCAATGTGCCTCGGCAGACATTAAACTCATCCAATAAAGAGTGGTGGGACTTGAACAACACTATCTTCCATATGCTAATGTTTGTGAAATGCATGAGCTTTTGTTTGCACAGCTTATGGGTGTTAGCATATTTAAGGTTTATAAAACTAAACATTGCCTGCCTCACTAAAGGGATTGTTAGGTGGATTAGTGAGAGCGAGTCTGGGAAGTTGGTACAGTTAAGCAAAAAGAGAGAGAGACCAAAACACTTCCTCAGCTGAAAGTTTTTTTGGGCTCCATCACAAATCAGGTATTAAACTCAGAATTTGCCAAGCTGAGTCTGAGTGCATTGTAAAGCCTGGACACTTACAGAGTTAGACACAGTATCAGATATGGAGAAACAAGCTAATGTGTAAACCATTGTGTTTACATGAACTACTTTTTAATTTTTCATAGAACACCTTAGAATAATTGAAATGTGTGCTTTAAAGTCTGAAATTACAGCACATTCTCTGTGCGGGCAGCACTGTTTTCATATAGAGTTGACTTAGAGAGCAGTTTTGAGGGGGTAAAACAAGGGATATCCCTTGTAACCAGGGATAGGTGAGAGGTATGGCTCCATCATAGAAACATAACATAGAAACGTAGAATTTGATGGCAGATAAGGACCGCTTGGCCAACCCAGTCTGACCATTTCCCTACCTAATGGATAAGCTGCAGATCCTAGTTAACCAACAGCCTACTTCTTCCTACCCCCTACACCCTAGAATTGCCTTATGACTGTCCCATGCATTCTTGAATTCCACCACTGTTTTGACTCCACAACCTCCTCAAATCATATTACTGGTCAGTGTTTTTTTTTATTTATTTTATTTATTCACAATTCAAATTTAAAAACCTTTGAGTCAAAGACTCATTTACAAAGGCACCTCGTCACAGGGAGGGGAGACAACATATTTGTGAAGCAAGACAGTAGAGAACAATACAGGTGACATACAAAAGAGCATACAAAGCAAGGCATTTCAGTGAGCAAAATAGGAGAGATACAGAAGAGCATACAAAACTAAGCAATTTCAGTGACACAGTGGAGCACGCAGGTTACAGTGCGTGGTGTACAGACTACAAGAAGCTATTCTAAGTAAACTAGTACATACGTAATACTATAAGAGATAGATTGGTTCAGAATGGCACTCTTGGAAAGTCCTATAATGGGCATTTACAGCTCCGAGTGTCAGTGAGGTGTTTGCGTAGGGCGATTTTGAAGAGGCCGATTTTGGAGATGTTTGTAATGTGCGTGGGGTGAGAGTTATACCAGGATGGTGCTCTGTAGTGGAAAGACCTTTGGGCGAGCGAGGTCCTAGCTCTCGGCACCTGGAAGGTGGCTTTGGTTGTATTATGGGTGATGACCAAATGGGAGGCCCGTTGAAGGGGTGTGGCGACTCCTTGGGAGGAGAGCCCAGGTAGACCCTTTTTTGCCAGTATTCAGGTGTGGTATTGCAGGAGTTCTTCAAAAGTGAGTATTTTCGAGGCGGGGTAGAGCTGGCATGTGTGAGTTCTGCTGGAGGCACCAGTCATGAGCCTGCAGGCTTTGTTGATAGAGGTCTGGACTTTGGTGAGGGCAGTGGGGTCAGCAGCTGCATAGGTAGGGAGTCCATAATCAACCAAAGACAGGATGGAGAAAGTGATAGCCAGCAATAGGGCAAACTCAGGGAGGCAGTCTTTGTGGTGGTAGAAGAGTCCAATCCGGACATTCATGGCAGAGGGCAAAGAGTTAAGATGGGCATGGAAGGAGAAAGCCAAGTCGAAGGTGATGCCCAGGTATTTGTATATTGATACCTGTTCATGGGGCTGGAGGGTGCTGGGGATGATGCGAAGGGGAGCATTTCTGGAGTTATTTTGGCAGTGTGCAAAAATCATAGATTTTGTCTTCTTGAGGTTCAGAACCAGACGATGGTCGAGGAACCACTTTTCAGCTTGGCTGAAGGTGAGTTGCAGGGAGCTCTGGAGTGGGAGTGGGTCAGGGTGTGAGGCGACGAGGACTGCGTCGTCGGTGTATAGAAGCATTTTGCCTGAGCAGGAGCTGGGGAGTGTGCTTAAAAAGAGACTGAACAATGTGGGGCCCAGGATTGAGCCTTGAGGGACCCCGGAGTGTACAGGTAGGGCAGTTGATAGGGTACCATTTATTTTGACCTGTTGGGATCTGTCATGGAGGTAGCTGGAAAACCAGGCCAGAGGGCCACATGAGAAGCTAAGCTGACGGAGGGAGTCAAGCAGTAGTGGGTGACACACAGTGTCAAAGACCTTGGATAGGTCAATGAACACTGCCCCGGCGATCTCCCCAGCATCAAGTGCAGAGTGTATTTGGTGGGAGAACTCCAATAGGGCTATAGTGGTGCTGTGACCAGGGCAGAAGCCGTGCTGCTCTGGGCATAGTATGTTGTGCTTGGATAGATAATCCACGAGTTGGGTGGATACTATTTTCTCCAGGGCTTTAGAGAGGAGGGAGAGGATGGAGATGGGTCTGTAGTTGTTTGGTAATGTGCGGTCTCCATTTTTATGGATAGGGGTAATTTCAGCCAATTTTCATGCGCTCGGGAATTGGCCGAGGCACAGGGATCAGTTAAGAAGGTCAGTGAGGGGGGCTAACATGACATCAATGTTAGGCGGAGAATCCTGGAATCAAGGGGGTCACAACTCAGGTTGTGGGAGGAGAGGGCTGTTAGAAGGGTGGCTTGGTGTCATGGGAGATGGTCCAGAAGAGAAATGGGGGTCGGGAAATAGCTGGGCGGTTGGATGCATGGATAGGGTCAAAGAAGTGGGCAGGAAGGACTGCACTTAGGTCAGAAAATGTTGTGTTGAGGCAGTCAGCAACATGTGGTAGGTCAGTATTAATTGTGCCGTTAATAACCATCTGAGAAGGGGAGGGAGGGTTTTCCCATTAAGCTCCTTTATGTTATCCCAGAAAGCTCGGGCAGAGCCCCAGGATGAGGTCAAGTCAGTTTGATAGTAACTGGCCTTGGCTTGTCTTATGGCCCAGGTGCATTGGTTGCGAGCAGCATTATAAACTTGTCTGTCAGCTGTCCTGCGGACTCAACAGCAGTGTGCCACAGGTTATCCGCTGCTTCAGTTGCTGGATCAGTGAGGAGAAATCCAGGCAGCATTGTGTCTCTTGGGCGGTGCTGAAGACAGGGGCAAAGATGTCACAGGCCTTGCAGAAGGCACTGGTGAGGAAGGTTAAAGCAGTATCTATATCTGTTGGGAGGGAGATCGAGACCAGTCGAGCTGGACTAGGTACTGCTTTAGCTTATTAAAACCCCAGGGTGAAAGTGGCGATGGGGGTGGCTTTGTATGCAGGATTGAGCCTGGGGAGGACCAGAAACAGAGATTGGTGAGTGGTCACTAAGGGAGTTGGCTAGAACGTTAACAGATTTGATTTTGTGGGGGTGATTGGAAAGTACTATATCAAGGAGGAGCTGGACCCACATGATTGGTTAAATCTGGTGGGCGAGTGACTAATTGAGATAGGTCAAGGGCTGTGAAGTTGTCCTTAATGTGTGTTGTAGTGGAGCCAAGCCAGTTGATGTTGAGGTCACCTAGGACCGAGCTGTTCAGCTTTGTGTGGCAGGGTAGAGAGATAGTCAGTGAGAGAGCGGATAGCTAGACTTTGTGCCGTGGGGATATGTAGGTGGTTGTAAGGAAGGGGCCCATGGCCTAGTCAGGAGGTGATTTTAGGGTGATGGCTTGGGCATCGTGGTCGAGCTTGGGTGTAGGTAGTGCATGACCCAGGAGGGAGTCACGCAGGTAGACTGCACATCCACCACCACGCTTACCCACATGATCTTCTCTAAAAAGGGTAAAGCCGGGAAGGGAGACAGCAGAGTCGGGAGTTGATTGAGAGAGCCAGGTCTCCACTATGGCAAGAGTGTCGTGCATGTGTTGGGAGAACCAACACTGGAGTGCAGCAGTCTTCCTTGGGAGACTGCAGATATTCATAGAGGCAATGGGAGGCCATGCCCTGTAGGGGTGATGGGGATAGAGGGTCCAGGTCCAGGATTGGGGTGGACATTCCCAGAGAGCATGAGGAGTAAGGTGATGAGATGGAGAAAGAGGACTACAGCGGTTGTGGTAGAGGTGCTTGCGCAGATGCAAGGATCTTGGGGGGGCAGTGCAGGGGATGGGTAGGGAGTTGAGGCAGGTATGGCCAGGATAGAGAGGGCCCACCTTCCACTGTGTACAGGAGGGGCAGGGGTGGAGCGTCAGTGGTGGGTGTGGTGGGGCGATGGGGTGGTCCAGCATGTGAGGTGCGTTAGTGGTGCGGAAAACAGATGGGAAGGCTAGGGCAGTGGGGATGTCTTGCGAGGAGGCTGAGATTCTGGCAGATGTGTGCCACAATAGAGCTGGAGATTCATTGCAGGGATAGTGGGGGAGGGGACAGCACCGTGAGGGTAAAGCTAGTATACAGAACACTACAAGAGACATATTGGTGTATGGGATGAAGGAAGGGAGATAAGTGTTGGCAGGCAGGATCCCCCTAGTGTTCAACGAATATAATCTGCAGGTGGGAAAGTGGGATGATTGGTTCTGCACCACACGTGACTACACATATAAATCAGAGAGCCGACCAAGGGTGGTGGGGGGGGGGAGCCGGCGCGCAGGGCCGGCGGGGTAAAACAACATGCCTTGTTTAGTAGCCTTGCGCTGCTCCTGTCTGCTCGATTCCTACTTACAGCAGTCCGAGGGTTGGGGGGCAATCTCGGAGTTCAGTCCAGGGAAGGGCAGGCTCTTCCAGCCCTAGTGACCTGTGGTGTGTGGTGCAGCTTCCATGAAACCCCTAGGTGAGGAGAGAGGGGAGAGATTTTAAATGGTGGATTTGGAGGAGGTGGTAAGGTAAGGACAAAGGACTTACTGAATTATCTCTTAGTGGTCACAAAACAAGTCTACTTGCACAATTAATAAGTGGGAGACCAAACACTTTCAAACAGTTCTTATAGGCATAAGTAGAAGAAAAGAAAACCAGGCACTAAGGTGCTTGTTTAAAAATCAGGCAAGTAATTCAAACTCTTAAGTAAACTTGATTGCAACAGGGATTTCACTAAGTAAATTCAAACTCTTAAGAAAACTTGATTGCAGCAGGGAAACTGTAGTTATATTACAGAAAATGCTTGAAAAAAACTATCTGTAATGCTGCGCCGACTCTTGACGCATGTGAGGTTTGGAGAAAAAAAAAGGGTCCTTTGTTACGAGTCCAGTTTTAAAAGTGGCTTGGTGCCAAAACAACACGCCTTGTTCAGGAGCCTTGCACTGCTCCTGTGTGCTTGATTCCTACCTACAGCAGTCCGGGGGGTGGGCGGCGATCTCTGAGTTCAGTCCAGGGAAGGGCAGGCTCTTCCAGCCCTCACGACCCACGGTGTGCGGTGCAGCTTCCACGTAACCCCTACAGCAGTCCGGGGGATGGGGGGTGAACTTGGAGTTCAGTCCAGGGGAGGGCAGGCTCTTCCAGCCCTCACGACCCGCGGTGTGCAGTGCAGCTTCCACGTAACCCCTACAGCAGTCCAGGGGTTGGGGGGCGATCTTGGAGTTCGGCCCAGGGGAGAGCAGGCTCTTCCAGCCCTCGTGACCCGCAGTGTGTGGTGCAGCTTCCACGAAACCCCTACAGCAGTCCAGGGGTTGGGGGGCAATCTCGGAGTTCTGTCCAGGTGAGGGCAGGCTCTTCCAGCCCTCACAACCCGCGGTGTGCAGTGCAGCTTCCATGAAACCCCTACAGCAGTCCAGGGAGTGGGGGACAATCTCGGAGTTCAGTCCAGGGGAGGGCAGGCTCTACCAGCCCTCGCAACCCATGGTATGCGGTGCAGCTTCCACGATGAGTCGAGTGCCCTGCCAGAGCAGCATCTTCCTAGTTGGCATACTCTTGGGCTTCCTCTACTGCTAAGGAAGGGTGGGCGAGTGCTTTTCCAGGTACTTATCTTCAACACAAATTGGTCTATAGCTCAACAGCTTGCAAAGTGTCAGCTCCTACAGTGCCAAAGTCAGAAGGGGATTTTTTTCTCTCTATTTCTTTTTCAGAGTGAGCAATGCATGCATTTTTAGAAGTGAACAGTACAAGGCAGGGGCAGAGATTTGCACTGCTGCCACCTTGTCGAGTGTGGTGTGAGGCTGTCACTGAACTGTCAGTCATTCCAGAAGACAATGTCAGCTGTCAGGAGCTGGCCTGCTTCCTAGATGTCCCCTTCCTAGTTTGTTTCTCATTCACCCTCCCCACTTGAGGCTCTGCCTGAAGAAAATGGAAGTGTTGCAATCCCGGTAGGATTCTGCAAAATAGGGATTTGCAACATGTATATTGAAGTGTGACATCATCATATATAAATACTACTTTTTGTTAGATTTTTTTTGGGGGGGTACCTTATTTGCATGATAAAACCTTTAACAACTGGATAATGTGTTACAAATGACACAACAAAGTGATATGGCCTTTAAACGATGTTAGGTGTTTTAAAGTTGTGCTTATTTTCTCAGATATCCTCTACAATGAACTGCAGAACGATTTTTGCCATTTAGAGCCATTAGGTACCTTGTGCAAGTTAGCGGCTTTGCTGCCTACATTGGGGGTTAGCAATATCAAAATGGTTGTGTTTCTTTTCCTTCAAGCTTTTCAGACATTTTCTGATTTAAAGTGATATTGATGGTGCCATTCTTCTGGAGATGTTTTCTCAACTGCCAGTCCTGTTCTTTTTTTTTAATGTAACTCGTGAGAACTTGAGTGTCTCTGTAAACTGCATGAACATGAAAACGGATGTACCCTACTTTACTCTGGTGAAGATCATAATACAGTCATTCCATTGCCGATCCATTATGATGCCCACTGTGTTTGTTTTGTGCCATAATGGTTTTAAAAATATATATACAGAATCTTAAAGCAGCAGTATTTGTTAACCAATACTTGCATTTTTATATTCAAACTGTCACAAGATAAAAAAAATTCTGGCATGCATTTTCCCCTACTCTCTTCATGTCTTTATTATTATTGTTATTATTTGTTATTATTAATGATGTCTCCAATCTACATGAGCCCTGATTAGGACCGTCAGGACAGTAGACCCTTGGGGATATGTCGGTATCATGAAATAATGCACATTTTTGTTTTTAGTAAGGCCAATGTACATCTGAGTGCCTTAATGTCTCCAGAAGCATGGCAGTTTATTCATCTCTGGGAAAATGTATTGTGCAATTCCCATTATAAAAAGACTGAGTACTAGAGCAATGCATTGGGAGACAGAACCAGCCTTTTTGTATCTCCACTTACTTTGTTCTATTCAGCTCTGGCACCTGTACCATCAATGATGACTTATAAGTGAGATGTTCGGAGCCTGCCTTGGCAGCATTCATCACTTGCTTCCATGTACAGTATAGAGCAGGATATTTTGCTGTCAGATGTCAATCAACCATTCAGGCACAAGAATGCACATCTGTAGTGGTGCTCTGTTGTCATGAAATATAGCTCATATTATTTTTGATTTCATCAGCGGCTGACATATTTAATGATACAAGTCATTAGTAATAAAAATTTTAAAAACTGACTCAAGACTGCTTCAGTTACTGTGGAGTCAACATATTTCAAAGTGGAATGTTCAGTTAGCTTAACACTGCATTTAGGAGGTGTAGTATATTTAACCCTGCTAACAAATACTGCTGCATTAAATCAATATGGCAATTGTACAATATAGACTACAGACTATCAACGTTATTAGGGGTTGCATTTTGCACAGAATATCTAACATACCGAACAATGCCCACTATATTTCATTTTTTGTTATAATCTACCTAGACCGAGGAGTAATTATTTCAGATGACCTAAAGGTGGGCAAGCAATGTGAGAAGGCAGTAAGGAGGGCTGGGGGGATACTGGGATGCATAGGGAGAGGCAACAACAGTAGAAAACAGGAAGCTGTTATCCCTCTGTACAGACAGTTGGTGAGACCCCATCTGGAGTACTGCGTGCAATTCTGGAGACCCCATCTCCGCAAAGACATAGACAGAGTGGATGCTGTTCACAGGAGGGCAACCAAAATGGTGCAGGGTCTGCACCAGAAGACATACGAGGAGAGACTAAGTAAGCCTTAATGACTGAGACAGGAGGTCATTTCCCAGGCATTAATGTATGGTTGGGGGTGCCTGAGCCACAGGCCGAGGGCTTCCCACCACCCAACCATGCATTAATGCCTGGGAAATGACCTCCTGTCAAGGTCATTAAGGCACTTGTAACATGGAATTATAATATGGGATTACTGTTGTATACTAGTATTTCTCATGGAAAAATAGTGAAATCACAACAGTCATATAAAGAACTTCATGTCTTAGAAGAAATGTTTCACTTCTGTGCCTTTCATAACTCCCAACGTGCACGTTGCACAGGCCACATGTATTAATGTAGTAGCTACCAATTTATTACAACTACTAAATTTGGATTATGTAGGAAAACACATATACAATACTGATTCAACTTCAAAAATTCCTACTTGTACTGACCACTTTCATTCTTTTCAGTTCCATTCCTACCTCACATTCATTTATGTCAGTAATGCATTCTGGGAAAAATTTCTAACATGCATACTGTTTTGCAAAGTATTCTTAACACAGTGCCACCTATAGGTTGAATTGCGACTTTCACTGAAGTGCGATCCTGATTTTCTTGCTTTGAAAGATAGCAGGTCATATCTAGGGAATTAATGCATGGCTGGATGTGTGTCAGCTGATGTGTTTTGACCAATTAGATTACTTGATTTCAGTGTTGCCATTATTGCCATGTTACAAAGCAGCTTAATATGTATACCCTTGAGGAAAGGAGGGAGAGGGGGACATGATAGAAACTTTCAATTATCTCAAGGGAATTAACAAATTACAAGAGGGTAGCATCTTTCAGAAGAAGAGATGTGCAAGAACAAGGGGGCACAATTTGAAGATAGAGGGGGACAGCTCGAGGTAATGTTAGAAAGTATTTTTTTCAGAGGGTTGTGGATGCATGGAACAGCCATCCTGAGAGGTTGTGGAGTCAGGAACAGTGAGAGAATTCAAGAATGCATGGGACAGGCATAAGGCAATTCTAGTGGGGGGTAGGAGGAAGTACGCTGTTGATTAACTAGAATCTGCAGCTTATCCATCAGGTAGGGAAATGGGCAGACTAGGTGGGCCAAGTGGTCCTTATCTGCCATCAAAAAAAAATAATTATATGTAATCGATTCAAACAAACACAAGGTCAAGGAAGGTGGTCCAATGAAAATTGAAAATGGTACAGTTCACTGAATTCCCAGTCTAGTTCCTGGTGCACTCCTCGGTTCCAGCAGCAAGATGCGTCTTTGAATGCAGAGTGGGTTTTTGGACCTGGGACATGTTCAGATGAGTGAGGGTGTGTAGGGGTATACGAGGCTGGTGGCTGTTGAGTGGAAGGTGGGGGTGCAGGAGTACTGATCGACGAGGGATCTTTTTTTTTTTTTAAGATTAAAAAAATATTGAGGAACAGTTTTATTGGTTTTAGATTTTGGCAGCAATTGGAGTTGGGGGGGGGGCACTAGACACCAGGCATGTATGGTTGCATTAGGGAGATGTCAATAGGTGTGGGAATCCACTAGACACCAGGGAAGTTATTTATTAAGAGGAGGGCAATGGGCAGTGGGGGATGCTACTAGACACCAGGGAATAAATGGGGATTGCGACTGGTGGGTAGGGAGCATACCTCTCAACTTCCTGCCACATAAATCTGTGACATAGGGTAAAAGTAATCAGGGGCACACAGGCCACACGTGTTGTTTTGTTTGGTGCTATTATTGAAAACATGGTTGCTGGAAGCATTGATTGGCACTGGCACTGCACTGGTTGTGTCTTAGTGTTTCCAGGAACCATTAAATACACTATGCCCTTTATGCATTAATTTGCATAGGCACATGGTATATGTTAGTGCTGATGTGCTGATAGATTACCCCTGCACTGTTTTGTTGTGGTAAAATAGGGCTGACCTGAAGCAACTGGAGGTGCAGATAACAGAGCACCTGAGTGGGGGTGAGTTGCAGTCTGCCACCTATTATTTCTCTACTTTATTGGAAGCCAAAGCAGCAGCTGCTCATACCACGTTGATTGGGTAGTGTCTAGACCTAAACTATCTGACCTAGTTCAGATGAAAAAAAACAGAGGGCCGAGCAGAGGTGCCGGTAGTGTAGTAACAGTCACAAATGTACTTGACACGAAAACTGTAAACTCAGCACCAGCCGCCCCTTCCTGCACCTGTGTCTTCATTGCTCTCCACAATCTATTGGCCATCCCATCCTCCAGACCTCATTCAAGCAGCAGAAATGATCTGACCCATATAATTATTTAAATAATTAATTAACTGATGCCCAAATATTATAGACATGGAGTGAGGGAGACAGCGAGTCAGACCAAACAGAGTACCTCTTCAAATCAATAAATCTAATTGAGTAGGGTAATTGACATTGCATGTTGGTCTCTGTTCTATGTGTTTTGTTACCCTGCTTTCATGTCTCAAAATGTATCTCTTTCTTTGAACTCTTCAGTACTAAGGCCATTGTATAGGTTGAAGCACGACAACACTGAAAATGAGACACTGAATTTAATCTGCTCTATCTTTTTTTTTTTAAAGTTGTTTAGCCAGGAGTAGCACACTAAGCTGAAAGCTTTTTTACAGGAGCAACCTGGGAGCACAGGGAAGTTAAGTGACTTGCTCAAGGTCACACAGTATGCAAGTGGAAGCTGTGGGATTTAAACCCAGGTGTGGTTTGCTGGATGTCACCAGATTTGCAGCTCAGAGCCTTAAACCACTGCACTATACTGCCTCCCTCTTGGTTAAATATATAGTAAAAAGTGTACAAGCAAGACCCCATACAATAGCAATACCAGCCGACATTCAGCATTGATAAATGCTTGTTTATTATTCTTTTTTTTTTTAATTAATTTTTATGCCACTACTACTGACCAATTTCTCCCCAGTTACAATCTTTGGACAAACTCTCCCACTCTCTGCCTGTTGATCTTGAAGTCCTGCTGTTCACAGCTCCACCTCAGGCTAAAGTCCTACCCTACAGTCCAGGACTCTTCAAAATGAAGTAAAACGCTGTTGCACAAGTGTCTCCAGTTTTTCATCTGCGCATTTCGCATCGGAGTATTTAAACAAAGAAGTTAAATACTACTAGCTGAAGTTGATTTCCAATAACCCCTCCCTTTAGACTCAAATAAAAGACTTTTCCAAAGGAAAGCAGAATGGAATGAGCTTCAAGACAGCGACTCTCCGCACTGCAGAAAACTAGTCATTTTATCATTTTAAGATTAGAGCTGTATCAGCTAGGCTGTGTCTCCCTGAGGTGTCAGAAATCACTGCAAACACGATTTATATTTTCTCTCCATACACTTTAAATGCAGGAGTCATTATAAGAGTTACTCTGCCCTGCAGATCAGGGACAAGGCTTAAAAATAATTACCGACAAGGCAGAAAAATGGATGCCTCTTTTAAAACTGTGATATCAGTCAAAACTGTACTTGGCTTACTGATAAAAAAAAAATATTTTAAGGAGAATTTTTTACTCTGTAATACTTATGCCATACATACTTTATGACAAAATTAAAACAAACAACAACAAAAAAAAGATTCCTAGGGATTGGTTTTTCATGCAGATGGCACTGCTCATACCGGCCTGGTGGCACTGAGGGTTGAGGCGCTGGACACCACACCTTGCTCCATGCTGGTGACCTGGGTTCGGGAATAAGCCCGGGTCAGCAGGGGAGGACTGGGATTGAGCGTCCGATGACTGCTCTCCCAGTCCTGGGGAAAGGTGGGATCCACACCACACTCTGGCAGTCCCTGGGGATGCACGGTGGCACTGCAGACGTGCGGGTGCCTGGAAGGGGGGGGCACGGCAGACATCCGCACGTAGGTGCTTGGACATCAATTAATCAATCAATCACTTTATTTAACCAGGCATAAACACCATTGAGCAAGCTCATTTTCAAGGTGGTCCTGGGCATTAATACAATACAGTACACTTCATAAGATTACAATTACGGTGGACAGCGGTGCAAAAAAAAAAGAAAAAAAACATGAAGGTGCCAGTCAATATGGGCCTATACATACCAGTCAACATAATTAACATGCAAAGGTACATAATGATAAGCTTTACTGGAATGAGAAGAGACAACAATCCCATGTAGTCTCCACTAAGTAAGAGCTCACACCTAAATGATAAAAAAATAAGGAGGTATTAAGGAATAGGGTAGAAATTGGGGTGAAAGAGTAGGCAGCCAAGAGGGAGGCCAGAATAGGTAAAAGGCAGAGAATAGGCAGGGTCATCTCGGATTAAGGGAACTAGGCTTGTAGGTCCTAGGTTTCTGTTGTTAGAAATGTGAGGTGAATGAGATACTTAGGCATAGGATTTGAGAGTGGCACCCGGGGCTTAGGGGTCATCGGCGTCTGAAACAGTTGCATGATTCTTTCAGATAATCCGTTAATAGAGCTTTGAATGTGAAAATTGTGAGGATAATTTTAATGAGTCTTGCATAGTGTTCCAAAATGATGGAAGTGAGACGTTGATTGCTGCTGAGCCAAGGGTAGTTTTCACTCTAGGAATCTGGAAGCAGATTATGGAGAAGCATCTCAGGCATAGGAACCTTTAGCCCGTTTTAAGAGGTTCAAGATGTATGCAGGGAGGTTATCAGATAATGCTCTAAAAAACCAGAGGAGTGCATTTCTTTTTCTTCTAGCTGAGAGTGAGGTCCATCCCGAAACCTAGTATAGACGACAGTGATGTGTACCATGAGGTAGATTTAGGATAAATCTTAAAGCCCGGTGATAAAGGGTGTCCAGTTTGTTTAGCATCGTTGATGGGCAATGACTGTAAAGGAAGTCAGCGTAGTCCAGTATAGGTAGGAATGTAGTTTGTACTAGTCTCATTCTGGCTTCTAACGTAAGTAGGTGTTTAATGAGATAGAATAAATCTAATCGCTGTCTTAGTTTCTTCAAGGTTTCATTTAAGTGGCACAGAAAGTTGAGCTTGTTATACAGCCAGAACCCTAGGTATTTAAAGGCATCAACTACTTCAAGGGGTTCATCTAAGAGTGTTCAGATCTGTGTGATATGTGGACATCCGGAAGTAAACTTTGGTGAGAGAATCATTGCTTTAGTCTTTTTGGCGTTGAGGAGGAGCTTATGAGTGAGAAGGTTGTATTGGAGGGTGACGAAGTCTTTCTGTAAGTACTCATGGGCCAAATCCAAGGATGAATTTGTGGTATAGAGTACAGTATCATCTGCGAATAAGTGCACATTTGCTGTGCCCAGCTGCGAGTCCAGTTTATTGATGTATATTGCAAAGAATATATGGCCCAGGATGGAGCCTTGTGGGACTCCTTGCAACAAGGATTTTTGTGGGGACAGATCTCCTATGGCTTTGACTTGTTGTAACTTATTGGTTAGGTAGCTGGTGAACCATTTAATGGCAGAACTATCAAGTCCGATGTTAGTCAGTGCAGTAAGCATGATGGTATGATCCACAGTATCGAAGGCCTTATTTAGATCAAGGAAGAGGGCAAATACATGCTTCTTAGAGTCCAAGGACATTTGCCAGGACATCATTGCACGTTCATGCTCCCACTGGGGAGAAAATGGAAAAGGCTGGGCACGACCGAGCAGCTTGATGGCCATGCCCTGCCATGCGGGGAGGGCTGTCATGGAATCGCACTGGTGGGGTTCAGTGCCGGTCCAGCTGGCAGGGACAGGGGAGCCCTCCAGCAGATCAGCCATGGCCATGCTGGACTCCCCCCATCATTCGAGTGAGCCTGCTGCTCTCCCCATGGGCAGGGCCGGTGGCTGGATGCCCCCGCTGGTAGGCGCTGCAGTGGGTGCAGAAAAGAAAGCTGTGATAAAAAAAACAAATGGCACTGCTCATGGCTATACCATGTTTTCCTGTTTGCTGTGGAGTTTTCTGCAAATTTGGCCACTGATGTCATTCCATTTTCTGTTGTTTTAGGGTGTTAATTTAAATGTTTTGCTAACACAAACATTAGCGCTAAAGTAGTGTATTTTCTCAGGACTTTGTTAAGCCAGAGCTGCCGCTTGCTTGCCAGACAGGCTAACCATGGCTGAGGTCATGTAGTTCAATTCCCACTTTAAGGTATTTTATTTTTTATTTTAGTCTTTGGTAACCAGGTAAGGCCCACTAAGCACAAGTGTCTGTTTTCAGGGGGACCTGGGAGCACTGGGCGGTTAAGTGACTTGCTCAGAGTCACACAGTATATACAAGTAGAGGTTGTGAGAATCAAACTCAGGTCCGGTCTGCTGGATGTACAAAGCTTGTTCACACCTCATTCCTCTAACCTCTAGGCTTATACTGCCAGCCCAACTTTTTGTAAACTTTTGATTTTCTGGTTATGGCAATATCCCTTTGTTAATTCACACAAAGAGGCTGTCCCAGCCATAGGTGGAGGCTGGCTATAGGGCAATTAGTTTGATATATGCTTGTTTATTATTCTTTTTCTTTAAAACAAAATTATGCCACTACTGAACAATTTCTCCACAGCTACAATTTTTGGATGAACTCACCCACTCTCTGCCTGTTGATCGTGAAGTCCTGCTACTCACAGCTGCACCTCAGGCAAAAGTCCTACCCTACAGTACAGGACTCCTCAAAACGAAGTAAAACATTGTTGCATAAGCATCTTCTGTTTTTCATTTGGGCATTTCGCATCAGAGTATTTAAACAAAAAAGTTAAATCATACTAGCTGAAGTTAATTTCCAATGAAACCAAGCTCCCCCCCCCTTACGTTCAAATAAAAGACTTTCCCAAAGGAAAGAAGAATGGAACGACCTTCAAGTCTGCGACTCTCTGCACTGTAGAAGACTAGTCATTTTAAGATTAGGATTGTATCAGCTAGGCAGTGTCTCCCTGAGGTGTCAGATATCACTGCAAACATGATTTATATTTTCTCCATACACTTTAAACGCAGGAGTCATTATAACAGTTACTGAGCTGCTTCTCTATAAACATGAGTGGCATGGCCACCCCATTTTGCAAAGTCAATGGTTATAACATACTAACATACTAATTGCCAGCAGAATAGGCCTTACGGTCTATCGAGGCTGCTCGAACCTCAGATCCCTAGTTGGGTGCCGAGGCCCTCCTCTCTTGTGTTCCAGAAACCCCTATCATCCATCCCCACCCCCCGGGCCAGGGCATCATCTGATACTTCCACTTTCTGTATCTGTCCCACCCTCTCTTGAAGCCCTCCACTGTGGATCTCTGAACCAGCTCGCCAGACAGTGCATTCCAAGGGTACACCACCCTCTCAGTGAAAAACCTCCTCCTCTTTCCCCCCTCACCCTTCCACCTTCCAGCTTCAAACCATGCCCTAAGGTGATACCTCCCTGCTTTAGTCTAAAGATCCCCTCCATGTTTACCCTATTTATTCCCTTGAGGTACTTGAAGACCTCTATCATGTCCCCCCATCTCTCCTCTCCTCCAATGAAAACAGGCAGAGCTCCTCAAGTCTGTCCTCATACGTCAAATCCCCTAGTCCTCGTATCATCTTAGTTGCCCTCCTCTGTATCCTCTCCAGGAGCTGTATGTCCTTCTTCAGGTGGTCTCCAGTACTGTACACAGTACTCAAGGTGTGGTCTAACCAGTCCATTGTACAGTGGCAGAATCACTTCCTGCTCCTAGAGGTGATCCCCTTACGATGCATCCCAACATCCTGTTTGCCTTGCTAACCGCCTCCTGCACTGCTCAGAGTTATTCATACATGCATCCACCATGACCCCTAGGTCTTTTTCCCCTGTTGAGGCCTCCAGCACCTCCCTCCCAGGGTGTACCTGTGTTTAGGGTTTCCGCCCAAGATGTAACACCTTGCACTTGGTGATATTGAAATTTAATTTCCATGTGTGAGCCCAGCTTTCAGGTGTCCAGGTCCCTTTGCAGGGCCAACCTCCCCTCTTCCCCCTCAACTACTGCTCCCATCTTGGAGTCATCAGTGAAGAGACTCATTTCACACCCTATACCCTCCCTGATGTCCGATATGTATGCATTAAACAGTATCAGACCCAGGACCAAGCCCTGCGGTACCCCACTACCGACCTCTCTAGGGTTCAAGAGCTCCCCACTGACCACTACTCTCTGGGTGCATCCAGCTAGCCAGTTTTCAATCCATCTGATCATCAAAGGGCCTGCTCTCAACCCCATCAGTTTCTCCACCAGACCCTTGTGGGGGACAGAGTCAAACGCCTTGCTGAAGTCCAAGAATAATACATCCACAGGCTTTCCCCTTTCCAGTTCTGATGTTACCCATTCTTAGAACTCCACAAGATTGGTTTGACATGATCTACCTGGCACAAACCCATGTTGCTGACTATCCAGACCTCCCACCTCCTCCAAGTACACCCCCAATCGTTCCTTTAGTATACTCACCATTAATTTTCCCACCACCAAGGTCAAACTGATGGGTCTATAGTTACCTGATACTTCCCTTGACCCCCCCTTTATGGATTGGCACCACATGTGCCTCTCGCCAATCCCTAGGTACCCTGCCTGTCTCAAACGACCTGTTGAAGAGCTCCACCAGGGGTGCAGCCAGTATGTCCGCCAATTCCCATAGTACTCTCGGATGAATGCCATCCAGCCCAGGAGATTTATCTTTCTTTAGGGCCTTGAGGGCTAACCACACCCTTTCGGTAGAGATAGCATCATCCGTCCCCTCCACCTTACTGGCCTTTTTATCCTTATCCTGATGTGACACCCCTGGGATACCTCTCCCTCCCTCTTGCTCCATTTCTGTTGTTCCCCTGATCCCACTCACTGCCGCTTCTATCCCCATCGTGCCTTGCTTTGTAGATATCCCATTCTCCTCCCTAGTGAACACAGAGGCAAAGTACCCATTTAATACCTCTGCCTGGTCCCTCGCCTCTTCCACCCACTCTCCTTCTGATCTCAATCTGCTGAGGTGGCCCTTAGTTTTTCTCCACTCCCCAATGTACCAGAAGAACCCCTTTTCCCCTCCATGTATCTCCTGTGCCAGCTGCTGCTCTTTACTGGACTTTGCCCCCCTCACCATCTGGGTGACTTTTCTAGATGCAAGATGGTACATTTCCTTATCTCTATCCCCTCTTGTTGTTTTATATTTTTTGTAGGCCGCCTTCTTTTCTCTGACTGCTACCTGAACCTCACTGGACCACCAGCATGGTTTATGTGACCTTGCTCCCTTACGTTTCACCTTAGCGCAGGTTCTGACTGCCTCATGAAGTCCCGGTTTTATGACCTCCCATCTCTTTTTCACATTTGTCATTGATGTAATCCCCTTCAAGTGATCCTTGAGAATATTTCCCATGCCCACAAAGTCTGCCACCCTGAAGTCCCTGCCAGTGTCCTAGATCTCCCCCCCTCCCCCCATGCTTATTTGAAACCAGACAGTATTGTGGTTGCTCCCAGTCAGGGGATCCTCTACAACCAGGTCCCTTACCAGATCCCCATCTGCCAGAACCACATCCAGGACATGCCCCTCCCTTGTGGGCTCCATCACATGCTGTGTTAAGAACACATCCTGGAAGCCGTCCAGCAGCCTCTGCTCCTTGGCCACCTTAGAGGACATGGTTCCCCAGTTTTTACCTGGCATATTAAGGTCCCCCATCAACACCACTCCTACCCCTTTTGGTCCACACTGGGCAATGATGTTGCCCAGCAAACCATTCTCCAGAACATCACCCATCCCGGGGGGCCTGTATACTACACCCAGGTTGACCTTACCTCCTGCTGGGGTTCATAAGGTGACCCATAAGGCCTCCACGTTTCCCTCTGCCTCTTCTACCCTAGCAATTTCTATGTCATCTCTAATGTACATAGGCACTCCACCCCCTCTGCCCTCCTTTCTATCCTTCCTAAGCATAGTGTATCCCCGCACGTTTAGGTCCCAGTCATGGTTTTTGTTGGCCCACATTTCCGTGACCGCCGCCACATCCACCCCCCCTCAAACAACATGGCCTTATGGTCTCTCATAAGTAAAGTTATTTCTCCATGCTGATCTAAAAATGTCTAGCTAAGTATAACATAAATCATTACAGTTGGATTTCTCATAACTGTAACCTGATTTTTTCCCTGAATTTGAAAAAGTGTTTGTGGAAAATGTAGTTTTGCTGTCCATGTTCTCATAGGCTAGAATTTATTGGTTTTATGCCCTAGCGTCCCCTATCCATTTTTGGAAAAGAGATGGATACTGAGCCTGTGTGGTTACTGAGTTTTGCTGCTCTATTTTTAGAATAAGTTGAAGCTGGTCGTTTTACTTGACAAAGGTTTGTAAAGGTGTAAATCAATTTGCTAGTTCAACTTTTTGAGTTGCTTAGCTGTTTTTGTAGATTTGACTCCTGATATCTTTTCATGCTAGGCAGTAAACATTCCTGGAACAGGCTTTGCCTTTGAAGCTCTGATAAAGCGATGTTTTTATGTCACTGTGGAGTTCCTCACTTCGAAAGGACTTCACACTTTACACACACTTCAAAGGCAAAGTCTATTCATGCAAGAACATTTACTGCCTGTCATGAAAAGAAGTCAGGAGTAAAATTTACAAAAAACAGTTAAGCAACTCAGCTACAGAGACAAAGCCAGTTTGTGGTGCAAAGAAGTCATGGAAAGGAATTCATGAGATTATTAAAAGTAGACACGTTAAACAACTTTTTTTTAACCAGCATTGACTCATTTAACCTACATCTCCTGGTCACTAATTTTTAGAATGAAATTCTGAGAGAGGGAAAGTCTCTCATGGTGGGTACATGTTTTTATTCTAGGTGTTAGGAACACTGTTTTCATTGGGCTTCAATCCAGGAGTTGAGCCAGAGCCGACACATTGATGACGGGCATTGTTGGACAGATAAAAATGTAACTCTTGATTCCCTCAACTGTCATCTCCCCAATCCATGACAGCCATTATTGAATATTTAAACATGCAACTCTTGTTTCCCTCAACTCTGATGAAACATTTCAATAAATAAATAAACCCTCATCTCCTTGACTTTTTCTGATAAAAATTACACAGGCTATCACAGTGCAGTAAATGGAGTATGAGAAACAAATGGGGGGGGGTACCCCTGAACACCAGAGAAAAACAAGGATACTGGGAGTATTGTGAGAGTGTTTCTTTTTTTTTGGGGGAGGTCACCAACTAAACTGCAAACAACTTTTTATATAAGAAACTAAATGGAGAGAAGCGATAACGGGAACTCCCAAATTACTCTCTCAAAATCATTCTCTCTGAGAAGTTTATATTACTTCCCATCATTTCCTGTCTGTGACCTTTTCCATTTAGATTTACATTTTATATGCTACCTTCATATTTCATAGCGCATCATAAACATTCTGGAAAACTTATGTTTGGGTTTCTCTTCTTATGCAAATAATTGTTAGTATACTTTCCTTCCTTGTAAAGAAACATATATTTTTGAAAACACTGGGTTTGGGGGTGGATGGTTCAATTCTGTTAAAACAGGAGCTTGACAACTAATGTGTATTTCACTATACAGTACTTTTAATACTAAGACACAGCTTATCAAATATGGTTCATGCATCAGCAAATTGCATTTCTGCAATAAATTGGTGCAAACTCCCTATATTATAAGCAAAATGTAGTCGTTCTTGTTCCACAATTTTATAAGGTTCTTTGAAATATAAAGGCAGCATGTTTAATGCCAATCTAAATGGGAATTATTCATTCTGGAATAAGAAAATGGTGCAAATTACCATTGAGAATTCCATGCTAATACAAGCTTTGCAGTGAACTGATGCAGAACATATTTCTTTTGTGCCTGATGAAGGCATGACAGGAATTAAGTGCACAGCAAGTACACTTACAAAATGCAAAAGGAATGAATAATACTGCAAAAACAATAGTTGGCAGATCACCCGGGTCTTTAGATTTCTTTCCCCGATACACCTCCACACCAAAACATTCCCTCCCCTCATCTCCGGTGGTTGAATAGTCCATAACGTAATTCCTGTACATTTTGGGCATCCTATTTGTGGCATTATTAATGGCATTTTCCAAGAAACTCTTACAACCTATGGCCATAATAGTAGCCAGAATAGCAATCAGTCCAAACCTGGAAATAGCATGATAGACTAGATGGGGCATGGGGCCCTTTTCTGCCATCACTTTCTGTGATTCTATGATTCTGTGAGCTGCTGGCTCTCTATCCTGATATATTTCCACAGATTTTGTTCATGTGTGTTCTGAGGATCTGAAGCAGGAAACTGTTTTGTTTTTGTTGAATTTTGTTGACCCGGTAAACCCACTGGGCCTAGAAGTCCCTTTTCAGGGTTACCGGGAGGGGGAGGGGATACAGATGGTAAGCAACTGAAATTGAACCAGATTAAGCTGCAATTAAAACTGCATTAAAACCTCTAGTCTGGAAAGCCCCAGCAATGTGTCCTTAAGAGACAGACCCAGGAGTTATTTATGGTTATATATGGGACCTGGAATTTTTTTATAACTGACACACTTGCAATATTGCCTGTATCTATGAGTCACTTATACATGTTACAATATCATGTGATTGGATTGCCTTTGTGCTGGATTTCAATTAGAATAGGAAAGTTCTGTAGACAGCAGTGCATGGGACAGACATAAGGCAATTATAGTGGGGGGTGGGAGGAAGTAGGCTGTTGGTAAACTTGAATCTTCAGCTTATCCAATAGGTAGGGAAATGACCAGACTGGGTGGGCCAAGCGGTCTTTATCTGCCATCAAAGTCTATGTTTCTATGTTTAGAATCTTGCTCATTGTAATGCCTCATGCAAGATGATACACACTACCTGCCCAGTAGAAAATAAAACAAAGCATTGTTTTCATTTTTCAGCAGATTTAGGTCACATAACATTTTTTTACCAAATCAGTGACTCATCACTCTGGGCAACATTTCGCAGGCTACGAAAACTTTCTATCAACATTCTATAGAAATACTGCCAAAGTACTAAGGTATCCTCCATAGGGCTTCATCAAACATGAATTCAGCTTAAAGGTGACTAAAATTCTGAATACCTGTCGGACACTACCAGATGGTGACAATTAGGGTCAAAGCCCTTGTACTTGCTACCCTTACATCTGACAGACTTTCCTTTTGGCCCAAATGGCCATCTAGGCTCATTAGTCTAGTTTTGCCCTTAATTTTGTGCATCTGCATTACAGACTTAAGATTCCATCTAAAAGTTCTATAGCACATAATCAGTGACTATTCAATGGAGCAATCCCTGGATGTTCCCATCTTTAATAAGGCTTGGCAAAAGAGCCATCATCACTAATGCCCAAATGTTTCTAGAGACTCCTAAAGTGAGTCTCCCACTGGCTACGGCAGCATAAGACCAAACAGTAAAACAATCTTAAAGCTACAGGGCAGGAGCAAAGCATCATCAAGCTTTGTGTCTTTTAGATGCTTTCAGCTTACACGATGGCTGACAGCCATTTGGTAACACATATCAATGGTAACCAAGGGTACAAAACGCAAAACATTAATATGCACAGTGTGCTCATTGTAATTAATAAATAAAACAACAAAACAAAACACATCCCTATTTTAAAATAAGAGAGTCCAACTGTGTAGAAAGCACAACAAACTAATATATTTTTGCTCCAAGTTAGTGCATTAGTATGCTGTTAGTTCAAAAGACCAGCGATCCTCAGTCAACAGATCAGCTGTTTAAAATGTAAAAATTACAAGAGTGGAGCTTAACTATTCATTTTTACTGCACCAAAACATGTCTACTGAATGAACGTCTATTCTAGGGACCATCCCCAGGTCTGTATTTAATATTCGCCCACATTTCAATTACAAATTGACTTAGTACACCTTAAAGTACAAGTTCCATGGGTTTGTGATTAAGGGCTAAGAGGCTCAGTTTAAATTCTGGAGTCCATACAAGTCATGCTTCTGAGATTCAAGGCCTTCCTAAACAACAGGGCAGTAGAAGTAGTCCCGCTAGATCAGCGGAATACAGGGTTCTACTCCCATTACTTCCTAGTTCCAAAGAAAATAGGTGGCATGCACCCAATTCTCAATCTCAGGAAGTTAAACAGATTCCTTTAAAAGGAAAAGTTCTAGATGATATCACTCGGTACACTCTTACCTCTGATTCTTCAAAACGATTGGCTGATCTGGACATGCAGGACACCTATCAGCATGTTCTCATACACCCAAACCATCACAAATACCTCATATTTGTGGCATTGGGTCAACACTACCAGTTCAGAGTCCTGCGCTTTGGGCTATCCTCAGTGCCTCGAGTCTTTACAAAGTGCTTTGAAGTTCTCGCAGCACATCTCGGGAAGCTCGGGAATTCAGGTGTTCCTGTATCTGGACGATTGGCTTCTAGCAAGTTCCCCTTAGACAAGAGACTCAGGAAGCCATGGCTATGGCTTCAAAATTTCTCACATCCATGGGAGTCCTGCTAAATTTGGGAAAGTCACAGCTACAGCCCTTCCAACAGCTCCTCTTCATAGGGGCCCTTCTAGATACCTCCAGCGCAAAAGCCTTTCTTCCAGAGGACAGAAGAAACAACTTCCTTCAGATGGCCCACTTCATCAGAGAGAACGACTTGGTTCAAGCTCTCTTGATGCAGTGGATGCTGAGTCTTATGGCATCCTCAGTGTTCACTGTGCCTCTGGCTTGTCTTCACATGAGGACTACTCAGTGGATGCTGAGCACTCAGCACTCAGTGGTCACTGACCACACACCCACAGTCCTTCTACATCAAAGTGATGGAACCTCTGAAATGGTCACTCACCTGGTGGACTCAGGAGGACAACCTTCTGGAAAGTTATCCCTTCACCCCTCTAGAATCCCAGATCTCCATCACCATGGATGTGTCCCTACTGGGATGGGGAGCTCACTGCCAAGATCCTTACATCCAGGGTCGATGGAGTCAGGACGAGTCTCAGCTTCACATAAATGTTCTAGAAATGAGAGCTGTCCTGTACACAATCTGAGCCTTGGAGGACTCTATCACAAGATCATTCTCCTTCAAATGGACAGCAAAGCAGTGATGTACTACATCAACAAGCAGGGCACAGCACACTCTTACCCCTTATGCAGGGAAGCGGTGAGAGTGTGGGAATGGTGCCTGGAACACAAAGCTCTGATCCAGGTGGTCTACCTGCTGGGAGTACAGAATGATCTGGTGGATCATCTCAGCAGAATGGAGACAGGCCCTCATGAGTGGTCTCTCAACATAAACATCATGCAATCACTCTTTGAAGAGTGGGGAACTCCAGATCTGGATCTTTTTGTGTCCCCACTCAATGCAAAACTGCCTCTCTTCTGCTCCAGAAATCCAGGACCTGGCGTTTTTTTGTCAGGATGCATTCAGACTGCGGTGGACAAGATGCTTTCTGTACGCATTTCCTCCTCTTCCCCTAGTTCAGAGGGTGGTGCTCAAACTAGAGGTGCAGGGGGACAGACTGATCCTCATCACCCCATTCTGACCTCATCAGATCTGGTTTCTAATCAACAGATTGTTGGAAACTTCTCTGAGACAGCTTCCACTTCTTACGAACCTGCTGACCCAGGGCCCTGTGGTCCATCCTAACCTGAAATCCATTCATCTCCATGCCTGGCTCCTGAAGAGATAGAGGTGAACAGGTTTAATGTTTCATATAGGGTCTCAGACATTCTGTTAGCTGCACACAAGCCAGCTACTCAAAAAACGTACACGGCTTATTGGAAGCGGTTCTCCATCTGATGTGCAAAATCCTCCTAGAATCCTTTTTACTGCCCACCAAACAAGGTCCTAGAGTATCTTCTAGATCTCTCGAACACAGGCCTACAATACTCAACTGTGAAGGTTCATCTTTGCGTGATCTCAGCGTACCATGAGCCCATACACTTCATGTCTCTGGCTCAGTTACCTGTGGTCAAGAGGTTTCTTAAGGGCATTCTGCATACTAGGCCACTGGTCAGACAACCGGTAGCCACCTGGGACATTAAACTTGTGCTAGACATGCTCACCTGTAAACATTTCGAGTCCCTAGCTACTTGTGAGCTGAAGTTTCTGACTTGGAACACTGCCTTTCTTGTAGTCATCCCTTCCACTCTCAGAGTGTCTGAAATACATGCTTTGGTCACAGACCCTCAGTATACTGTATTTCACAAAGACAGAGTGGTTCTTAGGACCTATCCTAAGTTTCTACCCAAGGTTGTCTCAGAATTCCATCTGACTGAGCCCTTGGTCCTTCCAACCTACTTTGTGAACTTCCAGAATGAGGTGGAGCATACCCTGCATTCTCTGGATGTGAAGAGAGTGTTGTGATTCTATTTAGACAGAACTAAAGAAATCTGCATGTCAAAACAACTGTTTGTCTCCTTCGGCATGGCCTGGCTGGGTTAGTCTGTTGCTTTCAGATGCATTTCAGCATGGCTAATGACATGCCTTCACCAGTGCTACTCCATGGCACAGGTTAAGCTGGAAGGCAGAGTATACGCTCATTCTACCAGAGCAGTTGCAGCATCTCTGGCAGAAATCCGGAATGTGCCCATTGCGGACATCTGCAATTCAGCCACTTGGAGCTCTGTGCACACTTTCTTAAAGCACTACGCTTTGGATGTCCATGCCAGGCAGCACCAGTTCTGTGGCAGGACAATCCTTAATGGACTTCTGTCCTAAGTGAGCTCCTCTCTCCTGCCACCCGTCTCAGGGGATTATTTTAGCTCGGTACTCTCCCATTAGTGTGAATGAGTGGTGGAGACTTTATGTCCAGGAGGATATGGAAATTATGTACCTACCATAATTCTTCATCTTCTTGAATGAAGTCTCCACCACTCATTCACATGCCCACCCACCATCCGCCAAGCTCACTCATCCTGTTCTGGTCTTTACCCCCTTGTTGTTGGGCTGCGAAGACTCTGTTGAGCTGACCCTTCTTACACAGATCATTTGGACTATCTTATGTCCGATATAGGTTAGTTTCACTAGGTTAGTTTATGCTGCACCTCCTCAGTAAAAAAGGTACTGAAGTAGTTGGAGGGTCAACGCCGAGGTAGCCTATATGGTGCGAGCCAAGTTCACAGTGCCGCTTCCTGACGGCCCTACCTAGGCGCTGTCCCTCCTGAAGATTTTTGGCTCCCACTGGGTCCTAGCACCTCCAGCGTATTCCCATTAGTGTGAATGAGTGGTGGATACCTCATCCAAGAAGATCAAGAATTACGGTAGGTACGTAATTTCCATTTTTTGCACCTGTGGTGCAGAAGAGCGCATTTGCTCTGCAAAATCACCTTTTGGGACAAGTGAACAAAATGACAGTGGCACTGTTCATGAGGAGGGATCTAAAAGAGGCCATGTTGAAAATTTGGTGCAACACCCCCAAAAAATGGTCAAGTTACACCTGGGCATTGAATAATTTCTACTCACATGTGTAACTTTGGTCATTTGGTAGCTCTTCACAGCCCTATTGGCTCTGGCTAGATTTTGTTTACTTTGTTACTCTTTTTTTTCCTCAGACTGTGGCCTTCAAATGGGGTTTCTTGGTATCAGATGAGATGTGAATTTGGCCCAGCCTCCAGTGACAAGGTGAACTCCATGGCTGGCGACCTACTAAACTCTTTAACATTTCAATTTTTATCTGCCTTATCTGAGCTGGAACCTTCACTGCTGTCCTCTGTTTTCTGTGTGAGACTCCTTTCAATCTTCCCAATGCCCTCTCCATTAGCAAGCTCCGCACTGGCCACCTATAAGTCTCAGGTATCTGCACACTATATAAAAGTGAACACAGGGAAGCTTCAGACGAGTCATACAAAAATCACACAAAAGTTATCTGGCATTTTGCTTTTCTTAAAATCCTTGATAATCTGAAGCTACGTTAACATTAAAAACAATTAGCTAGTAAAATAAAAGGCTGAAAACTATTATATTTCAATTACTGTGTGTTTAACATTGGAGTTTTCTACTTTCTGTTTTAATTTTTTTACTTTCGTTTATCACTGAGCTTTAAAATACTTTATTGGAGATAATGCAGCACTGTATTGTGCACTGCCTTTCAAAAAGACTGACTGTCCCCAGTTGACCTCACACTGCTGTTTGGCACATCAAAGCTTATTGTCATGGTGAGTATTACAATATCATAAACAAAGGCCCCATGAGGTTAGTGGGAACACTGAAATGCCCTCTATATATACTTCTTAGAGGGTAGCAAGATGTGTTATAAAGTGCAGCAATCAAAACTGAAAATGAAAAGTGTTTTTCAGTAACTTGTAAACCCTGAAACAATGTGTTTATGAAAGTACATGCTGGAACTTTTGTGTGTTTGTAATAACCAAAGTTGCTGAGTCCATAGATGGTGGAAGGGTCTAAAAAGTGGGCCAAAGTTTTTTTTATTTTATTTTTTTCTTCATCTTTTTATTGAGGTTTCCAAAAGGATACAACATGTATAACATACAGATCTGTAGCACCCTCCAGATGATGAGCAGATGAAAAAGGAAAAAACTAAACAAAAACAAATTGTGCATGACAATATACCTGCATTAAAAGAGAAGGGTCCCAGTAATTAATCTAAGTTCAGGCTATCACCAAAAAAAAAAAAAGAGAAAAGAAACAATGATACCAATGAGTAGTAAGGAATTGATACAAAACTATATTAAATACTGTGTTAGAGGGATCCCTCATATATGAGGCCAATACAAGACAATATCTAAGGTTTAGCCTAATAATAATAGTTAAGGGTGATTCAAGAAAGGGTACCACTAATAAGCTATAGTAGGAGTGTAACCAGGTCCTGTTTTAAGGGTTTTTTGATGAAGTTATTTAGCACCCGGTGCCTCCATTTTTATAACCCAAAACCTGGTGAGCCTGGGTTTGGGGAGAAAACATTCACTCGGCATCAGGGCTAGGTTTGTACCTCTGAACAGAGGCACCAAAGTAATTCTGGACACAGGAAGCAAGAACTGTGAATGTCCAAACCAGGAGTGGGATTCTAAAGTGGGGCTTTTATTCACTTACACACAGGAATACAAAGCAGGATGGACCCCCACGGGGCTACACTCACTGGTGGTACAGAACTATAGAGGTCAGAACACATCGTCTTCATTATCACAACAACTTCTCCCTCAGCATCTGAACACACTGGGCTCTCAGCCCAAACTGGTACTCTCTCTATCCTGGATTCCCTGGCATGGCCCTCGGCCAGCACTGGTACACACTTTCCATATGGCATGGACATTTCTGCTGGTGGCTCCCTCTACCACCCATGAGCGCTTCCAAGCTCTAAGGGAAAACACATATCCTAATCCCACATCTGGGTACTTTCTGCGAACACTGGCCAAGTGCCCGGGAGAAAGCTATAAGTGCCCAAAGTGAATCCGTGAAGGTAAATCTGGATTCTCCAGATGGGGGGTCTCCCACCTTTTGTCCCCAAATTCATACCGGCCATTCATTTGGAGTGAACACCTTTCCTTTGAAACTCTCTGTTTTTAGAGTGCTATCTCGAAATGTATATCACATTTAACAATCTACTGTCTAAATTATGAAACAACTCTGGAGAGTCAAGTTGGGTGCATAGACATTAACAAGCATGAGGGGGCCAGAAGGGGTATTTAATTTAACAATTATCCATCTGCCTTCTGTATCCAAGATGGAGTTTATGAGAGACCATTTCAGATTTTTATGAATAAGTATAGCTACTCCTCTTTTTTTTTTTTGAAGAAAAGGATGAATGATAAATTTGACCAACCCAATCTTTTTTAAGTCTT
The DNA here is from genome assembly GCA_016271365.2 of Neoceratodus forsteri. Lineage (NCBI taxonomy): Eukaryota > Metazoa > Chordata > Ceratodontiformes > Ceratodontidae > Neoceratodus > Neoceratodus forsteri. The sequence goes on from CM028132.1 coordinate 1,407,087,176, forward strand.
ATTACATCCTCAGTTAATAATTTGGTTTTTTGAAGGAAAGCAATATGTGTTTTATGTTTTTTAAGGTAAGAAAGGACTTGCTTTCATTTACATAGTGAGTTACAGTAAGTCCCTTCACATTCCAAGCATATAATAATAAGTCGTTTATGGTTATGTTACTGAAGAGAGAATATGAGTGTTGGAATAGTGAGGGACATAGCGATGGGGTTGAGGATGAAAAAGAAGGTAAAAAAGAGAAAGTTTGTACATGAAGGGAGGAGCGGGGTCATTCAAGTTAACAAAGTAAAGTGTAAAAAATTTGATTGGCACAGATAACTTTATGAAAAGAGGGTAAATAGAGAAATGAGAGAGAGACATTGAATATCAACCACAATGATAACACACTAATAAACCAGTGAAAAAACTTTTTATGGGAGCAGCAAGATACGAGTCAGCTGATCTGCAGACAGACTATCTCGTTACATCCCAGGGTGTCCAAAAGATGGAAAGGACCTAGAGACACCAACTAAACAGGTGTTAGTCAAATACAGAGATCTTAACCTAATAATATTGCTAAGACAATTGTAACGAACCAACTAGATCAGAAACAAGCTATACCATATAAGGAAGGGAGCTGCAGTAATCTCAGCTTTATATAAAAGCTAGTCTGATGTAAGAAAAACAGCATTACACCAGGACTAAATAGTAAGATAAATAGCAACAATATTAGAGGAAGTGCCAACTTCTTATAACGAGAAGTTTGTAATCATTATAAGAGAAGCCAGAATTGCACAAAAAGAGAGTTTGGTGGAGCCGGGTACTTAGAAAATAAAATAATATATTAGAAAGTAAATAATGATTGATACACTTAGCATGTTGTGAAGCTTAGAAACCTAATAAATGTTATGATAGGGTAAAGAGTATAGCTCTAGGGTAGGTATTGTGGATTGAAATTGAGGTTAAAGGGAGTATGCAATTGAGTCCCCTATGCCTTGAGCCAAGTAAGAATGGGGGTTAAATAGAGTGGGTCCGGCTTCGGAGTTAAATGTAGTCAATGGAGGATCTGAGAATGAAAAGATTCCCTTTACTCGAACATTGCCCAGAGCAGTAGCATATGGAGTGACTAAGCCTAATTAATAGGCCTGGTGAGCCTCATATCAAAGGGAGGGGCACAACAAAGATACCTCTTTTAAATTGTTAGGCTTTGAGTAAGATAGGGTGTTGTGGGGGGAATGTTAATTAGAAGCCCTTTGTAACAGTGCTCCGAAAATAGCCAGCATATTGTAATTAACAGAGTGGAATCAGAATTGTAATTGATAGTTGTTTAACTCTGTCAACAAGGTGAAGTAGAGGTAAAATACACAAGGGTTAATACTGCCAGAAAATGTGAGTATACGAGTAGAAGAATAAATAATATTATGGCAGAATATATCAATACAGCCTGGAGCTTTAAACGAAATACCTGCCCAAGCTACAAAATGATAAGGAATATCAAAACAACCAGCTTGCCAAATGTATCAATACCAATGTTGTATAAACCTAAATATTGAAAGAATAACAAAAAAATAACTAAGTACCGAGTTTCCATCAACAAACATAAGCCAAAAAGTTGCTTATAACTATGTGGAATGTTACTAAGGTTCAGCCGCGATGTACAGCCTTTCTGAGTCACAACCGGTTGGCAGGGAAGTGGAAGTAATCAGAATTGTACAGGCAGCACAAAACGTGGTTGGGCAGAAAAAAGACTGGTTCTCTAGCGATCAATCTCGTGGGTAGGAAACTAGCCAGGAGAAAATGAATCAACCTGTAAATTAGTTAACATAATTAAGTCACCGTAACATTGTGAATACTGTTAGAACTGTTAAGGGTTTTCTCCTTTGTTTTTGCCCTGCTCCTCTTTTTAGGAGGTTCTGATGTTTTAAGGAGGGAACTTGCGATGGCTTCAGCCCAAGAGGAGTCTGCAGATATACTGTCTTGGAGCGTGGTACACAAATTAGTGGGAAGATCATCTGATACTTGAGGGGATAAGTCGTCGTGCAAGGAGAGCATGTCTTCTGCCAATAGGACGAATCTGTTGCCTAGCAGTATGGAGGGATTCACTTGTGGATAAGAAGGCGATGTTTGGGAAGATCGAGAGGGAGTTTCAGTAGGGCAACAAGTAAAGCTGGATGTACGGTGGCCAGATAGACTTTTCTCTTTCAGCCGGCTTGATAGTCTAGGTGGAGGAGCAGCAGTGGAGATATTGCATGGAATCATCGGTTCTGTTGCAGTTCCGGTTGGAACCATCGGTTCTTTTGCACTTCTGGTTAGGACCGTCGGTTCTGTTGCACTTCCTCCTTGATCCTGAGAAGCAACAGATGCCCTCAAGGCAGATTCCGCACAGTCGATCGGTCCCCCAGCATCGTTCCATCTCCCCAAGGTAAGCGAATTTAAATCAACAGCAAGAAAACTAGCTAGGGCATCAGGAGAGCTAAAGTCCTTAAATGAGGAACCAAGGAACAGAAGCATTACAGAAGGGTAGCGCAGATCCTCTTTTTAATGCCTCTTTGGTGAAGTATCTGCTTTAGGCAGTTGTACTCTTTTGTTCTCGTGGATAGTTCTTTTGAAAAATCCCTGCATATAAACATTTTATGGACCTGCCACATTAATGCTCCCACTTCTCTGGCATGCTTCAGGATTAATTCAGTGTGAGCAATAATGGGTCTAGACCTCTGATCTTGTCGTGGTCTGGGACCTAGAGTATGGTGAGATCTTTCAATGGTGAGCACTAGTTCAATGGGTAACTTGAGCATTGCTGGTAAAATGTGTAGGAGGAGTGCAGATGTGTCCCCCAACTTGGCACCCTCGGGGAAGCCAAAGAAACATAAATTATTCCTCTTATTGTGGTTTTCGATGTCATCAACTTTAGATTGCAGAGATTTAATTGTTCTGTCCTGGTTCTGGATTGTGGCTTGAAGGGCATGAATGGAGGCAGTATTTTGTGTAGTCGAGTTCTCCATTATAGTTATTCTATGGCTCACAGATTCCATCGTAGCTGCATTTTGGTTAGTGGTGACTTTTAAATCATTTATGTCTGCCATTAGTTTGGAGAACATCGCTTCTACTCTAGCGAGAGAGTTAAGATGCAGATTTTGGTCGGCCATGATGTTGAGTAACAGGGCCTGAAATAAACCATGCTGAAATGGACAGATAAAGCAGCTTGAAGTTAAAATGACTTAAAAAATATAGCAGGATGACCGTAAGAGCTGGCACCAAAAAAGAAGACTGGTTAAGGCTGGATGAGGCTTGATTACATCTTCCTCTGCACAGAGATTGAATTATTCTGACATCTTCTGTCTAGCCAGGCCATGCCCCAGGCCAAAGGTTTAAGCAGGAAATTCTCCCCCCACCACCCCAGTTGAGTGGGTTCACCCACACCCTTATTTCATTCCCAATCAAATTTGTAATATGTGGAGTAGCACCCATCCACCTCCACCATCAAATGACAGCATTATCCTGTGCCTTCTTCCTTGATGCTCCACCATCCCTCCTAACACGAAGCCCTGGCCCTTTATATTCATTGTTAAAGTTTGACCACTGTGCCTGAACTCAGTAGACCTTGACCTCAGCTCACCCCATCAACACTATTAGGCCTTCACTTTCCAGAATTCTCCTGACACCCTGCAAGCCACAAAGGGAATGATTAGTACATGCACTGTTTACTGCACATGCTGCTTTTAGCCCCCCTCCCCAGTGTCTAGGGGTATGGTGGTGTTATGTCCGCAGGGAGGGGGTGACCACACAGCAGAAGCTCATAACCAGAAAATGGCTGCGTTTACCTGGTCCGAAGCCCCAGGTGTGCAGGGGTGCTGTCCGCTTGAGATTGTGGCTACTGCAAAGGAATGGTAGTTAATTGGCAGGCAACAGTTCATAAGTGAGACCAATGTCCACATGAAATTTAGAAAAAATAAAGAATCCATTTAATGCGGTAGAGGCACAAGTCATATGAGTTACTCTGTGGAGAATGGGATTCATGGGGGCCAGCAAGCAAGTCCACAGGCACAAACAGTACCAAGCAGAATAGTGGTAAAATCTGACCAATATTGTCTTCCACTAAATTTATCATCCTGGCCGAATCGGGCTTTACAGTGGCAGCAGCACAAATGGTTGGCCGAATAAGGCCATGGTACACCCTGATGCAGCTTCTGCCTAAGTCTCTTGCTCTCTCACTTCTCACCATCTGTGAACAATAGTGCTTCACGGGACACATTTCTCAGTCCTATCCAGCACTACCTCACTGCTCCAGATCTTCATGACAGGGGATGCTCAGCTTTTTTATTCTTGGCTACAGCTCTCCATATTCATTAGCCACTTCTGCACCTCTGTCTATACCAATTCCATCTGCACAGCGGACTCTTGGACACCAACGAACACTCTAAGCAGATCACTGCTGTTCGATTTAGCATGTCACTGAACCCTTCTCAACAGGTCACTTAGATACTCAATACAGGTCACTGCAGGCACGTTCAGCAGGTCACTGTGACTCTCTATATGCTGTTCACCCATCTCTGCTCTTACAGAGGAGCAAGTGTCGGCTCCCTCCCACTTTATGTTTAACTGGCACGAAACCAAAGATAAACAGCGCCCTTGCCCAAACCGAAGCTGGGGCTCCTAACTGCAGCCACATTCCCGCCACAGACTGGTACTCACCGACAACTCTACCAAGCTGGGCTGCACGAGGCAGGGTGGGCAATCACCCCAACCCAGCCCCACTCACTTCCCCTTCTCACAATCCTACTAGATCTCTCACCCCTAAATCCCACCAAAATATCCCAATTTATACCACCTGCACCTACCATGACCTCCTGACCCGCAGACAGTCTCCAGTGGCAACAGGAATTAACTATTTAAAAGGGGCTTACACTGCAGTTTAAAAGCAGAATCCACCCTTGTAATACAATAGCATAACTGCAAAAACTGATAGGGCCAGACCCTACTGCTTGTGAAAGTAGTAGGTCCATGGCCATACTGCCCCCCCATCCCAGCACCTATGGCTCTCTCTTTCCCTGGATGATGCAGTGTAAAGCTATCGAAAACATGCATTTAAACAATCTGGGTGTTCTGTGAATATCATCTACTCTAGCTGTACAAGACCCTGCTTGTTTTGTTTTTTCTGCATCATGGAATGCAACACAGTGTAGGATTTACTGTGTAGCAGCACACCACAGCTGCCCAGCTAGATTATGGGAATGTGAGGCTGTCTTTAGCTGCAGCCATTTAATCACTCAAACTGCCTATGGTTTCCCTGAGCCCTGACTCGGAGCGCAGTGTAGCAGGATGGACTAGGTCATTGTCATGTAAGCTCAGTCACGTGCACACAGCATATAACTTGGGACACTCCTTTTGTTGTACTATTTACAATGTTTTTACTGGAGATAGCCCAACTCAGATGCTGCATCTCATTTTCAGTGGGGTCCTGCTACCCAGGTACATATCTCATAAGTCTCGTAAGTCAGATTTGAGACAATAGCTCACGCCAAGAAGTCTCATTGTGGTATATTCAATATCACTGTTTATAGGGTCCGGGTGACACCATAAAATACATCTAATTTATTTTTAAAACCATGAATTGAGTCGCTATTAACTATGCTATGTGGAAGTTTGTTCCAGCAAGACACCACTCTCTGGTTAAACCAAGACCCCCTTCTATTTGTCCTACACAATTCTAATTATTTTTTTTTAGTTATTTATTTATCCTCCTGTGGCCACCTCACTGCAACCCAGCTGGTCTCTCACATCCTGTCAGCTGGGATCCGGCTGCCATCCGTCTCGTCTGGGACCACTGGCACCCTGTAGCCACTGCAGCTTACCCCCCGCAGCGGGGTGGCAGGGAGCCCCCTAACTCCCCACCCAGAATGGATCCAGCTCAGGTGCCAGCATCCCGACGAACACTCATGGACGGCCATCAAGCCACAGGAGGTGCCACTTTTTCCCTGTTCCGAGATTCCCCTGAGCTTGTGGGCATACAAATGATGCCAGCAGTCATGAGTGTGCACGCATCCGCATGTGCTCCATCCAGGTGTCTGCCCCAACTCCTCCCCTGAGTATGGCGTGCATCTCCACCCCCCAGAGAGGGAGAGCAGTCCTTCGGACGCTCAATCTCTCTCTCTGCCCCTGCCAGCCCCCGGCGACCTGTGCTCGCTCCCGAACCCGGGTCGTCAGCGTGGTGCAAGGTGCTGCAACCAGCGCCTCTGCCCTCAGTGCCACCGGGCCACTACAATTCTCCTTTTTTTTTTTTAGCCTTTGGTAACCAGGTAATTGGTAATGATGGGTCCTTGCAGATTTAACAATAGTTTTCTTTCCAAGTCCACACATTCCCACAAATCCAGGTTCTGAAATGCTGAGTACACCAAACATAAATATCCCCATAACCTACGATATTCTAATGAAAATAATCCCAAATTCATCAGTCTATCCTCATATGGAAGGGACTTAAGCCCATCAGTCCTTTTTGTTACTCTCCCCTGCACCGCCTCCAAGTTCTTGATATCTGTTATATGATAAGGACTCCAAAAATGCACACCATACTCCATTAGAGGACTCACCAATGCACCATACAATGGCAGTATCACGGCCCTATCTCTGCTTTTAAAACTGTGCAAAATACAGTGCATCATTCTGTCTGCGCTGTATACTACTTTGGTAGTTTGAGACCTAAATGCAAGGTCACTTGCTACTAATAGTCCAAGGTCTTTTTCGCACTTCATGCTTTTTAGAGTATATCTACTTAATTTATAGTTTGCACAAATATTATTTGGACCAAAGTGCATAACACTACATTTTCTTATATTGAATCTCATTTTATGTGCTTCTGCCCAGATAGTTATTTTATCCAAGTCCTTTTACAGATTCTGTGTGTTCTCTTGTGTTCTTATGATTGCCCCTACTTTGCTGTCGTCTGCAAACTTGGATATCCATGAATTCTCAGAAGTGGTCAGTGTAGAGACAAACACATTAAACAACACTGGGCCCAACACCGAGCTCTGCGGGACTCCACTCGTCACCATACCCCACTCCAACACATGCCCTCTAATATTGACCCTCTGCCTCCTATCACTGAGCCATGAGTTAATCCACATAATAATCTGTGGTTCAACTCCTAGTTCCTGGAGCGTACCAATGAGATTTGCATGGGGCACCAGGCCAAAGGCCTTGGAGAAATCAAGGTACACCACATCTATCAACAAACCATCCTCCATGGCCTTGCTTATAGGCTCAAAAAAAATAATCAGATTTGTCTGACAGGATCTCCCATGTGTAAAACCATGTTGTGTGATGTCCATGAGACCCTCTGTTTGTATATATTGATGTAGGAACTCTTTAATAAATTCCTCCATAACTTTACACAGGATACATATCAGACTGATGGGGCTATAATTTCCAACATTTGATTTCACCCCTTTTTTATGGATAGGTGTCACACTGGCTAACTGCCAGCCATCCGGTATTTCCCAATTTTTCAATGACTTATTAAAAAGATGCCCAACTGGGCCAGATAATTCATTGGCCAATTCTTTGAACAGTTTGGGACGCATCTCATCAGGCCCTGGGGATTTGTTGATTTTAAGATTCAACAGTTTAGTCATACTGCTGAGGTTTCAATTTTAATACTGTCAGGTTTGTTCTGTTGCATGCAGGTTTTTATTTCATTATTGAATGTCTTGGTTTGGAACATACTTACAAAATATTTATTAAATGCATCTGCCATTTTCTTTTCTTTGGTGATTATTTCTCCTTCTATGCTTACTGGTCCAATCCTCATGGCACTATTCATTTGGTTGTTTATATAGCTATAAAATGTTTTCTTATTATCAGCTGTTAAATTTGCAACTCTTAGTTCCTTGTTTGCTTTTGCTGTTTTCATTTCCCTTTTACATTGTTTAGTTTTTTCCTTGAAGTTTATCCATCTACTTGATGAGGGTTTATTTTGGTATTTCTGGAAAGCCTTTTTCTTTTTATTTATGAGTTCTTTTTAAATATGGGATTCAGCCATGTTGGTATCTGACCCTTGAAGTTGTATTTAATTTTCGTTGGTACACGATGTGTGGCACAATGCTCTAACTTTATCTTAATCTTATCCCAACATTGCTGGATACTAGAGTCTTTAAGTTAGTTTTCCTAATTCCAGTTATTCAGGTACTGTGTCATCTCTCTGTAATTTGCTTTATTCCAGCATTTTATTATAGTCTGCCCCTTATCTATTATCTTATTTCCAATGATTTTAAATTCTACCATATTATGGTCACTCATGGCTAATGGTTCCCTGACAACACAATTTTTCACTTCCTCACCCATGTTACTCAAGACCAGATCCAGAATGTTCCGACCTCTTGTATTGTGCTTTACATATTGCTTTACTTCACTAGCATTCAGTACATTAAGGACATTCTTTTCCAGTATGCTTTTTCCTCTATATGTAATCCAGTCAAACAATCTGAAAAGAACCAAAGCACACAGTGATATAGTAGGTAAGTATTGCTTATAATTCCATCTGTCAGGGTCTGCTATTGAGTCTGAAAATCCAGAGGTGAGCCCAGCTGGGAGAAGGGCATAAAACAGATGTAAGGCAAACAGATGCCAGGAGACAGGGAGGATGCAGATGGCTTGGCATTTGCCCAGCCCAATGACTGACCAAAGAGCAGCAGTGACATCAGCTGTGAATGCAGAAAGTCACAATCCCTCTTGAGGATATGGGCAGCCATGATAGTCCCAATTGTTGGGTAGTAGAAGGGAGTGTCCGAGGTGTGCAGTCATGGCAGCTTTATTATTGGGGAAGGGGGACTGACAGAACCAAGGTGTGCAGCCATGGCAGACCTAGTCATGACTGTAGGAGACTAGAGGAACCAAGGTGTACAGACACTGTAACCACAGTCATCAGGGCTGGGAACTGGAGGAGTTGAGATGTGCAACAGTAGCACACCCATCATCGAGCTAGGGGGACTGGAGGAATTGAGGTATGCAGCTGTGGTTGCCCCATCATTGGGTAAGGAGACTGGAGAAACTGAGGTCTGCAGTCATGTCTTCTCCATCGGGTAGGGTATTGCAGGAACCAAAGTGTGCTGCTGTGGCAATCACATCATTAGGGTAGGGGATTCAAGGGACTGAAGTGCGCAGATGTGGTATCCCCAATCATCTATGTAGAGGATTGGAAGAACTGAAGTGAGCAACTGTGGTAGCCACAATCATCAAAGCAGGGGACCGGAGGAACTAAAGTGTGCAGTCATAGCTGCTCCAATCATCGAGGTAGGGGATTGGGGGAGCTGAGGTGTGCAGCCATGGTTGCTCCAATCATTGAGGTAGGGGAATGGAGAAACTGAGGTGTGCAGACGTAGCAGCCCCAATCATCAAAGTAGAGGATCAGAGGAACTAAGGTGCACAACCATGGCAGCCCCAATCATTGAGGTAGGGGACTGGAGGAATTAAGATGTGCAGTGGTGGCAGCCCCAATCATCAAGGTAGGGGACTGGAGGAACTGAGGTATGCAGATGTGGCAGCCCCAATCATTGAGGTAGGGGAGTGGAAAAATTAAGGTGTGCAGCTGTGGCAGCCCTAATCATTGAGGTAAGGGACTGGAGGAACTAAGGTATTCACCTGTGGCAGCTCCAATCACTGAGGTAAGGGATTGGAGGAACTGAGGTGTACAGACGTGGCAGCCCCAGTCATTGAGGTAGGGGACTGGATGAACTGAGGTGTGCAGATGTGGCAGCCCCAATCACTAAGGTAAAGGACTGGAGGAACTAAGGTGTGCTGCTGTGGCAGCCCCAATCATCAAGGTAGGGGATTGGAGGAACTGAGGTGTGCAGACCTGGCAGCCCCAATCATTGAGGAAAAGGACTGGAGGAATTAAGGTGTGCAGCTGTGGCAACCCCCATCATCGAGGCAGGGGACTGGAGTAACTGAGGTGTACAGCTGTGGATGTCCCAATCATCATGGAAGGAGATTGGAGGAACTGAACTGTGCCACTGTGGCAGCCCCAATCACTGAGATATTGGATTGGAGCAGCAGAGATGTGCAGCCGTGGGTGCCCCATCATTGGGTCAAGAAGAGGAGGAACCAAGATCTGCAGTTTGGCAGCCACATTATTCGGGTAGAGGATCAGAGGTTTGCAGCCATGGGTGCCCTAGCATTTAAATAGGAGACTATAGAACCCAAGTGTTCAGCCATGGCAGCCCAAATCCTCAAGGTAGGGGGTTGCCGGAACTGAGGTGTGCGGCTCTGGCAACCACAAACTTTTCTAAAATGCAGCCCTGGTCCTCAGATCCATCTTAACGGTATGTGCTTTGTGGAGAAGCTTTCTACAGTACTAGCTCCCTATATATTAGCCTTTATTATACAATGGCAAGAAATAATCTTGGACTGTGATTGGTCAGTTTGGGGCTGGACCCATGGCATTATCCCAGCATAACGCCACAGGTCTAGTCTCAGCACTGTGAACCAATATGGATGAGCATTTGGATGAGGAACTTATTCTCTTTTTTTGCATCTCCTCTTAAGAAACAAAAATATTTTTCCACACTAATAAAAACGTTCTTTAAACTTATTTTTTTATTTTATATATAACAAGAAGCCATTGTATAATAGGAATAATAGACTCCAGGGTGTGTGTCGTGCTGGGATAACGCCACGCCTGGGGCATTGGATGCACTCGGCCTGCGACCTCGTGCCCAACCCCCCAGTTGTGGCGTTATCCCAGCACGACACACACCCTGTCGTGCATTATTCCTTTATTTTCTACTCACTGTCCCAGTCCTGCAAGCCTTCACAGGGATTCTCTGCAGCAGGTGCTTCCTGATCAGCAGTCTCTTTGCCGGGCAGCTTTTCTTCTTTGCTGCATGCCCACAGGGTTACCGTTGCATCCCCAAACTCTCCTGGACTGTATTCAGGCCCGAAAGCCATCAGACACTTCCCTTATGGGGAGGCCTCCACAATCCTTCTTTACTCTATCTTAACCTAGGGCATTTAACCAGGAACAAGGAACTCAGAACCTTCAATACAGAGCCATTTTATTACTGAAACTCTGCCCCCTAATTAACCCCATGGCAGCTCTGCCTGGGACTTGGCAATATACATCCAAAAAGGGCCCTCATTACCTCATTTATCCCATTGCACAAATATTCAGAATAATCTGTTACTGACCATGGGTCTGACATTAGTCATCCTTCGCGATGGGACCTGGGTTTGGACCGAACTTGTTAGCCCTATAACGATAGAAAGAAAGCAACAAGACCACACACTCAGTCAGGTACCAACATACATATTGGCAAATATTTTATTGTCTATCAAATTACAGCGTATAGCGCCGTTAAAGTCAAAATGTGCAAAAGTGCAAAAGGAAAACAAATCCAAAGTCAGCCTGGAGTCCCTGCAGTGCTCCCATGGTTTAAGGCTGACTACTTGTGACCACATACTCGCTCCAGCAAGGAGCGTAGAATCTGTTTGCATGAAAGCATTTTAACCCTATAAGTGCAGGTTTAGATTAGTTGCATAAATGTCTACTACACAGGTTGAAAAACAACATACTGCCAATGTAACCCTTTAGTGGCAGAAGAGTAGCAAATAGTTTGTAACAGAATTCCTCTCTTGGCAGAGGGGAGAGGGATGCTACTTTGGTTTGAATCCCAGCTGTAAGACAGTGTGGCATCCAACGGTTAGAGTAAAAGACTTTGAGCCAGGAGATCCCAGCTGCAGTTCTGGCATCCACACAATGTTATGTACTAGTTAAAGAGCTGGTCCCAAGAAATCTTGGCTCAAATCCAAGCTCCCAGCCACTGCACAAGTAATTCTTAGAACTAAGGCTTGTGAGCCAGACAATCTTTTGCCCACCAGCAGTGTAACCTTAGAAAACAAAGAATTCAAACAAAGAGAATTATTTTCTGTGACTTGAACATTAAAGAATGTCTATGCACCTGTACTTCAGGTGAGTCCATGAAATACATGTGTGTCAGACCTCCTGCTGCCCCCAAATATTTTTGATGACTTTGTGGATCCTAGTTGACAATCAAGAATGCTGAACACCTCTGATGAACTCGAATGAACTGCTTTCTAAAATAAAACATTAATTCTTTGCCTATTTCCAATTTCACTGAAACACACTACAATGTTGTACTTCAACAAAAGATAGCTAAGTTGGTCCTCATAAAAAGGAAAAAAGAATCACCTAGAACCTGACCAGTGCTCAAACCTTCAAACTGATTCAAACCTCCCCTTAAAGGGGAATGTCCACCTTCAAAAGCCTCACACACAAGTTTTGGGCTGCTGCAGATTTATATATCTCATCCCAAAGTAAATGTTTACATTACTGTACTGCAGACACACTTTGATTTACCTGGTTGAGTCCTGCAACCCACCTGCCCCACCTACCCCCAACACACAGCTTGTGCAGCCGAAAGTCCAGATCGCATCCCAGAATCCCTGGCATCTGAGGTCACAGCAGGGATCAGCTGTGGGACAGTCAATTAGCACAGACTGGCATCGGACATATTTTAAGCTCCCTTTTGTGGGACACCAATCTTGCTGCCCTCCTGAGACTAAGCTGGGCATGCACTTCATTTTTTTTTATTTATTTCCCTCCCATCGCGGCCCCGTAGAACCTCTCTCAAGCATCCTAGTACATGTCCTGCCTGCCTGAGGCCCCTCCTGATCTGTACCTCCTCTCCCCCCCCGCACTCAGCACCCGCGGTTTAACCCACCCGGGGTGAGTCGCCCCTCCTCTTGGGCACTCTTGCAAGTCAGACTCTGGCTGCAGGGTAGGGCCAATGGTGGAGGAACTGGAAGGCCAGTCGAGGTTGGCCTGGCATAGGGCATGGGGGACAGATGCTGTTGCCTGTCCATGGTGCCGGTGTTTTTCCCTGTTCTGTGCGCTACCCCAGCTGCCCCCCATGTGGTGCACGTCAATGCGCTGGCACATGGCAACCCTGCAAGCATCGGCCATGCTAGTTACATGCTTTCCCAGCATGCTGCAGTGCCCCCGGTCTCCACTGGGGGCCGCTGGTACGCTGGGACATCCCGCCCCTTCTTCCCCAGGGAGGAGAGCCCCACAAGGGCACTCATCCTCAACCCTCCCCTGCCGACCCCCGGTGCCCGAGTTCGCTCCCGAACCCAGGTCGCCAGCATACTGCGAGGTGTGGTGTCCAGCTTCTCAACCCTCAGTGCTACCGGGCCAGGCCGGGTACATACTTCATGTACATAACTTCCTCCCACTTGCCCCTGGCCCAAAGCCAGCAAGCAACCTGGCCAATTCTGGTGTATTTTTAATGCTTCAGTGTAAAGGAGACTATCATCCACCTTGCTTGCTCACGTATGAAAGCACCTCTCCTGACAGGAGCATAACGTTTCAATCTATCCTGACTTTTCCCTGACTTTTGCAGCAAAGCAGAGAGAAAATGGCTAGGTTAAGATGGATCTCTTCAGCCTTGGAGTCCCTTTATAACCTCCGCTACAGAGCACAACTGTAGATTTACCAGAATGGGGCCTGGCACATGCTCCAGTCCCCTAACAATGCCAGAGTATTCCTCCAGCGAAGCTGGCTTTGGAATCAATACACTGTCCCTTGGCACTTCAACAAGAACTTACCTCAGGTTCCCTTAGAATTGCCTTCACCCAGAGAACTCCTGCTAGCAACCAATCCAGACCTACAATAACCTAGTGGCCCAAAAGTGCCCACATAAGACACTGCAGAATGAAACACAAAAGAAGTCACCAGTGTACCTCAATCCGCACAACCTGGAATAAAGGGTCTGCTCATCCCTCCATCATCAGCATGATCCCCGCTCACAGATGCCCCTGCCGATATGGGATTGCACCCAGTCAGAGGCAGTCAAATAAGTCCAGAACCAAGTACCTCGACAGGATTGTCTTCAACAGGAAGGCATGAAACAGACCAAGAATTTTGAGCTACCCACTCCAAGTTTGGCAGACATAGTGGCAAACATCCTGATGGACACATATTCAGAGCAAGAGCCAGCTGAAGCATGTATGCAGGTGTAACTGGGTAATAAAATTACCTTGCTCAGGTTCTTGTTGCAACTGCACAAAAGTGAAGAAACGACACACAAACTGTGTCCGGCACATAAAGAGACTTATTTCTGGTATATAAAGCAGGCTTACAACCAAATCACAGTGATAAACACCAGGGAGAACACCTCCAATCTTTCTCACCTACAGGCAGCAACAAGTCTCTTCTTCTTCTTCTCAGAGAAAAAGGTGCAATGCAAAAGGTCTTACACCCCTGATTATAACCATAGCAACTACTAAAAAGATATATAAAAGTCTCATCATTGGATAATAACAAATAACCTAACTTCTGACTGACCTAGGAAAGCATGCTGAGCTAGCAGAAAGACAAGATAACTAAACAAAGGACCTGTATTCGTGAAGGCCACTTGTGGTTACACACATACTTGCATAGATAGTTGCTGCACTGTACTAAAGATGGCAGTATTGTCTAACTAATGATTATACAATGGTATAAACAGAGGTGTCTCCCAAGTGGTACAATTATGATAGCAAAATACATTATGATTCTTAGTAGAAATACAGTAGAACTCAGATCCTGACACTTATGCCTTTACAATAAGTGCCTGCGCCCTAAGTATTACTGTCTGCAAGGTAGGGGGCCAATCAGGGGTGCTGGTCCATGGATAACACAGGCTTCACCTTGATCTGTGTCCTCAGCAGCAAGGACATGAACTGTACACGAGGTAATAGATGTATAACAGATTGCCACTCATTATCTAAAACATAAAAACACACAAACACTGTCAGCAGAAAAAGACTATTGGTCTATCCAGTCTGTCCTGTTTTACCCTTCTCTGCCCCATGACCTTTTGTCTGGACGAGGTTTTTTCCTCTTGTCGCCCCTTGCCTCTGCCATATTGCTACCCCTGAATAACTATTAAACCCCTTACCCAGCCGTGCTTGAACCCAATAATGATTTTTGCACCTATGGCTTCAGCTGGTAGGCTGTTCCATGGCTCAATGACTCTCCCTCTCTCTGTAAAGTATTCTTTTTTAAATCACCTTTTTCAAACCTTGAAGACATACATCCATGACAAACATCACAGATAATGTTAGCATTTTAACATATTAATTCTTGCTGTATCTGAAACTATTTTCCTTTAGTATAACTGTTTATGAGCTTGTTGTGTAAACTTTACTGTTAAATTTTTTTGTAAATTGTTTATTGGATTTACTGAACTTCAATATTGTGTTATTTTGTACCTTTAAAATTATGGGACCTCAAATCTTGTCATCCCAGATTCCTTCACAGAGTGAGTTCTGGGATTCCCAGAGGTGATTCAGTTACCCCCTATAACATATAAATTAGCTCTGATTCTGTTAGTGGTGGCACTGAAATGTATTGTTGTCCATTGACTGCAGCAAGATCCCACTAGGATCTTGGAATGGTGTCACGGAATGAAATGAGTTGTGAGATGGAATGGTTGATGACCCACCTTCATCTTAGGGAAGAACCCTACCTGCAGTGCTGGGCTCCGTGGTTGCGCTGGTTGGAACAGGAGAGTGGTGATTAGGCCCTGCTGGGATGGGCTACCGCACAGTATTCTTTCTTTCTCCTGCTGAGCTCTTCTTTATGGTATACCAATTATTTTTTGGCTAATATGTCAGCTGTTGGACTTGGTAGGGATAAATTATAAGGACTGTCTCTCTTCAGATTAGAGATCTTAATAGATCGAACCCCCATAATGGTGTACCTCACAATGTTACTTATTATGAATTGTTTCTCTTTTTTTTCCTATATAGCTGTTTTATCCTCCCAGGAGCCCTGGCAGTTGGCTGCAGTCTCTTCTTTTGGAGAGTCACTTTCTGGCATACCTGTATTCCTGTGTTGCCAACCTGGTCAGTTCCCCGGAGACTGCCCCCCGCGGCAGGGCCAGGAGAGAAAGCGCTGTCACTCCCCCCCAAGACCCAATCCAGATGTACCGGGCCAACCCCATGGCCACAGGCACCACCACAGAACATGCCAGGCTCCAATTTTCTTTTTTCTCCTGTCCCCCTTCCCTGCCAATGTAGTGACATCGGCATGTGTCTCCTGACCCATATTGCCCTCCAGCCACCACCAGACAGCAATCAATGAGCGGGATGACAAGTCTCTCTCTCCCCCCCCAAGAGAGGAGAGCAGTTTGGACACTTAATCCTCTCTCACCCCTGCTGACCCCTGGTGGCCTGAGCTTGTTCCTGAACTTGTGTCACCGGCATTGCGTGAGGTGTGGCATCTAGCACCACAACCCTCAGCACCACCGGGCTGGCCATTTCTCCTTTTTTTCAAGGTTGACCCTGTTGACTGGAATAGTCAATTGTTTTTAGACAAGACTATTAGGAACACTTAGTCTCTGTTGGGATTTATTTCACTATACGGACACAAATATGATATTTAATCAAAGTTACTAGTACTGGGTTTTTTATTTTAGACCAAAAGATCTTGCCTGAACATGACAAGTCAGTCTTTCTTTTTATTGATTAACTAATGTACTTATTTAGTTATGTGAGCTTTGACTATGGGGAAAACATTTCATTTTATCTGTTGTTCCTATCCTGTACTCATGAATAAAGTTGAGCTACAAAAAAAAATATATATGGGACCTCATTGTAAATGAGCTTTGGCTCAATAGAGTTTATCCTTTGTTCATACCTGATATGAATAAAAACATTTTACTACTACATAACATAATAACAACACTGATGCAGAAAACACCGACAGAGACAAACACCGGCTGCCTAATGATCTAAACAGTATGTTTATTTATTTATTTAGTTTGGTGGTATATTAGGAAATACAAAAAAAAAAGTGAAGCACTATTAAATTCTTTCAGCCAGAGAGCTCATTATTACAAGATTAGGTCCCATGTAGAGTATCAAAAATGGTTAGATACAGTAAAGAAGAATGCCAATCGTTTGATAAGCCATAGAAAGTAATCAAGATAACACAGTACATGTGTAGCATTATCCATGTCAACAGAGTGCAATCAGTGTTATAGTCAGGAAAATATGATGGCTGTAAATAAGGATGTTATAACATTTTTAAATAATTTTGGATCGAGGAGCACTCCCAATCAATTGAAGCGCTCCTTTCCTCTGCACATGAGACACTCTTATTCTGTGAAGACAATCTCACACGCAGCTGCCCTGAAAACGGGCACATTTGGTACAGATTTTTTCAAGTTTTTAATATATTATTGATTGATCTTGATCAGTAATATGTTAATACCATCACAGAGACCATGCTTATGGTTGTAAAAGTGATCTCACTTACATCCTTAGGGTATCAGAACCACTCACCTTCAGTTTGTGGTTCTCATATCCGAAGAATATGCGTGAGACCACTCTTAAAACTGTAACAGTGGTCTCAGTGGTGGTACTAACATACAAACAAACAAACAAAAAAAGAACTAAAAGAGTAAATAACAAGGTCTAGTTTATCCATCACCTGAATCTGATTCATTCCTTGTCAGAGACAGTTCTGCTGTACCTCAACCAGATTAGTTTGGGAACTCTCAAGGCTAGCAAAGAGTAAAATAAGATTTAAAGTTTCATGAAGTTTAGTTTGCAAACTTCGACAGTCTGGAACCCCACATTGTATGAAGGATCAGTTGTTAGACTGTAAGCCCAATTTTGTATCTCGATTCTCATCATGTTTTTCTCTGTTACAGATCCCTCTGGCACGTGTTGTTGGACAGCGCATCTTAGCTTACAATGCAGCATCAACTTGGAACTGTCTGCGTGACACTATTAAAGATTTGCCTTCTTACAAAGTTTTTCTGCTGCAGTGTCAGTATTTTAATGACTTAAATAGTGTTGATTGTTTTCGACTCTTTGTTTTTGTTTTGCATGACTATTGTAACACACAAAGACATACAATAATGAATTTCTAGTTCAAATGTGTATGCCATTTTCTAACACTTGGGTTCCAACTGAAATAGGGATGTAATTTCAGTGTACGTATCCGTTACATAAATTAAATTAAATTAAAGTGTATTAAATTAATCTAGTTGTAAATGAACTGGCCCCAGGACTTTGAGGTAGGTCAGAAGTTGGTCAACTAGGTGGCAAACTGGTTGGTGGACAGAAAACAGAAAGTGGTGGTAAACGGTATACAGTCAGAAGAGATGCAGTCACAAGTGAGGTACCTCAGGGATCAGTCCTGGGGCCAGTCCTGTTCAATATATTCATCAGTGACATTACAGATGGACTGGAGGATAAGGTTTGCCTGTTTGCAGATGACACCAAGTTCTGCAACACAGTAGATGATATCAGATGGGGTGGCCAGAATTATAAGAGATCTGGAAAAACTGGCAAAATGATTTGAAGAGTGGCAACTGGGGTTTAATGCAAAGACGTGCAAGATCATGCACATAGGGAAGAGAAACCCTGAAGCCACTTATAGGTTGGGAGGGGAGTTGCTGGCAATTACAAGGGAAGAAAGAGACTTGGGCATCATCATCACAGATGACCTGAAATCATCCAAGCAGACCACTAATGCAGTAGGTAAGGCTAGAGGGATGTTGGGGTTTATTAGTAGGGGTATCACAAGTCATAAGAGGGAAGTAATAATCCCTCTTTACAAGACACTGGTAGGGCCCCATCTGGAGTATTGTGTGCAGTACTGGAGGCCGCACCTGCACAAGGACATTAACAAAATGGAGACAGTCCGGAGAAGGGCAACCAAAATGGTGCATGGACTGCATCAGAAAACATATGAGGACCTGATTAACAGAGCTGGTGTAACCCCCCTGTAAATGGAGGTTCCCAAAAGTCTTCCAGGAGCTTGCCTGAATGCTCCAAGTCTGGGCGGTGTTCGGCGTTTAAGCTGTTTAAATGTAGTTCCAAGTGAGTGCTATTTGAGCCTCCACGTACTGTCTCTTTAAGAGCTGTCTGCTTGCAGACTTAATTAGTTTGCATGTGGAGACTGTGTATTTAATGCTCAAATCCCGCCCGAGCTGCTGTCAATTCGCTCCGTTTCTGCCATCGCTACATATGCAGAGGGAGCCTTGTTGAAAGATATAACTATTTACCAGAAATCATTTGGAGTGACTGAGAAAATGTAGTTTGTCTAACCTGTCTTCATTTCAGCACGAACTGTTTCAGTGTAGCTCTTTCATTTTGGTCCTGAACTGCTGAAATGGACCAATCAATGGGAAGGGGTTCCTTAAAATGGAGCCTGTGGACGAATTGGAACTTGGACACTCAATTTTGAGCCAGCCACAAGGGGATTGTATGGGCAGTGACTCTGGGAAATGTAGTTTTGACCTTGGCGTCTTTTTTCACCAACAGAGGGAGTCTCATTGTGAGTGACAGCCAAACCAACCAACAGAATGGTGTGGAGCTAAAGGAAATGCCCTGCTCTGTGACTGGAAAGATCAGATCAGTTGTGACAGTGAAGAGAGAAGGAGCTCTGTGCTTCTGCGGTGTATAGTTTTGCGCGGGAAGCGCATGTGAAGCCCTGAGGTTCGGCCTGCAGCCGTTGTAAGTGCCAGTTCGGACTGAATCCGATTTGTGAGGAGAAAGAAGGAAGTCTGAAGATTGGAAACCAGGCTCACCCTGTAGAAGACTGGAGAAATTGCTGAATCGCACTTGGTCTGTCAGGAACTGAAGCTACTGTGTGTGCTCCCCAGTATTTTGCAGTAATTGCGATCGGGATCTAGGCGCAGCCTGCCTGGTATAGTACTTTCCTTTTACATATGAATGTGCATAGTGCTTGTGGGGAATCGCTATTGCCAGTCACCTGTGCTGTGTGCTGTGCGCTGTGTGTTGAAGCTGGAAGCAAACCCCAGCTTGTCTCGGACTAAATCCATTTGCTATCTACTGCAGTGGGGTCCAGTCACAAGGACCTTGTCTCCATGCCCTGTTGTTCTGGCAACCCAGAAGAACATCCACCATCCGGTTCTCAGCTTGGGTATTGTGAGTACAAATCAGGGTATTCCCCTGCAGCCTGTTTTCAATTACAAGTGTGTCATCTAATTATTGTTGTTTCACTTCTTCATGGACTGAGCCATCCGGCTCCGAATTACCATTGGGTGTTGTGCATATATTTTCTTCTACAGGGCCCTGTCCATCTGCACCTGCCGGCCAACCCCGGGCAACGGACCTGGCTAGCCCCCCCCCAACCTGGGTACCCAGAGTGTGACTTTTCAGACCCTGTATGTGTGCACAGTACTGTGATTTAATTCTGCCAATTAACCTGATTGCCCCCTCTTGTGTTACTGTCCCCTAAATAAATCAGATTTGTTGTTGTTATACTATAAACTGTCTGTGGTGTTGATACTTATGGAAACAGTATTGTATTTTGCTGTGTATGTTGTTTAACTTTATTTTACAGGTGGTCCTCAGAGATGTGCTGCAGAATCAGTCTCGAGGGTAAGTGGTACTTTATGAGTGAACAGTGTGTATGCGTGGGGTATTGGAGCTGTAACTTCTATGTACTGTGTAAGCCACTAGAGGGAATAAAAGGGGGTCTCAGTGTCCCAGAGGGCTGTGACCAAGCTAGTCTAACCACTACAAACCCTGACCTCTGGGTGGAGGCATCCGCCATAGAACCTAGGCCCCTCAACCTGTCAGTAGTCAAGCAGGCAGGGGTAGTAGCCCTTGGAACAGTGCCACCTGGGGGTTACATCAATATGTATACCCTAGAGCAAAGGCGGGAGAGAAGTGATATGATTGAAACATTCAGATATCTTAAGGGCATTGTGACAGAAATGGTATGGAAAGAGTTAATGGTTTAGATTCTCTAGCTGGTGTTTTTTAGCAGTTTGGAAAAAAAACACACACAAGCTAAAATCCACTGTCCAGCAGCATCCACAAGCTGGAATTTTCAGTCCTCCCTAGCTACTAGATAAGAGCTGGGTCATAAATCTCGAGTGGACATCTCCACACACACACAGACCTGCAGACACATACACAGGGCAGTTTGAATGGATTGGGTCATTCAAATATAAACTGAAGGTTTAAAAGGGAATATAATTGGTCACTGATAGGCATTCAGTCTGATTGGGACAATTAAATACATACATGTTAGATGGTTGGTGCATTCAAAGGGGGAATAGCCATTACCTATTCCCAGGAGAATATATAAGAGGCTGAAAAACAATGAAGGGGCTCTCTTTTGCTTTGGAAGCTGGGAGGGGAAACATAAGTTTGGAGCCTACCCTTGTAGCTATGTCCGTGGGAGCTGACAGTTAGAATAGGGTCCACTGTCTCTTAGAAGGAAAGGAAAGGGTAAGTTTAGTGCTAGCATATTTCAGTAATAGCCTTCTTCTTTTGCCATCTGTTATTAAAAAACATTTGTTTACTTTTCCTGTATGAGTGTTATTCTCTTGTGTTGTAAATACATATCCCGTAAATGCTCAGTGCACTTTCTGTTAAGTAAAAAGCTATTTATTTGCTCAACAGTTGTGACTGTGATGTCATTTTTCTAAGGTAATATTTGGGTTCCACTGGCTGAGGTAAACTCTGTGCAGCATCCGCCACCCGAGAGAGACACACTACCACACTTTAACTTGTGCATTTGCATGCTTGATTATTCAAGTTTGTAAGCTTGGAGGTTGGCGCTGGAGACAGTCCAGCTGGTGGCAGCAAATACCCGAGGACAGACACCTCTCTAAAAGCTGTTTCAGCATAGAGGGAGAGGTGGGTTGTCACAGGCATTAACAAGGTGAAAGAGTCTAACATGTTTCAATATAAGAAAAATAGCAGGACAAGGGGACACAGCATGGGATTAGAGGGATGCCGATTAGGGGGTAATGTGAGGAAGTTCTTTTTCACAGAAAGAGTAGTGGATGCATGGAACGGCGGCCTACCTCAGGAAGTGGTGGATATTAATACAGTGCATGACTTCAAGCAGGCATGGGATAGGCATAAGGGAGCAATACGAACATACGAAGAACCCAGCAGAAGAAGGCCATTTGGTCTATAAAGTCTGCTTGTGTTGCAGGATCCACAGCTTGAGCTACTGTCTCTGCCCCTCTCCCCACTCCTACCATCCTCCGTACCCATGACCCTTACCTTCCCCTTATACCTTTCACAGCCTCTCTTAAAGCTGCCCACAGTCTTCAACGTGATTACCTCTTCTGGCAGCGCATTCCAAGTGTCTACCACCCTCTCTGTGAAGAAGTGCTTCCTGACCTCCCTCCTAAACCTCCCACCTTCCAGCTTAAGACTGTGCCCCCTTGTGTTATGGTTGCCACTCAGCTTAAATAGACTCTCCTTATCAACCTTATTTATCCCTTTCAAGTACTTGAAGGTCCCAATCATGTCCCCTCTCTCTCCTGCCTTCCAGGGAGTACATGTTCAGTAACCTCAACCTCTCCTCATATGCCTTACTCTGCTGACCAGCAATCATCTTTGTAGCCCTCCTCTGGGCCTTCTCCAGCAGATTAATTTCCTTTTTGATGTGTGGGCACCAGTACTGAACTCCATACTTTAGATGCTACCTTACCAGTGACCTGTACAAGGGCAATATAACCTCCTCTCTCCTACTACTGATCCCTCTAGATATGCATCCCAGCACCTTGTTTGCCTTTGCTGCTGCTTTCTTGCACTGCGTGGAGTACTTCAGGTCCCTAGTGATCATCACTACCAGGTCCTTCTCCTCCTCTGATACAGATACTCGGACTCCACCCAGGTAGTACTCTGTCCTAGGATTCTTGGCTCCAATATGCATAACTTTGCATTTCTTGGCATTTAAGCCAAGCTGCCAGATCCTGGACTACCTCCCTAGCTTTTCCAGATCTTCCTGTAGGTCCTGTATCCCTTCAGCTGTGTTCACTCTCCCACAGAGCTTGGTGTCATCCTTGAATAGGCACATTTTGCCCTTAATGCCATCCCCAATGTCATTGATGAAGACATTGAACAACACCGGCCCCAGCACCAAGCCCTGCGAGACCCCACTGGTTACCTGTCTTGTGCCAGATAACTCTTCCCCCCACAACCACCCTCTGGGTTCTGTCCTTCAGCCAATTTTCCACCCATCTCACCATCTTTTCCTCAACCCAAAGATCCACCAACTTCCTGATCAACCTTTTGTGGGGCACAGAGTCAAAGGCCTTGCTGAAATCAAGATAGAGGATGTCTACTGCTTGGCCCCTGTCTACTGTCTTAGTGATACAGTCAAAGAAGTCAATCAGATTTTTTTGACACGATCCCCCCATGAACCCATGCTGCCTTTCATCCTGGAGACCATGCGCTTCTAGATATTCCACCAACCTTTCCTTTAGTATGGTCTCCATGAGCTTACCCACAATGGAGGTCAGACTGACTGGTCTGTAATTCCCTGGGTCATCCTTGGGACCGCTTATGTGGAGCGGCACTACAAGTGCTGTTTTTCAGTCCTGCAGTACTACGCCTGTCTCTAGTGAACTATTAAATAGGTCTGTCAGTGGCCCTGCCAGCTCCTCAGCCAGTTCCTTTAGTACCCTTGGATGTACTCCGTCTGGGACTGGTGATTTGTCCACCTTCAATGCCAGCAGACACTCCCTCACTCTATCCTCCTCTATCGCTACATCTGTGTTCCCCTCTCCCCCTGCTCCTCTTTTACCTCCTGAAGGCACTGGTTTATAGAAACATAAACATAGAGGTTGATGGCAGATAAGGACCGCAAGGCCCATCCAGTCTGCCCATTTCTTTTTTTACCTTATAAATGTGCCATCGGCCTTTACTCTGTCAGTGGCCTATCTATTCATACTCATCTGTATTGCTCCCTTATGCCTATCCCATGCCTGTTTGAAGCCCTGCACTGTATTCATAGCCACCACTTCCTGAGGTAGGCCATTCCATGCATCCACCACTCTTTCTGTGAAAAAAAAAGAATTTCCTCACATTCCCCCTTAATCGCCCTCCCTCTAATCTCATGCTGTGTCCCCTTGTCCTGCTATTTTTCTTATATTTAAACATGTTAGATTATTTCACCTTGTTAATGCCCTTAAGGTGTCTGAATGTTTCGATCACATCACCTCTCTCCCTCCTTTGCTCAAGGGTATACATATTGAGCTCCGTTAATCTGTCCTCATATGTCTCCTGATGCAGTCCCTGCACCATTTTGGTTGCCCTTCTCTGGACTGCCACAATTTGGTTAATGTCCTTGTGAAGGTGTGGCCTCCAGTACTGCATGCAGTACTCCAGATGGGACCTAACCAGTGTCTTGTAAAGGGGGATTATTACCTCCCTCTTACGACTTGTGATACCCCTACTAATACACCCTAACATCCCCCTAGCCTTACCTACTGCTTTAGAGGTCTGCTTGGATGATTTCAGGTCATCGGTGGTGATGATGCCCAAGTCTCTTTCTTTCTTTGTCACTGACAGCAACTCCCTCCCAGCCTATAGGTGGCTTCAGGTTTCTCTTCCTATTGATGATCTTGCACTTTTTGCATTAAATCCCAGTTGCCACTCTTCTGACCATTTTCTAGTTTATCCAGATCTCTTCTCATTCTGCCCACCCATCTGGATCATCTACTCTGTTGCAGATCTTGGTGTCATCTGCAAACAGAAAAGCCTTACCCTCTAGTCCATCTGCAATGTCACTAATGAAGATATTGAAGAGACTGGCCCCAGGACTGATCCCTGAGGTACCCCACTTGTGACTTGCATCTCTTCTGACTGTATACCATTTACCACCACTCTCTGTTTTCTGCCCGTCAACCAGTTTGCCACCCAGTTGACCAACTTCTGACCCACCCTGAGCCTACCCCGCTTAATTATCAATCTTCTATGTGGAACAGTGTTGAAAGCTTTGCTGAAGTCAAGGTAGGTAACATCAACTGCTCCCCCTTGGTCCACCACTCTGGTTACCCAGTCAAAGAAATCTATGAGATTAGTTTGACAGGACCTTCCTTTGTAAACCCATGCTGTCTTGGATCCTGTGCCCCTATGGATTCCAGGTGTTGCACTATCCTTTCCTTAAGGGTGCCTCCATAATCTTGCCCACTACTGAGGTAAGACTGACTGGTCTGGGTTCCTGCCTCCTCCTGCTACCACTCTTGTGGAGCGGGATCACATGAGCCCTTCTCCAGTCTTCTGGGACCTCTCCTGTGCTCAGAGACTCACTAAACAGTTCTGCTAATGGCTCTGCTAGTTCCACCTTTAGCTCCTTAAGTACCCTGGGATGTATGCCATCAGGTCCCATTGCCTTGTCCATCCTGAGCTTAGCGAGCTCTTGTAGGACCCTTTCTTTTGTGAAGGGAGTAGTGCTCACCTCCCTCCTCCCTGTGTCCATGGTGCTGAGCTGCGGACCCTGCCCTACCTTCTCTTCAGTAAATACTGAGCAAAAGTATCTATTTAGGATAAATGCTTTTACAGGGTCCTCCTCCTCCTCCTCACATGCCCCCTTTTCTCCTTTGAGCTTAGAAATACCCCCTCTGGACATTCTCCTTTCACTAATGTATCTATAGAAAGTCTTAAAGAAATACAAAATCACACATGACCCCACAAAGTCTTGTCACCTTCTTTTACTGTTCATGCTAGTGTTTCCTCAGTTTGGGACTTTGCCTGCCTTACTGCCTTCCCTGCTTCCCTTAGGGCAGTTTGGTATGCCTCCCTATCTTCATCCTGCTGTGTTCCCTTATATTTCCTGAAGGCCAGCCTTTTGGCTCTGACCTTTTCTACTACTGTATTTGAGAACCAAAGTGGTTTCCTTCTTCTTTTGCACTTCCTTTTCTGTCTAACACAATGGGATGTTGCTTCAAGTATTGCATCCTTAATGCTTGCACACTTTGCCTGTACCACCTCACCTGTGTTTCTTTTTGCCAGGGCTAGCTTAACTCTGTTGGCCATCTTATCAAAGTCAACTCCTCTGAAGTCCTTTTCCCTGGTGAAGACAGAACAGAAGTATTCATTTAGTATCTCTGCTTTTCCCCCATAATCCTCCACCCACGCCACCCCTTTCTTAAGCCTAACAATCCCTTCCTTCTTGTCCCTTTTCTCACTTACATAGTGAAAGAAAGCCTTCTCCCCCTTCTTAATTCCTTCAGCTATCTGCAGCTCCTTCTGTGCCTTTGTTCGCCTGACTTTCTTACTTGTCTCACTAGCCAACCTTAGGTAATTTTCCCTATCCACCTCTCTCTTGGTCTTCCTGAATTTTCTATAGGCCAACCTCTTTTCCTTTACTGCCTGGGCAACCCCAGAACTGAACTAGCTGGGCGCTTTGGCACCTGTGTTCTTACCCCTGAGCCTAATGCATTCACCCGTGGCAAACAGTATTCCTTCCTTAATGATAGACCACCTTTGCTCCACCCCCATATCTGGTCTGATGCCCACCAGATGGCTCCTTAGCTCTTCGCCCATTTTCCTGAAGTCTGCCTCCTGAAATCCAAGATTTTGGTCTTAGTCGGGATGCTTTCCCTGCCCATAACCAACTGGAACTACACTGTGTAATGGTCATTTCCTCCCAGTGGCTCCCTGACCATTATTTCCTGTATATGCTCCCCATTTGTGAGCATCAGATCAATAATTGCTTCAGCTCTTGTTGGTTCGGTGATGTCCGAATCAGGAACCCACTCTGCAGTCCTTCCAGGATCACCTGACTCCTGGCATGTTGAGGATGGTATGCTCCAGTCCACCTTGGGCAGGTTGAATTCCCCCCCAATTACCACTTCTCCTTTCCCTGCAGCTTCCGATATTTGTGAGCTCAGTTCCCCGTCCCTCTTCTCATCCTGACTGGGTGGTCTGTAAACCACCCCCAACCTCACCCTTATCCCTCTATTGGACCTTAACTGAACCCATAATGCCTCCACCTCCCCTTCCTCCAACTCCTCCCTTGTGCAAGTTATTCCCTCGCTGATATAAACTGCCACCCTTCCCCCTTCCTGACTACCCTGTCCCTCTTGTATAGTTTTTATCCAGGGATTTCAAGGTCCCTGTCATGGTGTGATGTTGCCCAAGTCTTGGTTACTGCAGCTATGTTCACCCTGCTGTCTGCTAATAGTGTCTGCGGGTCTTCCATCTTGTTTCCAAGACTCCGTGCATTCAGAGACATCACCCTCCACCTAGAATCTGATCTTCCTTCTCTTCCCTCTATTCTTCTATTCACATTTATCCCCTCTGTGTGCACCCCTCCACGTACCCGTGTTATGTGTTTCTCACCCCCTCCACTCTTTGCTGTGTTCTTGCCCCTTCCACCTTCTCCCTTCAGACCTCTTCCATCACTGTGGGGGGGGGTCACTGACCTCCTCCTCTCAGAGTCTGTGGGCCTGCATGCCCACTGTCCCCCCCACAGTAGTTTAAATTAAGTGTAGTGGTTAAGTATTCCCCCAGTTTGTCCCCGAGTACCCTCAAACCCTCCCTACTGAGGTGTTTCCTGCCTGGTAAAAAGAGTGCTTTGTTTGACCAGGTCTCCTTCCAGTCTCCAATACAGATGAACATCTACCTGTACCATTTCCTCAGCCAGTCACTGAAATCCTCTATTCCTCTTTTCCTGGCTATGCTGGCCCTTGGTACTGATAACACCGCTGAGAAGGCCAGTGAACTTCCTTCCTCCCTGCAGATCTTCCCTAACTCCCTGAACCTACTTTGCACTACCTCCACCTCCTCCCCAGCTAGGTTGTTGGTTCCCAAATGTATAACTAAATTAGGTTTTCCTCCAACCTCCCTTACTATTTCCCTTATTCTTGGGCCCACCTTCCCCGCTGTCATCCCTGGCATACAAACCACCCTACTGCTTGCATTTGGGTCCCCTTTCCTTCCCCAGTGAATACCCCTAATTATGGAGTCCCCTATGATTGCCACCCTTCCATCCCCTGCATCCTTGCTCCATGTCCTTCCTTTCTTACCTTTGGTACTAGCTGCTTCCCCACCGAACTGCTCCCTCTGAACCCTGGTAAACTTATCTCCATATCCACAATTTATCCCCTTAACTGCTTTTCCATCTCCCAATCTGCCCCTCTTTTGACTATCTGTATCTGCTTTCAGTTTTCCCTCCCCCTCTTACTTTCCTTTTCTCTTCCTCCCCCATCCTCCACTCTGTTTTGCCTGCCTTCTCTTCCCTGCCCACCCTGATTAGTTCCCTCCCCTTCCCTATACTCCTACTCTCAACCCTGGCTCAACCTGACCTCCTATCTCACCTCCTGCTGCCCCCTCCCTCTTTCTAGACAGTGGTGCAAATCTATTCAATAAAGGCACCCCTTTAGGATTTCCCACCTCTGATGCTACTCTCACATTCCCACCCTTTCCCCTCACCACTTCCCATTCCTCCACCCTGGGCTCCCTATTCCTCTGCGGAATCTTGGAGGTGGAAGACTAGGTTTGCTGGCAAAGGCACCTAGCTTCACCTGTGCTTTTCTTCTAGGTTGCTTGTAAGGACAGAGCAAAGAACCTTACCAGAGCAAGGAAACGAATTAAGGTTTCTTTTGGCTAGGCAGATTTACTGTGTGCAATTTTTTTCTTTTGTATTCACAGGGATTGTTACTGTTTGTTGCTAACATTTTATTGCTTGATTTTTCTCTGATTCATATTGTTGTTGCTGGGTATACCTTCTGCTGCATTATTACAGGGCATGCCTACAGGTGTGTGCTTACAGATTACTGCTGTAATCTTCTGATTCAAATTGCCTTTTGCAAGGTATATCTTCTGTTACTGCTTTATTTTTCTCTGTAGCAAAGTGTTTCTTACACTGTATATCTTCTGTGAAATTATTACAGGTGGTGCTTTACAGTTTTATCTATCATTAGGCTAAGCTTTCAGGGCTACTGCATTTGTTGCTGACTGATTGTTTCTGCTCTTACCTCCTTGTTTCTTTCGTCTGTGGTTCTTCATTTTCGGCAGGGGAATGGCCCAGCCACCCACCCCATCCCTAACCACCCCACACTACACTCCTTTTATAGGGTAGCACAGTTGTGGCAGTTCCTGTAGCAAAGCAGGAAGGGGCGGATTAGAGGGGTATCCACACAGTGACCTCATTTACAGGGGCACAAGTAATTTAACTTATTATAACAAGTTATACAAAAACAAACAAAACACAAAATCAAACTTTTGCTTTCATTTTCCTCCTTCTAATTACTCTGACCAGGTTCTAAACCCAGGAACTTATCTGGAATGGATATTATTAACTGCAGGTACTGCAGGACACTTTTCAAAAGGTCAGTTATTGAGGATTTAGGACACTGTCCTACATGCTGGGCCATTGGAGATCTAAGGGCTCAGCTCTAGGCAGCATGGGCAGAGATTGCACGCCTCAAATCGCATATTCAGGAGAAAATATATTATAAGAACCACCTGCCATTTCCCCAACATCCAACAGTAGCACCTCGACCACAGAGGGTAGCTGATCAGGGAGGTTGGCAGGTGGTTAGAAGGGCCAAATCGGATGCCCCATCACTCGGTGCTCTCCAACATATCACCCACAAACCATATAAAACTACAAACAGGTATCTGCCTCTATCTCCGAAATCAAACAAAGGGGCAGAGGACACTGAAGCACTGGAGCTAGCACAACAAAACTCACCCACAACAGGAACCAAAACAAAAAAATCAAAAAGGAAATCCAAAACACTTCTGATCATAGGAGACTCCATGATTCGAAGAGTTGATACCTATCTCCAGCCAGAGGTAATGGTCAGATGTCTCCCAGGAACATCAGCGTGGAGAGACATTGACCGCATTGCTAAAACTGTACAGGGAGTAGGAGAAAACATCGATGTCTTGGTACACATAGGGACTAACGATCTCGCCAGCCGATCAGTTGTGGAGACCAAGGAGCACCTGACCAGGCTGGGTGATAAACTATCATCCATTTCGTCCAGCATCTCCTTCTCTGAGATCCTGCCAGTCTGGGAAAGGGGGCAGATGGATGGAAGGTCAGAGAAGGGGAGATAGGGGAGCTAAACATGTGGCTCAAGGGCTAGTGCCGGGAAAAAGGACACAAATTTGTAGGTAACTGGCAACAGTTTTGGGAGCGAAATTTCTTTAAATTTGATGGACTGCATCTGACTAAGGAGAGAGTCAGTGCATTGGGGCAGAAGTTTGATGTCTTTGCAGAATATTTAAACTATGCAATGGGGGAGGGTTCGGCACCGATGTGTCGAGTGGGAAGAACACCCTTCCCCCCTCAGCTAGTGATCAAACAGGAGTTCGGCATGTTTGTAGTTCATTTGCATCACCAGGTAAGGAAAAAGGTCCAGCTCCCCATACAACACACAGGGGAAATGCCAGACCTCGCCCAACAACCAATACACCAAAATCTGGCCAGTGGAAAATCATGTACACAAATGCTCGCAGTCTGGGAAACAAGATCCCAGACCTGTAGGCAATAATGACAGAGGCTAAACTGGACATAATAGCGATTTAATGAGACATGGTTCGCCAGTAACCACACTTAGGAGACTTCAGTACCCGGCTATGTACTGTTCAGAAGAGACAGAGGTGCAAAAGGGGGGGGTGAAGTGGCCCTTTATGTCAATGAAAATATCAAAGCTACAGAAATTCAGAATACACATAAGGAGCCAGACGAAAGTACAGTTACGTAAGAACTTACTGTAACAGTAAATCTCAGAAGAGGCTCTTGCAGTAGAGTGATACATATGGGACTGATGCCTGCAGGCATCAACCCCTCAGAAATATTTCTAGCTGGTAGTCTCTGGTGGGTACCGCCCACATCAGGGTGACCGGTGTCAGAGCGATGCTCGGTATAAGGCGGTCCCCACACTCATTTTCCAGTTTTTCCCACCAAAGGCCAAAAGGCAAGACGAGAGACGGATGTTACTTTTCCTGGAAAAGGAGCTGAAAAACTAAGGGGATGGAGGGGTATTATTTTTATTTCAAGGCCTCTCTCGAAGATCTACTGTTACGGTAAGTTCTCACGTAACTGTACTATATTACCGAGAGGGCTCTTGCAGTAGGTAATTACATATAGGACTGAGTCCCAAGCAGTCTGGAACAAAGAGAAGCACAAGGGAGGAGGAAATTAATCATACAGAGATCTTCTGGCTGAAGAGGACTTAAGAAAGAAGTCCTTGCAGAACAGCCAACCCGAAGCCAGCTCTACAGTGAAAGGCAATGTCCAAACTGTAGTGTCAAGCAGCAGAGGCAGCGACACCCCTGGTGGAGTGACCCCTGACCTGACCTGGCAAGATCTTGTGATACTTGTCATAGCAGAAAGTGATACAATGAGCCAACCATTTGGATAAACATTGTTTGGAAACAACGTTGCCCTCTCTTTTGCTGGCAAAAGAAACAAATAGTTGGTCAATCTTTCTGAGATCCTTCGTCCTGTTGGTGTAGTATCTCAGAATCCGATGAACGTCCAGAGTATGTAAAAGATACTCCCCGTGATTGGAGTGCTGTGTGAAAATCGCAGGCAATTCAATGGACTGGTTCAACGTAGATTCCACTACCACCTTAGGGAGAAACTTAGGATTGGTGCGCAGAGCCGCACATTCCTTATGGAAAATCAAATATGGAATTTTGCACATCAAGGCCTGAAGCTCGGAAATTCTATGAGCGGAAGTACTGGCCACTAGGAAAAGAGTCTTCCATGAAAGGAACTTAAGGTCTGCTGAGGCTGCCGGCTCAAAGGGAGGCAGTGTAAGCTTCTCGAGAATGAAACTGAAATCCCAAGGGGGAGCAGGAACCAGAATGGGGGGTCTCAGATGGAGAACCCCTCGCAGGAAGGTCTTCACGACCTCCAGCTGAGCGAAAGTTCTGTCCCCAAAGGGAATATGATAAGCGGCCAGAGCCACCATGTGAACTTTCAAAGAGGAATGACTGAGACCCAGGTCAAAGAGATAACACATGTAGTCCAGTAGCCGCCCAAAAGGACAGGAGAAAGGCTCCAGGTCTTTGGACAAAGCTCAAATGGAGAAACGTTTCCATTTCATGGCATAAGTGGAACAAGTGGATGGCTTTCTGGCTTCCACTAAGATCTCTGCCACTTGTGGGGAAACCCCAAAGCAGGCTTCTGCTACTTCTGTAGGAGCCAAGCATGCAGCTGGAGGGACCTGAGGCTGGGATGGACCAGGGATCCCTGATCCTGGGTCAACAGTAGTCGTGAAAATGGAAGAGGAATCGGAGGTTTCTCTGAGTACTGTTGCAGAAGAGAGAACCAAACTTGCCTGGGCCAGAAGGGAGCGATGAGAATCATACGGGCCCCCTCTGAGATGAGCTTGTGCAGGATCCTCGGAATCAACAGAATTGGGGGAAAAGCATAGACGAATCTGCCCTTCCAGTCTAGAGACAGAGCGTCTCTCCAGAGTTGCCCGCGCCCTGGAACGAGCGAGCAAAAGGTGGGCAGTTTCACGTTTACAGGGGATGCAAACAGGTCGACCTGAGGGGTTCCCCAATGTAGGAAGATGTTGTCTGCTATTTCCTGATCCAATTCCCACTCATGAGGTTGTGCCGAGGACTGACTCAAGTGATCTGCCAATGAATTCTCTACCCCCAGGACGTGGACTGCCTTGAGGTGAAGGTTGTGGAGGGTCGCACATTCCCAGACCCGCAGCGCTTCCCGACAAAGAGGGTAGGAATGGTTCCCCCCTGTTTGTTGAGGCACTAGACTGACACTCATGTTGTCAGTCTGTGATGGCCAGATGACCTGAAGCAGAAAGGTGCAGTGCTTGAAGAGCATACAACACTGACTCCTGAGCTCGAGCATGTTGATGTGAAGCATCTGCTCGAGTTTGGACCAAGAGCCTGGACCCACTGAGATCCCAAATGGGCCCCCAATCTTACCCGATCACTGTCAGCGTTTGGGAGGGAGGAGGAGGACAGAAGGAACTCCCAACCAAAGGCTCTCCTTGAACCAACCACCAGTGCAAACTCAAGCATCGGGGTCAAGACTAGCACCCCTGGTCCAGGTCATTGACCAACTGATCCCACTGAGACTGAAGAGTCCACTGAGAGATTCTCATGTGGAGCCACATGCGGAATTGTCAGAATTGCAGCCGCCATGAGCCCCAGGAGGCGAAGGACTGACCTGGCAGTAACTCGCCTGTGGGAGGACAAGTTGCTTGCCTGAGCCTGGAGGGTGGCCGCCCTGTCTGGGGGCAGAAAGGCCATACCAGTGGTCATGTCCAGAATCGCCCCAATAAACTGGAGGCATTGCGATGAGATCAAATGGAATTTTGCCTGGTTGATGGTAATACCCAGGCTGGTAAAAATCTGCCTGGTAAGACAAAGGGAATGCAGGAGTTCCTCCTTAGATGGGGCCGCCAGGAACCAATCGTCCAGGTATGGGAAAACCTGAACTCCCTGAATACGCAGGTGGACCGCCGCACTTTGGTGAGACAGGCATTTGGTGAATACCGGGGGGGTAGAGGAAAGACCAAAAGGAAGGGCCCTAAACTGGTAGTGGTCCTCCTGGAAAGCTAACTGGAGGTATTTGCGGTGGGAAGGGTGGATGAGGATGTGCAGGTACACGTCCTGCATGTCCAGGGCACACAGCCACTGTCCCGGCCGAAGGAGGAGCAGGAGACTCTGCAGAGAGAGCATCCTGAACCTTTTGTACTCCACGAACCGATTCAGGGAGCTGAGGTCTAGAATGGGCCTCATGTCTCCTGTCTTCTTGGGGACCAGGAAGAAATGGGAGTAGAAACCCATCCCCCAAAGAGGGGGAGGGACGGGTTCTATCGCCTCTTTCAACAGAAGGGAGGAGATTTCTTCCTAAACCCTAAGAAGGTGTTCTGGGGAGTAAGACAACCTGGGGGGTTCTGGGAGGTTTCTGAGGAAACTCTATGGTGTGGCCCTCTGCTATAAGCTGGAGGACCCAAGAGTCGGAAGTGATCCTCTCCCAACCCGGCAGATGTAGGGAGAATCTCCTGCCTACCAGTTCCTCTGGATTGACCAGAGGCTGTGGGAGAAGGAAGGAGTCAGGAGGTGTGAGGCAGCGCCGCAGCTGGTGGTCCCACAGTCCGTTTGGGTGGAGGGGGTCTCACAGCCGGAGGGGCCCGGTATTTGTTGGCCCACTTTCCTAGTGGTTTCTCCTTAGGCCGTGCACGACGGCGAAAGGAATGGCACTGCACCTGAGGGGCTCTGTACATGGAGTCAACCTCCTTGAAAGCAGTGCCCTTCTCTCGCAGTCCGGTAATGATGTCCTTGACATCACCACTGAACAACACCGAACCTCGGAAGGGGGCGTCCTGGATGGCGGATTACACTTCCGAGGCTAAACCTGACACCCAAAGCCAGGCATGTCACTGCAGGCTCATGGCGAATGCCGAGCTTCATCCATGAAGCATCCACCTGGCCTCGGGTAAGGCGCAGCATGTGCCTACTGGCCGAATGTGCAGGGTGGACCAGGTCTGCCATTTCCTGTTTAGTCTGTGACTGAGGAAGGGAGTCCAACGTGGCTTCCACCTCACTTAGGATAGCCTTCTGGTAATCCCCCATGTGAGCCACATAGTTCAAGGCTTTAATGCCCAGAGTGGAAGAAGAATAGACCTTCTTACCATACTGGTCTAGAAGGCGGGATTCCTTATCAGGTGGGGACGAGCTCAGGTGTTTCGGGTTAGCCGAACGGGCGTGGGCGGGCGTGATCATGACTAATCAGCTTGGGGTATAACTGAGAAAGTCAACCCCTGGAGCCTGGATACAGCCTGTCTGCCTTCCGAGGAAGGGGGGCTAAAGCTGACGGTTGTTTCCAGATAGTGGAAACGAGGTCGGCATGAGGCTCGATCCAGGGTGAAACTAACGTGGGAGCGACCTCAGGCAAATCCAAATGAGCAGCTAGCTTCTGCCTCTGTGGATCTGGCTCCAGAGATTTCCACTGATGAAGAGCCCGGATTTTTCTTAGCAACTCCGTAAATGAGGGATCCTTTGGAGGGGACTTCGGAGGAGTCCTGGGCCTCGGCTTGTCAGGAGTGCGAGGCTCGCCCAGATCGGAGCTGTCGTCGGAGTCCTTCAATGAGTCCAAAGAAGAAGAAGAAGAAGAAGACCCTCCCACTTGGGAAGGAACATGGTCCCAGTGGGTGCCACCTCAGCCTTGAGACCCGAGTAGCAGTGTCTCTGGGGTTGGGGGGGTCTCTTGCCCTGGGCGACGGGGGTTCGGGACCGGGTCCATCATCGGGAGACAGCTCTCCACCTCCTTGGTGAGCTGAGCCTTGGCCTCAGCCCACCAAGAAGCCAGAGTCTCCCTCAGATCCACTGGCAGCTGAGGGGCCGGGGGAGGAGGGGAGGATACGGATACTGGGGGTATCCGTAGGGTGAGTATCCATAGCCCGATGGCAGGAAGCCCGGCATCTGGTACTGTGGCATCGGATACTGTGGCATCGGGTACTGCGGTGCTGGATAAGATGGCGTCGGATAAGACGGCGTAAGATCTGGCACCAGGGGCTCTACCAGGGTAGAAGGTCCTGGAAGAGGCCCTACAGGCGGGCCCGGGACAGGTGGCCTGCGGGTGTCAGGACCAGCATTGGGGTGACGTCTGTAAGGGACGTCTGCCGTGATGGACCGGGCGTCTGAGAGTTCGGACGTCAGGCCATCCAGACTTTACGGGGAAGGCCTGGCGTTGAGGTGCCGGAAGAGTCCCCAGCGGCATCCGGGAGGCCTAGAGGATCCTCCGGGTCCAGCTGAGGAGACGGAGGGCCATGGATGGCAGTGGCGAAGGCTGTGGGGAGCCAGCAGCGCAGATAACTCCAAAGGATCCAGCATAGGCTCCATTGCCGAGCGACCGCTGGATGGGCTGGCGGGCATCTGACCGGTGAGATCTGGGTGGGCGTCGGTGGAGCCGACGTCCGACTGATCAGACCCAGCACCCGAAGAAGGCCGTGCAGAGGAGGCGACCTTGATGGGTGGCTTGACGGCCGTGCGCTGCCCCGGGTCGGGCGGCTTAGCGGCCAGCTGGGCGGGCGTCGGAGGGGAGCCGACGCCCACTTACCAGCTAGGCTTGAACCAGAAGGCTCGGCAGGGCGGCCTACTGGGAGCTGATGCCTCCTTTGTCCCAGAGGCTCCTGACTAGCCCAACCATGAACCAGCTGGGGACTGGCATGTCTCAGACACCACTAAGGTGGCTGTGAGGCGCTGGTCCCCAGGCGTTACCTGGTGGCGACCCCAGCCAAGGTCACCACAGCCCGCGGATGAGAGAGTCCCGGTCCCCGTGTTCTCTTTCTTCTTAGCCCTCGGGGGATGTGGAATGCTGCGGAGCTTTTTCAGCTCCTTTTCCATGGAGGACATCTTCTTCTTTGGTATGTGGGCCTCCAGGACTCAGCCTCTTCTGCTGGTAGCGCGTTGAACTTCAGATAGTGCTGCAGGAATCCACAGGGTGGTCAGGGCCTAGGCAGATAAGACACCAAGAATGGCCGCCCTTGTGCAGGAGTTGGGCGCCACGAGTCGCGCTTTGTTTTTGTGCTCGGGCGCGGTAGGGGATGACATACACAGCAGGTAAAAGAATCCTGATGAACATCTTAGAAATAATCGAAAAAACTGACGGTATAACTACTGGTGATGGACTGTCGATCAGTGGAACTTGACTGCGAGGCACTGTCGAAAGCAAACGGCGAGAAAGAACTAGAAGGCAGGCATGGGGGACTGCTCCTTTATACCGATGTCGCCTGACGCCGGTCACCTGACCTGGGGGCAGTCCCCCACCAGAGACTGCTAGCTAGAAATTTTTCTGTGGGGTGCTGGTGCCTGCCGGCTTAAGTCCTATGTGTAATTACCCACTGCAAGAGCCCTCTCGAAGTAAGATCTATGGTCACCCTGGAAACAGGAAATGGGACAGCCATACGAACTAGGGTTGTCTACAGGCCTCCAGATGGGGGGGCATAGACACATTACTGTTAGAAGATATGCAAAACATGACAGCTAAAAGGGAGGTTCTGATGATGGGAGACTCCAACATGCTAGATACAGATTGGTCAATGCCAGTAGGAACATCTGCCAGAACTAGACACACAGTGGATTCCCTTCAGGGGGAGGGCCTCAAATAACTGGTACACAACCCACAAGAGACAGGGCTATCCTAGATCTAGTACTGACTAACAGGGAAAGGATCACAGATCTCCAGGTAGAAGGTTACCTGGGGGCCAGTGACCATCCCATGATATGGTTCAATTTGGCCACTAGAACTAAATCATCCCATTCTAAGGCAAAACTATGGGACTTCAGAGGAGCAGCTTGATAAGATGGCCAACAGAGTTAAGCTAGCCTGCAAGAAGAAATACAGGTGAGGTACAGGCAAAGTGGGCAAGTATTATGATGCAATACTTGAAGCACTCATTCTTTTGTGTTAGAGAGAAAGGAGGTAAAAGAAGAAGGAAACCACTTTGGTTCTCAAAACAGTAGCAGAAAAGTCAGGAGCCAAAATGTTGGCCTTCAGGAAATATAAGGAATGCAGCGGGATGAAGATAGGGAGGTATACCATACTTCCTCAAGGAAGCTGGGAAGGCAGTAAGACAGGCACAGGCCCAAACTGAGGAAACATAGCATGAACAGTAAAAGAAGTGTGACAAGACTTTCTATAGATACATTAGTGAAGGGAGAAAGTCCAGAGGGGTATTGGCAGATCAAAGGGATAAGGGGTGTGAGAGTGAGGATCATGTAAAAGCATCTATCCTAAATAGATACTTCTGCTCAGTATTTACTGAGAAGAAGGAAGAGCAGGCCCACAACTCAGCACCATGGACATGGGGAGAGGACGTGTGCCAGTCCTTCACAAAAGAAAGGTTTCTAAGAGCTCGATAAGCTCCAGGGTGGACAAGGCAATGGACCTGATGACATACATCCCAGGGTACTAAGGGAGCTAAGGGTGAAACTAGCAGAGCCATTATCAGAACTGTTTAGTGAGTCTCTGAGCACAGGAGAGGTCCCAGAAGACTGGAGAAGGGCTCATGTGATCTCGCTCTACAAGAATGGTAGCAGAAATGAGGCAGGGAACTCAGGACCAGTCAGTCTTACCTCAGTAGTGGCAAGATTAGGGAGGCACTCTCAGGAAGGATAGTGGACACCTGTGAATCCATAGGAGCACAGGATCCAAGACAGCATGGGTTTACAACAGGAAGGTCCTGTCAAACTAATCTCATAGATTTCTTTGACTGGGTAACCATAGCGTGGACCAAGGAGGAGTTGATGTCACCTACCTTGACTTCAGCAAAGCTTTCAATACTGTTCCACATGGAAGATTGATTAATAAGCTGTGTAGGCTCAGGGGTGCGTAGTCTGTCAGTGTGGCAAACTGGTTGACGGGCGAGAAACAGAGAGTGGTGGTAAATGGTATACAGTCAGAAGAGATGCAAGTCACAAGTGGGGTACCTCAGGGATCAGTCCTGGGGCCAGTCTCTCTCAATATCTTCATCATGACATTGCAGATGGGCTAGAAGGGTAAGGTTTGTTTGTTTGCAGATGACACCAAGATCTGCAACAGAGTTGATGATCCAGATGGATGGGCAGAATGAGAAGAGATCTGGATAAACTGCAAAATGGTCCAAAAGTAGCAACTGGGGTTTAACATAAGAAGTGCAAGATCATGCACATAGGAGAGAAATCCTGAGCCACCTATAGAATGGGAGAGAGTTGCTGGCAGTCACAAGGGAAGAAAGAGACTTGGGCATCATCATCATCACAGATGACCTGAAATCATCCAAGCAGACCACTAGCTGTAGGTAGGGCTAGGGGATGTTGGGGTATATCAGGGGTATCACAAGTCATAAGAGGGAGGTAATAATTCCTCTTTACAAGACACTGGTTAGGCCCCATCTGGAGTACTACATGCAGTACTGGAGGCCACACCTTCACAAGGACATTAACCAAATTGAGGCAGTCCGGAGAAGGGCAACCAAATGGTGCAGGGACTGCATCAGAAAACATACGAGGATAGATTAACGGAACTCAATATGTATACCCTGGAGCAAAGGAGGGAGAGAGGTGATATGATTGAAACATTCAAACAGCTTATGGGCATTATCGTGCAATTCCGCTTGATTATTCAAGTTTGTAAGCTTGAAGTTTGGCACTGGGACAGTCCAGCTGGTGGCAGCAAATACCCAAGGACAGACACTCTCTAAAAGCTGTTTCAGCACAGAGGAGAGGTGGGTTGTCACAGACATTAACAAGGTGAAAGAGTCTAATATGTTTCAATATAAGAAAAGTAGCAGGACAAGAGGACACAGCATGAGATTAGAGGATGCTGATTGGGGGGTAATGTGAGGAAGTTCTTTTCACAGAAAGGGTGGTGGATGGAATGGCCTACATCAGGAAATGGTGGATATGAATACAGTGCAGGCTTCAACAGGCATGGGACAGGCATAAGGAGCAATATGATAAGTATGAATAGATAGGCCATTGATTAGAGCAAATGCCGATGGCACATTCATAAGGGTAGTAAATGGGCAGACTGGATGGGCCTTACGGTCCTATCTGCATCAACTTTATGTTTCACTTAAGAGATACTCCTGTATACTGGGTGCCTCCTCACTCCCATCCCCTGCCTGATTCCGTCTACTCCCTGGGCATCACCCTCTCTGCCTTTCCTCCACTGCTCTGCTCTTGACTTCCCACACCATCTCTCCCAGCTCCCATCTGAGCAGCCTATTTCAGCCCTTAGCAGCTCAGGCTCTTACACTGGATATCCCCTTTACTCACATCACCCCCAGAAAGACTGCTGCCCCACAGCTTGTGCAGTTGCCACTCTTCTGCTTCCCACATGTACCTTACTCCCCGTACTTCCTCCAAGCACAGCTTCTCCTACCCTCCAGTTATACATACAAATGAGCATGAATAGATAGGCCACTGACAGATTAAGCTCAGTGGTACATTCATAAGGTAGACAAATGGCAGACTGGATGGGCCTTTTGTGTCCTTATCTGCCATCAACTTCTATGTTTGTGTTTCCATAAAGAGAGACTCGTCAACCATTCCAAACAATAAAATTCTCAACTCTGGCTATCCACTCAGGCAAAGTTGTGTTGGTGGGTCCTGCAACCACCTGCCCATTATACATTCAGTGCTCAGGTTAAACGTCAGCATATCACCTTCTATAATCTCGAAAGTCAACTGGTTAATGGAACCCTAACGCCTAAATAGGGAAATGTCTACTAGTTGTTTACCAGTGACAAAGTGAATCTTTACTTAACATTCGCTCAAAAGGAGCTACTGAGCAGCCCTAAAAGATGGATAATGGTTCTTATTCTACAGTTTCTCGCACAAACTGTACTTGGTGAGTTAAAATAATTTGTTATATAGTACATCGTCTGAAATAGTAGTAACCTTCCAAGAGTCTCTGGTTGGGGAGTATACCTCCAGTCTTCTATCATTTCTTTCCCTGGTGAGTACCGTCACTTTCCTGCCCCATTTCACCCAGATGTGGTACAGTGTTGTTCCCAGCAATCTAACCTATGTATAGGAGATCCGCCATTCTGAGAACTCCTCTTTTCTTAAATCATGTGGCCAGTTCTCTGTTTCTAGTTTAATCTATCTTGCCATTTTAGTCACTGCGTTGGGCACCTGGGCCCCTCCCTTCTTTCTTGACTGTGTTATGTGTTCGCGACTTTCCTTTCCTCTCAGGTCCTCGATAGGAGGTTAGTGGTGACCATTGAGCTATAAACAACAGGCTGTTTATCACTGTTGGATTTAATATGTATAGCACTATGTCATAAAATCCTTGATGTATATATCTTGTGTTTATGAAACCTAAATGTTGAAAATATTATGACACTAGGTGTTTTGATAGTTGTATCAAGTACTAGGTGACTGTATTACAGAATTGTTGGTGTTTTGTTAAATGCCAATTGGTACCATGCATTCCTGCTGTAAATTGAGCTAATCTGAAATACCATGGTGATTTGTATATCCCATATGCTCTGCATTGGAAAGTATATGTGACGTTGTGTTTTGAACCTGCTTATTGTCAATGCCCTTTGGGTAAACCTTGTTTCAAAGTTTCTGCACTGAGGTTCTTTGTTTGGCTTGTTCTGGTGTTGTGTTCGGGACTGTCCAAGGTCTTCGGATTAGTAAATCATCCTTTGCTGATCAGACGCCCAAGCTATGGTATGGCGGAGATTGCTCTTGACTGGTTTTTAGTTATTTGTCCAAATACCACTTAAAGTAGATTAAATTGAACATTTTCTAATAGATTTTTATTATGGGTGCCCAGGGTCCATTCTGGGCCACTTTTTGTTTATTGTGTTTAGACATTGTTCCATCTTTTACTGAATGACACTCATTGTCTGATTTATGCAGATGACATTATTTTGTACAAAGTTCTATTTCAGTGGAACTTAAATAAGTCTTTAACAAGGACTTTGTTGTACTTTGGAGCTGGTTAAATAGGAATTATGGTATTAATAACTCAAAACACAAATGCATGCTTTTTGATCTAGAATTAGACTCAATATCCAGAATTTGTCTATCTCTGATTATTGTAATAGATGGAGCAGGTAAACAATTGAAATATCTTGGAGTCCTGTTGACAATACTTGAGTTTTCAATCTTGTAAATTTTATTTCTCCAAATAAATCAGAGACTGGGTGTCTTATCAAGTTTCAATCATTCTGACTTACCAGCAAGGCATGCAATAGCTTATGTATTACCCCCAGTTAAATTATAATTCAGTTCTTCAAATTTGTCTAATAGAGAGTTATCCTTCACTAATGTGTTTCACGATTGCAGATTTACCTTTTCCCCTTTGTTCATTATTCATTGTAAACTGTGCAGACTATCTGCCTGGCTTCCTTTTTTCTCACAGGTTTTTGAATAGGAAAGGGTAGGGTTTTTCCACAGTTTTTGAAAGGGGGAAGGAAGGACTTTTACACAGGTTTAGAATAGAGAAAGGGTAGGTTTTACAGGTTTTGAATAGGAAAGGATAGTGTTTTCCACAGGTTTCTGCATTACTGTGTGCTGATGGATGTTTTGTGTATGATCCATACACTTGAAAAGTGTCTTACGGTGAAATGACAACTGATGGTAATGTAATGGTAATAAAAGGTAAATTATTTTGGTTTCTTTCATACTGTATAGCACTATATAAGATACTGTATGGTGGCCCAACACACCACTTTCGTAACGCCTTACTTAATTTGTTGTTGTCACTGTAACTATGAGATGCTGAAGAAACTAGATCCATTTTCTACACTATATAAAACCTGTGACGATATCTTGTATTTCATCTGTGAACCTTTGGTGAAGGTGTGTATCTGTATTGACAACCACCAACTATTTTATATAATGTAGGGGAAAATATCACAAAACATGGACTAAGTATAGTAGGGCAATATAAAAAATGTGTTAATTTTCCAAGGGCAACAGTGACCATAATATACAGGGTTGTATTTAGATAGCTGCACTGTTCATGCAAAGGAGATGATATAGGAAAAGACAGATCTTACCAGAGGTTCCACTGTAGGTCCTCACATATAGGACTTGCACCACCTGGCATCGCCACAGCAGACTTTTCTAGCACTACGTGGTGACCACCTGCCCAACATCACGTGACCAACAGAACACCTTCCAGTGCCAGGTTGTGCTGGTTAACATCGCTACCTGCTATGGGCTGTCTCGACGCTGGACCTCCTCATCTACACAACGACGTCCATGTGGATTCATCTGATGCTAGGTCTAACATTGGGTGATAATCGTCTCTGAACTGTCCCACATTACCCTTTGGGTATCCAAGAGATCCCTACCTAGGTGCTCCTCCAGAATGGAGCTTTAGCAGTTTACCCTGGATTCACCTTTACTCCAACTACATGGTTTCAATAAGAATAGACATGACGGTGGTTTATGGTTGATAATAATTTCCAGTGCGAATGAGGCACGAGACTTGTGTTTTATGACTTAGCACTGGAAGTGTTTTTATCGTTTACAACCACACCTCGAGTGTATTATTCCATTTATAAATGGGTATTGCACTTTGTAAACAGTAGAAAGAGGTGTGGTTTAGTTGAAGATATTATTTGACAACAACTAAAAATCAGATAAAATATTTCCTAATTGGATTAATTAGCAATCAGTTTTTAACTAGAACAGTTAAATGACACTGATAAAAACGGAAAGAGAATTGTATATAGATCGTAAACTATTTTAACATGTACTTTGATGTGTTTATGTATTTTCCCTGCTACTTAGGTTTGTTTTATTTAGATTTACAGTCTGTAGATGGGAGTGCGTGGTCCTTAGTGGCTACTGTGGTTTATGGTCTCTCTCTTCTTCCGCTTTTGAACACTTGTGGAATGTACTGTTTTGTGGAATGCACTTTTTTGGTGGGCTCGCTTAATGGAGGAGGATGGGAACTCATGTGAGGACTGCGCAGTTATGTTTAAATATTTTTTCTGGGACACAGTTTTTTTAGCGGGATGTATGGATGAAGTGGGTTGATGGCATGCGATTACCTGCTTACTGAGCAAATTTAAAAGATATTACATGGCTCAGAATATGCATTTTACTGTTTCTGTAAAGTGTGTGGTGGGGCAGGAGAGGCAGTACATTCTCCAGTTTGGTAGGCAGACAGAGTTTTAAACAGTGGAGGTTGAAGGATCTTGTAGGCTCCTGCTTTGCTGAAGAGGTGCTGTTGCTACTATATGCACTGATATGACACGCAAAGGCACCTTCAGCTAATCAAGCCTGAAATATCCCAACCCATTTTATATAGGTATTATCCTCCACCGACACCCTCCCTCTCCCCAGTCTCAACTGATCCACCTCCTCTCTGCTACTGGATTTCAGACCCTGATTCAGTCTTGCGTAAGGCCCAGGTCAGAACTGGTTTCGGATCTGAAACTAGCTCCTGCAACCACAGCTTCCTGTGTCCTTCCTGATCAGCTATCTTGCAACTGTCCAGACGGGGGACTGCAGGACGCTTCCCACTGATTTTAGACAATCATTCTGTCTGGGAGAGTGG
Source organism: Neoceratodus forsteri (assembly GCA_016271365.2). NCBI lineage: Eukaryota > Metazoa > Chordata > Ceratodontiformes > Ceratodontidae > Neoceratodus > Neoceratodus forsteri. Next base: position 1,407,130,953 of record CM028132.1, read on the forward strand.
ACTATGATTTATGTAATAGGAAGGATAGGCTTTTTCCAGGTTTTAAAAGGGAAAGGTAGGATTTTACCCACAGAATTTAGAATAGAGAAAGGTAGGTTTTTCACAGGTTTTGAAGATGGAAGAGATGATTTTTCCACAGGTTTTAGAATAGGAAACTATAAGGTTTTTTCCGTGTTTTTGAATAGGAAAGGTAGGTTTTTCTCAACAGGTTTTAGAATAGGAGAGGATAGGTTTTTTCCAAAGGTTTTGAAAGGAAAGGAGGGACTTTTTCACAGGTTTTAGAATAGAGAAAGGTAGGTTTTTCCCACAGGTTTAGAATAGGGTGATGGGTTTTTCCAAAGGTTTTGAAAAGGAAAGACTGGATTTTTTCCAGGTTTTAGTACAGGAAAGGATAGGGTGTCTCCATACATTTTGAATAGAAAAGGATAGGTTTTTCTCCACAGGTTTTAGTTTAGAAGAATAGATTTTCCCAGGTTTTAGAATAGGAACTGAGGGTTTTTCCACATGTTTCGGCATTACCATATCTGATGAAATGCCGTGTAGATGATCTATACACTTGAAAAGTGTTTATCGTGAAATATGGAAATTGATAGTAAATGCTAATGGTGATGTGCTAGTAAACTATTTTGTTTTTACTACTGTATAGTACACTATATGTATACTGTATGGTGGGCTCAATACACACCACTTTCATAACACTATTTAATTTGTTGTCTCACTGTAATCGTGAGATACTGAAGAAACTAGTCCATTTCATTAATTATATAAACTGTTGGTGACGATATCTGTATTTCATCTGTGAACCTTAGGTGATGTGTATCATTGCGGTATTGACAACCACTCAACTATTTTATATAATGTATAAAAATATATCAAAAATATGGGATGGGTATAGAGGATAGGTAACATAAAAAAATGTGCTAATTTTCCAAGGCAATACAGGGCTAAACATAATAGTAAAAGGTGTTACTAGATAGATTTTGTACCTTCGTATGTATAAAGGCTGAGATAGATAGGAAAAGACAGATCTTACTGGTGTCCATCATAGGTCATCATATAGGATTTGTTCACCTGCATCGCCATCGGCAGACTTTCAGCAATACCAGGGGACCACTTGCAGCATGCGTGACCAACAGAACACCTTGAGTGCGGGTTAGTTGTGCGGTTACAGCGTCAGTGACCCTGCTGTGGGTTGTCTGCTTGCTGGACCCTCCTCATCTACACATCGGGTCCAACGGATTCATCTGACCGGTCGATATTGGGGGCTTAGAATCGATTCTGAACTGTCCCACATTACCCTTTGGTATCCATGGATCCTACCTGGGTGCTCTACCCAGAATGGAGTCATTAGGTGTCACCCTGATTTGCCTTATTCCAACCATGGGGTTTCAAGTGATATCTCCACTGACACTCCTCCTCCCCTCCCCAGTCCGTGAGGATCCACTCCAAACCCTGGCTACTAGATTTCAGACCTGATCACTTGCGGGTGGGGCCATTGAACTAGATTCAGATCTGAACCAGGCCCTACAACCATGATTCCATGTATCCTTCCCTGACTGCTATTGCAACTATCAATGTCTCAGAGAAGACTCAGTAGGACGCTTCACTGACTTTGGACACTGGTCCTGTCATGATAGGACTTATATGTTTTATAATAGGGTATGATAGGCTTTTGTCCAAGCTTTTAGAACAGGGAAAGGGTAGGTTTTTCACATGTTTTAGAATAGAGAGGGTGTTTTTCTCCACTGGTTTGTGAATAGGAAAGGATGGGGTTTTCTCCACATATTTTGAATAGGGAAGGGTAGGGTTTTTTCCCATGTTTGAGTATATATAGTTTGATAGAAAATGATTGAACGTAGCCACACTTGTTTTTTGGTCATGTGACCCAGGGATGTAGATATACAGTCTGCCTCTTTGCCTATACTTCCTAACATGTAAACAAACTGCTTTTACTTTCCTTTAAATTTATTGGCTTGTACCTCATGATGCAATAGGTGGACACCCATTGACATGATTGGGCATACCATGGGTGGCTGGATAGGCACTCTTCTTTCTGCAGTTTTCTTTAATGAGAAATTAGGATCAGAAATTTCATCCGCCTGCAGAGATGTAAGAAAAGGTAATGCCTTATTTACCCTTTTATAATATATAGTATCCCTACAATGTAATAGAAGCAGTCTGATGAAAATGATTGAACTGTAGCGCTATCTATTTTGGTCATGTGATCAAAGTGATGTAGATATGGTACTGTCTGCCTTGATTTACCTATTCGTTTCTATCGTGAAACAGGCTGCATCTACTTTTACTTTCTAATTTATTTATGAACTCATAATGCAATAGGTGTGCCTCATGCTGGCTTCTTTAGTGGTTGTGTACTCAGCCAGGAATATGGTGGTGGGTCTATAAGAAATTAGTATCATAAATTTCATCCAAGCCCTGTAGAGTAAGAAATGTAATCCATTGACATTACCACTTTATAATGTAGTTATCACAATAGTTGTGTAACAGAAGCAGTTTGGTACAGAAATGATCAAATGGTAGCCGCTATATTGTTTTTTGTCATGTGATGGTGATGGCTTTGGCAGTCTGGATTAATTTAATTCTTCCCGTCATGTAAACGATACTTTTTTACTTGAATTTATTGGCATGCACCATAATGCAATAGGTGGACACCTATTGGCCAGTATGGGTATACATGGTGGTTGTATGGCAATTGGCATCTGCAGGGATCTGTAATGAAATTAGGATCAGAAATTCATCTAAGCCTCATAGATGTAAGAAAAGGTAACTATTGATATTTACCACTTATAAAGTATATCCCATAAACGGTAACAGAAGGATTTTTACAGAAAATGATTGAAATCTGCTATCTTGTTGGTCATGACCCAGGATGGGGCTTTGAACATTCTGGGCATTGATTTACTATCTTCTCTATCATGTAAAACAGGCTACTTTGTACTTTATTTTTGAATTTATTGGCATCCACCCATAATGCAATAGGTGACACCAGTTGGCCAGTATGACATACTGGGAGGTTGGTATAGCACCCTGGCTATCTGCATGTGGGTCTGTAATGAAAAATGCGATCAGAAAATCATCCAAGCTCTGCAGATGTGGCAGTGTTGTAATCCATTGATTTGCTCTTTATAATTTAGTCACAATATGTGTGTAATAGAAGGTTTGATAGAGAACATGATGAATGGAAGCCGCTATCCAATTTTGTCAGGACCCAGGGCATGTAGATATGGGTACAGTCTGATCTTGCTTATCTATCACTTCCTGTCACGTAAAATGGGTCATTTTTACTTTTACTTTTTGTCTTTATTGGCATGTACCCTATAATGCAATAGGTGGACACCTGTTGACTAGCAGGATATACCATGTGGTTGTATAGCCTGCCATCTGCAGTTGGGTCAATGAAAATTAAGGATCAGAATTCATCCAAGCCCTGTGATGTAAGAAAAGTTGTAACTACTGATTTGCAACATTTAGAATGCAGTTATCTTTGCCAACATGTAACAGAAGTAGTTGATATAGAAATGATCAAATGGTAGCTACCATCTTGTTTTTTGGTCCCAGGGGATGTAGATATGAGTACAGTCTATTTTGATTTACCATTCACTTCCTGTCATGTAAAATGTTACTTTACTTTACTTTTGAATTTATTGCATGCACTTATAATGCAATAGTGGACACTTCCTACCAGCATGGACATACCTGGTGGTTGGTATGATAACTTGGTATCTGCAGTTGGGTTATAATGAAAAATGAACAGAAATTTCATCCAAGTTCGCAGATGTGTTATAAGGTGTAACTGACATTTATTCTTTATAATGCAGTTATCACAATAAATGTGTAGAAGGACTGACAGAAAATGATTGAACGGTATCCGCCATCTTGTTTTTAGTCATGTGATCAGGGTTGTAGCTATGGTAAGTTGGTCTTTGATTACCATTCACTCCCTTCATGTAAAACAGATACATCTTACTTTCCTTTCCGTTTAGTGGTATATAACCCATAATGTAATAGGTGGACACCCCATTGGTCAGCATGGGTACTAGGTGGTTGTATGGCACTTGCTATATGCTGGTGGGTCTATAGTGGAATTAGTGATCACAATTTCATCCAAGCTCCTGCAGATGTTAGAAAAGTTGTAATACAGACATTTACTACTTCTATAATGTAGTTATCATAGAATGTGTACAGAAGCAGTTGATACAGAAAGTGATGGAATGGTGCCAACATCTTTTTTTGTCCTGTGACACAGGGATGTAGCTTGGGTACAATCTGCCTTGATTTACTATCACTTCCCGTCATGTAAAATGACTACTTTTTCTTTAATTTTTGAATTTATTGGCATGCACCCCATAATGCAATAGGTGGATACCCATTGCCAGTATGGCATACCATAGGTGGTTGGGTATAACCTGGCTATCTGCAGTGGTTGTATGTGGAATTGTGATCAGAAAATTCTTCTGCTTCCACAGATGTAAGAAATGTGTAATCATTGACATTTATCACTTTTATAATGTAGACCTACAATGTACAGAAGCGTTTGATACAGAAAATGATTGAATGATAGCCCCATTTCTGCTGGTCATGTGACCTAGGGATGGTTATGTACACTCTGGTTCTGACACTCATTCACTTCCCTGTCATGTAAAACAGGCTACTTTTACTTGTACTTATTAATTTATTGGCAGGCACCTTATAATGCAATGTGGACACCTATTGCCAGCATGGACATCCTAGGGTGGTTGGTATGCACCTGACTATTGCAACGGTCTATAGTGAAATTAGGATCAGAAATCACATGCTCTGCAGATGTAAGAAATGTAATTTGACTTTTTACCACTTTATAATGTTGTGATCCCACAACGTGTGGTGGTAGTCAGTTTGACAGAAAATGTTTGAATGTTCACATCTTGTTTTGGTCATGTGACCCAGGGATGTAGCTATGTAGGGTTCAGCCTGATTTACTCATCACTTCCCTTGTAAAACAGGCTACACCTTACTTTTCCTTTCAATTTATTGTATATTCCCATAATGCAATAGTGGACACCCATTGGTCAGCATGGGTATACTGGGTGGTTTGGTATGTACCTTAGCTATATGTTGGTGGGTCTATAAATAAATTATGATTATAATTCTTCTGCTTCCGGCAGATGTAAGAAAAGGTAATCCATTGTTTACGACTTTTAATGTAGTTAATACAATGTGTAAGAGAAGCTTTGATGGAGAATATGATGAATGGAAGCCGCCATCCTATTTTTGTTATATGACCCAGGCATGTAGATATGGGTACAGTGATTCTTGATTTACTATTCACTTCCTGTCAAAGTGCTACTTTTAACTTTTTACTTTTAAATTTATTGCATGCACCCATAATGCAGTAGGGATAACCTGTTGACCATATGACATACTATGGGTGTTGGGTATGGTACCGCCATCTGCAGTTGGGTCTATAATGGTACTATGATTGAAATTTCATCCAGCCTCAGATGTAAGAAAGGTAATCCGAGATTTACCACTAGAATGCAGTTAACCCTACTAACATGTAATAGAAGCAGTTTGACAGAAATGATCAAATAGTAGCCTATCTTGTTTTTGGTCCCAGACCCAGATGTAGATATGTGTCTGAGCCTGATTATTTATTCATTTCCCTGTCATGTAAATGGTACTTTTTACTTTTACTTTGAATTTATTGGCATGCACTCATAATGTAATAGGTGTTCTCATTGGCCAGCATGACATACTATGGTGGTTGGTAGATAACTGCTATCCAGTTGGGTCATAATGAAAATTAGGAACAGAATATCCAAGTCTGTAGATGTAAGAAAAGGTAATCCATTGATATTTACCATTTTTATAATGCAGTTATCACAATAATTGTACAGAAGTGATTGATGCAGAAATGATTGAACTGTATCCGCTATCTTGTTTTTGTCATGTGATCCAGGGGCTGGTAGTCTGTCTTGATTTCCTGGTTCACTCTTCATGTAAAACAGATGGATCTTATTTCCTTTCTCAGTTTATTGTATGTAACCCATAATGTAATAGGTGGACAATTATTGGTCAGCGCGGGTATATTAGGTGTTGGGTATGGCACCCAGCTATATGCTGGTGGGTCCATAATGAAATTAGTGATCAAATTTCATCCAGCCCTGTGATGTTAGGAAAGTTGTAATATATTGACATTTACCACTTTTATAATGTAGTTATCAGCAAATGTACAGAAGCAGTTTGATAATAAAATATGGAATGGAGCCAATATCTTGTTTTTGTCCGTGTACAGGATGTAGCTATGGGTACAATCTGCCTTGATTTACTCATTCACTTCCTGTCATGTAAAATGGACTGCTTTAATTTTGAATTTATTGGCATGCACCCATAATGGTTAGGTGGACACCTATTGCAGCATGGGTATACTAGTGTTGGGTATGGCACTTGACTATTTGCAATGGGTCTGTCGTGAAATAGATCAAAATTCATCCAGGCTCTGCAGATGGGCAGAAGTGTAATCCATGACATTACTACTTTTATATGTAGTTATCACAAATGTAGTAGAAGCAGTTTATATAGAAAATGATTGCATGTATCCGCCATCTTGTTTTTGTCATGTGACCCAGGGATGTAGCTATGAGAACAGTTGGTTCTGTTTACTATTCACTTAGTCATGTAAAATAGGCTACTTTTTTACTTTGTTTTTAAATTTATTGGCATGGACCCATAATGTAATAGGTGACATTCTATCGTTAGCATGACATACCAGGGTGGTTGGGTATGGCAATCTTATCTGCAAGGGGTCTGTAATGAAATAGGGACTGAAATTCATGCAAGCCTGCAGATGTAAGAAATGTAATCCATTGACATTTACCACTTTATAATGTTGTGATCCCTACAAACGTGTAACAGAACAGTTTGATACAGAAAATGTTTTAATGGTGTTGGCCATCTTGTTTCTGGTCATGGCCCTGTGTGATGTATGGGTGCAGTTGTGCCTTTGTTACTCATTCCTTCCTTCATGTAAAACAGGCCACACTTACTTTCCTTTTCAATTTATTGGTATGTTATCATAATGCATAGGTGATACTCCATTGGTCAGCATGGGTATACCAGGTGGTTGGTATGGCACCCTAGCTATATGCTGGTGGGTCTATAAAGTAAAATTGGTGATTATAAATTTCATCCAAGCCCGGGTAGATGTAAGAAAAGGTAATCATTATATTTATCACTTTTATAAGAACAATAAATGTGTAGAGAAGTAGTTTAGAGAAATATGATGGAATGGGTCCATCCCATTTTGGTCATATGACCTAGGGTGTAGATATGGGTACAGTCTGATTTCTGATTACTCATTCACTCTGTCATGCAAATGGGCTACTTTTTTACTTTACTTTTAAATTTATTGCATGCACCGCATAATGCAATAGGTGGACACCTGTTGACCAGTATGATATACCATGGGGGGTATGCACGCCGGCTATCTGCAGTTGGGTCTATAATGAAAATTATGATTGGAAATTTATCCGCTTCTGAGATGTAAGTAAAGTAATCCACTGAGATTTACTACTTTAGAATGCAGTTATCCCTACCAATATGTAATAGAAGTAGTTTGATACAGAAATGATCAAATGTAGTCATCTTTTTTTTGGTCCTGTGACCTAGGATGTAGATATGGGTACAGTCTGATCCTTGATTTACTTATTTACTCCTGTCCTGTAAATTGGCTTTTACTTTTTTTTTTGAATTTATTGGCATGCACCTCATAATGCAATAGGTGATACTTATTGGCCAGTATGACATGCCATGGTGGTTATGATAACCTGCTATCTGCAGTTGGGTCTATAAAGAAAATTACAAATAAAATTTATCCAAGCCCGGAGATGTGTGAAAAGGTGCAACCATTGACATTACCATTTTATAATGCAGTTATCACAATGTGTGCAGAAGCAGTTTGATGCAGAAAATATTGAACGGTATCTGCCATCTTGTTTTTGGTCGTGATCCAGGGATGTGCTATGGTACAGTCTGGTCTTTGATTTACCTATTCACTCTTCATAAACAGGATACATCTACTTTCCTTTCTTTATTGGTATGTAACCCATAATGCAATAGGTGACACCCCATTGTCAGCATGGGTATACTAGGGTTTGTGGCAAGTTATATGCTGCGGGTCTATAATTAAATTAGTGATCATAAATTTATCCGTTCTGAGATGTTAGAAAGTTGTAATAATTATTTACCACTTTTATAATGTAGTTATCATAATAAATGTGTACAGAAGCAGTTGATACAGAAAATGATGGAATGGTAGCCAACATCTGTTTTGGTCCGTGGACAGGGTATCTATGGGTACAATCGCCTTGATTTACCTATTTACTTCCCTGTCGCAAATGACTACATTTTTCTTTATTTTGAATTTATTACATGCCCCCTATAATGTGGACACACAGTATGGGCATACTATAGGTGGTTGGTGGTGTAACCTGTTATCTGCAGCTGGTCTGTATGAAATTATGGATCAGAAAATTATCTAAGTCACAATAGATGTAAGAAATGTTATCAATTGACATTTATCACTTTTATATGTAGTTATCCCTACAAATGTTAAAGAAGCAGTTTGATACAGAAAATGATTGAATGGTTGCTTCCATGTTTTTTTTGGTCATGGACCCAGGGATGTAGCTATGGGTACAGTCTGGCCTCGACTATTTTATTCACTTCTGTCATAAACAGGCTACTTTTGCTTGTACTTTATTAATTTATTGGCAGCCTATAATGGAATAGGGTGGACACCTATTGGCCAGCATTACATACCAAGGTGGTTGGGTATGGTACCAAGACTATTTGCAAATGGGTCTGTAATGTGAAATTAGGCTCGAAATTCATCCAGCCCTGTAGATGTAAGAAAATGTAATCCATTGACATTTACCACTTTTATAATGTAGTTATCATAATAAATGTGTGTAGAAGCAGTTTGATACAGAAATGATCAAATGGTAGCCGCCATCTTTTTTGGTCCTGTGACACAGGGATTAGATATGGGTACAGTCTGAGCTTGATTACTCTTTTCACTCTGTCATGTAAAATGGTTACTTTTACTTTTTTTTTTTAATTTATTATGCAACTTTACGTAATAGGTGGCACTTATTGGCCAGCATGGACATACTATGGTGGTTAAGATAACTCGGTTATCTGCAGTTGGGTCTAATGAAAGATTATGATCAAATTTCATCCAAGCTCAGTGATGTAAGAAAAGGTATAACCATTGACATTTACCATTTTATAATGCAGTTATCATAAATGTGGCAGAAGCAGTTTATGAGAAATGATTGGTCGGGTCTCGTTTATCTTGTTTTTGGTCATGTGATCCAGGGATTTAGCTATGGGTACAGTCTGGTCTTTGATTTACTCATTCACTTCTTCTGGCAAACAGGGTATCATCTTACTTCCTTTCTCAGTTTATTGGTATGTAACCCATAATGCAGTAGGGACACCCCATTGTCAGTATGGTATACTCAGGGTGGTTGTATGTACTCCAGCTATATGTTCTGGTCTATAATGAAATTAGGATTGTAATTTCATCCGCTCCTGCAGACATTAGAAAGTTGTATACATTGAATTTACTACTTTTATAATGCATTGGTAATAAATGTGTAATAATAGTTGATACAGAAATGATGGAATGGTAGCTACCATCTTGTTTTGGTCCTGTGACACAGGGGATGAATATACAATCTGGGCCTTGATTACTCTATTCACTTCCTTGTCATGTAAAATGACTACTTTTACTTTTACTTGAATTTATTGTATGCACCTATAATGCAATAGGTGGACACTTCATTGGCTAGCATGGGCTACCATGGTGGTTGGATGAATCGGGCAATCTGCAGGTGGGTCTGTATTGTAAATTGGGTAAATTATCCACGCCCCTGCAGAGTAAGAAATGTAATCCATTGATATTTATCACTTTATAATGGATCACGCAAATGTAACAGAAGCAGTTTGATACAGAATATGATTGAACGTATCCGCATCTTGTTTTTGGTCGTGATCCAGGGATGTCTATGGGTACAGTCTGGTCTTTGATTTACTATTACTCTTCATGTGCAGGATACATCTTACTTTTCTCTCAGTTTATGGTATAAATCTATACTGCAATAGGTGGACACTCCATTTCACATGGGTATGCTAGTGGTTGGTATGGCACCACATATGCTGGTGGGTCTATAATTTGAAATTATGATCATAAATTTCATCCAAGCCTGCAGATGTTAGAAATGTAATAATTGATATTTACCACTTTATAATGTAGTTATCAATGTGTATAGAAGCAGTTGATACAGAAATGATGAATGGAGCTAAATCTTGTTTTGGTCCGATACAGGGATGTAGCTATGGGTACAATCTGGCCTTGATTTACTATTCACTCTGTCATGTAAATGGACTACTTTTTCTTTAATTTTGAATTTATTGCGCTTCTATAATGCAGTTGTGACACCCTATTGTCAGCATGACATACCATAGTGTTGGTATGCAACCCGCTATCTGCAGGCTTAATGAAATTAGGATCATAAAATTTATCTAAGCCACAATAGATGTGAGAAAATGTAATCCATTGACATTTATCACTTTATAATGTAGTTATCCTTGCCAATGTAATAGAAGCAGTTTGATGCAGAAATGATTGAATGGTTCCGCTATCTTGTTTTTGGTCATGTGACCAGGGATGTAGCTATGGTACAGTCTGGGCTTATTCTTTTCATTTCCTGTCATGTAAAACAGGCTACTTTACTTGTATTTATTACTTATTGCAGGCACTTTATAATGCAATAGGTGGAGTCTCATTGGCTACATGGCATACTAGGTATGGTATGCACTGACTATTTGCAATGGGTCTGTATGTGAAATTAGGATCAGAAAATCATCCAGGCCCTGTGCATAAGAAAATCCATTACATTTACCACTTTTATAATGTAGTTATCATAATAAATGTGTAGCAGAAGCAGTTTGAGTAGAAAGATCAAATGGTATGCTTATCTTGTTTTTGGTCCTGTGACCCAGGGATGTAGATATGGTACAGTCTGTTTCTGATTTACTCATTGCCTCCTGTCGTGTAAAATATTTTGCTTTACTTTTTGATTATTGCATGCACTCATAATGCAATAGGTGGCACCTTTGTGATAGATGGACATACCATGGGTGGTTGGGTAGACAACCGCTATCTGCAGTGGTTCTTATAATGAAAATAGATCGAAATCATCCAAGTCCGTGATGTGGGCAGTGTATAATCCATGACATTTACCATTTTATAATGTAAGTATTACACAAATGTAGTAGAAGTAGTTTGATGCAGAAATGATTGAACGTATCCGCGATCTTTTTTTTCATGTGATCCAGGGATGTAGCAGGTACAGTTGGTCTTTGATTTGCTTTTTCACTCCCCTCATGTAAAACAGGATACATCTTATTTCCTTTTCAGTTTATTGGTATAACCTATAATGTAATAGGTGGACACCCTATTGGTAGCATGGGTATACTAGGGTTGTTGCACTTCAGCTATATGCTGGTGGGTCTATAATGTGAAATTATGATTATAAATTTCATCCAAACTCTGCAGACATTAGAAAGTTAACATTGATATTTATCACTTTTATAATGTAGTTCTATAATAATTGTACAGTTGAGTTTATATGAAAATGATGGAATAGCTACCATCTTGTTTTGTTCCTGTGACAGGGATGTAGCTAAGGTACAATCGGTTTGATTTACCATTCACTTCGTCATGTAAAATGGACTACTTTACTTTATTTTTGAATTTATTGGCATGCACTCTATAATGCAATAGTGGACAATTGTCCAGCATGGTATACTATGGGTGGTTGGTATGGCAACCTGCCATCTGCAGGTGGGTCTGTAATGAAATTAGGATCATAAATCTTCCACGCCCTGCAGATGTGGGAAATGTGTAATCCATTGATATTTATCACTTATACGTTGTGATACTACAATGTGTACAGAAGTAGTTTGATAAGAATATATTGAACGTATCTTATCTTGTTTTTGGTCATGTACCCAGGGATGCAGCTATGGGTACAGTCTGGTCTTGATTTACTTTTCACTCTTCATGTAAACAGGATACATCTTACTTTTTCTTCTCAGTTTATTGGTGTAACCCATAATGTAATAGGTAGACACCATTGGTCAGCATGGGTATACTGTGGGGTGGTTAGGTATGGCACTTGTATTATATGTTGCGGGTCTATAATTTGAAATTAGTGATCATAAATTTTATCCAAGCCCCGTAGATGTAAGAAAGTTGTAATACATTGACATTTACCACTTTACAATGTAGTATTATAAATGTGTAAATAGAAGCAGTTTGATACAGAAATGATTTAATTGTAGCCACCATCTTGTTTTGGTCCTGTGACAGGGATGTATGTGGGTACAATCTGTGCCTTGAATTACTCATTCACTTCCCTGTCGTAAAAACAGTCTACTGTTTACTTTACTTTTTAATTTATTGGCATAGCCCTTAATGCACATGGACACCCTTCGCTAGCATGGGCATACCATGGGTGGTAGGTGGCAACCCAGCTTTCTGCAGGTGGGTCTGTAATGTGAAATTAGGGATCAGAAAATTCATCCAATCCCCAACACATGTAAGAAAATATGTAATCCATTGACATTCATCACTTTTGTAAAGTAGTTAACCCTACAAATGTTTAACAGATGCAGTTTGATACAGAAAATGATTCAACGGTAGCCGCCATCTTGTTTTTGGTCCTGTGACCCAGAGGATGTAGCTATGGGTACAATCTGGGCCTCGACTTACTCATTCACTTCCCTGTCATGTAAAACAGGCTACTTTTTACTTTTACTTTTTGAATTTACTGGCATGCACCCCATAATGCAATAGGTGGACACCCCATTGGCTAGCATGGACATACCAGGGGTGGTTGGGTATGGCACCCTGGCAATTTGCAAATGGGTCTGTATTGAGAAATTAGGGATCAGAAAATTTATCCAGGCCCCTGCAGATGTAAGAAAATGTGTAATCCATTGACATTTACCACTTTTATAATGTAGTTATCACAATAAATGTGTAGCAGAAGCAGTTTGAAACAGAAAATGATTGAACTTTATCCGCCATCTTGTTTTTGGTCATGTGACTGAGGGGATGTAGCTATGGGTACAGTGTGGGCCCTGATTTACTCATTCACTTCTCTGTCATGTAAAACGGGCTACTTTTTACTTTTTCTTTTTAAATTTATTGGCATGCACCCCATAATGCATTAGGTGGACACCCTATTGGCCAGCATGGGCATACCAGGGGTGGTTGGTTGGTTATGGCAAACTGGCTATCTGCAAGTGGGTCTGTAATGGAAATTTGGGATCTGTAAAATTCATCCAAGCCCCTGCAGATGTGGTAAGAATGTAATCCATTGACATTTACCACTTTTATAATGTTGTGATCCCTACAAAAGTGTAACAGAAGCAGTTTGATACAGAAAATGTTTGAATGGTGTCAGCCATCTTGTTTTTGGTCATGTGACCCAGGGGATGTAGCTATGGGTACAGTCTGTGCCTTGACTTACTCTATTCACTTCCTATCATGTAAAACAGGCTACATCTACTTTTTCCTTTCTCAATTTATTGGTATGTTACCTCATAATGCAATAGGTGGACACCCTCATTGGTCAGCATGGGCATACTCAGGGTGGTTGGGTATGGCACCTAGCTATATGCATGTGCGGGTCTATAAAGTAAAATTAGTGATTATAAATTTCATCCAAGCCCCAGCAGATGTAAGAAAAGGTGTAATCCATTGACATTTACCACTTTTATAATGTAGTTATCACAATAAATATGTAAGAGAAGCAGTTTGATACAGAAAATGATTGAACGGTAGCTGCCAACTTGTTTTTGGTCCTGTGACCCAGAGGATGTAGCTATGGGTACAGTCTGGGCCCTGATTTACTCATTCACTTCTCTGTCATGTAAAACGGACTACTTTTTTCTTTTAATTTTTGAATTTATTGGCATGCACCCCATAATGCAATAGGTGGACACCCCATTGGCCAGCATGGGCATACCATGGGTGGTTGGGTATGACAACCTGGCTTTCTGCAGGTGGGTTAGTAATGTGAAATTAGTTATCAGAAAATTCATCTAAGCCCAAACAGATGTAAGAAAATGTGTAATCCATTGACATTTATCACTTTTATAATGTAGTTATCCCTACAAAAGTGTAATAGAAGCAGTTTGATACAGAAAATGATTGAATGGTAGCCGCCTTTTTGTTTTTGGTCATGTGACCCAGGGGATGTAGCTATGGGTGCAGTCTGGGCCTCGACTTGTTCATTCACTTCTGTCATGTAAAACAGGCTACTTTTTTACTTGTACTTTTTTAATTTATTGCAAGCACCCCATAATGCAATAGGTGGACACCCCATTGGCCAGCATGGACATACTAGGGTGGTTGGGTATGACAACCTGACTATTTGCAAATGGGTCTAGTAATGTGAAATTAGGGATCAGAAAATTCATCCAGGCCCCTGCAGATGTAAGAAATGTAATCCATTGACATTTACTACTTTATAATGTAGTTATCACAATAAATGTGTGGCAGAAGCAGTTTGATACAGAAAATGATCAAATGGTATCCGACGTATCTTGTTTTTGGTCATGTGACCCAGGGATGTAGCTATGGGTACAGTCTGGGCCCTGATTTACTCATTCACTTCTCTGTCATGTAAAACGGGCTAATTTTTACTTGTACTTTTTTAATTTATTGGCAGGCACCCCATAATGCAATAGGTGGACACCCCAATGGTCAGCACGGGTATACCAGGGGTGGTTGGGTATGGCACTCACTATATGCTGGTGGGTCTATAAGCTAAAATTAGTGATCATAAATTTCATCCAAGCCCCAGCAGATGTAAGAAAAGGTGTAATCCATTGACATTTACCACTTTTAAATGTAGTTATCACAATAAATGTGAAGATAGGCAGTTTGATACAGAAAATGATGAAAACGTAGCTGCCATCTTGTTTTTGGTCATGTGACCCAGGGATGTAGCTATGGGTACAATCTGGGCTTTGATTTACTCATTCACTTCCCCACCATGTAAAACAAGCTACTTTTTACTTTTCCTTTTTGAATTTATTGGCAGGCACCCCATAATGTAATAGGTGGTCACCCCATTGGCCAGCATGGACATACCAGGGGTGGTTGGATATGGCACCTCGGCTATCTGCAAGTGGGTCTGTAAGGTGAAATTAGGGATCAGAAAATTCATCCAAGCCCCTGCAGATGTAAGAAAATGTGTAATCCATTGACATTTACCACTTTTATAATGTTATCCCTACAAACGTGTAACAGAAGCAGTTTGATACAGAAAATGTTTGAATGGTGTCAGCCATCTTGCTTTTGGTCATGTGACCCAGGGGATGTAGCTATGAGTACAGTCTGTGCCTTGATTTACTCATTTACTTCCCCATCATGTAAAACAGGCTACATCTTACTTTTCCTTTCTCAATTTATAGATATGTAACCCATAATGCAATAGGTGGACACCCCATTGGTCAGCATGGGTATACCAGGGGTGGTTGGGTATGGAACCCCAGCTATATGCTGGTGGGTCTATAAAGTAAAATTAGTGATCATAAATTCATCCAAGCCCCGGCAGATGTAAGAAAGGTGTAATCCATTGACATTTACCACTTTTATAATGTAGTTATCACAATAAATGTGTAAGATAGGCAGTTTGTTTCAGAAAATGATGAAACGGTAGCTGCCATCTTGTTTTTGGTCATGTGACCCAGGGGATGTAGCTATGGGTACAATCTGGGCTTTGATTTACTCATTCACTTCCCAACCATGTAAAACAAGCTACTTTTTACTTTTTCCTTTTGAATTTATTGGCAGGCACCCCATAATGTAATAGGTGGTCACCCCATTGGCCAGCATGGACATACCAGGGGTGCTTGGGTATGGCACCCTGGCTCTCTGCAAGTGGGTCTATAATGTGAAATTAGGGAACAGAAATTTCATCCAAGCCACTGCTGCCATAAGAAATGGGTAATCAATTGACATTTACCACTTTTATGATCTAGTGATCTCAATAAATGAGTCACAAGCATTTTGACACAAAAAAATGACTGAATGGTGTCAGCTATCTTGTTTTTCATCGTGTGACCCTGGGTAGGTAGCTATAGGTGCATTCTGGCCCTTGATTTACTCATTCACTACCCTATCATGTGAAACAGGCTACTTCTTACTTTTTCTTAATGGATTTTGTGACATGTACCCCCATAATCCAATAGGTACCCCCCCATAGGCCAGCATGGCCCTACAATTGGTGGTCCATTCTGGTCACTCTCATAATCTGTAGGTGAGAAACCAATGTGAAATTTGGAGATCAAGTGATGGCAGCCTGAGCGAAGACAGTTTCTTCCCGGAGCTCCGCTCTCAGTCTCCCGATTTAAACTTCATATAGCGGTATCTTCACACAAAAACCGGCTCCAATAAGGCTGAGCAATTGTGGATTTCCCTCCAGCACTAGAACTCAGTGGTTTAATGGAAGTGTACATGAAGAAGGCACTCCCAAGGCACTCCCCTCCATGGACACCGGAGAAAGAAAAGGCCACAAAGCGGGCTAAGCAGCAGGCCGCTAGCGTACCCAAGTTGCCCACGTCAGAAGTTGCCCTGTCTGAAAGCAGGTTTATGGAGATCATGCAACCTCTCCAGTGGCTATCGCCTCAATTTCTGAGGATTTACAGGAGATTAAAGGGGCAGTGGATGCGCTGTCTAGAAGGGTCGGGGACTCGGAGTCTAGGATCACATCGTTGGAGAGAAAACAAGAGAGGAGTGAGATGGAGTTAACTAATATGAAACGCAGAATGAAGAAGTTAGAAGACAAGCTGGAGGATTTAGACGGTCACAGTAGAAGGAATAATTTGATAATAATCGGGTTGCCAGAAAAGGAAGAAGGGAGTGCCATAATAACTTTCTTGCAGAAATTCTGTTGCAAAATAGCTGGTGCTCCTCCAGGGGGTTGGGAGTACGTTATTGAGAGAGCCCACCGAGTGCTGCGCCCACCACCAACCCAGGGCCAGCCACCCAGACCAATAATTTTTAAATTTTTGAACTATCTGGACAAACAACATGTGCTTTCCAAGGCGAGAGATGTTAGCGAGCTGACATGGGAAGGCAAGAAGATACGTATTACTCAGGACTTGCCCCACTCGGTGAGGGTACGGAGGCAAGAGCTGCACCCGATTGTATCCAAATTTGTGGTGGCTTCTAAACCATTCAGGGTCAAGTACCCTGCCGTACTGATGATAAAACATGAGGACAAATGGCTAGCATTTGAATCCCCTGCGCAAGCTATACAGGAGCTGAAAATAATTTTTCCAGATCTCTACAAATGATCAGCAGAAGGATGATCCTTTGACAAGGGCACTGTAAACGGCGAAACAATAGCGTAAACTGAGGGTCCAGTGGGTAATATATGATGTGTGGACAGATTTCTCTGTGAGAAGTAACAGAGGAATATTAATATTGACTCTTTGTGGTGATTTGTCGCTTGGTGATAATAGACCCCTGCTGGTGGTCTGAGGTAATGCAGAATGGGTCAGGGCTGTTTGTAATTCAGACTCCCGGAGTGGATCAGAGCTGATCAAAGTAGTTAATCTCCACATGGAAAGTAGTTTACATGTACTCTGACACTCCGATCTGTATAGGACCCCTTGCCCTGTGCCACTTGTATCTGTGTGTATGAGGTAAACTTGATTCACACGGCCTGATAGCATGGACCTGTCTGCTCTTTGAGGAAGGACTTGTTTATGATGATGAAACGTGCTGTAGTTACTCCTTCCCTCGGTTGATGGTACATCCTGGGTGCACCGGCTTCTTTAGTCATACTAACATACTATTTGCCAGCAGATTAGGCCTTACGGTCTATCGAGTCTGCTCGAACCTAGATCCTTAGTTGGGTGCCGAGACCCTCCCATCCCTTATGCTCCAGAAACTCCTATCATCCATCCCCACCCCACCTAGTCGAATGAGTGATGGCACTAGGAGACTGATTAATCGAGATGGTGGATGCTGAACGGAGAATTTCGGGGGTCTGTCCTGGATTGATCAAATAGAGTCTATGGATTGGGTCATGCAATGTGCATCAGACTTGCATACAGGACCTGACTACTAAGGATTTCCTCCTTTTTTTTTTTTTGAATCAGCGGTTGCTGTGGGGACTGTTGATCTCTGCACTGGCTCATTAAAGCTTTTTAGTTGATGATTTAAGACACCTTATTGGTAATGGTCAGCTCAAACTTATTGGGGCGAGCAGCTACATAACTGTTAGAGTTAAGATCCGCTAGCTAGGTTCGTTGTTGTTAAAGTGTAGTTCTATACATGGTTTATTAGCGAGGGAGGGGGGCTCTGGGGGGGGCTGAGTAGTTTGGGCTGCTTAGAAGTGAATCACATGGTATAAAGTAAATAGGAGTGCAGTTTATTTGAACTGGAGTATGTTTGGGGTACTGGGGCAGGGGGGTTTTAGTTGGGTGATAATAGAACTGAGGGGTTGGAGGACTGTGGGCCAGAAGGAGAAGGTTGGGCCTCATGGAGTGAGTGGGGGGATCCAAGGCTGCACATCGTCAGGGTTCTTCAAGGATATCTTAAGTCAGGAGGTCTGTAAATACTTTAATAGAACTGTGGTACAACCCACTGATATATCTCTTATGCACTTGTGTTTAAGATTAATGGTTGGACAACATGAGTAACCTATATAAGTTTGTCAGCTGGAATGTTAAAGGAGCCAAGGATAGGGTTAAGAGACAAATTATATTAAGGCACCTACGTCAATTGGGAGTACAACTTGCCTTTCTGCAAGAGACGCACCTAAAGAGAAGTGACATCCAGTACTTCAGAAGGGCATGGGAAGGGCAAGTCTTTGGGGCAGGGACATCCACGAATAGGGGAGGGGTAGCCATCCTCATAGCAAGGAGCACTCCTTTTAAAATGGTCGAAGAAATTTGGGATCCGGAAGGTCGATACATTATAGTACATGGCTTGCTAGAGTCACACCCGATATTATTGGGGTCAATATATGGCCCCAATTGCGATTCCCAGCCTTTTTTTATGAGATTATTGAATATGGTTGTGTCTAATCCTGAGACATTTACGTTATTAGGTGTGGACTGGAATCTAGTACTTCAAAATGACTTGGATAGATCATGTAGGGCGAGGCGAGGACTATCGCCAGCACAAAGAGCGCTGAAGGATCTCATTAGTAAGGCCGCCCTGGTAGACGTTTGGCATGTAATCAATCCAACGGCACGGCAATACACTTTTTTCTCCGCTGTACACAAGACATATTCACGAATTGACTATGTGTTAGTTAGTTCATTTGCAATGTCAGGGGTAACACAGGCAGATATATCTGCCAGAGTAATATCTGATCATTCGACACAAAGCACATTTGCTGGAGCTGGAAGGATACTGCTTTCTTCAACTGCGAGCTGTGTGAGAAATTCTATATTGCACTTGATATCTGCAACAAACGTGCACTTTTGCTTAATTCTGTGGGAGGTGAAACTAACTACCCTTGGTAATTGCTTTTTATTCACAAATTTATTTAGGGTTTAACCAAGAAGGGGCTTGTAAACTCTGTTTATCTTGTTAGTAACTTCAGAAGGATTTAAATACTGCATTTGGGTAGGTCCTTGGAGGTAGCTAGATTGTCTACTAGGATTTGCTGACAGTTAAACTATTTTTAAATTTCAGGTGGCTGAGGAGTTGAAAAGAAACTTGCAAACTCTGCTTATCTTGGAAGTAACCTCATAAGTGTTTAAATACTTATTCTGGTTGTCCCTTGGGGTAGCTGGATTGACTACTAGGCTTTTGGGACTGAAACTATTTTTAAATAATTTACTGGTGCGTAGGAGTTTGTGATAGTTAAACTCTTTTAAACAGAGTTACTGGGGTTAAGGAGTGGTCACAGAAAAACCTGCAGTGTGAAACAGGAAAAAGACGGTCTTTCAAGCAACAGAGGGTGGTGGATTAAGGTTTACATTTGTTTGTTACAATTCTTAAGATTTTCAGTGCAGGAAGAGTTTAAAGCACAGCTGACTTATTTTAGGGCAGACAGCTCTCAGAGCACAAACCACCAGGCCTGTTTTGGGGCTGGGAAGGTTTACCTGTGTCTGACTTGGATGTGTGGATTTTCTCTGATTGATTAGCAGGGTATTCTCTATCATATTGTTGTGTAGGCATCTTCCTGACAGGAAGGCACTCATTGCAGCAGTGGGTCAGAGCTTCTAGCTGATTGTTTTGCGAGGGCACAGTTTAGGCCCAACCTTCCCACCCTCACCCCACCCACCCTGGAAATAGTTCCTTTATACCTGGGGTTCTGACATCATTTCCTCAAGAGTGCAAGGTGCATGTCACTGTCATATCCTCTCTAGCACACTGCACTGACAATATAAGCATAAACATTGTATAATATAAATATATATTTCTACATTACAAACCAATCACACACAAAAAAA
Organism: Neoceratodus forsteri; assembly: GCA_016271365.2. Lineage (NCBI taxonomy): Eukaryota > Metazoa > Chordata > Ceratodontiformes > Ceratodontidae > Neoceratodus > Neoceratodus forsteri. The sequence goes on from CM028132.1 coordinate 1,407,151,515, forward strand.
AAAAAAAAATGTGGGAGTAGTGCAATGTAATGGCTGTGGGCAGCAGTCTTCCAGGAGTCTTTCTGGAGGCTGGATGCTGCCCTATTTGCAGACAACTGTCTGCCCTGAGGGAGGAAGTTGCCTCTTCAGGCCACACTGGACAGTAGTACGGGACCTTCCCCAGGCCACAATGGACAGTTGGAAGGAACCTCCCCATCCAGGGAGCACCAAACCACCACCACTACCTCAGAGGTTGCAAAGAAAGCAGCAGTTGGACCACAGTGGGCTCAGGGAGGATGAGGATGGTGAAACAGAGCACACCCAGTCAGATGTTACACACACAATCCATACGCGCATTCTGGGGAGCATAGCTCCCCATAGATACACCCACAGAGGAGACTAAGGAGGCTGAGGACAACTGTCACAAGGAGGCCCACAGGAAGGAGGCAGAGGACACCACAAGGAAAGGAAGCAGCCCTGGTGGGGGACTCAATTATTAGGGGATAGAACTGGGAGGAGCTGGGAAATCTGAAGTAAGGTGCCTGCCTGGTGCCATGGCTTGGAGCGACAGGAAGCGCATCCTCAGGATCACAACAACAGCTGCAAGGGATTCTGAGCTGGATGTAATTGTCCACCTAGGGACAAATGACTTGGCTAATCATGAGGTTAGAGCAGTGCAGGAGGACATTGCAGAGTTGGGGAGGGGCCTAAGACAAGTAGCAAACACAGTATCCTTCTCAGAGGTGCTGCCTGTCAAAGGCATGGGGAGGCGAGGGTAATTGCAGCATGCAGTTTAATGAATGGTTGAAAAATGGTGCGGAGCACAGGGGTTTGGCTTCATTGGGGACTGGGGTTCCACCTGGAGGACACCAGCCTATACTGACAGGATGGTCTGCATCTGTCCAGGAAGGAACAAGTCTTTTGAGCAATCGGTTTAAATGCTTCATTGGCAAGCTTTTAAACTAGTCAATGGGGAGGCACTGACAAGCAGCAGAAAAATCCCAGCCTCCCTACAAAACAGGGTACTAAATGAGAAAAAGACCAAGGTAGAACGGTCAGTGGGGATGCTGTAAACAAAAGGTAAGGCCATCAAAAAATGGAGAGCAATGAGTACCAATGCCCGTAGTCTAGGTAACAAGCTTCCTGAATTAGTGGCCTTGATGGAGGAGGAACATCTGGATATCATGGCAGTCACAGAAACATGGTACACACAAAACCATGACTGGGACGTAAACATACCAGGATACACTATCTACAGAGGGGACAGAGAGGGAAAAGAGGGGAGGAGTAGTTCTTTACATAAGGGAAGGAATAAAGCAACAGAACAAAAGGGTAAACAGGGAGGAGAAGAAGCACTGTGGGTAAATTTGGAGACTGGCAATGGCACCACAATCCGCACAGGGGTTGTACATAGACTCTTCTCAGGGGGAGGAAATGGACAAGGAAATGATAGAAAGTATACTTAGAATGGCAGAAAAAGGGGAGATATTGCTGATGGGTGATCTGAATATGCCAGATGTTAACTGGAGTGCAGTTGCAGCTGCCACTTGAAGAGTGCAGTTATTCTAGATGCCCTACAGGGGGCATGCCTTAGACAACTAGTACTGGAGCCCACTCGAGAGGGAGCAATACTAGACTTGATACTCTCAAATGGAGATGGAGAGAGGATCACAGATGTAGAAGGGGTAGCCATCTGGGAACTAGCGACCATCCGAACAGTATGGTTCACAAACACAGCAATAGAGTCAAGCTTACAAAGACAAAGTACTGGACTTTAGGAGGCTGACTTGCCAAATGGGTGAGTGCCTAAGGAATGCACTAGCAAATGGGCGGAAGGAGGTGGAAGAACAATGGGAATAAAAAACTGCCATCACAGAGGTAACGAGCCTTTGTGTGAAGCAAATAAACAAAACAAGATGATGTAAGAAACTACTATGGTTCTCAAAGGAAGTGGCAGTGAAGGTTCAAGAGAAAAAGAAAGCATTCAGGAAGTACAAGGAATCAGCAGGAGCAGGACAGAAACTGTATCAGTTAAAGCAAAAGGAGGCTGGGAAGGCAGTCAGAACAGCAAAGGCCCAAACTGAGGAAAAGATAGCCAACTCAGTTAAGAAGGGAATAAAACCTTTATAGGTACATCAGGGAGCAAAGGAAGACCAAGGGAGGGATAGTGAGGCTTAATAAAGGGAGGGAGGGTGGGCAGAGGAGAATGTGAAAAGGCAGAGATGCTAAACAAATATTTTGCTCAGTATTTACAAAGGAAGAGGGAGGTACATAAACAAAACAGTAGTAACACCTGGATACAGAAGTTGATACCAGCCCATTTACAGAAGAAAGGGTTCTGAAAGAACTCTTAAAACTGAAGGTGGACAAAGCAATGGGGCCTGATGGGATTCATCCAGAATTCTAAAAGAACTAAGGGTAGAACTAGTGACACCACTGACTACCCTCTTTAACAAATCATGGGAGGATGGGGTGGTACCGAGGACTGGAGGAGGGCAGATGTGATTCCCTTCACAAAAGTGGGCAAGGCAGAAGCAGGAAACTATAGACCTGTTAGTTTAACCTCAGTGATAGGGAAAATGATGGAATCACTTCTAAAGGAAAGAATTAGTCACGTATCTAGAGGCTAGAAGGGACAGGACCCTAGGCAGCATGGATTCACAGCGGAAGGTCATGCCAGACGAATCTGATAGATTTCTTTGACTGGGTGACCAAAGTAGTAGATCAGGGAGGGGCTGTGGACATGGTCTACCTAGACTTTAGCAAGGCATTTGACACAGTCCCACACAAAAGATTAATATATAAGTTAGCCAGCCTGGGAGTGGGTCCCAAGATGACAGCCTGGGTAAAGAATTGGCTGGAGAATAGGACACAGAGAGTAATAGTAAATGGAGTCCACTCAGAAGAAAGGAGGGTTACTAGCGGGTACCAGAGGGTTCAAGATAGGACCAGTCCTCTTCAATGTCTTTATAAGCTACATTGCAGAAGGACTGGAAGGAAAGATGTCTCTTTGCAGATGACACTAAGATCTGCAACAGAGTTGATGCACAGGGTGGGTGGAAAGGATGAGAAGGGACTTGGCAAGGTTAGAGGAATGGTCAAATGTATGGCAGCTTAGATTCAATGCTAAGAAGTGCAAGGTAATGCACCTGGGAAACACAAACCCAGGGAAGAGTACACAATGGGGGTGAGATACTAACAACAACAAAATGGAAAGGAGCTGGGGGTAGTCATATCAGATGACCTAAAGGTGGGCAAGCAATGTGAGAAGGCAGCAAGGAGGGCTGGGGATACTGGGATGCATAGGAGAGGCATCACCAGTAGAAAACAGGAAGTTATTATCCCTCTGTACAGACAGCTGGTGAGACCCCATCTGAGTACTGTGTGCAGTTCTGTGAGACCCAATCTCGCAAAGACATAGACAGGATGGAAGCTGTCCAGAGGAGGGCACTAAAATGGTGCAGGGTCTGCACGGAGGACATATGAAGAGAGACTTAAGGAGCTTAATATGTATAGCCTCGAGGAAAAAGGAGGAGAGGGGGCATGATAGAAACTTTCAAGTACCTCAAGAGAATCAACAAAGTCCAAGAGGGTAGCATCTTTCAAAAAAAGAGTGTGCAAGAACAAGAGGGCACAATTTGAAGATGGAAGCGGCTCAGAGGCAATTTAAAGTATTTTTTCACAGAGAGGGTTGTGGATGCATGGAATGGCTCGGAGGAGCTTGTGGAGTCAAAATCAGTAGTGGAATTCAAGCATGCATGGGATAGTCATAAGGCAATTCTGGGGGGTTGGGGTAGGAAGAAGTAGGCTGCTGATTAACTAGGATCTGCAGCTTATCCAGTAGGTAGGGAAATGGGCAGACTGGGTGGGCCAAGCGGTCCTTATCTGCCGTCAAATTCTATGTTTCTATGTTTCTATGCACCGGTCAGTCTGGAATTTCGGCTAACTGTGGGGTGTAGGCAGTCTCCACAATGGAGATTAAATTGCCAGATGCTGAAAGAGGAATCTTCGCTGAGGCACATAGTAGATGTTATCAAGGGTTTTCTGGAAGGCAATCAAGGCTCAGTGGCTAAAAAGGATCTAATTTGGGCTGCCTTAAAATGCTCCCTGAGGGGAGAATTGATTAAGATGGCCTCTAAAAAGAAACGTACGCAAAAGGTACAGTTAGATTCCTTGCTAGCTTCCATTAGGAGTATAGAATGCAATCTATCCCGTGCCTCGACCGAGGGAAGTTGGGCCAGACTCTACCAGTTGCAGGCCCAATATTCAGGCCTGATGTCACAGAAAGCGGAACTGGCCCTGTTGAGGACCAGGCTCCAATACTTAGACACAGGGGAGAGGGCGAGTAAGTTACTCGCCATGCGTATCTGTCACTTAGACTCAACCCAATTTATTGCTGGAATTCGCAAGGGACAGGGTGAGCAGGTATGTACAGACCCAAGGGAAATGGCGAAGGCCTTTGGATCTTATTTCCAGGCACTGTATGTGGTAGATCCAAAGACAAAACCCACCGTGGATGACATCAATCTATTTCTTAGTTCAGTGGATCTGCCAAAAGTAACAGAGGGAGAAGCGGCCTTCCTAAGTGCTCCAATTTCGATCATAGAAATTCAGCAGGCAATTCAACAAATGCCCTTAGACAGGTCTCCTGGACCAGACGGGTTTCCTAGTAACTTTTACAAGATATGCCATTTGTTAATAACCCCAATTTTAAAAGAGGTCTTTCAGTATTGGTTCGATAACGGACTATCAGATCCTAGCTTCCAAGAAGTGATGATCTCTTTAATCCTAAAACAAGGGAATGATCCTCTTAGTATGGATAGTTACCGCCCTATCTCCCTATTGGACACAGATATTAAAATCCTAGCAAAAGTCCTGGCAAATAGGTTATCTAAAGTTATAGGTAATCTAGTTAGTCGGGAACAAGTGGTATTTATGAAAAGGAGGTCACCCCAAGATCACATGAGGAAATTATTACATCTCATTACAACTGCAAAGGATGCCAATACCCCAGCAATACTCATGTCATTGGATGCCAAAAAGGCATTCAATAGGGTATCTTGGGATTACCTATTTGCCACCTTGTCCGCCTTTGGCCTGCCTGATGTTTTCCAAAGATGGGTACAAATTTTATACTCCTTTCCTTCTGCCAGGGTAAAGTGCAACAGGATATTGTCACCGGTAATAAAGTTGGAGTGAGGCACGAGGCAAGGATGTCCCTTATCCCCGATACTATTCAATTTATATTTAGAGCCATTATTGCATAGATTGGCAGGGAACATTCTTATTAAGGGTATACAAGTTGGGGAGGCCAGGTATACGTATTCGGTATATGCAGATGATGTATTGCTACATATCGAAGACCCTGAGGCCTCAATCCCAGCTATCTTGGCGGAAATTGATTCCTTCTCTAAAATATCTTACTACAAGTTAAATCGAGTGAAGACGAAGATTCTTCCCTTAAATAACAAAGTTACAAAGTCAGATTTGATGTCATTTGGCCTTTGTTGGGAGGCAAAGTCACTTATGTACCTAGGAATAAATATCTGTACAGAACTGAACTTCATGATCAAGAATAACCTGAGTAGTCTAGTTAAAACAACAATGAGGGATATGAATAGGTGGCGACTGCTCTCTTTTTCACTTTGGGGAAGGTTGAGTATTATTAAAATGAACATATTGCCAAGATTATTATATCCCCTGGGTATGTAGGGCGTACATCTCTCAAAAGGGTGGTTTTCCAATTTACAGAGGGCATTTAACCTATTTATATGGAACGACAAAAGGGTTCATAGATCTTACATTAAATTGACAGCCCCGAAGTTAAAGAGAGGATTAGCCGCTCCCTCCCTTTTCCTATATTACACTGCACAGCACGTAAGCAAGCTGGGTTATTGGAGTGAAGGGAACAGTCAATTGACTTACTTACCTTTGTGGGTAGACATAGAGCAACATTTGGTGAAGAGGGCGAACTGCTCGCTGTGGGCCCTGCTATATGTTTCCCCATCGGCTATCCCTAAGCCCTTGAAAAACAACCCTATGGGATGGTCATTAAAGGCCTTTCATCAGCTACAAAAATACCTTACAGTAAAATGGTACCATTCGGTCGGCCAACCCATTTTTGGAAACCCACATATTAAGGTTGGAGGTGCGACATTGTCCACTACATTTTGGCCCTAGATAAGTCACCTTAGGGTCTCAGACCTTTGGGTGAATGGGAGACCTCTGCCCTTTGATCAGTTGGTGAGATCTTTAGGAGTTGAGCATCAGGAATTATTTAAGTGGTTACAAGTCAGCAAGGCCCTAACCTCTTTCTTTTCTCGGGTAGCACCCGTCGACCACGGGGACAGAGATATTAATACACTTTTATCTATAGCTTCTCAGCCATGCCCAGTCTCCAAGATATACAAAATACTCCCGAAGTGGGACTTCAGACTTCCGTCAGGGGTGTGTTTTTACTGGACGAGGGAGTTGGGAATACCTGAGGTACCCAGTCTTTGGAAGAAGCTTTGGCTTACAATGTATAAATACATAAAGCAAGATAGGCTGAGAATGGTACATTTTAATATAATGCATAATATGTACCTAACTCCATCCCGGCTACGCAAATATAGGCAATGGCACGCCTCTGTGGTAAATTCAGGAAGGACGATGGTACCTTGTACCATATGGTCTGGTCATGCCCCTCCATGCAGGCCTTTTGGCGGTCCATTAATAACCTATTAGACCCTATCCTTGGCTTAAAACCATGTTCACCCCTGAGGTATGTCTGATAAGTCTTTTCCCAGTAGGTATTTCTAAGATTAAAAAGGCCCAAATGTCGCTTGTATCAGCCGTTGCTAAACTGATAATTTTGAGGCATTGGGCTAGTGACAAATCCCCCTCCTTGATGGAGTGGTACAGAGAGTGTATCCTGGCATTGCAGCTAGAAAGGCATATTGCTTATATGCAAGGTAGACTGAAAATATATACGTCACTTTGGAGTTCATTAGAAATGCTCCTAATGGCGTGGAAACCTGACGATCAGAATACCTCAGGGAAGACAAATTAGGGTCTGTTTATGAGTGTAGCCTTGGAAGGATAGGGGGGAGGGAGGGGTTTAAGTTGTCAATTGAAAGCGCGAGTTAAAATTTAGCTGTTATATGTTGCAATAATTCGTACTTCTAACTCTGCCTACTAGGTCATGTTTTTGATGAGACTTTGGCGAAAACAATAAAGATGTTTTAATAACAAAAGAGAAACCAATGTGAAATTTCTGTTTATATAAAGAATTTGTAGCCTGAAAGTGAAAATTAGTTACATTTTAGACAATTTTTATCAGTGATGCAACCGATTTTAACGTTTTTATAAACTTCAATATTTTTTGAGAATACAAATTCGCAAAAACAATTGAAATTTCACTAAATCAACATATACATCTCCAAATGTCTTTGTTGGAAAAGTTATATTTTCACTTTGAATTATAATTGTGCTAGTTTCTTACTACCCTGACAAAAAAAGTTTACCAGGGAATTAAGAAAAATTATGTAATAACGTCATAACCCATACGTGTACAAACCCAGTGAAAAAAACCTCTGGCAGCAGGGATATGGAATTTTCAGAAAAACCTTGGCAGTGGAAGGGTTAATAAGAAAATGTAGCTTCTTTTAGCTAGTTGCTTTCTTCTCTACAAGCAAGGCTAGCAACAGGAAGTTGTAATTTGAGTCACCTGCTTTTACAGTGTCTATGCCACACCCCCTATTAAGCTCTCTCCCCACCTACTGGTTTACCAAAGTAAACTGATACAGTACCATTCCCAGCACAGAGCACACACTGCTTTCTTTCCTTTCTTTCTTTTTTTAACCCTAAATAAGACCACTTCTACTTCTAATAAAGTATCTGTTTGCTTAATCTCAGACACTGACTCCTTCTGAGAAATAAGTGTTAAATTAATGAGAAAATATAGCTTCTTTTAGTTAACTGCTTTCTGCTCAACAAGCAAGGCTAGCAACAGGAAGTAGTAATTTGAGTCACCTGCTTTTATAGTGTCTAAGCCACATCCCCCAATTAAGCTCTCTTTCCTCCTTCTGGTTTAGCAAAGTAAACTGAAACAGTACCCTTCCAAGCACAGAACACACTCTGATTTTCATTCTTTTTTTAATCTTAAATCAGACCCCTTCTACTTTTGATAAAGTATCTGTTTGCTTAATCTCCACAGACACTGACTCCTGCTGAGATATAAGTGTTAAATTAATAAGAAAATGTTTCTTATTTTACATAGCTGCTTTCTGCTCTACAAGAAAGGCTAACAAAAGAAACTTGTAATTTGAGTCACCTGCTTTTATAGTGTCTAAGCCACACCCCCAATTAAGCACTCTCTCCTCCTACTGGTTTATCAAAGTAAACTGATACAGTACCCTTCCTAGCAGAGAACACACACTGACTTTCTTTCTTTTCTTTCTTTTTTTACCCTAAATAACACCCCTTATACTTCTAATAAAGTATATGTTTGCTTAATCTCAACAGACCCTGACTCCTGCCGAGATATAAGTGTTAAATTATTAAGAAAATGTAGCTTCTTTTAGTTAACTGTTTTCTGCTCTACAAGAAAGGCTAGCAACAGGAAGTTGTAATTTGAGTCACCTGCTTTTATAGTGTCTAAGCCACACCCCAATTAAGCACGCTCTCCTCCTACTGGTTTATCAAAGTAAACTGATACAGTACCCTTCCTAGCAGAGAATACACACTGACTTTCTTTCTTTTCTTTCTTTTTTTACCCTAAATAACACCCCTTATACTTCTAATAAAGTATATGTTTGCTTAATCTCAACAGACACTGACTCCTGCAGAGATATAAGTGTTAAATTATTAAGAAAATGTAGCTTCTTTTAGTTAGCTGCTTTCTGTTCTACAAGCAAGGCTAGCAACAGGAAGTTGTAATTTGAGTCTCCTGCTTTTATAGTGTCTAAGCCACACCCCCAATTAAGCTCTCTCTCCTCCTACTGGCTTAGCAAAGTAAACTGACGCAGTACCCTTACCAGCACAGAACACACACTGACTTTCTTTCTTTGTTTTTAACCCTAAATAAGACTCCTCTACTTCTAATAAAGTATCTGTTTGCTTAATCTCAACAGACACTGACTCCAGCTGAGATATAAGTGTTAAATTAATAAGAAAAAGTAGCTTCTTTTAGTTAGCTGCTTTCAGCTCTACAAGCAAGGCCAACAACAGGAAGTTGTAATTTGAGCCACCTTCTTTTATACTTTCTAAGTGACACCCCCAGTAAAGCTCTCTCTCCTCCTACTGGTTTAGCAAAGTAAACTGATACAGTACCTTTCCCAGCACATAACACACAATGACTTTCTTTCTTTTCTTTCTTTTTTAACCCTAAATAAAACCCCTTCTACTTCTAATAAAGCATCTGTTTGCTTAATCTTAACAGACGCTGACTGCTGCTGAGCTATAAGTGATAAATTAAAAAGAAATTGTATCTTCTTTTAGTTAGCTGCTTTCTGCTCGACAAGGAAGGCTAGCAACAGGAAGTTCTAATTGGAGTCACCTGCTTTTATAGCATCTTAGCCACTCTCCCAATTAAGCTCTCTCTCCTACTGGAATAGCAAAGCAAACTGATACAGTACCCTTTCCAGCACAGAACACACACTGACTTTCTTTCTTTTCTTTCTATTTTTTAACTCTAAATAAGAGCCATTCTACTTCTAATAAAGTATATGTTTGCTTAATCTCAACAGGCACTGACTCCTGCTGAGATAAAAGTGTTAAATTATTAAGAAAATGTAGCTTATTTTAGTTAGCTGCTTTCTGCTCTACAAGAAAGGCAATAAACAGGAAGTTGTAATTTGAGTCATCTGCTTTTAGAGTGTCTAAGCCACACCCCCAATTAAGTTCTCTCTCCTCCTACTGGTTTAGCAAAGCAAACTGATACAGCACCCTTCCCAGCACAGAACACACACTGACTTTCTTAATTTTCTTTATTTTTTTACCCTAAATAAGACCCCTTCTACTTATAATAAAGTATCTGTTTGCTTAATCTCAACAGACACTGACTCCTGCTGAGATATAGGTGTTAAATTAATAAGAAAATGTAGCTTCTTTTAGTTAGCTGCTTTCTGTTCTACAAGCAAGGCTAGCAACAGGAAGTTGTAATTTGAGTCTCCTGCTTTAATAGTGTCTAAGCCACACCCTAAATAAGATCTCTACTCCTACTGGTTTAGCAAAGCAAACTGATACAGGACCCTTTCCAGCACAGAACACTCACTGACTTTCTTTTCTTCTTTTTAACAATAAATAAGACCCCTTCTACTTCTAATAAAGTATCTGTGTGCTTAATCTCAAGAGACACTGACTCCTGATGAGATATAATTGTTAAATTAATAAGAAAATGTAGCTTCTTTTAGTTAGCTGCTTTCTGCTCTACAAGGAAGACTAGCAACAGGAAGTTGTAATTTGAGTCACCTGCTTCTATAGTGTCTAAGCCAACACCTCAATTAAGCTCTCTCTCCTCCTACTGGTTTAGGAAAGCAAACTGAAGCAGTACCCTTGCCAGCACAGAAGACACACTAACTTTCCTTCTTTTCTTTCTTTTTTAACCCTAAATAAGAGCCCTTAAACTTCTAATAAAGTATCTGTTTGCTTAATCTCAACAGACCCTGACTACTGCAGAGATATAAGTGATAAATTAATAGGAAAATGAAGCTTCATTTACTTAGTTGCTTTCTGCTCTACAAGCAAGGCTAGCAACAGGAAGTTGTAATTTGAGTCACCTGATTTTATAGTGTCTAAGCCGCACTGCCAATTAAGCTCTCTCTCCTCCTTCTGGTTTGCAAAGTAAACTGAAACAGTACCCTTCCCAGCACAGAACACACACTGACTTTCTTTCTTTGTTTTTAACCCTAAATAAGACTCCTCTACTTCTAATAAAGTATCTGTTTGCTTAATCTCAACAGACACTGACTCCAGCTGAGATATAAGTGTTAAATTAATAAGAAAAAGTAGCTTCTTTCAGTTAGCTGCTTTCAGCTCTACAAGCAAGGCCAACAACAGGAAGTTGTAATTTGAGCCACCTTCTTTTATACTTTCTAAGTGACACCCCCAGTAAAGCTCTCTCTCCTCCTACTGGTTTAGCAAAGTAAACTGATACAGTACCTTTCCCAGCACATAACACACAATGACTTTCTTTCTTTTCTTTCTTTTTTAACCCTAAATAAAACCCCTTCTACTTCTAATAAAGCATCTGTTTGCTTAATCTTAACAGACGCTGACTGCTGCTGAGCTATAAGTGATAAATTAAAAAGAAATTGTATCTTCTTTTAGTTAGCTGCTTTCTGCCCGACAAGGAAGGCTAGCAACAGGAAGTTGTAATTGGAGTCACCTGCTTTTATAGCATCTTAGCCACTCTCCCAATTAAGCTCTCTCTCCTACAGGAATAGAAAAGCAAACTGATACAGTACCCTTTCCAGCACAGAACACACACTGACTTTCTTTCTTTTCTTTCTATTTTTTAACTCTAAATAAGAGCCATTCTACTTCTAATAAAGTATATGTTTGCTTAATCTCAACAGGCACTGACTCCTGCTGAGATAAAAGTGTTAAATTATTAAGAAAATATAGCTTCTTTTAGTTAGCTGCTTTCTGCTCTACAAGAAAGGCAATAAACAGGAAGTTGTAATTTGAGTCACCTGCTTTTAGAGTGTCTAAGCCACACCCCCAATTAAGTTCTCTCTCCTCCTACTGGTTTAGCAAAGCAAACTGATACAGCACCCTTCCCAGCACAGAACACACACTGACTTTCTTAATTTTCTTTATTTTTTTACCCTAAATAAGACCCCTTCTACTTATAATAAAGTATCTGTTTGCTTAATCTCAACAGACACTGACTCCTGCTGAGATATAAGTGTTAAATTAATAAGAAAATGTAGCTTCTTTTAGTTAGCTGCTTTCTGTTCTACAAGCAAGGCTAGCAACAGGAAGTTGTAATTTGAGTCTCCTGATTTAATAGTGTCTAAGCCACACCCCGAAATAAGATCTCTCTACTCCTACTGGTTTAGCAAAGCAAACTGATACAGGACCCTTTCCAGCACAGAACACTCACTGACTTTCTTTTCTTTCTTTTTTAACAATAAATAAGACCCCTTCTACTTCTAATAAAGTATCTGTGTGCTTAATCTCAAGAGACACTGACTCCTGCTGAGATATAATTGTTAAATTAATAAGAAAATGTAGCTTCTTTTAGTTAGCTGCTTTCTGCTCTACAAGGAAGACTAGCAACAGGAAGTTGTAATTTGAGTCACCTGCTTCTATAGTGTCTAAGCCACACCCCAATTAAGCTCTCTCTCCTCCTACTGGTTTAGGAAAGCAAACTGAAGCAGTACCCTTGCCAGCACAGAAGACACACTGACTTTCCTTCTTTTCTTTCTTTTTTTAACCCTAAATAAGAGCCCTTAAACTTCTAATAAAGTATCTGTTTGCTTAATCTCAACAGACCCTGACTACTGCAGAGATATAAGTGATAAATTAATAGGAAAATGAAGCTTCTTTTAGTTAGTTGCTTTCTGCTCTACAAGCAAGGCTAGCAACAGGAAGTTGTAATTTGAGTCACCTGATTTTATAGTGTCTAAGCCGCACTGCCAATTAAGCTCGCTCTCCTCCTTCTGGTTTGCAAAGTAAACTGAAACAGTACCCTTCCCAGCACAGAACACACACTGACTTTCTTCCTTTTCTTGCCTTTTTAACCCTAAATAAGACCCTTGTTACTTCTAATAAAGTATCTGTTAGCTTATTCTCAACGGACAATGACTCCTGCTGAGATATAGGTGTTAAATTAATAAGAAAGTGAAGCTTCTTTTAGTTACATGCTTTCGGCTCTACAAGCAAGGCTAGCAACAGGAAGTTGTAATTTGAGTAACCTGCTTTTATAGTGTCAAAGTCACACCCACAATTAAGCTCACTCTCCACCTACTGGTTTAGCAAAGTAAACTGATACAGTACCCTTCCCAGTGCAGAACACATACTGACTTTCCTTCCTTTTTTTAACCCTAAGTAAGAGCCCTTATACTTCTAAAAAAGTATCTGATTGCTTAATCTAAACAGACCCTGACTCCTGCCGAGATATAACTGATAAATTATTAAGAAAATGTAGCTTCTTTTAGTTAGCTGCTTTCTGCTCTACAAGAAAGGCTAGCAACAGGAAGTTGTAATTTGAGTCACCTGCTTTTATAGGGTCTAAGCCACAGCACCAGTTAAGCACTCTCTCCTCCTACTGGTTTATCAAAGTAAACTGATACAGTACCCTTCCTAGCAGAGAACACACACTGACTTTCTTTCTTTTCTTTCTTTTTTTTACCCTAAATAACACCCCTTATACTTCTAATAAAGTATATGTTTGCTTAATCTCAACAGACACTGACTCCTGCAGAGATATAAGTGTTAAATTATTAAGAAAATGTAGCTTCTTTTAGTTAGCTGTTTTCTGCTCTACATGCAAGGCTAGCAACAGGAAGTTGTAATTTGAATCACCTGCTTTTATAGTGTCTAATTCACACACCCAATTAAGCTGTCTCTCCGCTTACTGGTTTAGCAAAGTAAACTGATACAGTACCCTTCCCAGCACAGAACACACACTGAATTTATTTCTTTTCTTTCTTTTTTTAACCATAAATAAGACCCCTTCTACTTCTAATAAAGTATCTGTTTACTTAATCTCAACAGACACTGACTCCTGCTGAGATATAAGTGTTAAATTAATAAGAAAATGTAGCTTCTTTTAGTTAGCTGCTTTCTGTTCTACAAGCAAGGCTAGCAACAGGAAGTTGTAAATTGAGTCTCCTGCTTTAATAGTGTTGAAGCCACACCACCAATTAAGCTGTCTCTCCTCCTACTGGTTTAGCAAAGCAAATTGATACAGTACCCTTTCCAGCACAGAACACTCACTGACTTTCTTTCTTTTCTTTATTTTTAACCCTAAAAAAGACCCCTTCTACTTCTAATAAAGTATCTGTGTGCTTAATCTCAAGAGACACTGACTCCTGCTGAGATATAATTGTTAAATTAATAAGAAAATGTTGCTTCTTTTAGTTAGCTGCTTTCTGCTCTACAAGGAAGACTAGCAAAAGGAAGTTGTAATTTGAGTCACTTGCTTCTATAGTGTCTAAGCCACACCCCCATTAAGCTTTCTCTCCTCCTACTGGTTTAGGAAAGCAAACTGAAGCAGTACCCTTCCCAGCACAGAAGACACACTGACTTTCCTTCTTCTTTTTTAACCATAAATAAGAGCCCTTAAACTTCTAATAAAGTATCTGTTTGCTTAATCTCAACAGACCCTGACTACTGCTGAGATATAAGTGTTAAATTAATAGGAAAATGTAGCTTCTTTTAGTTATTTGCTTTCTGCTCTACAAGTAAGGCTAGCAACAGGAAGTTGTAATTTGAGTCACCTGATTTTATAGTGTCTAAGCCACACTGCCAATTAAGCTCGCACTCCTCCTTCTGGTTTGCAAAGTAAACTGATACAGTACCCTTCCCAGCACAGAACACACACTGACTTTCTTCCTTTTCTTGCTTTTTTTAACCCTAAATTAGACCCATGTTACTTCTAATCAAGTATCTGTTAGCTTATTCTCAACGGATAACGACTCCTGCTGAGATATAGGTGTTAAATTAATAAGAAAATGACACTTCTTTTAGTTACATGCTTTCGGCTCTACAAGCAAGGCTAGGAACAGGAAGTTGTAATTTGAGTCACCTGCTTTTATAGGGTCTAAGCCACAGCACCAGTTAAGCGCTCTCTCTCCTCCTACTGGTTTAGCAAAGTAAACTCATTCAGTACCCTACCCGACACAGAACACACACTGACTTTCCTTCTTTTCTTTCTTTTTTTAACCCTAAATAAGAGCCCTTATACATCTAATAAAGTATCTGTTTGCTTAATCTCAACAGACCCTGACTCCTGCAGAGATATAAGTGTTAAATTAATAAGAAAATGTAGCTTCTTTTAGTTAGCTGCTTTCTGCTCTAAAAGAAGGCTAGCAACAGGAAGTTGTAATTTGAGTCTCCTGCTTTTGTAGTGTCTAAGCCAGAACCCCGATTAAGCTCTCTCTCCTCCTCCTGGTTTAGCAAAGTAAACTGGTACAGTACCCTTCCCAACACAGAACACTCACTGACTTTCTTTCTTTTTTTTCTTTTTTAAACCCTAAATAACACCCCTTATACGTCTAATAAAGTATATGTTTGCTTAATCTCAACAGACAATGACTCCTGCAGTGATATGTGTTAAATTAATAAGAAAATGTAGCTTCTTTTAATTAGCTGCATTCTGCTTTACAAGCTAGTCTCGCAACAGGAAGATCTAATTTGAGTCACCTGCTTTTAAAGTGTCTAAGCCTCACCCCATATTAAGCTCTCTCTCCTCCTTCTCGTTTAGCAAAGTAAACTGATACAGTACCCTTCCCAGTACAGAAAGCACACTGTCTTTCTTTCTTCTCTTTCCTTTTTTTAACCCTAAATAAGATCCCTTCTTCTTCTAATAAAGTATCAGTTTGCATAATCTCAACAGGCACTGAGTGCTGCTGAGATATTAGTGTTAAATTAATAGGAAAATGTAGCTTCTTTTAGTTAGTTGCTTTCTGCTCTACAAGCAAGGCTAGCAACAGGATGTTGTAAATTGAGTCACCTGATTTTATAATGTCTTAGCCACACTGCCAATTAAGCTCTCTCTCACCTCCTTCTGGTTTGCAAAGTAAACTGATACAGTCCCCTTCCCAGCACAGAACACACACTGACTTTCTTCCTTTTCTTTCTTTTCTTAACCCTAAATAATACCCTTGTTACTTCTAATAAAGTATCTGTTTGCTTATTCTCAATGGACAACGACTGCTGCTGAGGTATAGGTGTTAAATTAATAAGAAAATGAAGCTTCTTTTAGTTAGATGCTTTTCTGTTCTACAAGCAAGGCTAGCAACAGGAAGTTGCAATTTGAGTAACCTGCTTTCATAGTGTCAAAGTCACACCCACAATTAAGCTGACTCTCCACCTACTGGTTTAGTAAAGTAAACTGATACAGTACCTTCCCAGTGCAGAACACACAGTGACTTTCCTTCATTTCTTTCTTTTTTAAACCCTAAATAAGAGCCTTTATACTTCTAATAAAGTATCTATTTGCTTAATTTCAACAGACCCTGACTCCTGCCGAGATATATGTGTTATATTAATAAGAAAATGTAGCTTCTTTTAGTTAGCTGCTTAATGCTCTACAAGAAAAGCTAGCAACTGGAAGATGTAATTTGAGTCACCTGCTTTTATAGTGTCTAAGCCACACCCCAATTATGCTCTCACTCCTCCAACTGGTTTATCAAACTAAACTGATACAGTACCCTTCCCAGCAGAGAACACACACTGACTTTCTTTCTTTTTTTTCTTTTTTTTTACACTAAATAGCACCCCTTGTACTTCTAATAAAGTATATGTTTGCTTAATCTCAACAGACACTGACTCCTGCAGAGATATAAGCATTAAATTAATAAGAAAATGTAGCTTCTTTTAGTTAGCTGCTTTCTCCTCTACAAGCAAGGCTAGCAACAGGAAGTTGTAATTAGAGTAACCTGCTTTTATAGTGTCTAAGCCACACCCCAGTTGAGCTCTCTCTTCTCCTACTGGTTTAGCAAAGTAAATGGATACAGTACCCTTCTCAGCCCAGAACACACACTAACTTACTTTATTTTCTCTCTTGTTTAACCCTAAATAAATTCCCCTTCTTCTTCTTATAAAGTATCTGTTTGCTTAATCTCAACAGACACTGACTCCTGCTGAGATATAATTGTTAAATTAATAAGAAAATGTAGCTTCTTTGAGTTAGCTGCTTTCGGCTCTACAAGCAAGGATAGCAACAGGAAGTTGTAATTTGAGTCTCCTGCTTTTATATCGTCTAAACCACACCCCAATTAAGCTCTCTCTCCTCCTACTGCTATTGCAAAGTTAACTGATACAGTACCCTTTCCAGCATAGAACACACACTCACTTTCTTTCTTTTCTTTCTTTTTTAACCCTAAAGAAGACTCCTTCTACTTCTAATAAAGTATATGTTTGCTTAATCTCAACAGACACTGACTCTTGCAGAGATATAAGTGTTAAATTAATAAGAAAATATAGCTTCTTTTAGTTAGCTTCTTTCTGCTCCACAAGCAAGGATAGCAACAGGAAGTTGTAATTTGAGTCTCCTGCTTTAATAGTGTCTAAACCACACCCCAAGTAAGCTCTCTCACCTCCTACTGGTTTAGAAAAGAAAACTGATGCAGTACCCTTCCCAGCACAGAAGACACACTGACTTTCCTTCTTTTCTTTCTTTTTAACCTTAAATAAGAGCCCTTATACTTCTAATAAAGTATCTGTTTGCTTAATCTCAACAGACCCTGACTACTGCTGAGATATAAGTGTTAAATTTATAAGAAAATGTAGCATCTTTTAGTTAGCTGCTGTCTTCTCTACTCGAAAGGCTAGCACCAGAAAGTTGTATTCTGAGTCACCTGCTTTTATAGTGTCTAAGCCACACCCCCAATTAAGCTGTCTCTCCTCCTACTGGTTTACCAAAGTAAACTGATACAGACACTCCCAGCACAGAACACACTCTGACTTTCTTTCTTTACTTGCTTTTTTTAACATTAAATAAGTCCCCTCCTACTTCTAATAAAGTATCTGTGTGCTTAACCTCAACATACACTGACTCCAGCTGAGATATAAGTGTTAAATTAATAAGAAGATGTAGCTTCTTTTACATAGCTGCTTTCTACTCTACAAGCAAGGCTAGCAACAGGAAGTTGTAATTTGAGTCTCATGCTTTTATAGTGTCTAAGCCACACCCCCAATTAAGCTCTCTCTCCACCTCCCAGTTTAGCAAACTAATCTGATACAGTACCCTTCCCAGTGAAGAACACATACTGACTTTCCTTCTTTTCTTTCTTTTTTTAACCCTAAGTAAGAGCCCTTCTACTTCTAATAAAGTATCTGTTTGCTTAATTTAAACAGACCCTGACTCCTGCCAAGATATAAGCGTTAAATTATTAAGAAAATGTGGCTTCTTTTAGTTAGCTGCTTTCTGCTCTACAAGAAAGGCTAGCAACAGGAAGTTGTAATTTGAGTCACCTGCTTTTATAGTGTCTAAGCCACACCCCCAAATAAGCATGCTCTCTTCCTACTGGTTTATCAAAGTAAACTGATACAGAACCATTCCCAGCAGAGAACACACACTGACTTTCTTTCTTTTCTTTCTTTTTTAACCCTAAATAAGACCCCTTCAACTTCTAATAAACTATCTGTGTGCTTAATCTCAAGAGACACTGACTCCTGCTGAGATATAAAAGTTAAATAAATAAGAAAATATAGCTTCTTTAGTTAGCCGCTTTCTGCTCTACAAGGAAGACTAGCAACAGGAAGTTTTAATTTGAGTCACCTGCTTCTATAGTGTCTAAGCCACATCCCACTTAAGCTTCTCTCTCCTCCTACTGTTTTGCAAAGTAACTGATGCAGTAATCTTCCCAGCATAGACAGAGTGACACACCGATGTTCCTTTTTCTTTCTTTTTTAAACCTAAATAAGAGACCTAAAACTCTAATAAAGTATCTGTTTGCAATCTCACAGACCCTGACTACTGCTGAGATATAAGTGTTAAATTAATAGGAAAATGTAGCTTCTTTTAGTAAGTTGCTTTCTGCTCTACCAGCAAGGCTAGCAGCAGGAAGTTGTAATTTGAGTCACCTGATTTTATAGTGTCTAAGCCGCACTGCTAATTAAGCTCTCTCTCCTCCTTCTGGTTTGCAAAGTAAACTGATACAGTAACCTTCCCAGCACAGAACACACTCTGACTTTCTTCCTTTTCTTGCTTTTTTTAAACCTGAATAAGACCCTTGTTACTTCTAATATAGTATCTGTTAGCTTATTCTCAACGGACAATGACTCCTGCTGAGATATAGGTGTTAAATTAATAAGAAAATGAAGCTTCTTTTAGTTACATGCTTTCGGCTCTACAAGCTAAGCTAGCAACAGGAAGTTGTAATTTGAGTAACCTGCTTTTATAGTGTCAAAGTCACACCTACAATTAAGCTCACTCCCTACCTACTGGTATAGCAAAGTAAACTGATACAGTACCCTTCCCAGTGCAGAACACACAGTGACTTTCCTTCTTTTCTTTCTTTTTTTAACCCTCAATAAGAGCTCTTATACATCTGATAATGTATCTGTCTGCTTAATCTCAACAGACCCTGACTCCTGCCGAGATATAAGTATTAAATTAATAAGAAAATGTAGCTTCTGTTAGTTAGCTGCTTTCTGCTCTACAAGAAGGCTAGCAACAGGAAGTTGTAATTTGAGTCACCTGCTTTTATAGTGTCAAAGCCACACCCCCAGTAAAGCACCCTCTCCTCCTACTGGTTTATCAAAGTAAACTGATACAGTACCCTTCCCAGCAGAGAGAACACACACTGACTTTCTTCTTTCTTTTCTTTCTTTTACCCTATAACACCCTCTATACTTCTAATAAAGATATGTTTGCTGTAATCTCCACAGACACTGACTCCTGCAGAGATATAAGTGTTAAATTATTGAAAATGTAGATTCTTTTAGTTAGCTGTTTTCTGCTCTGCCACGCAAGGCCAGCAACAGGAAGTTGTAGTTTGAATCCTGCTTTCCTGGTGTCCTAATTCACACCAATTAAGCTGTCTCCGCTTCTGGATTAGCAATAGTAAACTGATACAGTACCCTTCAAAAACTACTGCCCAGTCAGTTTGACCTCAATAATAGGTCAAATGATGGAAACCTACTTATGGAAAGGCTAGTGGACTACCTAGAGACAAGGAGCTGCTGGACCCAAGGCAACATGGATTCACTACAGGAGGTCATGCCAGACCAACAGTTGATTTCTTCGAGTGGGTGACAAACAGAAATAGACCAGGACAGAGTGGTAGATGTGGCCTATCTGGACATCAGGAAGACCTTCGACACAGTCCCACACAGGAGACTAATCCACAAGCTGGTAAATCTGGGGGTGGGGACAGAGGTGGTCATGTTGGTTAGAAACTAGTTGAGTAACACAACACAAAGAGCAGTGGTAAATGGGGTTAGCTCACAGGAGGGATGGGTAACAAGTGGCGTACCCCAAGGGTCAGTGCTCTTCAATGTCGTCATAATCGATATTGCAGAGAGTCTAGAAGGGAGGGTTAGCCTGTTTGTGGATGATACAAAGCTATGTAACAGGGTAGATACACAGGAAGATATAGAAACAATGAGGAGGGATCTGAAGAGGCTAGAAAACTGGTCCAAGTAATGGCAGTTGGGTTTCAATGCAAAGAATTGCAAGATTATGCACCTAGGGAGAGGGCATCCTAGGGCTGAGTATAAACTAGATGGGGTAACACTAGAGGCCACCACAGAGGAAAGGGATCTAGGGGTAGTCATAAAAGACAACCTCAAAGTGGCTAAACAGTGCGACAAAGCAGTTGGAAAGGCTAATAGAATGCTAGGGTGCATAGAGAGGGGTATAACATGTAGAAGGAGGGAAGTGGTGGTACCGTTGTACAACTCCCTAGTAAGGCCTCATCTGGAGTACTTTGTTCAGTTCTGGAGGCCCCATCTCCAAAAAGACATAGACAGGATGGAGATGGTACAGAGGAGAGTGACAAAATGGTGTCGGGGATGCAGCGTAAGTCTTATGAGGAGAGACTCAGGCTCTAAATATCTACTCCCTGGAGGAAAGGAGGAGGGCATGATAGAGACCTTCAAATATCTAAAGGGATCAACAGGGTACCAGAAGGGCATCTTTCACATGAAGGAAAGTGGCAGAACAAGGTGGCACAGCATGAGACTAAAGGTGGAAAACTTAGAGGAACTTGAGAAATTCTGCTTCACTGAAAGGGTGGTATAGAGGTGGAACAGTCTCCCCAGGAAGTGGTGGGGTGGCCACAGTTCAGAAATTCAAGAATGAGTGGGATAGGCACATGAAATTATCAAGCTAGGGGTGAAGGGGACTTGTAGATTCTAGGGTACCTTAAGCATTAGAAAGAGGATAGGGCAGACTGGATGGGCCACTGGCCCTTATCTGTGGACATCTATGTATCTAGGTATCAATGTACCTATAACAAATATATCATGGAAATATATTTATGATATATACTAAATATATTTGTCACATATATTCTGCAAATATATCATCTGTGCATCAGTTCTGTGAGCTGTAAGTTGTGCAGACTTTAGACTGTAATTCTAGTTGTACAGTAACTTTATCCTATAAAGTTACACTGCAGTGCACTAGTACACATGCAACGCACACCTGTGAGCCCCTGACATGGACATCTTCATCTCACTCTCAGCTGCTTACCATACTGCTCATGCTCTATTTCTTCATAGCTGAAGCTGCCAGCATAACTTTCTGAAGGTGCTATTTTACCAACAAGGAAAATGTACTGACAGCTGTGGCCAGGCAATATATTTTCGAGGGAAGCAGTTAGGGTAACTGTCAGACAAGGAGACAACACAGCTGATGGCAACATTGAAAAAGGCTAACTGTGATGGGAGCTGTCACTGCTGGTGGCAGTATCAACAAGCATTTGTCAATGCCGAATGTTTGCTTGCTGGCATTGGCATTGGTAGTGTAGGAGTTAGAGAGCTGCATAATAGGAATGGCAGTGAAGTATTGAACTGAAGCCAACCCCACCACCACCTTGCAGAGACCGACAGGCATTGGAGTGTTGCTTTGGGGTATCAGGCATAACAACCACGCCATTTCACCACACCCTACCCTGCAGACACCGACAAGTGTCACAGTGTGCCTTGGGGTCTCTGGGCCTTATGCTCACCCCATTCCATAAGGAAATACGGTGAGATGGGTGCAGTATAGGAGAATGGGGTGAACTTTGGGGCCAAAGAATCCAAGCCACACCTCGATGCCTGTCACTGGCTGCAGGGTGTGGGTGGGGTGGAATAGTATGAGCATTACAGGCGGACAATCCCAAGTCACGCCACTGATGCTTGTCAGTCTCTACAGGGTGGGCGTTATAGCCGGAAACCCTAATGCCCCAGGTGTTCACCAGTATTTTCACTCCAATTTTTCAACATGGGTTTTTTGTGACCCCCACCTTATGAACAGTGCAATATCAGTTTGTTAGCCAAAAGCTGATTTTGCACAGCGACTATGCCATTTGGCACCACAGGTGTGAAAACACATTTTGAACAGGATGTAAAAAATCACAGCTGTACTGGTCATGAGGAGGTGTAAAAATGGCAATGTTGAAAATCTGGAGTGAAAATATAAAAAAACTGGTGAAGTCACGAGCGTGCTTAGAACCTGTAATTAGTTTTGGGACTGTTTACAGCAGATTGTCAACACAGGTATTTTGGGACCTCCACTCATGAACAGTGTCACTGAGATTTTCATAATCTGTCCCGAACACTGATTTCCTACAGTGACCATGCATTTCTGCGCCGGAGGTGCGAAAACATATTTTGGCCAGGATGTGAAAAATGACAGCTGTACTGTTCATAAGGAGGTGTGGAAAAATGCCACTGTAAAAAATCTGGACTGAAAATATTACAAAGTTGTGAACTTACGAGGGTGCATGGAAACTGCGCAATGCATCATTTTATGGACTTTTGTCACCAAAATTTCAACATAGCCATTTTAAGACCTCTGCTCATGAACAGTGTCACTGTGATTTTCTTAATCTGTCCCAAACATTGATTTCACACACTGACCACGCCATTATAGCTACATGTATAATAACACATTTTGGGCGAGATGTGACAAATGACAGCTGTACTGCTCATAAGGAGGGTGGTAAAATGGCAGTGTTGAAAATGTGAGTGAAAATATGAAAAATTTGTGAAGTTACAAGTGTGTGTAGGAACTGTGCAATGCCGCTCATAAAACAGTCATTTCTGGCAATGTTTTTCACCAAGTTTTCAACACAGGGTTTTGGGGGCCTATCTCATGAACTATGACACTGTTGTTTCATTACTCAGTCCCGAAAGGTGGTTCCGCGCAGTGACTGCAAAATCACCTTTCAGGACTGAATAACAAAATGACAGTGACTGACTTCATGAGGTGGGGTCCCAAGAACTCCATGTTGAAAATTTAGTGACAAAATTCCCAACAATGGCCGAGACAGGCACCAAAGTTGAAACCCCCCATTTATGCCATTATACAGCTTACCAGCATTTCTTCAGTTTGTAGTTGGCTTTGAAGAGTGCAGATGTGTTCCCGGTGCACCAAAGATCATTGCTCCAGCCTCCAAAGGTAAGTATGGGGTGAGGGGGGGGTGTGGGGAGGTGGGTGTGCAGAGGGTGGGTGTGGATTGGGGAGGGTGAGACAGTCAATGAGGGACTATTTTTCTTACAGTTTTTTTCTTCCTTGTTCAGGAAGATGACGTGGGACTTTGCCATGCTGGGGTGGACTCCCAGCATGGCATCTGGAAAGTTGTTTGGGGGGTCCAATGAAGCCGACATGGGATTGACCACCCCCACTGGCCATACGGATGTCGGACTGTTGTCATGCTGGGGTGGGCTCCCAGCATGGCAGTTGGAAGGTTGTTTGGGGGCCAGTGGCACTGACAAGGGATTGGGCACCCCCGTTGGCCATACAGATGTCAGACTGTTGCCATGCTGGCACCTGGAAGTCTGTTTTTGGGGGCAGTGGAGCCGACGGGGGATTGAGCACTCCCATCAGCCATATGGTGTGCAGGTGGGGGTAGTGCATGAGCAGGCTGGGGTGGGCTCTCAGCATGCTAGTATGTGTTTGGGGCAGGGGGGAGAGGAAGAACTGTCTATGACAGACAGGTCAGATGCAGTGTGATGTGTATGCAAATTGCCTACATTACCACCGCTGATTGCAGCATTTTTTCACTTTCAACTGTAGGCCACTGCATCTGAACTGGTGTCATAGACAGCTCTGATATGTATTGGTGTGGTGAGACAACACCTGCAAAAGGGAGCAGGGCATTGGAAGTTGAGTGGCAGACCTACTAAAATTTGTGTGGTGGCACTATGTTTCCTGCACATGCATGCAAGCAAACATAAAAAGTGCAGTCAGTGTCCAATGAATAATGTGCTGTTAGTGTACAATAAACAAAGTGCAGTCAGTGGACAATAAATAAAGTGCAGTCAGTGTACAGTCAGTGTACAATAAATAAAGTACAGTCAGTGTACAATAAACAAAGTACAGTCATTGTAGAATAAACAAAGTACAGTCAGTGTACAATAAATAAAGTGCAGTCAGTGTACAGTAAACAAAGTGCAGTCAGTGTACAATAAATAAAGTGTAGTTAGTGTGCAATAAATAAAATTACAGTGTACAATAAACAAAGTACAGTCAGTGTACAATAAAGTGCATTCAGTGTACAATAAACAAAGTGCAGTCAGTGTACAATAAATAAAGTACAGTCAGTGTACAATAAACAAAGTACAGTCAGTGTACAGTAAACAAAGTGCAGTCAGTGTACAATAAACAAAGTGCAGTCAGTGTACAATAAATAAAGTGCAGTTAGTGTACAGTAAACAAAGTGCAGTCAGTGTACAATAAATAAAAGTGCAGTCTGTGTACAGTAAACAAAGTGCAGTCAGTGAACAGTAAACAAAGTGCAGTCAGTGTACAATAAATACAGTGCAGTCAGTATACAATAAACAAAGTGCAGTTTGTGTACAATAAACAAAGTGCAGTCAGTGTATAATAAATAAAGTGCAGTTTGTGTACAATAAACAAAATGCAGTCAGTGTACAATAAACAAAGTGCAGTCAGTGTACAATAAATAAAGTACAGTCAGTGCACAATAAATAAAGTGCAGTCTGTGTACAATAAATAAAGTGCAGTCAGTGTACAATAAAAGTGCAGTCAGTGTACAATAAATAACTCAAAAACAAGTGCAAAATAAAGCAACAAAGCACAAGCAGCATTAATAATTATTTTTGTTGTTCTCTTTGGTTTACAGGGTTTTTAAAAACATGTATATATAGTCAATCAGCTGCAAGCGAAATTCCACTGGCTTCAGTGTTCAAAATATTCACATTTTCACGTAAAACAAAGTTCGATTACTGTAGCTAACATGCACTGTTTTGTGTGTCTCTCTCTCTCTCTCTCTCTCTCTCTCTCTCTCTATATATATATATATATATACACACACACACACATATATATATATATATATCTTTTTTATTTAATTTATTTACAGGAGAGCCCAGATGATATCCAGCATGGTCCTGTCTGCTTATTTCTGCAGCTGGGTGGACTGGGGCCTGGGAGAGCAAGTTACTTGCTCAAGGTCACACTGAAAGTATTTGGCTCTGGATGGGTTTGAATATTTGAACCCCTTGTTCCCAAGCCAGTACTGGAATCACTAGAAATCATTCCTTTTTTTTTTAAATGTTACATCCTCTCTGCTGAGATTTACTGTGTGTTCTGTGGATTACGACAACTGTTGTGGTGCAAGGGCTGTAGAGGGCCCCCCCCAGCACTACCACCAAAAAAAAAGGATATACCATAGCTTCATTAGAGCCCATGATATGGTGCAATGCTTAGGATGGAGGGAGGGCATATGATAAATTATTTATAAAAAATACATAATCCTGTTATCTAATAATGTCTCCCTTCCACCACCCTAATCTCCCAGCTGAAGTCAGAGAGGAAATGGATACAGGTTCAACCGGTGTCCAAATGTAGGTTATGACAAGTACTTTCTTGCAGCCTTATATGTTTTTTTTTTGTTTGTTTGTTTTGTTTTATTTTTTTCCCTGTGGAGGTGACAATGCTAAAACTAGTAGGGTGGTGATTTCAAATCGGTCACTGTCTGTGTCCCTCTGTCAATCTTACCTATGTGGATTGTATTTCCTGCATACAGGAACTTTATATCCAGTGGATTTGAGGTATGCATGTTGTCCAGATGTACCAACAATTTACATATCTGATGAAGCCTAACTCAGTTTTCAAAATTCAAATACAAGCACTCCACGTAGTATCAGTTGCTGTACTTCAAGCCTAATTGAGTAATCTGATCGATCATCCAATCGGTATATTACATGTGGAACTTTAAACGTATAATATAATGATTGTAGTTCACATTCGGAACTGTTGGACAACTTACATAATGGGGGGGATGAACTGTGTATTTAAAATGCTTTGCAAATTAAGGTTATTATTGTCTAGCAGGTCGCGAATCAAGACAGTAAAGGCAGCTGATGTCCTCTCTGAGCCATGTAGATTGCTGAAAGGAAGGAGGATTCAGGAAGTGGATACCTATTACAACACTGCATTATATATTATGGTATGCCATTCTTTCACTCTCTCTCTCTCTCTCTCTCTCTCTCTCTCTCTCTCTCTCTCTCTCTCTCTCTCTCTCTCTCTCTCACACACACAACACACACACACACACACACACATATTTATATATTAATTGATACCCTCCCCTACATAGATTCAGTTTTAAGAAGCCTGTTAACAGAAATTCCGATGTTTTGTACTGAAATAAATAACAGAAACAACTCCTTCATCTGGTTCAAGCAATTTGAATTTATGGAAACTGCTAGCGAGGCAGGAGATAATAAAACCAGGATTTTACTAGATCGTGTTAATCTTCATCTGTATGATAAACATTTGGGAGCATTTGTGTGTTTCTATTCATAATTTGATCAGTTGGCATTAGTTTTCTCCAGCTTGAAGTGAAAGGCAACTCAATCATTTGTAGACATTTCTTCAATTTTTTTCTTTCCTCACAAGCATTAGATTTCAAAAAGGATGTAGTGGGATTATGTTTAAGAAATCATAAACGCACAGAAAAAAAAAATTAACAAGTTGTTTTAATAGTATGTGCATATGCTGAAAACATACCTTTCCATATCTGTGTAAGTGTGGCTGTATTTTTGTTGTGATTTTGTATTGTGCATGTAAAAGTAAATCGAAAAAGAGTATTTATACTGGCAAAACAATGCAAAATATTTTAGAATAAAACTACGGAATACCTTTCTACTGAAACCAAATTTCATACCTGCTATCAACAAACTGCTGCCCGTTAGGGATGGATTTCAACACTCAGCTGCACCATTGCCATTGGGCAAGTCATTTAACCTCCCCATGCTCCAGGCTACCCAGCTGCAGAAATGGGTGGAAGCAGTACTCCACCATAAATTGTATTTATTTTAGTCTTTTGATAACTGGGTAAGGCCCACGAGGCACAATTGCCTGTTTTTAGTGGTGACCTGGGAAGGTTGTGACTTGGTCAGAGTCACACAGTATGCAAGTGGAGGTTGTGAGAATCAAACTCAGGTCTGGTCTGCTGGATGTATCAAGCTCGTTCACCTAACCTCTAGGCTATACTGCCAGCCCAAAATAAGATGCTGCATCTCAGCAGGGCTATCCTGGGAAACACATTGTAAACAAAACAAAAGAAGTGGGAGACTGGAATCTAAATGTCAACCAGAATGCTGTAACTGAGATGTTCTGATAAGTGAGTGCCATTGGAAATGGTAAAGTAAATGGTTAGTTACCTGTAACAGAAAGCCCAAACTGGATATCCATGGTAAACCATTTATAACCGAGATTTTAAAATATTTTCCTCCAAGCAGTTCACAGAACTTCACACCATCCTTCAAATATTAAACCACAAAATTAATCTTGGGATGTTTTTAATTAGGAAAGCAGACAGATAGACATAGAAACATAGTTGTAGGTAGGTAGGGAGGTAGACTAGATAGACAGACAAACAGACAGACATGCAATACACTCAACAAGTTGTCCCTCATCCTGAAATATGTTGGTTCCTTGGATGTGTTTTGAGGCATGATGCAAAGTTGGGTGCCTTCAACCGCCCAGGAAGTATTTGTATTTCCATCTGTAGGGCTGGGCAGAAGGAGGGCCTTTTTCTGCCGCAAATTCTGGTGTCTGCGTTTCTATGATGAGGGCTCTTTGGAAGGGTTGTTATGGCCTTTTTTTTAAATGGTCACAAAAGATTAAAATAGTGAGCGGTAAGAGCCCGCCGCCAGTTAATGCGAAAAGGTGGCTGTATCCTTTAAAGACTGTATCTATATTAACATATAAAATGGGTTAGAAAAATTCAGCAATCTAACTGACTGATAATTGGTTTGATATTCCCCTATAAGGCTGGCCAGGTAAAGTCACACAACTCAAGCTCAATTCCAGATGCGTCTCCAGATACACGGAGGTTAAGTGACTTGCTCAGGGTCACCCTGTATGCAAGTGTCAGTTGTGAATTCTTTCAAACCCAGGTCCACTCAATTCTCCCAGGTTCACATGTTGTTGTTAACCCCAGGGCTCTACTTCCCCTATAGATGTTCAATTTTATTTCTCAACCATTTACGTCTAATTCAGGTATAAGAAAGTAAGACTGTGTGTGTGTGTGTGTGTGTGTGTGTTGTGTTTTAATTAGTGCCTCAAATAGGAACAATCATTTACATACATATTTGAGGCAGAAGTCTTCCTGTAAAATTAACTGAATTAAATCTCAAAATAGAAAAAAAAATAATGATGATGATGATGATGATGATGATGATGATGATGAAGAAGAAGAGAGGACAGGGACATGGTCTGAGGGAGGTAATGAGGTGACTTTTTGTATTTAAGGTTTTTTCTTTTTTTAAGTTAATACCCCTCCCACTATTTACCTCTTCTTCCTTTGATCTTCCTCCTCTTAATACCATCAGGATCAATTACTGGATTTTTGAAATTCTCTCTCAGCATTTTCCAGAGACAGCCAGAGAAAGATAATTAACAAAAAGTTACAAACTGCTGCCTTGTTCCACATGAAATGTGGAAACACCACAGTAGCTTTGTGTGGTTAGTTGTCCTTTTATTAAGAGAAAAAAGATGGGACTAGATCTCAAGAAATGAGAAATACAGACAAGAGTCTTAAAACTGCATCTCTGACCAAATATTTTAAAATCTAGTAAAAATATAAATTGGATTCATGTAAAAATGTCAGTTTATGACTGACAGACAACAAGATAGGTAGGTAGGTAGGTAGGTAGGTAGGTAGATAGATAGATAGATAGATAGATAGACAGATAGAGTTGCTTTACTTTTTGGCCATCTTATAGCTGTAAGGAAATGCCACTCTCTGGCTGCTGAGTCTTGACCCCCACCCACCCGTCTGGCAGCTCTTGAGCTCACAGACCTATAATTCTGGAGGCAGTATAGTGCAGTGGTTTAAGATTCTGAGCTGCAAACCTGATGACTTCCAGCAGTCCAGACCTGGGTTTAAATTCCACATCTCACACTTGCATACTGTGTGACCCTGGCAAGCCACTTAACTTTTCTGTGCTCCCAGGTCGCATCTGTAAAAAGCTTTCAGCTTTGTGTGCTACTCCTAGTTAAACAACTAAAATTAAATTAAAAAAAAAATAATTAGAAGGAGCCCCAACCACCTCCCCTCCCAGGCTGGGCTTCTCACAACCCATTCCAACCTCTGCTGAGAGGCTCACAAACTTTGAGCACCTCCTGGGAGCCAGACTCATTCAGGCATGGCAGCAGCTTCAGTCCTGGATGTAGGTACC
Organism: Neoceratodus forsteri; assembly: GCA_016271365.2. Taxonomy (NCBI): domain Eukaryota; kingdom Metazoa; phylum Chordata; order Ceratodontiformes; family Ceratodontidae; genus Neoceratodus; species Neoceratodus forsteri. Next base: position 1,407,181,020 of record CM028132.1, read on the forward strand.
CCCCCCCCATCTGTATATACTATACATGCAGCTCTTCAATTGTGAGACGGTGGGGGGGAGAGAGATAATAACTGCAGGGGTAGTAAGTATATATATTACAAAAATAATGTTTTATAATGTGTAGTATTTGTCCAGTATATCCCAACTGATGTGCAATACCTAGTTTGCAGTCAGGTCCCGTCGTCTTGTCCATCTTCACAGCAAGTGAGATTTGAAACTAAGACTCCTGATCACACAGTCTGTGTGTTTACCACTGAATCACCCCACTGTGTGGACTTCAAAGCCCGTGAAGTGATGCAAGGCACTTATTCCCAGCCCAGGAGCTGCGCAGAGACCAGAGAGCAGGCACCGCAGCGCATGACGCACAACTGTCTCCGTTTTTTTTGGTGGGGAGGGAGGGGTCATGCTAACATAGTGTGAGAGAATTGAACGGTGTTCTGTATGGGTTAATAAATGAGTTCCTACTGGAAGTGCCAAATCCCTTAATGTCCTGCCAGGGTGTAACATTGACATAAACTATTTCATAGGACTGGGGCAGGAAGAAAAGCCGAGTTCGTCCTACCATCTGTATTTACTTTGCGCCGTTATCCAGGAAACCTGGTGGTGATTTGAAATCTTTTATTGCGTTTCCTTCCCAATTTGTGTTTCAGTCAAGATTAACATGACAAATGTGGCCCTGTCATAAATTTAAAGGAAGCTTTTAAACAGTTAATCTAATTGGGAAATTGATGCATCCTGGCTGGGGCTTGTATAAAATCCTAACATTATTTGTCTTAGCTTAACATTATCAAGCTAACAGTCCTGTCTGCCCATCTGTACTAAATATCAGTATGTTGTGTGTCTGTACTAAATATCAGTGTGTGTGTGTGTGTGTGTGTGTATTTTGAGTGGTGCAGCTTTCTCTGAACACAGCTGACATGCAATGTGTGTGTGTGTGTGTGTGTGTGTGTGTGTGTGTGTGTGAGAAGTAATAGAGAGGCTGCCATCGTGATGTTGAAGAAACCTAAGTCTTGTGAAAAACCTGTGATCTCAGTTTGACCCCAAGTGTTGTCACACCACCGATGATTCTCTGAAGTGGTTTGAAATTCTTGCCCTGAACAACAACACCTATTTGCAAGTATTTGATTATCAAGAGGAGGTCTGACTCCACCCTAGAAAAAAAACATTTTACTTCCAAGGAAGGATTAGGGTACACAGAAGGAAATTAAAGGGACTCAAATGTCGGTCATATCCCAGGATTATATGTGAGGGAAACCGGAAGGAAAGTAAAGAAAGTTTGGTTATGGAGTTGTTGATTTACACAAATAAAGGTGTAATAAAATGAATATTACATAGCAACGGACCTGTTTGTAACAGCAAAATACTGACTATCTCATACCTCCACTCCCCTTATAGGTTTATCTACATCAAATGTTTCAGTTGGACAAAGAGCTTTAACAATTCCTTTGTTTTTAAAATAATTAATAAATTCCTGCAACCCCCTCCTGCCTGTATATGACAAGGTCCCTCCTGGATGGGGAATGGGCCGGGAGGAGGCCCCTTTGATCATGCAGGAACAAAACAGTTCTAATTAATTTATTGTAGAATGCTTTTTTCCCACGTTCACGCTGGAATACCCTTCCTTTAGGTGCAACACCTGCTTTGTAAGAGGGTGCCTGGGGGTTAGGACAGCAGCAGTGGGGAGGTACTGTGCCTCGTTAAAGGTCTGACATAAATACTTTGCAAGTCAAGACCTATAAAGGGACACCACCAGCATTCTTACAGCTTTATTAAGTGCTCTATAATAAGTTGTCCATTAGGCAGTAATAGTATGTAATAGTATTCTAAAATCCATACTTGCTCCAAGTTGCAGATAACTGCAATTTATTTATTATTCTGGGCAAAGTAAATGTGAAAGTGGTCTGCTAGGAAAGTTATCAGCTGATGCTCCTGCGTGTTCCGAAAGGCAATGCCGCGAGTAAACTCATTCATGTAGGAGTCTGTAGCGATTTATAGCAAGTGAGTAAAACAATGTGCCCAGTACTACTGGCTTTTATGTTTGAAATGTCTATCTAGCAAAACATGAGCTATAACAATGGTTAATAACACAAATCTCCTCAAATCCACATTTTGAGAGACAAGAAGAGTTGCACAGTTTCAGTTGTAAAGTGTGTGTGTGTGTGTGTGTGTGTGTGTACACAAAAGGCAAGTTGGTGTTGTCATCTGAGGGTAGAACACAGGCTTAAGACCAAGATTCAAATCCTGTTGACTTACTGCACCCACTGTGTGACCCAAGCAAGTCACATAACTTCTTAGTGTTTCAGTCCACAGGGATGTGGGGGGGGGTGTTGAAAGCAGGACCCTACTGAAAACGAGATGTTGCATCTCAGCCCTTTCTGGGGATAAGTAAACTGTTTCGAAAAAATCCCCAGTGCATCTCTTTATTGGGTCTCTCCTTTATAAATCAAGGCTAAGGATTTCCAGAAATGCATGCGCTAAGATAAGGAGGGGGATGCAGGCTTCCAGAGGAACTTCACTAACCATAGCGCCTTTTCTTCTGAGAGTCACACCATCACATGATCTAAGTTTTCCCAGAAATAAAAATGCTTGTCAATCCTTGAAACTGACTGAAGTCTTGCAAGAAAATAAACCCCCTGTCAGAGATCTGGAGCTGGCCACGTTTTCACTTCAGATCGTGTTTATAAGGACCTGTCAATAGCAACAAAGTCCCCCCTGGAAAGCACTCCATCTTCTGCCAAAACACCCTAACCACTACAACTCTTTGGAATAACTTTGTTTTGTTGTTGTTAATTTTGAGTATGTTTAAGAATGAAATTGAAAATTAGAATAATCTTCTAATCAAAGGGGCAGCAGTGATGTGGTTAAATAACATAGAGAGGGTGGAATGTGTGCTTCATTTTAACATTTCAGCAAAAGTTTATGTTTTCCTCTAGCAATCAGATTTTGTGCCTCATACACGGACCAGTCAAGAGGATACTTATATTGTGACAGGCTGATTTGAGGACTGTTGCATAATAAAACAGCTTACTGGCATTTCCTCAGTTCGCGGTCAGCTTTGAAGAGTGCAGACTTGTTCCCGGTCCACCGAAGATCGTCACGCCGGACTCTGGAGATAAGTATGGGGTGAGGTGGGGGTGTGGGGAGGCAGGGTGCGCAGAGGGTGGGCACTGGTGGGGGGTCAGGGACTCAGGACAGTCAGAGAGGGAATGTTTTTTCTTGCAGGTTTTTCCTTTTTCATAGACGATGTGGGACTTGTGCCATGCTGGGGTGGGCTCCCAGCGTGGCAGCTGGAAGGCTGTTTTGGGGGCAGTGGAGCCGATGGAGGATTGGCACCCCTCAGCCATGGATTGTTGCCACGCTGGGGTGGGCTCCCAGTGTGGTGCCTGGTAGTCTGTTGGGGGGGCCAGTGAAGCCGCCGGGGATTGGGCACCCCCATCGGCCTTACAGACCGTTGCCACACTGGAGCATGGCACCTGGGACTCTGCTGGGGGGGAGAGCACAGCAGAGCCAACGAGGGGATTGGGCACCCCCGTCGGCCATACAGTGTGTGCATGAGGGGGATGCATGAGCACGCAATATGCTAATCAGCATATCTTATTGCTGCTCACTGAAGCAGAGCTTTCCCTTTCAACTGTACAGCACTGAATTTTCAACTGCTGTCATAGACAGCTGCAGCATTGCTTGGCAAACTGTGGCCATACCTGCAAACACACTCACTGAATTGGAAGACAGGGTGCCACACCTACAAAACTCAGATGATGCACGATGTTTCTTGCATGCGTGCAAGCAAACATAAAAAATGCCCTCTAGGAGCTGGAGACACCACGTGTGTCGCCAACCATGATCACAAAGTCCCTCTAGGCAAACACTGTCACTCGCAGCATGTAATGTGCAATACATGGTCATAAGACTGAGTGTGTGTGTGTGTGTGTGTGTGTGTGTGTGTGTGTGTGTGTGTGTGTGTGTGTAAAAACACAGAAACATAGAATTTGCCAGCAGAAAAGGCCCACCTGGCCCACCCAGTATGCCCAAGTGTTTCCTGCCTATTCTATATCTGCAGACCCTGTCTGGTCTCATACAGCCTACCCTTCTCCGTTCTAATATATCCCTATGATAATCCATTGCATATTTTGAGCCCTCCCATATTCTAGTCTCATAAATACTGTATGAGTATCTGTGCAAGTATTTGTGTGTGTGTTCATGGTTGTTATTCAAACTTTGGCATCCCCCTGTACTGCTGGTACTTTGATTTATATTACTGTGTTGATTGGGATTAATCTTTCCCTGCAAACCAAATCCTCCCATATCCATTCAAACACATACTGCCGTGCTATTTTTGCCACCAGAGGTAAGTGCTATAGGTCTCAGTTTGGTTTCTATATGATCAATATTTCCTTGCATGTTGGAGGTACAGTGCTATAGCATAGTGATTAAGAGCAGTGAGCTGCAAACCTGGAAACCTGGGTTTGCATCCCATCAGCCCCCCCCCCACCCTTGCAAACTGTAGGATCCTGAGCAAATTACTTTAAGTGATTTATGAAAGTTCCACAAATGCCTTTTTCACATAGTATAAACCATTGCCAGCCATGCTTCAGATGTTGAAGCTGCAATGTGTTTTGAAAAAAATCTGTAGTAGTAATTTTATGTTGGCTCACACTGTGCAACCAACATCTTAGTAGTAACTAGATTTGGAGGCGCGGTCACTGTTGGGTGAATGCAGGGCATGCATCAGTAGGTGCATCCCTCATTCCCAATCAGCCAACAGCAGGCGCTGATCTCACGTATCCCTAATGTGGCCACCAGAACAAAGAAAAGGTCCGCTGCAATGAGAGTGAAGCTCTCATGCAGTGTGACCACAACACGTCTCCTGACATGCAGGCAACATGGTGGCAGTGGCTGCCACTGCCTGTCACAATGCCAATGGGGGAGCCCACTCCCCATCGGCAGACCCCTCCCATTTAGCAGACCCCCCTCCCATTTAAAATGTATGAGGGATTTGGGCATCATCCACCCCCAACAGTCTTTCTTTTGCTGACTGGGGACCCAATCCCAGTCAGCGTTAATCCCCATTCATTTTATCGATGAGGGAGCCCACTCCCATGGCATAATGCACCCTCCCCATTTGTTATGTGCCGAGGGGGGTGCCTAATCCCCCTCTGCTCTTACCCTCCCCGCTGCTGTGTGCCAACATGTGCAAGTAATCCTCACGGCTACAGCATCCTCAAAAACACTTAGGTGGCATGCTGGAGAGCCCACCCAGCATGCCAAATCCACTGAAAAGGAAAACCATCCCACAATCTTTTTTTTTAACCCTGTGAAAGAAGAAAACAGTCCCTCATGATCTCCCTACCCCTCCCACAACCTGTGCTCAGCCACGCATCCTGCCTCCCCACACCCCTCACCTCATACTTATCTCCAAAGTCTGGCGATGACAATCTTTGTGGACAGGAACATGTCTGCACTTCAAAGCCGACGCAAAACTGAGGAAATGCCAATAAGCTGTATAATCACATAAATAGGCATTTTTCAACTTTGGTGCATATCTCGGGCATTTTGGGGAATTTTTGCACCAAATTTTCAACATGGAGTTATTGGGATGCCTCCTCATGAATTCAGTCACTGTCATGGCATTATTCCATCCCGAAAGGTGATTTTGCGGTCACTGCATGGAATCACTTTTTGGGACTGAGTAACCAAACGACAGTGCCACTGTTCATGAGGGGGGGGGCTCTCAAAAAGCCTGTGTTGCAAATATGATGAAAAAAAATCCAAAAAATGGCTGCTTCACAAGCGTGCATTGTGCTGTTTCCACGCATGCTCGTAACTTCTTGAATTTGTAATATTTTCACTCCAGATTTTCACAATTGGCATTTTGCCACACTTCCTTATGAATAGTACAGCTGTCATTTTACATATTCTGGCTGAAATGTGTTTTCTCACGTCCGGCACAGAATAGCGCAGTTGCTGTGCGAAATCAGTTTTCAGGATAGTCTGAGAAAATGACCGGTGACACTGTTCATGAGCAGAGGTCCTAAAATGCCTATGTTGAAAATTTGGTGCCAAAAGTCCATAAAATGACTGTGTTACGAGTGTGCATTGCGCAGTTTCTACGCACTCTTGTAACTTCGCAAATGTGTAATATTTTCATGCCAGATTTTCAACACTGCCATTTTTTCACACCTCTTTATCAACAGTACAGCTGTCATTTTTCACAGCCTGCCCAAAATGTGTTTATGCACCTGTGGCGCACAATGGCATGGCCGCTGTGGGAAATCAACTTTTGGGACTGATTAACAAAATCACAGCACCATTGTTCATAAGGGGAGGTCCTAAAATGCCTATATTGAAAATGTGGCTTAGAAACTCCCAAAAATAATTGAGTTATGGACATGTGTTTCGCAGTTTCTATGCATGCTCGTGACTTCACCAATTGTTCATATTTTCACTCCAGATTTTCAACGTTACCATTTTTTTATGCCTCCTCATGAACAATACAGATGTCATTTACCACATCCTGCCCAAAATGTATTTTCATCCCTGTGTCACCAAATGGCATAGCTGCTGTGCAAAACCACCTTTCAGCTAACAAACTGATAGTGCAACTTTTCATGAGGTGGGCTCACAAATAGCCCATGTTGAAAATTTGGAGTGAAAATACCAACACATGCCTACAGTGTTACGGTTTCCAACTGTAACACCCCACCCTGTAGAGACTGACAGGTGTCAGGGGTGTGACTTGGCATCATCGACTGTAATACTCAAGCCATTCCACCCCCATCCCCACCCTGCAGCAAGTGACGGGCATTGTGGTGTGCCTTGCACTGTTAGACCACAAAGTTCACCCCATTCTCCTATACTGCACCCACCTCTGCATATTTCATGATGGAATGGGGTAATTATAACTCCAAAAGACCCCCAAAGCACACCATGACACTTGTCAGTGTCTACAGGGTTGGGTGAGGTACAATGGCATGACCGTAATAGCTGATGACCCAAAGGCACACTCCAATGCCTGTCAGTCTCTACAGGGTGGTGGTGGGGTTGGTGTCACTTCAGTACTTCACTACTATTCTTATTATGCATCTCTAACTCTGCAACTACCAATGCCAATGCCAATGAGACAACATTTGGCATTGACAAATGCTTGTTTTTTTTATGTTTTATCAGTGCTCTGTTTCTGCCCACCCTCCAGTTTTCTATGTGTGGCCACACCCCAAAAATGATATCATGCAAGGCAGCTGTCAATGTTTTACATACAGCAACAAGGAATCCTGGGTAAATTATAAAGATGACTCAAATGTTCCTTATGTAACCCCTCTTTGGGGGCTTACCTTTATTGCCCCATGTTCTCTCCTGTTGTCCCATTTCTTCCTGTTGCTGGCTGGCTTCCATGTTACTCCCCAAGCCCTCTGGTGCCTGAAAATCTTTCCCAGAATGCCCCACTGTTGAGTTCAGCCCATTTTGGGCTTAAAAATGGCAAAATGTGATCGCCACTATGGCAATGTTCCTCAAAGCTTGCAGTGATCACACAGGTGCACGTTGGTGCCTTTGAAATGCCAACTGATGGATTTGTAGTCTTTTAGGGAGGTGTTCAGGGGTCCCAGTACCCCTCCTAAGCTAAATGGGGACAGGTGACCTTGGGGAGGCTGGGCAGAAGCTCCAGCAGTGGGTAAAAAAAAGTTTGAATAGGGGCATGAATGAGGGCTCATAAAATACTCATGAGCTCTTATGAATATTAATGAGGTTGCTGCCTGCCGCCTAGGGGAACAGAGTTTCTGCAGCAGCAATCAATGAACTGCTGGAGCTAGCATAATGATATGGGGCTTATTTAACAGAGCAAGGGAAGGGCTACAATATAGTAAGACTGTTAAGTAAATAAAGTATTGTGTGAGGCTACACCAGACCTGGGATTTCATTGACTGCACTAAATTGTATTGAACAGGCTGGAAGCTGACATGTTTGTGACACTTGACCCCTGCCTAGCAGCCAATCAGTGAACTAGGCACCCAAAACTGAACCAAAGGGACTCCTGGGAAAAGGTGGGGACTAATTCAGGTGCCTAGATCATACCCAATAAACGAGCAGGAAATATTGATCTCCATTGATATAGATTATTGATAGGCTTCATCAGCCAATCAGAACCATTGATTTTTGGCTGAAAACTGTGTGGACTTTTTGGGAGAGTTCAGTTTCTTGCTGGGTTCTGTACATATGAACATATGAAGAAGCCAGCAGAAGAAGGCCATTTGGTCTACCAAGTCTGCTAGTATTGCAGGGTCCACAGCTTGAGCTATTGTCCCTGCCCTACCTCCCCATTCATCTCATCCTCCCTACCCATGATCCTTACCTTCCCCCATGCCTATCCCAGCCTCTCCTAAAGCTGCCCACTGTCTTCAATGAGATGACCTCTTCTGGCAGTGCATTCCAAGTGTCCACCACCCTCTCTGTATTGTATTGTATGAGTCAGGAGGATCCTGTGAGAGTGGACTTTGGAGTGCAGGGTTTTTTCCCAGGCCCTATTTGGAGATTGCTTTTGGCAGAAGTGAATTGAGAAGGGGAAAGAGAGAAAGAGACTGAACTGCAATTCTGATTCCCCAGAAATTGAGAAGTTGTTTAATGATTGCTTGGAGAAACTAAATGCTGCAGAAACCCTGCATTGGTGGTCCAAATTGAGCTGAGAGGACCAAGCTGTATTTGAGTGCTGCAGTTGTGCTGATAGTTCGATTTACCTGTATGGGACTGCAACTGTAATTTGGAGGAGGCAAAAAGTCTTTGGATGTCAGGGTGCTAGCCAGGTGCTGTACATGTCCTAAGTGAACTGGTTAAAGTGGCTAAAAGCTGTATCCTAGCTACAGCTGAAGAAAAGGTTGGGGACATTATTTAATTGGAAAGTACGGACAGGTGTGCATGAGTGTGCAGGGGCCTCTTGTTCTTGGATCCCCCCGTGTGATTGCTTCTGCACTTATTAGATCTAGGGCTAGCACCCACTTCAGTTGGCACTGGACTTTATTTGAATCACTGCCTATGAATTCTTCTTACTTTGAACTCAGCGTAGGGACTGCAGAATGACCCCCACCATTTGGGAGTTCTCACCCAGAGCCAGGGAGGGAACCCACTAACCCCTTCCAAGTGGGACTCACTGTCTCAGGAGGTCACCAGCACTTGCTGGGGTGCTAGGGCACCTACAACCTATTGGGGGAGCTGGGCTGTGGAGCCACTTGTGGGTCTGAGCCTTCTGGGGCTGATGCTGTCCTGCTACAGAGCTCTGCAATGGACCAGAAGTAGCTGAAGGTGACAAGTGGCCAGAACTACAATCAAGGTGACCAGCTGCAAGATATTCAAGCAAGTCCATCCTGCCCGAGGGACCAAGGCCGGCCTTTCATCTGCCCTGGGCTGCACTGAGCAAGGAGCGCCATCCTCCAGGGTTTTGAGGTCAATGAACAGTGAGTACCCAGGACCTAGTTCTTGGCAAGGAAAAAGGGGAATTTGTGTTGCTTACTTAAATCAAGTCCTTTTCAAATTATTTCAGGGCCCCAACAGGTGGCCAACTCATGGCACCGTACCAGGCCTGCATCTAGTGGGTACCCCTAAGAACCTCCTGGGAAAGACTGGTACCAGTACTGGTAGATTTGGCCTGTGGGTCCCAATGTTTATTGTTGTTGCCTATTTCACAAACCAATTTTTCTATCCACAGCCCTCTATTGTCCTGGTATCCCTTCCCTAGTCCTTACCCCAAAATAAAGCTGTGGTTTACCATTTAAAATTGTGTGTGTGCAGGAATTCTCTGAGTCTGTCAAAGCATTACTGTTCATGGTTTATGGTGGTACTGAATTGTTGAGCATCCAGTGTGTAGGGTGGTTAAAAAGGGAGGTGGGAAGGTGCAGCATTCCAGGGGGCTATGCCAGCCAGTCATCTGACCCACTTCTAATTCTATCTGGGTGGAGGCACTGCACTATTTTTATTATCTTTGGGATAGGACCCCCAAACACCACCGTAGCAGGACCCAGGCCCCTTAACCTGTTAGAGGGCCAACAGGCAGGGGTAGTAGCCCACTGGCAGATGGCACCTGGGCTACACTTGCTCAGAGGTGCAATTTTTTATTTTGGTAGTGGTGACAGCAGTGTAGCACCTAATATGTAGATATACATAGCAATGCATTATGGGCACAGTAAGACGCTGTTTTCCAATTTCATTTCTGCAGCCTCATATTTCTGTAGTTGCATCAGCAATATGGCATTGTGCATACAGTATCTAGCTGACAAGATTTCTTTACTGAGTGATGTAGTCTGCTATATCTGTAGTGAGCACAGAAATATAATAGCCCGTATACCCAATTTACATAGTGAGGCATTGTAAGGTACAGTAAATAGCTGAGTTTTCTATCTCCTCAATCTAAGTTCAGTCTTCTATTTCAGTAGTGTTTATAGCAGTGCAATCTGTAGAAATGTTTCTGGAAAATTGTTTTTGTGATGCAGGTAGGCCAAAAGATAATTTGCCATTCTGTGTAGATGTTGTTTCACTTTACTGCCTGCTGGTGAAGTGACAGGTCTGAAATGACAGGTCCTGTCAGAATGTGGGAGTGGAAGGATACTTTTCTGTGTTTATGTTATAGGGCCTGAATGGCAGTAAGTAGTTCAGGAGTGTAATTAGGGGTCAATGATTACATGGCTCTGAGCTGCTATGAGCCAATCAAATCAATAGAATTTTTCTACACGTGTCGTAATGCTAGATATAGCTACTTGCAAACAATGTAAAGAGTCAGCTAAAAGCTGACAGTGTCCCTTTAAAACTCTTGTTTCCCTTGCATGATGTCATGGTTGGAGGTTGCAGCACTGAGAAAACAAGCATTTGTCAATGCAGAACATTCACTTGCGGGTATTTGCAGTGGTGTTTGGGACTGGTGCTGGCTTCAGAGGAGTGAGGAGGCAGCAGTGAGCGTGGCAAGTGGTGCTTGGCAGAAGCTACACCATAAATGCAGGAAGGAGCTGAACAGAACTGGACCCAGGACTGATCACAGACGTACCTTGCTGGTCACTCCCCTCTCCCCAGATTTGATCCCATTTACCATCACCATCTGCCTTGAATGCTCCCGCCACCTCTTGTGGCACACTATTATATGTGGCCACCACTCTTTTTATGAAGAAAACTGTTCTCACATTTCCTCTTGAAGGGGAACAGTCAGCAATAAAAGCCTCACACCCAAGTGTGAGGCTGATCCCAGTTTGCACTTTGTGTAAAAAAAACTTTTTCTTACTTACTATTTACTGCAGCATAGTGGAATGCACCAGGCTAATTTTGCTGACTTCTAAGATGCTATTTCATGTAACCAGACATCCCAGAATCCCCTCCTACTGACATCAGAGGAGAACTGCAGAGCTGGGAGTTCATATCCTTCAATAGCCTACAGTATACATGTAAAGATTTTGTAAGCTAAAATCAGATGTTTGTTGGCCCTGCTGTGCTCATGGGGTTTAGAACAGTCCCTCTGTGACTTACCTAGCCCCAGGAGAACAGCAGTCCAGCAAACTTGAAGACTACAGCTTACAAAACACTCAGACATTCACTGTAGGCTATTGAAGGCAACTGAATCTCCCAACTCTGCAGTTCTCCTCTTATGTCAGAAGCAGAGGATTCTGGGATGGCTGGTTACATGAAATGGCATCTCACAAGTCAATGAAATTAGCCTGATTTATTTATTGCGCTGCAGTAACCAGTAAGTAAATGAAAGTGTTGCTGCACACACAGGGCTAATTAGGATCAGCATTACACTTGGGTGTGAGGCTCATATTGCTGACAGTTCCCCTTTAATCTATCCCTGTCCAATTTCATATCATGCCCCTCATTCTTGTACCCTTCTACATCAGAAGATGTCTGCCCTTGCACCTTGTTTATGCCATTCAGGTACTTGAACATGTCTGTCATGTCCCCCTGCTCCCTCCTTTTCTCCCATGAGTACATACTGAGGTCCTTTAATCGCTCCTGATATGTTCTGTGTTGCAAGCCACGTACCATGTTGGTTGCTTTTCTGTGGACCTTTTTCACCCTGTCAATGTCCTTGTAGAGTTGCGGCCTCCAGAACTGCACACAGTACTATAGGCGAGGCCTCACTAGTGCACTATACAATGGCGTTCCACCTCATGCCTTCTGCTAGTAATACCTCTGCCTATGCACCCCAGCATACCACTGGCCCTCCTTGCAATATTTGTGCTCTGTTTTGACAACTTTATGTCATCAGAACTGCTAACTCCTAGGTCCCTTTCTTTCTTGCTGATAGCACCTCGCACCTCAATCCTATAGCACTCCCCATGGTTCCCTCTTCCCAGGTGCATTATTTTGCACGTCTTTGCATTGAACCTCAGTTACCACTCCTCAGACCATTTTTCAAGCCCCTCCATGACGCTTCTCATTTTCTCCACCCCTTCTGGAGTATTCACTCTGTTACAGATGTTTGTGTCATCTGCAAATAGGCAGACCTTTCCTTCTAGCCCTTCTGCTTCTGCAATGTCTGTAATGAAGACATTGAAGAGGACTGGTCCCAGAACTGATCCCCGAGGTACCTCTTGGTCACACCTCTCCCGGATTGGATACCATTACCACCACCCCATGACTCCTGTCCATCAGATAGTTTCTAACCGGTTTATCAGCTTGTAACCTTGGCCAGACTACCCATCTGGTTATCAGTCTTCTATGTTGGATGGTGTCAAGGTTTTGCTGAAATCAAGGTAGTGACATCCACTGCCTCTCCTGATTTACTTCCTTAATGAGGCATTAGGGTTTCAGACCCTAACACCCACACCACACTGCAGAGACTGAGAGGCATTGGGAGCATGCCTTTGGGTCATCAGCCATAAAACTCATGCCATTCCACCCCACCCCCACCGGCAAACACTGACAGGCATCCCAGTGTGTCTTTGGGGTCTTAGGCAACACCTATCACTGTCTGCAGGGTGAGGTGGGTTGGAATGGCATGAGCATTGATGGTTGACACCTCAAGGCACACCCTTGATGCCTGTCAATCTCTGCAGGGTATGGGGGGTGAGGTGTTATGGTTGGAAACCCTAACACCCTGGGCACTTGTTGGTATTTTCACTCCAAATTTTCAACATTGAAACATTGAAACATAGAATTTGATGGCAGATAAGGACCGCTTGGCCCACCTAGTCTACCTATTTTCCTACCTAACAGATAAGCTTCAGATCCTAATTAACCAACAGCTTACTTCCTCCTACCCCCCACTAGGACTGCCTTATGTCTGTCCCATGCATTCTTGAATTTCCCCACTGTTCTTGACTCCACGACCACCTCAGGGAGGCTGTTTCATGCATCCAGCCCTCTCTAAGCAGAAAAAATGCTTCCTCATTACCTCTGGGCCGTCCCCCTCTATCTTTAATTGTGCCCTTGTTCTTGCACATCTCTTTTCTGAAGATGCCACCCTCTTGGACTTTGTTGATTCCCTTAAGGCACTTGAAAGTTTCTATCATGTCCCCTCTCTCCCTCCTTTCCTCAAGGGTATACATATTAAGCTCCTTTAGTCTCTCTTCATATGTCTTCTGGTGCAGACCCTGCACCATTTTGGTTGCCCTCCTCTGGACAGCCTCCACTCTGTCTATGTCCTTGCAGAGATGGGGTCTCCAGAACTGAACACAGTACTCCAGATGGGGTCTCACCAACTGTCTGTACAGAGGGATAACAACTTCCTGTTTTCTACTATTGATGCCTCTCCCTATGCATCCCAGTATCCCCCCAGCCTTTCTTACTGCCTTCTCACATTGCTTGCCCACCTTTAGGTCATCTGATATAATTATCCCCAGGTCCCTTTCCATTCTTACTGTTGTCAGTATCTCACCCCCATTGTGTGCTCTTGCCCTGGGTTTTTGTTTCCCAGGTGCATTATCTTGCCCTTCTTTGCATTGAATCTGAGCAGCCATACATTTGACCATTCCTCCAACCTTGCCAGTCCCTTCTCATCCTTTCCACTCCATCTGGTGCATCAACCCTGTTGCAGATCTTTGTGTCATCTGCAAAGAGACATACTTTTCCTTCCAGTTCCTCTGCAATGTCACTTATAAAAGACATTAAAAAGGACCGGCCCCAGTACTGAACCCTGCAGTACCCACTAGTAATCTCCTTTCTTCACTGTGGACTCCATTTACTACTACCCTTTACGTCCTGTTGTCTGAGCCAATTTTATCCAGGCTACCACCTTGGGACCCACTCCAAGGCTGGCTAACTTGTATTAATCTTTTTGTGTGGGACTGTGTCAAATGCCTTGCTAAAATCTGGGTAAGCCATGTCACAGCCCCTCCCTGGTCTACTACTTTGGTCACCCAGTCAAAGAAATTTATTAGATTCATCTGACACGACCTTCCCACCGTGAATCCATGCTGCCTTGGGTCCTGAGCCCCACTGGCCTCTAGGTACTCAACAATTATTTCCTTCAGAAGTGATTCCATCATTTTACCTACCACTGAGGTCAAACTAACTCGTCTGTAGTTTCCTGCCTCTGTTCTGCTCCTGCTTTTGTGAAGAGGAATCACATCTGCCTCCTCCAGTCTCTCAGGTACCACCCCATCCTCCCATGATTTGTTAAAGAGAGTAGTCAGCGGTGTCACTAGTTCTACCCTTAGTTCTTTTAGAATTCTTGGGTGAATCCCATCAGGCCCCATTGCTTTGTCCACCTTCAATTTTATTAGTTCTTTCAGAACCCTTTCTTCTGTAAATGGGCTGGTATCAACCCCCGTCTTCAGAGTGTTTCTCTTGTTTGGTTTAGGTACCTCCCCTCCTCTTCCTTTGTGAATACTGAGCAGAAATATTCGTTCAGTATCCCTGCTTTTTCATTGTCACCCTCTACCCACATTCCCTCCCCTTTATTAAGCCTCAGTATCCCTCCTTTGGTCTTTCTTCACTCCCTAATGTACCTATAAAAGGTCTTATCCCCTTTCTTAACAGAGTTGGCTATCCTTTCCTCGGTTTGGGCCTTTGCTATTCTGACTGCCTTCACAGCCTCTTTCTGCTTTAACTGATAAAGTTCTCTGTCTTTCTCCTTCTGTGTTTCCTTATATTTCCTGAATGCTATCCTTTTCTCCTTAACCTTCCCTGCCACCTGTTTTGAGAACCATAGTGTTTTTTTTCTCTGTTGTGTTTTGTTGATTTGCTTTACACAAAGGCTTGTTGCCTCTGTGATGGCTGTTTTGATTACTCCCCATTGTTCCTCCACCCCTCCTTCTTGCCTGCTTGCTAGTGCTTTTCTGAGGCACTCTGTCATTTTCCCAAAGTCAGCCCTCCTAAAGTCCAATACTTTTGCTTTTGTATGGCTTGATTGTATGGCTGTGTTTATCATGAACCACACTGTTTGGTGGTCGCTTGTTCCCAGATGGCTGCCCACTTCTAAATCTGAGATTCTTTCTCCATCCCCATTTGAGAGTACCAGGTCTAAGATTGCTCCTTCCTGAGTAGGTTCCAATACTAGCTGTCTGAGGCATGCCCCCTGTAGGGCATCAAGAATGACCCTGCTCTTGGATGTGCCTGCAGCAAAGGTGCTCCAGTTAACATCTGGCATATTCAGGTTCCCCATCAACAATATCTCCACTTTTCTGCAATTCTAAGGAAGCCTTCTATCATTTCCTTGTCCATTTCCTCCTGAGATGGGAGCTTGTATACAACCTCCATGCAGATTGTGGTGCCATTTCCTGTCTCTAGAGTGACCCAGAGTGTCTCATCTGCTCCCTGTTTACTCTTTAGTTCTGTTGCTTTGATCCCTTCCTTTACATAAAGAGCTCTCCTCTTCCTCTTTACCCTCCATGTCCCTCCTGTAGTTGTGTATCCTGGTATGTTGACATCTCAGTCATGGTTCTCTGTGTACCATGTTTCTGTGGCTGCCACAATATCCAGGCAACCCTCTTCCATCAAGGCCACTAGTTCAGGGAGCTTGTTACACAGACTACGGCATTGGTACTCATCACCTCCACTTTTGATGGCCTTACCTCTTTAACCCCATTCCTGTCCTTACTGCCTTTGCCTTTTTACATTTGCTTCTGTCCTGCTCCTAATGACTTCTCTGCCTTGGTATTTACCTCACTAATTACTGTTGTTTGTGGGGAGGCTGGGATTTCCTGCTCCTTTTTCAGTGCACCTTGGCTGGTTAAATGCGCGCCAATGAAGCATTAAACCTCACTAGGATCCTGGTTCCCCGGACAGATGCAGACCATTGCACCAGTATAGGTCTGCATCCTCCAGGTGGCTCCCAGTCCCCAATGAGCCAAAACCCTGGGCTCCACACCAGTTTTCAACCATTCATTGAATTCCCTAGTGAGGAGTACCTAGCACATCACCTTGCTTGGCATAGACAGGCAGCACCTCTGAGAAGGTTATTGTATGCGCTACTTGTCTAAGGCCCTCCCCAATTCTACAAACTCCTCTTGCACTGCTCTGATCCCTTTCCTAGCCAGGTCATTTGTCCCTAGGTGGACAATGACATCCAGCTCCTTCCCTCGTGCCGCTGCTCTCACGATCCTGAGGATTCGCTACCTGTCCCTCAAAGCCATGGCGCCAGGCAGGCACCTTACCTCCCTCTCCCCTTCCTCCCCCATTTGTACCCCTCTAATGATTGAGTCCCCCACCAGGAGTTGTTTCCTTCCCCTGTGAGGTCTCATGCCACCCTCCTGTGGGTCTCCTTTGTGAAGGTTCCCAGCATCCTCCTTGGTCTCCACTGCAGGTGCCTCAGTAGAGGAACCACTATCCACCAGAATAGCAAATGAATTGTGAAGAGGTACAGCTGGAGGGATGCAACTCTGTTCCACCACCCTCTCCCTCCCTAAGCCCACCCTGGTCCAGCCTCTCCTCTTTCTTAGCAACCTCTGAGGTAGTGGCATTAGCCCTGGTGGTCCTTGGGTGGGGGAGGAGGTTTCTCAAATCCTAGCCAGGTCAGCCTGAAGATGGGCAACCTCCTCCCTCAGACCAGAGAGGTGCCTGCAAATAGGGCAGCATCGCAGCCTCCAGAATGTCTCCCGAAACACTGCTGCCCCACCGCCATTGCACTGCACCACTCCTATCATGTCTTATTTTGTGTCCCCTCTCCTGTTTCTCTGTATGCTTACTCTCTCCTCTCCTTACAACTCTCACCCTTCCTGTTCTGGGACAGTAACTTCTTATATTCTTCAGTCGCCTCCTTCTTCCTTGCTCAGTGTCAGACCACCAGCAGCTGGGGGGGAGAGTGAGCTACTTTTTTCCTTTAGGGTTGACAAAAACAATGATTCTCTATGATCCTTCCCTTCCTACTGCCAAACAGGAAGTTCCTGTTGACAGTCAAATCCAGTGGCTATAAAAGTAGAACTGGCTTCGTGGATGGGACGAGGCAATTAGTAAGAAAAAGGCTAGCAACAGGAAGTTGTAATTTGAGTCACCTGCTTTATAGTGTCTAAGCCACACCCCAATTAGCTCTCTCTCCTCCTACTGGTTTAGCAAAGTAAACTGATACAGAACCCTTCCCAGCACAGAACACAGCTGACTTTCTTTCTTTTCTTCGTTTTTAAACCCTAAATAAGACCCCTTCTACTTCTAATAAAGTATCTGTTTGCTTAATCTCAACAGACACTGACTCCTGCTAAGAAATAAGTGTTAAATTAATAAGAAAATGTAGCTTCTTTTAGTTAGCTGCTTTCTGCTCTACAAGCAAGGCTAGCAACAGGAAGTTGTAATTTGAGTGACCTGCTTTTATAGTGTCTAAACCACACCCCAATTAAGCTCTCTCTCCTCCTACAGGTTTAGCAAAGCAAACTGATACAGAACCCTTCCCAGCACAGAAAACTCACTGACTTTCTTTCTTTTCTTTCTTTTTTTAACCCTAAATAAGACCCTTCTACTTCTAATAAAGTATCTGTTTGCTTAATCTCAACAGACACTGACTCCTGCTAAGATATAAGTGTTAAATTAATAAGAAAATGTAGCTTCTTTTAGTTAGCTGCTTTCTGCTCTACAAGCAAGGCTAGCAACAGGAAGTTGTAATTTGAGTCACCTGCTTTTATAGTGTCTAAGCCACACCCAATTAAGCTCTCTCTCCTCCTACAGGTTTAGCAAAGTAAACTGATACAGAACCCTTCCCAGCACAGAAAACTCACTGACTTTTCTTTCTTTCTTTTTTTAACCCTAAATAAGACCCTTCTACTTCTAATAAAGTATCTGTTTGCTTAATCTCAACAGACACTGACTCCTGCTAAGAAATAAGTGTTAAATTAATAAGAAAATGTAGCTTCTTTTAGTTAGCTTCTTTCTGCTCTACAAGCAAGGCTAGCAACAGGAAGTTGTAATTTGAGTCACCTGCTTTTATAGTGTCGAAGCCACACAACCAATTAAGCTCTCTCTCCTCCTACTGGTTTAGCAAAGTAAACTGATACAGAACCCTTCCCAGCACAGAACACAGACTGACTTTCTTTCTTTTCTTTCTTTTTTAAACCCTAAATAAGACCCCTTCTACTTCTAATAAAGTATCTGTTTGCTTAATCTCTACAGACACTGACTACTGCTAAGAAATAAGTGTTAAATTAATAAGAAAATGCAGCTTCTTTTAGTTAGCTGCTTTCTGCTCTACAAGCAAGGCTAGCAACAGGCTTTTTGGGACCCCACCTCATGAACAGTAGCACTATCAGTTCATTACTCAATCTCAAAAGGTGATTTCCATGCACGACTGTGCTATTCCACACCACAGGTGTAAAAACACATTTCAGGCAGGATGTGAAAACTGACAGCTGTACTGTTTATGAGGTGGTGTGAAAAAATGTCTATGTTGAAAATTTGGAGTGAAATAATTGAAAATTACCAAAGTTATGCGTGTGTGCAGGAAAATTTTGTGAATCTGCATAACATGGCCATTTTTAGGAATTTTTCCACCAGATTTTTTTAAGATGGGCTTTTTTGGCATCCCATCTCATGAACACTGCCACTGTCATTTCTTTAATAATTTCTTAAAGGTGATTTCGTACAGTGACTATGCAATCCTGTGCCAGAGGAGTGAAAACACATTTTGGGCAGGATGTGAAAAATGGCAGCTGTACTATTAATGAAGTGGTGTGATAAAAATGTATATATTGAAAATTTGGGGTACAAATATAAAAAATTGGCAGAGTTATGTGCCTGTGTAGGAACGTCACAATGCACGCACGTACTGCAGTAAATGTTTTGAATGTTTCCACCAAATTTTCAACATGGCCTTTTTGGGACCCTACCTCATGAACACTGGCACTGTGATTTCGTTAATCCATCCCAAAAGTTGATTTCACGCAGCGAAAGCACCATTCTGTGCCACAGGTGCTAAAACATGTTTCAGGCAGGATGTCAAAAAATGACAGCTATATTGTTCATGAGGAGGTGTTAAAAAATGGCAATGTGGAAAATCTGGAGTGAAAATATTAAAAATTTGTGAAGTTATGAGCGTGCATAGAAACTGTGCAATGCACACTCATAATGCAACCAATCTGGGGATTTTTTTGCACCAGATTTTCAACATGGGCTTTTTTGGACCTACCCTCATGAAAACAGGCACTGTCATTTCATCACTTGGTTCCAAAAGGTGATTCTGTGCAGCAACCGCAAAAATCACCTTTTGTAACTGAGTAACGAAATGGCAGTGCCAGTGTTCATGAGGTGGGGTCCCAAGAACCCCATTCTTAAAAATGGTTGAGATATCAACATAAGTTGAAAACCCCAATGACAGCCATTATACTGCACTTACCATGATTCCCCAGTTCACAGTTCAGCTTTGAAGAGTGCAGATGTGTCCACAGAAGACTGCAGCCCCCGACCTCGGAGGGTAAGTATAGGGTAAGGGGAAGAGGCAGGAGGTGGGTATGCAGAGGAGAGTTTGGATGGAGGAGAGGGATGGGAGATGACGAGGACTGTTTCTTTTTTTTTAGGTAAACAAAAAGACATCAGGGGTCAGGTTCCTTTTTTACAGTTACATTTTCAAAGGATTTTTGGGGACACTGGTAGTGGGCTTCCTAGTGTCCTGGACTATTGGAGGGTATATATATGTATATGTATATATATAAAGACAAAGAACCTCTGTGCATAAACACTGAGGCAAGGGTTACCCCAAAGGGCATTTGGCTGGGAAGCCAAGTTTCAAGAAAATACAAAATCACACATGCCCCCACAATGCAAAGCACCATGGGCTGCATATGCAAATCACCACAGAATGTTATGCTGGTCCAACTTTAAGCAGAATTGCATGGTGCCGAAAGGCCTCTCACACAGTTTGAAAAGGGTCCTACCAGGACTCATCAGTATGCCTCGTCTGTTTGACACCCCAGTGGAATGGACCAGCTACCCCTGAGGCAGTGTGCCTGGGATATATTGTGGTGAACCCATTAAAATAAAAACTATTTAAAAGACAAAAGAACCTCTGTGCATAAACACTGAGGCAAGGGTTACCCAAAGGGCATTTGGCTGGGAAGCCAAGTTTCAAGAAAATAAAATCACACATGCCCCACAATGCAAAGCACCATGGGCTGCATATGCAAATCACCACAGAATGTTATGCTGGTCCAACTTTAAGCAGAATTGCATGGTGCGAAAGGCCTCACACACAGTTTGAAAAGGGTGCTAACAGAAGACATAGACACGTGTTTCGTCCTACCAGGACTCATCAGTATGCCTCGTCTGTTTGACACCCCAGTGGAATGGACCAGCTACCCTGAGGCAGTGTGCCTGGGATATATTGTGGTGAACCCATTAAAATAAAAACTATTTAAAGACAAAGAACCTCTGTGCATAAACCACAATATATCCCAGGCACACTGCCTCAGGGTAGCTGGTCCATTCCACTGGGGTGTCAAACAGACGAGGCATACTGATGAGTCCTGGTAGACAACACGTGTCTATGTCTTCTGTTAGCACCCTTTTCAAACTGTGGAGAGGGCCTTTCGGCACCATGCAATTCTGCTTAAAGTTGGACCAGCATAACATTCTGTGGTGATTTGCATATGCAGCCCATGGTGCTTTGCATTGTGGGGGCATGTGTGATTTTGTATTTTCTTGAAACTTGGCTTCCCAGCCAAATGCCCTTTGGGGTAACCCTTGCCTCAGTGTTTATGCACAGAGGTTCTTTGTCTTTTAAATAGTTTTTTATTTTAATGGGTTCACCACAATATATCCCAGGCACACTGCCTCAGGGGTAGCTGGTCCATTCCACTGGGGTGTCAAACAGATGAGGCATACTGATGAGTCCTGGTAGGACGAAACACATGTCTATGTCTTCTGTTAGCACCCTTTTCAAACTGTGTGAGAGGCCTTTCGGCACCATGCAATTCTGCTTAAAGTTGGACCAGCATAACATTCTGTGGTGATTTGCATATGCAGCCCATGGTGCTTTGCATTGTGGGGGCATGTGTGATTTTGTATTTTATGATATATATATATGTGTGTGTGTATATATACATATATATATATATATATATATATATATATATATATATGGGGACACTGGGAGGGCTTCCCAGTGTCCAAGACTATTATGGAGGGTACAGATATGGGGACACTGGGAGTGGCTCCCAAGTGTCCCAGAGGGCCAGAGGAAATAACTGGGACACTGGTAGTGGGCCCCAGTGTCCCTCAGTGGTGGTGCATGGGGGTTGTATTGTCAACACAGCGTTTGGGCACCCCGATGTTGGTTTTAAGAGAAAGCTGCACCACAGTTAATGTTGAAGGGCAAGAGGCAGAGGAGTGAGGACCAGGAGAGAAAGATGCACTGTGGCTAATGTTGAAGCTTTTGGAGGAGTCAGAGAAGTGAGGACTAAGAGAGAGCCACACTGTGACTAATGTTGAAGCCTTTGGGGGTCTAAGGAGTGAGAGCTGGGAGAGAAATCCACACTGTGGCTAATGTTGAAGCCTTTGGGGGTCAGAGGAGTGAGGGCTGGGAGAGAAAGCCACACCAGGGCTAATGCTGAAGCCTTTGGGGGTCAGAGGAGAGAGAGAGCATACAGCAACCATAACTCCAGTCATGCACATTAGTGTGCTCTCTAATGCACATGGCTGGAGTTCAGGTACAGAAAGAAATGAAGTGCTCCCATTGAGCGGTTCATTTCTTTCAGTTAGGCAATGCATCACATCAGCAAAGCTGAACTTTGTCATGACCAGTGTGCCTGTTTATTGGTGTACACTGCCAAGCCTATTATAGTTTCAGCTGTAATTTGTTGGCAGTGACACACCACTCAAATGTCATATGGTCCCAAGACGTTCCTTGCACACGCAAGTGAGCACAAAAAGGGCAGGGTTATAAGGATGAAGCAGAGCACAGAATCAAAAGAATTTTTTCATGGAAAATAGCATGTTTGGCAGTTGAATGGCAGGAGACTGATTCATCACAAGATAGGTTACTACTCCCATTTAAGTTGGCAAACTTTCAGAAATCTTTTATTTATTTATTTATTTATTATAGTAACATTTGAATTAAACCCTCTGAGTCACAGACTCCTTTACAAGACTCACAGCAAAGAACAGTGAAAGGACTGACCTACATTATCAAGCAGTACAGTGTTCGGTTACAGAAAACAAGGAATGGGATTATGCATATATTAATATCAATACAGTGATCAGGAGAAAGAAATGAATTACAAAAATTTACAAAAAAACACACCGATGGAGGATGCAGAACAATAACCTCCTTGTGCTCCCAGGCTGCACAGGAAACAAGCTGTGGCTGAGTATGCCTTTCCTGGTTAAAGAAGTTTCCCCTTTCCTTTTTTAATCACTGGATATCTCCCCCTTTTGCATTACTTGAAGCATTTAACACTGTTGAAATTGCTAGTCCAAGAGATCCATTTTTTACGACTGTTGGCGGAGCCTACAGGAGTATTGAATGCACAAAAGGAGCGATGTCATGTTTTCAGTCCGTGGAACTGACTGAAGGTGCCTTACCCTCCTCCAAGAAATGTTTTCCACCCTCAAATAAATACACTTTCATGTTAGTCAATGGTTGCAGGGTACTATTTTCTTTCTTAAATGGGTGGTACAAGAACTGGAACCTGAGTAGTGGGAGGCAGCATTAGTTTTTTTTTTTGAAGTAAGATCCACTCCGCCTCCACCCCAAACTTTTTGTGATTCTTGTGGGAGGGGCATGAGATAGCTCTAGCATGCTGTAACAAGATACACTACTGATTGTCAACACCACCTGGGGCCTCAGAAGGAGACCTAGACACACATTCTAATTTACAGTAAGAGCCACATGTTTTTCTTAAACATTATATATATGTATAGTTTATATATAATTTGTCTTTAGTAGTTTCAAAACTTTGAAAGCATTACACACACACACACACACACACACACACACACACACACACACACCAAGCAGAACATAGCTGGATAAGGTACCAGTATTTAGGAAACTTTTCATACTTACCCAGAGTCTTGCAATGTGAATCCTGGCTGTGACTGTAAGTGTTTACAACTGAATGATAATAACTGTAGCGCCCAGGAAAATTTGGGGACACCACAGAAAATAGGGGATCCTCAGTGGTATGAGGGGTCAGACAGTAATGGGAAACCCTTGAAAGCTTTGGTGACCCTCTGAAACACCACAACAGGCCCAACTCCAGCAGACAGTCCCAGCAGTCTAAATTCAGGGTTTTAAAAGAAAATCATTTTTTCTCTCTCTCTTCTCCTTCCTTGTCTCCTTCTCCCCTGCTCAAGACCGACACCTAGCCAGCCAAAGCCAAACCAGTTGGGCCACATTCCTGTCCCACAGTGGAAAAGAAAGCCAGGCTGAGCCTCTCAGCCAATCCCTGTGGCCAGGGCAAATTAAAAATTGGAGACTTTTTTAAGCCACTGACCCAGCCTTGGGAGGCTGACCTCTGATGAAGGAGCCAATCTTGGTAGGTAGCAGGACTGCCCCAGCCTAGAGGAGGCTCTGTGCAGGCTGGAGAGAGAGAGAGAAGAAAGAGTTTGACCAGGGAGGGTGAAGGACAGCAAAGCAATGGATGTTGGCTTCCCTGTTAGGAGGTTGAAGAGAATCCCTGGGACCCTTCAGCAAACTCCCTCCAGAAGATCTCCAGTAGCAGCCTCGGTCATTTTTTGCAGAACTCTATCGTCTAGTTGGGTCCCCAGTGCTGGAGTCAGTTAACTTGGTTTGAAAACAGACCCAGTGAACCTTTCATGCAGCAGTCTCCGGAGAAGAGACCTTATCACTCCTTTGTGGTTGTGCATTCCCCAGAGTACAGAAATCCTTGTGGAACTCCAGGGATGAGTAGGCTTGTTGGCCAGCATTTCCTTTAAAAATTAGTCCTAGCTAGACCTGCTCCAGCCAGGGGAAGGATTGTTTGTTTAGCAATTGTATTGTTGCACTGTGCAATTATTGTTTAGAATTGTTAAATTGCTTCCATTATACCCCCCCCCAAGGGTGGAGGAAAGCTGCTTACCTTGTCCAATTGTAAAAAGAGAGAGAGAGAGAGAGAGAGAGAAATGAGAATCAGTTTATCAGAGCCACCTGGGGCCTCAGAAGGAGACCTACACACACATTTTAGTTTACAGTAAGAGCCACATGTTTTTCTTAAACATTATATATATGTATAGTTTATATATAATTTGTCTTTAGTAGTTTCAAATCTTTGAAAGCATTCTCACACACACACACACACACACACACACACACACACACACACAAGCAGAACACAGCTGGATAAGGTACCAGTGTTTAGGAAACTTGTCATACTTACCCAGAGTCTAGCGATGTGAATCCTGGCTGTGACTATAGGTGTTTACAACTGAATGATAATAATTGTAGTGCCCCAGGGAAATTGGGGGCACCACAGAAAATAGGGGATCCTCAGTGATATGAGGGGTCAGACAGTAATGGGAAACCCTTGAAAAGCTTTGGTGACCCTCTGAAACACAGAACATGCCCAACTCCAGCAGACAGTCCAAGCACTTTTCCTGACCATGGATATACTAAAACAAAAATTTCTCAACAAAATGTTTTTAAATAAAGAGTTTAGCTCACAGCAGTAGAAGTAGCATGTTGGCATTAAAAACTTAGTGGTGTGGGTGTAGAGGCACCAGTATTTAAACATGACTTCGGTAGAAGATTAATTGTGACTGAGGGGTGAGGGAGGGAGTGAGTCTTGATATTTGTAGCATAATGGTTTTCTGAAACATCAACCTTCAATGGGTTAGACTCTGCAGTCATCTGTATAGTATATCACTAAGCCATATGCAGTGTGGTATGGGTAAAAACCACATCACCAGACCAGGATCAGTGCTGTAAAATCTGAACTGGGCGCAGCTTGTGCAAATATTGCTGATCCAATGGATCAAATAAATTTGTGCAAATAAATAAATAAATAAATACTCGGCTTCACCTTGTGCTTCAACCCACCACAAGAGTGATGTTATTACATGATGACACACACCCTGTTGTGCCTTATTGCTTAAATATGCCCTTTCTCAATGTACTATACTTTGATTCAGTTAGTGTACTGTATGCAACAGCCTTCATGTGACCACTCTGGGCTTCTCTTTGACTCCTGATGTCTATTTGATTTAGCTATTGTATCTTGTTTGAATTGCTTTGGTCTTCTTGATGTGGTGCCTGTGTGCCTAAACTATGTAATCTGTTTATCTACTGCAACCCATGTATCTCCAGTGAATGATTGTTGTAACTGTCTGCTGTAGAAGACTTTGTTTGCTGGCCAAGGCACCTAGCTTCACCTGAGCTCTTTCCTTCTAAGATTGCTTGAAAGGACAGAGCAGAGAACCTTACCAGAGCAAGGGAAACAGATTAAGACTTCTTTTGGCTAAGTAGATTTACTGTGTGTTGTTATTTTTATTTTTGTACTCACAGGGATTGCTACTGTTTGTTGTTAATATTTCATTGCTTTATTTTTCTCTGATTCAAATTGTTGTTGCTGGTATACCTTCTTCTGCATTATTATAGTGTGTGCCTACAGGTGTATGCTAACAGATTACTGCTGTAATCTTCTGATTCAAATTGTCTTTTGCAAGGTATATCTTCTGTTACTGCTTTATTTTTCTCTGTAGAAAAGTGTTTCTTACAGGGTATATATTCTCTGAAATTATTAAAGTGGTGCTTACATTTTTGTGACTTTTTATCATTGGGCTAAGCAAAATTACTGTTTGACACCATTTTATTTAATTTTTTTGTTGTTGAAAAGGTTTGTTGTCTCAGAGGTGTTTCAGTCTCCTTCTCACATTGAAGGAACAAATTGCTTTTCTCCCACAGCTCTTCCAGAGGATTAGGTGTGTATCTTGGGGTGGAGCTGGCAAACTGTCAGTAATTTCAACAGAAAGAAGGGCTAAAAGGTCAGGTTAGTTGATATCTTGAAGGTAGAAGACTGTTTGCTGGCCAAGGCACCTAGCTTCACCTGAGCTCTTTCCTTCTAAGATTGCTTGAAAGGACAGAGCAGAGAACCTTACCAGAGCAAGGGAAACAGATTAAGACTTATTTTGGCTAAGCAGATTTACTGTGTGTTGTTATTTTTATTTTTGTACTCGCAGGGATTGCTGCCATTTGTTGCTAACATTTCATTGCTTTATTTTTCTCTGATTCAAATTGTTGTTGCTGGTATACCTTCTTCTGCATTGTTACATGGTGTGCCTACAAGTGTGTGCTAACAGATTACTGCTGTAATTTTCTGATTCAAATTGTCTTTTGCAAGGTATATCTTCTATTACTGCTTTATTTTTCTCTATAGCAAAGTGTTTCTTACAGGGTATATCTTCTCTGAAATTATTACAGGTGGTGCTTTACAGGTTTTACAGTTTTATCTAACATTAGGATAAGCTTTCAGGGTTACTGCATTTGTTGTTGACTGATTGTTTCTGCTCTTACCTCCTTGTTCTTTCATCCGTGGTTCTTCTTTTTCGGCAGGGGAGGCCCAGCCACCCATCCCCATCCCCCACCACCCCACACTACACTCCTTTTATAGGGTACCACAGTTGTGACATTTCATGTGGCAAAGCAGAAAGGGGCAGATCAGTGGGGCATCCACAAGGTGAGCTCATTTTCAGGGGCACTAGTAATTTAACTTGTTATAACAAGTTATACGAAAACAAAACACAAAATCAAACCATTACTTGCATTTTCTTCCTTCTAATTACTCTGACCAGGTTATAAACCCAGCAACTTATCTGGAATGGATATCATTAACTGCAGGTACTGTGGAACACTTTTCAGAAGGACAGTCTTACAGAATTTAGGACATTGTACTACACGCTGGGCCATTGGAGATCTTAGGGCTCAGCTCCAGGCAGCATGGGCAGAGATTGCACACCTCAAATTTCACATTCAAGAGGAAATACATTATAAAAACCACCCGCCATTTCCCCAACATCCAACAGAAGAACCTCGACCGCAGAGGGTAGTTGGTCCAGGAGGTTGGCAGGTGGTTAGAAGGGGCAAATCAGGTGCCCCATCACTCTGTGCTCTCCAGCATATTACCTCCAAAAACCATATAAACACTACAAACAGGTATCTGCCTCTATCTCCGAAATCAAACAAAGGGACAGAAGATACTGCAGAGCAGGACACTGCAGCACAGGAGCTAGGACAACAAAACTCGGCCAAATCAGGAATCAAAACAAAAAAGCAAAAAGGAAATCCAAACAACTTCTGATCATAGGAGACTCCATGATTCGGGGAGTTGATACCGATCTCCAGCAAGGGGTAATGGTCAGATGTCTCCCAGGTACATCAGCATGGAAAGACACTGACCGCAATGCTAAAATTGTTCACAAAGCAGGAGAAAACACTGACATCCTGGTACACATAGGGACTAATGATCTTGCCAGCTGGTCAGTTGTGGAGACCAAGGAACACCTGACCAGGCTGGGTGACAAACTATCATCCATTTCATCTGACATCTCCTTCTCTGAGATCCTGCCAGTCTGGGAGGGGGGGGAAGATGGATGAAAGGTCAGAGAAGGGGAGATAGGGGAGCTAAACATGTGGCTCATGGGCTGGTGCTAGGAAAAAGACATTGATTTGTAGGAACTGGCAACAGTTCTGGGAGCAAAAGTTCTTTAAATTTGATGGACTGCATCTGACTAAGAAGGGAGTCAGTGCATTGGGGCAGAAGTTTGACATCTTTGCAGAATATTTAAACTAGCAAATGGGGAGAGGGGTGCAGCACCCCATATGTCGAATGGGAAGAACACCCCAGCCCCCCTCAGCTAGTGGTCAAACAGGGATTCAGCTTGTTTGCAGTTCATTTGCATCACCAGGTAAGAAAAAAGGTCCGTCTCCCCAAACAACGCACAGGGGAAATACCAAACCTCACCCAACAACTAACACACTGAAATTTGGCCAATGGAAAATCATGTACACAAATGCTCACAGCCTGGGAAATAAGATCCCAGACCTGCAGGCAATAATGTCAGAGGCTAAACTGGACATAGTAGCAATTAGTGAGACATGGTTTACCAGAAACCACACTTGGGGGACTTCAGTACCTGGCTATGTACTGTTCAGAAGAGACCGAGGTGCAAAAGGGTGGGGGGGTGGAGTGGCCCTGTATGTCAATGAAAATATCAAAGCTACAGAAATTCAGAATTCACATAATGATCCAGAAGAACTGTGGGTCACCCTGGAAACAGGAAATGGGACAGCCATAAGAACTGGGGTTGTCTACAGGCCCCTAGACCAGGGGGAGGACATAGACACATTACTGTTAGAAGATATACAAAACATGACAGCTAAAGGGGAGGTTCTGATAATGGGAGACTTCAACATGCCAGATACAGATTGGTCAATACCAGCAGGAACATCTGCCAGAACTAGACACATGGTGGATTCCCTGCAGGGGGAGGGCCTCAAACAACTGGTACAACAACCCACAAAAGACAGGGCTATTCTAGATCTAGTACTGACTAACAGGGAAGGGATCACAGATCTCCAGGTAGAAGGTCACCTGGGGGCCAGTGACCATCACATGGTGTGGTTCAATTTGGCCACTACATCTAAATCATCCCATTACAAGGCAAAAATATGGGACTTCAGAGGAGCTGACTTTGATAAGATGGCCAACAGAGTTAAGCTAGCCCTGGCAAAAAGAAACACAGGTGAGGGGGTACAGGCAAAGTGGGCAAGCATTAAGGATGCAATACTTGAAGCAACATCCCATTGTGTTAGAAAAGGAAGTGCAAAAGAAGAAGGAAACCACTTTGGTTCTCAAATACAGTAGCAGAAAAGGTCAGAGCCAAAAGGCTGGCCTTCAGGAAATATAAGGGAACACAGCAGGATGAAGATAGGGAGGCATACCAAACTGCCTTAAGGGAAGCAGGGAAGGCAGTAAGACAGGCAAAGTCCCAAACTGAGGAAACACTAGCACGAACAGTAAAAGAAGGTAACAAGACTTTCTATAGATACATTAGAGAAAGGAGAAAGTCCAAAGGGGGTATTGCTAAGCTCAAAGGAGAAAAGGGGGCATGTGAGGAGGAGGAGGACCCTATAAAAGCATCTATCTTAAATAGATACTTTTGCTCAGTATTTACTGAAGAGAAGGTAGGGCATGGCCCACAGCTCAGCACCATGGACACAGCAGGGAAGAAGGTGAGCACTACTCCCTTCACAAAAGAAAGGGTCCTACAAGAGCTCACTAAGCTCAGGGTGGACAAGGCAATGGGACCTGATGGCATACATCCCAGGGTACTTAAGGAGCTAAGGGTGGAACTAGCAGAGCCATTAGCAAAACTGTTTAGTGAGTCTCTAAGCACAGGAGAGGTCCCAGAAGACTGGAGAAGGGTTTATGTGATCCCGCCTGGAAGACTGGTAGCAGGAGGGGCAGGGAAAACAGACCAATCAAACTTACCTCAGTAGCGGCAAGATTATGGAGGCACCCTTAAGGAAAAGATAGTGCAACACCTGGAATCCATAGGCACAGGATCCAAGACTGCATGGGTTTACAAAGGAAGGTCCTGTCAAACTAATCTCATAGATTTCTTTGACTGGGTAACCCAAGTGGTGGACCAAGGGGGAGCAGTTGATGTCACCTACCTTTATTTCAGCAAAGCTTTTGACACTGTTCCACAAAGAGGATTGATAAATAAGCTAGGTAGGCTCGGGGTGGGTCAGAAGTTGGTCAACTGGGTGGCAAACTGGTTGATGGGCAGAAAACAGAGAGTGGTGGTAGATGGTATACAGTCAGAAGAGAGGCAAGTCACAAGTGGGGTACCTCAGGGATCAGTCCTGGGGCCAGTCCTCTTCAATATCTTCATTAGTGACATTGCAGAAGCACTAGAGGGTAAGGCTTGTCTGTTTGTAGATGACACCAAGATCTGCAACAGAGTAGATGATCCAGATGGGGTGGGCAGAATGAGAAGAGATCTGGATAAACTAGCAAAATGGTCAGAAGAGTGGCAACTGGGATTTAATGCAAAGAAGTGCAAGATCATGCACATAGGAAGAGAAACCCTAAAGTCACCTGTAGGCTGAGAGGGAGTTGCTAAGGTCACAAAGGAAGAAAGAGACTTGGGCATCATCATCACTAATGACCTGAAATCATCCAAGCAGACCTCTAAAGCAGTAGGTAAGGCTAAGGGGATGTTAAGGTGTATTAGTAGGGGTATCACAAGTTGAAGAGGGAGGTAATAATCCCTCTTTACAAGACACTGGTTAGGCCCCATCTGGAGTACTGCGTGCAGTACTGGAGGCCACACCTTCACAAGGACAGTAAACAAACTGAGGCAGTCCAGAGAAGGGCAACCAAAGTGGTGCAGAGACTGCATCAGAAGACATATGAGGACAGATTAACGGAGCTCAATATGTATACCCTTCAGCAAAGGAGGGAGAGAGGTGATATGATCAAAACATTCAAACACCTTAAGGGCATTAACAAGGTGAAAGAGTCTAACATGTTTAAATATAAGAAAAATAGCAGGACAAGAAGGCACAGCATGAGATTAGAGGAAGGCCAATTAAGAGGGAATGTGAGGAAATTATTTTTCACAGAAAGAGTGGTGGATGCATGGAACGGCCTACCTCAGGAACTGTTGGATATGAATACAGTGCAGGGCTTCAGATGGGCATAGGATAGGCATAAGGGAGCAATATAGTTGAGTATGAATATATAGGCCATTGACAGAGCAAAGGCCAATGGCACATTTATAAGGTAGAAAAAGAAATGGGCAGACTGGATGGGCCTTGCGGTCCTTATCTGCCATCAACCTCTATGTTTCTATGTTTCTCTCCGAGCCATTGTTTTTGGACTTGTTAACTGTGCTGTCTTTGTATTAGTTTCAATGAGGTGTCTTTGTAAATGAGTCTCTGACTCAAAGGTTTGTAAATCTGATAGTTTTTAAGTAAATAAATAAATGTTTATGTTTAAGCCCATGAAACACCCTTATCTAGTTAATGAATTCACAGTCGTAGTGGCACTGCCAGAACTTGTTTTTTCTGGATTCATCTATTCAAGCACCTCTACATTTTAATAATTCAGTAATAAAGAAAGGGAGTGTCCTGCAATTGCATTTTTTGGGAATGTTATATGAGTTAAGTCCAGTGAGTGATAACTGCAAACTGCATTATTTTTTCCAGGAAAACTGGAACTTTGTTTAAAAATAAAACATATCAAAAGTGCAGCTCAGCCTGAAAAGGTTAACAGCAGTGTTAATATTGCTCTAGGCGTGTCCCATTTCCCATGCAGTTTAGCCCTTTCAAAGCTGCAGCTGCTATTCTGAGAGGCTGTCAGAGTGGTGTTGAACTTGATGTATAAAATGGCTTCCTGGAAAGTAGCAGCAACTCGCAGCCTCTTGTACCTGAGAGGGACAAACAGGGGCTTACTGAGGCCAGTCCTGGCTACCCCAGGTCTCCTCCAACATGCCACATTGAGTTCAGGGACAGCAACAGCACTGGCTACTGCTGAAAGACCAAAGCAACTGGACTCCCAGAGGATCTGCCACGACCCACTCTTTCTCAGCACTCTCTACTGGATGTTTATCAGGGTTATATAATGCACTCACATGAGTTACAGGTAAATACAAGCTCCTTTTGTTGCCTTATTCCCCCTTACAAGCTGTTGTTTTTTTTAAAAGGGGGAAATGTATTGTTTGACTACATGTTCAGATGCGGAAAAATGAGATGGTAAACTTGCTGCAACATTCTCAGGGGAGTCATGACCATGAAATGAACTCATTTGATCTTATTTAACTCTGTTTTATTCTATTGACCCTTTATCCTCTGACTAAACAAGCTTGCCTTTCGGTAGCTTTGTCTCTCATTTCTTCAGTCTCTCTCTCTCTCCACACACTTCCATATGAAAGAACAATATATTTTAAACATGTTTTCCATATAAAGCAAACAATGTACAGTACTTTGAAGTACATAGACCAACTCCCTGTTGTAATGCAATTACTCTGATACTGAATATCTTGTGAATAGTTTCCTACTAATAATTGTTTCATGCCTGTAAGTATGGCCAGATGCCTGCGGCTTTCCTGAACAAGTTCTAATCAGAGCCAATATGGCTGCACCAAGCTCTTACCTTTCCAAGTATTGGAGCGGCTGGGTATCAGAGTGGCAGCGCATGGCTCTCACAATGGCATAGCATGGGTAACAGAGCAGTGGCAACATTGGAGCACTGTTTCTGACATGGCGATGGTTGTGATTGAAAAGATGGTGGCAGTGGTGACACTGAGCATAAGCGATGACAGCAGAAATGCGTCCACCAAGTAGTGTGCCATGGGGATTGGTAGATCATGCCATGAAAGGGAGCTCTGTTGTGGAGGACAGCTGCTATGGAGTAAGCACTGTTGTGACATTGCTGCAGCACTGTAGGAGAACACAGGGTCATGTTCCAGAGCTGACCCCCTGTTCTCCTACAGTGATGGCATAATGTCTGCGGCGCTCCACCCACACAGCCATAAAAAGAAGCTAACGGAGAAAGTTAGAATGAGTCAGAGTGCCATCTAATCACCCCACACTGAGAGCAGGACAGTTTCAATAAGAGGAGATTTTTCAGTGAATTTTCCACTAGCTGAGGCTCAATACCACACAGGATACCACAAGCTAAACGAGACCATGAGGCATGGTCATGCAGCTTAAACGTGGCAGTTGACACAGGCAGAATTAAATTAGTAAACATTTGTAAGCTAGAGGTCTTAATTGACAACATAATTTGACACATATAACTCAAGAAGAGCACTAAATGTGTAGTCTTTTCTTAATGGTTATATAATTTAATTGTGATTGGAATTTTCTTTCCTATTTAACATGTTTTAGCCTAGGTGAAATGCAATATTTCCTTTCCAGCGGGGGTCCTATTTTTACAGTTGGTGGAGTGAAACACAAAGGGTTTAACTAACTCACAGGCTTGGAGTAAGTAGCTAGGATGGAATTTTTACTAGGGGATTGCCAGTGCTCTGGCCATATACCTGCCTTGGGAACATGAACTGCTCACAGCATCAACAAGTCACCCAAATTCAGAGCACACTACAGTATGCAGACCAAGTTTTAAGCAGAACTGTTACCAATGGGCCTTATGCCTATGTTTAGCTAATTTTTTTTGTTTTTTTTTTGTCCCCAATGGATGTCACCTCAGACTGTAGTGGCTGCCTGGCTACCTGCATTTAAAACTTTGTTCACCAAGTGTGTTTTTTGGTGGCCAACATTACTGGCCCATTTTGCATGTGTGTAAACAGTGGAGTAAATGACTTACTCATCAGTAACAAAGTTAAGTGTATTTTATTCAAGATAATATTCCCAATACTTCTGATGAGAAGAGACCATCAGAAGCAGAAGGTTCCAGAAGCATAGTGTTGTGTGGGCCATGGGAAAGAATATAATATAAACTACTTTAAGAGGGAAGATTGCCGGTTTATAAAGGATATAGAATTCAAATAAGACTTCTAAATGCTAAAGAAGCATATTCCACCACTGTACTGTGTTAACCAAGGCATTTATCCTGAAGAAGTTGTGCATTTGGCACTATGAAACATTGATCAGAGATGCCTTTTCATCAGACGTATTGGAAATATTTTCTATTATGGCTGGACAGGATACAACAGTGCAGCACTGGGGAAAAAACTGTCTGTGGATGTCACCTAGGAGCTACCCATTAGGCAGAAAAGAGAGATCCCCCACCCAGTATGTGGGTCAGCAGGAGCCACCAATTGAGCAATAGAGAAAACCCCTGGTCTCATTGGGGTCCTGCAGAAGTTGCCATTCAGGTAACAAAGAGAGAAACTCATGGTCTGTATGGGGTCATATGGAAGCTGTCAATTGCATGGCAAAGAGAGATAGCCTTAATCTGTGGGGGTCACCAGATTGAACTATTTAGCTAATGTTGTTGTTTTGAGGTTGGGGAACAGCTCAAAAGGCTATTGGAACTTGCTGCAGTGGGAAGGTGACCCTAGGGAAGTACAGTTTCAGGCCTGGGGAACAGGTTGGAAGGTGGGTGAAACATGCTGAAGCAGAAGGGTGACAGTGCTGTTTCAAAGCCATGGGAACACATTGGAGGATGGGTGGGACTTGCTATAGCAGGTGGGTGCAATCAACTAACGGGAGGCCTGACCATTCAGAGGAACTAATTCGAACCAGAGAGGAGATGGAGTGGGCAGCTGTTATGCAACACTATAGACCTATATGGAGTCAGTAGCATGGCATTACAGCTCTGTTAAGCTTGGCACCTCACTGAATTTTTCACTTGAGTTATACAAATAGGCACATCACCTTTTCTGGTTTGTTCATCTCCACAGCTTTTCCTGGGTTATAACAAAAGCCTGTTTAAACTGCACTAAGCAGCCTTAAAAATTCAAATGAACCTATATAAATACTCCTACAGGGCAAAAATGAAAGAAAAGAGTTAACAAGTTCAACAAATTGATTGAAACACACATTACATTGTAACCCTGTAATTGAAACGCATCTAGTTTTAACATATAACCGCTGCTCTAAGAATACACACACACACACATTGCAGTCTTCAAAACTATATGTGCTTCAAAATGAACTTTTTAGAAAGTGGGTAGGGATAATTATAATTTCTGATTGGCTAATTAGAGCAATGCGGCATTGGGGGTGCATTAATGTTGAACTGAGACAATACTAGAAACATATGTAACCCCTACCAGGTATGCCATTTCTATCTGACAGCTCTACCTGGTGTGCTGGGTTGGGGAGGAATATGTCACCGGCACATAGGCTAGGTTTGGCTACTCTGCACAGGGCACCCAAGTAACTCTGGACAAATGAAGCAATAACTGTAATGTCTAATACCAGGAGTGGGATTCTAAAGTGTGGCTTTTATTCACATCCAACAGAATAAACAAAGCATAGATGGACCCCAATGGGGCTACACTCCTGGTAATGCAGTTCAAAGGAGACCAGAACACATCCTCATCACTTTAGCCCTAGGCTCTGAAACACACTGGGCACACAGCCTGAACTTGTATGCTGCTCTGGGTTTTCCCTGGCTCGGCTCCCTTGCCAGCCACTTGGACACTTTCCATATAGCATGGACACATTTACTGGTGGCTCCTTATACCACCTAAGAGCACTTCTGCTCCACAAGGGAACCTTCCTCATCAATCCCATGTCTGGGTACTTTCCTCAGGCACTGGCCAAGTACCTGAAGGAAAGCAAACAGGTGTCCCAGAGCAAATCCGTAGAGGTGAATTTGGTTACTACTGATGGGAGGGGGTCTCCTCTCTCGCTCCCACAATTCATACCTGGCCATTTCTCTGGACTGTAACACCTCATCCTTTAAAACACTTTGCTGTGTAGATTCCTGTTAAATGTATTTCATATTCAGTCTACTGTTTTTTCTTTCCATTTGTGCTGCACTTGAACATACTTATTAAGTGGCTTTGTCCATTACTCTAGACCCCCACAGAGTTAAACAGTCCAATCCCCACATCTTCCAAACTGTACTTGGCGGTCTTTTCCTGACCCCACAGTAACAGTCCCTTTAGTTTCATACTTGATGCAGGTGAAAACAACTGGCCCTTTTGCAGAGTGAACTCACCCTTTGGTTGCAGGTGCCCCACAGGCGTTTCCTCCTCAAGGAACTCTCTTCCAGAGCTTCTGGTGCTTCAGCACGAACTTAAACAGGCAGCTTCTTTTCCTTAGCCAGACCCAAAGGGGGATTTGTCCCTGGAAACAGACTGATACCTTCCCCTCATCCCTGCAGGGATGGGGCCCTGAACCATTGAGAGTGATCTCCACCACTTCAATTGCAGTTTTTGTGTTCCTCTTCAGATGGAAACATATGCCTAAAAACAAAAATAGCTCTTTGACAGAGCTTAAAGCTATGAGGGCCTGCCCTCAGCAGAGCACCTCTGCTGCACTCTACAGAACTCTCTCTCTCAGAATGACTTCAAATTCCCAACATTCTACTCTAACCTCCAACTGCAATATTACAGTGTGGCTTATGCAGCTGCGACAGTTCTAAATGATGTCATCCTCAGTCTCAGCTGAGACAGATAACAGAGTGAGATAGTGTGAAATCCATTTAACTGGAGTTTCACAAGCTGAATTCCATGCCTACCACTAGGTCTTACTGGGATTCTAGTAACCCCGGGTAAGAGGGGGGTTACACATAGAAGGTGAAGGCAGTTAAGGACCGTGTGTCCCACCTAGTCTGCCCCTTTTACATCCCTGTTTAGTATAAATGTAATCCATGTATAGTACAATTTCTTTCTATTTTTGCTGACCCTAGTGGGCCGACCTGGTAACCAAAAATAATTAATAAATAGGCAACAACCATAAGGTTTGAATCCTTCAGTTTGTATGTGTGAATGGAGTGGTTGAATATGGTGATACTTCTTACTGGACTAACAATCAAGTTGCACTTAGATGTTACAGTAAATGAATGTTGGGGGTCACACAGGTCTTCTTCTTCAGTCGTATTAGCAGTAATAGATTGCTGTTACACCAGAAGAAGGGACGGTGTGGCCCCCACGCATGTGTACTGTAACATGTATTTAAGATTTCTCTTTTGGTCCCATAAAAGGTATCATAATATAAAACATTTTGACAACAAACTATTCAAAAATCTGACTCTGTAGGTGACTACAGGAAAGGCGGTTGTATTCATTAATGCTTAAACTACATTTATATAATTTACCTATATGTGGTTCCAGAGCATTTGAAAATTGTAAAATCAGTCTTCTAATTTCAAACAAGCATTTGTCAATGCTGAATGTTTGCTTGCTGGTATTGTCATTGGTAGTGTAGGAGTTAGAGAGCTACATAATAGGAGTGGCAGTGAAGTATTGAACTGAAGCCAACCCCACCACCATCCTGCAGAAACTGACAGGCACTGGGGTGTGCCTTTGGGTTGTCAGGCATAACGGCCACTCCATTTCACCACACCCTACCTTGCAGACACCGACAAGTGTCACGGTGTGTATTGGGTTCTTTGGCTCTTATGCTCACCCCATTCCATCAGGAAATACAGTGAGATGGGTGCTGTATAGGAGAATGAGGTGAACTTTGGGGCCGAAGAGTCCAAGGTACACCTCGATGCCTCTCACTGGCTGCAGGGTGTGGAATGGTATGAGCATTACAGGAGAGAATCCCAAGTCACACCCCTGATGCCTGTCAGTCTCTGCAGGGTGGGGCGTTATGGTCGGAAATCCTAATGTCTCAGGCGTTTGTTGGCATTTTCTCTCCAGATTTTCAGCATGGGTTTTTTTGTGACTCCCACCTTATAAACAGTGGCAATATCAGTTTGTTAGCCGAAAGCTGATTTTGCACACTAACTATGCCATTTGGCACCACAGGTGCGAAAACGCATTTTGAACAGGATGTGAAAAATGACAGCTGTACTGTTCATGGGGAGGTAGAAAAAATGACAATGTTGAAAATCTGCAGTGAAAATATTAAAAAAACTGGTGAAGTCACGAGTGTGTGTAAAAATTACGCAACACACATCCATAATGCAATTAGTTTGGGGATTTTTTACAGCAGATTGTCGACACAGGCATTTTGGAACCTCTGCTCATGAACAGTGTCACTGTGATTTTCTTAATCTGTCCTGAACAGTGATTTCCCACGGCGACCACGCATTTCTGCGCTGGAAGTGCGAAAACATATTTCGACCACGGTGTGAAAAATGACAGCTGTACTGTTCATAAGGAAGTGTGGAAAAATGCCAGTGGTGAAAATCTGGACTGAAAATATTAGAAATCCATAAACTTACGAGGATGCGTGGAAACTACGCAATGGTCGCTCGTAACACAGTTATTTTATGGACTTTTTCACCAAATTTTTAACATATCCACTCTAAGTAACACCTCTGCTCATGAACAGCGTCACTGTGATTTTCTCAGTCTGTCCTGAACATTGATTTCGCGACAATCGACAGCATTGTGTGTGTTGGGCATGCGCCGGAAACATGTTTTGTTGAGATGAAAATGACAGCTGTACTGCTCATAAGGAGGTGTGGTAAAATGGCAATGTTGAAAATCTGGAGTGAAAATAGTGAAAATTCACGAACTTACGAGCGTGCTTATGAACAGCGCAACGCATGCTCATAAACAGTCATTTTGTGTAATTTGCTCACCAAATTTTCAACATAGTGTTTTGGGGCCCACTTTAATCAGATTGTCATTTTGTAATCAGTCCAAAGGTGGTTCCGCACAGTGACCGCAAAATCACCTTTCAGGGCCGATTAACAAAATGACAGTGACAGAATTCATGAGGTGGGGTCCCAAAAAACCCATGTTGAAAATTTGGTGAAAAAATTCCCCAAAATGCCTGAGATATGCATCAAAGTTGAAAAAAACCTATTTATTACATTATACAGCTTACCGGCATTTCCTCAGTTCGCGGTTGGCTTTGAAGAGTGCACACATGTTCCCAGTCCACCAGAGATCATCGCGCCAGAGTCCGTAGGTAAGTATGGGGTGAGGGAGGGTGTGAGGAGGCAGGGTGTACAGAGGGTGGGCGCAGGTGGGGGGAGCAGGTGTCAGGACAGTCAGCGAGGGAAGGTTTTTTCTTTCAGGTTTCTTGTTTTTTTTCTTGGACGACGTGGGACTTTTGCCATGCTGGGGTGGGCTCCTAGTGTGGCAGTTGGAAGGCTGTTTAGGGCAGGGACAGTGGAACTAATGGGGGATTGGGCACCCCCATCGGCCATACAGACTGTTGCCACATTGAGGTGGCCTCCCAGCGTGGCACCCGGTTGTCTGTTGGTGGGGAACATTGGAGCTGATGGGGGATTGGGCCCCCTGTTGGCCATACAGTGTGTGGGGGGGATACATTAGCACGCAATATGCATGTGTGTGTGCATGTGTGGGGGGGGGCGCATCCGGCCGCTGCTGTTTTGTTTCAAGTTGGTGGCAATGTTCCAAACTAGTGTCACCAGCTGTGTCCCCATTATAGGTGGACATCACACACACCTCAAAATGCTGTGCTGGTATTGGCCACAACAGTGCCGCAACTCCAGAACCTGCTTCGGCACCAAGCTGCTGCAATATGTTCCTTGAGCTGCGCGCAAGCAAACATAAGGAAACTGTCTTAACTGCTTCCTAA
The DNA here is from genome assembly GCA_016271365.2 of Neoceratodus forsteri. NCBI lineage: Eukaryota > Metazoa > Chordata > Ceratodontiformes > Ceratodontidae > Neoceratodus > Neoceratodus forsteri. The sequence continues at coordinate 1,407,220,492 of CM028132.1, forward strand.
AATGGCTGCCACATGTGTTAAGTGACGACATCATTGGAGCCAAAGTCAGAGAGATATATGGCTCTCTGTAGTGCTAACTAGTTCTTTTTTCCCTCTATATAGAATTTTTTCATCCAAATGGTCAAAACCATATGCATTATTTTGTATAATACACAAGTTAGGCTGTGGTTCTGTTCATTTTGTTTACTTTAACATGCTAAAATTGTGTTTTAATCCAACCAACTTTGTCTGTAGCAAACAACAGTGCAGTACAAATCTTGAATAACCTGGTGGTCTAGTGGTTATGGCGGATCCAGGATGCTACAATGGGGGTGATAGGGTGGTGTGCATACTTAATATGCACTTTAACATTTTTATTAAACCTTTATGTATTTTACTATTATTCTTTTCTAGTACATTTTTGACAGAACCTACAAATGTAATCCATAGTTTGAATGTAAACATTTGTACAATCAATACATCAGACTTCTTCAACAAAGCGAAATGCAGCAGCAGCAAGCAAGTACATTACAATGTGGGGGGGGGGGTGCAGCCACATCTTTCACCACCCCCTGGATCCACCACTCTATTGTCGCAAAGTCCATGTGCAATCCAATATTAGAGTTCATACTTTCTCAAAAATCAAATATATGCTTGTTTTGTCTTCTTTTTCCAAGGGAAATAATAGCAATAATAAGAAGAATCAGCATTTATATGGTGCTGTTCATACAGCAAAGTGCAAATATCCCAAAGTGCTTTACAAGCAATGCTAGATTAGTAGTGAAGTGACAATGTGTAGTGGCAGCCATTTCACACATTAATACCCACACACAGCCTTGGACAATTGCATGAACTGGTATTATGGGAAGGGGAATGTCGGCTAGAATGGTGGGGTCAGGTAGTGATCACGGTGTTGGCAGCTCCACATCTTATTTCTCAGTGATCTGCTCATATTTCTCCCCTTCTGTCTCCCCCTTCCCTGAATATAGCAGTACCTTGCAGGAGTGGCCTTCTCAGTCCCCCTCTGATATTCATTCTTCACTATTCCTCCTCCTCACATCAAAAACTAATGAGCTCATCACCCTTCTGCATCATGAATGCAGGTAGTACAGTCCCCCGGTTTTTCGACATATCAAAAATTAACAAATCTTTCCAGTAAGTCAGGCTGATAGCAGCAGGGAACAAGGGGAATGATTTGCTTTCATTTCCTTAAAAGATCTAGGCTTTCTCTGATTAGGCACTATTAAATGATGGGTGTGCACATCATTATGCATGTCATATGATAGTGCCTAATCATAGGTGGCTTAGATCTTATATGGGTAGGAAAGCCTATTTTTCACCTTGTGCCCTACTGCTATCAGTCTGGCTTACCAGAAGATCATGTTTATTATTCATATGTAAAAATAATATGGGCCATCCCGGTGGTTCAGAGGGTTGAGGCACTGGATGCCACACCTCAAACCACACCGGCAACCCGGGTTCAGGAACTGACCGAGGTCACTGGGGGCTGGCAGGGGAGGACAGGATTGAGCATCCAGAGGACTGCTCTCCTCTCCTGGTATGTGCAACTGTGTTAGTTTGGTTATGGCCGTTCGCACTCTTTTCCAGAGGAATTGCCACCCTGTAGGGATACGAAAGGCAAGGAACCCTCGGAGAGGGTTCCACCCCTAGAGGTGCCACAGGATGATTCCCATGGCTAAAGATACCTTAGGAATCCCAAAAAGAAATGTAGTACAAGCATCGCAAAAGAATGAGGTGACATGAAGCATATGAGCAAGCAGTAACTGTGACGTAAGGGCAGTAACTGTAACGTAGAAGTACAGAAGCAGCCATAGACAGTTTGATAACATAATGTGATGCTCAGTTTGATAACATAATGAAATGCCCAGGATTGCATAGCATGAAACAGGTTTGCATTGAGAATGACGGGATCCTATAAGGAGAGAGAGAATGGCAGGGACACCACCCACCTCCATCCAACAGTGGAACCTACCTAAAGAAATTGGAGGATACTACTATGCTAACTAACAGTTGTGACCTGAGGCAACAGAAGAGAGGAAAAAAAAAACATATGAGGAGGAAATCTCTGGGGATCCAAGGCCTAGGTCACTTTCCCTCCAGGCTTGTGATATGTTATTTAGAGATGGTTCTGCAGCTGCAATTTGGAAAACCCAATTAAGGGGAGGCGGAAAATATTCAAATTTGGAGGAGGACTCTCACTCGAACCCTCTAGTGGGACCCCCGTTGAAGGTTGCCGGAAAGCTCTGCAACAATATGTGCAACCAAGGCGAAGGAGGAGAGCAATGACTGCTGAGGCACTCACCTGGCCTACCTACCCTAAAATCAAATCAGGTGAACCAAAGGCAGTCGTAGGGGGAATGGGGTGAAGGTGCCTTGCTAGGGAATCCACTAAAGCCAGTGGTCAACCATTATAGTGGAACAATAGAGCCAAAGAAGATCGCAGTAACCACCCTTCACCGCTAGTCTTAAATTCTACACCAGGTGCTGCTGTCACATAGCAGGCAGCTAAAGCTGATCCTGGGGCAAGGACATTCCCAGCTATGGGCCAGGTGAGAAGGATCCTGCCCCATGTTGGACATGCTCAGTGATGCGGGCTAAATGCAGAGTGAGACCGTTGGCTGCAGGAACCCTGCGCCAATAGAGAACGACTGGCATGCCCCAGACATAGATTGAGAGCTGAAGCTGGAGAACTGATTGAGCACTGGTGTGCTGAGATCATAATGAGCAGTGAGTGCTGAGACCTTGCAGGTCGGAAGCAGAATTCAGTGCAGCAGAATCCCAGAGGCTGAAGCTGAGGAATGGCAGTAGGCATGAAGCCATGAGTTGCATAAGCAATGAGTACGTACGCAAGCATGGACCTGTACGGAGGTCAGTAAACAGAGTAGTAATAAGTGGACCTGCATGTAGGTCTGCATAACGTAGTAGCAAAGAAAAAAATGCTTCACAATGAGACTGAGAGGAACTGCTCATATAGCTCAGGAAGTGGGAGTGGCTGGCTGCTTAGCCACTGAACTCCAGGCAAAGCCTTTCCAATTATTTTCATGGTACCTCAGACCCCTCTTTAACTGAAACTTTAATTACCATACCATTAAAGACAGGCAAAGACCATACTAAAGTTGGTAGCTATAGGCCAATATCTTTGATATATCTGGATTATAAAATACTCTCAAAGATATTAGCAAATCATCTCAATGAAGTATGTTGATGATTGATTAACAGGGAACAGATGGATTTTGTCCCTGAGAGGTTATCATCAGACCATCTTGGGAAGTTGTTGCACCTTTTTTCTGTATCCAAGGACAGCTCTGACCTTGTAGTCTTGGCCTCCTTGGATGTGAAAAAAGTATTTGAATGGGTATTCTTGGTATATTTGTTTCACGTACTGTATAAATTTTAACATCCTGCAGGAATTTATAGCCTGGGTCAAGGTACTTTATAATAACCCGACTGCTAAAATTTGTTGTAATGGGATCCGTTCTGGTGTAGTAGCTCTTCCACGTAGCACTAGACAGGGATGTCCTCTCTCCCCACTCTTCTTTAATCTTTTTCTGGAACCTTTGATTAGGAAAATCAATCACACACATAAGATTTAGGGACTATCTATTGGTTCACAACCATTTACATCATCTGTTTATGCAGATGATCTTCTTTTACAGCTTTCCCATCTGAGGACATCACTGCCTTCTATACTGACATCATAAAGAGCTCTGGGACTATTTCTGATTATAAATGTAACATAGATAAAACAGAAGTCATGCCCTAGAATGTGTGGGCACAACAATCACATATTGCAGACCTTGGCCTTTTATGGAAATCTGACAAATATTTAGGTATCTTTCTGAGCACATCACAAAAAAGGAATGAAAACTTATAATCTGGACCCACTTTTTCTAGTAGATAAAAAGACCTAGCAAGATGGATCCACCTACCATTTACCCTCTCTGGTAGAATCAATATTATTACTAGCATTTGTCAATGTCGAATGTTGTCTTGCTGGCATTGGCATTGGTAGTGCAAGAGTTAAAGAGATGTATAATAGGAATGACAGTGAAGTATGGAACTGACGCCAACCCCACCCAACAGAGACTGACAGGCATTGAGGTGTGCCTTTTGTTTGTCGGCCATAACGCTCATGTCATTTCACTTCACCCTACCCTGCAGACTCTGACAAGTGTTGCATTGTGCCTTGGGGTCATCAGGCCTTACACTCACCCCATTCCATAAGGAAATACATTGAGATGGGTGCAGTATAGGAGAATGGGATGAAATTTGGGGCCAAAGAATCCAAGGCACACTTTGATGCCTGCCACTGGCTGCAGGGTGGGGGTGGGGTGGAATGCCATGAACATTACAGCCGACAATCCAAAGTCACACCCCTGATGCCTGTCAGTCTCTACAGGGTGGGGTGTTACGGTTAGAAACTCTAATGCCCTGACATTTGTTGGTATCTGCACTCCAAATTTTCAACATAGGCTTTTTGTGACCTCACCTCATGAAAGCATTTGGGACCTCCGCTCATGAACAGTGGCACTGTCATTTTGCTAATCTATTCCAAACGTTTACTTCCCACAGCAACCATGCCATTCTGTACCAGATGTGCAAAAACACATTTTGGGAAAGATGTGAAAAATGATAGCTGTACCATTCATAAGGAGGTGTGAAGAAATGGCAGTGTTGAAAATCTAGACTGAAAATATTAAAAATTCTCAAAGTTGCGAGCATGCATGGAAACTGCACAATGCACACTCGTAATGCAGTCATTTTGTGAAATTTTTTCACCAAATTTTCAACATAGGAATTTTGGGACCTCTGCTCATGAACAGTGTCACTGTGATTTTCTTAATCTTTCCTGAACATTGATGTCACACAGCGACCACGCCATTGTGTGTCAGATGTGTGAAAACATTTTGGGCAGGATGTGAAAAATGACAGCTGCACTGTTCATAAGGAGATGTGAAAAAATGGCAATGTTGAAAATCTGGAGTGAAAATATAAAAAATTCTCGAAGTTACGAGCATGAGTTGGAACTGCGCAATGCACACTCATAACACAGTCATTTTTTGGAATTTTTTCACCGAATTTGCAACACAGGCTTTTTGGGAGCCCACTTGATGAACAGTGACACTGTCATTTCATTAATCGGTCCCATAAGGTGATTCCACGCAGTGACTGCGAAACCACCTTTCAGGACCGAATAACAAAATGACAGTAACTGAATTCATGAGTTAGGGTCCCAAGAACCCCATGTTGAAAATTTGGAGCCAAAAGTCGCAAAAAATCACCAAGATATCCACCCAATTTGAAACCCCCCAATTGATACCATTGTACAGCTTACCATGATTTTCTTCAATTCACGGACAGCTTTTGAAGAGTTCAGACATGTCCCGCTCCAACAAAGATTGTCGCACCAGGCTCCGGAGGTAAGTATGGGGTGAGGGGGGTGCAGGGAGGTGAGGTGCATGCGCAGAGGGTGGGTGCGGGTTGGTGAAGGGGGAGCACCAACTCAACGATGGTCTGTTTTCTTATTTTCAGGAATGGACTTTGCGGGAAGGTTTTCTTTATTTACAGGTGAAATTAAACAACTGTTGGGCACACTGAGGTGGGCTCCCATTGTGACACACAGTGGGGTTGGGGGGTCAGGAACATGCCAACGCGGTCGGCTTCAGAACACAAGCAGGCACACTAGGGTGGGCTCCCAATGTGCCATACAACCATGGGGGGGTTATAAACATGCTGACAGGGGGATTGGGCACCCCCGAAGTCAGCTTGCTGGGGATTGTGAGAGGCAGACGGTGACAGCTGTCATGTTTATTGACATGTTTCAGCAGTCAAGGCATGCACTGCAATGACAGGGTGCTCCCTCATTGCAGTGATGAAATTCTTTCAAGTTGGTGGCATGCTTCTCAAGGGCTGTCATAGACAGTGTTTTCATTCATTGGTGCCACAGAGACCAACCCAAAAAAGCAGTGGCACCACTTGCCACAACACGGCCTCACCTCCACAACCTGCTACTCCAGCAAGCTGTTACAAAATGTTGCTTGCGATGCGTGTGCAAGACAACATAAAAATGAACCTGCTTCCTACTGTACCCCCTAAATATGTAAATCAGGTCATACCCATTTCTTGGTTTACTAACCTGCATAGAATTATACTAAAATTCCTCTGGAATGGGAAGGCTATTTGCAGGACTTATGATAAACTTATCACACCCAAATCAGAGGGTGGTTTGCTTTTACCCAACTGTTATCTTTATTATTTGGCTTTTCACTGCTGTAAATATTTCCAGTGGTACAAAGAATTAGATTTGGAGCTCCCTCCTAAATATGTCCCACAATGGTTGGACTTCGAACACCATCTTTGCCACATACATGGATTGGCCATCACCTCCCTGTTGCACACTCCTCATAAGAATCTGCCACATGCTCTTAGGAATACTCCCCTAAAGGTATCTGTGAGGACTCCTAAGCAAGTATGCCTACTTTTGCTGCAACCCAATAAGGGATACCTCACAACTCTTATTGGGCAATCCTGATTTCGCAGTAGCTGGCCAGGTTGTCACAGCTCCCATTTGGGCCTCTAAACATATAAAGAGTATGGATCAATTGACTAAATGTGGTAAATTAATCACATTTGCCATATTTCAGCAAAAATAGGCCACCGCCAATAAAGACCACTTTAAATTTTTTACAGGTGCCACTTTTGCTTTCCAGGCACTTTAAGATGTGCAACTGAAGTAATGAACATGGTACCAGATTTTATCCTTAGCAAAGTGGGCATTCCTTCCCCACTCTATTCTCAACTTTACATACAGATATAAAACTCGTGCCTAATAAAGTAGATAGTTTGGCCCCATATTGGGATCAAGCCTTACCTCTGCAAACAGGTTCATATGATTTCAACACAATTAGATCAGAATTGTAGAGTATCTCAAATATGACAGATATCATCTTCTGAAAATTAATATTCTCCATAATGTAGGGTATACACTTTATAAACTATTCAAATTGGGTAAAATACCTTCTGATTTTTGCTCTAGATGCACCAAAGGTTTGGGTACCCTATTACATATTTTGTGGGATTATGAAAAGATTCAACCATTTTGGCAAATACTGAAGGATATAGACCCTCTTTTTTAGGTTTAGACCATGCCTTTCAATCATATATCTGTATTTATAGGTGACTACAAGAGTAAACTACCAGGTTCACTGAAATTTATGTACAGAAAGTTATTTACTTAGCTCCATCCTTGACACGGGTGCCTCTGCTACTGCAAGCAGCTGGGCAGGCTTCTTCTGTCCACTGGCTGCTTTCCTCGCAGTACTGCCCGCCGATCACCAGACCAAAGCTTCACCCTTGACATGGGTGCCTCTGCTGCTGCAAGCAGCCGGGCAGGCCTGTTCTGTCCACCAGCTGCCTTCCTCACTGTACTGCCCGCCGATCACCAGACCAAACCTTCACTCTTGACACAGGTGCCTCTGCTGCTGCAAGCAGCCAGGCAGGCCTGTTCTGTCCACCGGCTGCCTTTCTGGCTGTACTGCCCGCCGATCACCAGACTGAAGATATGCTGCTGAAACTTGACTGGCCAGAACCATCGGCTCAGCCTGCTGACAGGCTGCTGCAGTTCTTTAATTTCTTTGCTACTCCGCCTCCTTCTGGACTTTAAGCTAATGTTACATACTGATTATGGTATTGGTTAAGCCTCTCCAAATTGCCCTATGAATCCTAATTTAAATGTGAACCTAAACCTGTTTACAGCAATTTTGCACTCCAAGGGTAGTTTGAAGTGCAAGTTTTCTTAGGCTGCAGGTTTGTAGATTTTAAAGTATTACAGCTCTCTTTGTTTTAAGGCCCAGTGGTAATCTACCCTGGATCAGAAACTAAGTTTAAAGTGATTCAGTTTTTTCTGTTTAGATTTAATTTGGGTCACAATTGTAAACTTTGCCCTGCAAATAATCCAATTTCTGCTTCACTTTCTCTCCTAATGTTTCCTTCCTCCTTGAATGTTTACGGCCACCCTCCATCCCCCCATCTCCAGCCTTTATTAAATACTATCCTTCCCTCGTCGGCACCACCCCTAGACAATCTTCATTCTCCCCTCTCACTAATATTGCAACTCTTTTTAAAGATACAGAGAGCAGCTATTAGGCCTAACACTTGTCTTGTCCTCCCTTTAAAGACATCTTCCTATTTAGGTCACTGCCAAACTATAAGGGTACACAGCAGCCTAAAAGGCCAGGACACCCTCCTAGCTCCATCACACCTTAATCTCTTTTACTTTCCTCCCCCTCCCAAGACCCTACTTGCTGTGCCACCTCCCTTTTCCAATCTCACACATGGCAACCAAACTAAGGCTAATTCTTATACTCCTGCCCACTCTCTGTTTGCAGCCACTGAATGACCCTAAATCAGCTGACCCTCTAATCTCAGAGCACCCTATGGCAACATCTACAGCACTATAACGTCCATGCACAGTTCTGGCCCATGTGCCAATTGCATGCCTAACAACACACCGTGGCCTACCTGGTCCTGAAGGCATCCAGCTTGGCCAGGGCCTCCCCCTCTCACAGTCCTGCCTAAACTGGCCATTCTCTCTGATAAGCATGTAACTCAAATGAATCCACAAAGACAGCACAAAGCTAGCCTTAAACACTTTAAAAGTTACCTGGTCAGATTGGAACTCCTGTTAATACTGCTTTCAGGCAACATCCACCCTAATCCCAGTCCCCTCTATATCAGGGGTTGAGTGCACCAAAATCAGGCACCTTAACCTTTGCATCACTAAACATCTGCAGCCTGATAGCAAAGTTTGACAGCCTTCAAGACTGGGTAGCCCTGCATAATCCAGATGTACTGTCTGTGGTAGACACATGGCTCACTCCCAAGATCCCCAATGGAGCCATCAGTCTGCCGGGCTATTCGATCTTTAGGCAAGATCATAAATCTAAAAGAGGTGGCGGATGTGCAACCTAACTTAAGGATGGCCTTCAGGGAATAGTCCTGAATTTACCCAGCCTAGGGTCATTTACCCAGGCCCTTGCCTGGTTAAGGTTCTTCTTGGGGCCCACAACAAAACTGTCACAATTCTATCTGTCTACATCCCCCCCAAAGAACTCGTCCCAACATCTCCATGCCATCATAGATTGTCTTGGAAGCCTAACCCTAAGCTCTGAGGTTATACTGTTAGGTGATTTCAGTATTAATTGGCTTGCCCCTAAAGCTAACTAATTCAAGGATGCAATTCAGGCTATCCACTTTACCTAACTCATTGAAACACCCACTAGGACTAACTATAGGACGTGCAATAGTACTTTGATTGACTGGGTGCTCACCAACTGACCTGAGCATGCCTATAATGCCTCCGTCCTCCTGGACAACATCAGTGACCACTCTCCTGTCATTTTTAATTGGGCTAATAATTTCTCCAAACCACCTCCTAGAACAATCACCAGTAGAGTTCTCAAACCTGGTTATGCTGACCGCTTCAAAATGGATCTCCTTAATGCTGACTGGTCCTCGGTTTTTGAGGCTTCCGAAGTTTGATGATGAGCTTGACTATTTCATCCTCCTCTTCAATACAATCTGTGACACCCAGGCTCCCATAAAAAAGTGGAAGATCAAAGGCTACTTTAACCCCTGGATGAGCCCTGACACCCTTGAACTAATAAAAAATAGAGACCACCTCTGGCATATAGCTAGGGCCACTGGCACGCAGTCTGATATCCTGAACTACAAACGTGTGAAGAACAACTGTATCAGAACCATCCAATTTGCCAAAAACACATACTATAAAGATGTCCTAACCAAGAACTGAAATGACTGGCACAGATTCTGGGCAAACCTAAATGAGGTCACCGGGTGAGAACCCAAAATGGCCCCTACCATGCTCTGCATTGATGGCTTCCCCATCCTAGACCCTAAATCTATCGCCAACACCTTTAACAATGCCTTCACTGACTTGCAGCATGTTCTCCCAGCCGACTTCTTCTCCCCCACCATCCCTGCTGCACCCACGCAATCCCCATTGCATCCCCCCTTTTGCTTCAAGACTATAACCTTCAGAGAAACCAGGAAATATCTGCACAAAGTGCTTGGGAAGAGGAGATTCAGTGGGGATAACCTCGACCTGAAACTAATCTCACTCTCACTCGAAGAAATCCTGTCCCCTTTCACCCATATCCTTAACCTCTCGCTCCATCTTGCAGTATTCCCCCCAAAATGGAAAGCTGCAGTAGTCACCCTTGTGTTCAAGAGTGGGGATCGTGCCCTTCCCAGGAACTATAGACCCATCTCTATACAACCACCACTCTCGAAGGCCCTTGAGCGAATTGTTGCTGACCAACTTGTTGATTATTTGGACAAGCACATCCTTCTATGTACAGAGCAACATGGCTTTAGGGCTGGACATAGCACCACTACAGCCCTCTTGGAATACACAGGCTTCATCCACAAATTCCTCGATCTTGGCCAGCTAGTCAGGGCTATCTATATTGACCTAACAGAGGCTTTTGACACGGTCAGCCATGCCCTTCTAGTTGACCAATTCACTGCCATAGGCCTTGCCCCTGAGGTAGCTACATGGTTCAGCAGCTACCTACACTGCCGTTCACAGCAAGTTGGGATAGATACCTTTCTCTTTGACACCAAGCCTGTGTGCTCAGGCGTTCCACAGGGGGTCAATACTGGGCCCCCTCCTCTTTAGCCTATTTCAGAATTGCCTCCTCCTAGCCAGTCCGTGCTGTATCCTCCTCTACGTGGATGATGCAGTTATCTTTTCTAATGGCTCTGACCCCACTGCTCTTGAGCAACAGCTACAACGTGACTTCACCAGCATTGTCCTAGATTGATAATGAACTACAAAAAAACAAAAAACAAGTTGTTCACCAGCCTTAAGAACAAGCACAAAAACTACCCGCTATCAATATGTGATAGGGGTGGTGTTCCTCTTGAATGTGTTCATCACTTCAAATATCTTGTAATCACTCTTGACAGCTCACTCCCCTATACCCTGCACATAGACATCATAGCTAAAGCAATCAACAAAAGCTTAGGGCTACTTTATCGCCATAGTCAGAACCTGACCCCTGAAGCCCTCAGCATAGTGGTCCACAGTTTGGTGGGTTCCCTAGTGGACTACAGACTGCTGATATATGGCTCTGCTCCAGATTATGCCCTCTGATGTATAAAAACTGCCCTTAACAATGCCTGCAGGCTCACCTTAGGGGCACACGGACTAACCCACACCTGCGATCTCTGTGCAAAGGCTCACTGGCTAATGCTCTTTGGTCACTTAAAATATCCTGGCCAAAAAGATCTGCCTTGGTCAGCTCCTGACTGTGGTCCAACAACTCCTAGTTCCCAGCACTGATCCCAGATCCACAAAAAATTCGGAACTACAGTCCTTCCTGACTCCAAAATGTCAGACATCTCAAGGACAAAGGTCCTTTGCCTATCAGGCACCGTTGTGGTTCAGCTCCCTCCATGAGAACATTATTAGCCTGCCCACTCTGTGGACCTTCAAAAAGAACTTAAAGAACCATTTAATACAGGAATCTCAATGTGTCTGCCATCGCTAGCACTAGCAAAGGCATCTCCTACCATCTGCCCTTCTGCCAAACAGATCTCTCTCTCTCTCTCTCTCTCTCTCTCTCTCTCTCTCTCTCTCTCTCTCTCTCTCTTTCTCTCTCTCTCTCTCTCTCTCTCTCTCTCTCTCTCTCTCTCTCTCTCTCTCAGACACCCTGCACTTGGGGCTCAATTCCCCTACCCCATCTCCAGCATTTCTATGTGCTAACCCCCTCATGTCACTGACAACTAACAGGCTCCCTGTTGGGCACAGTTTGTAGCTGACTGTGTTTACTTATTTCAGTTTTAGTTTTCACTGTATTTTTGAATTCCTTTGTTTAAAGACCAAATGTACCTAAATGTTCTCAATCTAATCCTATTGCCTTGTTTGTCTCAATCCTCTGTATAATCACCTACTTGTTCTAAATGTACCTATGTAAAGAGCTCTGAGGTTAATCTGAGATCAGAAATAAATAAATAACAAAATAAATAGGAATATGCATTTCGAAAGATTCACCAGGAAAGACATACTTTGCAAATAATTGCTTGTTTCTGGATGAGTCTGGGGGGGGTGGTGGGAAAGAGGAGGTCAAGAACAACAGAACAAATAAATTATAAAGTGCATTGAGCTAAGCATGATAAACAGTATAAACAAGTTGAACAATAAGTTAAAAAATAAATTATACATATGTAGAAACTAAGCATTAACAGTAGGAAATTGTGCAAGGAACTTGGCGAAGGACATGTCCAGTTAGGTTAAAGGAAAATACGTTCTATATACAATATATTACAATATAGGAAACATAGGGTGAGTTGCTGAATGTGGAGAAGGAACAAAGGAGGGGGCAAGCAGGTGTAATTCAGGAGGGAGGGAGGAGGAAAAAGGGTAGTGAGGAGAGGAGAGGAGAAGGGCCATGTATCAGGTGCAGTTGCAGGAGTGAGTGGAGAAGTCATGGAAGAGAAAGGAAATACAGCATTGGGAAGAGGAGAAGCCAATGAAAACAAGGAGGGAATTCCAAAGTTTGGGGAAGTGGTAGGAGAAAGCAACCTGACCAGCGAGAGATTTTCTTGAGAAGAGAGCAAAGGAGCGAAAGTTAGAGTTGCAAAGGTAGTATGAGGAAGGCTGGGAGGGGGAGAAAAGAGGGAAGGAAGGTAACTAGAATTTCGACATAAGAGGCCAAATGAATGAAGCATCTAGCTTCAAGGAAGGGAAGGCAGAGGGAGGAATATGAGGAGCAATGGTAAGAAACACCATAGTCTTTCATTTCTGCCTGTGCAAAGACAATAATATTGAGGCATTGGCTTGATTTGACTATCCCTATGAATGCTGAATGGCGCAAAGAAATTCTCTTTGCTCTGCAAGCTGAAAAAATGATTGCCAGTATGAAAGATTATCTGGCAACCTTTGAAAAGAACTGGGAAACATTACATACCATTCTCAATTAAGTTATCAATTTTATTTTATACTGGAAAGTATGTGAGCAAAACTGCCAGTTTTCACAAACGTCCAGTTGTAAGTGAAATTACAAAGATACAAGAGAAGCAATTTACAGCATACATTGTACATAGGCAGAGGTAATATCTAAGACAAGGAACTTATTTACAGGCATGAGAGAATGAAAGTGCAAGGCAAAAGAATATTTTGCAGGACATAATTTACAGAAATGATTTGAGTTATTTGTATACACAGGATAAACAAAAGAAATAAAGAGGAGGGAAACAGGAGGAGGTGGGTGCTGGAAGAGGGAGGGGTGGAGGGTGGAGGATGAGGGAAAAACAGTAGGGGAGAAAAAGAGGTGGAATTAGAAAGGGCAACATTAAAGAGCAGAGTTAGATTCAGACAGTATTAAGGGAACAAGTGCATGTGAATCTTACTTTGGATGTTGCTCTAGAGGGATCTTTGAAAGGCAAATATAGTGCTGCAGGCAGGGTAGTCGGGTGGGAGCAAGTTGCTCTGTTTTGTGCCCTTATAAGCAATGGAATTTTGTGCAAGTGAAGTGTTGGAGAATGGGATGCTGAAGACACTGCTAGAAGCTCCTCTGGTTTGGCGGACAGGACCAGATTTGAGGAACAGTGAAGTTATTGCTTCTATTGCTCTATTCTATTCTATTGAATTCTACTGCTCAACAACTGATGTAACCTATTCTCCAAGTAAAAGTTGAATTTTATACTTTGACCAGATATCCCTAAGGTACTTACATAGTCCGTATTGTATATCAGTCAGTGCATCTATCCTTCTGTTAGCTTTTCTTGTTTTTTTTTGTGCTGTTTTTCTGTACCGGAGCTGGGGTTTATTGAGTGTATGTTTCTTGTTTAAAGTTAATCATGTTTTGTCCTGACTTGTGTGTTGTTCCATGAAAAATCTTCAATAAAGTAAATTAAATTAAAAAAAAAAGAAATTGGTTAGGGGATAGGTGACAGAGGGTGGTGGTAGACAGATTGGGCCCTGATACTCTCTGCTATGGATGTCATATGTACTCTTGACAACCTTCTAAACATCCTCCCCTCTCTGCAGGATAAGCGTGCCCCTCACTTCAGAAAGTCAGTTAGAGGCACTATCACTAAATAGTTACATGGGGACTTGCTCTCCCTCATGAAAACCAGTGATAAGCACCGGCGTAAATTTAAAACCACTAAGGAATTGTCTGACTACCATGAATAACAGTGGCTCCTCAACATCTGCAAAAAAGCCATACATAATGCCAAGCATGAATACTGCAAGTCTGCCCTCTTATGCTCTGCTAGGGATCCACAATACTTCTGGCTCACTATTAAAACCGTAGTCAGGGGTTATAGCCAGGGTGATACTATGGATATTATTGTCATTGGTACAAACTGCAGTAATGCTACTACCATTGCCAATGCCTTTAACAAGCAAGTCTCCAATCTTTCGGCATACACCTCCCTGTTTACTACTGACAATGATGAGTCATCTACCTCTAATCATTCCTCCCCTCCAGAATCTTTGCCTAGCCCACCTTTCTAGGTTAAGTCCATCTCATTGAGGGAAACCTACAAGTTTCTCGCTGGCCTTTCTCCTCATATGAGTGCTGGTCATGATGACCCTGAACCAAAACTCCTAAAGATTGGGGCCCCTTTGCTTGCACTCTGAATACCCCATATTCTTAACCTCTCCCTCGACACTGGTATTGTTCCTGCCATCTGAAAAGTAGTGGTGGGCAAAGTGGACGAAATTTGCTCCTTGAAGTGATTCGCGGAGTAAAGCTGAATCCGCAAAGTACTCCACAACACGAAGTGGAGTACTTCACGTCATAATGGGGAATGTGAAGCCCATTGAAAACAATGACTTTGCATTATTCTGCCTTCCCAAAACCACTTTTTTCCATCAATCTTAAGGTCACTTCACCTTGTTTTTGAGCATCAAAGGTGAATTTTGCAGTGCTTCATGGGACTGCCAGTCACATGGACTCTAGATTGTTCTGCACAGCCTCAGTTCTGTGTAATATGTGTATAGTGGAAGATGGAGACAGGTTCCTATCAGAGCTCTGTGATTCAATTCCTCTAAAAGCTGTTAAAAAAGCCTTTTTGAGACATTGTTTTTGCTCACAATTTAGTACATCGATTGTAGGAAACCCTCCTGTGCTCATACCATCGAGTGCTTATTGTTTGTGTGTGGATTTTGAATGTTAACTTAGAACACTCAGCCTGTGTACTGTGAAGTGTGCTTTGGGGGAGGGGCATCTCTGTGGTGTAGGCAGATTAACTGGGAGAGAAAGGCAGTCTTTCTGTTTTGGTTATATTTTTCTTGCACAATTGTGTTAATGTACACACAGTAATATTTTTAGTAATTCTTGACATTTGTTTGTTGATTGTTGTGGTGCAGCAGTGTATAATTTCAGTTTTTTTAAAATGTTTGGTTATGTTAATAAAGGTTTTCAATTTGCTATGCATTACTTGTAGTGTGTATGAGTGTGTGCGCAATGCATGCCATTAAATCAGACACCTTTTATTGTGCCACAGAGTAATTGCAGCAGTGTGAACCTGTTATCCAATGCACCTGCAAGAATTTTTTGTACTGCTTTGTGGTATCTTTACTGGTAGTGGACTCTTACTGCCATGTACTAGCCCCCGCCACTGGCAAAACGTATTCTTTTCCAGATTTGGATTTGTGACTTGTGTGCACTGGTTAGGTGTTGTTGTGCCTTGGCATCTTCATCTCTTGAGTGCACAGTGCATTCTTAATCTGTATGTTTGCAGTACACCATTAATTCTGGGAGACTTTGCATTTCTTGTTATGCTCTCATTTCACTTCGTCAGCACTCAGAAATTTTCTGGACACAAGACAGTAGCATTTTGGGGATGAACATTCATTCTGGTGACTGTGCGTGACCACTGTGCGCATGACAGAGTGCACCATTAATTCTGGGAGACTTTGCATTTTTTTGTTACCCTCCCATTTCACTTTGTCAGCACTGGGACATTTTCTGGGTACAAGATAGTAGCATTTTGGGGATGCAAATTAATTATGGTGACTGTGTGTGACCACTGCACACATAGCTGAGTGTGTCATTAATTCTGGGAGACTTCGCACTTCTTGTTACACTCTCATTTCACTTTATCAGCATTGGGGAATTTTCAGGACACAAGACAGTAGCATTTTGGGGCTGCAAATTAATTCTGGTAACTGTGTGTGACCACTGCACACATGACTGAGTGTGCCATTAATTCTGGGAGACTTTGCATTTCTTGTTACGCTCTAATTTCACTTCGTCAGCACTGGGAAATTTCTGGACACAAGACAATAGCATTTTGGGGATAACATTAATTCTGGTGAGTGTGTGTGACTGCTGCATGCATGAAGTCTGAGTGTGCCATTAATTCTGGGAGACTTTGCATTTCTTGTGCTCTCATTTCACTTCATCAGCACTGGGGAGTTTTCTGGACACAAGACATGAGCATTCTGGGGATGCACATTAATTCTGGTGACTGTGTGTGTGAGGGGGCTGCCAATATTGTTGTCACTTTGCCTTACTTTGTGTTAAGGTGGAATGACAATGCAAAGTAATAATTACAATAATTACAAGGCAAAGTAAGCCTTTTACATTGGCCACTTCGCATAGCAGAGTGACACTCAAAGTGCCCACTTTGTGGGCACTTCACCAGCAAAATTTAAATTTGCTGCATCTCTACTGGAAAGTAGCAAAGGTTGTTCCTGTTTTCAAGCAGCATGACCGGAAATACATAGAAAACTACCATGCTATAACCACTCTGTCTGCTGTTAGCAAGATACTGGAAAAGGTGATGGAAGTGCAACTGATCGACTACCTGTCTAAACATACCTTACTGTCACCTGAACAGCATGGATTTCTTAAAGGACATAGCACTGGTACAGCCCTTGCTAAAGTTACATCTGATATAAGGATTGCCATGGACCAGGGTATGCTGACTGGGGCTATCTCATGGGCCTCTCAAAGGCCTTCGATCTAGTGAATCACTCCTTGCTCTGTATCAGGCTTCACTCCCTTGGTGTTGCTGGTCCAACCCTAAACTGGTTTTCCAACTATCTCACTGGCAGACTGCAGCTTGTTAATTACAATAGAGCTCTCTCAGAACCTGTTCCTCTCACTATCTGTGTCCCGTAGGTATTTATTCTAAGCCCTATCCAATTTTCTCTTTTCATCAATGACTTCCCAATGGTCCCTACCCATAGCATGACAACCCCGTATGCTGACAACCAGGGGTCAGCAGGGAGAGGAGAGGAGAGGATTGAGCATCCGGAGGACTGTCCTCTTCACCTGGGGTGGGCCTGTGGGGATGCATCACTCTGTAGCGACTCCTGGTGGAGACTGGGGGTACCACAAACAGCATGCTGCTTTGAGGGGGAGGTGCCAGCAGACATCAGCAAAGGTGCATCCTCCACTCAGATGTCACTGCACGTCTGACATCTCGCTGGGAATTACACAATGAGGAAAAACCTTGGTTGGCAGGGAGGTGATGGTGGATGCTCCAGAATCACTCCCACATGTCCAATGCTGTCCTGAACCCTGACGTGACTCTCCATGGTCCACGCCTCCTGCTGTATGGGGTCCACAGTAGAGGGGGGACCCAGTACCTGATTCCTCAGTCTGAAAAGGGGTTCTGGTGGGTGGTAGAGGAGCCGCTGAGTGGGCCCCACCAGAGAGATGCCCCGTCACTGGTGACTGGAGGGAAATAAAGTTGGAAAAAAAAGAAAAAGAAAGTAAGTACTTCACAGAAAGCATGGTGGTTTCCTTGAACAGTCTGCCAGCAGAGGTGGTAGGGGCAAAAACAGTGGTGGGGTTCAAGAATGCAGAGGACAAGCATAAGGGAATCTTAATGGAAAGGGATGGGGAGAGGGAGAAAGAGCTTGAGATCAAGTAGGGTCTGTGGTGATACTATAAGTAGGGAAAAATGGGCAGAGGGATGGGCAAAGAGGTCCTTATCTGCTGAAAAATTATATGTTTCTATGTCCTGTTTAGAGAATGTTTCTATTTTCTGTCCTCCCCAATATACCAGCTAGGAACACTCGCATTGGGGCAAGCATAGCCCAGTATTTCTTTTCTCCAAAGCTGCCGTAGTTAAATGGCTCCACCAGTTGGCCTTCAAATCACACTTTTACAAGGGGCATCAAACATACTGCCACCCTGAGGGGGTGAGTGTCCTGTAACAGTCAAAAATTCTCTCCTTGCCAGTCCATCAGCACCCTAGACTCATTCCCAAACCCAAGTCATCGACATCAGTGCTGTAGCTGCATTGATGGACAGGCCTTACTTTCACACCTGTAGTATTTTGCACATTCTGGTTCATATGTGTTTTGCCTCTGCATTTACATTGCTCTGCTTTGCTCACTTGCCTTTTTCTACCACACTGCCCTACTGTGTGTATTTTGTACTTAGGTTTGTTGTACTCTTCATTATAAGTCTAATTATTCATGAGCCTAACGAGGTTCCGGATTGGCTACTGGATCAGTCATTAACATCTTGGAAATGACGTATCCAGGCTGCAGACTGATGCTGTGGATCACACACAGCTCGTACCACACAGCCGAAACCTAAATAAAACTGGCAAACATGAAAGTTGTTATTGCGATTAGACTTATAATCACAATAACACCCTCAAAGCCGGTCATTTCCTTGCATTAACGACTGACTGAAGGGAGATGGCACTTGGCTGTGCCTCGAGCAACCCATCCCCCCAACTGGTCATTAATTCTTCTGAAATTACCAGTTTCTCCATTATTATTGCTTAATTGTCTCCCCTGATCTCCCTCCTCGTATTTGGAAATGAACTTCGGTTCAGGGTGCCTATTTCGGTCATTGCACTATAAGTCAATTAAAGTTTAATCTCTGGGCCAGAAAGCTATTTGTACACATCCTACATTGTGGACTTGGGCTCCTATCCAGAGCTGACCCTGCAGAGCAGTACTAGGAGGGTACAGTGCTCTGCTCAGTGAAGCCCTTTGCATGACTTCTTCAAAGTGAAGTTCTGATTTGTCCAGTGAGAAATCCACAGCTGTCATCAGAACTCAGCTACACAAAATTCATCAAAAAACTAACATTTCAGGAGCTTACATTTTTAAATTGCTGACTAAATGTTCTTTAAAACAAGATGTACCCCCTTACACTTCATCTGGTCATATTGCCTTTCTATTTTGCATGTCCTTGTTCTTGTGTATTTTGTCTCTGCACCCATGTTACATTGTAGACATAGGCTCCTATCCAGTGCTGGCCCTGCAGAGCAGTACGGGGGGGGGAGCATACCACTCTGTTTAATGCTCTCCTTTTGCTTGCCTGCTTAAAAATACATTTCTGATCTTTAATAAAAAAAAAATCCACAACTGGCTCAGAACTCGGCCCGGACTTTCTGGGATAATATTAAACAGCTAAATGGAAAATCACGCTCCCCTGCCCTATCCCAGCTCACTAGTGATGGCACTACCTCCACCGATCCTGCCATCATAGCTAACTGGCTCAACACCACTTTTACTGACCTTAGCTCAGTCCTCCCTAGTAATTTCTTTGACCTTCCCCCCAACCAACCTCCCCCTGTCCTCCACCACCCCTGCTTCCACCTGCGCAAGGTATCTGCCCAGGAAGCCAGACCCATCCTAATCAAAGCTTTGAATAGCAACAGTCCCGGCAGTGACTCACTGGATCCCAGTATACTCAGGCTGGTGCTAGATGAAGTCCTTGCCCCACTCACCAGCCTAATTAACCGATCGCTCTGCCTGGGACAATTTCCCACTGCTTGGAAAACAGCCATAATCACGCCCATTCATAAAGGGGGTGACAGGTCCTCGGCCAACAACTACTGGCCAATCTCCATCCTCCCCCCCTCTAAAGCCCTGGAGAAAGTGGTGGCCATCCAAATCACTGAATATCTGGCTAAGCATAACATCTTATGCCCAGAGCAACATGGCTTCCATGCTGGTCACAGTACCAGCACTGCACTAATTGAATTCTCCAACTTCCTACACTCCTCCCTGGATACCAGCTCCCTAGCTGGTGCAGTGTTCATCGACCTCTCAAAGGCTTTCGACACCGTCTCCCACCCTTTTCTGCTGAATGCTCTCTGCCACACTGGTTTCTCGGTTGGCCCCCTAGCATGGTGCATGAGCTATCTAGCCACTCGATCACAGTGTGTTAAAATCAATGGGATACTCTCTGATACCCATCCCATACACTCTGGGGTCCCCCAAGGCTCCATCCTGGGCCCCCTTCTCTTCTCACTCTATCTGAACACCCTGCCCAGTGCATGCCCTGACAAAATTCTTCTGTATGCAGATGATGCTGTCATTTTTGCCACCCACTGCAATCCCATCTCCCTTCAGGACACCCTACAGCAGTATTTCAATGATGCTGAAGCCTGGTTTAAGGAGCGGAGACTCGTCATTAATCTTAAAAAAAACAAAGCTATGCTCTTTTCCCACCCCCAAAACAAAGCTAGCAACCACCCACTCCATATCCTTCCTAGTACCAAACAGCCACTGGAACAAGTCTGCTCCTACAAATACCTTGGGGTTACCTTTGACTCAGCCCTCACATTCCATGACCACATTGATGACCTAACATCTGCCACTAACACACGGCTTGGCATCCTCTTCCGCCATAGAACCTGCCTTCCCCCAAATGTTCTCCGGCTCGCTGTTATGTCTTCCGTATTGTCCCTTGTAGACTATGGCCTACCAGTCTATGGTGCTGCTGACACGACTGCACTCAAAAAAATTCACTTAACCCTGAATAAAGCCTGCATACTGATTACTGGTGCTCCCAGGCTCACACACACCTGTCAGCTGTATGACGAGGCTAAACTCCTTACCCTGGATGAACGGCTCCGATATCAAACCTGCCTCCTCACAAAAAAAACCCTACTTGGCTCTCCCCTCCTGGGGTGACGGCATCCATCCACTGGATCCCACCCACTATTGCAACACGGTCATCCAACAAGACCACTCTAATGGTCCCCAGATCAAGAACCAGCCATGGCCAGAGGTCCTTCTGCTACAGAACCCCATCCTGGTTTAACTCTCTCCCTGCCCCCATCATCAATGCCACCACCATCTCCAAGTTCAAAACCACCCTTCGAAACCAACTCATCAACACTTATAGCTGCTCCTGTCTCTGAAGGCATCCTCCACCTTGACTTCTCATGACAACGCCCACCGAGCAGCTCTCCACCTAGCCCACCCCACCACCTCTTCCCGGTACACCGTACCTATGTCTAACTTGCCCAGTGCCTGCTGTTTTATGGTATGCCAATTAGATTGCTCAATTTTTGATACCAACTTGTATAACACCTGTCTCAATTACTTGTACCATGTAACCTAAATGTATTTTGTCTGACCTCAGTGTGACGTGGCGCCTCTGATGAACACCTATTTTTAGCAAACCTGTGCTATGTAACCTAAAACTCTATGTATGTCTTTAATGTGACGAGGTACCTTTGGAAACAAGCCTCTGGCTCAAACGTTGTAAACTGATTTCACAAATAAACAAATAAGCAAATAAACTCAGTTACATAAAATTCCTCAAAAATAATAATTCAGGGACTTACTTTTTTTTATTACTGGCTACATTTTCTTTAAAACAAGATTTGTCCCTTACATTTCATCTGGTCATATTGCATAGTCCTGTCATGCAATCCTAGTCCCTTTGTGACATCATAGCCTGTTGCCATGGAACGGGTTCTGATGACACAAGCAGAGGAGTATGACTTAAGGGCTCAGTAAATGGCAAAAACAGATGAAGTCGAAGGGGTAAAGATTCTGGTTTCATTGGTTTAATGGGAGTGTCTTAAGTAATATGGACTGGACTTTATTTACTTTAGCTGTAATGCTTAGATGGTACAGTATAACAACAAGCTGGAAATGAGCTTAGTGCACCCAGCAGACATGGGTTTGATTCCTACAACCTCCTCTTGCATACCGTGTGATCCTGAGCAAGTCACTCCACGTCATCCTGGAGCACACATGGAATTGAACTTTGGCACTGTGTGCCTTTCCTGTCCCAAAAATTGTAAAATCAATAAAAATGGATTTTCCTCAGATTTAATACGTTTCTGCAGTATTATGAGGTTTGAGCCTTGTCAATGCCAATAGTAATAATTTACATATAAACATAGAATTTGATCCCAGATAAAGACAGCTTGACCCACCTAGTCTTCCCATTTTTGCTACCTGTTTCAGTGTCAGATCATGGAGAGCTTTTTACATCTGCTCTTAAGATGTACTTATTTAATTTGGTGTTCTGCATATATTGACTGATTTTCTGCTGTGCTGAATTTTGAATAACTGGTTTTAATTTTTTTTATATTTTTATTGTTAAAGCACTTTGGTTGTGGAATTGTGCTATATAAATAAAGATTATTATTATTATTATTATATACTGCTGATCCTAAATGATCTGTGGCTTACCCTCGCTTTTCTATCGCTAGAGTTCCTTTATGTCTGTCCCACATGTTTTTGAATTTCTCTACAGTTTTTGCCGCTACAACATCTACCAGGAGACTGTTCCATGGATCCACCACCCTTTCCATGAAAAAGTACTTTTGTATGTTACCCCTTGTAATGCTTGGCCAGCTGATTATGATTGTTGCGTGATATTTGTAATATAAAAATACAGTAGGTGATTGTCTCACATAAGGCAGCCTGTGCTTATAGGTCCTCCCCCCCCAGGTTTCAGTGAAGCTACAGTGACTTGAAACCAGGAGGTAATTAAAAGACCAGAGAGACTTAATTAAGGGTCTCCTGTTTTTCTGTCTTAATTAGAACTGACCCAGCTTCCAGGATATAGGGCTCGTAAAGTTTTATGATTCCTATAGGAAGAACATTTTATAACAACCGGGTGCTAAAGTTTTAAAATCCTTTGATATGCCTTGGGAATAGGAACTACACCAGATCAAAGAGAAAAAGTTTAATTAAGGAGTCATATTTAGGAAGTGGAGTTTTTGCTGATGTCACCTTATTTAATATACCTCCTGATAGGACATCCTGTTTGCATTTTTTTATATTCAGAAAGGAGGAGCTAGATGACTCACAGAAGGGGTGTAGAGAGACACAGTTTAAACTAATACTGGTGTCTGATCTTTTTGATATTCCATCTTGTGACTCAAGAAAGACAGATCTCTGATCTAATTTTAAGCACTATAGAGGTACTACATTAAACAGAAAAAGTCTAAATGTATTGTGGTAGAAGTTTTTGTTTTATACTTTTCCTTGTTTTCTTTTAAGTGATTGTATGCTCTTTGATGTATTGTTCTATGTTTACATTTGTCATATGTTTATCATTGTTTAGTAAAATCTTTATTTGAAAGACTGCCTGGGTGTTTTCCAGTTCTTTTTGCATGTGATGTATATGTGGTTTAAGTTTGACAGCTGTTCTGGAAAGCTTAATGATGTTACTAAACTGGGAAAAGGCAAGAATATTGCCAAGGTCTTTTATAGAGTTTTAAAGGGTTCATTTTAGATACCTAGTTAGGTGCCCTTAGGTGAAAGATATATTGCATCCCCCCAAAGAGAATGTTATCTGAGCCTGTACATTTGAGTATGCTATCATAAGGTTCACAGTTTGAATCCCCCCCAGAACTTGAGATCAAAGGTGATTTAGACCCAAAAGCAGACAGGAGGGTTACCCTGTCTGTTACTTGTTCACACTATTGCTCTCGGATGTTGGCACTGTGGGAGCAGAGGGCCTGACCTGCTGAGTGCGGTTGTTACAGATTTGGTTGGCAGCGGTATGGATAAATTTGGTAACACAAGCTTTACCTGTTCAGTATGTCAGCTTAATACTGTACAGCTCACTTGCAAAATAAGGCAGTGATTTATTTTTAAGAAGGAAACAGAACTATATCATTTTACTTACAGTCAAGTTCCTGTTTTTTTTTTCTAAAATGCAAGTTAGAATAGCCATAGTTAGGGAAGAAGATTTCTTCCAACTACAGTGGGTACATTGCAGACTACTTGAGGCAGTTGTGCCAGGACAGTGGAGTCATGCACGAGGCGAGAGCCACCAAGCAGAACTCCATGGATTCCCTGATGGCAGCAGATGTCCAGAGCATCAAGTCACAGACTGTGACCTCAAAGGACCAAACCTTGGGCATGGAGGGGCCAGTGCAGTGTCCAGATCTGGTGAGGAGTGCAGCAGGGCCAGTGCAAGTGAAGGGCCACAGCTGCAGGGGAAGGTCACCAGCATTCTGGAGCCAGAAGCAATCAGGCTGCAGAATGAGTTGCTCAGAATGGATTTGGAGTTCCAGAGAGAAGAGAAGTGAGAGCAGTGAGCTACAGAGGAGAAGAAGGAGAAAGAACAGTGAGAAGCAGACCGTGAACAGTGAGAGGTGGACTGTGAAGAGCATGAGAGCCAGAGGTGACATGAACTGGAGAAGCTATGACTCCCAACCACCAGCACCAGCAGCAGAGCAGGTAAGTAGCTTGGGTTTAACTGGAACTACAGGACTGGGTTACAAATTAAATGACAAATTAATAGCTGAATTTAAAGAGGTGAAGGATATGGATGCTTTTTTTAAATTCCTTTGAAAACATTTGTATTCAGGCAAATATTCCTAGAGGGTCCTGGAGCTTCCAGCTATCCCCGCTACTTACTGGGAAAGCTCAGGATGCATTGGGTCAAATGGACAATGAGGACAGTAATGATTACAGCAAACTCAAAGCTGCACTTTTAAAAAAAGTTTGATTTAACTGCTGAAGCATGCAGAGCTAAATTTCATAAGCTCAGGAGAAGTCCTGATATGAGCTATGAGGAGCTAGCCACGAAACAAGGTCAGTGTTTAAAACATTGAGGGGAAGGAATTAAAGCAAACTCTCTTGATAAAATTGAAAATGCTATATTGTTAGAGTAGTTT
Source organism: Neoceratodus forsteri (assembly GCA_016271365.2). Lineage (NCBI taxonomy): Eukaryota > Metazoa > Chordata > Ceratodontiformes > Ceratodontidae > Neoceratodus > Neoceratodus forsteri. Next base: position 1,407,245,386 of record CM028132.1, read on the forward strand.
TTGGGGGCCTGACCAGCAGTGCTGAAAACCTGGCTGGAGGACTGAGATCCCAAAACAGTGCAAGAGGCTGCTGAACTCTTGGACCCCTATCCCAAGAGCAGACCTTCTCTGTGAGTGAATGGGGTGGGCATGGCAGTGCAAAAAGGGAAAAGCGTGCCTTCAAGGCAGCTAAAACGCTCACTGCCTCAACTGAAACCAGTTAGCCCCAGGTTTCAAAGAAAAGATTTATTTGAGAAAGGAAACGAATGTTGGGTTTGTAAAGAAACTGGGCATATTGCCAGACAGTGTCCCAAAATGATGAGCAATATGCAGGATGGGGCTATGAAAGAAGTGGGTTGTTTGTGGGCCCCTGGAAGCATGCCTGTGAACATGAGGGAACACATGCACCCAGTCATGGTGAATGGTGTACAGACACAAGAGTTAAGGGACACAGGGGCATCCCTGACATTGGTAAAAGGTGATCTGGTACAGCCTGGTCAGCTTATACCCAATGAATTTGTAACTGTACAAGAAGACTTCACCGGTGAGGAGAAAACATTGCCACTCGCTAGTGCTCTCCAAGATTGGGGTGAAACAGGGGGAACTGTGCAACAGGTGGCTGTAGCCAAAACATTAGCAGTTTACGTCATCCTTGGCAATACTCTCAAACAGGGAATGGTGTGTGCAGTTACCCATAGCCAAGTGGCAAGGGAAAATTTTAGTTCCCTGTACCCCACACAGGCCATTGTGGAAACCACTGGGAAGCTGGTTCCTCAGCCTCTGTCTCCTGATATGGAGACTAATGAAAAGGGGGTAGAAATTTCCCCAGTAGCAGTTAACCACACAGCTACATAGGGTTGCACCAAAGAAGGAGGGGTGACCCATTGTTAGAGGGTTAGGGATGACCATGATCCTGAGTGCCCTGATGCTAGTGCTAGGGACCCTAGTTTAGAGACTGAATGGAACCTGTCCCATGCCTTAGGAATGAGTAAGGAGTTTGTAGCTACTCAGAAAAGTGACCCTAGTCTAGAGAAGCTGAGGGTTTGGGCAGACTCTGATGGAGCACAGGGGGGTGATGGTAAACATAAAGTTTATTGGGAAAATGGACTGATGTACACTCAGGCTGTGAAGACAGAGGGAGGGGTGATAGGCAGGCAGCTTGTCATTCCCCAGGGGTACCGTGAGCAGTTGCTCAAGATTGCACATGATATTCCCTTGTCTGGTCATCTGGGAATCGTGCGCATTATTCAGCGGTTGGCCCAGAATTTCTATTGGCCCAACTTCACCCAGCAGGTGAAGGAGTATTGCAGGTCTTGTCACCAGTGTCAAGAAATAGGGAAGGTGGGTAAGAAAACCCAAGCCGCCCTAATTACATTGCCCATAGTGGAGGAGCCAGTCACCCTATCCACACTGAGGACAGACGAAGTGGCGGATGCCTTACTTGTGATTTTCTCCTGTGTTGAGTTTCCGCAGGAGGTTATCATCGATCGAGGGGGTTCCTTCATGTCGGACCTGATGTAATGTTTGTGGAAGAAGTGTGGGGTGGTGCAGAGGTGCACAACACCTTATCACCCACAAGCCAGTGGGCTTATGGAAAGATTTAATGGTACCCTAAAGTCAATGCTCCAGGCATTTGCTGAACAGCATGGGAGGGACTGGCAGAAATACCTTCCCCACCTGTTGTTTGCATACAGGGAGGTGCCCCAATAGTTGACAGGATTTTCCCCCTTCGAGCTCTTATATGGACGCTGGGTACGTGAACCCCTAGACTTGATCCGGGAGGACTGGGAAGGCAAGCACACCACCCAGGGAACTCCCATAGTGGATTATGTCCTTAGGTTTAGGGAAAGGCTGAAGGAACTTATGGGGACAGCCCAGAGCTGGGGCAGCTAGGAAATCTCACTCAACCCATTCACAAATAAAGAACTAGCCCAAAGATATTCAGTTTTTCTGTAATTTATTATTTTTTTGTTCAATGTATAAAGTAAACTTCTCCTTTATCTTCAGACTTTAAAAACTTAATATGCCCCATTTCATTTGTATATGTAGTGACATTTCAGAACAAAATAAAGCTCCTTCATCAGACCTGGAGCTAATTATATGTCTATATGAAATAAAAAACACAAAGGCGATTTGTGTATATTAGGTCACAATGATCAAACTTGTGATTTTTATAAGTATTTATTTAATAAAACATGTTCAAGATAATCATAACAGGTGGAACTGACCTGCTTAAATAATTTGCTTCATAATATTTAGTATCAAAAGTCAGCATGCTATCAGGCGGGGAGGGGCCACTCTCAGTTCTGTGCCCAAAATGTTTGCTGGTAACCTTCCAATCTAAATAAAGAAATATTGTATGTTCCAATAAGTTACGAAATCTTTAGATTAAACCAGAACTAAATAAAATTACTGTTCGACTCCATTTATCTATAGCTTACTTCGGAGTTTGAAACACCACCAAAGTCGGAGGAAAAAATATCTATCCCCAATTCTATGCTCTTTACTGTGCTCTGTGAACGAATACAGAGTGAATGAAATTCTAGGTGTTTAGAGCCTTCGTGATTTTACACTTTCCATAATTTTCAAAATTTACAAAGTGAACCAAGTTGGGTCCTTCTTATCTCAATTTAGAGTGTTTCAAGGTTTACTGAATGAAAATATTGCGATTTTAAGTTAGAAACGTCGCTTCATCCGCCGCCATAATACATCCCACTGCTAAATTGCTGTGCTATGCTATCACCCTGCCAGGTGAAGAAGAAGGGCTGGGCCACTAGGTTGCATGCTGTCTAGGTGTGCTAGCGTCATTCAAGACGTCTCCTGGGTGGCCTGTTCTTGTAGAAACTGCCTGCAGCATGGATCGCAAACAATTTTTAAATATCTTACAGAAACAACATTCTTGAGAATATAAACATTACTTATGAAAGACCCGTGGTGCTCAGGGTAATCCACAGTGTCAGCATGTGCGTAAACTTTCTGTTTTTCTATATACTGTGATTCAACAGTAGCTTTCAGGTTTAAAATGATAGTAAATCATGATCCTACATGAAAACTGAAAGAAATGAAAAACATATATAATCGTAATCCATAATCAGGGACTGGGACATTAGAGGGTCAGTATAGGAACAGTTTGGGATGGGTGAAGGTGATGACAGAGTGAGGGGGGAGGGGGGAGAAACAAAAAAATAAAAGGGAGAGAAGGAGGGATAGCAATAAAAAAACATGAGATCAACAAAGGTGAGTGTATAACTAGAATAAAATCTTGTATTTATCCTTATTGGAGGTCTATATATGTGCAAAAACTGAACTCTGGTATCCTGGGTTTCAGCCACTGAGGGGATTCAAACATGAGATGAAGTATAGAATAGAAAGGTATGTGTTTCTTGGGTTTTAAAAGTGGAGGGATTCAGACAAGAGTAATGACTGATGTAATAAAAAAAGGGGCACAGTGTATGCTAGTGCAAGTCAGAAAAACAGATCATAACCCAAAGATTATCTTGCACATATTTTATTATATACATACTTATAAAAATCACAAGTTTGATCATTGTAGCCTAATATACACAAATCTCCTTTGTATCTTTTATTTCGTATATACATATAATTAGCTCCAAGTCTGAAGAAGGAACTTTATTTTGTTCTGAAACATCACTACATATGCAAATTAAATGGGGTATATTAAGTTTTTGAAGTCTGAAGATAAAGGAGAAGTTTGTTTTATACATAGAATAAAAATAATAATTTACAGAAAAATTGAATATCTTAGGGCTAGTTCCTTATTTGTAAAAGGGTTGAGTGAGACTTCCTAGCTACCTCTTTTGGAAAATCCGCATAGTCACACTTCTCTGAACTGAGAAAAATATTTTTAAGAAAACAACAAACATAACAGGAACCCTGGAAGACTTATGAATGAGCTTGGACAGCCCAGAGCAACCTGGCAGCTGCCCAATAGAAACAAAAAGTGTGGTACAACCGCAGAGCCAGAGCTCGCTTGTACACGGTGGGTCTGGAAGTTATGGTCCTTATTCCGATCCAGAAAAACAAGCTGCAGGCTCAGTGGGCAGGACCGTACAAAGTAGTTTGAAAAGTAAATGATGTGAACTATATCATGGAGTTACCTGGCAGAAGACTTACAGAAAGGATGTACCATGTCAACATGATGAAATCATATGCTAATAGGGCTGACATGGTGTTTGCAGTATGTAGTCCTGGGAAGGGGACGGACAAAGAAGACCCCCTTCTGGACATACTGGAAGAAAGCAAGTGGGAGTCCTCTGCGGAGGCAGTTAAATTTTCTCCCCAGCTGGCCCTGGACAAGATCCAGAAAGTAAGGGAGGTTCTAGCAGACTTTGCCCCACTGTTTAGCGCCAAGCCTGAACTAACCCCCTTAGCAACGCACAATGTAGAGACAGGGGCACAGACGCCCATACAGCAGACAGCATATCAGGTGTCAGAGGCTGTCCAAAAAGACATTAGAAGGGAGGTGGAGGAATTGTTGGATTTAGGGGTAATCCAGAGATCCCATAGCCCCTGGGCCTCACCCATAGTCCTTGTGCCCAAGCCAGATGGCTCTATTCATTTCTGTTTGGACTATCATGGACTGAATGTAGTCACGAAGTCAGACACCCACCTGATGCCCCAGATGGATGAACTCCTGGACAAGTTGGGAGGGGCGACATACCTTACGACTATTGACCTGACAAAGGGGTACTGGCAGGTAGAGTTAACTGACAGAGCTAGGGAGAGATTGGCCTTCATCACTCCAATAGGCTTATTTGAATTTAAAGTAATGCCTTTTGGGAATGAAGAATGCCCCGGCCACTTTTGAAGGATTAGTGAACCAGGTGTTAAATGGTGCTGAGGAGTATGCCCTGGCATACCTGGATGACATTGCCATCTCTAGTGCCATCTTAGGGAAGTGCAGGGCAGGATGCAGAGGGCTGGGCTCACTGTCAAAGCTGAGAAGTGCCAGGTGGCCATGGCTGAAGTGGCATACCTTGGGCATGTTGTAGGCCGGGGACAGCTCCATCCTAATCAAGTAAAAATAGAGGTGATCAAGGCATGGCCCAGACCAGAAATGCAGAAGCAGGTCAGGAGTTTTCTCAGGACAGCAGGGTACTATAGGAAATTAGTACCCAATTACATTGCCCTGGCGGCTCCCCTATCTGACCTGGTAAAGAAAAAGATGCCTAAGAAAATTACCTGGGAACCAGCCCATGAAAAACCCTTTACCAAACTGAAGGAAGCACTGAGCAGTGCTCCTGTATTGACAAGTCCTGACTAGAGCAGACCCTTTATAGTCCAGACTGATGCCTCAGACGTAGGTGTTGAGGCAGTACTGAGTCAGACATCCAACCAAGGGAAAGATCATCCTGTAGTGTACCTGAGTGAAAATTTACTTCCCATGGAGCAGGCTTACTGTACTATGGAAAAAGTGTGTCTTGCCATAGTCTGGGCCCTAAAGAAGTTAGAGCCATACTTATATGGGCAGTATTTTGAGGTACAAACTGACCACAACACCCTGGTTTGGCTGACACAAATGGGAAAAACTAATGCTAGGCTATTTAAGATAGAATCTTGCCCTGCAAGAGTATGACTTGACGATCTTACATACGGCTGGAGAGACCAATCAGAACACAGATGTCTTGTTGCATCTACATGCGGAGTGAACTGATTTGGGAAGTTCATCCCAAGCAGGGGACAGAGCCTCCAAATTCAGTCTAGGTGGGAGGATTGTGATGCTTGGTCAGCTGGTTATGATTATTGTATGATATTTGTAATATAAAAATATAGTAGGTGATGGTCTCACATAAGGCAGCCTGCGATTATGGATGCCCCCCACCCCCAGGTTTCAGTGAAGCTACAGTGACCTGAAACCAGGAGGTAATTAAAAGATCAGAGAGACTTAATTAAGGGTCTTCTGTTTTTCTGTCTTAATTAGAACTGACCCAGCTGCCAGAATATAGGGCTCGTAAAGTTTTATGATTCCTAGAGGAAGAACATTTTATACCAACCAGGTGCTAAAGTTGTAAAATCCTTTGATATGCCTTGGGAATAGGAATTACACCAGAACAAAGAGAAAAAGTTTAATTAAGGAGACATATATAGGAAGTTTTTTTTTTCTGATGTCACCTTATTTAATATACCTCCTGATAGGACATCCTGTTTGTATTTTTTTATATATTCTAAAAGAAGGAGCTAGATGACTTACAGAAGGGGTGTAGAGAGACACAGTTTAAACCAATACTGCTGTTTGATCTTTTTGATATTCCATCTTGGGACTCAAGAAAGACAGATCTCTGAACTAACTATAAGCACTATAGAGGTAACACATTAGATAGAAAAAGTCTAAATGTATTGTGGTAGGAGTTTTTGTTTTGTACTTTTCCTTGTTTTCTTTAAGTGATTCTATGCTCTTTGATATATTGTTCTGTGTTTGCATTTTCCATATTTTATCATAATTTAGTAACATCTTTATTTGAAAGACTGCCTGGGTGTTTTCCAATTCTTTCTGCATGTGATGTATACATGGTCTAAGTTTGACAGCTGTTCTGGAGAGCTTGATGGTGTTACTAAACTGGGAAAAGATGAGAATATACCTAAGGTCTTTTATAGAGTTTTAAAGGGTTCATTTTGGATACCTGGTTAGGAGCCCTTAGGCAAAAGATATATTGTATCCCCCTGAAAAGAATATTCTCTGAGCCTCTACATTTGGGTATGCTATCATAAGGTTCACAGTTTGAATCCCCCCAGAACTTGAGAACAAAGGTGATTCGGACCCAAAAAGCAGACAGGAGGGTTATCCTGTCTGTTACCTGTTCACAGTGTTGCGCTCAGAGACTGGCACTGTGGGAGCAGAAGGCCCGACCTGCTGAGTGTGGTTGTGACACCCCTAAGTCTACCCGCTGTATTTTCTTATCATGGCCCCTTGTTCTTGAACAACTTTTTTTTATTTTTTTAAAGATGTTACCCTCTTTTACCTTATTTATACCTTTGAGGTATTTGAAAGTCTCTGTCATGTCCCTCCTGTCTCTCTCTCTCTCTCTCTCTCTCTCTCTCTCTCTCTCTCTCCTCCTCCAGGGAATACATATTATTATACCATGGACATAAGTGAAAAGCCAATGAAATGGTCATACTGGCAGTTTACCACCGGTGTAAATCCTCTAATAATCAACGGCTGTTTATGAGTATATATCCTAATCCAATAAATCCATATAGGCAGCATAGGAATAAATACAATAAACATAAAAAAACTAAGCAACCTCTTTAAAAGTTGTATTTTATTATGGTAAAAAAATGAACCTTGGTATAATCGCAATAAGCCACTCGGAGGATGTGGGTTATCAGGGGATTTACCATGGCTGGTGAGGTTTTACCCACTCGGCTGCACCTCTTGGGCAAACCACTCCAGCCATGGTAAATCCCCCGATAACCCACACCCCTTCATGGCGTATTGCTTAAAGATCCTCCACTCTCCTCTCATATGACTTTTGTTGCAGCCCCTGCACCATTTTTGTCACCCTTCTCTGAACCACTTCCACTCTGTCTATGTTCTTCCAGAGATACGGCCTCCAGAACTGGACACAAAACTCTAGATGAGGTCTCACCAATGATCTATGCTGTGGCTTCACCACCTTCTTCCTTCTGCTGGAGATACCTCTCCCTATGCATCCCAGCATCCCACTGGCTCTCCTCACAGCCTCCTCACATTATTTTGTAACCTTTATATCATCAGATATGATTGCTCCCAGGTCCCTTTCCTGTTGGGTGGCTGTCAGTACCTCTCCCCGTCATGTACTTTCCCCCTGCATTTCTATGCCCCAAGTGCATGATCTTGCACTTTCACCAAAAAAATGTCTAGCCACTTTAAACTTGAGATCTCTTCTAACCCTCCTCCAGTGAGATAAACAAGATTTTAAGACAATGGTTGAAACAAGCGTGGTCCTTGAACATTCTTTCTCTTTCTCTCTCACTCTCTCAAAATGGTTTATGTTGTAATTGATCATACCTGTGTTTGAGCTCCTGTTTATTGCATAAATGCACTTGTAATCCCCCCCCAGTGCCTATGGGTATCCCAGGTGGTAATGTCCTTGGGGGTGGGGTATTCACAGCATGAAATCACAAAATTTTCTTATCGGCGTGGTTGACGTTGTTTGGAGATCAACAGTGCATGGGATACAGGATTCTTCTGGTACTGGGCTGCAATAAAACTTGGGTAAGAAGCCACAAACAGTTCAATAAAAATGACTGATTATCCATCCACACAGAAGTAAAACAGGAGTTCCATTTAATTGACAACAAAGCACTCCATCGCGGTAACACACAAACAAGTGATCTGCAGTCATGTCTGCAGAGGGTCAAGAAGGTTGCTAGTGTCCTTTGTGGCCTCTATGGCCCCACTAACTTTGGGTGACATTTACTCGGGCTCGGTAGCGATTTTAAATTCAGGCAGCTTACATTGGGCTGAGTTGGCCTTAGAAATCTTGGGAGGCAGACAGAACCTCTTTCTTTCTCATTCACATGACCCCATCTCTACACTGATCCCTTTGACTCACAGCAGCAAGTTTTTAAATAGGGCTCCAACTCCTCTCTCATACTTCTGCTCAAAGGTTAGGCTGTGGCAGATGACTTCACCCTTGAGATCAGTGGGGCATCCACACTGTGGCTACCTCAACCGGGCTGGCATCTTGAACTTTGGTGTTTTCTCTCTTGCTCACTCTCTCTCTCTTTCTCTACATACTTCCTCTACAGAACTGGGCCCACATGAGTGACTTCACTCTCAAAATCATGGGCAAATATATCACTGGAGCTACCACAACTGGGTTGGCATATTTTACTGCAGGGCTATTGTTCTCACCCTTTGCTTCGGGCTCCAAACGGTTCTCCCCAGATACATATGAGCATGGCTATAGCCCTCTGGTCTACACAGTAGACTCCCCTCTAGTCTCTTTAGCTCTCTTGCAGCAGGTTGACATGCAGGCTGCACCATTCTTTCAGGGATCCCAAATCTCTGCTCCCAAAACCTCCTTTTCTCTGGCCACAGAGCTCTTTCTGTGGCACTGGGGGGAGGGATTTCAGAGGAACCATGCCATAGATTCCCCGCGGGCCAGGCTGATGTCACTTGCCAAACTTCACAGATGAGCAACCCACGGAAAAACTCCATATCCCCTAAGAGTGAGCAATCAGCCTCACTATCCTGCAGCTCTGCCACCCAGATCACTTCTTACTGCTGGGCTGTCCCCGTGCTCTCTCCCCTTTCTGGCACCAAAACCCAAAATATATACCCCTGTGCACCAACAGTGACCTATGACCTGCAGAAGCTCTTGCCAGCACGATGGAGGGGAATTAACCATTTAATCACTGGGCCAAAGGGACCTAAAGTGCACAGAAAATGTACACACCCCACCAGGGGGAGGTTTACACACAAGAGAAACGGGTTAGCTACCTTGTTAGTAGTAACTGCTGCATAATGTGTACTGTAATAATAATAATACTTGTTTATTTTTATTCATGAGAAATGGATCGAGTCAGGGACTCATTCACAATGGTTTCCAATAGATCACCAGCATCAACACTGCAGCTGTGTCGATTGGCGGGCCTTGCTTTAGTTATATCTGTCATATTTTTGTGTATTCTTGTTTTTGTGTATTTTGTCTCTGCACCCATGTTGCACCGTACACTTAGGCTCCTATCCAGTGCTGACACTGCAGAGCAGTACAGGGGGGAGGGAGCATACCACTCTGCTTTTCTGATCTCTTCAAAAAAATCCACAGTTGGCATCAGAACTCAGTTACACAAAGTTCCTCAAAAAATATTTCAGGGACTTACTTTGTTTTAACTTCTTACTGACTACATTTGCTTTAAAACAGGACTTTTCTTCTTTATACTTCATCTAGTGGTATTGCTCAGACCTGCTGTGAAAACAGTCTCATGACACCCAGTCGTCTGTCGCAGAACAGATTCTGATATAACAAATAGAGGATTATGACAATGGGGTGTGATAAACTGCAACAGTGGATGAAGCTGAAAAAGATAAAAGAGCATAGAACCTGGTTTTATGCAGTTGTCTTCTGGACCCTACCTTGTTTCTAATAAGTGCTGATTACAATGTCTACATTCTGTGATTCTCAGTTTGTGCATAATATTCTATCTATTGACGAGGATCCGATGAGCTTCTTAAGCTCAAAGGTGTATCCAACATAATTAATAAATAAATAATACAAAAATTAATAATATTGTCTGGCTGTGTAGATTAGAGGTTAGTGCAGTCAAACTGCAAATGAGAGTGGTACATCCAGCAGGCCTGGGTTTGATTCCCACAACCTTCACTTGCATACTTTGTGACCCTTGGCAAGTCACTAAACCTCCCTGTGCACCCTGGACACACCTGGAAATGAGTGCAGTGTGCTTTCCAGGTAAAATATTGTAAAATATGCATAAATAAAAATGGTGTGTCATCAGATTTACTTTTTTCCCCCTGATCGGTTAGAAGATTTCAGCCCTACCAATGCCATCAGTAATTATTTTGCAAAAAATTTTAAAATCACTTTAAACTGAGATAGTTGCTAAATCACCTCTTGTATCTGACTGGGCTAAAGCAAGATCTCAAGGCCAATGTTTGAAAACAATGAGGAATGTTCTTGCTAACAGTACTTCTCTCTCTCTCTCTTCCTCTCCCCCTCTCTCCCCCTATCCCTCTCTCTCTCTCTCTCTCTTTTACAAGGTTTGTGACATAATTGTCAGCACCTGTGTCTGAGGTATTGTTTAGTGCATAAAGGCAGAACACGTAGGCTGTTTACCTTGTTTTTAATAAGTGCTGATTATAATGTTTAGGATAGGGTGTGGCAGCTAGATTCAGTGCAAAGAAGTGCAAGATCATGCAATTGGGGTACAGAAACTGGGAAGGAGTACATGATGGGGGAGAGGTACTGACAGCCACCAAACAGGAAAGCAACCTGGGAGTAATCATATCTGATGATCTAAACAGGATACCAAGCAATGTAAGTAGGCTGTGAGGAGAGCCAGTGGAATGCTGGGGTGCATGGGGAGAGGTATCTCCAGCAGTAGGAAGGAGGTAGTGATGCTACTATATAAGACATTGTTAAGGCCTCATCTAGAGCACTGTGTCCAGTTCTGAAGGCCACATCTCTGGAAGGAAATAGACAGAGTAGAAGCAATTTAGAGAAGAGCAACAAAAATGATGCAGGGGCTGCACCAAAAGTCATATGAGGGGAGGCTTGAGGATCTTAATATGCATTCCCTGGAGGAAAGGAGAGGAGAGAGAGGCAAGACAAATTTTATTTAAAAGATGCCCAATCCCGGAAGCTCTGGGAAACATACAGAAATAAAAAACACAACATCAGCAACAATGCAGTAATACAGCAATAAATAAATATCAAAATAATAAATAAATTAGAAATACGACTAACTAAAAGAGAAACAAAAAGTCAGGACAATCTATATGGCGGTCAGGCAAAAGATGTCATACAGCAAAATCAGGAAAACCTGAGTCAACAGGAAGGCCTTGAGGTGGGCCTTAAATAACTCAGCTGAAGGGGCCTCCCTTGCAGATGATGGAAGCGAATTCCACAAGATGGGGCCAGTGACACTAAAGGTTCTGTTGCCTACTGTTTTTAGCCTCATCCTGGGAATCGCCAGGAGGCTCCCAGAAGAAGAACATAGGGAGCAGACTGAGGCAGTCAGTGTAAGAAGGTCTACCAAGTAGCCAGGGCCCAATCCATGTAGGGCCTTAAATTTGAGCAAACCCACCTTAAAGAGGACCCTCCACTTGACTGGCAGCCAATGCAATTCCCGCAGCACAGGGGTGATGTGACAGTACTTGGACTGCCCCGTCAACTGCCTGGCAGCTGCGTTTTGCACCAGCTGAAGCTGGCAGAGGGTACCCTCAGGGACCCTGAGGTACAGCACATTACAGTAATCAAGCCTCATCACGAAGCCATGTACCAAAGTTGGGAGGTCCAGATGTGGAACTAGGGGCCTAATCCTAGCGATATTCCTCAGATGGTAGAAACTGACAAGGACAGCGGCTGACGCCTGAGCCTCAAATGTCAGATCACTATCCAGAATAATGCCCAGGTTCTGCACCCTAGAGGAGGCCTTCAATGGTACAGATCCCAGAAATAATCCTGTTTCTGCACCCAAGGCCACTCTATCACATTCTCTGTTCAATTCCACAACTAGTACCTCCGTCTTGCTGTGGTTCAGTCACAACCAGCTAAAGTCCATCCAGCCATTGATTTCAGCAAGGCAATTATTTAGATTGTTCACTGTGTTTGATGTTCCAGGGCAAAGGAAAGGTATAGCTGGGTATCATGGGCATAGCAATGAAAACCCAAGCCATACTTCCTAATGAACCGTCCCAGGAGTAGCATTTACACTGCGAACTACATTGATAACAAGACTGATCCTTGAAGAATTCCATAAGACAGGAGGCCAGGGGAGAAGGAGAAATTCCCCATCACTACCCTTTGCCTCCTGTTTGTGAGACAGCACTCAAACCAGCAGATGACTATGCTGGTGAGTCCACAAAATTCCCTCAGGCAGTCAAGTAACACACAATGGTCCACCATGTCAAAGACTGAGGAAGGATCAAGGAGAACGAGAATTGTCCCTTCCCCTTAATCTCTTGCCCTGAGAAGGTTATTGTGCACCCGAACTAACGTAGTTTCACTGCTATGCTTTGCCTGAAATCCAGACTGGAAAGGCTCATATAGATCATAGGCCAAGAGGTGCTCCTCAAGCTGAAGCACCACAATCTACTCTAGAACCTTACCCAAAAAAGGGAGGTTGGCAATAGGATGGTAATTTTCCTTGATGTCAGGGTCCAATGATGTTTTTTTCAGAAGGGATCTTACCAATGCCTCCTTCAAGGCATCAGGTAAAACGCCCTCTGACAGGGAGCACAGGACAATCAAGGCAAACAATGGGCCAACAGAGTTGGCGCATCCCATCAAGAAATGCATAGGCACCAGGTCCAGTTCACAATATGTGTGCCTCAGCTTGGAAACAGCCTCAGTGACCTTGGCCACCTCCACTGGTCTAAACTTGCCCCAACCAGATGGAGCACTCTTCAGATGCCCAAGGCAATCACTGTCGGCCATGACATGGCTCACTGTTAGAATTCCTTTCCAGATGCTGGAGACACTGCCCAAGAAGAACCGAGCAAACTCCTCACATAACTCATTAGAAAAAGTATTTTTTGGCTGCAGACAGACCAGGTTTAGCAGCCTGTCTACAGTCCAAAAAAGCACAGATGGTCAGTTCCTCCGGGCAGCAATCTCCAGTTGATTGCCCCCGGTACTCACAATAGTGAGCACACAGGGCCAGTTTGTCTGCCTCCAGCCTGGTCTTCCATCAGCAGAGTGCTAACCTCTGACCCACATTGCCTTGTGCTCCCTATCAAACCAAGGGGACGTCAGGTGAGAAGACTTGGGTCATACACAGTCTGGTGCGAGTGAGTCGAGCACGGCAGACATCTCCTATTTATAGGTGGCGACCGCAGCGGACACCCCCCCCCATGGATGCATTGCCCACACTAGATAGATCAGTCATCTCCAGAAAACCCTCCTGAGTTAAACTCCTCAAAGGGTGGTAGCTAACAATCTCAGCAGGGGGAGGGCTTTCAAGGGGGGCCCCGAACAAGAACTCCACTGTGCAATGATCGGAGCAAGCAACCTAATCAGTCTTGAGATAATTTATCTCAAGCCCCAGTAAGAAAACCAGGTCCAACATGTGGCCGCACTGATGAGCCATGGAAGAAACCTCTTGCGACAGGCCCAGCATTGACATTGTCTGGAGGAGGCTGTAACCAAGCCTAGATGTTTCATCATTGGCCCAAATGCTGAAATACCCCAGAATTAAACATCTGGGGGCTTCCAATGTTTCACCGATGTCTAAATACTGCAGGAATTCTCCCACTGCCCCAGGGAGGGTGGTAAATCAGTAGAACTCTGCAACCTGTGTCTGGGCCCCCACGAATGGCCACACATTCAAATTAACCTGGCCTTCTCACTGGGTGCACAGTGAAGCCCAGATCAGATCTAAAACAGAGGGCCACACCTCCACCCCTGTGTTCCACTCTGGGGAAGTGCACTACAGAGCTTCCGGGGGGACAACGGCCTGTAAAACAGGGACCACATCATCTCCCACCCAGGTCTCTGTGATGCAAGCCAGATCAACTATAGAAAGCAAGTCCACTATAATTGTGATCTTGTTTCTGATCGATCTGGCATTACAAAGAACTGGCCTCAGGGGATTGGTGTACAATGTAGCCCCTCTAACTACCTGCCCACGTGGTCTGGTGGGAACCTTGAGGATGGGCACCAAACACATCTGGCCTCTCTCTTGGGTCTGACGAACCCCAGGGTGCCTTCTGCACCTGACAACCCCTATCCTGCCCCAGACAGGTGTGCTTGATGAGCCCTGCCATGACGATCAATGCCACCCCTCTTAATTCTGACCTCCCAGCAATGACAAGTAGTCATGAGGGACACAGAGAGGTCAGAGAAGGGCTGCAGATCAAGCAGCTGGGACACTCTGTACACGATCCTGGCTTGCCCCAGGCCTCCATACTTCCCCAAACACATCCTGACCAGCAGCAATGTTCCGCAACTACAACAACCCTCACTATACTGTAGAAACACCCCCACACACTGTAATACAAATCTACCTAACCAACCACTCTACACAAACACAATAAACCTAAAAAACCCACACACACCCAACAGCCCACAAAGAACCCCACCCATAAAAACAGTAGACAGTTAGGTCAATTCTCCAGGACAGCAGCCTGCAGAACTTAGAATAATAAACCCTACAAGACAGGATATATAACACAGAAATATGAATAATCCAAATTTGTTAGAAAAATGTTCCCCAGCTCAGTCTATAGAGTTATCAGGGCCCTCTCACAACCCCAAGTTTCTGCTAGGCAGGAAACAACTGTCACTAATATAGCCCCCGAGACGCTGCAGGATCCTAAAGAGTCAGGACCACGCTCACTCACCCCGGTCAATCAGAAACATGCAAAAGTTACCTCCTTGTCAAGGACAACACTGGCCACCAAATGAAACTCCTCCAGGAACCCACAAAAACATCAGGAAACTTCACCCCTCCATGTTCATTCAGGCGGCCATGGGGGGGTGGGTATGATAGAGAGTTTCAAATACCTCAAGGGTATATATCAAGTACAAGAGGGTAGCATCTTTAAAAAAAAATTAAAAAAAAATAAAGCGATGTTTAAGAACAAGGGGCCATGATATGAAACTGGGGTGGAGGGGTAGACTTAGGGATAACGTGAGAAAGTATTTTTTCGTGGAAAGCGTGGTGGATCCATGGAACAGCCTCCCGGCAGAGGTTATGAGGCAAAAACAGTATTGCATGGGACAGACATAAAGGAACTCCAGCAATAGAAAAGAGATGTTAAGGTCGCAAATCATTTAGGATCTGCGGAATATGAAATGGGTAGGAAAAATGGGCAGACAAGGTGGAAAAAGTGGTCCTTATCTGCCATCAAAATTCTGTGTTTCTATGGATAAATACATGATGCAAGACAAGACATCAGTGTTGTTTGATGACACCCGTGAGTAGTGTCTGGTGAATCTGCCTGCTTTAGTGCTAGGATATGAATACACAGCCTCAGGATATTGGTTTTCAGCCAGCCAATGGTGCTGGGGTTTGAACTCACAGCTTCAGGGTACTGACTATTGGTCAGCCAGTGTTGCTGGAATTTGGACCTGCAACCTCAGGGTATTGGTTATATCAGCCAGTTAGTGGTGCTTGAATTTATATCCACAAAATACAATTATGTAAGAACTTACCATAACAGTAGATTTTCGAGAGGAGCTCTTGCAGCAGCAATAACCATAAGGACCGAGCCAGCAGCTGCTAGGACCACACAGAAAACTTCTAGTGAGTAGTATTCAGCAAGGCACTGCCCCGACGTCTGAGCTATAATATAAAAGGTGCAGTCCCCAGCCCATCCCCAGTTCTCTCACCAGAGACCCCAGCATATAAAGAAATTGGAGAACTGAGGAGGTTCCTCTTAACAGAGGAAAGCAGAAAAGCTGCAATGGAGAAACAGCAATTGGGGGACGGAGGGAGGGAATGCATTGCCTGTTGCAAGAGCTCTTCTTGAAGATCTACTGTATGGTAAGTTCTTACATAACTGTACTATCTTATTTTGAGGGGGCTCTTGCAGCAGGCAATAACCATAAGAACTGAATCTCAAGCAGCAGAGCAATAGACTCCGTAAACTGGGAGGAAGGCAGCAGCAGTCATAGGAACTTTATGACAGGAGCCTGCAACAGCGAAATGGGCTCTGGAGGCAATGTCCAAACTGCAATGTTTAATAAAAGCATGGACAGAACTCCAAGTGGCAGCTGCACAAATGTCTGCAGCAGACACATTTCTGAAGGAGGCAGTGGAGGCAGCCATACCCCTGGTAGAATGACCTTTGACCTGGCTTGGCAAAATCTTGTCGTACTTGCGGTAGCAATAAACAATGCAATTAGTGAACCACTTAGATAAACACTGTTTAGAAACAGGAGCCTGTTCTTTCCTGGGGGCAAACGAAACAAACAACTAGTCAGATTTTCTGAAAGGGTGGGTGCAGTCCAGAGAGAACCGAAGCACCCAATGAACATCTGGAGTAAGAAGTAAAGCCTCCCCCTGATTAGAATACTAAGGAAAATAAATGGGCAGGTGGATGGATTGATTCAAAGTAAACTCAGACACCACCTTAGGAAAAAACATAGAATTGGTTACAAAGACATTCTGTCTTGGTGGAAAACCAAGTAAGGCTCTTTACACATTAGAGCCTGAAGCTCAGACATCCTCAGAGCTCAAGTAATGACAACTAAAAACAATGCTTTCCATGACAGAAAGTGAAGCTCACAGCTTGTGGCAGGTTCAAAGGGAGGAAGAGTGAGCTTCTCCAAAATAAACAACAGATTCCATTGGGGGACTGGGTCCCTAATGGGATGTTTCAAATGAAGAATGCCCCATGAGAAGGTGTGGGACAGGTCCAGTTGGGCAATATTTTTTTGCCGTCAATGGGTGCATGCTACACAGAGATGGCGGAGAGGAGAACCTTGATAGAGGAGTAACCCAGACCAGAGTCTGAGAGAAAAAGGAGGTACTCTAGGATGAGATTTACTGGACAAGTGAAGGGATCCAAATTCCAGGCGGTAGCCCAGATGCTGAACCGCTTCCACGTTATGGCATAAGCGGCTCTGGTGGAAGGCTTCCTAGCAGCCACTAGAACACCAGCCACCCTAGAGGAAACCCCAAATTGCACGATGGCTAAGCATGAAGGAGCCACTCATGGAGATGACAAGACTTGAGATACAGGTGAATCAGAGTGCCCTGGTCCTGTGAGAGCAGGTTGGAGCAAAGGTGCAGGGGAAGTGGAGGTTCCACTGCCAGCTGTTGTAGGAATGGGAACCAAATTATGGCCAGTAGGGAGCTATCAGAATCATATCCAGTTTCTCTGATTGCAGCTTGAGAAGAACTCTCTGCAGAAGCACAAAGGCATACGTAATCCTCCCTGTCCAACAGAGGGACAACACATCTCACCAGAAAATACCAGGCCCTGGATCTAGCGCACAGAAATTGGGCAGTTTTGCATTGAGTGGGGACACAAAGAGGTCCAATTCTGGATGACCCCACCTGCCAAAGACATTCTCAACCATGGAGAATAAGAGATCCCACTCATTTGTTTCTCACCCAGACTGGCTTAGGCTGTCGGACAGGACGTTTTGGACACCTGGAACATGATCTCCCATGAGAACCAGGTCATATTCTATGGCCCAGTGCCAAACTCTTATGGCCTCACTGCACAGGGGGTACAAGTGAGTCCCCCCTGCTTGTTAAGATAATAGACTACTGACATGTTGTCAGTGTGAATCAGGAGAGGGCCTGGGAGAAGATGAGTCTGAAAGGTCTGAAAGACAAGAAGGATTGCTCGCATCTCGAGCAAGTTGATGTGGAGATGCTGCTCTTGCTGAGATCAGATCCTCTGGGTCTGACAGTCTGCCAAGTGGGCACCCCAGCCTAGACAGGATGCATCTGTTTTCAGAATCTGATTTGAAGATTCTGCACATAAGGGAACCCCTCTGAGGAGGTTGGAGGGGTTCATCCACCAAGACAGCATTTGCCTCACAGGACTGGATACTATGATCCCCTGTTCCAAGTTATCCATGCACTGGCCCCATTGAACCTTTAGGGTCCATTGAGGAACCCTCATGTACAGGCAGGCAAGTGAAACAGTGACTGTGGTTGCCACTACGTGCCCCAAGAGCCTGAGGAACTACTGGGCCTGGACATGGCATGACGAAGACAAGAATTGGATCTGTGCTCTCAGGTGATCTGCTCTGTCTAGAGGCAGGAAGGCCTTGCCCTGAGCCAAATTAAAGATTGCTCTGATGAGCTGCAGTTTTTGAATTGGCCAGAGAGAGGACTTTGGCAGGTTCAAGGTGACGCTCAGCATCCGAAACAAATTGAAGGTGATTTCCATTGTCCAGAGCAACTGGCCTCTGGAGAGGGCTGTGAGGAGCCAATCATTGAGATAGGGAAAGAAATGAAGATGCTGTTTCCTAAGGGCTGCAGCCACTACTGCCAAGCACTTGGTGAAGACTCAAGGTGCTGAGGAAAGGCCAAAGCGTAGGGCCCTAGACTGGTAGTAGTTCCCCTGGAAGCAAAAGTGTAAGAAACTCCTGTGCGGGCCAGAAGACCTGGATGTGGAGGTAGGCATCTTGCATATCCAGGGAGCAGAGCCAATCTCCTTGATGAAGAGGAGGGAGAAAACCCTGAAGGGTAACCATCCTGAAGTGTCTGTATTCTATAAACAGATTCAGGTGGCTGAGATCCAAAACTGGGTTCAGAAAACCAGTCTTCTTTGGGACCAGAAAGAAATGAGAATGGAAACCCTCTCCCCTTTGAATTAAGGGAACAGGTTCTATGGCCTTCTTGCTCAGAAATGCCTGGATATCCTCCTGGATGAGGGCAAAAATGATCTGGAGGGTAGGAGTGCAAAGGAGTGTTGTCTGGAGGTATCTCTTGAAATCTGAGAGTATGACCCCTTTCTACTAGTTAAAGCACCC
Organism: Neoceratodus forsteri; assembly: GCA_016271365.2. Classification (NCBI taxonomy): domain Eukaryota; kingdom Metazoa; phylum Chordata; order Ceratodontiformes; family Ceratodontidae; genus Neoceratodus; species Neoceratodus forsteri. Next base: position 1,407,264,486 of record CM028132.1, read on the forward strand.
ACTGATTCGAGGTGATTCTGCACCTTCCATCCAGGTAAACATAGAAGCGACTCCCCCCAATTGCCTCCTCCAAAGCTTCTGCTGGGGAAGGGGGGGGAGAACAAGGAATCATGTTGAAAAACCTGGGATGGGCATGGCGGTAGGGGAGGCTCTAGGGGCTGAGGCTCCTGTCACCTGGAAGGGGGCCTTACGTTTGATGGCTCCTCTCGGCTGCTGTCCCCAGGACTGCTGATGCTGGTTCCTCTGAAAGGGCTGATGCTGTTGGGGTTTTAGAATGGAACAAAGAATGAACCAGCTTTAGTGCCTGACCAGATTTCTGCAGGTGGTGGTAGATAATATTCTGGACATCCTCACCAAAGAGAACCCACCCTCTAAAGGGAACATCAAAGATTTTGGCCTGCACATCAGGAGCAAAGCCAGAAACCCTGAGCCAAGAATGGAGGCAAATACAAATGCCTGAGTCTGCTGCCCGTCCGGCCACATCTGCAGAATCGAAGGGCACCCTTAGGACATGATTTCCGATGTCCGACTCTGACTTCAGAAGTTGCACCAACTGAGATTTAGTAGGGTCCTCTGGGAAGGTTTGCACCAATTCCAGAGCTCTGTCCACAGGGTTTTCTGGTATTGACCATGTGGGCTAGGAAGTTCAATGACTGAATGGTCAGAGTGACTGAGGTATAGAACTTCTTACCCAAGAAGTTCACCTGTCTAGATTCCTTATCTGGAGGGTGCTTGCTGAAGTGCTTGGGCCTTTTAATACAGTGGTGAGCACTGTTCATGACCACTGAGTCAGCCACTGGATGCTCCCCATATAAAAGCTTGTCCCTGGGGGTGTGCTAAAGCCTGTCTGCCTTCTTAAGTAGGGCCGGGGTCGGAAGATAGTTGATTATAGCCAGCCCTGTAGACATCCTCAAAGGAGTCAATAAGGTGATGTGCTACCATAGGCATAGTGGCCTTCTTATGGAGGAAGGTTGACAGGCGTTCTGGTTTAAGTTCCACCAAGTCCCAGCCCATGAGGGACTGAATGTGCCTCATGACGTCGAGGAAAGTTGGATCATTAGGAAGGGATCTGGGGGTATCCTTGGGTTCTACAGGTTCAAAGGGTAACTGGGAATCCTTGGAGTGGAGGAGGGATCCCCCATGGACAGTTCAGAATCATGGACCAGTGCTGGTGGATGGAAATCCTTCTTATACCGGTCCTCCTTGTCACTGGGAGACCAGGTAGTGACCGGTCAGGGGGAAGGTTTCCTCAGAGGTGGGGTAGGAGGCCTCGTCCAGGGTTCTCTGTTCTGCATGAACTCCAACCAAACCACAAATAAGGCAGTGTAATCTAAAGGTGTTGGTAGGGGAGGTGGCACCGGGCGGGTAGGTATAGGTCCCCGGTCTCAGTCCCTGAGGCTGCTTAGGTGCTGGCATTGGTCCCTGGGGAACTGAGTGACCAGGAGATGGCTCTTGTAGGAAAGGGCTAGCCAGTATCAGTCTTGAAGGGCCCGACATTGATTCAGCAGACATTGGTTGCGGCTGTCCAGAAGAAGTGGCTGTCGCCAGCTGGTGCATGACCAAAGATGGTGAAGGCATCACAGGAGTTGACATTGGTGTGGCCAGCAATGACTGAGGAGAAGGGGTCTGACACTGGTCAGGAAAAGCAGCCAGTGCAGGTGTAGTCTGTATAGGGGGAGGAAGCTCCCCGTAGGAGACAGTGGCATCACCCATGAGGGAGAGGTGAGCGTATGCTCCGGGCATCATTTGGAGAAGTCAGTCCCTGAACATGGGACTGACACAGGCAATGCCAAGACCAGAGGGGTGGTGGTCCCAGACTCACTGGTCCAAAGAGCTGGTCTAGCCTCCTTGCTGAGAACCCACTGGGAAAAGGGGCCTGAGCTTAAAGGGCTTTAGGGCAGGAGATGACATCCAAAGTCCAGAGGAGCCTTCTCCTGAGATGGTAATGAAGGCAGGCAGTGAAGACACGGGTAGCCCAGAAGGAGTGAGGGCTGCTGGTGAAGGAATGACTGACCTCCCACTGGAGGAAGATCCAGAAGCGGCCGCTGACTTGTGCGGTGAGCTGGAACGGGAAGCCGACCAGGGCTGATCCCTATCATTGTCCTGGTGCTTGTGCTTCCTGCTCAACTTCTTCTCTTTGTGGGAAGAATAAATTGATGCCCCCGAGGCCAAGGAGGAAGAACAGCTTTTTCCCTGGAGTTCCTTCTCCATCATCACTAACTTCTGCTGCAGAAGAAAAGAAGAAGAAGAAGAATCATCATTTATATAACGCTTGTCATACACAATGCATCCCAAAGTGCTTTACAACCAATGCTAGACTGATAGTGGAGTGACTGAATGTGTAGTTGTGGCCATATCCCACATCAGCACCCACTCACAGCATGGATAATTGCATGAACTGGTTTTATGGAAAGGGAAATATTAGCCAAGACACCGGGAATGTCCCCTACTGTTTGTGAAGAATGTCTTGAGTTCTTTTACCTCCAACTGGATGCTCACCAGCACAGCATCAGGATGGATAGAAGGGACATCGGTTCAACGTCTCATCTGAAGGATGGCATACCCCAACAATACAGTACAGCACCCGCTAACACTGCACTTGGGTGACCGAATTTTTAGGTGCGAGTCCAATCCCAGTGTGGGACGAGAACCCGCAACCTTGTGGTCCAGAGGCAAATGTGCAACCAACTGAGCCACGCTGAAGGGTCTTCGAGCAGCATCTCCATGTGGCCTGGTTAAACTCCTAGCCATGCTAGCAGGCCTCAGTGTCATGGTTAGGGTCTACACAGAGCAGGTACAAGGAGTGTTCATCCGTAGTGGGGATCTTCTTGCTGTAGGCACATTTTGTTTGTCGGTCAGAAGACGGTACTGGAAAACAAGACATACAGCAACTTGAAGAAAGAGAAGGAACTATGTTAAATTGTGAAAATAACAAATAGGGGTCAAAATGCAATGAAAAGGGCAGCTGACTAGAAGCAGAAGTCCTTGAAGGTCCGACCTTCATGGGTCGACGGAGGGAAAAATACCGGGGATAGGTTGGAGGACCGCCCCTTTTATATCATAGGTCGGATACTGGCGTGTCAAAGTCGGGGTTGGTCCCCCGTTGTATATTGCTAGCTAGAAGTTTTCCGTGTGGTCCTAGCACCTAGCGGCTCAGTCCTTATGGTTATTACCTGCTGCAAGAGCCCCCTTGAAGTAAGATGACCAGGATACTGCTTATCAGTCAGCCAGTAGTGCTGGAACTCTGAACCACAGCCTCATGGTATTGGTTATAACAGCCAGCCAGTGTTGCTGGAATTCAGATCCGCAACACCAGAATACTTGTTATCAGTCTGCCAGTGCTGCTGGAATTTGGACCCACAATCTCAGGGTGCTGGACATCTCAGCCTGATAATGATGATGAAATTCAAGCCAGAATGAGGGGTGGAGGAACAAAGGGGAAACATCAAAACTGCCATCACAGAGGCAACAAGCTTTTGTGTGAAGCAAATAAACAAATCAAAATGAAAGAAAAAAAACCCACTATGGCTCTCAAAAGAGGTGGCAGGGAAGGTTAAGGAGAAAAAGACAGCATTCAGGAAGTATAAGGAAACACAGAAGGAGCAGGACAGGGAACTGTACCAGTTAAAGCAGAAGGAAGCAGGAAGGTAGTCAGAATAGCAAGGACCCTAACTAAGGAAAAGATAGCCAACTCGGTTAAGAAGGGTGATAAAACCTTTTATAGGTACATTTGGGAGGGAAAAAAAGACCAAGTGAGGGATAGTAAGGCTTAATGAAGGGGAGGTGGGTGAGCAAAGGGTAACTGTAAAAAAGTAGGGATACTGAATGAATACTTCTGCTCAGTATTCACAAAAGAAGAGATGGGGAGGTACTTATTTCGCTCAATAGAAGCACTCTGGATAGGAGGGTTGATACTAGTCCATTCACAGAAGAAAGGGTCCCGAAAGAACTTCTAAAACTGAAGGTGGACAAAGCAATGGGCCCTGATGGGATTCACTCCAGAATTCTAAAAGAACTAAGGGGAGAACTAGTGACACCACTGACTATCCTTTTTAACAAATCATGGGAGGATGGTGTGGTACCTAAGGACTGGAGGAGGGCAGATGTGATTCCCCTTCACAAAAGTGGGAGCAAAGCAGAGGCAGGAAACTACAGACCTGTTAGTTTACTGAAATAAAGAACTGTTGAGTACCTAGAGGCCAGTGGGGCACAGGACCCGAGGCAGCATGGATTCACAGTGAGAAGGTCATGTCAGACGAATCTAATACATTTCTTTGACTGGGTGACCAAAGTAGTAGACCAGAGAGGGGCTGTGGACATGGTCTACCTAGACTTTAGCAAGGCATTTGATACAGTCCCACCCAAAAGATTAATATACAAATTAGCCAGCCTGGGTGTGGGTCACAGGGTGGTAGCATGGGTAAAAAATTGGCTGGACACAGAGGGTAATAGTAAACAGAGTTCACTCCAAAGAAAGAGGGGTTACTAGTGGGGTACCGCAGAGTTCAGTACTTGGCCGGTCCTTTTTAATGTCTTCATAAGTGACATTGCGGAGGGACTGGAAGGAAAAGTATGCTTCTTTGCAGACTGACACAAAGATCTGCAACAGGGTTGATACACAAAGGGGTAGAAAAGATAAGAAGGGACTTGGCAAGGTTGGAGGAATGGTCAAATGTATGGCAGGCTAGATTCAACGCAAAGAAATGCAAAATGTAATGCACCAGGGAAACAAAAACCCAGGGGAAGAGTACACAGTGGAGGGGGGGAGGTGCTAACAACAACAAAAATGGAAAGGGACCTGGGGGTAGTCATATCAGATGACCTAAAGGTAAGCAAGCAATGTGAGAAGGCAGTAAGGAGGGTTGTGGGGATACGGGGATGTACAGGAAGAGGCATCACCAGTAGAAAACAGGAAGTTGTTATCCCTCTGTGCAGACAGTTGGTGAGACCCATCTGGAGTACTGCATGCAGTTCTGGAGAACCCACCTCCACAAGGACATATACAGGATGGAGACAGTCCAGAGGAGGGCAACTAAAATGGTACAGGGTCTGCACCAGAAGCCATATGAAGAGAGACTAAAGGAGTTTAATAGGTATACCCTCGAGGAAAGGAGGAAGGGGGGGTACATGATAGAAACTTTCAAGTAACTCAAGGGAATCAACAAAGTCCAAGAGGGTAACATCTTTCAGAAAAAGTGATATGAAAGAACAAGGGGGGCACAATTTGAAAATAGAGGTGGGGACAGCTCAAGGATACGTGAGGAAGTATTTTTTCATGGAGAGGGTTGTGGATGTATGGAACAGCCTTCCTGAGGAGGTTGTGGGGTCAAAAACAGTTGGGGGATTGAAAAATTCATGGGACAGACATAAGACAATTCCAGTGGGGGGTAGGAAGAAGTAGGCCTTTGGTTAACTAGGATCTGTAGCTTATCCAATAGGTAGGGAAATGGGCACACTGGGTGGGCCAAGCAGTCCTTACTGCCGTCAAAGTCTATGTTTCTTTGTTTCTAAGTCCATACCTTCAGTGAACTGAGTTTCTTAGCCTGCCAAAGGTGTTGAAATTTGAACCTCTAACCTCAGGATACTTTAGATCCCAGCCACATCATCTGCCACAAATGAAACTGTTCAGAAAGTCAGTGCACTGCATGTGCTGGTGACTGTCACAAGTTAATCCTTCCCCCGCCTCACCACCTCTTCCATTCAATTATTCCCCTTCACTGTTTCCTACATTTCTTTCTTCCCTTTCACTAATTTCTACCTCCATCCTCCCCCTCTCAATCCCAAACACCACCCACCCTTTCCCATATTTAACCTCACCCACCTTTTATGTGCCAGCACTCTGTCTACCCTTACTGTCACTTATTCTTCCCCATGTCAATCCCCTTGTGGGTTAGCATTCTGGAGGGGTGTAGGCCCATTTTGGCTTCCATCCACTCCAACCCCTTTCCCTTATTCTGACAAAATCTGACAAAGTTCTCACTCTTGCTACCCCAAGTGTTATAAAGCAACTGGATCTGTGTTGAAAATCCTGTGTGTACGTTTATGACTACATAACCAAGTACTAATAATGGTATGAATGGAAATGTAATAATTATAAAGATTAACTGTGTATATAAGTAAACAGATTTATTGTATCTAGTCAATATATGATGGCAAGTACTGCCTGAATATCACACAATATGTTTGCTGTTGCCATACTGTTTCACTCTAAACACCTAGCTGAACTCTATTTATATTTTTATGTGATTCTGTATTCAGTATTGTATTCCCTCTTCCCCTTTTCCCAGGAGACATCTTGAAATGTGCTATTGTAGCTCAGTGCACCTTTCCTGGTGAAAGTTTTCAAAATAAATAAAATAATGAATTGTCCTGTCCATAACCTTGCAGATTGTCCAGAAGAAAATGTATGGTCCCATCTGGAAGTCTTCGTTTGGTCCATACACAAGCATAAACATTGCAAGTGCTGAGCTGCTGGAAGATGTCCTGAGACAGGAAGGAAAATATCCCATGAGAAGTGACATGGCTATATGGAAAGAGCATCGGGATCAGAGAGACTGGGATTATGGACCTTTCACAGAGTGAGCGAAGCGGTGTGTTTTTGTGTGTGTGGAGGAGGTTGTGGCGCTATCATAAACGTCAAGGGTACTGGCAATGCAAATGCTTATTAATTGGGTCATCTGCCTAACAACATCAGTGGTGTGAGACCACTCCCTCCACCCCCTCCTGGGTGTGCTGTGCCTGTCAGATGACAGTATGGCTTAGTAGAAACAGCACACTGCAGATTAAGCAGAGAGACACTCTGGGTTAGCTTGCAATTTAATTACTATTGGGTCTTACAAATCATGGGTTGGGGATCGGGAAGGGGGATACTTGCACTAAATTGCCTTTTGTAGCATGGAGGGGTCATACTAACCAGGGAGTAACAGTGCTGGGCTCTGGCAGTAAAGCAACAAAACCCAGTGGGTTCACTGCATGTGAAGATGGAGAGTGATGGTGGGAGATGATTGGGGGTGGGGAAAGGGATGGACATGAAATTAGCCATAGCCAGCTGGGCAGGGCAATGAAGTGGGGATTATGTAAAAGACAGTGTTGGGATCTGGCAGATGGTATGAGAAAATGGAGGTGGCAATTGGGAGATGACTGGGGGTTAGGGTGGCCACATGACTAACCATGACCAGCTGGGGAGAGCAAGGGAGGGGGATTATGTAAAAAAAACAGTTTTAGGATCTGGCAGATGGTATAAGAAAATGGGGGTGGCAACTGGGAGATGATTGGGGGTGGGGGTGTCCACATAACCAACCATGGCCAGCTGGGGAAGGTGGAATTATATAAAAGACTGTTGGGATCTGGCAGACAGTACGAGATGATTGGCAGGGGTGTAGGATGGGAGATGAAAGGATGTGGGGGAGGAGGTGGCCAGAGAATTAATCACAACCAGCTGGGGGGAGAGGGGAATTATTTAAAAGACTGTGTCATGATTTGGAAGATGGCATATGAAGATGGGGAGTTGATTTGGGTGGTGGAGTGTGTGACCACAGAACTGGCTATTTGGGAATAGCTAGAAGTTTTTTTTTTCTTCCCCATCCCCCACCATATTTGTTGTGCCAAATAATGGAGAGCTGAATATTCTGCAGAGTGTTTTGGAAATGTAGATCCCTACTAAGAATTAATGAGATGTGAAGGGACCAACTGCTATCATGGTTAGCTGTGGTAGTGACATGACATACAGTAGTAGCAATCAGAGGCATGCATAACTTCCCTGGTGAGATGTATGCTTTTCTGAGCTTTAGTGGATCAGTCTTCCTTGAACCCACACTGAACACTGATGCTTAAGCTCAGATTTGGGCTCTTCTTAATTCTTTACAAATAGGCAGCAGTGTACTTGTCTGCCTTCGATTTATCCCATTGCAACACATTACCATACCACTCCTCCTGCATCTCCATGCCCCCTACATGAAGCAATGCAGTGCCATTTACCTTTGAGTGCTGTCCTGCATACTGGGTCACATGATGAGGGTCTGAGCTCTTCCTTCTAATCCTCAGACAGTTCAGTATTGCTGATTGAAATCTCATACCTCACACTGGTTTGTTTTCATGCCACGAACCCCTACAGTGAGTTCACTTGTAAGGGATCCTGAAGCATCCCCTGGGATTGGATCTGAGGGTACTTCAGCCCCACAGTGTCACCAGGTCACTGTAGATGTTCTAGTGGCTACCCCCTGGCTCCTTTTATCTCCTTTGCTGTTGGGAGGTTCACATCTAATGTTAAGTTAGAAAACAGTGTGGCAGCAGCTGGCCTGGTAGTACTGAGGGCTGTAGCACTGTAAAGTGCCTTACCTCATGCCATGCCAACGACCCGAGTTTGGGAATGAGCTTGGGTAGCTGGGGGTCAGCCATGGGGGATAGTTTTGGTGATGATCAAGTAGCCACTAAGCAGCCCTCCTCTCCTGGATCAGGGTGGTAGGTTATCCCCCATCTAGGCTGTCACCTGGTGGAGGCCAGGTGTCAGAGCAGATGGATGTACGCTGACGTAATGTATAGAGGGTGGATGGATGGGGACGTGGGCCGGTGACATATGTACGCCTCCAGCCACATGCACCTGCCCTACTGCCATGACTTCAAGTCAGTCAGAAAAACAGGGAAAAAAATCATGAACCCCCCACTGCCATGTATGCCAGTCCCCAACACTTCTCAGTCCTGTTCCTTGTGGATCCTCGCCAGCTTGACGGAGTGGCTGACAGAACTGTGGGTTTTTGGGCACAGAACTTGATGAAAGGAGCAAAGTGGTGGTGCTGGGGCAAATGGCTATATGCAAAAAAAAGATAATACTGTGGTTCCTCTATCTTGAGAAAGGATAAAGCAGGCCTGGCGTAAGCATGGTACAAATTCCGTGGGGTACAGTACCAACCCACCTCATCACTAGATGACCCCACCCATGAACCAGCACACTGAAGTGACAGTTGCCACAAAGTATGCACTCAACACTGTGACTGAAACAGTACTCTAACAAGGATTTAAATAAAATCAAAGGGAGTTACTTAGGGTTCAAAATCAGGCCCTTAATGAAAGAAAAGGGGGAGGTTAGCAGCTATGAGGCAGTGCCATATAATAAGTTGTGTATGAGACATAAGCACTCATGAAGAAAGCACAAAGTCAAAAACGTAATCCAAGTAGTATAGATTTATGGTGGCAAGTAAAGCCTGAGATCCAAACACCATACGTGAGCCCATTATTACAGCTGGCTAAAGGAAAGAAACAGCAAGCAATACAATACTGCATGCCAGAAGTGCACACCCCAGAAAACTGACATCATCTATCCCATATGGGGAGATAAGACTAAAAGAAACTATTCTGAAGAAGCAGAATTCACCTCACTGGTACAGGCTCTTATAATGACAGACTTCTAAAACAAGGTTATACACATCAAACATTGGAAGAAGCACACTTAAAAACATCACAATTGAACAGGAATGACCTCTTAACCTCCCACAAAACAAAGTGAGAAAATAGGTGATGACAGACTAGTACTATTCATCACGGAATCTAACCTACTTGCTGGCAGAATGGGCAACTTAGTCCATAAACTATTGCCTATTCTATTAAGCGGCCCCATTCTCAAAAAATAAATGTCACCTAGGCCAAGAGTCAGTTTTAGTAAAGGAACCAGCATAGGAGACGGAGTAGTCCACAGCCATTTCACATCTACTCTCACAGACAAAAAAAGACAATAGGTGGCTAGGCACTAAACCCATGGGATTATACAGGTGTGGTCGGTGTAATATGTGTAAATATGCACAAACTGGCGACACCTTTGAAAAGGATGGCAAAACATTTAAACTTCAGAATTTGCCACATGTACTACACCATTTGTTGTTTATAACTGCTGGTGTCCCTTTAATCACTATTACGCAGGTAAAACAACCAGACCTGCCAAGTTGATAATACAAGAACACAAAGAGCCATAATAAATGGGAAACATAGACTTTGATGACAGATAAGGACCGCTTGGCCCACCCAGTCTGCCCATTTCCCTACTTGATGGATAAGCTGCAGATTCTAGTTAATCAACAGCTTACTTCCTCCTACCCCCCCCCCACTAGAATTGCCTTTTGTCTGTCCCATGCATTCTTGAATTCCTCCACTGTTCTTGACCCCACAACCTCCTCAGGAAGGCTGTTTCATGCATCCACAACCCTGTCTGTGAAGAAATACTTCGTCACATTATCTCTGGAGCCCCATCTTCAAATTGTGCCCTTTGTTCTTGCACATCTCTTTTCTGAAAGATGCTACCCTCTTGGATTTTGTTAATTCCTTGAGGTACTGGAAAGTTTCTATCATGCCCCCTTTCCTTGAGGCTATACATATTAAGCTGCTTTAGTATCTCTTCATATGTCTTCTGGTGTAGATCCTGCACCATTTTGGTAGCCCTCCTCTGAACAGCCTCCACTCTCATGTCTTTTCGGAGATGGGGTCTCCAGAACTGCACACAGTATTCAGATGGGGTATCACCAACAGTCTGTACAGAGGGATAACAACTTCCAGTTTTCTACTGTTGATGCCTCTCCTTATGCATCCCTGTATTCCCCCCCAGCCATCCTTACTGCCTTCTTACATTCCTTGCCCACCTTTAGGTCATCTGATATAACTACCCCCAGGTCCCTTTCGATTTTTGTTGTTGTTAGTATCTCACCCCCCATTGTGTACTCTTCCCCTGGATTTTTGTTTCCCAGGTGCATTACCTTACACTTCTTTGCATCGAATCTGAGCTGCCATTCATTTGACCATTCCTCCAACCTTGCCAAGTCCATTTTCATCCTTTCCACCACACCTTGTGTATCAACCCTGTTGCAGATCTTTGTTTCATCTGCAAAGAGACATTTTTCCTTCCAGGTGCTCTCCAATGTCACTTATAAAGACACTAAAGAGGACCGGTCCCAGTACTGAACCCTGCGCTACCCCACTAGTTACCTTCCTTTCTTCACTGTGGGCTCCATTTACTGTTACCCTTTGCATCCTGTTGTTCAGCCAATTTTTTATCCAGGCTACCACCTTGGGACCCACTCCAAGGCTGGCTAACTTGTATAGTAATCTCTTGTGTGGGACTGTGTCAAATGCCTTGCTAAGGTCTAGGTAGGCCCTGTCCACAGCCCCTCCCTGGTCTACTACTTTGGTCACCCAGTCAAAGAAATCTATTAGATTCATCTGATACGACCTTCCCACTGTGAATCCATGCTGCCTTGGGTCCTGTGCCCCACTGGCCTCTAGGTACTCAACATTTCTTTCCTTCAGAAGTGATTCCATTATTTTCCGTACCACTGAGGTCAAACTAACAGGTCTGTAGTTTCCTGTCTCTGCTCTGCTCCCACTTTTGTGAAGTAGAATCACATCTGCCATCTTCCAGTCCTCAGGTACCGCCCCATACTCCAATGATTTGTTAAAGCGAGTAGTCAGCAGTGTTACTAGTTCTACCTTTTGTTCTTTTAGAATTCTGGGGTGAATCCAGTCAGGCCCCATTGCTTTGTTCACCCTCTGTTTCAAGAGTTCTTTCAAAACCCTTTCTTCTGTGAATGGGCTGGTATCGACACCCCTCTCCACAGTGTTTCTCTTGTTTGGTTTAGGTACCTCCCCATCCTACTCTGTTGTGAATACTGAGCAGAGATATTTGTTCAGTATCCCTGCTTTTTCACTATCACCCTCTGCCCACATTACCTCCCCTTTATTAAGTCTCTATATCCCTCCCTTGGTCTTTCTTCACTTCCTAATATACCTATAAAATGTTTTATCCTCCTTCATAACAGAATTGACTTTCTTTTCCTCAGTTTAGGCCTTTGCTATTCTGATTGCCTTCCCTGCCTCCTTCTGCTTTAACTGATAAAGTTCTCCGTCCTGCTCCTTCTGTTTCCTTATATTTTCTGAATGCTATCCTTTTCTCCTTAACCTTCCCTGCCACCTCTTTTGAGAACCATAGTGTTTTTTTCCTTTGTTTTGCTTTATTGATTCGCTTCACACAAAGGCTTGTTGCCTCTGTGATGGTTGTTTTGATTATTCCCCATTGTTCCTCCACCCCTCCTTCTTGCCCATTTGCTAGGGCTTTTCTAAGGCACTCTCATCTTCCCAAAGCCAGCCCTCTTAAAGTCCAATACTCTTGCTTTTGTATGGCTCGCTTGACTCTATGGCTGTGTTTATTGTGAACCACACTGCTTGGTGGTCGCTTGTTCCTAGATGGCTACCCACTTCTAAATCTGAGATCCTTTTTCCATCCCCATTTGAGAGTACCAAGTCTAAGATTGCTCCCTCCTGAGTGGGTTCAAATACTAGCTGTCTGAGGCATGCCCCTTGTAGGGCATCACGAATGACCCTGCTCCTGGATGTGCCTGCAGCAAAGGTGCTCCAGTTAACATTTGGCATATTCAGGTCCCCCATCAACAATATCTCCCCCTTTTCTGCCATTTTAAGGGTGCCTTCTATCATTTCCTTGTCCATTCTCTCCCCCTGAGATGGGGGTTTGTACACAACTCCCATGCAGATTGTGGTGCCATTTCCTCTCTCCAGGTTGACCCATAGTGACTCATCTACTTCATGTTTACTCTTTAGTTCTGTTGTTTTAATCCCTTCCCTTACATAGACAGCTATTCCTCCTCCTCTTTTACCCTCCCTGTCCCTCCTGTAGGTTTTATATCCCGTTAAGTTGACATCACAGTCATGATTCTCTGTATACCATATTTCAGTGACTGCCACAGTATCCAGGCATCCCTCTTCCATCAAGGCCTCTAGTTCAGGGAGCTTATTACACAGACTACAGGCATTGGTACTCATCACCCTCCATGTCTTGATGACCTTACCCCTTTTAGTCCCATCCTTGTCCTTACTACCTTTGCCTTTTTTTGCATTTACCCCTGTCCTGCTCCCGAATGACTTCTCTACCTTGGTGTTTACCTCGCTAATTACTGTGTTTTGTGGGGGGAGGCTGGGATTTCCCTGCTCCTTTTCAGTGCCTTCCCCCTTGGTTGGCTAGTCTAAATGCTTGCCAATGAAGCACTTAAACCTGTCACCTAGGATCCTGGCCCCCCCCCCCGGAACAGATGCAGACCATCATGCCTGTAAAGGCCTGCATCCCTCCTGGTGGAGCTGCAGTCCCCAATGAAGCGAAAACCCTGAGTTCCACACCAGTTTTTCTACCATTCATTGAATCCCATGGTGCAGACTACCCTAGCATCATCCTTGCCATAAATAGGAAGCACCTCCGAGAAGGTTACCTTATGAGCCACTTGTTTAAGCCCCCTCCCCAACTCTACAAATTCCTCTTGCACTGCTCTGATCCCATTCCCAGCCAGGTAATTTGTCCCTAGGTGGACAATGACATCCAGCTCCCTCCCTCGTGCAGCTGCTCCCGTGATCCTGAAGATTCGCTTCCTGGCCCTCCGAGCTGTGGCACTAGGCAGGCACCTTACCTTCCGCTCCCCTTCCTCCCCATGTCTACTCCTCTAATGATTGAGCCCCCCAACAGGAGTTGTTTCCTTCCCCTGTGGGGTCTTGTGCCACTCTCCTGTGGGTCTCCTTTGTGGAGGTTCCCAGCATCCTCCTTGGCCTCCACTTTAGGTGCCTCCATAGAGGAATCACTCTTCACCAGAACAGCATATGAATTGTGGAGAGATACAGCTGGAGGGATGCACCTCTGTTCCACCACCCGCTCCCTCCCTGAGCCCACCTTGGTCCAACCTCTCCTCTTTCTTGGCAACATCTGAGGATGAGGCAGTGGCCCTGGTGGTCCCTGGGTGGAGGAAGAGGTTTCACAAATACTGGCCCGGTCAGCATGGAGACAGGCAACCTCCTCCCTCAGACTAGAGAGGTCCCTGCAAATAGGGCAGCATTGCAGCCTCTAGAATGTCTCCCGGGAACACTGCTGCCCCACAGCCATTGCACTGCACCATTCCCATCATGACTTATTTTGTGTCTCCTCTCCTGTTGCTTTGAATGCTTAGTTTCTCCTCCCTCTGCGTATTGTTCCACCTACTTTCCTACTGTCCATGTATCCTTACAACTCCTGCCCTTCCTGTTCTGGGACAGGAACTTCCTGTAGTCTTCAATAGTTTCCTTCCTCCTTACTTGGACTCAGTCCTCCAGTAGCTGGAGGTGGGGGGGAGAAGTATTTTTTTTTTTCTCTTCAAGGTTGATGAATCTAATGTGTCTCACTGATCCTTCCCTTCCTACTGCCAAACAGGAGGTTCCTGTTGTCAGCCAGACCATGCTGAATTCCATAGGTTAACACTTTGTGAAAACACATAATGGAAAGCCTGACCACTTTAAATTTAGTGTTCTAGAACATGTCAAAAGAAACCCTAAAGGAAGGAATAGAAATCAGACCCTGTCTCAAAAAGAGACAAAATGGATTGTTAACCTAAAATCAGCTATACCTGTTGGAGTGAATGAAGGGGTGGACTTCAACCCCTGTCTCTGATAATGTGCTTTTGATTTGTAACGTTTGTAATGTTTGTTTGCCACGCTCATGACTCTTTTCTATTATCCACTAGGTCAGAAATAATCTCCCTTATGGAGAGAATGATCCAGAGACCCATGATCTACCCAATGCAAAAAGGAAAAGATGCTATTAGCATGCTTATCAGCATGGATCTATGCTCCATACTTTGGGCTTGGTAATTCTGTATAATAGATGCTTTTAATAAGTATCTCTGCCTTTCTGACCTACTTATTGGGCTTTGTAACATGGCATATGAAATGACATACAAATGTAGAGCAGAGAGTGGTCCAAATCGATCTGCTGACAAAACTGGAGCGGTGATTAATCCAGTAGTAGAGCCCACTCTCTCACGATCTTCACAAGCCACTATCATGTCGTGCCCAGGAAAGCGAATGCAATAATCAGGAGCGCGCCAGGGAACACTGGTACACAGACACAGCACCAGTAGCTATGCGAAAAAGCCTGTAGATGGCATGATTCATTAGATAGTGATGAAATGCTCGGCGGAAGTGCACACGTGACACCCCCCCCCCCCCGAGTCAGAGGATCTGAGAGACAGGATGGGACTTATTGAACTGTGGTAGCAAGGCAAAGAAATGTTGAACATGGACACATCATGGCACAGAAACACACAAGGTACATAAGCACAGTACAGGCATAATAAGTGTGTCAATATTTGTTACTTGCACTGAATACTTTTCCCATACTGCACTGCTTCCATGGGGAATCGGGATATAACGTCTAACGAAAAATGATAGAAAACCTCTCTAGGAATCCAAAAATTGTAATGTTGTGTCTTTCAGACAATAATCTTCTCTTGGTGTTGGGTGAAAAATGGGTGCCACTATATAAAAGAATGTCTAGCGTGCATCGTGAACGCGCACGCTGTCACATCATCACACTCACTGGAATGCAAGCAAAAGTAGTATACTATAGCAAGCAGTAGTATTTCTTTCATCAAGTGTTGTCTATTTCTGACTGATTAAATACTCGCACAATATTCCCATTGCACTTGCCATGTTACAAGCGCATTAAACACCTCCAGCATCGGGCTCTACCAGCGGATTAATGCCTGCTGAGTAGTTGGAAGCCCTAATCCATGGTAGAGCCCTCCTCTGTCTGTGATTAATGCTTACAAATTAAACCTTAAAAACATTCATGTCAGAATTTATCAAATAAGCCATGTTTGTTACACATAATCAGTCATTTGACCTTTTGCAGTACACTTGACCTCCCAAACTAGTCTAAATTTTGCCAAACTTCATTACTTTCAGTAGCTAGAAAGTCACTTTAAATGAAACACTATTAGTTTGGTATAAATATGCAAATGCTCTTATTTTGAGATGATCCTTGATCTAGCATTATATGTCTTCTGTGTTCTTGAATTTTTTCTAAAAAGGTGTAAGACTATAAAAATTCTCCTCCTGTTGTTTAAAACGTTACATAGCTATAACTACTAATACTGATACTTACTCTCCTTAAACATTTCTTCCTCTCTCCCCATCTTTATTTAAATCTAAAAGTCCACTGCATTTCTCTTCTACCTTCCTGTGGACTGTTTTCCAGGACTTTTTCTTCTTCTCCTGTTCTCTTTTCTTGTCTTATAACTAACCTTAACAAGCATTTGTCAATGAATGGTGTCATTTTTTTGGGGAGGGGGTTGTTAAAGCTGGCATTGGCAAATTTCATCAAGGGTTCATAACTTTATTGTTTTGTAATATTTTTAACACCACATTTTCAACATTGTTGTTCAAAACGCCACCTCATGAAGAAAGGACAAATACAATTGCAGCTCCTGTATGAAAGGTAATTTCACCCAGTGGCTGCAAAATCACCTTTCAGGATGCAAAAAAACATTTTGGACAGGATCTGAAAAATGGCAGCTGTCACATTCATGAGGTGCAGTGAAGAAATGGTTATGTTGAAAATCTGGGGTCAAAATATTGAAAAGTACCAAAGGTACAAGCCTGCATTTGTTAATTTAAGTGCAGGTTCATAACTTTGTTTAATATTTTTTTTTTGTTTTTTACTTTCTTATTACCCCTCCTACTCTGCCCAAACCTTGCTCCTTAGAGAGTGCCCACTGGAGTCTTGCCCCTGCTTCAGCCACCTACCTGTACCCTCCGGGAATCCCTCACGTAGCCTTGGTTCTACCCTGGGTGAGGATGAGGTGGGGCAGCTACACCCTGAGCTTCTTTGTCTGTGTCAGGATCTGAGACCGGCCAGGCAGGTGGGGGCCATTAGGGGTCTGCTCCAGGGCTCTGTCTACCTGGAGCCTGGAGAGTGATTTTTGGTGTTCTGTTGGGCATCGCAGAACCTCTGACATCAGGGCGCAGAGCACCGATGTCTACGACATCCTCCCCACAGCTTCTGTCTTGGTGCTTGCTGTGCCCCAGACCTCTGCCAGGGGCCAGTCCTGTGCCAGGACATTATCCCCCTTCCCTCTCTGGAGAAGACAAGCTGCCCTTAGGATGCTCAAGCTTTCTCCCCCAGCTGGCCCTCCAGCTCCCCAGGCTTGTTCCTAAACCCAGGTCACTGGCATCGCAAGTGGAAATCCAGCCACTGCGCCGATGGGCCAG
Source organism: Neoceratodus forsteri (assembly GCA_016271365.2). NCBI lineage: Eukaryota > Metazoa > Chordata > Ceratodontiformes > Ceratodontidae > Neoceratodus > Neoceratodus forsteri. Next base: position 1,407,281,544 of record CM028132.1, read on the forward strand.
CTGTTTGTTAATATTTTCACACCAAAGTTTCAATGTAGCATTCTTATGACCCCACCTCATGAACAAAGGTGGAGAAAATTCTCATCTCCTGTCCCAAAAGGTCATTTTGTGCAGTGACTGCAAAATCATCTTTCAGGATGCAAAAATAAATTTTTGTCAGGATCTGAAAAATGACAGCTGTCATGTTCACGAGGTACTGTGAAGAAATGACTATATTGAATATTTCGGGTGAAAATATTGAAAATTGCCAAAGTTATGAGCCTGTTTTGCAAATTTTAATGCAGGCTCATAACTTCTTTATAGTATATAGTAGAGTGTTATTCTGTATAGAACTCCATCCCTTTCAAAATGCGGTTGTACTACAGTTCAAAGGTCATGGAATGTGATTCTTCCCTATTGTGGTAGAACAGCATTCTGGAACCTCTAGAGACTGCATGAGCAAGTTTCATTTTGAAAGCAAAAGAACTCACACTCACATATTTCACACAATACTACACACTATAAAAAATACAGGATGAGCAACTCTATGCACAGCCAGTGTGTTTTGCCACCTCAGGGTTCTGATTCCCATGGACCTCTCAAGCTTCGCTCTCGAGGTCAGAGGGAATCAGAACCCCATTGTGGCAGAACAGACTGGTTGTGCATAGTTGCCCATCCAGTATTCTCTATATTCTTAAATATTTTTACACCAAATTCTCAACATAGCCTTCTTATCACCCCACCTCATGAACAATGGTGAAGAAAATGTTGTACTCCTGCATGAAAGGTGATTTTGCGCAGTGACCATGAAATCACCTTTCAGAAAAGATTCATCAGTTGCATTGTTCATGAGTTAGAGTCCTCAAAAACATATGTTGAAGATTCGGGGCAAAAATGTTTAAAAATGGCCAAGTTATGCCACTAAGTTGAAACCCCCATTGAAATACATTGACACTGAAACCCTGCCTGAACTATGTTTTGACAAGCTGTCAAATTTTGGACAGCATTTGAATACAGTAGCTCAGGTAATAAGAAGACTAAGTTTAAAATGTGGAGTGCATCACTGGCCTGGTGATGCTGAGGGTTGAGACACTGGATGCCACACCTTGTGCCATGCTGGTGACCTGTTTTCAGGAACAATCATAGGCCGTTGGGGGTTGGCAGGGGAGGAGAAGGACTGAGTGTCCCAGGGTGGCTGGGGGCTGACACCGATGCTGGAGACATCCAGTCAGAGGCAGGGCAGATGTCCGATGGGGTGCATGCATGGTAGTGTGCACAGCACCGATGCTGGCATCCTTGCATGCTCCACCCCTGAAGGGGAGAAATCAGGAGGAAAAAAAGGTCACTGTGGATGATGGAGGGAGCTCGCAGGTCCCAGCCCCTGAACAGTTATGGCACCAACCCCTGTACTGGATCTAGTCTTGGTGGGTGGAGCTGGTCTTGGTGGGGGTCCAGCCAACCTCAACAGGGGGGTAAGCTCTGGGAGTAGTTGATCAGCGTTGGCTGGTGGATGTTGGGGGATGGGGCTGGGGCTCCCTCCAGATAGAGAGGGCTGTGGAGCAGGAGTACAAATAATTTAAAAAACTGTGTGCACAAATATTTAAGAGTTCTGCAGTTACTAGCATGTATACCGAAATTGTAACAAATGGCCATAACTTTGTCATTGTTCATAGTTTGCCCCAAATGTTGAACATAGTCTTTTCACCCCACCTCATGGACCCTGTAGGTGAAAATGTTCGAATCCCTGGGAAAATGGCATTCCACGCCACAGGTGTGAAAACATATTATGAGCAGGATGTGAAAAATGACAGCAGTGCTGGTCATGAAGTGGTGTGATAAAAAGGCTATATTGAAACTTTGGAGTGAAAATATTAAAAATGACCAAAGCTACATGTGTGCATAGAAAATTTTGAATGACTGGGTGTAACTTGACTACTTTTTGGAGTTGTTTCACGAAAGTTCCAACATGGCCTTTTTGGCACCCCACCTCATGAAGAGTGCCACTGTCATTTCGTTCACTTGTCCCAAAAGAAGGTTTTGCAAAGTGACTGCGCCATTCTGTGTCACAGGTGTGAAAACATGTTTCAAGCAAGAAACCCGCTCTGATTGGCCAGGACTTTTCCCCTGCTTTTGCCACCTGGCACTTTTTACAAACAGATTTTAGATAGAACTAAGCACATTTCAAGTGTGTAATAGAAGTCTTTTTTTTTTTGCTAGTTTTCCATTAGCAGGTTATACAGACCTGCCACTAGAGGGATTCTTGTTCTTTCATTTGAAAAAAAAGAAAAAAAGTCTACCCTCTGAAAGATACAGTTGCTTTACTTACTATATACCTTCCTTCCTGCCCTCGAGATCCTCTCGAACTGGGTAAGATTTCCCTGAACCCCGAATCCTACCTTAATCATGCGCCTCCACTGTTCTCTACCCCCTATTCTATTTCTTCTTGCCTGTCGTTCTCCCCTACTGCATGCCCCAAAAGCCTGCTTTCCCTCCCTCCCCCACAGCTTCCACATTCCTACATCCTTCCTCCACATAGACATGCTGCACACTGGTCACTGCCCCTTGCCCATGCTCCATCCTACCACAATGAAACTGTCCTACACCCACACTGGTCCTAGACATCCACTCTGGTCCCCCCTTTCTATGCTTACCCTCACCCACTATTGTCGATGCTCGGCAACTTCCCAAGATGCTAGCAGGCAAAAACATTCCCTTAAAGAAATACGTTGCAGCTCCTTGAGGCTGGTCCTCTTCCTCCTCCTCCTTCTCCTCCTAATGCTGTCAGGCAATGTGCACCCAAACCCTGGCCCATTCTGTTCTAAAGACACTAATCTGAGCAAGCCTTCGGGTGCCCTCTCATTCATATCAATCAACATCTGCAGCCTCCTTCCTAAAATGGATGCCTTACAGGCCTTCACCAGCCAACACTGCCCTGACATCATGGCAGTTGTCAAAATCTGGCTCACGCCATCAGTACTGGACCATGCAATCAGCCTTCCTGGCTACAATGTCTTTAGGCTGGATCACCTCTCCAAAAGAGGCAAGGGCTGCGTTCTCTACCTAAATGACTCCATACAAGGGCACCACATCATTACCTCACTCCAACCCACAACTGCTCAGATACTGCCAGTGAGAATCCTCCTTGGAGCCCAAAACAAAACCCTCACTGTTGCCACCATCTACATCCCTCCCAAAGAACAGGGAACTGGTCTCACAGTTGTTCTTGACTTTGTAAAGTCACTCCCACCAGACACCGAATCCATCCTCCTAGGTGACTTCAACATCAACTGGCCTGCGGCTGATGCTGGTGCACACAGGGACACCAATGCTGCGGTGAACCTCATACAAATGGTTGACTCACCAACCAGGAAAAATTACAGGACCAGCACCAGCACACTCTTGGACTGGATCCTTACCAGTCACCCATCGTGGATATCTAACACTAATGTCCTCCATGACTCTCTCAGCGATTACTCCCCTCTAAGCTGCACCTGGTCAAATAAATTCATCAAACAACCACCAAAAACAATCACCAGCAGGGGTCTACCCAGTGGTCACCTTCTTTGACTCAAATCCCACCTCCTCCATCAAGACTGGTCCCCTATCTTCAATGCAATCAACATAAACACTGCCCTTGACCACTTCATAAACATCTTCGCTGTGGCCTGTGGCACATATGCTCCTATTAAGAAATGCAAAGTCAGATCACTCAGTAACTCTTGGCTCACAGGTGACCTCCTCAGGATGCTAAAAACAAGAGACCACCTATGGGAGCTGGCCAGAAACTCTGGAAGGCAAAACGACATCCAAAACTACAAACGTGCCCACAATGACTGCACCAAAACCATCGTGCAAATGAAGTCCACCTACTATAAGCATGCCCTCACAAACTCCTGGGACCATGGTCTGGAATTCTGGAAGAACGTAAAGGAACTCACTGGGAATCCACCCAAACCCCCCCATCAATATTCAACATCAACTAAACCACAACCCTCAACCCAAAAACCATTTCGGATACCTTTAACAAAGCCTTTACCAACCTCAGCACTGTCCTACCTCAGGACTACTTCAAAGATGGTGAAGCCCCTCTGTCTGCAATGAAAATTACTCCCACCAGCTTCCCCTGCTTCTACTTCAAAGCAGTCAAGGCTCACCAAGTATGCAAATATGTTACCAAAGCCCTTGGTAAATCAAGATTCAGTAATGACTCCCTCGATCTCAACATCCTGTCTCTCACACTTGATGAAGTGCTTAGTCATCTGACCAGAATTTTCAACCTCTCCCTCAGCCTTAGCCAGTTCCTGGACAAATAGAAATCTTCCACTGTCACCCCAATCCATAAAAGTGGTGACAAAACTGCCCACGATAACTACAGACCTATCTCCCTACTACCCCCACTCTCCAAGACACTAGAACGCATCATCTCGGACCAGCTTATAGAATACCTGGATACGTACAACATCCTATGCAAGCAACAACACTGGTTCTGCAAAGGTCACAGCACCTCCACAGCTCCTTGAATTCACTGGCGCAATCCACAATGCACTTGATTCTGGTGAACTACTAGGCTCAATCTACATTGACTTAACTAAATCCTTCAACACCGTCAATCACCGCCTCCTACTTGTCCAACTTCAGAACACTGGGCTGTCAACCGACACCATTGGCTGGTTTAAGAGCTACCTTGAAGAACAGTCCCAAACAGTAAGAATCGCTGACACACTCTTGGACTCTAGACCAGTTCACTTGGGAGTCCCCAAGGGCTCAATTCTGGGACCCCTCTTCTTCAGCCTATTCTTAAACTCACTACCGGACAGCTGCCAAGAACAAATAGTTCTCTACGCTGATGATGCTGTGATCCTCACATCGGACCCTGATCCAATCCAATTACAAAATAAACTTCAGTGGGCCTTCTCCTCCATCGAATCCTGGTTCCTAAATCATAAACTGCTTCTCAATCAGAAAAAAAACAAGTCTGTGGTCTTCTGCAGCCCCCACAACAAAAACAAATGACTCCACCTCTCCATTGCAACTGAACAAGGAGCCATCCTAGAGCAAACACAATCATTCAAGTATCTTGGCATCACCCTTGATCCCCACCTCTCATACGCTGTCCATATCAGCAATGTGGCAAAGTCTGCCAATGTGAGGTTAGGCATATTATTCCGGCACAGGAAACACCTAACCCCAGAAGCACTGTCAGTGGCCGTCCAAAGCTCCATTGTCAGCATCATAGACTACGGTCTTATCATATATGGGTCTGCAACTACCATTGCTCTCAAACGTATTGTGACCTCCCTGAATAAGGCCTGTCATCTCATCGCTGGCTCACATTGCCGTACCCACACATGTGACCTTTATTCCCAATCTGGATGGCTTCAACTGGGCAAATGCATAAAATACCTAACCTGCATCACGGCCAAGAAAATTATAATGGGGCTTGCCTCACCTGGTGTCTGTGCCCTCCTTAAGCCTAGACATAGGAATGTCACTATAAGGAGATCCAGTTCTCATCTACTACATATCCCACAATATCGCACGACCCAAGGACAAAGGTCATTGGCCTATTGGGCATCCAACTGGCTCAACTCTTTTGGCAGTGACATAGCGACCGCTCCAACACTCGGCCTCTTCAAGTCCAAGCTGCGCCTCTTACTGCTTGTATCCTGCGATTGCACATCTTAACATTTCCACTGTTCCAGCTGCACATGCCCCAGCACCCAGCACTTACAATCAGTCTTTGCACCCCTAGCACCTTACCTGTCATATTCCCTCAACAAGGCCCCCTGGCTGCACTGTCTCCCACCCTTGCCCATCTCCCCATAGCTCCACTTCTGCCCCTGCCCCCAACCACCTCCCACTCCCTTACCCCTGCACCTCCTACCCCTCAATCTCCTACCCTCACTTCTCCCCACCGACCCCTCCGCCTTGGTCATAGCTCAAGTCTTTGTACTGGTTATTACATGTCTGTAAGTCAGTGACTATATGTTTGTAACTAAAAATGATGACTGTTGCACACTCTGACGTGGAACCTTTGTAAAAAAGCCTCGGCTGAAAGGTATTGTAATCCTAGATTGAAATAAATAAAATAAATATGAAAAATGTCAGCTGTATTGTTCATAAGGAGGTGTGAAAAAATACCAGTGTTGAAAATCTGGAGTGAAAATACTAAAAATTGACAAAGTTAGGATCATGTGTTGAAACTGTGCATTGCACACTTGTAACATAGTCATTTTGGGGAATTTTTTCACCAAATTGCATTTTTGGGACCCCACCTCATGAATAGTGGCATTGTTGTTTCATTAATTGGTCCCAAAAGGTGATTCAGTGCAGCAACCGTGAATTCATCTTTCGGGACTGAGTAACGGAATGACAGTGATAGTGTTCAGGAGGTGGGGGACCAAGCACCCCATGTTGAAAATTTGGGGCCAAAATTCCTAAACAATGGCTGAGATATCAACCTAAGTTGAAACCCCTCGACCCCCATTATTTGACTTAACTTAAAATCTTCAGTTTGCCAGTCAGCTGTGAAGAGTGCAGACATGTCCCAGACCCTGGTCCTCAGAAGATCACTGCTCCCAACCTCTGGAGGTAAGTATGGGTAAGGGGTTGTGTGGGAAGGTGGGTATGCAGAAGGAGGGTCGGGATGGGGTAGGAGGACAGTGGAGACAATGAAGGGCCATTTTCTTTTTTGGCAGGTTTAAAAAAAAGACATTGTGAATGTTTTTTTTTTTAAAGAGGGAACAATTTTGTTTACATTTCTAGACACTGGAAGTGGGCTCCCCAGTGTCCAGGGGGATGAAGAACGGAGGGTGCAGGGAGGACAGCAACAGTGGGGGGGATTGATTTGCAGTGGGGGGGTGGCTCGAACAGAATGGAGAGTGTGGGCCCACACAGTGCTAAGACCGGCCCTCTGTGTGTACACGTCAAAGGACCAAGTCACACCACTATTGGTTTGGCCCTGTCCTGTGAAAACCTTGCCAACTCTGCCCCAAAAACAAAAAGCGAGGCATCAGCAGCCTGCCTGCTGATTCATCTGAGAAAGACCTGCCCTTTGAACAGAGCTCTCCAGTGGAGGCACCCCCCCCCCATGGCAACTCTCATATCAACAAGTTCATCTGCGCTTGCGTGCATGATGAACATAAAGACCTATAGTCTCTTGGTTCATTATGAAGCACGTAAAGTTCCGTACTATTTCAGTGAAACTGATTAATAGATGTACACACTAATTAAGTTAATATAAAGTTTTAGATGTGATGTACTACAATATAATGAAACTGTTAAAAACAAGATATATGCTTTTGTTTTTTGGTCAAGATTTCACTTTTTGTTCACTATATGGTGTTGGTCACTTTAATTAATGAGTTTAAAATGGCCACTACAGTATGTTTGTACTCCCCAGACCCACCCCCTGAGGAAGGCCCTGTGTGGGGTTGAAGAGCTGGGGACGTAGGGTGTTTGGATCTCAGGCATCACTTACCACAATAAATCTATGCCATTTGGATTACTTTTTGACTTTGTGCTTTCTTCATGAGTGCTTTTGTCTTGTACATTTCGACTGAGGCTGGCAGCCCTTATATAGCAACGTCGTGCTTCTCCTGTGTGCGCTTAAAAACTTTTCACATCCCATATAATAAGTTGTAGCTGGTCTTCTGTGATCTTTTAGGCTCAGGCCACTCAAGTCCTGGTCTGTCTTCACTGCCCTCCAAGGTACAGCCAAATTAATGACATCCCTGGACTGTCACTATGTGCCCTTCCAGGCACAGTCCTCAAACTGTGCCCACCCCCACACCACACAATACAATAGCTAGCTTTCTCCTGATGTATGTATGGGGGGGGGGCACTAGCATAAAACCACAGAATTTGTCAGCAGATGACGACCACTTCACCCACCCAGTCTGCCCATTTATTTTCATGCCTATACTGTCACCATAAATCCTGTCTGTCTCAGACTATTGCCCCCACCCATTTTCCTACCAAGATTTCTTTGTGCCTATCTCATGTATGCTTGAAGTCCACCACTGTTTTGGCCCCCACCAACTCTCCTGAAAGACTATTCCAGGCATCCACCACTCTCTCTGTAAAGAAGTGCTTTCACACATCCCTCCTAATCTTCTCCCCCTCCAACTTCACTGCATGCCCCCTTGTTCTCATGCACCTTTTCTTTTGAAAAATACTCCCCCTCCAGTGTCCTGTTCACCCCTGTGAGATATATGTAGGTCTCTATCATGTCCCCTCTCTCCCCCTCCTGTCTTCCAGGGTGTACATATTGAGATCCCTCAGTCTCTCCTCTGAGCTTCTCCCCACTGGTCCCAGCATTATAACCCTAATTATACAATGGCATGGAAGTTTGCTGCCCTCTGATTGGTCAGTGGGTGCCTGAAACAGTGATGTTATTTTACAGTGACATCACTGTATACAGTCCAGGCACATATCAAGGCATGGCTTGTTTCCCCTGGACTGAAACAGCTTCACTAACCCTGCAGACTGTAACTGCCACTGTCCTCATTATACGCATTCACATACATACCCATAACTGTCGTCTCCTCTCCTTACTCCTAGCTATGCAAAAAGTGTAGGGAAATTACCTCTTTACAGAAAAGTTATAGAAAACCATTTCAGTGGCTTCTCAGTGCCCGAAGCTGCAGAAGTACGGCTGCTGTAGAGCATGTGCACAACAGCGTGAAGCTCACTCACTTGCACATCCTTGTGTTCCCCTACTTAAGAAATAAAACCAAATAAATGCAAAGTAAAACAAAGCCATACCTGTAATCAGCTTTATCCCCCACAACAGCATTATAGTAGCTCCACTCTCTGATTAGCTGGTTGACCTCACTCCTCAACTGACATAGTAAATGGCTACATTTTAAATATCTCAATAAAAAGCAACAATTAAGTAAACAAGCGTTTGTCAATGCCGAATGTTATCACGCTGACATTGGCATTGCTGGAGCTAGAGACACATAATAGGAATGGCAGTGAAGTATTGAAGTGATGCCAACCCCACCCCCATCCTGTAGAGAGTGACAGGCATTTGGGTGTGCCTTTGGGTCGTCAGCTATAATGCTCATGCCATTGTACCTCACCCTACCCTGTAGACACTGACATGTGTCGGGGTGTGGTTTGGGGTCTTTGGGGGTTATACTTACCCCATTCCATAAGGAAATATGCTGATGTGAGTTCAGTATAGGAGTGTGGGGTGAACTTTGTGGCTGAACAGTGCAAGGCACACCACAATGCCTGTCAGTAGCTGCAGGGTGGGGGGGGTGGAATGGCATGAGCATTACATCCGATGATCCCAAGTAACACCCCTGACACCTGTCAGTCTGTACCAGGTGGGGTGCTACAGTTGGAAACCCTAACACCGTAGGCGTGTGATGGTAGTTTCACTCCATATTTGCAACATGGACTGCTTGTCAGGCCACCTCATGAAAAGTGGCACAATCACTTTGTTAGCTGAAAGGTAGTTTTGCACAGTGGCTGTGCCATTTGACGACAGAGGGATGAAAACACAATTTTGGGCAGGATGTGGAGAATGACAACTGTATTGTTCATGAAGAGGCGTAAAAAAAATGGCAACATTGAAAATCTGGAGTGACAATATGAAATACTGGTGAAGCAATGAGTATGCATAATAACTGCGCATCACACGTCCGTAACCCAATTATTTTTGGGAGTTTGTTAGCCACATTTGTAACATAGGCATTTTGGGACCTCCCCTTATGAATAGAGGTGCTGCGATTTTGTTAATTTGTCCCATAAGTTGATTTCCCACAGCGACCATGCCATTGTGCACCACAGGTGCGGAAACACATTTTGGGCAGAATGTGAAAAATGACAGCTGTACTGTTCATAAGAAGGTGTGAAAAAATGCCAGTACTGGCAAATCTGGCATGAAAATATTGCAAATTTGCAAAGTTACAAGGGTGCGTGGAAACTGCACAATGCATGCTTGCAACACAGTCATTTTATGGACTTTCGGCACCAAATTTTCAACATAAGCATTTTAGGACCTCTGCTCATGAACAGTCTCACCGTCATTTCCTCAAACTGTCCTGAAAAGTGATTTCACACAGCGACTGCGCTATTCTGCGTTGGACGTGTGAAAACAAATTTTGGCCAGGATATGTAAAATGACAGCTGTACTGTTAATCAGGAGGTGTGGTAAAATGGCAATTTTGAAACTCTGGAGTACAAATATTACAAATTCATGAATTTCACAGTATGCGTGGGAAACAAGCGCAACTGCAGCTAAAGTAAACAACCATTTTTTTATTTTTCCACCAAATTTGCAACATAGGCTTTTTGAGTGCCTCCCCCCCATTAACAATGGCAGTATTGTTTCATTACTCAGTCCCGAAACGTGATTCTGCACAGTGACAGCGAAATCACCTTTCGGGGCCAATTAATGCCATGACAGTGCCAGAATTCATGAAGAGGGGTCCCAAAAACTGCATGTTGAAAATTTGGTGCCAAAATTCCAAACCATACCTGAGATATGTATCAAAGTTGAAAAAAACCTATTTAAGCCATTATACAGCTTACTGGCATTTCCTCAGTTTGCGGTCATCTTTGAAGAGTGCAGACCTGTTTCCAGTCCACTGAAGATCATTACGCTGGACTCTGGAGGTAAGTATGGGGTGAGGGGGAGTGTGGGGAGGCTGGGTGTGCAGTGGGTGGGCACGGATTGTGGGAGACAGCAGGGAGACCATGAGGGAAAGTTTAATTTTTTACTGGTTAAAAAAAATTAAAAAATTAATATTGGGGGATTTTTTTTATTTGCAAGGACTTTGGCATACTGGGGTGGGCTCCCAGCATGCCACCTAGAATGTTTTCTGGGGATGCTACAGCCAACAGGGGATTGGGCAACCCTGTCAGCACACAATGAAAGTGGGGGGGCAAGAGCCAAGGGGGACTGGGCACCCCCCTTGGCACATAACAAATGGGGGGATGCATTATGCCGATGGTTAGTAGGCTCCCCTGTCGGCATATACATTCAGCCAGGGTATGCCGGCAGGGGGATTGGGCACCTTTGAAGTTGGCAGTATGCTGTCATGCTAATTTTCTTTTTTTCATTACAGGGAAAGCATGTCGGGAGGTCCGCTGCGTATGACAAGCTTAGCTCACATTGCAGTGGACCTTTCATTTGATCTCATCGACACATTAGGTATGCACGGTGTGGCACCAGTGTGCAGGCTGTTTGGGGAATGAGGGACTCACCTACTGTTGCATGCTCTGCATTCGCCCAACAGTGACCGCACCTCCAAATCTGCACTACCGCAAGATGTTGGCTGCGCAAGCGTGCCAACATAAAAATGATACAGGGTGAGCAGGGGCCAGCATGTATTATGCTACTGCGACATGGGATCCGGCTCAGATCTGTGTGTGGTGAGAGAAGGAAAACTGTGGGGAGGGAAACAGAAGGCAGTATATACTGGCAATACCATCTAGTGGCCAAAACAGAAACTGTGGACTTTTTTTTAACATATACCTCCACACACAAAAAATGAAAAAAAGCTAATTTTTTTCTATTTTCTACAGTTATTAAAAAAATAAGCCATTATATAATAACAATGAGGCCAGGGGGGTTATTGTGTAATAACGTCACTTCCTGGGTGCTGAGCTCACTTGACTTGTGGCCTTGTGCTTCAACCACCTGATGCATGACATTATTACACCATAACAAACACCCCCTTGGCATGCCTTATTGCATAAGTTGCTACTAGGAAGCTCCTGGTACTTCACTGGGCACCCAGCCATGGAAATGGTCTAGGCTCAATGATGATATACATGGCTGGCCAGTAGTAGGGTACTTGAAATAAGGCTAGCAAAGCTTTAGGAAACATAAAATCCCAAACTCAAAGGCTGTTTAATAGAATACATCCAACCGAGGCTTTTGACCAGATGGCCAAGCCCAGCAAATACTTTCTAGTCTATGGTTCTGGCACAAAAAGAGTGCAGTTGTATGTGTAGCCCCAACTTGTGCATTAGAGAAAGAAGAAGTGCTTCTGGGAGTCCTAAGTTTCCAGTTTTTATTTATTTAGGAAATTGGAATTACAACCCTTTGAGTCATAGACTTTTTCCAAAGGCTCCATGTCAGAATAAAACATAGACATTCATACAGTACATACATAGAATAAATGTGCGTGAGTACAATGAGCATGGTTCAATGCCTATACATTTGGTACCTAAAACAGGGCAGAGCTATCAACATATTTACCTAATGAGCGGATAAGACCTATACAATTGGTAACTAAAGCAATGCATGATATGAGCTGGTAGTAAGCTGCCTCAGGGAGACCTTGTCTTAGACATAATACAATGCATTCATAGTCCAGTGCAACTATATGGTAACTGAGGGAGGTGAGGAGCCTGTAGGCTAGAAATAGAGAGGGCTTTCCACTGCCAGGACAAGGGAGGGTGAGTAGCCTAGTGGCGTGGTGCCGCTAGGCACCATTGTGCAGCTGGTAGACCAATGAAGCAATATTCTGGGTGGCATGGGTTCAAATCCCAGCTATGGCACTTATTTCTTTCTCTCTTCTGTTTGTTTGGGTTCTATGTATATGCACGACTCACTCTTGTCAATAAAAGTAATTTTCCAGCTATGCCTAGCTTTTGTTACAGGGGCTTGTCCTAATGTTTTTAGTGTAGGGTATCAGTGTAGGGTATCAGATGTCCTCTGACTAAGGTCAGGCCCTTCCTGGCTCCAGTGACTGGCAGTTCACACAGAGGCTACTCCTGAGTCTATCCTCAAGAATCCATCCTACCCTACATTTCCTGGCTAGTGTTGCTCAGATAAAATCCTGTGGTTGGTTATAATGGGTTACCATCACTTTTGCTGGATTTCGGATGCCTTCCGATGGTATGGGCATCTGACTAAGGATCCAGCTTCCTTGGATCCAAGGTAAGTATCAGAGGATGCCTGTGAATCTGACCAGGATCTGATGGATTTGATCACCAGATCCAGCTATCCAACCAACAGATCCAACTAGCCAAGACTGGATCTGATTGATTCGACCATGAATACTGTGATCCACACTCAGATACACAACTCTTCAACTATGGATCTGAAATCCGACTTTGGTCAGATTGCTGCCAGATCCAGTGATGGATACCAGCACTAATTGATGGAGGGGGGATATGATCCACCAAAGTACTAGTCGAGCACCACTAGTTCTGGCATCCAGTTCTGCAGGTGTGGCAATAACAGCGCCTAGCAGTGGTGCTGATCAGGCTTTTTCAGCCACCATTGCAGACATCAGCACAGCAGAGTCTCTATCAGGTGGCATCTTCCAGCTTTGAGATCATGCAAAGTTCAGCACATGAATACCTCCTTTTCAGCCAGAACTTTACTTCTCACTGTTTAGTTCATTTTGACAGACAGACATCCAGTCTGGCTCTGCAGCACAGGCTGTTAGCAGTGCTCAACTTCCTGTCTCTTGTACAGACACACATAAGATGAAAAAGGGTTAGAACAGCCCCTGCTGTTAGTGAGAAATTTGCTTCAGCTCAGATTGGTCCCTCAAGCTGCCAGTCTCAGCAGACAATCCAGGAGGTTCTGTCCCTTGACAGGTGGCAGGTGATTGGTAGATGGAAAGGCACCTGATTTATTTACAAGGTCCATCACAAGTCCAGGAGCTCTTGTAGCTCTCTCCTCAGGCAGAGTCACTGGATTTTATGGCCAGTCACCCTCTGACCCTGTGGTCCTGTCCTTTAGAGGTGATAAACAATGTTCCCTATGCATTAAGGGGGTGGATTGCCTATGTACAATGGATCCGCGCCATGTAGGCAACCCTAAAATGGAATGCCATGAACAGGGGATCCAATGGACACCCAGCAGCACCTACAGAAGGGGCACACGTCCCTTGTACACTCAGTCCCCCTGCCGATCACACAGCTATACACACAGCTGCTTCTGGGGCATGTCTGGAGGTATGGCTGCACTCCATGCCACTCACAAAGAAGTGGAGTGCTGGGCAAGGGGGAGTAGGATACAGTAGCAGGAACCCTGCTGTATCTTTTGCATGCCCCCCCCATGACACCCACCAGCTGTGGTGGGATAGGTAATCCCCCCACTGTGCTGCCTCAGCCCACTGAGTTGACAAGGAGGGCCAGGGGGCATTTATTTTGGCATATGCTCATCTGCTTAGAAAAGGTGGACCTGCACCTACCCAGAATTCCCTGCTCACGTGGAGCAGGTGATCTATTTTGGGACCCAGGATGAGCAACAGATGCCTGCCTGTGTCCCTCAATCCCCCACTCACACAGAAGCATGCTTGAGGGTGGGGACATGTACAGGCACACTGCAAAGGAATGTGGTTGTGCATAACACACACCCCATGTCTGTCTGCAGGTGTGGAGCTACATGGCCAGATATATGCAAATCATGTGCACTTGGCCCCGCATTAATGCATAGCCCTCAATGACTGCAAAGTCATAGTCCAAAGCCAAATTTTCATCAAAGTCCTTATTTATACAAACTTTAATAAATCTACATCCTACTCCAGCCCTGCACAGCTGCAAGTTCATACCCAGTTTTGCAACTGGACAATTCAAATCAGAAGCATTTAAAGGTTGGCAACTAATGCCTTTGATATTTGAGTAGCAAGGGTGTCTTAAACATTCAGTAGCCTCATGGGGGCTTGCTTTTTTTTTACTCTAATCATGGCATTCAGACCAGAAGGGGTGTACCCATTACAATCCCCAGATCCCCACAACACATCACCCTGGCAATCCCCCAGCTGGCTGCCTGGAAGACCCATGAATTACCACTCATGGTGGGGGCTCCCCAGGAAGGGGAAGTATTGAAATCAACCTTAGTTCCTGTTCGAGTCTTACCATCTTTCCAGCATAAGTGCTAGAGCCATGGCCCATAAGCATCAAGCTGCACTAACTGTAAACATCATGCTGTGGTAGCTGTAAACATTATGCTGTACTAGCTGTAAACATCACGCTGCACCAGCTGTAAACATCACGCTGCACTTGCTGAGAACATCACACTGTGCTGACTATGAACATCATGCTGCACTAGCTGTAAATATCACGTTGCACATGCTGTAAACATCATGGTACGCTTGCTGAAAACATCACACTGCTCTAACTATAAACACCACACTGCACTAGCTGTCAACATCACGCTGCACTAGCTGTAAACATCACAATATGCTAGTTGTAAACAAGCTGTCAACATCACACTGCACTAGCTGTAACCTTCATGCTGCACTAGCTGTAAACATCATGCTGCACTAACTGTAAACATCACACTGCACTAGCTGTAAATGTCACACTGCACTAGCCATAAACATCATTCTGCACTAGCCATAAACATCATGCTGCACTAGCCATAAATGTCATGCTGAACTAGCTGTAAACCTTTTCACCACGCTAGCAATAAATATCATGCCACACTAACTGTAAACATCACGCTGCCCTAACTCCAAACATCATGTTGCACTAACCATAAATATCACACTGCACTAGCTGTAAACATCACACTGCACTAGCTGTAATCATCATGCTGCATGAGCTATAAACATCATGCTACACTCGCTGTAAATAGCATGCTACACTAGCTTTAAACATCATGCTACACTAGCTGTAAACATCATGCTGTGCTAGCTGTAAACATTATGCTGCAGTAGCTGTAAACATTATGCCACACTCGCAATAAATATCATGCCACACTAACTGTAAACATCATGCTGCCCTAACTGCAAACATCACGTTGCACTAACCGCAAACATCACGCTGCACTATCTGTAAACATCACGCTGTACTAGCTGTAATCATCATGCTACACTAGCTGTAAACATCACGCTGCACTAGCTGTAAACATCATGCTGCACTAGCTGTAAACATCATGCTGTACTAGCTGTAAACATCATGCTGCAGTAGCTGTAAACATCATGCTGCACTAGCTGTAAACATCACACTGCACCAGTTGTAATCATCATGCTGCATGAGCTATAAACATCATGCTACAATAGCTGTAAACAGCATGCTGCACTAGCTGTAAACATCATGCTGTACTAGCTGTAAACATCCTGCTGCAGTAGCTGTAAACATCATGCTGCATTAGCTGTAAACATCACGCTGCACTAGCTGTAAACATAATGCTGCACTAGCTTAAGTTAGGTTGCTTACCCTTGAGTCTCAGTCACATAGTGGCATCAGAGTCACATCAGGCATGCTCCCCTGCATGAATGTGCCAAAACCAGCCAAATCCCAGACCTGCATGGGCATGAGATGTCAGGATCACTGACTCCCAGCCACTGCCAGGAATCAGACTGTTGCCGAGCAACCTAATCCACATACCCAAGAGGAGAGCAGTCCATCAGATACTCACCCTCCCCCCCAAAGGCTGATCCTCTGATGCTCCAGGCTCATTCCTAAATCTGGGTCATTGGCACTGCAAGAGGCAGCACTACTGCTTGCAGCAGTGGGCCAGCTCAGGTTACTTGCTTGCCTGGAAAAACAATATTTAAATGAGCTGTGCACATGATCAGAACTATTTCCTCTCACAATGTGCTAGTGATTAGAGGGCCTGTGAGTCCCTGCATTGCCTGTATCCAGGTCACTATTTGTAAAGTACTTTGGGATACAGTGTGTGAACAGCACAATTAAATCCAGTTACTTTCCTTATCCTATGTGGTGGTGGGGGCAGGGCTAGGTATGACTATCATTAAATATGTGGAATCGTGGTCTGGCATTAGACCAGAGGAGCTATGGAAGGGGTCTAGGGGAGACATTTGACATGACAGAGGCTTTTGTCCCATAAAGGTAGGTGACTTTGGATAGGGTTCCTGAAAGATGTCTATGTTTCATGTTGATCAAGGCCCAGACCTGGGGCTACAGGCTTGGGCAGGAGCAGGTCACAATCGTCTGAAACAGTGGAAGAAAAGAAGTGTGTTTTTCTTCCCACGGTGACGAGGCACCACTACATGTAGATTGTTGGAGTTCGAGTTTGGGTTGAGTTCTGGTCTATAGGGCTAAGGAGGAGGAGCATCTATAAGTTTTTTTTTAATACATTTAAGTACAGCATTTATTGGGCAACCGGCTCAACCCCCCCACCTCCATAGCCAGCCACCTTCTGTTTTTTCACACATATTTTATTCCTCTGTTCACCCCTGGTATGCCCCCTTCCATCTGGTCCCCCCCAGCCCCATCACACAGTTTTTCCAGGACTTACCTTCCCACTGTGGTCCTGGCTACTAGACTGTGGCAAGTTACCTGGTCACCAATGCTGGATCTGCAAGAGGCCGGACCTCATCCTGTGGCCAAGGATTTTTTTTCTCCACCTTGGTTAGGTTTTCCCTACGTCCAGAACTATGTAGTGCATGTGGCAGGCCAGCTCTGCCTCTGCGGAGACATCCTATCACATCCAGCCATGGTCCTGCCTCCTGACGCACCCAGACCTGCACTACCATCTGACATCTCCAGATGGCAGTACTGCAGCGGGTCATGGCAATCCCCCTCTCTAAGGGAGGAGAGCTGTCTTCTGGCCACTCAATCCTCCTTCCCTCAGCTGAGCAACAAATGACCTGAGCCCATTCCTGAACTCAGGCTGCTAGTGTGGCAGGAGGTAAGGCACCTGTGCCTCATCCCTCCATGCCACTGGGCCAGCAGCTGCCCACCTCCTTAATGTAAAGTGCTCCTCATGCTTAAAAAATATATATATATTATGTCAACCCAGCACAGCAATCGACCCTGCCTACTCTCTCCCACCCACCAGCTCCAAATTCTCATATATAAATCAAGAAGGTGACTGGCTCAGCCATCCCTACTCCATGGCTGGACGCCTTCTCATGCTTTAGTGAAACCAGCAGGTCACATGATCAGCTGGCTTTACTATCGCATGCATGAGCATTTTTATTCATGGGAAGGCAGCTGGCTCTGGAGGAGGGGGGGATTGACCTGGTCAGCTTCTCGATCTATATTTGAGAATTGGATGCTGGTGGGTGGGTGGGAGTAGGTAGGGTCACATGCTGTGTGTGTGTGGTGGGGACATAAATGATTTTATTTTTTTTAAAGCACAAAGAGTGCTTCACATTAATAAGTTGGCCAGCAATGGAGGTGGGTAGTTTAAGTCAGTTGCCCAATGGGGGATCTACTTAAATGTGTTAAAGAAAAAAAAAAACGTGTGGGTGCTGAGGATGAAGGAGAGTGGGACTATGCTTGGTCTGGAATTGGGAAGGAGTGAGGGGATTGTTCATCCCCTATTCAGGAAAGGCTGCCAAATATTCAGGAGTCCTACTAGTCATGGTATTCAAGAAATAATACTCAGCCCCTGCCCAGCTCTATTTCTGAGATATGTAACCATTTGTAAACTTCTACAATGTTTTCATGTTCACAACATATTTTGAATGTTAGTCTAAAATTACTTGACTTGGTGGATCACTATGCAATATTTTTTTTTTCTTTTCCACCTAAAAATGGCTTTCTCCTCATTTTTCTTTTTTTTTTTTTTGCATTAACATCAAACCCATTTTATAAGTACAATAATACACTCTAGTGCACAGGGTTATGGTGAATGAATTCACCTCCTGGGTGCTGGAGGACACTTGTCCTTTGGCCTCACTCCTCACAGTGCCTGGGAAAGGCAATCATTTACCTTAGCCCCATGCCCTGTTATGAGTTATTGCTTACTGATTTGTTTAGCAGGATGAGGATGACACATTGAGCTGCAAGCCCTTTTTCAGGTGCAGCCTGGAGCCACAGTACAAAGAAGCCGCAGCTGATAACGTAACAATTATAGATATATGCAATGCAATCAATTACATCTTGCAACATGCAAGAAATAGTTCAGGATAAGATCACTTAACAGGTGCAGGCTATAACATTTACAAAATGATATATGACATTCTTGTCTGACTCAATGACACTGTTGCAATGATTTGAAGTGCTTTATGATAAAATATTATAAAGGAGATAGTCCTGCATGGTATGTTACAACAACTTCGCTAAGGGAATCCAGTTGGGATCTGTTATTTTCCTCTCTTGACTAGGTTCTTCTTTAGATATCTTCACCCAGTTAATCTATCTGGAGACCTCATGTTTTGCTGACTTTGTGTAAGCTGGTCCAGTAGTTCTATACATTTCTTGTCAAGATGGAAAGCTTGGTGTTGGCGCTGGAGTATTGATAATGTGAGTTGGGAAGTAGGTGCAGGCAAGGCACTGGTCCTACCACCAAATGAGTGATACTGTACTCATTGAATGTAACTGGGGGGTAACGGTACTGTTTCTATGCATGGTTCTTTCTTGTTCCAGCAGGAAAGGTGTGGGTACTTTCTGAAGGAAATCAATGTTAATATTTTAGGGAGCAGGTTGAGTTAGGGCTGTCACCAGGCATTTCTAGATTCTTTCATCACAACAGACCCAGCACACACACTTTGAAAAAATAGTTCCTCAAGCCATAAAATTAATATCAAAAATCTTTGTTATGACATGTGAAAACTCAGCAACTGATAAAAGAAGAAGCGCTCCCACAAGAGGTTGAATATTTTGCACCCTCACACTCACTGGTGTTTTCTCAAGGTGTCTGACACCCCCCCAGTCACCTTCTTTACCCAGTTCTTAATGGGATAGTGCCCAAAACAATTAATTAAGTGCTGTTTAAAAAAAAAAACTTTACTTCAGGGGGTGTATCAATTTATGTGCAATCTTAAATACAGCATGCAAAATATCCATGCTGTCTAATCTTTAAAACATAATGCCCTAATACTGTTAAATAATGCACAGTTTACAAAACATGATAGTTGATATGGTAATCCTGGCTGCATAAGATATGTTTTCCATTGTAGATCCAAATTACATATAGGGGATATAAGGATTTTTCTGTATCCGGATTCATATACAGTATGTCAGACATCAGGCAAGCAGATTGGTTTATAAAGGATGGAAAATATTCCATAAAAATGGTATACTTCCCCTATATGACTATTTATATGTTATATTCATAGCAGTAGTGCCAGTTCTATTTGATCCTTTAGACTCAGTCAGGAGACGACTCCCAACTGATAAATCCAACAAGTCTCTCTCTCTCTTAGCATTGATGTTCATTTATTAATTGTGCCTTACTACTATGAAAATCATATTTTATAAATCCAGAAGAACAAATCGTATTTTTTTTTTGCAAATTATGCATCATTTAATAGTATTAGATTTTAAAATTAGACAACAGATAAACCATTCCCTTCCCCCACCTTAACAACAAAACAGTTAGTTGATTTTCTTGGGTATTATCACATCAGCCCTGATTGGCAGTGTCACCAGAGTGGAGGTGAGTGGGTTTATTTGTATACCTTAGATACCTGCAGGAAACTTGGTCAGAGGGTAAGGCTGAGTTATGTTTAAAGGTTGGCTCCATAAAATGTTTCATCACCAAAGTCCTCCTCCTCATACTGTAGTTCCTGCCGGGGTATCAGTAAACAAACTGTAGCCCAGTCATCTTCACACAGTTGAGGTTCAGTGTTGCTATAAAGATGGTATAAAAGCAATGGGGGTAGTACTGCTTTAATCCAAAATCACAACTGAAACTTTGATTGTGATTTGGTAAACCCAAATCAGAACCAGAACATCCCCAGTTTTGCCCACCACTAGCAGTACAGTTATACGTGATATATGGCAGTCACTTCACAGTTCAGCATTCAGTCCAGGTTAGAAAAACACACAAAGCCTGATCCACAGTGTGGCTGGCATTCAAGTGATTTCCACACTGCTGAGCCACTCGGCTCCACATAACAACTGGATTTTGTTCATTGCAGAATCCATAATCCATTGGTGTCCAGATGCCAGTGTGCAAGTACAGACTGTTGCACAGGATCTAGGTGTGTTCTGGGGTGCAGCCAGACATTAGGTATCCCAGCAGATGCCCACATCAGTCATAGACTGGCTCCCTTGCTCCACACAGATAAGGAGATTGAGGGATATGGTAGTCCCCCAATGACGATCATACCTCTTTGGAGCAATATGATTTTTAAAATGATCAAACCAAAGTTAGCGTTGGTCTGTCCCACCCAGCAATATGGAAGGACTGGTGCTTTGCAGTATGGTGGCCTGCTGGGGCCAGAATTGCAGTAGGGTTGCACTGGGAGGACAAGCAAGCTTTACACCAGGAACCCCTGTTTAACCTTGCTCCCTCCTGAGTTCTGTGCAGCCAATATTCAGTGCTATGGATATTGCAGAGGATGACACACTAATAAGAATCAGATGTTTAGTATACCAGGAGGTAGCATACCAAAAGAGGCAGTCTACAAGAAGTGCAGAGACCCAGGACCCTCTGGAGTATACATGGCGTCCCAGTTCAGACAATGACTGCACTGCACTGAGGAGTCTTAATGGGAGGTAATGTGTCTGTAGTTTGTTAAATTCAGCCTGTACTGGATCAGAGGTAAAAGCCTGTCTAAGAGATAATTTCTGTTCTGGTGAAGCTGTGTTGAAGTATTTATGCTTGTGGTTTGGAAAGTTGCACACAAACCAAACAACAGGGTATTTCTTCTCTCCTCTAATCATTTTATGGCTGCTCCTACATAAAGCTTTTGTTATAAACTCTCTCTTCTGTATGCTACCCCAGAGTGTACTAAATGCTTAATTTCCTCTGAAGCTTTAGTCTTACTTCCCATTGGTCAGGACTTGTACAGTTTCATATGGGATATGTTGAAGTGCCTCCTTAATTTCAGTCCTGTTGCTGCACTAATTATGGTAACTGTGCCCCTTTGTTTTTTCTTCCCCTGCCAGGGAAGGTGAAAGGTGGTATAGACTACGATCTGCTCTAAATCAAAGGATACTAAAGCCCAAGGATGCGGCACTGTATAATGGGGTCATTAATGAGGTGGTGACAGACTTCATACAGAAATTGTACTACTTAAGGGAGAAAAGTCAGTCGGGAGTCTTGGTTTCTGACCTGGCTAAAGAACTTTACAGATTTGCTTTCGAAGGTACGTGTGTGTCTGTGTGTGTATATATGTGTACTTGGGTTGGGCAATTTGCTTTGCTGGAGAAAACTTCACAAAACATTGATTTTGTATAATGTTTGTCATTCCAGCTTTGTGCACTTGTCAAAAATGAGGGAAAACACCATTGTTTATAAGGAAAATCTAGTGAAATTCACTATTTTTAAATGAGATGCCTGGATTTTGTAACAATTTTTTCCACAAGATTTTTTTTTTGCAAAAATGGTAGTCCGTTTCACCAAACCCTAGCATACATAAATGTAAATTTGCACTGTTATCCTTAGGGAAAGTTTCAGCTTGGCAGGACTGTAGCTTATTTCCACTGCAGGGTCACTGATTTTCTGTTTTCAGACATGGCTAGTTTAGTTGAAGTTATAGATCTTGATATGTAGACACTGCTCTGAGGTCATTTTAACCAAACAAAATATATTTATACTCTAAAAACACACAAATTATCCCTGCCATACCACCAACGTTTCATGACCTGATCAATTCATCGGGGTAAGTAGAGACAGCAATATAGTCAAACCCACTGAAGTGAATGTTACTTAAATGTATAAACTAATTAATGTCTTGATTCATTTTCTGTCCATGCAGTGTTCATTTGTCTTGAGAAAAGAAATGAATAGCCTATTTAAATGAATAATTTTGGCAGGGGTTTCAGACCACCTGATGCTCACCAGCACGATTGTGTCTCAGTATAGATGTCAATCGATGTTCTATATTTAGTCTAGTTAACTGTTAATTACTGGGGGTACTGAAGGCTGCACTCAGTTGTCACTTACATTCCAAATCCTGCCAATCAGCCACAGCCGGACTCTCCAGCACAAAAGCACAAGGAGCTTTCTGCTTTGGAATAGTAGAAGCCCTTGGTGTGCTGTCTCTTCCAGGGATCACGCAGTTAAAAGCTGACCAGCTGTGTATGTCTTAAAGTCACAGACATGCTAGCTGGTGAATAAGTTCCAGAGCAAAGATAATGTCAACAAAGATCACAGACAGGAGGGAAAGAACTTATGAATGGATGATGCTGTGACTGTAAAACCAAAAAGAGAAACCAATGGTACACACACCATGTAGTTAATATATGGAATACACTTCCTTGTCCTATTATTGAAAGTAATACTTTGGAGACATTTAAACACCTGCTTGATCAGCATGTGGGGAAAAAAAATTTGAATATCTATAAAAGTATTCTACCTTCGGGTGGCGAGCTCATTTAAAGGCATAGTCCTCCTGAGCTTGTAAACTACTATGATACTATGATATGATGCTATGATGCGCCATTGCTGCAATTTGAAAACAGCAGATCCACCAACATCCCTGTGTCTTGTCCATTGCTGCAGTACAAGGCAAAGAAACTTGCAGAGTCTATAGGTAGATCACAGTTCAAGCTCAGCAACAACTGGATCTGTCACTTCATATCCAGCTGATGACTATTTCCCAGAGTTCCTTTTTTAAAAAGAAGTAAATAAGGCATTCTCAATAATTCATTCTTGGGGAGTGCTTCCCAGAGACCGGGATTACTGTGAAATATGTATGAAAGGAAGCACTCAACCCTCTTCCAAATTCCAAAAATTTTAATTGTGATAATATAGATTCTTCAACTCATCCAGTCATAATACTTGTCATCCAACAACGTGGCATGCTCTCTTAATTATATTTTCATTTCATTTGTTAACATTTCAGGACAAACATGTCCCTTCTTCAGAACATTATTGGGCTGTATAGAATAAATAAAAATAAATGTCAATATACAAAATACTCAGGAGTATTCCTTTTTTAAATTTATTTATTTTTGTTGTTGTCTTTCATTAAATTTCAAGGCACCCTAATAAATTATTAAATTGCAGGGGGAAGATACCTACTATTTTTTGCAGTCAAAGATTTGTGCTATTTTTTTTAATGTTTTACTTTTCTCATTTTCTGTCTCTTTTTGGAGCCTCTATTCTGGTATTCCATTAAACTTTAGCTGTAAAAAATGGGAGGAGAAGACATCCTTTTTCTATTTTTTTTCTTTTTTCCCCCCAAATAAATTATTTATATGTTCTATAGCCAGGAGTCATATCATACCAGAAACTCCTAGTTTATTGCATTTTATAAGTTTGCCAATACTTTGGCTGGAAAAAAAAACACAAAACCGATATTTACACCCTACTGTTTGGGTTTTTCACAAAAAACATTCACAAACTTAGTGAAGTGGTTTCTGGTTTGGCTTTGAAAAACAAACTCATCCATATAATTTTAAAAAGGACTGGTGTGTCCCAGGTATCCTGATTAATATGGTTTTAGATATCGAAAGCTATGAAGAGAGGCTATTTTCTCATAGGCCCAATCACCATTAACACAGACACCATTTTAGCTTGATCCGTACTTCTCTGTGCAAGGACAGCGGGTTATCATGTTGATGAGGCTACGTGATTATGTCATCCATGACATTTTGCTTCAGCTCAGTAGCTATATGGAGACCACACTAATTCAGTGAAGGAGTGTATGGCACTTGTGTGGACCCCTTTGTAGGGCTTATTGATTCTACGTAAGACTTGGCTTGCTTAACAATATTGTCACAGTCCCATCCATTAATACTTTAATCCTTTATTGTTGAAAATACTGCTTTTCTCCACAAAGACAGAAGGGGATGAGCCATGGAATATCATGCTGTGGGTCAGTAAGATTGCATCACCTAAGATGCTCTTCCACAGCCTGATCATTATGGAAAGCACACTTGCTCCATGGGGAGTGTAACACCAGGTGGTGTTTGTGTGATTTCCCTCCTGTAGGGGTTAGGAATTTCAATATAAAATGTGAGCACACACATAAAAAAAGTGAAACAATATTTGACCATAAGATATTTTAAGGGGGAGGGGTTGAGCGGGCTTTAGCCCTTAAGTGTGAACCAGAAAATTCCTCAGGGCAATTAAGGATAGTTCAATTTGAGATATTAGGTTTGGGCAACAGTCAAAATAAGATGACACGGGTGGGTTTATTGTGTATATATATATTACAGGGATCACATGGATTTTCTGAGTAAGACAATTATGAAATGTTACATTGCTTCTCTTATGGTGTTGGCTCTAAATGTATTATGTCTAGCTCAGGTGAATGTCCTGTATAGATACTTTTTATTATCTCAATTTGCATTCAAAATTCAAACCATGTTTCTTACTGAAATGAATTATATGTAGGAATTCTATTACAGTACAGTCCTGTTTATCCGAATAGTATGGGTGACAAACTTGAAGACCGGATAAATGAGAGTTCGTAATATTAGGGTTACATTGATTTAATGGCATCCTAATGTTTAAGTCTTGTCCGTGCTCCTCCTATCCTCTCAGCATGTATTTCTGGACACAAAGCTAAACCATGGCACCAAGAATAGATGTGGACAGTAACAAGCAGAGGTGAAGGAAAGGATTGTGCCAGTCATCCTAGCTACACTACAGCACCAGGGATGAGAACCATGTGGTCAGGATAAAAAAGTTCTACTGAAATCCCAATTGGGCTTACAGCCATTACTACACTGGATATTGGTGACTCGAACTGTCTGTGTAGAACTGTACTGTACTTTACAGTTCTACAAAGTTAGTTCAAGTCACTGATATTCAGCCAAAGCTCCGCAATAACCTCTGACTCACTACTAGTTTCAGTCAGTCAGACAAAAAGTTGAATTTCTCCCAATTAAAATTTCATTAAGTCTGTTATTAATTTGCAGAGTAAATATTCACCATTCCTCATGCCTTAAAAGTTTTTCCCAAGTTCTACCTCTTTTCAGTTTGTGCACTTTCTCTATGCCCATAAATTTCATAGATGAGATATGGTGTTGGTGTTTATTAAAATGTTTGGCCAATAGTGATTTGCCATAATTTCTCCTATTGTTACTTTTATGTTCTGATATTCTTATCTTCAACAGTCTTTTTGCTTTCCCAATGAAATATAGGGAACAAGGACATGTTATACAGTAGATCATGTGGTCTGTGTTGCAAGTTATCAGGTCTTGAAATCTCAAATTTTCTGTCTTGGCAAGTACTACTAATATATTCTGATTTTGAACATTTGCTGCAATGTACAGTTTCCACAGTTATGAAGATCTTTCACTCCTCTATTTAGCCATGTTGTTGGTAGGGGTTCTGGTGTCCAATGTTGTGTTTTTACTAGTTTTCCTCTGATGTTTGATGTTCTTTTTCCAGTTACCCAGGGTCTTTTCTTAAAAATAATGCTTTGAATCTCTCACTTAGATCAATTACATTGATGATATCTTTCATCTGTGCCATTATTCCTTTTAATTCCTAGAATTTGGCTGTGCGGGATGCTGTTTCATAAGGCTGGCGATGATAACTAGTTACATGTAAAAAGCTGTTTTCATTCAGTGGCTTTCTATTGCAGTCTGTGATGATTTTGTTGTCATCCATTAGAATCTTGAGATCCAAAATGAAATATGCTTTAATGAAGTCCAGAGTGCACCTTAACTATGTCATCTTGGTGTTGAGATAATCAAAAATGTTTTTAAGTTCATCTTCCATTTTTCCCGAAAAAATCAAAATATTGTCAATTAATCTTTTATACAGTAACAGTGATGATTTATTTTGTTTGTCTCTGTTATGTACATGCATCTTCTTTAAAATGTGCCATAACAATATTATCATAATTGGGGGACATAGTGGCTCCAATGGCTGTCCCTTGGAGTTGCAGGTAATTATTTTCTTCAGACATAAAATAGTTGTTGCTAAGTACCACTTCTGATAGTAATAATAACACAATTATGTTAAGTTCATTTGTTTGTCTTTATCAAAGTAGGTTTTCCAAGGCCTTCAGACCATCTGAGTGAGGTATACTTGTATAAAGATTATTGACATCTAAGACTATCAGTAAACATTCTTCCATATCTGTATTACTCAAGTAAAAGTAATTCAGAATGTGTCTACAGTGTTTTGAATCTCTCAAATAGGATGGTTCTAGTGGTACTAGTTTTTTTTACTGTGGTGATCCACATATATGGAAAGTGGTTCAGTGATAGAACCAATGCCCAAAATGTTTGGTCTTCCTGGTGGGTGTAATGGGTCTTTATGTATATTTGGTAGGCAATAAAATGATGGGATCAAACAGATTTGTGTTTATTTATTCTGTTACTAGCTCGTTCATTCAATTTCTAGCAACTGCTTCTTTGATCATTTCTGTTACTGTCTGTTTTAAAGTTTGAAAGGAAATATTGGGGACTTCTTGAAGATATATTGGTGTTTGTTTTTCAAAGCCAAACCAGAATCACTTTGCTGAGTGCATGAACATTTTTTGTGAAAAACCCAAATAGTCGGGTATAAGTATCATGTCTTTTTTTGTTTTGTTGCAACACAAGATGTGGCAAACTTATAAAATGCAATAAACCATGAATTTACAGTAAGACATGACTCCTGGCTATAGAACTTATAAATAATTTATTTTGTGGGAAAAAATATACATATATTGGAAAAAGAGCCCCCCCCCAATCTGTTACAGCTAAAGTTTAATGGAAATCCAGAACTGAGGCTCCCAAAAATATAGAAATGAAGAGTAAAACATTAATAAATAGCACAATACTTTGATTGAAAATAGTCGCAGGTGCATTCCTCCTGCAAGTTCATAAAATGTTATTGAAATTAGTAATTTATTAAGGTGACATGAAATTTAGCGGAAAAAAAAATAAACATTCTTTTGAGAATTCTGTGTGTTGACATTTATTTTTATTTCTTCTACTCAGCCCACTAATGTTTTGAAGAAGGGACTGTTTGTTCTGAAATGTTAATGAATGAAATGAAAATATAATTAAGGGAGCATGTCAAGTTGTTGGATGAACAAGTATTATGATTGGGTGAGTTGCAGAATCCATATTATTGCAACTAAAATTGTTTGTATTTGAAGAGGGTTAAGTGCTTCCTTTCATATGTATTTTATCATTTCATAACTAGGCACAACATTATTTTCAAATGGGCGCACAGGCGGAAAAGTTGTTGACTTGTTCTTGGCAGATGACTATGTTTGTAAAAGGCTCCCACAAATCCTTGCAGACTAGGCTCCTGATGATGTTTACAAAGCAGATAAAACTGGCATAGTTTTACAGAGCAGCACCTGATGCCACCCTGACCTTTAAGAAGGACTTTATTGTTAGCAGTAAAAAAGCAAAGGCTAGAAGTAACATGAGGGTACAGACAAGATGACTACCTAAATCCTCAGCTCTCTGCCAGCTCTGACTGAATCTGCCTCCACCAAATCTTTTAATCCAGTGTGTTAGCCTACTTATGTGAAGCAGTTGCAGGAGAGTGATGTTGGAGAGCTGTGTCCTGTTTGAAACTCCAGGATCACCAGGGAAGAGGAAAAAAGATCAGGCCAAATCACACCCTACCTCTCAGCTCCAAGTGGCTAAGTTGGTGACCCCCTAACTCTCAGTTCCAGGTGGCTAAGATGGTGAGCCCACAAGAGGACAGGATCTTCCTGCAACATGAATCAGCCAAATCCAGTAGCCTTCTGCACTAGATAGCCCAAAACTGTATAATCCATCAGACAGGCTGTTACTACCATGCAAGCGATGCTAGAAAGCTTGGTAGCCTGTGATGATGGTGACCATGATTGAGCACTTTCAAAAAGGGTGACTCAAACACGGCACCTGTACACAGGGCTACCAGGCAGGGAGGGTGACTGGATAGGGGGTCAGCGAATATAGCAATAGGTTGTTGCTATATATCCACATGCACGCAGGGAGAAGGGACCATGCCGTACAATAGGCAGAAGGAGAGGGAGGGTTTCTGCAGTGTAGTGCAGCAGTGGGCTGCCATGCTGGCTGTGTGGCATGGTGGGTTGGTGGCAGGCTAGTGTTGGGAGGGTGCTGAGTTCAGTTCTGGGGAAAACGCACATTTTTGTGCAGGTCCAGGAATTGTTTTTTGCCTTTTGCACCACCCTTTAGTAGGAGAGAGTGGGGGGTGGGGTGCACAGCCCCCCACATAAAAAAAAAATTCTAAGTCTCTGGCACCCTTTTGCCGTGCACCGTGAGTGTACATTGCCGAAATTGATTTTCGGCAATGCACACTCACCCAAACGGTGTTCGCCTTTCTGTGATCGCCATTATGACATGGAACCAGAACGCCTAATGGGCAAAGTAGTGGCCAAGAGCAAAAGATCATGGACATTTTCAATGCCCAAACAACTCATGATCAGCAACTTCAAGCAGCAGAATGCAGATAAACTGGTTGATGAGAAAGATCAAGGATTTGGAAGGAAGAGGCTGCCACAAAAACATGAGAATTATCAGGCTTCAGGAAGGGCTTAAAAAGGAAAGATCCCATGCAATACCTCTGGCAAAACTCTACAACTTTGAACTGGACCATGCTCATTGGATCCACTGAGCCTGGACACAGAACAAAAGCATCAGGCTGAGGCCTCTGATTTTTAAGCTGTTGCAGTTCCAGGACAAACAGCTCATATTGAAAACAGCCTGGCACCTGAAGGAGATTACAGTTGCAAGAGTCAAAAATCTAATTTTACCCAGACTACTCTGGGTCTGTTTTGAAGCAATGCCAGGCATTCAACAAAGTGAAAGTGGGCTTGAGAAATAGGATCCCTTATACAGCCTTTACCCCTGCATTCCTTAGTGTAACTTTTCAGGATAAAGACCTATGCTTCAACCCCGAGGCCAAAATGCATACTTTCAAACTGCCTTTGGACCTGTTGGATTGCCAAAGCAGTGAGCACTGGTAGCCCCTGGAAACCAAATGGACACTTCCCTTTGGGACTCTGACAGTAATGAACTGACCGAACTGTAACTACATCGCACATTTTATGTCATGAGGTCGGGACCAGCGATTGGGATCAGATGTGAACTTCTGCGGTACAAGCTTGTGCACCGAGATCTGTGTCTCAGAATGACTGGGAACAGCTTCAATCACAGGAGTGTGGGGTGCACATTTATAGAACACATACAAACAGAGGAGAGAAAGAAATAAGTGCCTCAGCTGTGACTTGAACCTAGGCCACCTGGAATACCATATTACGGGCAGCCTGGGTCCAAGTCCCAGCTGAGGCACTTATTTTTTTCTCCCCTCTGTTTGAATGGGAACAGTTGCACAAGAACCAGACCTGCCATTACTTCCACACAACTGGCCATTCTGAAAGTCACCCTTTCACTTGCCTCAGAACACTGGCAGTGCTGGTGATAATGTGGATTTGGCTGACATCCTCCCTACAATCCTGACCCTTTGCTTACAGGAGTGTGAGGAGACAGTCCTGCTGTACCACCCATCAATTCCCTCCCCAACGAATGAAACACAGGACTTGACCCACACTAATTTGCTTACATCTTTCAGTCTGGAGGGAAGCCTACCTTTGTGTTTACTCTGAGTAGTCACTCAGAAAACTAAATAGACCACCATGGACACAGAAATGGAGTTTCACTGACTTCACCACTAGAGGAGCATCTCCTGGCAGCAACATACAGAGAATTGTTGCTAAGTGACTTGTTTCTCTACTTCAGTTTTTTTACTTTAAAGCATTTTCCTTTCCTCGAGTGGGATTCTTTCTTTTAAAAAACTGTTTCCTGTTGTTCACAATAAGTGCTGAAATATGGGTCAAGGGGCAGTGTGGCTAAGGACGAACTCTGTAACTATCCCTTAAGGTGGTTAAGTGGCCATTTTGTTTTTGTTGCTGCCACATATGAATATTCTTGCCACTCGAGGGCTGGAGCCATTGTGTGCCAGTCAAGAGCTCTGGGCCTAGTAATGTCCACTTTTAGTATTTTGAGTGGTGTCATATGACAGGATGGCAGTGTACCAGTCTGCCTGTTGTGCCACCAGTCATCATGGGAAGGGAGGATTCCATGGCTGCCAGGGGTCTTCTAATGTGTGCCAGAAGAGTCTATGCGAACAAAGCCTTAACAGTCATCCTAACTGTCTGATAGAGATAGCTTCTGGTTGTCTCTACCAGTTAGAATCGCTCTTTAACATATTTCTCTCTTTCTTTTGGTTCCTTAGGTTCATCCAGCAGCCATTTGGTTTCTTAAGCTGTGGGCCACCCATTTCCTGGTGTTGTACACTCCTGTTGAGCATTGTATTTTAAATGTTTATGTCTTATTATTGTTTGGTTTGGTGGGCAGTGCTTGGGTTGGTGAGGGTGCTGTGGTGGGGGAGTTGAGAGGCTGGATGGGCAGATAGGTGGCCCAAATTAGACACCTCTTAGCAGCATGTTTACTATCTCTGGGCATTGCTGGGAAAAAGGGAGGGGGTAGCTATTTATGTTAAGGATACCATCAATGCTCCAGAAATGCAGGGAAACAGAGAATCTGTGGATCACAATCAGGCCAAAACCTATTCGGGTATGAATAATCTACAGACCCCAAATCAGGAGGAAGCTAGGGATAAGGAAATCCTGGAAACCAGCCTCCTGATGTCATGCAAAGGGGATGTGGTGCTGGTGGGGGATTTTAATTTACTGGATATAGATTGGAGTACCCACACAGCAGCAGCACAAAAAAAGTAGCAGGGAGTTCCTAATCACACTACAGGAAGCAGACCTAAGTCAACTAGTGACACCACCCACATGGGGTAACGTGATTCTAGATCTGATATTCACAAATAGCGATGTGGTTCTGGGCATTGAATTAGGGAACCATTTAAGCAACAGTGACCATAACACAGTACGGTTCAGGGTAAAAAGGACTGACGACTCCACACACTCCAAACTGAAGGTCCTTGACTTCAGGAGAGCAGACTTTACAAAAATGAAGGCCTGCCTGAGGGACGACCTTAGTAACACAACAGAAGGGAGCATTGAGGAATGTTGGACAAGGTTGAAGGATGTAATAATAATGGTCACATCACAGTGTGCCTGTCAGGTAAGTAAGAACAAAAGGAGGAAAAACCCACTATGGTTTTCCAAGGAGGTGGCAACCATGGTGAAAGAGAAGTGCATAGCCTTCAGAAAGTACAAGACGTCAGGGAATGAGGTGGACAAAACAGAATACAAATAGAAATGAAAAGTGATAAGAAATGCAAAGACTTAGACAGAGGTTAGGCTAGCTCAGGAAGTAAAAAAGGGTAACAAAACCTTCAACAGGTACATACAAGAAAAAGGGAAGACCAAAGGGGGCATTGTTAGAATCACAAAAAAGGATGGACAACCCACAGAGCAAGACGGGGAGAAGGCAGAGGCACTCAGTGAGTACTTCTGCTCAGTCTTCACACTGGAAGCATGTGGAAAGGGACCAACAATAGGTATAAAGAAGTGTCCAACTGAAGGAATAGACACGAATCCCTTCACAGAAGAAAATGTCCTAGAGGAAATAGGTAGGTTAAAGGTAGATAAAGCTATGAGGCCAGATGGGATACACCCAAGAATACATCAAGAACTTACAAGAGTTCTGGCAGCCCCCTTAGCAGTGCTCTTCAACAAATTGTTGAGGAGCAGAGAGATGCCAGGGGATTGAAAGAGAGCAACAGTAGTACCACTCCACAAGAGTGGAAGCAAGGAACAGCCAGGAAACTACCATCCAGTTAGTCTAACATCAGTCGTGGGAAAACTGATAGAGTCCCTGCTGAAGGGAAGAATTGTAGCTTTTTTGAAGCAAACTGGTCAGCTCGACAAAAATCAACATGGTTTCATGGCAGGGAGTTCCTGCCAGATAAACCTGGTTGATTTTTTCAATTGAGTCGCCAAAACAGTGGATCAGGGTAAGGCAGTGGATGTGGTTTACCTGGAATTCAGCAAAGCTTTTCACTCTGTTCCACACAGGAGACTAGTCAAAAAGACTGGAGAACATGGGAGTTGGGCCAAAGGCAATGAACTGGGTCAGAAACTGGTTACAAGGGAGAACTCGGAGAGTATTAATGAATGGCACTCTGTCAGAAGAGGGGAGGGTGACTAGCGGTATCCCACAGGGCTTGGTTCTGGGGCCAATCCTCTTCAACATATACATCAGCGACATTGCAGATGGACTGAAGCAAAAGGTGTGACTGTTTGCAGATGACACCAAAATTGGCAACAGAGTGGAGACACCAAAGGGAACAACATAGCATAGAAGCTGATCTCCGAAAACTGGAGGAGTGGTCAAGGACCTGGCAATTGAAATTCAGTGCTAAAAAATGCAAGGTCATGCACCTGGAAAAACGCAACCCAGGGAAATGGTACTCAGTGGGAGGAGAGCAGCTGGTGGCTACTAGGCAGGAGCGAGACCTGAGGGTGATCATATCAGATGACCTCAAGGCCAGTAAACAATGTGAAAAGGCAGCACTAAAAGGTAGAAATATCCTGGGATGCATAGGAAGGGGTATCACAAGCAGAAGGCATGAAGTTATTATGCCCCTGTATCAGTCCCTGGTAAGGCCTTACCTGGAGTACTGTGTCCAGTTCAGGAGGCCATATCTCAGGAAGGACATAGTTAGGCTGGAGATGATACAGAAAAGAGCAACAAAGATAATGCAGGACTTGCATCAGAAACTGTATAAGGCAAGGCTAGATGACCTCAAATTATACTCCCTTGAGCAATGCAGGAATCATGGGAATATGATTGAAACATTTAAATAGCCTAAAGGCAACAACAGGGTGCACGTTCAGAACCTATGTCAGTTAAAAGACTACAACAGGACTAGAGGGCATAACCTTAGACTTAAGGGAGGAAAGTTCAGGAGCAATATGAGGAAATTCTTCTTCACATAGTGCGTTGTGAAACCCTGGAATAGCCTGCTGGAGGGGGTGGTGGGAGCCAAGATGGTGGGGGAATTCAAGCGGGCATGGGACAGACGATATGGGATACTCAAGCATGCAGCTAAGTAAGGGGGGGGGCTGGAAACCAAGGACAGACTTGATGAATCATATGCTCCCCGTCTGCTGACAACTTCTGTGTTTCTATGTTTCTATTGCTGAGTTTGATTCTATGAAGATTATATCCTGGAATGCTAGAGGTATGAACTGTCCCCTTGAAAGATGGAAAATTTTGTTGCAGCTTAGAAATGTGAACTACAACATTGCCTTGGTCCACGAGACAAAGCTTTTGGAAAGCAAATCCTCCCAATTGTGTTTCTCCTAGGTACAGCAGGTGTGTCATAGTGCATATACTTTCAGACAACAAGGTGTCACAAATCTCTGCAAAAAGGGTTGCAGCTCAGCATACAAAGGGAGGTGAAAGACACCGAGGGATGCATGGTCTTGGTGGAAGGGGCATATCAAGGTGAACACATAATGATAAGTAGCATGTACGCTCCTAATAATCCTGATATGGATTTTGTCAAACAACTTTAGAGGGAACTTCCCTCTAACCCAGAAGGCATAATTATAGGAGAAGACATCAATCTTGCCCTTACTCCAGCCCTGGACAGAACTGGGCCTGACCATCACAAGGAACCTGTGGCGGTCAAGCAAATGAGCCACGAATACCAGAGTGCTGGCTTGTGTGATATCTGGTGGGTCATGCACCCAACCAAAACAGACTTCTCCTGCTACTCTGTGTCCCACGATTCCCATAGCAGAATCAATGTAATTTTTGTCTACCAAGAGCTTTTCTCCAAAAGTTGGAGCATGTCTGTACAAAATACCTGCTCTCAGATCATGCTCTGTACTTCTGACCATTGCGTGGAGAGGTTTGTGGGAACACATAATAAATGGAGGCTCAACATTGCCCTCCTACAAGACCCTCAGTTCCAGAAAGTTTCAGACCATGCCTTGCCTGTTCCCATTTCCTGCCCCTCCTTGATAATGGCTATATTTTCTACTACCCTCAACACATCCCCCCTTTTCTCCAAACTCAGGACTACATACGAATAATACTACATTTGAGCCCTGCTTCCAAAACAGGAAGGGGTAGAGAAGCTGTAGTTCTTGCGTTTCGCAGAGCGAACTACAAAAACTTATAGAAGCTGGGATTATTGGTCTAACTACTCCTCCTGGGCTTTCTATTAATATTTGGCTTCATAGTAACTCCAAAATAGAACTTTGAGCCATACTTTTTAGTTTTTTATTCTGCTGCTTGGGGCTACTCATCATGACCCGCAATCTCTATTACTGGGTCTTTACACAGTTAAAAGCTCGGCCTGCAGCAAACTTATATTTCACTTGCTGCAACCCAGTATTGAGGTTGTGCTGCAAGTGTGTGTGCTGAATGAAACATTTTTAAACTGTGAATTTTATTGATGCATTTTATACTTGCTGTGATTTTTATGTTGGCACACTTGCACAGCCAACATCTTGCAGTAGTGCAGATTTGGAGGTGCGTTTGCTGTTGGGTGAATGCAGGGCACACACCAGTAGGTGCGTCCCTCATTTCCCAATCAACCTGCATGCTGGCACCACACCATACATACTAATGTGGTGAGCACATCTAAGGAAAGGTCCACTGCAATGCGAGCAAAGTTGGTCACATGCAGCGGACCCTTCCTACGTGCTTCGCCAGCTAGAAACATGGCAGCACAGTGACCGTTAAACTGCCGACTTCAGGGGTGCCCAATCCCCTGGTCAGCTTACTCTGCACCTCAAGTATGTGCCGATGAGGGATCCCACTCCGCGTCAGCAGAATGTGTCCCCACCCACTTTTGTTGTTTGCCGATGGGAGTGCCCAATCCCCACCAGCACCGCCCCCCTTCCCACTTTAATGTGCCGACGGGGAAGCCCAATCCCCATCAGCATGATGTCCCCCCCTTCTTCTGTGCTGATGGGGGTGCCCAAACCCCCATCAGTTACTGTACCCTCACCACAAAAAAGAAACCACCTGTAAAAAGAAAACTGTTTGCAATGTTTTTTTTTTACTACCTGTAAACAGAAAATGATCCCTCGTAATCTCCCTATCCACCACCTGCACCCACCCACTGCGCATCCTGCCTCCTCACACTCCCCTTAGCCCATACTTACCTCCGGAGCTCAGCATGGTGATCTTCGGTGGATGGGAACATGTCTTCACTCTTCAAAGCCGACCGCGAACTGAGGAAATGGTGGTAAGCTGTATAATGGAATAAATAGGGTTTTTTCAACTTTGATGCATATCTCTGGCATTTTTCCGAATTTTTGCACCAAACTTTCAAAATGGGGTTTTTGGAACCCCTCCTCATGAATTCTGTCACTGTTATGATGTTAATCAGTCCTGAAAGGTGATTTCACAGTCACTGCATGGAATCACCTTTTGGGATTGATTAACACAAGGACAGTAGCAGTGTTCATGAGGTGGGCTCTCAAAAAGCCTATGTTGCAAATTTGGTGGAAAAAATCAAAAAAATGGCTGTTTTATGAGTGTGCATTGCACAGTTATTACACACGCTCGTAACTTTGTGAATTTGCAATATTTTCATGCCAGATTTTCAACATTGTCATTTTTTTACACATACCTGTGAACAGTATAGCTGTAATTTTTCACATCCTGGCCAAAATGTGTTTCCGCACTTCTGGTGCACAATACAGTGGTCGCTGTGTGAAATCCCTTTTTGGGACAGTTTGAGGAAATCACAGTGACACTGTACATGAGCAGAGGTGCTAAAATGCCTATGTTGAAAATCTGATGCTGAAACTCCATAAAATGACTGTGTTACAAATGTGCATTGTACATTTCCCACGCACTCTTGTAACTTCGCAAATTTGCAATATTTATATGCCACATTTTCACCACTGCCATTTTTTTTACACCTCCTTATGAACAATACAGCTGTCATTATTCACATCCTGCCAAAAATGTGTTTCCACTCTGCACTACCAAAGCCAATGCCAGCGTGACAACATTCGGCTTTGACAAATGCTTGTTATATGTGAAACAGTACATTGGAGCACTGCTTCCAAAACAGGAAGAGGTAGAGAAGCTGTAGTTCTTGCATATTGCAACATGAACTACGAAAGCTTATAGAAGCTTGGATTTATTTATTTATTTATTTATTTAGTTAGTTAGTTAGTTAGTTAAACATCAGTTTAGAAAAATCTTTTAGTTTTAGTTTAGAAGGATTATTAGGCTAACTACTCCCCCTGGGTTTTCTATTGATATTTGGCTTCATAGTAACTCCAAAATAGAACTTTGAGCCATACTTTTTAGTTTTTTATTCTGCTGCTTCGGGCTACTCGTGACCCATGATCTCTACTTCTGGGTCTTTACACAGTTAAAAGCTCGACCTGTGGTGAGCAGGGTGAGACCAGGCAGGGAGTGCTTGCATCAGCGCGTGTTTTGCATGTTCGGTGGGTGAGGAGGGAACAGGAAGAGAGTAGCTCTTAAGTTTTATTGTGTCATATAAGTACACACATAGAGCCTGAACTATAATAGGGTGACTTAGCAACCATAATAATAGCTGGTACTTTAACCACACAAAATGGCAAAATCATGTATATGTGTTCTGCATGTGCAATGTACAGTACAGAACCTATTGTAGCTCAGGGGAATACTATTAAATGTTGTAAATGTTTATTAAATGAAAATCTGACTCAGGAAATCAGTTTAAGGATTGATTATCCACTTTAGAGAGCAGTTATGCAGACACCATTGCCAGAATAAACAGATCACATCTTCAGGTTGATTCATCTGTTTCAGGAAATTGTAGTAATAGTATACCACCTAAATCGGTAGAAGGGGATTCCCATGGGCAGGAGGGTTTATTTTCCTTAAATCCTCCACTAGAAAGTGTGTAAGGGAGGAAAACGACCCCATGCTTACTGAGAATACCTGGTGCTTGGTAGCAAATAATAAAGCGACTAAAAAAGGCAGAAAAGCAGCACTGTTTGAAATTCCAACTCAAAACTGCTTTGATCCCTTAATACATTTATTAGATCAAGATAACCATGTTACTGGTTGGGATTCCTTCTCCAAACACTAGATAGCTACTGTCAATCATTTTTCACCTACATTAATAGATACAAATACACTAGTTATTGCAGAGTACCTTA
Organism: Neoceratodus forsteri; assembly: GCA_016271365.2. Taxonomy (NCBI): domain Eukaryota; kingdom Metazoa; phylum Chordata; order Ceratodontiformes; family Ceratodontidae; genus Neoceratodus; species Neoceratodus forsteri. Next base: position 1,407,319,328 of record CM028132.1, read on the forward strand.
TTGACCTGTTTAACAAACCTGAAAACATGGTTTACACACCCAGAGATATTACAGAAAACAAACCTGAGGAGTTTAGGCAAATATTTGTATTGTGTGACTCCATCATAAAAAATATAGATAGGTTTATATGTAACCAAGACAAAGCAAACCGTACTGTCTCCAGTTTTAGAGGTGCTAAAATTCAAGATATCACAAAAATGCTTGAAAATATTCTGAAGGTAAGGGAAAATAATCCATTGGTCATAATACATGCCAGGGTTAATAATGTTTTTAATCAAGATCTTCAAAATATTAAAGAAGAAATCATAGGAATGTATAATCTTCTAACAGATTTTGATCGCCAGATTACATTTTCAGAGATCCTCTCCATTCCTAGGGCATCCATAGGTAAAAATGAAAAAAATTAAATCAGTGAATAACTGGCTTCATTTTTGGTGTCTAAAACAGGGTATATATTGTATTACACACTGGGAGAATTTTGCACACATATCAGGCTTGATATGCAGGGATGGTTTACATTTAAATAAATTCGGTAATACTACATTATGTGAACAAATTAATGATTACATACAGTCTCATTTAAACTGAATAAAAGGGTGGGTGGGGAAAATATTCAACAAGATAGGGAACTTAAGGACCTTTAACTTGGGACTCCACTGATTAGACATGCAGACATATTAAATAATACCCATCCCAAAAATGTATGTAGTGACTTGAATATTCTGTTGCTTAATGCTAGAAGCTTGAATAATAAATCAGATGAGTTAAGATGTATATTAGGAAGAAACAATATAGACATATGTGGTGTCTCAAAAACTTGGTTCACAGATTCTACTTGAGGAACTAGTATAGAGGGTTATTCTATATATTCAAAACATCGACAAAATAATAAAGGTGGAGGTGTAGCTCTATATGTGAATAAGCGTTTAAAAAGTAGGCAAATCACTAGTGCCTTAACTACTTATAAGGACACTGAGAGCATTTTAGTCCAAATAGACACTGACAGGGTATTGACAGTTGGTTTATACTATAGATCACCAAATTTGGACAAAGATAGTAGTGAAATGTTTGTTCAAACAATTAAGCAGTTAGAAGATTACGAAAATTAAATTTTAATGGGGGATTTTAATTTACCAACTATCTGCTGGTCAACACTTACCGGTAAAATTAAATTAGATCATGGATTTATTGCACTAACCCTCCAGCATAACTTGGATCAGCTTGTTTTAGAACCCACAAGGAAAGAAAATATACTAGATCTTATTCTAACAAATATGACTAATATTGTAGATTTACCAGAAGTTCTTGAGCCATTAGGAGATAGCGACCATAACATGCTTTTTTTGGAATTTGAAAATTTTAATTTATGTTAATAACAGCATTACCAGAATTAAAAACTATCATAAAGCCAATTATGAGGCAATTACAAATCACTTTAATGAATGGGATTGGAAGTATGAGCTACATAATAAGAATTGTGAGCAAATCTGGGATGCTATTAAAAGTAATATTTATTACTGTGTTAATACCTGGGTACCTAAAAGAAGAAATATACTCACCTTAATAAAGGGTCCTCCTCTGGTTAAACAGTAAAATCAAACAATTAATTAGAAAAAGGAAAAAGAGGTATATGAAATATAAAAAAGCCCCATCAGAGGAGAAATTGCAACAGCATACTTGGATTTCCAATTTGTGCAAAAAAAAAAAAAAAATTGGAAGCACTAAGAAAACCCACAAACTAAAATTGGCTAATACTACAAAAGACGATAGAAAACAATTCTATAGTTATATTGGATCACTAAGGGGAAGGGCCCCTACCATTGGTCCCCTACTTAGAAACAATACACTTTTTACAAATAAATCAGATATGTCTAGAGAATTCAATGAAGCATTTCTTAAAGTCTTCAAAACTAAAGATATTTTTTGCACAGGTAACACTGAAGTTGGTTTTAATTACCCCTTGATAACATCAGAAGAAGTAAAGGCTGTAATTCAAGCTATAAATTCAATTCTTCTGCAGGTCCTGATGATATTTCAATTATCTTTACTAAAAAATTAGATTTTTTTTAGTTGATTTACTTTCTTTGCTATTTAATGTATCTGTTAGAGAAAGTTACGCTTTGAGAGAATGGACTATTGCTATCGTTGTGCCAATATATAAAAATGGGAACAAACAATTTACTAGTAATTATAGGCCTATTAGCCTAACATCATGTATAGGTAAATTACTTGAGAGAATATTAAAGGATAAAATGTTAGAGCACTTACAAAATATAGGTTTCTCTGATATTAGTCAGTATGGTTTTATACAAGGAAGATCTTGTCAACTTAACCTGATAAATTTTTTCGAGCTAGTAAGCATGGCCCTGGATCAAGGCCTTCCAGTGAATATAATCTTCTTGGGTTATGAAAAGGCATTTGATTCTGTACATCATGGTATCCTGAGTAATGTATTGGTAAAATTGGGTTTCAATGCTAATACAGTTAGTTGGATTGATTCATGGCTTACTGACAGGAAACAACATGCCAGTATTAAGGGATATTTTTCTGATTGGGGTGATGTAACCAAAGGTGTTCCACAGGGCTTTATGTTGGGCACCTTACTGTTTAACTTGTTAATAGCTAATATGCAAACAACTAATGGCATCTTGATCCATAAATATGCAGATGATAGTAAGCTCGGTTGCACTGTAAACAACCCTGATGTTGTGGGCACTTTGCAAACTTACCATGATAATTTAGCTCAGTGGTCTAAAAATAATAAAATAACCTTTAACTCTGCCAAGTGCAAAGTTATTCACCTGGGTAAAAATAATATATTAGCAACTTACAAAATCAATAATTGTATTTTACAATTTATTACACCTGAAAGGGATTTGGGAGTCACAATTATGAATGATCTGAAGTTTACATCTCATACTAATAACATCATAAAAAATGCCATGGTACATTATCCTGTATATTTAGGCATATAAAAAGCAGAGAACCGGAAGTGTTGATATCATTATATACCAGCCTAGTAAGGTCACAAATTGACAATTGCACTCCCTTCTGCACTCCAACATCTATAGGCAGTATAGTAGCAGTAGAAAAGGTACAAAGGTGGCTAACAAAAAAGGTACAGAGTTTAACAGATCTAGATTACAGTTCATGATTATGATCTTTGGGGATATTTTCTCATGAATATGGGGCATATAGAGGTGATATATGTCTTGTATGTAGATCTATGAAGGATGTAGCTTTATGTGAGGCACTCTGTCTTCAGAAATCTACAACAGATCATAATACTTCATCACATAAATTAAAGTTTAAAACAGAAATAAATAATACCTTAAAGAGAAATAAATTTCTCACACAAAGGATATCTAAAATATGGAACACTTACCAATAGGGATTGTTTCCAGTAAAATTTGTTACAATTTAAACACGAGTTGGACAATCATATGGGGGACAAGAAATTTCAATTTCGCCAATAGGTGACAAGTTTTTAATGGGATTACCTACTTAACTCGTACCACACCTATGAACCTATGGACCTATATTGCACACTTCATGACTGGCATCCCCTGGATGACTCATCACTGAACCCTCTATGCCTCCCTCAACTGGCTCACCATTGACGGCAGGTTCCAACTTAAAATGCTCTGTTTCCTACACAAAGTTCACTGTAACCTACAGCCAATCAGCGTTAACTCCCTTTTCCTCTTATCTGTTCCCAAGCGCAGTATAAGAGGGGCTGCCTGTCATGTCTTCTATATCCCTTTTTACTGCACCAGTCATGTGCAGAACTACATCACATACAAGGGCCCTAAGTTTTGCAATGAACTGCCCACTGAACTTCAGGCCTGTAGTTCAATTGGCTCATTCGCCTCCTCCCTTAAGGACTACCTCCTACAATTCACCACGTGTGTCTGTCCCAGTAGGTAACCCCCCTGAATATTCACCAACCCTTGAGTTACCTTACAGTTTATATGTATCTGTATATTGGTTCTATTGTTTTGTGCTCTGTATTTTTTTCTAATCTAGATGACCCTGTCATATACACTGTTCCTATTGTAAATACTGTAAAATTTTGCAAATATTGTTTTTACCTTTTTCTCTGTGTCATCAAATTTCTGTACCACTGGACATTTGTGAAAACTGGGATTTTTGCTCACTCACTTTCCAGTATAAAAATAAAATTGAATTGAATTGGATTGAATTGAAAGCCTTGGGACACCTAATCTCTGAGTACTTTACCTTAATGACACAGCAGACATCCCGGTAGGCACCCAGTTTGACTTAACCAGATATACTGGGAAGTGGGAAGCCAGGGAACAGCCTAACAAACTTTTGGCACAATGACTAAAAGTATGGGAAGTAGAGAGATACAGTCTCAAGATCCAGATGAGAACTGGTGCCATGGTAACTTCCCGGAGCTCATCAGTAATGAGTTCTTTGAATTTTACATGTCGTTGCATAGCTCGAAAGTTGCTCCATCACAAATGGATTTTGACAACTTCTACCAGGACATAACACTCTCCCAGCTCTCAAGTGCCCACATCGCCAAACTAATATAGTCTATTTCCCCACAGAAGGTCTGCGAAGTGATTCATGCAACGTCCCTGGGTGAGTCTCCTGGGTTGGATGGGTTCCCCACATATTTTTTCTAAAATGTTTGTGGATACCCTTATCTTGGCACATAAATTAGCAGTAGTTTACAATGAGGCTTGGAAACAGGATACCTTGCCTCCCACCTTTCTCCAGGCCCTTATAACATTAATCCCCAAGAAGGGCAAGGACAGTGTACAATGAACACAATACCATCCCATTTCTCTTACAAATGTGGATATGAAAACCTTTGCCAAGGTCCTGGCAGGAAGAATGCAAGCAGTCTTAGGTGGAACTCCTCCACCCAGACCAGATGGCATTTGTCTCTGGGCACCTAGGGGCAGACAACACCAAACATTTTTTAGACCTGCTATGGGAAGCCTGTTCTTTCACCAACCCAAGTGGGACTGACTACCTTTGGGATGTGTTTACTAGAGTTGGTTTACCCTCTGAACTCTGTTTCCTTCATCAAGCTGCTTTAAACTAACCCTATGGCCTTTGTTCTTACTATCTCTATCATGTCCCCGCCCTTCCCCTTGGGATGCAACACTAGACAGAGCTGCCACTGTCCCTTTTTTCTGTTCTTCCTGGCAGTAGGGCCCCTTGCTACTATGATTTGAGCATCCCCTCTTTTCCTTGGGATTTCCCTAAAGGGATCCACTCACAAAATGCACCTGTTCACAGACAGCATAACTCATTTTCTGTCTGATAGCCTCATTTCCTTACTGACCCTTTCTCACATAATTCAGTGATACTCCTCTTTATCAGGGTACAAGTTGAATGGAGTCAAATCCTAAATCATGTACATTAACACACAATGTACCCAGCACCTTTTTGCTGGCTGTCCCTACCAGTGGATGCCAGAAGGGATAAAATGTCTAGGAGTCCAGCTATACCCTGCCTTTAAGGTCACCATCACCACCAACACTCGAGCTATGTTGGACCAGTTAGATTCTGACATCCAGTGGGCCTCCTTATTTCTCTCCATGCGAGGTCCTGTTAATGCCCTGAAAATGATCACTCTCCCACAGTTGCACTATATCCTATCTAACCTGCCTCTTCAGATTCTAGTGGTATTCTACAAAGTACTAGTCTCTAAACAGTCTGCCTTTATCTGAGCTGGAAGGCTCCGAAGATAATACTGGCAACCCTCCAGCTCCACTGGAGCTAGAGTGGCTTTGGTCTCCCCAGTTTATGCCAGATGCCTTTGTACATCACACTTTAACAAGCAATGTCCTGTTATAAACCTAGTCTGGCCTCCTTTTTCCCCAGGTGAGTTATATAAGAGCAAACCCACAGAAACTTCCCAAACCCTCCACCTCACCTGTTCCCTTAGTGGGGCCTTAACACAACAATGTCTCCTTGTACTAAATAAATGTGAACCACATGGAGAAAATATGGAGGGCAGCTGGATTGAAAGCCTCAAACCTTTTGGGAGAGAGCCCTATTTGGCACAACCCCTTACTAATAATGAAGGGTAGACCCACTTTTTGGAAAAGCTTTCAGGAGAGGGTTATTCATGTTTTAGGGGATGTCTACCACCCTGAGACTGGAATATTCTCCACTCCTTGGCATACCTGCAAACACAATATCAGCTACGCTGTGCACATTTTTGGCAGTATTTGCAACTAAGGGTTCTACTGAGAGTCAGAATGCACCCAACACGTACTCTGCCACTGCTACAAGGGTGGGACAGATGGTTACATACACTGACTAAACTATACCATCTGGCAGGGTAGATTAGGCACTGCATGCAAAGGGAAGACCCATCTACCCTGCACAGGACAACACAAGACAAATGGGTATAGAAGTCAGGCACTCAGATATCAGCAGAAGCAAAAGACAAGATTTGGACTCAGACCTACATCTCCAATAGAGAGTTACAAGCAAAAACTCTTCGATACAAGATTTTACACAAGGCATGCCAAATGCCAAACTGGCTATACAGGGCAAGGATTACACAGACTAGTGGAAGATGGAGATGTTCTTCCCCACAAGCCTCACTATACCATATTCTCTGGTCCTGTCTGACTATTGATCAATACTGGAAATCTGTCTGGAGTGGACCCAATGTAGTGGGAGGATTTCTATCCCTAGACATAAAGATCCTACTTTAGCCATGCTGGGTCTACCTTCAGAGGGGAGTTGAATGTCGTTCCAAAATCTGGTCTGGGCAAACCATGTTCTTGGAGCAGCAAAACATGTTCTATGACACTCAAGAGATCCAGAGACACCAAATGCTCAAAAATGGAGAAACCTCGTTGATCTAACTGCTAGGTATGAAAAGGTAGCATGCATAGCCGCAGGGAAAATGGACTTCCATAATAAAGTCTGGGGGGCCTTTCTGGACCAGTTGTGCAAACACTCAATTCACCAGCTTCCAGCAAGGTGAGCTGACTTATACAGACCCCCGTGCTCGTCATCAAATATAGTGCACAACTTTCCCCAATCCTCCCTAAGCACATCACACCCCACTCTGTGCAGCCTCTAGGCCAGTTCTTCAGTATCATGTCAAGTCTACATGGAACAAACAAGGGTGGTGAAGAGCACATAGCATTTATGTTTGTAACCACCCAGTCCTCTGGGGTTACTAGAATCTTATCAGTATTATTGTTAGGAAGATAGCAGGCAGCTGACAGAGAGTTCATTAGGGGCTTCTTACATAATGACATCATTGTTTACTAAGCTAGCCTGAGGGAAGAATAATTAGGTCATTTAAAACTCTCGGAGCAGCATAAGCCACACTGTGTGGACAGCTGCCCTAGGGAGCTTAAAAGGCTCAGTCTGTAGTAGTCAGTTGTGGAATAAGGAGGTGAGAGTGGCAGAATGACTGCCAGTGGGCTCTGAGGAGACAGCCCAGGATTTCTCACCCTAGTGGGGTATCATTTCCAGCTTCTGGTGAAGTGATGGAGACAAGGGTTACAGCAGGATTTCATGATTTCTGCTCCTTGTGAAGTGGAAGGAACTGTTTTTTTCTCAGTGGACTCAAGGGGCAGTGCCCTGAATGTTCTGAGGTGTTTTAAGCTGCCTTGGACAGGACCTGAAAGAAAATGTTTTGATCAGCTACCCAGGAGAGGGCCTTTCTGTGTTTTCATTGTTCCATGCCCTGTGGATGGGACAACTTCTGTAAGTACTGTTCTAGGGGACTATATTCTCCACATTTCTTAGGGGATTCAATAGTCTGGGGTGTGTGTGCCCATAGATAAGGCTGGATCCCACCTGTCAGCACCCCTAGTGTCATCCAAGTGAGTGAAGTACTGTTTAAACTGTGGACCAAAGTGAGTGCTGTTTATTCTCTGGTCACCTTAGTGAGTAACAAGTTGAAGTATGGGACCTCTAGCATTTCAGTGGGGAATGGGGGTTTCAGTTGTGTAACCCTGAAGAATGGCAGAGACTGTCAGTTGGGGCCAAGGGTGGGAGGAACGCCATCTAAGTGCTTACAAGCAGGGCTTCCTGGATCATAAAGGGTACCAGTATTTTTCTTGAGCAAGTAGCCAAGCTGCAGGTTGAGGTGGTGACTGAGTTTCACTAAAATGCACCTGATGTGCAAAGAAGAGTTTTGAATGTGCAGCTTTTATCCACTGAAATAACACTCATGGGAGAATATGTTCATGTGCGTGGCCAGGTGTCCACTAATGCACCTTTTGAGAATTTGGGAAGAAGATGTTCTTTTGTTGTTCATGAACTATACTGCATGCAAGGAGAGTTCTCAAATTGTACCTGTCCAGTATTGACTGACCCTTGGGGGTCCACATCGGCTTTTACTTTCTATCTGTTTAATAAAGCCACATTGCACAATCCCAGTCACTGTTATGGACATTCTGATTATTGCTTCTGGTTGTGTGGATTTATGGGGGCCCCCTCAGCAGGTTAGATCTGGCACATGCCTAGCAGCCTGCACCCAGGACCTGGGTTGTGTTAATTACACAGGGTTCAAGTTGTTTGTTTCTGTACCCCCAACCCCTCTCTTCCTCTAGAAAATGAGCCAGGTATACATCCTAATGCAAAGGTCGGCACCTACCTTTTTGTAAAGTAACTTGATATGTCAGTATGTGGGCACCAGTGTTTCCAGACATGTAATGGGGTGTGTGCACACTAGTTAAAATGTGGCCTGGGAGTTACATGTTAAAAGATGGAAGAGCGAGGCATGCAAATTAATGTTTGTGTGAAACCACGTAGTTATGAGGTACTGGAATCGCATGCAGTTAGAGTCACACAGGAGGCTGATAAAGAAACTTAGTAGCCTGGGGGTGGAGGAGAAGGTGGTGTGCTGTGTATCAAACTGGATAAAAGATAGGAGGCAGATAGTGGTGGTAAATGTCAGTCACCTGGAGTACAGTAGAGTGACCAGTGGAGTACCACAGGGACCAGTACCGGGCCCTGTTCTCTTAAATGTATTCATAAGTGACATTGCAGTGGAACTGGAGGGGAAGGTGTCTCTTTGTTGATAACACAAAAATCTGCAACAAGGTGGACACCAGGAAAGGGGATGAGAGAATGCAAAGAGAACTGGTGAAACTAGAGGAGTTGTTAAGGGAGCAGTAGCTGGTTTTCAATGCCAAAAAGTGCAAAGTCATGCACCTAGTGAAGGGAAACCCAGGAGCTGCGTATAAGATGGGGAGTGATATTTACAGTTGGCAAGCAATAAAGGGATGTTGTTGTGATTATATGTAAAGATTTCAAGGTGACAGGGCAGCAAGTAGGCAAGCAAGATGCTGAGGTGCCTTTGCAGGGAGATCTTTAGCAGGAGAAGGGAGGTAGTGTTTCCTCTGTATTGCTCACTTATGAGATCCCACCTGGAGTACTGTGTCCAGTTCTGGAAGCTGCACTTCCACAAGAACATTGACAGGTTGGATGCATTCCAGAGGAGGGCTACTAAAACGGTGCGGGGATTGCACAAGAAACCATATGAGGAGAGACTTTGGGAGCTCAGCATGCACTCCCTTGAGAAGAGAGTGATACCAATACAGGACAAGATTGAGCCTTATAAGTAACTCACAGTGGTGAACAAGGTGCAGAAGGGGAGTCTCTTAAATATTAGAAGAAGCACCAGAACATGGGGGCATGACATGAAGCTTGAGGTCGATTTTGAGAGGGATGTGAGAAAATACTTCTTCATAGAAAGGGTGGTGGACCCTGGAGTGGGCTGACAGAGGAGATGGTGGGGGCAGAGACAGTGAGGAGCTTCAAGCATGAGAAGGATAAGCATATAGGTATAATAAATAGAGGTAAGGGAGGAGGGTGGGACACCTGTGACCAAACAGAGTCCAGGGTGTAGTTTTAGGCTGGTAAAATAGGGCAGGCTAGATGGGCCTACTGGTCCTTTTCTGCCAACACATGCTATGTTGCTCTGTAGGGTTGAATCAAAGCCAGCTTGATGACGTCTAGCCCTGGATCTCAGCCAAGCACCTATGCAGCACATTGACTACACTGGGTGTCTCAAGCGCAAAAGACAGATACAGTTGCGTATCATCTGCATAACACTGAAACCCAACTCCATACTGTCTAATGAGTCTTCCCAAGGGCAGCATGTGCACATTGAACAACATGGGTGAGATGACCGAGCCTTAGGGCACATCACAGGGGATGACCATGGGGAACAAAGAAGACCTTCCCAGCATCATCCTTTGAGTCCTTCCCCTAGACAGGACTTAAATTTGCAGACGACTTTGCTGGTGAGCCCTGCACACTCCGTCAGTGATCCAAAAACAATCCATGATCCACAGTGTCAAAAGCTGAAGAGAGATCTGGAAACAGAATTGACTGATTTCCTCTGTCTCTCACCTTGAGCAGGTCACTGTGCATTCCGATCAGTGCATTTTCTGTGTTATGTCATGATCTAAACCAGATTGGAGAGGCTCATAGATGTCAAATGCAGTGAGGTGCAACTCGAGCTGCTTTGCAGCCACCTTCTCAATAACCTTCCCCAAAACAGGTAGGTTAGAGACTGGTTGGTAATTCACCAAGATGTTTACGTCCAGAGATGACCTTTACTGGGGGGTTTCACTGGTGCATCTTTCAATGCCATTGAGAAGATACCCTCTGAAATGGAGCACTAGACAGTTTCCATGAACACTGGGTCCAGCTGCCCAGTGCAACTCACCACTGGTCCCATTGGACCTGGATCAAGTTAGGAAACCCATGGGCCCGACCCTGCTGGGCTGTGATATCTCACTTGGTGAGATCCTGGCCCAAATAGAGAACACTGTGTCAAACAAAAATCGAGTGAGCTCCTTATATTTAGTGGGTGAAAATGCCTTCATGGGCTCCAGACAAGCCTGATGTAAAAGTGTGTCTACAGTCTGAAAAAGATTAGCTTGATTAATCCCTCCTGACAGCAATTTCCCTTTATAGAAAACCTGCCTTTTTTAGGGTGCTTGCCCATTTATACTCACCATAGTGAGTAACAAAAGTCAGTTTGTCCTCTGAAGCCCTGTATCTTATCCAGCAATGCTCCAGTCTCCACTTCCTTGCCTTCATTATCATTAGCTCACCATCAAACTATGGTGAGCCAAGGCAAGAAACCAATGCATTTGCATGCATAGGTGCCACAAGATCAAACGCCACCCCAATGGCCCTATTATAGGTCACCATGGCTTCCTCTGATCCCATGGTGCATGTCTCCATCATAACTGATGTGTTCAGTACTGCCAAGAGCCCTTCTTGCCAAAGCCCATGCAAAGGGTGGTACTGGACCAGCTCTACAGGGGGTGAACTACAAGAGTGGCCCTGAAAGGTAACCTGATAACACAATGATCCGACCAACTTATCAGAGCAGATTCATTGTCAGTGATGTTGAGCTCCAGAAAGAATGCCAAATCCAAGGCATGGCCATGTTACCTGGTCACAGAAGTAACAGCTTGTGTAAGGTGCAAGAATTCCATACCCAGGAGGAAATCGTGACCAAAATACAAGAGTCCTTTATTGACAGAAGAGTTGAAATCACTCAGAATAAGCTATATTGGTGACTCCAATAATCTATTGGTGACAAAGCCCATGATTTCCTTCAGGAACTTCCCCTCACATCCTAGAGACCGGTACATGATAAGGATCCTGCAACCAGCCCCTGGGCCCCAATGCATGGCCATGCATTCAAATAACAAGGAATCCCCAACTGGGTGCACCACCAGGTTCAATTTGGATCTAAAACAGGTAGCCACCCCCACCCCCATTGTACATCCTCAGGCAATGCACTGCAGAGAGCCCAGCTGAGATGGCTGACTTCAGTAACAGCCAAGCATCATCACCAAACCAGGTCTCCATGAAGCAAGAATAAGGGCCTCTTTGCTCAGTTACTGAAATCTGGCTTCAATTTATATTTTATTCACTGATTTGATCACTGGGTGGATACACTGGGCCACATGGCTCTTTATAGGCAACACCCAGACATATAACCTACAATAGATATTACACAGATATTACATCACAATATTTTATTTTATTTATTTATTACTAGGATCACAATACCTTTAAACCAGATGTTCTGTTACAAAGGTTCTGTGTCAAGTACAAACAAAGATTGGGAGTAAAATACAGAAACCAGTAATATAGATGAACATAGACGATAACATGAGTTAACAATACGTTAAAAGTACAGTTGTAGCAACTATTTACAATTCATAATTAGGAATGCATTTGTACAGGGTATTTACAAACAGATAGAAAGCATAAATACATAAGAGTAGCATAAATATATATGTGGTACAAGTAGAAGAGGGAAAAGGAGAGTGAGAAAAAGAAATAAAAGCAGACGTCAAGGATATGTGGGAGGAAGCAAGAAGTAGAAGGGTGAGGTGGGCAGCAAGGCTATGGTGTAAGGCAGGGATGAAAGGGAAGGGGAGATAGGAAAATAGGGAGTAGGATGGGGTTGGAAAGGAAAGGGAGGTGTGTAGGAAAAGTAAAGGGCTGTAATGGAGGAAAAGATAGGGAAGAAGAGCGAGAGTAGGGTTGATGCAGTCTAAGGTGACAGTCAATATAGAGTAGGGGTTGAGGGGGTGCTTGCTGAGGTGAAGGAAAAGGAGAGGAGGGTGCTCAGGACAGAGGCTCAAGTCTAGGACAATAGAAGCCAAGCTTGGGGGTTACAAGAGGGCACAGAGAGGTCTATTTGTTACAGGGGGCAGCCGCAACTATTGAGAGAATTCAGGTGCTGACAAAGGATAATTTTAAAGGGACCAAGAGTAGGGTACCTATTGAGCTCAAGGGGGAGATTATTGATCCAGGAAGAGGCTATAAACCTAATAGATCACTGCCCCTGAGTGGTCCAGCATACACTGAGTACATCACAAAACATGTATATCCTTATGTAAATACAAATTCATACATGTATCACAGTGTAAAGAGCACTGGTATTTCACAAGAAGCACATTGAAACCATACATACCAAGTACAATAAAAATGCACATACAAAGAACAACATAAATTATAAACAGAGTGTAAACAAACATCACATGATAATGATGAACAGAATTTGTCTTGTATGAAATAGAGGGTTTTATTGGGAATTATATTATTTGGGCAAGAATTAGGATGAATAGGGGTAAACCATAAGGTGAGAATGAAAATGTTGAAGCCTTATAATACTTTTACCTCATGTTTATATAATCTGCTAATGTATATAAAATTAATTATTGCAAGTTGATCGTAATTACATAAATGTATTGTTGATGTAACTTTAGCATGATAATAAAAATGTAATTGATGAACAAAAAGGCTGTGAAAAATAATAACTTTTTTTTTAAAGTCTATGTACAAGAAAACAGTGTCACGCAGTAGTCTTGATCTTTCAATACCCGTAAGGATATTTGCCTTTAGGAATGAGGACATTTGTTTAGCTGACATCTCCTCCAATTTTTGAAGAGCCTCAATCTTCATGAAAGGCCCATTAACCTCTCTCCAGCCCAAGATGAGCTTTGTCATTTTGTCCCCAAGTTTCTGTAATGGCTTGAGTTTCTTGAGGATGTCCATATGAAGTAGATCAAGGTTGTGTGTTCTGTGTTGTTGCAAAAGTTCATTGTTCAGCTTCAGTTCCCAGTTTACTTTTTCTTCCCTTTCCAAAATGGCCTGCTCTTTGGATTTATTCTTCAATGTGTAAAACGTTTCCCTCCATCACAAGGGCTGGAGGGCTCCGAATCTGCATTGGGTGCACTATTTTCTGTTTGCAGAGGCTAGTGGTGGAGGTTCTGTGTGGCAGTGGGAGGAGACACCTTGTACCAGACCCATGTTGTGTTGTTGTTGACTCTTAACTGTTTTTTTTTTCTTCATAGTGGTTTAGGGCTAATAAGGTTTTTGCCTCCAGCTCTTTGTGACGCTCCTTTAATTTTATTATTTCCAGCTGGCAGTTCTCCACCTTCTTCTCTGACTTTGAAGTGTCCAGCTGCAGCATTTCTTTTGCCTCACTCTGCATACTGACATCAATCTTCATTGGCCTCTGTATTATGGAAGGATCTAAACTCTCCATATCTGGAAGTAGATTCCATACATGCCCTTTAGTTGTGGGTGGGGTTTCCTCTTGTTCTGTTTTGTTCTTCTTTGTTGGCAAGTTGGAATTCGGCTCCTGCTCTTCCCGAGGCACTACCCCAGGTAGAGGCATTGAATAGCTATTTTACCATCCTGTTTCTTTAGTTTAGTTTAGTTTATTGTTCTAGGAATTATTACCTTTGAGCCAATGGCTCTTTTACAAATGTTCCACGTCATCAATGTACAAACAAACAAGACATGTTACATAGAATGGTCAGCAAATTATAAAGGTTTCAATAAGTCAGTATAAGTATAAAAACAAAACATTGGAGGAATGGTCAAGGTGGGAAGGGTAGGAGGAGATATGGGGAGGGGAGCAGACTTAGAGTAGTTAGAGGTACTCAGATGTCTTTGTCAAGAAAGGAGCAGAGGAGGAGGATGAAAAACAGTAAAAACAGCCATGAGGGAAGAATCATTAGTCAAGGCAGTCACAGGAGCTAGAGGCTGAGAGGTGAGAGTAAAGCATAGATTTGAAAGCTCCTAGTGATGTGGAGGATGTAATGAGCTAGCTCAGGACATTGTACCAGCTGGGGGCACGATAGGCAAAAGATCTTTGGCCCTGTGTGGTCCGGCATCTGGGGACCTGGAGAGACTGGTGTTCCGATCTTCTGGTGGGATGGATACTGGTATTTGGGCAAAGTAGGTCTTGGATACTAGGCAAAGTGTGGCCCAAGATGGATTTTTTTGCTATCAAGCATGTGAGGTACCTTATGCGATTTGAGAGTTGCAACCATCCTGTTTCAGTGTAGAGCTCACATGTATGAGTACGTCTTTGCGCTCCAGTGAGCAGCCGACAGGCCTTGTTTAGGGTGGTTGTGATGCGCCTTAGTGCAGTGGTAGTGGCAGAGCCATAGATAATTAAGCCATAGTCTATGATTGAGATGACAGAGCTTTGGATAGCAATCCTCAACGCAGCTTGGGTAAGGAATTGCCGGTTTCGGAACAGGATACCAATGCCCTGGTTCACCGTTTTCACTGTGTTATCAATGTGGGTTGCAAAGGTAAGACCTTGATCAAAGGTGATTCCAAGGTATTTAAATGTTGACACTTGTTCAAGGGTATTTCCTGGGTATGTTTTGATAGTAAGTGGAATTTGTCTTGTTCTGTTTTGTGGACTGGAGAAAAGCATGGATTTTGTTTTTTGGTGATTTAGGACCAGCTTGTGATCTAGAAACCACTTTTCAACATTGGAGAAAGCAAGTTGCAGGCTCTGGAGTAAGGGTTTTGGGTCCTTATGAGAGGAGAGAGTCACGGCATCATCAACATAAAGGATTATTTGTTCCGGGCAGGATTTGGGGAGAGAGTTTAGGAAAAGGCTGAAAAGGAGGGGGCCTAGGATTGACCCCTGTAGAACACCTGAGAGGACCGGTTTTGAGTCTGAGAGAACTTCTGAGACTTTTACTGATTGAGAGCATCACGCCAGGTAACTTTTAACCCAGACACCTGGTCCTTCCGAAAGCCCAAGACTGTGTAGTTGTATGATAAGTAAGTCATGGTGAACAGTATCAAACGCCTTTGTTAGGTCAATGAAAACAGCTCCGGTTTGATATCCTTTGTCAAAGGCAGTGTGAATTTCTCCTGAGAATTCCAGTAGAGCGGTCAACGTACTGTGTCCTTTCCTAAATCCATGTTGCTGCAAGCAGAGTATGTTATACTTATGCAGGTAGTCTGAGAGTTGGTCAGCCACAATGCGTTCGAGGGCCTTGGAGAGGGGTGGAAGTATAGATATAGGCTGATAGTTTCCTGGTAGGGACTTGTCACCACTTTTGAACACTGGTGTGACTATAGCAGACTTCCATTTGCTGGGAAATTGACTAAGGCAGAGGGAGAGATTGAAAATTTTGGTGAGTGGGTGCACTACCTCTTCCAGGGTAAGGGACAGAATTTTAAAATCAATAGTATCACTGCTTGCTCTGGATTTAGAGATAGCCTTTTTTATATATTTGTAGACTTCATGTACCTTAATTATTTTGAAGTGGAAAAGTGATTGGTCAGATGAGGCAATAGGAGATTGTGGTTTTGGCGAGTCCATGTCAGAGGAGAAGTCCAGCGGGAGGACCCCACCAAGGTTAGTGAAAGTTTTATTTAAGGCCTTTGCCATGACCATAGGGTCTAGGGTAGTGGTTCAATTGACAGTCATTATTGTGGGAGAGGATTTGTACTGCTTACCTGTGATATTTTTGATGTTGTCCCAGAATGATCTCACTTCACCCCAGGAGTTTGTGAGGGCATTTTTGAAATAGGAGCTCTTCATTAGTCGGATTTGTTTGGTACATAGATTTCGAACCTGTTTATACTTCTGAATATCCATCAAGGAGCCTGTGGCTCTGGCTATGGCTCAGAGGTGGTCCCGAGCTTTGAGTTGGGCCAGTAGTTTGGCCATGAGCCAGGAATTTGAAAGCGCTTTGAGTTTACGCTTTTTTACTGGTGAGTAGGTGTCACAGGCAGTGTTGAAAGTTGTGATAAAATAATCTAGGGCTGTGTCAACATCTAGAGTATAGTATATTGGGGACCAGTCTTGCTGTAAAAGACAGGTCTTGAGCTTAGTAAGGTTTCCATGGGGTAGCACTTTGCTTGATATGGTTTTTGGAGGTGGTTTTTGGAACTTATTTGTCCAGGTACAGATCATAGGGGAGTGGTCACTGAGAGAGTCCTGGAGAACAACTGTGTTTTTTTATGCAGGCTGGGTGGCTAGCAAGGATCCAGTCAATGAGAGTGCAAGTTCCAGTTTTGTAGTTTTTTCTAGTGGGGGAGCTCACCATCTGCGTTAGATTAGCTGCTAGGATAGCATCCTTGAGGGTCCCAAAGTCTGATGTGAGCCAATTTATATTAAAGTCACCAAGGAGAAGGAGCTCGGTGTCAGGTGGTTGCAATCTTACAAATTCAAGAACAGTCTGGAGGCTGGACCCTGGATCTTTAGGAGGGCTATAGACAGCGGCCACAGTAATCACTTTATTTGGGGCACCAAATAGTAGCTTGACAGGGAGAAATTGCACAGAGGAGTTTGTGGTGGAAAAGCAGACAGGGTGGCTAGAGAGGTTGTTCTTAATGTAAATAGCACAACCCCCTCCCCTTTTATTAGTCCTGTCCAGTCTGAAAATATTGTAGCCTTGTAGTGGGATGGCATGGTCCAGAGTGCTTGGTGTCAGCCAAGTTTCAACAATGGCTAGTATGTCAGGATTGTGTTGACTGGCAAAGACTTGAAGGGATGCCAGTTTTGGAAGGAGGCTACAGATATTTAAGGTGGCAATGGTGAGACCCCCCCTCCATTTTTGCTAGATTTGTGTCCCTGGTAGAAACAGGGCCAGGGTTTGGATGGACACTTCCTGACATCAGAAGGAGGAGGAGCAGGAGTTTAAGGGACATCTGCTGCAGCTCATAGTTTGACATGTATTGCCTCTGTTTCTTGTTAGCTTGAGTACAGTGTAGTCATTTACTGTCCTAGCACAGAGTAATGGCTAGGAATAGGTGTCGATTTGTTAACTTTCCAGTGGCGTGAGCTGTCATTTGCACCCAGTCATTTGTAGAAAGGTGCCACAGGTGAGGGTAGTGAGGATTTGCCATGTTGCCAGGTTGCTGGTATTGAGCTTGAATGGTTAGTGTGAGAGGTAGAGGAGTCTGCAAATGTTTACAGTAGCAAGGGTGAGTGTTCCTGAGTGACTCATGGTGAGCTTCTGTGGACCAGAAAACTGATTGTTACTGTAGATCAGAGACCCAGAAAGTGTTAAATTCCTGAAGGTGATGAACGTTAGCCTAGGGCATATGCAGGATGTAACAATCCTTTGTTAGAATCTCCCCTTTGTTCTCCAAATCAGTTGTGAATAGACCTGAAAGACAAGCACACATCCTTTAAGAAGTCAGACGGAAATGTGGATTCAATGCAGCACTCCACAACCCAGAAACTTGTATAAACGATTTACTGACCTCACTTTTGCTTTTTGATGTCTTCCAAAAAGTTGATTTATGATGAGAATGCCTGGACCTGGTGGTGATGTTTTGTAGTTTCTTAGTCCAGGAAATGTTCATAGATGTTATGTCCAAGAATGGTCCAGTTCCTCCAAGTAGAAACACATGAAAAACCACAAAAACTAAACTACTGACAGAGACAAACACAAACAGCCAGTTTCTGTCCTGCTGTTGACAGAACCCAGGTCAGCCCCCTCAGAGTCAAATAAAGGAGAGGTGGACCTCAATGGCCCTGGGAGGCCACCAGGATAGCCACAGCTACAGTCCCACTGCCAAGTCCAGGGAGGTTTAGCATTCGCTGTACATAAGGATCAGGGAATCATAGAAAACTTTCAAAATCAATTTTCTGTTCAATTTAGATTTTATTTGATCTTCCAGTCTGGCCATTACAATAAATAAACAAAATAAGAAATATATAGATTTTAAAATCAATCAAAGAAATCAAATTATACAATTAGTTTGCTTTTTAGTCATGCCCAGTTACAAAAGAACAAATATAATAATAACACAAGAAAAATAAATGAAGAGTAAGAAAAGCTGTGAGAGACAGAAAAGAAACACTAATGAAGTTTTAACCAGTGGCAAATGATCGACCAATTTTTAAAATCATGTAAGGCTGGACATATAGATTATTTAGCCCAATTAATTTAGGATGGTGACTTCCTCTGATGCAGCAGTCATGGTCTTAGCTGAATTTTAATAAAGGACTGGTACAGAAAGATTGGCTTCCCTAAGAGTACAATTAGTGACACTGAAATTATACCTGAGAATGTATCAGCACCCGGCCCTCCACATGGGTCAACACCAGATCGCGACTGAGATTTCCCTTTTTCTGTGAATTTTATGTCTAGCTAGTTAGTCACACATTATGGCAAACTGTTTTGTTTCCCTTATCTTTATGTGACTATCATATATACCATTAAAATAATTATCTAAAATTACAATTACCTATACCCTTATTGTAATTTTGATGACCTTTCTGCATATTCAAATTATTTAATGTTATATTCTAATTGGTACTGAACTTGAGAGTGTGTGCATTTAAGAGTGGTCCTTAGAGATAATTCGTTACATAAACAGAACCTATTGTTGATTCTATGATGTCTTGTAATTAGATATTACATGCATTTTAAAACTTTTAATATAACTGTACAAGTTGGTACTATTTATGAACCTTGTATTTTAAAATGTTTTGAAATGTTCTTGTGAAGGCAAAAAGCTGAACAATAAATTTGAAACTTGAATTTGAAACTTGATGCTTCCAATGATTTTGTAGCCTTCAATAAACAGCACTGCATGTCACAGAGGGCTAACCTACTGGATGCTGAAATTGCAGCTTCCATAATGCAGGGATCACAGGAGCTGGAGAAGATGAGCAAGGACAAAGATGACCAAGATAAGGAGGTTAAGGGCGGCACCAATGACCCCCGAAGAGATCCAGATTTTTGTGAATGATACAGCTCTTCTTGGAGTAACATGCTGTCTCTGAGGAGGATTAGAAAGTATTTTATGAAATAGATATATGCAACAAGGACAAGGTGTCCCTGCTGAATTGATGATAGATCACAATAAAGGAACTGCTTGTGAAAAAGTAATGAAACCCACTGAAAAAAAGAAACAAACTATAAAGTACTGCAACAATAAAATACTATTTGATTTCTAAACTACTGATTAACATAAAGGAAAGTGCTGCATGCTCATAGACTTCCCCTGGAGCAAAGTGCAACATGATAGCGTTTCAAATAATGTTTTAACTGTTCTCAACAGGTTGTGTTACCTACAATAAAAGTAAACATCAAAGCATGATAAAAATTGAAGTTTTTGCCTTTTTTTCCAATATGCTCAGATAAGCTTATAAAGCATAGCAAGAGGGGTATTAACTTAAAGGGGTTACACTGTGTGTATCAAATCTTAGTATTACCTGTCCTGTATGGGTGTGATTATCTATATAACCAAAATATCATGGGAGTGGGGGTAGTCCTTGAAAAGATATGTGGTACACCTCAAAACAGAATTCATGTACCTTTACATGAACAGGTATGCATATATTTTGCAATGTGAAAGAATACAACCTCATCATTGTGTGTTACCATGTCAGAATACCAACATTTTTTATATTATATATTAACAAATATGTATTGAATTACTAGTACAGCTATGCTTCTGACTTTAAATCACCAAAATAGCAAACTGTTGTCAGAGCCAGCATGGCTGCATTAAGCAATTTACACCACGCATGAAGAGCATGGAGCTCAGGGGGGAAAGTTCTCCATTAAGACGGAGCTCACGAAAGAGAAGTGTGCCATGTTCAAGATGGCTGCTGGAGTTCACACATGCACACTGGGACATGGTGGCCACCATGGGCATGGCGACCATTTCTGCCATGAGCTCTGTGAGCATACATGACAAGAAACGTGAGTACTGCATTAAAGTAGTGCACCCATGGGGGGGCTACTGTGCTGTGGAGGGGAAATGTAGCCACAGAGGGCAGGGGCAAGGGAAATGCCACACACCACCACCAACAAGATGTGCACTGAGGCAAATGACTACATCACTGTAAGAGAAGACTGGAAAAGAATCTGGTCACAGTCCCTTCTCTCTCCTACAGTGATAGCAAAACACCTGCAGAGTTCTGCCCATCCAGCCATTAAAATGAATACCTACTGTGCAACTAATCCAATTTCAACATGCAATAGCACATTAAAAAAATGTGTTCACTACCTTAAGGAATTATTGTAGTTTAGTTAGGAAGTATTATGTATTGCCCTTTAAAACAGCAATGCAACAAAAAATGTTTTTCCAGAAAAGCTGGTGTCTGCTACATTTGATAAAACTATTTTTTAGAACACATGTCAAATCTAATTTTTAGGTAGCTGCTATGCTGGGCACTAAGAGATTTCTGTTTTCTCAATCCTAACCCACATAGGACAAAGATCCTTTGTATACTTACAGTAGCTGCAATGTTGTGCCCGGATTAAGGACTGATAAACCCTGGCACCTTTAAACTACCCCTAAAGGATCCTCTCCTGGCCCCAGATGTGGAAACCTCTGGCTCAATACCCTGGCCCCCTCACTATTAGGATGAAGGCTGACCGGTTTAAAAAGGCCCTTATCCCACCAAAAAGCACTCGTCTCCCATGAAGTGTAGACCCTCCTTGGCGTACCACACTTCCAACCAGTTGCTAAATTGGAAGATTTTCAGCTTCCTCCTGTAAGTGCTGCATGAGAAGCTTAGAGAAAGTCTCAATGCCAGTCAACCCCTTAAGCATCGAACCCAATATCCTGAAACTAGATTTTACAGCTCTTAATAGTCTACTTACCAGATCATTCTTCCCAAGCTGGAGAATAATATCTGACATAACGGCCACTTCCCTAATCAACCCCTCTGTCCTGGTCAGTAGTACCCTATCTGCTGTCACCCATGGTAGACAGCCTACCACCCATCACTTGTGGCTTGAAGCACAGACCACAGACTCAGCACCCTTAGCACTTGGGAATGTTGATCTATTAAATGGTATCTCTGTTATTATTCTCTCACCTTTTCACTTAGATTGAGTATGTCCTCAAAGTGCTCCAAAGTCCAGAAGGGTGCATTATACAGTAAAAAACTAGTACTACAAAATCGAACAATTCCTGCACAAGGGACAGGACCCTCATGCTTGTTCAGAATTACAGTCACTGAATTTTCAATCACTTTTTATTTCAGGCATCTGCTGTGTTTTGTTTGAAACTCGGATGGGCTGTCTGGAGAAAGAGATCCCAACTGAAGCACAGGACTTCATAGATTCAATTGCCTACATGTTTAAGAACTCCATTTATGCAACCATCCTGCCTAAATGGACCCGGAGTATTCTCCCATTCTGGGAGCGCTACCTGGAGGGCTGGGACACCATGTTCACATATGGTGAGTTGGGAATAAGGGGAGCGGGTCCACTCGATTAGTTTATGTATGCATTTATTTATTTATTTTTAAACTTTTGGTAACCAGGTGAGCCATTGGGCCAGAGTATATGCTGCAGGACTGAACTGGCATAGAAGCACACAGACAATATAGAAAACATTCCAACAATACAGAGGCTAGAGATGGTGCTATACAGCATCAGAGACCCCGGCAGAACATATACTTATACTGTGTAGCTATTTATTATACTGCAGGCAATCCAGCTTCAGCCATGGAGGATGGTCAGGTTTAAATATCTTCCACAGGTTTTCCAACATAGGCCAGTGGAGTTCTCTTGGTGTTAGAAGCAGACAGGGCCCTCTGTCACATCGTAGAGTTATTAGACACCCTTGAGGATCAGGAAGATCTAGAGGAAGGGAGGGAGGGATAATGGTCCAGTAGCTAGAGGATCTTACTTATCCCATACTGTATGCCAGATTAAAACTACCTGGCAACCCCACTTTCATGGCAGCAATCCCTAAGCTCTGAAATGCTATGCTGAGACTGAGCTGTGATGTCCCCTCCACCAATCCATTCAAGACTAGGCTGAAAACCTGGTGTTTTAGCTGGGCATTTAAGCATGACATAGCAGTCTATGAACAGAAAAAATCTCAGGGTCTATAAAGTCTGTTTGGTTCCTGCCTAAGTCCCCACCAGTCTAGTACTAGCAAGTCCTTATGGGGAGCCTCCTCCAGAAGTTCCACATGGCCAGTCCCATTTTCCCAATGTGTACTGACCCTTCCCCTAGTCATTTTCATCAGTTCCATGTGCCTATTCCACCATCTCTAGAAACTAGCAACCATCTTTACCTGTATATTGACCTGATCTTCTGATAGACTGTTCCATTATTTCACAGCTCTCAACCCTGGAAGATGTTCCTCCTCATGTCCCTCCTAAATTTTCCCATCAGTTTAAAGTTGTAATCCGTTATAATGTACTCCTCACTAAGCCTAAACAGTTACTGGTTGTCTTCCCTGTTTAAATCCTTCAGCTATTCAAAGGTTTCAGTCCTGTCCCCCTTCTCTCTCCCCTTGCCTCCAGGGAGTACATTTTGATGTTGCCAGTTTTACTCATTGGTTTCCCCCGATGGCCATTAATCAGTTTGGTCACTCTCCTTCAGATAGATAGATAGATAGATAGATAGATAGATAGATAGATAGTTAGATACTTTATTTATATAACGCTCCTTTCCATGGACTCGGAGAGCTTCACAATTAATATCATACAACATTTTATAAATATACAAAAATACAATTAAAATCAGCAATAATATCCAATCAAACATAACTCAATTATCTAAAAATTAAAGCCTGGTTAAATAAATATATTTTTAAACCTTTTTTGAAGGTATCCACACAGGGTGCCTCCCATAGCTGTTTAGGTAATAGATTCCATGGGGTTGGTGCAGCCACCAAGAACACTTGATCACACAAGTGGCACAACCTCACCCTAGGAATATCCAAGAGACAACCCTCTGTGGAACAGAGAGCCAGGGATGGGCAGTGAGGCACAAGGTGCTCTTGCAGGTAGATTGGTCCCCCTTCATGTAGGGCTTTATAGGTCAGTAACCCGATCTTGAAGGCAATCCTCCACCTAACTGGCAGCTGGTGTGATATGATCATACTTACGCACACCCATCAATAATCTTGCCACCACATTCTACACCAGCTGCAGCCAGAGGAGGTTACCTCCAGATAGCCCTAGGTACAGGGTATTGCAATAATCCAGTCTGAATGTTACAAAAGCATGTAGTAGTGAGGCTAGGTCCTTGGGGGGTAACAGGTTCCAAATCCGGGCAATGTTCCTCAGATGATAAAATCCACTCTTAACAATGGCCAACACCTGAGAATCAAGTGTCAGGTCACTGTCAAGGATCATGCCCAGATTCTTCACACAATCAGATGGCATCAGTGGCACCTCCCAGTACAAGACTAGGCAGTCTCCACAAACCCCCAAATCCGGCCCCCCTACAGTGACCCAGGTCTACCACCAGCACCTCTGTCTTGTCTGGGTTGAGTCTCAGCCAGTTATGGGACATCCACATCTGGATCTCAGACAGGCAGCTGTTAAATACAGAGTTCACCATCTGGTTACTTGGAGCACAGGATAGGTGTAGCTGTGTATAATCTGCATAGCAGTGAACATCCAGCCCATACCACCTGATAATGTCTCCCAATGGCAGCATGTACACTGTGAACAATAAGGGTGACAAGACCAACCCCTTCGGAACACCACAGGTAAGAAGCTTAGGTCTAGATGAGGCCAACCCCATCACTACCCTCTGCAGTCTACCTTGTAGGTATAACCTGAACCATTTGATGACCTTACTGGACAAGCCACACCAGAACCACAGTCGGTCAAGTAGCACCTCATGGTCCACAATGTTAATTGCCGCTGAGAGATCCAGGAGGACCAAGATGGAATGCTCTCTCCTGCCTCTCACCATTAGGAGATTATTAAGCACCTTCACCAGGGCAGTCTCCGTACTATGCCCAGCCCTAAACCTGGATTGGAACAACTCATATTTGGAGGAGGAATTCAGACGTTCCCCTAGCTGACTTGCCACCACTTTTTCCATAACCTTCCTTAAAAATGGGAGATTAGAAACCGGTCTGTTATTGGTGAGACCATCCGGGTCCAATGAGGACTTCTTTAATAGGGGTCTAACCAAGGCCTCTTTCAGGGCTGATGGAAAGGAAGCACCGATTTGCAGGCGGTTCTTGTCCTTTTCTAGGGGAAGGTTCCAGAGCTGCATGCAAAGTGCTCCCCATGCAGCCTCACTAAGGACCTGTGATGGTGTAAAATAAATCCAAATGTACCTAGCAACCTGCTATCTTTCCCATTTATCTTGATGCACTAGGCTGAGATCTGGCAGCTATTGCTTGTTATAACACCTTGGTTCTTCTCCTCTATGGTCTGTTCAATTCTTACATCCCACATCCAATATTTACTTCTTTAATTCCTCTTCCCTAAGTGCATAACCACGCACTTTGTGATTCAGTTGTCAAATCTTGGACCATGATTCCAATTTATCAAGTTCCCTTTCCAAGTCCCTTATGCCCCCATCACTATCTACCCTGCCGCCTATCTTAGTGCCATCTGCAAATAGACACACCTTGCCTTGTTCCCCTTCTCCAGTGTTACAAAAGAACCAATTAAAGAGTACCACACCCAGGAATGACCACTATGGCACCACACTAATTACCTCTCCAACCTCTGAGTTTGAACCACTTAGTAATGCCCTTTGAGTTCTACCCCTTAGCCAGTTCTTCACCCACCTTGTGACTTTTTCCCCAACTACTACAACTCCCAATATCTTTACTAGCATTTTGTGGGGCAGAGAGTCAAGGGCCCTGCTAATGTCCAGTACAGAACATTCAGCACTTGGCCCTTATCTTTCACCTGAGACCTGGCACTGAAGAACTGCTGTGAGGTCGTCTGACAACAGGACCTCCCCTTTACAAATTGTGGCTAATTACTCTCCTGGAGACCTCAAGATTTCTGGAAGTTGACCAGCTCTTCCTTGACTATAGACTCAAGAAGCTTCCCCACAATGAAAGTCAGGCTAACCCGACTACAGTTCCCCAGATATCCCCCATCTCCACTCTTGTGCAGAGAGACTACGTCCACCACCCTCCTGTTGCTGGGACTACAACCATCTCAACTGATTAATTAATTAGAAACATAGAAAATGGTGGCAGAAAAAGACTGATGGTCCAGCCAGTCTGAACATAGTTCCCTATAAAACCCTGTAACCTATCGTCCATACCAGGTTATAGTCCTTCCTATCCACCCCCCATTCCCCTCCCTGTTACTGTCACCCTGAGTAATGACCATACTTTTCACTCTTTCCCAACTGTGCTTGAAACCATTAATGGTTTTGGCACCCAATTAGGTCTGCCTGGGGTGCTGCCAGAGCCTGCCTCACCTTCTGAGCAACCTTGGGTGCATCTCATCTGGACCTAGAGATTTACCTACCTTAAGCCCATTTAGACCCTTGAACCCCCGTTCGTCAGTGATAATCCTCATTGTCAGTTTTGTTTCCCTCCAGACTGTGATACTAAACTCCAGCAGTGGCCCTCCTTCTGTTATTAGAAAGACCGAGCAGAAGTATTCATTCAGAATATCAGCTTTTTGACCATCTTCATCCACCCATTCCTCCCTTTTGCAACCTATAAACTCCCCTTAGTTCTTTCTCTTTTCCTTGATATTCCTAAAGAAGGCTTTATTGTGATTCCCCATCCCTTCTACAATTTTAAACTTCACCTCCACTTTTGCTCTTCTCTCTGGCTTACTAGATTTCTTTGCTTTGCTGAGGTACAGCTCCCTGTTTTGTTCCATCTGTTCAGCCTTGTACCTCTGATGGTTGATTTCTGGCATCCTCTCTACCTATTCAATGTGTGATTTGCTCAACCCTGGCTTTATAAATTTATTTAATTATTTTTAGAGGGGCTCCAGGCTGTGACCAATATCAACAAAACAAATGAAGTCCAGCATGCCCCCACTCCTCCAAACTGCCCAAACAGGCCTGTAATGGAGGATTTTTCAACTTTATATCCCAAATAGGGGCCCTTAGTTATTAAACTTTGGCCAAAATGTGAACAAGCCAAACCACTCCATCAAAGTGGCCCCAATCGGTTTGGTCCTGCACTTTAAATAATAATTCTTACCTACCCTAGGCATCCCTTCAGTACATCAGCATTTCCCTGTTTAATACATTCCCACTTGCTCTCTATCTATATTAGTAGACAAGACCCCTCTAGCCTTTACCTTAACTCCTGTGCCATCCTAGAATCCAGGACCAATGTTTGGGATGTTTACCTTTGTTTCTAGACTTCTATCTTTGCGTTTTCAAGGCTATGTCAAACCATACTGTGTTGTTGTTGTTGCTTGTCCTGAGTGGATCCTGTACTGCTAAACCCCCTAATACTATCCTGGTTGGTAAGAGTAGGCCAAATATGGTCCCATTCTCAGTCTGCTCCTTCACCTGCTGAGTTAAGAAACAGTCCTGGAAGATAGCCACTGGTTCCAGGTGCTGTATATACCAGGAATGCTCCAGTCCACAACTGGCAGATCAGCCACCTAGAAGCAAAACCTTCCTCTAGCTGCTGCCTTCTCTGTTTTATTGATAGGTCCCCATCCACTTCTTCAGACTGAATAGGGGTCTGTAGATTACTACCATGTGGACAGCCTTGTGCTCCAGGTCTCACCTGGAAACAAGCTTGACTTAGTGTGCTTTTCCTGGTTAAACATTTCTCCTTTCCATTTCCCTTTTCTTTCATCAGTCATCAGCTGAGGTCATAATGATTCAATACCACCCTATCCTCCTTTGTCATTAACCTCCACCACAATAATTTTGTCCCTAATGCAGTTCTGTACAGTGCAATCCCTTCTTGCCCTTTTCCAAGTTCCTCCCAATATTGCATCCCTGTCATTGTTGAGTGCTGCCCAGGTTTCTGTTATTGCCATTACGTTTGGGCTGCATTCTGCTGTCAGTAGTCATAGATCTCTCATTTTATTACCACCTTACTGAAAAAATGTAAAGTTCAGACTCACCTTGCATGATTTGCAAGAATAACATACTGCAGGTAAATGTACTTAGTGTCAAAATTACTTTTAGTTCTTTGCATTTCTGTGCAAGAATTTTATCCGATTCACAAACTATCATTTTTTCATATGAATAAATACAATCTTTTGCAAGTGTACACAAGGTTTTGCAAGCTTACAATATAAGTTTTAGCACTAGCCGAGAAATCTGCAAGTTTAAAATGCAACGTCTACAAAATAATTATTTCTTGACTAATGTAAGCACCAGGGCCAGGATTCTCAAAAGCTTTGCCTGGGCACAAACCCAGTTTGCCTGGAGCAAACTGGGCTTTGTGAATAGTTAGATTCCACAAAGCCCAGTTTGCCCCACAAACTGGGTTTGCACCCGCAAAGTTGTGAAGGGGCCACAATGCAAATGAATGAGAGGGACCTGCATAGTCTCGCAGTCCCATTCATAAGGTTTTGCTCCTTGCAAGAGCCTTTGCAGAGGCCCTTGAGTGAAGCAAAGAACTGTTGAATGAAATCTGGTGATAATCCGCATGACCCTAATGGTTGGCAGAGGTACTGCAGCCCCCACCCCTCCCCGCGGTCCCTGATCTCCCATACGACTTGAATAAATAACATTTCCATAGTGTAGTGTCCAACCTCAGTTCCCGATCTCCCACACAACTTGAATAAATAACTTTTCTATAGTGTAGTGTCCCCCCAGTCCCTGATCACCCACCCAGCTTGAATAACTAACTTTTTTCATAGCGTAGTGTCCCACCCCAGTCCCTGATCTCCCACCTGACCATTACAAATCATGTTTCCATAGTGTAGTGGTTCCACCTCGGTCACTGATCGCCATCCCCAAATGAAGCAATACCCAGTCCCTGGTAGTCTAGTACCCTTTCCCCCTCACTGGTCACCGATCGCTGTCCCCAAATGAAACAGTACCCAGTCCTTGGTAGCCTAGTTTCCTACCCTTCCCTGATCACTGATCACCATCCCCAAATGAAACAGTACTCAGTCCCTGGTAGTCTAGTGTCCTTCCCCCATCCCTAATCACTGATCACCATCCCCATATGACAAACACATATTACCTGGTGGTCTGGTGGCCCCTCACCCTCACAGGTAAGCACCTGCCACCCCACTACCCCCATCCTGACTCCCATTCAAAGAGCAGCACAACTCTTCTCTCACTTCCATGGCTGCCTACCAACTGAGCTATGCACTCATTTATAACCTAGTTAGTGGGTAGCTGTGGAGGTGAGAGGGGGGCTGTGCTGCTCGCCGAATGGGAGTCATGATGGCAGGGTGAGCGGGGTCATGGGTGTTTACCTGAGAGGGTAGGGAGTGGAGGGGGCCACAAGATCACCAGGTAATATATGTTTGTGATACAGGGACAGTGATTGGTGACCTGGGAAGGGGAGGAACACTAGGTTACCAGCGACTGGGTATTTTTTTTCATTTGGGGATGGCAATCAGCGAGGACCAGGGTGGGAAACTATGCTATGGAAAAGTTATTTATTCAGGTTGGGTGAGAGATCAGAGACCAGGGTGGGACACTATGCCATAAAAAGTTATTTTTTCAAGTCAGGCGGAGTTTGGGAACTGGTTGACACTACACTCTGTAAAATGTTCACGATATCAAGTGGAAGATCAGAGGGAGCAGGACACTACAGTATGGTAAAATGGTTATTTATTATGGAACAGTGATTGGGCAGGGGCACTATATCAGGGGACTGCAGCTGTGTGGAGCATCAGCTTTCTTTCTTCTGGTTGGCTGTAGGGGCAGCGCTACTGTGCTTCCTGGTTGTTTTCCTGGGACAGCTCTGCTCCTGCCTGCCCCTATTCACAGTCAGATAGCGTGCCATTCAATCCAACTGTGAATAGCTCCATTGCCCATCAGCCCAGCTGGGAGGTGCAGCACAAACGTTTGTGCGCACTTTGCATTTTTTTTGTGAATCTTGGCCCAGATTTATTTCTGCACTATTCTCACAAACATGTATACTGTTTGTAAGAGTAGTGTAAACAAAATTCTGTGCTTACACTAGTCAAGAAACATGCAGGCATGAAATGTAGTGCTTAAGGATGAATGACACCTTGTACAAATTATGCAAGGAAGATAGATCTATTTTGTGTATATAGGTAAGAATGCATCTCTTCATAGTGTTAATAGAAATCTTTAGGTACTTGAGCTGCAAAAAGTCAGATGCACCTCAGTAAAAGCTTTTTAAAAATGCACTTTTTTGCTACTAATCTTCTAGCATATATTTTTATTCGATTTCTCCTTCCTATCAATACTGAGGAAATTTGTATGAAAGCAGGGTCTTATCCCTTACAGTTATCTACCTTTGTTTCTTATTCCCACTTGAATTCATATCCTCTATAGCTACATCATGATTAGTCATGGTAATGAGTGATGCGCAAGTACAGTACAGTATTATGATCTCAGGTGTACATTACGTTAATACTGATGTGTAGACCATTCTTGGAGTTGTAAGAGTGGTCTTGTGCATTTAAATCAAACATATTGGGAACAGAATTAAGACATTTCATTTTAAAACATGCAAGAAATATGTAACAATTGTTCAAGATTATTGTTTGCATATCTGTTTAAATACTTTTTGGCAAGGCACTTGAACAGCATTATGTCAGTTGTTCAGTAGGTTGTATACCTTCCTCTAGAGCTAGGAGGATGTAGGTTCTAGCCCATCATCAGGATTTAAAATCAGTTTTGTAGTGCTGTAACTAGAGATGCAGCGATTTTAAATCTGCAGGTGAAGTGAACAGAAGTGGCCACTTTACCTTGGCACTGCTACACAGAGTTCCCAATAGGAAATGCTCACTTCACCTTATTATTATTGCTTTGCATTGTCATTCCACCATAAATGCAAAGTAAGGCAGAGGACAACAATATTGGCAGCATCCCACCCACGCAGTCAACAGAATGAATGTGCATCCCCAAAGTGCTACTGTCTTGTGTCCAGAAAACTCCCCAGTGCTGACGAAGTGAAATGAGAGGTAACAAGAAATGCAAAGTCTCCAAAATTAATGGCACATTCAGTCATGTGCACAGTGATCAGGTTACACACATTGTCAATAGAATTAATGTGCATCCCCAAAATGCTACTGTCTTGTGTCCAGAAAATTCTAGCTGACGTAAGGAAATGAGAGCGAATAAGAAATTCAATCTCCCAGAAGTAATGGTGCCATGCAAACACACAGACAGATTAATTTTGCATTGCACACTCAAGGGATGCATATGAAAAGGCACAACAACAACGAACCAGTGCTTACAAGTGACAAATCCAAATCTGGAAAGGGCACATTTTGCCAGTTGGGGGATTAGTGTATGGCAGTAACAATCCTCTACCAATAAAAATACCACAAAGCAGTATAAAAAATTAACGCAGGTGTGGTGAATAGCAGGTTCACACTGCTGCAATTACTTGCAACACAATAAAGGTGTCTGATTTAATGGCACACATCGTATACACACTCACAAGCACACTCAAGTAATGCAAAGCAAATTGAAAACTTTAGTAATATAACAAATGTTTTAAATAGACAAATTGTACTGTGCTGCACCACTACAATCAGCAAATAAATTTCAAGAATTACTGAAAATATTACTCTGTATACATTAACACAGTTATACACGAAAAATATAACCAAAACAGAAAGACTGCCTTTTCTCCCAGTTAATCTACCTACACCACAGATACACCCTCCTCAAAACACACTTCACAGTACATAGACTGACTGTTCTAAATTAACATTCAAAATCACACACAACAATAAACACTGGCGATACGAGCACAGAAGGGTTTCCTACAATTGATGTACTAAATTTTGAGCAAACAAAAATTTACTCAAAAAGGCATTTTAAACAGCTTTCAGAGGTTTTGAATCACAGAGCTCTGTGAGCAAACTGTCTCCAGCTACCACTACACACACACTACCCAGGCCAGAACTGAGTCTGTGCAGAGCAATCTAGAGCCCATGTGACCTGCAATCCCATGAATAATTGCAGAATTTCATTTGGAGCTCAATTACAGGGTGAAGTGAGGCAAATTACATTGATTTCAGTGTACTTCACCTTAAAATTGGTAGAGAAGTGGTTTGTGGAAGGCGGAAGAATGCAAAGTCATTGGTTTCAATGGAATTCATGTTCCTCATTATGAAGCCGGCACTCCGCTTCACATTGTGGAGTTCTCCGTGATTTATGTCACTCAGTGAATCATTTCATGGAGCAAACTGGGGCCACTTCGCTCACCACTACTTACAGTACTGTAACTCACATGCTGTATGGGAAGGAACGTGAATGCCTATGGCTGTACTTCCCTGATGGGCTGTAGCACAAAACTCCCAGATTTAAAAATGCTTATTAATGAGTACAATGATGGAGTGGTGAAGCCTGGAGAGATACTACAAAACATGCTTACAATACATCCAAGTAATATAAAAAAATCAGTGTTGTGATTCATGAGGTGATCGTGAATTGTGATTTGTGACTGCATTTGTGACCGTGGTGATGAAGAACATGATTCAGTGTCGATGGTATGAGATAACCAATATGACAACTGTATTGGGAATGTGAATGCCTATGGCTATACTTCCCTGATGAGCTATAGCACAAACTCCCTGACTTAAAAACGCTCATTAATGAGTACAATGGTGGGGTGGTGAAGCCTGGAGAGATACTACAAAACATGCTTACAATACATCCAAGTAAATAGTCAAAAAATTAGTGTTGTGATTCATGACATGATCATGAATCATGATTTGTGACTGCATTTGTGACCGTGATGATGAAGAACATGATTCGGTGTCGACGGTGTGAGATAAACAATATTAAACTATATTGGGAGGGGAACACAAATGCCTATGGCTATACTTCCCCGATGAGCTGTAGCACAAATTCCCTGACTTAAAAATGTTCATAAATGAGTACAATGGCAGGGTGGTGAAGTCTAGAGAGATACTAAAAAACATGCTTACAATACATCCAAGTAACTAGAAAAAAAATTTATGTTGTGAGTCATAACGTGATCATGAATAGTGATTTGTGACTGCATTTTTGACCGTGATGATGAAGAATGTGATTTGTATCACAAGTGACTCATGATGATGTTCAGGACTTAAAACACATATTAATGAGTACAATGTTCATGCAGAATTATGCACCACACTGGTCCAGTACATTGAAGGAAGCCAAAGAAATGACTGTGACTTAAGTTACAGATGGAGATTGGTTCTAAACAGATGCAAATGCACAAACAGATTAAGATTGTGCTGCACACTGAAGAGATGCAGATGCAAAGGCATAACATCTAACCAGTTCTCACCATCAGAAATTCAAATCTGGAAAAAAATACCTTTGCCGGTTGGGGTGGGCTGTGGGAGGGGGTCAGTGTACTGCACTGCTGCAGTAGCAGTCACTAGTACTAGTACCAGTAAAGATACCACAAAGAAGTACAAAAATCACACAGCTGCAATGGATAGCAGGTTCACATTGCTGAAATTATTATGTGGCACAATAAAAGGTGTCTGATCTGATGATACGCATCACACACATACTAAGTAATGCGCTGCAAATTGAAAACTTCAATAATATAACCACATACTTTAAACAAACTAAAATTATGCACTGCTGCACTACAGTAATCAGCAAAAAATGGCAAGAATTACTGAAAATATTACTGTGTGTACATTAACACAGTTATGCAAGAAAAATATCACCAAAACAGAAAGCACTGATTTTTTCTCCAAGTTAATCTACGTACACCACAGATACGCCCCTCCCCAAAGCACACTTTCACTGTCTCTCAGTACACATACTAAATGTTGTACATTAACATTCTAGGACTGCAAGTTTGGTTCGCTCTATCCCAGTAAATGCTCAAACTCTCCAAGTTTGCGCTTGTCCGAGGGTCGAGACCATTTGTAATAAAAATGCAAACTTTGGTTCACGGTTCGCCAATTCAAAAAAAACATTTTTTTTTCATACCTTGCAGTTCCTCCTCCAGTGCATGCTCTGTATTTCTCCCAGAGTCCTCCACATGGTACACCGAGAGGAGAGTCACGAGACAGTGAATCTTGTCTGTCTGTCATCCAGCCTTCCTCTAGTAAGAAATTCTTTGATTGGAGGAAGGAGGATTTCACACACCATACACCCTAAAGACAGGGAAGCAAGTAAAGTAATCATTGGTGAAGCAGGTCACAAAAACATGTGGTTGAACACACCACGATGTCTTGGCTTAGATCTGCTCCACATTTTTGCTGTCATAGTGCTGCTGAGTGTGGTGGTGTGAGCAGGACACTTTTAAGCTTGCTTAACTAGCTTTCCTTTTGGAATCATTCGTCACAGCACTGTAGACCTAAACAAATCTCTGATCACCAGACAAAAAGAAAATATAATCATTCGTAGTTCATTTTGTTTGTCTCTTCTAGAAAAAAACACACTTGATTGAGTGGACTAAGAGACTGAGTACGTAGGTCATAGTTATTGACTGAGTGATGATCAAGACTGGAGGAGGATACCTCGAGGAGGAGGAGCACGTATTACTGAAATTGAAATAAATTTCAGTTCTCTCTGCTCTGGTTCTTCATTCCAAGATCCTTGCTGTAGTTGAGAATCAATCTTTGGAACTGGATCATATACATTTTTTATTGAAAATAAAAACAAGTCATGGCTGAGGCAAAACAACCCCAAAAAGTAAAGTTTGTCACACAGCAACAGCAAGTAGTACTACTACTACTAACTACTTGTTTTTTCTCCCCCAACATCCTGTGATGTACTTAGCAGCAGTATTTCTATAACAAGTTGAATCATTCTGAATTTGTACAAGTAGTACTTGGGGGAGGGCATGAGTCTCTGCAGTCTTCTTTACTAAAAAAAGTATGAGACAAAACATTAAAAAGTAAAGTTTTATTTGGTGCAGTGCTTGCTAAATGTGAAAACCAAAGTGCTCAGCTCATACTGACTTGTCTCTGTCTCATCCCATGCAGTCAGCCCAGCAGTGAGTGCTTTCTGACTGAGTCCTCCAATCAAACTCTCCTTGTGTTTTAAAAGTTTTCACTGCTGTACTGCGGTACTACTGACCTGTTAGGGAAAAATCCTGTGTTCCCAAGTACTGACAATACATCTATTTTAATTAGTACAGTGCTTTACTGACCTGTTTGGGATTATAATGCCCCATTTTTTCACAACTACTAGACTCAGCCAGCAGTGTTGTATTTACTTGTTAGGGTACAAATATCCCTGTGTCTTACTACTTAAAGTACTTGACTCGACGCAGCAAGCAGTGCTGTATTTACAGTGGTGACTATAGAAAAGTTCACCGGTACTGCAGTATGACGGTCATTACCACTCGTTAACATGCAGTATTGAGGTATTAGCTCAGTGCCGCGGTGTCAAATGACTAATTTTAGCAGTTATTAATATGCACTTCTGCACTTAGCCACAGGATGGCTACCACAAGCTATAACAGCAAGATTCTGTGCAAGAAGAGTAATTGATGTTCTTCCCCCAAATTAACTGACAGATAGTGGCAGGTTGTACAGCTGTACTATTGCCAGTTCTATGTCAGAAGGTGCCCCACTAATTAATCCCCCCTCATTACAGTAATTGCCATTTAGTAATCACTTTAGACTCTTACCTAATTAAAGAGGATGGGAAATAAAAGTGGACTACTTAAAATCAAATATGTCCTGTTCTCAGGGGGCACAATTTGAAGATGGAGGGGTGGCTCAGAGGTAATGTAAGGAAGTATTTTTTCACAGAGAGGGTTGTGGATGCATGGAACGGCCTTCCGGAGGAGGTTGTGGAGTCAAAAACAGTGGTTGAATTCAAGCATGCATGGAACAGTCACAAGAAAATTCTAGGGGGTAGGGGTAGGAAGAAGTAGGCTGCTGGTTAACTAGGATCTGCGGGTTATCCATTAGGTAGGGAAACGGGCAGACTGGGTGGGCCAAGCGGTCCTAAACTGCAGTCAAAGTTCAATGTTTCTCACAAAAAGACAGACTTAGGCTAAATCAAAGTACTTGTCCTGATATGTTTCTTAAACAACAAATAACAACAACAGAAGGAGCTGACAGTATTCCTTTAAAGGTTGTTCACAATAAATACATACTGTATGTCTGACTGCTCACAGTGTGTCTACAGTATGTTAGTACAGAGTTCTCAACTTTATCAGCTGCTTGCCATCGACAGGCACACATTATAAAAGTGTTGCATACAAAGCATATACAGAAAGCTCTGTGTCAGTCCTTTTTTTTTCTGGAAATGACTTCTGACTTTGTGAGCACACCCTGAGCAAGAAAAACTGTGATGGAAATCACTTCTCACTCTGCAAGCGCTCACTGCTGCAAGAAAAACAATACTCAGTACTAGTGGGCATAGTTCCAGGCACCCTAAACATGTATTCAAAGTTTGTTGTACTTCTATGCATGCTTTCATTCATTTTACTTATTGACAAAATAAAAAGATTTAAAAGGTAATGAGCTGGACAGACAGCTTACAAAAAGAATTATCTATAGGAGACAGCAGCACACAAAAGTCAGCTCTTTGTTCTCCGCTCCTGTACAGCCAGTCTGCTCATATTCCCCATTCCACACAAAACCCCATACCTGTAGTAAGCAATTGGCACAGATACAGTAAATAATAAATAAATAATAATATTCCTGATCTTACCCAGCTCCTATTGTGTCTAACCTGCCACATTGCTATAACTAATTGCTGTTATGTTTTGAAAAGTGTTGGGTCCGAAAGGTGAAAGCTAGAGTACAGCCTACTTGAAGGTGATTGAAAATATTATTTGGACTGGATGAAATGTTATCAACCTAATCAATCTCTAAAATATAAATAATAATATTTCTGCTTCTATGGCTGCTCCTGTCTGACCTGCCACATTGCTATAATCAACTGCTGTTATGTTTTGAAAGTGTCTGTCCGAACATCACAGCACAACTAAGCTTAATAATAAATAAATAATAATATTCCTGATCTTAACCTGCTCCTATCTAGCTGGCTAAATTGCTATAATCAATTGCTGTAATGTTTTGAAAGTGTCAGAGTCTGGACGGTGAGAGCCTGAGTACAGCCTCCTTAAACGTGACCCACAATATTATTTTGGGCTGGATGAAATACCGTCAGCTTGATGGATCTTTGTGGTTTGCTCCTGCATACCTCAGGATCTCCTCATGGCCATAACAGCGCTCCCAGAACTACGAAGATTCCCATATTTTACGGGGTTTGTGTGCTCAAAACAGGCTACGGGAAGGAATTACTTATTTTTTTAAATATAAGGGATAAATTTGGCACCATCAGGGAAAAGTTGTTGCCGAGAGTCTGTGGGTTCATCATAAACAAGATTTAATAGAAGCCTGCCTCCGATTGGTTCAGAGACTACAGTCATGCTCTGATCACACACTGATTGTGGCCTCTGATTGGCTGTAGTGTTCTTCTTTGATACAGAGTGAGCCCCGGGATATTTAAACTGGTTATGAACCCCCTGTGTTTCAAATACTTACTAGGATCGCTTCTGCTGCTGCCCAGAAAGAAACAACAGAAAGACAATCGTCCAGCTGCTCGCGCCTTGTGTTTTTGTTTTCACCCACAGCAGGACCCCCGGGCATCTGATCGAGAGACAGATCCTGCACTTTAGGCTTCTCAGACACCCGCCACTGCCAGTGTCCTAACCTTCGTTTGCCATCCGCACCTGCGTTGCAACTTGCAGGCTTTAATTTACTGATGCAATCATGGTGCAGAGATAATCAAAGGTCCAGCCTGATCCATCCCTGAAATAAACTACCCCGGACCCTGGTATCAAGAAACCCTGACCCTTCACACATTCCTCAGTTGCAGCCCATGAGCCCGGCCAGACTGCCAGAAGGAACAACATTATCCAGATCCCTAAGCTGCCTTCTGTCATGACTTCACCGGATCTATGAAGGAAAGAAAAAATATATAATTTTATAACCAGTGTCTGTGGGCTTATAATTTAAGCAATGAATCCCTGAGAAGGTGCTTTGAGCGTGAAACCCGTCAGACTGTTTGTGTGTTCTGGGAGCTGTTGTCACCTTGCATGGTGCCACTGTATTTTACTCTTTCTACGCTCATGTGAGTAAAATATAGATTTGTTACAGAAGTGTTAGTGCTGTGTCCTTTTTGTTGCTTTGCTCATCATTCAAGCACCATTATCTATCTGTGCTGCTCTGGCTGGGACAGTGTGTGTGTGTGGGGGGGGGTGTCTGACTTGAGGAGATCTAATCAGCTCTAGTTTTTTTTTTAATAAAAACAACATTATTAAACAGCTCCTCAGTCACTGGAGGATGGGGAAAATTATTCAGTCTGTCCAGAGTAACAGCTGCCTTCCTTACACTACTGCCCTCACTAAAATATACTGCTGATCACTACTCCTGAATTTGTTCCATGTTACATTACAGTATTCCCCATGCCAGTAAGGTAGTATTTTATATTAATCTTTTTCCCCTAAATAACTGACCTTCCATTTCTCAAGGCTGAAATTCTTCTGCCATTCTGCTTTCAATTTGCTTAATGTCATCTGATAATTGTGGATGGGACGGAGAGTACTTGGGGGGAGCTCAGTTCGAGGAGGTAAACTAGTTTTTTTTTTCTCTAATACTGTATATTATATCACTAGTACAAAAACTCAATAATCTTTTATCAATGATCTGTGCTGCTTTGGCTGGGACATGTGGAGGATTTCTAGTCTTTATGGCATACTATTAATAGGAGTTTATAACAACTAATAGGAGCAGTCTTGCATTTATTATACAGTGTGAGCATACAGGAAAATTTACAGGAATTTCATCTAGGTTATACAGGGAAAATACAGGAAAAATTAGGGTCTGTTACAGGAAAATGCTTTGGCTGATCTGGGAGCACTGCCATAATATAGAGGCAGAACCTCCTTGTTAACATAATAATAATAACAAAAAAAGAACAGTTACGTACGCAGAGCTGGGGACATGGATTGTGTGCTTCTGAGCTTGCTGACTTGTTAGTGCACACAGTAATTTTCGCAGCAGGGCTTAACTGGTTTAAACACCATGTTCCATTACACCCTGAGATTACAGCTCTCCCTTTTTTTCCCACTTGCTCAACTGCATATACAATCACCCAGAAAAAAAATAAAATGTGAGATCTCAAAAAAGAAGAGGCTGGTAATGGAGTCTGTGACTGGCGTACCCCCACACACACACACACGCATACAGTAACATGGCTGGCTGCCATCTGAATGAATGACTAAATGAGAGGTAAAGTGCACTCTGTATTTTTATTTGCAGATTTCCACTCAGTCATTCAGACACAGTGTTTGAAGGTGTTCAGTTTTGGGAGAGAGGGAGAGGATTTATTCAATGTCTGTGCTGTAAAGTGGAATCAGGAATTTGTGAGGACTTCTTGGGTGAAGTTCCATCTTCAAGCACATTTCTCAGTCTTACCGTGGCTTTCTGTCTCCTGATCTAGTGTTCAACCTGCTCTCACCACTGCTGAATGCAGAGCACATCAACCCCCTCCCCAGCAAAAGCTGGATCGGCTCTACATAGGTCTCTGAAATTAACTAACTGCCAAAGTTCATTGTACTCCATGTAAGACTGAAGGATGGTGGATGAAGTGCAAATGAAGCAAACCTCTGGTAATGTTCTGAGGACCTGCCTGGTATAATAATGTTAAACTGTACCACTAGGTATTGCATCTTAGTTATGCTGTGGGGTGCAGAACGAATCAAGAGTTAGCTGATATGTACACTTGTCTTTGTCACCAAAAGCATATATACATAAAATATGCTTTTGGTGACTGGATAAGTACACTAGACAAGGACCTGTCTATTTTCAGGCAGGATCTGGGAGAATACATCTTACAAGCACAAAGTTTCAGTCTGTTTCATTTCAAGTAAAGAAGAATAATGAAACATAGCTCTGCTAACTCATATTAAATTCTGCACCCCAGCATAACAAAAGACCTAATACATAATGGTACATTTTAACATTATCTACCAGTCCAGCAATCTAAATGATAGTTTTTTTAATGATTGATTATTTACTTTATAAAAACAAATGTCAGGTTAAGGAACTCATATAATTTTAGAACATGCCAATAAATGTTGGAACTTTGCTTATGGTGAGTCCAAAGCTTAATAATAGCCTAATAAAAGCCTACTAGCATAGAAGGTGAAACATTTGGGTAACAGGCTTAAAAGGACTGTAGGAAATATTTTACATGGATGATAAGAAGACAGCAGGGGTACAAATACATCTCTACATAATATATCTCTACATAAACTCTATGAAAACAAGTAGTAGCTGTACACGACCTATATTCCATAGTAGTAAAAAAAATCAGCTGTGAAGTAACCATAGCTGAGATGAATAATTACAATTTTGACCCTGCATATAAGTCCAAAGATACCTATACAAATCCACACCAACCAGCTACAGTTAGGGAGAGCACAGTAACTCAAAACAAGATTCCCCAAGGAATGCGCACATTAATACACCTGTGTTTCCAGGATTTATTATAAAAAACAAAGACAAGAATTAAACCACTCCACAACTAACTTTTGTTTTCACACATTACCTTTTAGAAGAAACATTAATCCACCTACAGGACTGGCTTTTGTCATAGTGACTAATTGTTCTTCTTGAATGGGACTGCAATTTCAATGGCAGCCAAATTGTTCCAAAAGTGAAGGAACTGGTTCC
The DNA here is from genome assembly GCA_016271365.2 of Neoceratodus forsteri. Lineage (NCBI taxonomy): Eukaryota > Metazoa > Chordata > Ceratodontiformes > Ceratodontidae > Neoceratodus > Neoceratodus forsteri. The sequence continues at coordinate 1,407,359,601 of CM028132.1, forward strand.
CTTGGGGTGAGGGGATTCAAATTTGAAATCATTATTGTAGAGAACTACAGTGTCTCAGCCAGTTGCTTCCAAAATGTATTTGTTTGGTGGGGTTTCTCCCACCTCTGTTTTCTAGGGCTTTCTCTTATACCTCTGATGCCACTGTACAGGGGATAGACGCACAGTATTTAGATATATGTAGACTCTTAACATCTTTTGCAACCAGTACAAAATTGCTTACATCCTAGTATCTAAACACGTGTATAAATCAGGGTTTTGAAATGCTCTATGGCTGTGACATATAAAATTACAAGAAAACTGAAAAATCACATTCTTCTCATGAGGATTAGTATGTAAGGTTAGTTTTCTTTTGCACTTAAAATCATTGCATTGTATCTTGTGCATAGTGTCGGTTTTGAGGGTTTTGTGTAGCTGGGGTCACATGTTCAGATGTTCTGTACTTTTTTATTTGTTGTTAAATGATAAATGATGATTTGACCACCAATAAAGTAACTCAATATCTGATAGGGAGTGACTAGTTTATTGGCAATCACCAAACATGTCTCAGTCTTTTTATAATATACATCAGTTTAACCATTTTTAATAAGGCATCTATCGGCTGTGGTAAGAAATAGAAAAAATGCTAATAGTACTGTTGCAAAATGTGACAACAAAATACTCCACAAATCCATGTTCTCACCTTAACTTTGTAATGGTTGGAATCTCATGACTTTTTTAATTGCATTACACAAAGTATACCCCCCCCCACTGTTTGGACAGAATATACTGCACATTGTCAAAAACAGAAACTGTTGCATTGGCATACTGACTTGTATATTCTGTGCGGATATCGGGGGACTATAATTTGTGTAATGCAATTAAAACAATGATGTTTCCTTGTTGTCACATTGTGCATTTGAAATGCTACCTTTTATCCATTTTTTATCTACACTTGTCACCTTGCAAAGCATGGATCCTCCAACAACATCGGAGTTCATTTCAAACTGATTGGTTCCCATAAAAAAGTGTCAATATTCAAACAACCACAGCAGAATTGGCTGAGTAATAAAGAGGAGCTCCAAAAATGCTGCAGCAGTTGCCATCAAAGCACACAGTCAATTAAAGTTTGCTTTTGCAGACAGGCAATTCAAACTACAGCACATAGAACATGACATTGATGGGTGTGATTTAGAATACAACTTGTGATATACTTTTTTGTGCTTGTTTTGTGCTACTCGTGAATTTCATTTTCTTGGCAGTTTTATGCAGCAAACAGTGCATACTGCATCATGGAATAACTGATGTCAACTTGCAAATCCTGATACAGCATCAGAATAAAGACATTAATCAACAGAATCCTTGGTTACATTTCAGTTCTTATTAAAATGAGCACACGGTACAGAAAACAGTTGCATTGCCATTTCCAGATTCCCAAGATGGCACACAGCAAGATCACAGAGACTACATTTACAAAATGAAATCTGAAGATCGAAGGATAGTGTATTCAGTTTCTTTAGGTAGCCTTTACAGAAACCATATGGTTCATTGCCTGATCCTCACTCATACTGGTTCCTTCTGGATGCCTGAATCCTGAACATACTGTACACATGCAGTATGTGCTAAAAGTACGGACAGTTTCCATCAACCTGGAAGAGGGCCATAATCACCCCCATTCTGAAGAGTGGCGACCCTACGCACACAAGCAACTATAGACAGATCTCAATACTTCCCCCTCTCTCCAAAGCTCTGGAAAAAGTAGTCTCGGACCAGTTAACTGAACGCCTAATCAAACACAAACTCCACTGCCAGGCCCAGCATGGTTTCCGGACAGGCCATAGCACGAGTCACTGCTCTCACTGACTTCACCTCTTTCATCCATGAGGCACTGGACCAAGGTTCTATCGCTGGAGCAATCTTTGTGGATCTGACCAAGGCATTTGACACTGTCAGTCACAATCTGCTGCTCCGTGTCCTCTCTAAACTAAATGTGGTCCCAGAGACTTCGGCCTGGTTCAAAGACTACCTCTCAGGCCGGTCTCAACAAGTCAAGTTAAATACTACCATCTCCTCCTGCAAAGATGTGCACTCTGGTGTCCCACAGGGTTCTATTCTTGGCCCTCTTCTTTTCACCCTCTTTCTAAACTCCCTTCCCCAGGCCTGCAGTGGTCATCTGCTTCTCTATGCTGATGATGCAGTGCTATACTGGAAACACCCACAGCCAAGCACCCTCCAACTGGCCCATCAGGGCTTTTTTCCAGGAGCTGGAGACATGGTTTAATGAACATCGCCTTATCATCAACTTTAAAAAAATGAAATCCATGATCTTTGTGCACCGGCAAAGCCCTCACAGGCAGTCAACCCTCCTCATCATAAACTCACAAGGCACCCCCCTTGAACACGTAACAAACTTCAAATATCTGGGCATCAGACTAGATACCTCCCTTTCATAGAAACATAGAATTTGATGGCAGATAAGGACCGCTTGGCCCACCTGGTCTGCCCATTTCCCTACCTACTGGATAAGCTGCAGATCCTAGTTAACCAGCAGCCTACTTCTTCCTACCCTACCCCAGAATTGCCTTATGACTATCCCATGCATGCTTGAATTCCTCCACTGATTTTGACTCCACAACCTCCTCCGGAAGGCCGTTCCATGCATCCACAACCCTCTCTGTGAAAAAATACTTTAAACCTACCTGAGCCACCTCCCCTCTATCTTCAAATTGTACCCTCTTGTTCTTACACACCTCTTTTTTTGAAATGATGCTACCCTCTTGGACTTTGTTGATTCCCTTGAGGTACTTGAAAGTTTCTATCATGTCCCCCCTCTCCCTCCTTTCCTCGAGGCTATACATATTAAGCTCCTTAAGTTTCTCTTCACATGTCTTCCGGTGCAGACCCTGCACCATTTTAGTTGCCCTCCTCTGGACAGCTTTTCTACCATAGTCACATTCAACACCTCTCCTCAGCTGTCAGTGTCAGAGTGGGCATACTGTACAGACTCAAACACTGCCTACCCGCACAGGCCATGCATTTAGCTGTCTCCTCATCAGTCCTCTCCCTAATTGACTATGGGATAACAATATATGGATCAGCTGAACCCACCACTCTACGAAGTAGTAACACTGCCCTGAATAAAGCTTGCCGACTAGTCACCGGCAGTGACAGGCTAACCCATACCTGTGACCTATATGATTTGGCCAGCTGGTTAAACTTCCAACAAAGACTAAAGTTCCACACCTGCGTTCTCTCAAACAAAATACATCTCCAGCTTGTCCCCATTGGCCTCCTCCCATTAATCAGCCCTGTCCCCCACAGGTGAAATACACAGCTCACAGCAAACACCACATTCCAGGTCCCCCACTGTAGAACATCTCTAGGCCAAAGATCTTTCCGGTACTGTGCTCCCCTCTGGCTAAATGCTCTACCTCCCCAGCTCTCTCAGACCCACAGCATTTCCTTATTCAAAGCAGGCCTCAAATTTCATCTACCTGAGACTGCAAACTGTGACTGTGACTAATCTCCCTTCCCTCCTCAAGCACCACTTTCCCCCCTACAACTGACTCAGGGTCCTCCCCGACCCTTTGAATCCTCTTCCTTCCTATCCCTAACTAATGGAAACCTGACAGCTGCATACCACTGTCTCTGGTAAACTAAGTTAACCGCTGGACTGCACTGCCAGTACTGTTTAAGAACGCTGACTGTTAATTGTGTGTTTCTCCCTGACTACTAACTGAACTATGTTTGGTTCATTGTATTTTTGTAATCCCTCCACCCTCTGTAACCTCTGCATTTTTGTACTCCCTCCACCTTCTGTAACCGATGTGGAGCCTTTGCAAAAGAGTCCTTGACTCAAAGGATTGTAATTCCCATATTATGCAATAAATAAATAAATAAAAAATACATGAGAATTTGTGTTGCAGCACCATTTTTAATTGACAAATACAATGGACTGCAGGTATTTCCAGGGGAAGCAATCAGGCTAGACAGAATCCTTTCAACTTGTATGGTTTCATTCTGGTCCACAATGAGTAAGTCAAACAGGGCATTTTAAATTTTGCCTATTGCCTTGCTCACTTCAGCTTTGGGTGAAAGCACCCCCAAGTAATGTCTCCAGTAGATGGGGGTTTCAATATGCTGACTCTGTTTTGTGATGAGTACACTGAAGTGACAGTGGAAAAGACAGCGGGGGTTACTGTGCAGTATGTCAGACAGATTAGGGAAATAAAACTGTTATTAAAAATAGTTAAATAACCTTTCAGCTTTTTGCGCAATTGCAAGTGTTAGGAAGTACCTCTCGTTGCTTAACTATCCTAAAATTAATCATCATTATTTGTTCAGCGTCAAAAATAGATATCTGCAAACCTAGCACACTCTCTGCATTTTGGACTTGAAGCCTATTTAAACAAAGTTCTACCCTACTATGAATTCAGATTTACAAATGATGTGATTAGCTGCGTGAAGTACTGTAGTCAAACAATTGTGCCTTTATGTCCCATGCAGCGACATGACATTAATTATGAACTTGTGATAAAATGGGATGCTGCTTGATTTTTTCCATTGCTGGATTGGCTGTCACAGTTATAGTAATCAACTTTAAAATTGGCAGCACATTGAAGTTATTATACTATAGATCATTATGAGTGGTAGAAAACTGATTTACCACTTTGCACAGTTAAAGAAAAGAAGACAATCAGTAAAAAAGAATATTTCAGCACATGGGAAGAGTGATGCACTGCACGCTGTATCATCAACACCCCCCTTAAAAACAAGCCTAACCGGTTTATTTGTAATGTAGTGGTCTCTCATTTATTGCCAGCTTGAATACAGGATTTGAACTCCCTCCATACCTAGAGGACAGGAGATAACTTTTGCTGCAATACAAATTTGTAATTTAGTAATTTCGCTTTGAACCATGATAACTTCGTTTTTTACCCGAAGTAGAAATTTCACCTATCGTGACTTGAGTCAGACAAGCCAAGCATAAAAATGTTTTATTTGCTTGCTGACTTGTCTTGATGAAATAACTGATGTAAGTTAATTCATTTTCTCCATTCAAATACTGTTTCTGACCAATGAAACAGTTTAATAATGAGTGATGTCAGAATGGTGTCATTTAGAATGGGCTATTTATGTATGCCTGATTCAGTGTTTGCCAGCCTTTAATAAAGGATCATTTGCATATCCAAAATGCTTCAGGAAGGTGCTTTTTATTATTTTATCATGTAAATAAAATGGTTGCTGCTATATATTGGAGTCGATTGTCAAGCGTGGTTGTAGTGCCCAAGTCTTTGGATGTTTGTAGAAAGAAAAAATAATTTTTATAAAAAAAAAAAAAAAACAGAACAAGTACCACCCTGAACAAGAAGTCTTGCAGTTAAACTTCCTCATTCACATCATCCCAGTTGCAACCCAGCTACAAAAGTAAAACAAACTGCATTTTAATGCACACAAAAAGTAAATGCCTGAAACAAGTGAAAGTACAGCACGTTGCCAATAGCATAATCAAAAATCTGCAATTTGCAAGATGACTGAATCATTATGTTAAAAAGCCAAACATCAAAGCAGTCAGAACCTAATGTGGTGGATGTTCTTCATATTTTCAGTTTCCCAATCCCCAGTGTGACCTTTTTTTCTCAATACATATTTTATAGTCTGGTACTCTGTGTTAAGAAGTGCAGTGGATCTGTAATGTTTGGAATTTGAGAGGAAGCTGTCATCTTGTTTGCCAAATATTTCACCGAAGGATGAAAATCATCCAATAATTAAAGAAACATTTCAGAGGTTTGTCCATCAGGGCCAAGCAGAGATGTCTTTTTCACTAAAAGTCTGGCTGGAGTAATCTCTGAGTTAGTGACTGGAAAGATCAATGGCAGATGTTTGTGGGACGTGGGTTGGGCTGTCAGATGTTTGAATCTGGAGTCTTCAATAGTTATCGTTATAGGGGAGTTTTTCATGTACTGAAAGTGATCCTTGCATTCTTTTTTATAACACCTTAGTGCATTTATTTAATTTTTATGCACAGACTAAGAGCTACAATATGCCAGCTATGCACCATTTCAAGGCACTATCTCTGCATGGTGTGCTGTTTTATTTGGGCAATCTTTTCTTTTGTGTGTCTATTTATCTATTAATTTTTCTTGGATTTGTGAATGGCACTGTTTCATATTTCAGCATTAATGTACACTAAAAATTTCAATAGTATTGTGTCAGGTTATTCGTGGTGTTTAACACATAAGGAGTCAGGACAGAACCTTACAGGAAGTGTTGTGTATGTACAGTACATTTGTATTACAGCATATAAGTCAGCGTTTTTCTTTTTTAATAAGAAATATGTGTACGGTGACTAGATCTAAAGTATCGCTAAAAGAAATCCGTAAGGTCGGACACCATACAAGACAAAATGCTACTAAATTCTAAAATCCCGTAACACTTCTTGTATTGTTCTGTTATGACTCACCAGATGTCAGACTACCCAAATTACCACAGGCATTTTTAGTATAAAATCCAGACTAATACTTCCTGACAACCTTGACTCTACCCACATGAGCGTGAACTGTCGGTAACCAGTCCCCTGTCCCAGCATAAATGACAGTTTGCCAACACTGTATATCAAGGGTGAATTTATCAGTTTGGATAGTGAGAGTTGTTGGCAATTGGCCCAATTGCTATCCATGGCCATTACTATAGGATCTGGTGTCTTGGGTCCAGGGAAGTGAAATGAATGAGATTTGGAGAGCTGTGACCCAGCCCTTCCCAAAGTCAAGCCATGCTGCCTAGTCACTGCTGTCTGATCTTTACTTCTTCAGTGCCACATTGTACATGACAGCCTGGCCCAGCGGTGCAGTGATCAGAGGAAAACAAAAGTGGTGGTCACAGAATTTTGATACATCCTTGGTTTGTTTGTTGCACAGGTACTCCCCCCCCCACACACACACACATTGACTTTTGTCCTGTCCCTATAATTGGATGCTTTTCCCCATACACAGTATAGCCCCCCCCGAATTCTTATCCAATCTGGCTCAGCTAGCATACGGTCTCCACTTTTGGATGGTGGCATGCATTATTCATTGGCTCTGATCTCTACTGCATGTGTTTAATCTGAGATTGGGTACCATGTGTCCTCAGGACTCTCAATATCTCATTTTCATTGGGGTCCTGCTTCTATCCTATTGTTAAGCCGAGGCTGCTTCACTCAGAGATCAATGCACTTTCACAGAGTTTCTGGTAGGATTTAGTCCTTGGCTCTGCAGTTTGTAAATACTGCATGTGTTCTAATTAGCCCTATTTCCAGAAAAGTATGCAAAAAACAATACTGTAATTTAATGTTCATCCCAATCCCTCAAGCTGTGCCACCTTGAGAGACAATGGGAGCCCTCTGGGATGCAAAGTTAGATGTGTTGTCGGTCAAGTGTAGCCTGGAAATTCTTTCCCCTTGCACTGCAGATTGCACTCTTAAAAGGATAATTGGCTGTGTTGTATTAGCAGGGCATCAGAGGTGCTATCATTAAGCATATACTGAATTTGAAAGAATTATGTGTGCTGTTTAGATACAAACCCAAATGCTACTGTAATACTATAGATGCTGACAAGCCCATTGGGAAGAGGCCACCCTTTCTGTGTAATTAATTAAACATATCCATTTTAGTCTAGCTGACCCCTCTCCCCAATGTCTCCCCACCCCACCCCCTTTAATGGTAAACAACATGTTTGAAGGTGGAACCGTTTTTAAATATTAATTTTTAATGTTGATGCATCACTGGTTGTTTATTGCACTGACACTGGGTAGAAATATTTCAGGGTTTACATTCTAAAGGTTACTTTAGACACTGTGGATGGAATATTCAAAAGGGTTGGGCCATGCGCAATAGGGTTGCGCCCACACAAGCCCGAAATTGTGCCATTCCGTGATATTCAGCAAGAGGCAGTTGCGCCACTGAAAACATGTTGGGCAACAGCGCAATGCTAATTAAGGCATGTGCAACTGAAGGGGGTGGAACCATGCATAAAGTACAATGCGATATTCAAAGGCTTGCGCAATGCACAACAGTGGATCAGGCGGAAGTTGCGTCATAGTGGAAATGAGCCAAAATAAAAAGACTCAAGGAAGAGGCACAAGAATGCTACAGGGAAGCCACATGAGGCAGGGAGACAGACAAGGCCAGAGGGAGAAATAGTGCAGGCCAGAGAGAGCACAGAACAGAAGAGGGGCAAGTCATTTAACCTCCTTGTGCTCCCAGGTCGCTCCTGTAAAAAAGCTTTCAGCTTAGTGTGCTATACCTGGTTAAATAACTAAATAAATATGTCAAGTCTGGGCCAGGAGCTTTATTTGAAGCAAGATGGAGTAAAGCTTCACAAATTTCATATTTTGTGACGTGAATAGGGAGAGGGTACATTATTGTTTTTTCTGTGTTGACATATTGGTTAAAATCAATTTCTTCTTCATCCGAGAAGTATAGTTTGGTACAATATTCAGTCCATATATCCGGGGTAATATAGGCTTCTGCCTTAGTAGAGTAACTATAGTAACCCTGGCTGACTAGTTTCCAAAATTGTTTAGTGTCCTTCTTTAGCACAGCTTGCCATAGTTTCTCCCATAAGGCTGTTTTATATTTTATGTTGTTCAATCTCTGAAACTTTCTTGTACTCTTTCCTAGCTATATTTATACTTGAATTCTTACTTGTCTTTCCCTTATTGGCCATTTTCCTTTTTATACTGTCTGATTTTTGTGTTTAGATCCTGTTTAGCTTTCTTGCATGTTTTATTAAACCAAGAATTTCTTGGTTTATTTTCAACAAACTGCGTAGTTATACAATGATGTCCAATCAGTGAATTACATTTTTGCCACACTTCTACCATCTTTTCACAGTTTGATTCTTCCAGAATATTTGTGCGGACATCATGTAGCAGTCCTACATGTAAAAGCTCATTAAATTCTTTTTTGGACTTATTCCATTTTATCCTTTTTTGATTTATGATTTCCATTCCTTCATTTATGTGCACAACTGCTCACCCTTCCTCTTTCTGGCCAAGTTGTAATGTTACCTCCAGGGGTGCATGAGCAGATTCTGAACGTTCTAAGACATTTAAGTGATAGACTATTTTTAAAGCTTCCATATTAGCCCATATTAAGTCAATTATTGGTGAACTTTTTGAGCTCATATACATGAAGTTACCAGAGTCTTAGACCACTGCGCTATACTGCAACATAGTTTTGATATATCACCAGTCCCCCCCCCCCATCCCATAGCATTCAAATTTCTTTAATTTAGTTGCTGCAGTTGAGAAGTTAGTGTAGCTTGGTAATAGAGGTACTCTGTTTACCTCTTGCCAGGTCTCTTGCAGGCAGATCACCTCAATAGCCTCTACAAATTTCTAAGCTCAGGGTCTGTGATTTTTATGTCCAAGTCAGTTACAGATTTGTTCTGTCCTATTCTTTCACTTTGGATACAGTGTTCTCTGTGTATCTGCATCCTGTCTTCTGGGTAGAAATGTTCTGGGAGAAATGTTACAAAGCATTTATGGAACATGTTGCACTGCTGTGTTCAATGCTGTTCTTTTATGTTTTTAAAAGTCAAGTGTTTAGTGAATCCAGGAGTATAAGACCCTGTATGCACTAGACACCTTAAACCGTGTTAAAGGACTTGGTTTAAGAAACACTTACATGGTTTGTGGCCACATTACAAAAAGATTTAAACGGTTTTAAAAACTGTGCTTAAACCCTGCTAGGTACCTAGTCTTTAACACATGTTTTAAAACGGTTTAAGCTAAACACAGATTCCCTTACAAGTGTGTATGCACTGCCATGTTCATCCTGTTCTTTGCTGGTCCTCCACCATGCACAGCCCTCTGATGCACAGCGTGGTTCCAGGCATTGCTCTGTGACGTTCCAGAGTGTGTACACAATGTGGGGTTGAAAACGCTTCAAAAACCGGGTTAAGGCAGCAATATGACTGCACTAACAAGGTAAGAATTAAACCGCTTTGAAAGCAGTTTAAAACCCACCTTATATGTGTGTGTATAGGGCTTAAGAGACTCATTCAAGCTGAATTGAGGCAGCCCAGTCGTTACCCTCCTAAGTCAGATAAGGAATAACCACTCTTAACAGTGAGAGAGACTTTATAGGGAAAGAAACTGCCTGCAAATAAATCCCTAGATGAGATGCTAGAAGTACCTGTTTCACAGTTTCACACTTTCCCAGAGGGAAGTGAAGTGTTCAAATAGTCACTACATGGTGTTATTTCAGTGTTACAGTAGCAGTGTACACTTCCTGCACACTTAATTTCATAATGCAGTCCATCAGTGTTTAATCAGTGCATCTTCAGGTCTCTTTTGGTGTACATGCAGTGCTGATACAGTATGTGCAATTATGTTAATTAGCACTGTAATCACACTGCAAAAGTACTGCAATTAGCTGTGTTTTCAACACTGCCTGAAGCAGTGTTGCATTGCTTTTTCAGTGTGTGCGAATTATGTTAATTAGCACTGCATCAACACCTGTAGTGCACTTCAGTGTGCAGTGTGATTTTGGTAGCACTCCTGTCAGCAGTGTTGTAGTTCTGTTTCAGTTTATTAGGCTGCATTAAAGATGGCGTCACATAAAATTCAACAAAAACAAAACAGTATTCATCTGCAAGTATCTGCAACCTCAGCAGAGGAAGCTTTGCTTAAGGGTTCCTGAGTGAGAATTCGTCTGTGAATTCCAAAGAAGATGGAGATCTTGGGGCTATGTCTATAGGAGGTACTAAAGTCTGTTACCCCATGTTTGACTCAAAGTCATAAGGAAGGGGTGGACATTTAGGTAAAGGAATGACCAACAATCATTCTGGTTTGCAGAAAATTGTATGGAGCTCTCACTGATATGCAGGTCCCGCCAGTATTTCCAGGTTTATCTTCAAAAGGAGAAGAGAGCCTCTTCGGACTGGGAGCACATGCAGGTGTGGAAAATTATTTTGGTATCAAGGGGCTGTTCGAGTGAAGTGTGTGTGTGTGTGTGTGTGTGTGTGTTCTCTATCTAAAATAGGATTATCAATGCATTGGACAAACACCATTAAGTGACTTTGCGTATATCGGAGTGCAACCACACACCTTCACTTTTACTCCCCTCCAAAACAATTTTGCCATTTAATAAGATAAATAACCCATTGTGTAGTGTGTGGAAGCGCAGTGATATACACATGGCTTGGGTGGTTGATGCACTCGGCCTGCGGCCTCATGTGCAACAACACACCAAGGTGCGCGTATATCAAAGCGTGACCGCACACCCTACAGTGGGTTATCTATTGCACACACACACATATATATATGAGACAGTACTCGTTGCAAAACAAAAACACTACGTTAATGGAGGCATTAGAATGCAAAGTACACAAAGCAAGAAAATGAAAAACAGGGTTTGAGCCTCACGAGTCTTGGCAAATTGGTTGTGTGGTGTTCTCTGGAGTTCCCAACCTTGATGCCCATCCCATACCCCCAGCCCATAGCCTCCTTTCTAAAGCACAAGGTACAGCTACCCAGTGCCTCCCACAGCAGCCATTCGTATCTGTAAAACAAGAACAGCAATGGGCTCACAAAGGATCTGCAGATCGTTATGAACTATTATATGACAAGCAATGTAGGGTAAACAAAAAAACAATACTTTTCTGATACATATGGTCAGTGTCCTCCTACTCCCAGTCAATGTCCTGTCAGACCTGTAGAGTGGGTCAGTATGAAAAATAAAAATACTGATCAGCTGGGTCAGTTGGGAAGGCTCTGTAGAGGTTAAAATAAAAAAAGTGGGTTGGGGGGAGATACCAGACCTGTACCACACCATCAACCTGGCTTTTAGAATGGACTCGGTCACTCAGGGGATGTCAAGGTTGGGGGAGGGAGGAGGACTCCTTGCCCGTGCCCCTAGAACTGATCTTTTTGGGGGGGTAGGTCGTCATGTTGCTCCACACATCAACCAACACAGGGTAGGATAAAGACACCAAGGGACAGATATTCAAGGCACAATGAATGCTTCCCTGGTGGTGTAGTGGATCCCCCCCTCCCTTTTCCCAATCTGCCTGTAGAATACATAGGAACACAGGTATGTGATGGCAGAAAGGGACCGCAAGCCCACCTAGTCTGCCCAGTTCGCCTAGATATCCACTAGGCCTTTTCTGTAGTCCCCCCTGTGCCAGTTGCCCTCTGTGCTTATCCCATGCCCTCGTGAACCCTCCCACCATTTCCCTCAGCAGCTCATTCCAGTTGTCCACCACCCTCTCAGTGAAGAAGTACTTCCTAATCCTTCCTCTAAGTCCCCCCCCCAACCGATTTGGAATTTCTAACTACCATCCATTGCACACCGCAGCAGGCCAACTGTGACCATCTCTAGGCAGATATACACAGACACAACCAGTCCCAGAACTCCCTTCAGCTGGCAACAGGCAATACAAGTTCCAATAGCCTGCAGTGCACATTTGAGCCTACACAATCTCTTATCAGATGTTTTCCACTTCTGCTCTTCTCCAGAGGACAAGTCAGTCTGTGACAGAACTTAGCCCAGGGAGTTCAGTGGGGCCAGTAAACCAAAGATGAGAGCCTATATAAACTCTTAACATGCACTGTAGAACAATCTCCCACCGCAAAGGGCTCCAGGATCTGCTGCAAATGAAGCTGTCAGTGTAGAATCCAACAAAACCAGTCATCATAATCCACTACACTACAGCACACAGCAGGCAAACCAAAATGTTTCCACATGCAAAGTGCACATTGGCACCAGACCCACACTTGTGTGGGACCCTTGACACAAGCCAGTCAGTGGGTATTGTGGTAAGGAGGGACAAAACCTTTTACATGCAGGTACATCAGGGAGAAAAGGAAGGCAAGGGAGATATTGAGTGTCTGAAAAGGGTGGATGGAGGAGGTAAAAGATGACCGCCAAAAGCAGAAATACTGAACAAATACTTCTGTTCGGTTTTACAAAGGAAGGGGCAGGAAATGGGCCAGCATTAATAAGGATGGAGAGATCATAGAAAAGGACACAGCTCCCTTTGCAAAAGAAAGGATCCTCATGGAACTGGCAGCAATAAGGCTATGGGCCAGACAGATGCACCCCTGGACACTGAGGGAGCTAAGGGAGGTGTTAGTAGGGCCTCCGAATACCCTGTTCACCCTATCTTTGTAAACTGGTGACATGCCCAGGGATTGGAGAAAGGCTGATGTGGTCCCACTATACAAAAGTGCTAACAGGGAGGATGCAGGAACTACAAACTGGTCAGCCTGACCACAACAGTGGGAAAAGTAATGGAAATACTGCTGAAGGAAAGATTAGTGGAGCACCTGGTTGTCAATGGTCTATACGGGAAGTGGGGGAAGGGGACATTGTTTAACCAGGAGTAGCACACTAAGCTGAAGCTTGTTTCCAGATGCAACCTGGAGCACAAGGAAGTTAAGTAACTTGCTCAGAATCACACAGTATGCACTTAGACAGCTGTTGGATTCAAACCCAGATCTCCAGATCTGTAGCTCAGAGCCTTTACCCAATGTGCTATTCTGCCTCCAGGATCCAAGGCAGTTTGGTTTTATGGGAGAGAGGTTGTGCCCGACAAACTTAACTGAGTTTTTTGACTGCGTAACAAGGAAGGTGGATAGAGGAGGATGTGGCCTACCCAGATTTCAGCAATGCCTTTGACACTGCCACATATAAGGCTGGTAAATGAGCTGGAAGGCTTAGGGGTGGAACAGAAAATAACAAGGTGGGTGGAGAACTGGTTCAAAGACTGAAACCAGAGGGTGGTGATAAGGCAAATGGGGTGCATTCCAGGGCGGCAGTGGTGTGCCCCAGGGGTTGGTGCTGGACCCATCCTTTTTTAATATCTATAGCAACGATTAGCCCAGTTCCAATCAGGGGAGGACAGCTGTTCGTTCCAGACCAGGGCTTGTCGCTGGAAGCGGTCTGGGCAGGCATTCTGGGGCTGCATCGGCAGTGGGAGAGGATAGGATCACATTGATCTACAAGGAAGCTCTTGTTGGTGGAGGACAGGCAATGCAAACCGGGTCCACATTGGCCACAACTTTGCAAGCCGGCAACGCAGAAAGGAGTGGCCAATCAGTGAATAGGGCGCGAACCTTTGACTGTGTTACTGGGCCATAAAAGGCAAATAGTCCAGTCGCAATCAGAGGAGGAGAACTGTTCTTTGTTCCACACCCCCCACCCTGGCCCTGACCTCTATTAAATGGTCTGTGAGGGTGCAGCCTTGGAGGAGGACAAGTCTAGATTGGGCAAACTGGAACACTAGGAAGCTGGATTGTTATTGATTGGGGAAAGGGTCCTGTACACTGTGCTGCTTGGGCAACACTGACTACTATCAGGAAGGGGCATAATGAAGCAGATTGTATAAATGACTGTGTATGCCAACTACATCTGAGGGAGTAGGCAAACTGTGTGTGCATCAATTACTGCTAGGGTCTCTGAGCTGGCTAGTGTTGTGATGGGCTAATTTTGCTTGTGAACCGTCTACTGCTAGGGTTAGAAAACTGGCTACTGTCAAGAAAGAGGGAAAATTGCTGTAATCAGAGGGGGAAAACTGCTTGGGTTTTACTGCAACACTGACTGAATTATTTCTGTTAGAGGACCGCATTGCTTACCTAAAATGAGGGTAGACTTCGGGGTGGCCAAAGTGGGCACCTTCGGTAGAGTGATTGGGTGTACAGGGTGCGGGGCAGCAATAATATTAAATTGGGCAAGGAGGTTCAGAGGGTGCCCCCTGTGTTTTCAGTTGGCAGGTCTTAGGGAGGAAGTAGAGGGGATCAGAAGGCATCTGGAAGGCGGGAGGGGTGGGGGAGGAAAGGTGTAGAAAGGACCTCATGAGAGTAGATGAGGCCAATATGGCATAACCCAGGGAATAGGTAGACAAGGATCATATGGTTACTCAGGAGAGGTGGGGCACGAAACAAGCAATGTACGGAAATCACTTCATAGCAAGGTGGCTGACCAGAAGGAGGGGGGACAGGAGACAGCAAGTCAGGGGCAAGCATCACACTTACTAATCTATTTGCCTTGCTATATACAGGAGATGAGGTGGAGAGGCTGGCGGGAGGAGTGGAGCAGGCAGACAGAGAGGGTTTGGTCAGTAAGCTGGGGGAGATGGGGCAGGAGAGAGCACCAGATCCACAGAAGGGGGGGAGAGACATTAGCCTAGGTGGGAGGGAGATGAGGAGGAAGGAGTGGGAGGAAGCCAGGGTGGAGGATGGAGGACTAGGGTTGGGCAAGCATCCAGGTTAGGAAGTCAACCAAGGATAAAGAATACTCTAAATAGGCCAGCTTCAGGGCGGGAGAAATCAGATGAGGTGGAGAGGAGGGGGGGAGATGGGGGTAGGGAGAAACACAGCAGATGGGGTGAAGGATGCAGAACTTGGGGGGGCAAGGAGGGAAGCAGTAGAAGGGAGCCTGGGTGAGGGATCTGAGGATACCAGCCCAGAAAGAGTCCACAAAGATCTGGATGGGGGGCAATCTGTGCCACCCAGGAGATTGGGGGGCAAGGAGTAAGCTGGGAGCTACAGGTAGAAGAATGAGCATGGTAGGGCAAGCACAGGCTTGTGATCCCCAGGCTGAGGGGGACAAGAGAAGTAAGCTGGGGGTTGATGACAGAAGGAAGAGCCTGGATGGAACCTAATGGGTCAGTAAAGGGGGGAGAAGGTGATCCTGCTGGGTGACTCCATGACCTGGGGCATCCAGTGGGAGGGGCGGGGAGGGAAAAAGCAGCCCAGTCAAGGCTAAATGTATCCCAGGCCTAGCCGTACACAAGGCCAAATTCCAGCTATACTCGATAGCATTGGAATGCGGGGAATCCCCAGACGAAACATCTGGGAACAAACGACTTAGAGGGGAACAGTGAACTAGAAATCCAGGCTAGATTCCAGGAACTGGCCAGGGTTTACCACTCTATAGAAGCGCAATCTCCTTCTTTGAGATTCTGCCAGTACCTAGGGTGTCCAGGGAGACCAAACATAAACTTACAGGTGTGAAACAGTGGCTCAGGGACTGGCACAGGGCAGAAGGGTATGGGCTGGTGAGGGACTGGGGGATACATGGGAGGACAAGGGGTTATATGCCAGGGATAGGCTACACCTCAACTTGGAGGGGAGGGAGATCTTGAAACTAAATCTTGCTGGATTCATAGTCGAGAGGTGGAGTTTAAACTTGTAAAGGGGTTAAGTAAAAGAGTAGCTCCAGGAGGGCTGCTCGAGGGTCCAGGTCCAGGGCATGAAATTAAGGCAGGTAACTGCGATCTAAATCCATCCAGATCTGTGCAAGAAAGGGCATCTAGGGACTGCTCAGGGTCGAGATGACTGGAGAAGGGAGAGGGGTCAGGATGGAGGACAGCCCTGATCAATGCTAGGAGCATGGGCAACAAAATGCCCAAGCTCCAGGCAATGCTGGTTGAGGGATCAGTGGATGTGGCAGCAATTACTGAGACATGTGCCACTCAGAAAAATGACTGGGACCTAAATTTGGCGGGCTACAAAATATTCAGGAAGGATAGAGGAGAAGGAAGAGGATGGGGTGTAGCGCTGGTAGTCAAAAATGACATAGCGGTTAGTTGAGTGGAGGAGGCTGTAGGGGGAGGTGGAGGAGATCTGGGTAACCCTACAAAAGAGGGGAGGTAAAAGACTGAAAATAGGGGTGGTGTACAGAACCTCCAATGATGGAAGAGGCCCTGGAGGACAAACTAGTTGAGAACATCAAGGGGCACTGTGACCGTGCAAAGGGTATGGTGGTGATCATGGGTGACCTTAATATGCTGGGGACAGACTGGGACACTATGGCATCCTCTGTGGCCAGGGAACAGAGACTGATGGATATATTCCAAGATGCCTTCCTGGTCCAACAGCTGGGGGAACCTACTAGGGAGAAGCGGATACTGGATTGTGTCCTAGCAGACAGTGACCAGATAAAGGACGTGGAGGTGTGCTGCCCGCTGGCAGGTGGTGATCACACTACAGTCTGGTTTCTGCTGTATCTGGGGGGGGGGAGGATAACATAGAAACATAGAAACATAGAATTTGATGGCAGATAAGGACCGCTTGGCCCACCCAGTCTGCCCATTTCCCTGCCTAATGGATAAACTGCAGATCCTAGTTAACCAGCAGCCTACTTCTTTCTGCCCCCACCCCCTAGAATTGCCTTATGACTGTCCCATGCATGCTTGAATTCCACCACTGTTTTTGATTCCACAACCTCCTCCGAAGGCCGTTCCATGCATCCACAACCCTCTCTGTGAAAAATACTTCCTAAATTACCTCTGAGCCGACCCTCTATCTTCAAATTGTGCCCTTGTTCTTGCACACCTCTTGTTTTGAAAGATGCTACCTCTTGGACTTTGTTGATTCCCTGAGGTACTTGAAAGTTTCTATCATGTCCCCTCTCCCTCCTTTCATCGAGGTATACATATTAAGCTCTTAAGTCTCTCTTCATATATCTTCTGGTGCAGACCCTGCACCATTTTATTTCCCTCCTCTGGACAGCTTCCATCCTGTCTATGTCTTTGTGAGATTGGGTCTCCAGAACTGCACGCAATACTCCAGATGGGGTCTGACCAGCTGTCTGTACAGAGGAAATAACTTCTTGTTTTCTACTGGTGATGCCTCTCCCTACGCATCCCAGTATCCCCCCAGCCCTCCTTGCTGCCCTCTCACATTGCTTGCCCACCTTTAGGTCATCTGATATGACTACCCCCAGGTCCCTTTCCATTTTGTTGTTGTTAGTATCTCACCCCCCATTGTGTACTCTTCCCCTGGGTTTTTGTTTCTCAGGTGCATTACCTTGCACTTCTTAGCATTGAATACATTTGACCATTCCTCTAACCTTGCCAAGTTCCTTCTCATCCTTTCCACCCCACCTTGCGCATCAACTCTGTTGCAGATCTTTGTGTCATCTGCAAAAAGACATACTTTTCCTTCCAGTCCCTCTGCAATGTCACTTATAAAGACATTGAAGAGGACTGGTCCTAATACTGAACCTTGCAGTACCCCACTAGTAACCCCCGTTTCTCCAGAGTGGACTCCATTTACTATTACTTTCTGTGTCCTATTCTCCAGCCAATTCTTTATCCAGTCTGTCATCTTGGGACCCACTCCCAGGCTGGCTAACTTGTATATTAATCTTTTGTGTGGGACTGTGTCAAATGCTCTAAAGTCTAGGTAGGCCATGTCCACAGCCCTCCCTGATCTACTACTTTGATCACCCAGTCAAAGAAATCTATCAGATCTGTCTGGCATGACTTTCCGCTGTGAATCCATGCTGCCTTGGGTCTGTGCCCTCTGGCCTCTAGATAATCAACAATTTTTTTCCTTCAGAAGTGATTCCATCATTTCCCTACCACTGAGGTTAAACTAACAGGTCTGTAGTTTCCTGCTTCTGCCTTGCTCTCTACTTTTGTGAAGGAATCACATCTGCCCTCCTCCAGTCCTCGGTACCACCCCATCCTCCCATGATTTGTTAAAGAGGGTAGTCAGTGGTGTCACTAGTTCTACCTCTTAGTTCTTTTAGAATTCTGGGATGAATCCCATCAGGCCCCATTGCTTTGTCCACCTTCAGTTTTAAGAGTTCTTTCAGAACCCTTTCTTCTGTAAATGGGCTGGTATCAACTTCTGTATCCAGAGTGTTTCTACAGTTTGTTTTAGGTACCTCCCTCTTCCTTGTAAACACGGAGCAAAATATTTGTTTAGTATCTCTGCCTTTTCACAGTCACCCTTCTGCTCACCCTCCTCCCTTTATTAAGCCTCACTATCCCTCCCTTGGTCTTCCTTTGCTCCTGATATACCTATAAAGGTTTTATCCCCTTCTTAACCGAGTTGGCTATCTTTTCCTCAGTTTGGGCCTTTGCTGTTCTGACTGCCTTCCCAGCTTCCTTTTGCTTTAACTGATACAGTTCTCTGTCCTGCTCCTTCTGTGATTCCTTGTACTTCCTGAATGCTTTCTTTTTCTCTTGAACCTTCACTGCCACTTCCTTTGAGAACCATAGTGGTTTCTTAAATTGTCTCGTTTTGTTTATTTGCTTCACACAAAGGCTTGTTACCTCTGTGATGGCAGTTTTTATTATTCCCCATTGTTCTTCCACCCCTCCTTCCTGCCCATTTGCTAGTGCATTCCTTAGGCGCTCACCCATTTAATACAGTAGTAGTGGACTTCAGGGAACGGACTGTGACATGGGCAGGATTCTACAGGGAGTTTGGACAAGATTAGCCGGACATGGATGCTGGCAGCTTATGGGAGGCCATTAAGAAGGGTTGCAGGAGACTACTAACTCCTGTACAAAGGTAAGGCATAAGCATGGTAGAACCAACAAGCGTGTTGGTAGACTGAGGAGGTGCAGGAGGCAGTGAGGGATAAAAAGGCTGCCTATGCATGTTTTAAGTGCTCTGGGAGGATAGGGAGAGGGGTATGAGTTGATAGGGAGAGGGATGGAGTTGATGGCTGGAAGGGTCACAACAGTGGTGAGGAGAGCCAAGGTGAGGAGAGACAAAACCTGGCTAGGAATATCGGAAGGGGGAAAGGGATCTATAGATACACAGGGAGAAGAGAAAAGGGACAGCACAGATCAGCGTGATTAGGACTGAGGAGGGATGGACTCAGGAGGCAGGGGAATCGGGCAGAGGTGCTAAATGAGTACTTTGCCTTGATATTTATGGAGGGAGGCAGGGGATCCCTCCAGCCCGATGGAGGAAGGGGAGCCAGCAGAGTTGAGAGGTCAGATGGAGTCGAGAGGACTGAAAGAAGCTGGGGTACAGGCTGGGCCAAGTCTAGAAGGGGATGGGTGGTTAAATGTGGGGTGGGCTGGGAGGAGGAGAAATCACAGTGGAAAGGGTGAAGGAGGCCCTTCGGACACTAAAAACTGATAAGGCACCAGGTCAGATTGGTTGCATCCGAGGTTATGAAGGAATTGGCCGATGAGCTAGCAGCACCACTGGCAGCACTCTAACACCCTCTCTGCTGACAGGATGGGTGCTTCAAGACTGGAGGGTGGCTCATGGTGCCTATCCACAAATGGGGGGTCTAGAGGAGATGGGAGTTATAGGCCTGTCAGCCTAATGTCTCTGTGGGCAAAGTAATGGAGGGCATTATCAAGGATAGGCTCAGGAGGCAGCTGGAAAGGTTGGGGCAACTGGATGACAAACATTATGGTTTCATCCCAGGAGATCGTGTTAGACTAACCCCATAGATTTTTATGACTGGGACCCTGGACCGCATTGACCGGAGGACGTCCTATACCTGGATTTCAGTAAGGCATTTGATTCGGTACCCCAAAATGGGCTACTATTAAAGCTGGGGTTGGGAGGACAGTTGCTCAGATTGGGGGGGGGTGGTAGAGCACAGTTGCTCAGATGGGTAGAAAATTGGCTAACAGGGCGAATACAGAGGGTAGTGGTGGGTAGTCTCCTCCTCAACGAAGGTCACCAGTGGTGTCCCCCAAGGTTCAGTACTGGGGCCACTCCTGTTCAATGTCTATGTCTTCAATATGGGGAGGGCGGTTAAGAGTAGGATGAGTCTGTTTGCGGATTACTTAAAACTGGGAGCATTAGCGGACGGGGACGAAATGAGAGAGACAGTCCAGAGGGACCTGGATACCCTGGAGGGGTGGTCAAGGAGGTGGGGACTGAGGTTTAATGCAGGGAAATGTTGGGTGCTGCATCCGAGGGTCAGAAACCAGACCATGTATACACCGGGGTGTCATACTGCAAGCCACAACAGTGAGAGGATCTAGGGTAGTGATAGATGTCAAAATGAATAACACTAAAACTGCAGAAGAACTGTGGCCAAAGCAAACTGGATACTGCATAGCCAGGGATTACGCTCCACAAAGAGGAGATGATCCTTCCTCTGTATAATGACTTGGTCAGACAACATCTAGTACTGCATGCAGTTCTGAGACCTCACCTCAAGGATGATGAACACTGCTGGAGATTGTCCAGAGGAGGGCAACCAGGGTGTTTCAGAGCATGGGAGGAAGGCCCTATGAAGAAAGGCTGGAAGAGCTTGGGCTGTACTCGCTGGAGGAGAGGAGAGATGGGGGAACATGATAAGGGTCTTCAAATATGTAAAAGGAATAAACAGGGGCGGTGCCAAAGAGATGTTCAGACTAAAGAAGGTGGGAAACAACCAGGTGACGTGAGTGGAAGCTAGAGGAGGGAAATTACAGGGGGGATGCAGGATACCTTACTTCATTGAGAGGGTGGTGGAGCCCTGGAATGCACTGTCCAGGAGTCTGGTGGAGGAGGGCACAGTGGAGGGCTTGAAGAGAGAGAGGGAAAGGTTCAAGGGTAAACTGAAGAAGAGGATGACCCTCTCTGGGGCTGGATGGGAAAGAAAGAACCCATTAGGAGGCTGACTACCGAGCAGACACAACAGACCATCCGGCCTATTCTTCTGGCTTTTAGTATGTTAGATATAGCAGAGGAACTGCAGGGGAAGGTGTGCCTATTTGTAGATGATACGAATATCTGCAATAGGGTAGACACCCTGGTAGGGGAGGTGGAGGCAGTGAGGGAGGGCCTAAAGATTCTAGAGAGGTGGTCGGAAACTTGGCAGCTGAAATTTAATGCCAAAAAGTGCACAGTAATGCACATGGGTGTAATAACCCACAAACCATTTTCACACGGGGGTTAAGGAAACTCAGCAGGACAGAGATCTGGGGATTATAATTTCAGATAACCTTAAGGCGGAGAACCAGTGCAGCACAGTGGTGGGCAAAGTGAATAGAATGCTGGTGTGCATACGGAGGGGTATAAAACAGAAAGAGGGAGGTGCTGATGCGCCTTTATAAATCCATGGTGAGGCCGCACTTGGAGTATGGGGTTTAGTTCTGGAGGTCTCACCTACACAAGGATACAAGACAAGATTGAAAGGGTTCAGACAAGGGCAACCAAGATGGTGCACGCTATGCATAGGCAGCCCGATGAGGAGAGGTGGAGGGAGTCTGATCTGTTCCCACTGGAGACTAGTAAGGTGAGAGTGGGAAGCTTATTTGCAAAGAAAATAAGTGCTAGAACTAGGATCATAAACTAAGATTAGAAGAAGGAAGGTTTAGGGGCAATGAGAGGGCATTACATCACTGAGAAGGTGGTGGAGTCCAGGAACTGACTACCAGACGAGGTGGTGTGCAAAAATGGTAAAAGGATTCAGGGCATGGAACAGAACCAGGAGCTGACCAGTGGGCAGAGTAGGGTGTCTCTTGACAAAGATGATGATTGGGGTGGGGTAGGGCAGACTCGACTGGCCAAAATGGTCCTTTTCTGTCACCAGATTTCTATGATTCTTAGGCAGTTTAGTAATTAGGACTTACCTGTTCCATCAGAGTAAGGGAGTCCAGAGTTGGGGTGTCCTTGGTTCGGGGTATCTTGGTAGGACCTGAAAGGGAAGAACAGAGAAGGCTGAAGGGACACAAAGGGTCAGAGGTGCTAGAGGAGAGATTACAGTGTTAGAATTAAACAAAGATACTTGTCTGATTGGTATGTTTGGCCAGACCTGTAGAAATAAAGGGAAAAATAGATCAGTATGGGAAAGTTATAGTAGCAAGAGTAGAGAGATACAAATATTGTATATAGCACAGGAGTAAAGGAAGAGAAGTTTCAGAGGAAAAGACAAACTAGGCCAAAGTAAGGAAACTAGAGATGGAAAAAAAAAATGCAGACAGCTAAGAACAGAGAATAAAGTGGTATTTGGGACTCGGCAACCCCCCCTTAGCACCCCTAGGTGACCTGCAGGTAGCCAATAAATTTAAGAAGTAGTCCAGATGGGCAGGTGGGAATGCATTTGGGCTAGTGGCCCCTATATTATTTAAAAAAGGGGACACTGGTGGTTCAGGAGTCTTGAGTTGTCCCAGGAGGCCAGTGGTTTGAAAGGTATAGCTATGGTGATATAACGGGTCACTCCCTCATGGACAGTGGCATTTTTTTTTTATATTATCTTTCCCTGGAACCTAATGTGGGGGTGATGTCCTTGGGCCCAGACTGTATGTAGCAGTCAGGGGGCTGTTCAGAAAACTGCTGACCAAAAATGCTGCGGCTGTTGCTAGGCAGCCAGTTTAGTGCTACTGAACTACAATGATAGTAATGGCAGGCACTTTCAACTGCCAGTCCAGAAGAGGGCAACTAAAATAGCTAAGGGTCTGCACCAGAAGCCATTTACAAGTTCAATAGGTTTTCACCTTTTAGGAACTTGTCACCTTTCAAACCTCAAAGGTGGGTATCATATTTTTTGGTGTCCACGTACAAGTCCAATCTGTTTGTAAAGGTAGTAATATTGGAACTATCTATTATTTGCTGCTGTAAGTCATGCCTGTTTTTTACAATTCTTTGTGTATACCATCTACCTCTTAGTTGTTCTACAGTTATCTCCCATTAATTTACTATGTGATCTAGTTTTTTTACCTGTATAATTTACTAAACCAATTGTTTCCCTCAGAGTCTGATCCTTACTAGCCCGGTATGCTAAACATAAGTCCCCTCTTACCTTTCTGTACTCCACTGAGTAGAGACCTAGCTTTTGTAGTCTTATTTGGTAATTAAGATTGTGCATAGTTTTGATTTTTTTTTAGTTGTCTTTCTTCGTACTCTCGCAATAATTTTCTTACCCCTTGCTGTTTGAGGGGAGCAAAACTGTACACAGTGCTCTAAGTGCGGCCGAACCAAACTGGAGGACAAAGGTATAATAACCTCCGGTTCCCTATTTTTTATATTACCCAAAATGCATCCTAATATTTTTTTTACTTTTTTTAACTTTAAATATTGAGTTTGTTTCAAATGATAGTTCGTTAGTTACTTGCACTCCCAGATCTTTTTCATTGGTAGTGCTCTGTAGTGGAATGCCATTTAGGGTATAAGTATACTGGCTGTTGCTGTTACCATGTCCCAAGTGCATAATCTTGCATTTGTCTAAGTTAAATTTCATTCTATTTTGTTTTGCCCAATTTTCTGGTAAGTCTGTGTTCTCATGAAATTCATCTCTTGTTTTCTGATCGTATACAATTGCTCCTATTTTACAATCATCTGTTGCCTTGAAACTTTCTAGCGTTTATGGGCTGTTGCAGTTCCAGTACGTATCAATGTTGTCTTGAATTTAAAAGGCTTGCTTTGGTATCCTGAATAATTATATGCCTTAATAAATGGCACATGGAATTCATTGTGTTAAACATAATTTCTGTGTGTCTATCCTATCTTTCTCACCCCTACCCACTCCTGGGGTGGTTTTGTCTAAGTATTTCACCTCTAGCATCATCAGCTTAAAGCTGCTCTTCTAGAACATTTAAACAAAAGCTGCAACACAGATTTAAACTAGCTGTTTTATTATTGTGAGATTCAAAAACTGGGTTGAAAAAGAAAAATATTTAGGTCATATCTGATATATAGCAAGATGAATGTCAAATGGTTACTACAGAGGACAACACCACAAATATGCAACACAACTGATTTAGTTGTGAAGGCAAGACGGGAGGGTGAGCTGGATGTCATTAGCCACCTAGGTACTAATGACCTGGCAAACAGGGAGCCTAAGGAACTTCAGGAAGAGTTTAGGAAATTGGGGAGGGGTCTCAAGCAAGCAGCTACTTCTGTCACCTTCTCAGAAGTACTATCTGTGAGAGGCATGGGAGAATGTAGGGGTGCACGCACCAGGAACTATAACTCATGGTTGAAGAACTGGTGCTGTGAGGAAGGGTTTGGATTCATTGGTGACTGTGGACCCACCTGAGGGAGGGATGGAGGCTTGTTCAAGCCTGACAGCCTGCATCCAGGGTGGGAATCCAGGCACTCAATGATAGATTTAAATGCTACATGGACAAGAATTTAAACTAGCCAAGGGGTGGCAGGCCCAGCAAGGAGAATACCTAATGCCAGGACACTGGTTTTCCATTTTTACCGTAACACCGGTAACAATCACGAATCCTGCTTGGTTTGTGGATTTTGAATTCTTGTACCGTGCCTCACGGAAATTGCATGTCACTGCACACAATCTCTAAGATTTCAGCATCTTTTAAATTTGTTTTATTTCTCTTTCTATGTCTCCTTCTCACAGCACCAGTCTCGACTTTCAGAGATCCCTTGGCTGAGTATCCCTAGCTTCACCCCAGGTAATGCCAGAAGCTTCTGTGGGCCTGCCCTATCCTGCCTGAATTGTATCCCCAGGTGGAAGGGAGGAACCCAGGTCACCCTCCACACTCCATTAGTGTGTGGTGGGCAGCTCAGTGGGTCCTCATGGAGCCTGGTTATGAAGTCTGGGGCACCTGCTCCCTTCTACCAGTGACCGATGTACAGTGATTGTTCCTTGTTTTCTGGTCTCTGTCCCTGAGGTCATCTGCCCTAGAGGAGTTCCAAGGAGGTAGGTCACATAGAGACATGCCACTGCTCCAGATATCGGCTAGCTTCCTCACCTCCTGATCACTCTACAGCACCATTGCACCACCATCTGTGGTCACATAGGTGGTGGTAAAGCAGCAGGACCTGCAGCCCACCCTTCCCAGAGGAGGAGAGCAGTTCCCCGGGTGCTCGATCCTACTCCCCTGGCCAGACCTCCAGCAACCTGAGTTCACTTCTGACCCTGGGTCACTGGCATTACAGGCAATAGTGCTACTGCAGCGCCAGTGGGCTGACACAGATTTCAGCATCTTAAAATGAATGCTGTGCTTTGCATTCTTTCTGCTTTGCTGCATATAGAGTCAGTAAGGAAATCACCTGCACTGCTTTGTTATAATCAGTCATTCAGTTTAATCACCCATGCCTAGTGGTTAGAGTAACAAACAGTGAATGAACTGGGTACATCCAGCAGACTTGAGTTTGATTCCCACAACCTTCACTTGCATACTGTGTGACTCCAAGCAAGTCACTTAACCTCTCCAATGCTTCTAGGTCACTCCTGAAAACAGACAGTTCTGCCTAGTGGGCCTTACCTGCTTTACAAAGAATATAAAAAAATTCCAATATATGTTTACTACATCATAGAATAGTAGTCAGGGTACCATGTAATTTGCCTACATTTTACTTGGACTGCAATGATTTTGTATAGGTAAAGGTAAATGTAGATACATTTTATGTGTTTTATAAGCTTGTTTTAGATTTTATTCCAGTTTTCACTGTAATATTTGCATATGAGCATCTAGGTTGTAGATTGCCAAACACAGAATCACTGTTACCAACTAGCTTACTCAAGTTTATACTGTAATCAGTAGGGCCATACAAAATCCTCAGTTGTTTGAATGAAAACTAGTCTGAATGAAAGTATGTTCACAAAGAAGAAACTGCCTTACTACTTATGAAAAGACTTCACAGTTAACACCCTTTAGGTGAATTGGATGATTTGCACTTTTCTCCCACCTGCTGTTTCAGTCTCTGTGAAACAAAAGTTTTCTGATGACTGCTTCAACAAAAAGCAAAAGTTTAGTATTTAAGTGTACATATGTTTGGCCTGTGGATTTTGAAAGCACAATCAATGACATACAGAAAGTAAGACCCCAGGGGCTGTATGATGCTGGTGGGCAGAGTGGTGCTCAGTTCACATCTGAACAAAGACATGAAAACTGGGAGACACCCTTTTCTAGGACACCAAATAAAAAAAAAAAGCATCCACCTGTCTGGGAGATGCATGAATCCATTTGAAGGTCCCCCATTAATCACTTGTAGATTTTTTAGGTGAAGACACTTTATTTCAAAGAAGCAAATTCAAGCAGTTTTTTTTTTCTCCTCCTACCCTCTGGCCATCCACTCTTCAGGCCTGCCAAGGCCCCTTCCGACCACCACCCATTGCCCTTTACTGCTGTGCTACCAGGTAACCAAAGTAACCCTTCATTGAGTGGGCCCCTACCCCCTTGGGAGGCTACCAGGGAGGAGAATTATCCCAAAGAGCTTCCTGTGTATCCTGAGCATGGCAGGGGTCAGAACGGACACATGTCTGGGGCTTCCAGTTTATGGAGGGACCAACAGCTGTCCTTTGGTAGGCCAGCGAGTGTTTTCCCATTTTCTTGACAGGCCACATGATGTCAAGGCACAAGGCGATGTCCATCATGCTCCCTCCTGCAGTGAGGGCTGACATGTTGTTGTGCCTCTGGCTTCCACTAGGGGCAAGCAAATGCTGATCCGTGAATCCACCTCCTCCCTCCCAGAAGAAGGTGCATAATCGTTGGACAATCAAGCTTCACCCACCAGCTGGCCTCCAACACCCAAGTCTGTTCCCTAACCCTGGTCAGCGTGTCACAGGCAGAAATCCAATTCAGGCAGTTAAATTATAGATAGGAAAAACAAAGGTAGTCCACCTTGGTGGTGATGGTTCAGATTAATTCACATCTGAGTTCTAACAAGGAAAGAGACCAAGTCATTTGTAACTTGTGCATGTGGGTGGGTGTTGAAGAAAGGGATCATAGTGCTGTCACTACTGCCATCACCCCTGAGGAAGTGGACTGCATTGTTGCTACTGCCATCACAATCGAAGGGGTAGGGGCTGTAGTGATTCTGCCATCACCACTGGTGGATGGGGAATGTAGTACTGCTGCCATCACACCTAAGGGATGGGGGCCACAGTTCTACTGCTTCTGTCACACCTGTGGGAGGGAGGTCATAGTGATGCTGCCGCTGTAATCACCCCAGAGGGATGGGGGCCATAGTGCTGTTGGTGCTGCCATCACACCTGAGGGATGGGGCCGTAGTGCTGCTTCCATCACACCTTAGGGATGGGGCTGTAGTGCTGGTGCTGCCATCACTTCTTGTACCTAAAATAACTTTAAATTGGTACAGTGATGGAAGGATATGCAACAGTGGAGGTCAAAATTGCTAAAATGCATGTTAACAGAGTTAAAAATTGTTAAATAAAGTACAGAGAACCAAATACCAGTAAAAACGGATTTTGGCTTAGCAGACACCGGTGACAATACCGTTTTTTGCAATGTGCAAAATGGAATATGCCCTTTCTCAATCCCGGTAAACCAGTGTCCCTGCTAATTGCCCACCCCCACAGCCAACAGTGGAACCAATCAACAGGAGTAGTGGATATCTGTACAAAGCAGTGTGCAAATGATGGAGATAAGCACCCAAGGGGTGGACAGGCAGAAAGGGGATAGCATTCAACAGAAGGGGAGAGAGCAGGGAGAACCAGGATTAAAGGACAACCAGGGAGGGGGCTAGAGTAGAAAAGCTAAACAGTCCAAGGAGTTCACATCACGGAATGCCATGTGTGCCAATGCCAGGAGCCTTAGCAACAAGATGGAGGATCTGGAGGCTGCCATGGTGCAGTCGGACCTGGACATTGTGGCCATCATAGAGACCTGGTGTAATGATAACCATGACTGGGATAGGCACCTAGCTCTGACATATTCAGAAGAGACAGGCAGGCAGGAAGGGAGGAGGTGGCACTTTATGTGAAAGATGGCATAAAGACCACAGAGATCCAGGAGGAACAAAATAGGGAGAGATTCTGTGGGTTAAGCTGGAAAGGAAAATGGAGTCGGCCATTCAGCACAGGGGTGGTCTACAGACCACCAGCCCAGGAGGAAGAAACAGACAGGGTGTTTATGCTAGCCATCCAAAGGATGGCAGACAAGGGTGAGGTGGTACTGGTTGAGACTTCAATATTCCAGAAGTGAACTGGAGCCTCCCAGCAGCAGGATCAACCAGGAACAGATTTATCCTGGACTTTCTTCAAGGTGCCTTTCTCAAGAAACTGGTCATGGAACCAACTCGGCAGAAGGCAAAACTGGACCTTGTGCTAACAAATAGGGACAGTGTGATGGGCGTGACAGCTGGGAAGCACCTGGGGAACTGTGACCACTGGTCACTGTGGTTTGAAATCACAGAAGGAGCAGAACCAAACTGTAGTAAAACATGTATCCTGGATTTTAGGGGGGCAGACTTTGGGAAAATGAAGAGATGCTTGAAAGAGGCATTAATGGGAATGAGGAGGGAATCGGGTTAAGGAACAGTGGGCAATATTTAAACCACAGATTACAAGAGCAACAGAATTATGCATTAAGCAGGTTAGCAAGGGGAAAGGAAGAGGAGGTCATTATGGTTTTCCAAGGGGGGTAGCAGAGAAAGAGAAAGCCAAAAAGATCACATTCAGGCAATACAAAAAGACACAGGCAGAAGGGGATAGGGAGAAGTACCAGGAGAAGCAAAGGGAGGCAGGGAGGTCTGTAAGGGAAGCCAAAGCTCAGACAGAAGAGCGCATTGCAAAATCAGTGGGTAAGGGGGACAACACCTTTTACAGGTGCATAAGTGAAAAAGAAGGGCAAAGAGGGGTAGTAAGACTGAAGGAGGAGGAGGGGGGCCATGTGAGGATGACAACAGAAGCTGACATACTGAAAAGATATTTCTGCTCAGTATTTACTGAGGAAGAGGAGGGTAATGGGCCTGAATGGCAGTACAAGGGTGGAACGGAGCAGAAATGGATGCAAGTCCCTTTACACAGGAAAGGGTCCTAAAGTAACTGGAAGGAATAAGAGTCGATAAAGCAATGGGGCCAGATAAGGTGCACCCCTGGGTCCTAAAGGAACTGAGAGACGTGCTGGCTGAACCTCTGGCAATCCTGTTTAGCTGATCACTGGAAACAAGGGAGGTACCCAAAGACTGGAGGACAGCAGATGTAGTCCCCTTATATAAAAGCGGGAACAAAGAGGAAGCAGGGAACTACAGACCAGGCAACCTGACGTCGGTAGTGGGGAAGATCATGGAAGCACTTCTGAAGGAGAGATTGGTGGAACATCTGGCTACCAACCGACTACAGGACCCAAGGCAGCATGGTTTCACTAGGGGGAGGTCATGCCAGACCAACCTCATAAAATTTTTCAACTGGGTGACAAAGGAGGTGGATCAGGGAGGGCAGTGGATGTTGCCTATCTGGACTTCAGCAAGGCCTTTGGCACTGTGCCATATAGATGGCTATTAAACAAACTGGGGAATATGGGAGAGGGCAGGACAGTAGTGCGGTGGGTAGGTAACTGGCTAGGAGGTAGGACACAGAGGGTGGTGGTAAATGGCTGTCACTCCACAGAGGCAAAAGTGACCAGTGGGGTAACACAGGGATCATTTCTGGGACCGGTTCTATTCAGCATCTTCATCAGTGACATTGTGCAGGACCTAGAAGGCAGAATTTCCTGTTCGCTGATGACATGAAGCTCTGTAACAGAGTGGACACACCAGAGGGTGTAGACAGAATGAGGAGGGACCTGCAGAAGCTTGAAGAACTGGCAAGGTTTGGCAGTTGAAATTCAATGCAAAGAAGTGCAAGATAGTGCATATGGGGCACAAAACCCTGGAACAACATATCAGTTGTTGGGGATGAGATACAGAATGCACCAAGTAGGAAAGGGACCTTGGGGTTATCATCTCTGATGACCTCAAGGTAGGGAAACAGTGCGACAAGGCAGCAGGTAAAGCATATAGGATGCTGGGATGCAAAGGCAGTGGCATCACCAGCAGGAAAGGGAGGTCATAATTCCAATATACAAGACACTAGTGAGGCCCCACCTGCAGTACAGTGTACAGTTCTGGAGGCCTTACTTATGTAAGGACATAGACAGGGTAGAGAAGGTTCAGAGGAGGGCAACAAAGATGATACAGGGATTGCATCATAAGTCCTATGACTATGAGCACAGGCTGAAGGACTTGCATATGTACTCCCTGGAGGAGAGGAGGGAGAGAGAGGATATGATAGAGACATACAAGTACCTAACAGGGAGGAACAGGGTGCAGGAATACACTATTTTCCAGTGAAAAAGATGTTCCAGGACTAGGGGGCATGGGATGAAGTTGGAGGGAGGGGGATTCAGAGGAAACGTGAGGAAGAATTTCTTCACAGAAAGGGTGGTGGACAAGGGGAATGCCCTGCCAGAGGAATGGGTGTGGGCTGAAACAATCACGGGATTTAAGAATGCATGGGATAGACATGGGAATTCTGGAGGTCAGAGGTATAGGGCAACAGACATCTAGAAAACAAAGTGAACGTACAAGCTTAAATGGGCAGACTGGTGGGCCATAGGTTCTTATCTGCTGACAGTGTCTGTATATCTATGTAACTGAATTACAGATATGTGTCAGACCTAGGCATTGACCTTGTCTCTGTGGTCACAGAGGCTGCAGCTCTAACCTTTCAGCTCATAACAGCAACACAATATTTATCAAGACGTAGACTCTTGATATTAAGGTATACTGAGAACAATAAGAAAACAGTCAGACAGATACAATCAGAAATGTACAATGGCAAATTGAATGTTATAGAAAACATTTTCTTTAACCACTCAAACTCTGCATGTTACCTCTTGTTGCATATGAATGCTATACATCTATTTTATTCCTGTAGTCCTGCTTCCACATGTGTAAGTAATTGGATCAGTCTCAACAAGGAGGCCATGCCATCACCACACAGCAATCTTAAGTGTGATGTGCGAGCTGCATAAAGTACTGGGAGGGTATTATGCAATGGGGACCTCTGATGGAAGCTATGCATGCCCTCTCAGCTCAGCCTCCACCAGCACATCTGGCCACAGCAGTCCCACAACACAGGCAACACCCATCCTCACAGATAGCCATGGAGGACTGGCAATCAGTACCTCACTCTATATTTTCTCCCAATCAGAGCAGACTGAGAGAGGTGGTGAGAGGGCTGCAAGTCAAAACAGTGCACTTTGGGTTGCTTGTTTCCTCCAAATGTGAAGTGGTGCTAACTGTGTGTTGAAAAAGGGAAGTCGGGAAGAGAGGGTAATTGAGAGTAGTTAGGGGTGTTGACAGCTACTTGTGGCATCATCATACAGGGGAGCAGTACCGAGTGACTAAACAGCACTTTCACATGAAGAAGATAGATAACTCTGAGGAGCAAGGAAGTGACTGGGATTCTAGGGGAGGAAGTTGGTGTCTGCTTGCAGCACCATCTTGCAGCGGTCTGTGCCATGTGACTGCCTAGTGCCAATTAGGTGACAGTAGCACTGTATTGAAACACATAGGGATAAGCAGCCCTGGAGCAATAATGAGTGGTTAATGACGCTACTGTCTCACCCTTCCCTCATCATCTCATGCCTGCCCGTTCGCTCCATTGAATAGTCTGCTACAGTATAATAGTATGAGTGACTCACCCAGCACTGGTGTCAGTGAGCTTATATAAAGGAGCTGGCTGGGGGTGCACAGGGAGAGGGGAACAGATTGACTAACAAGGATAGATTGCACTAGCCACCCCCCCAAAAAAAAACAACAAATCAAGGTAGGGGGTCAAGAAGGGGAGCTGCATTGAATGAAAGTATAGTGCTTCTATGAACGGAGGGACTTGGGTTAAGGAGGGAGGTATCGTTTAAAGGGAAATTCCCCTCAGCCTATTCTCTGTATACCTGTGTAATTTGCAGGCATGAATAATGATTCCCTCTCTTGCATCCCATTCATTTCATTCTAATTTAAATATAAATGAGGTTGCTTCACTTTGGTTTGCCCTGATGTGAAAATCTGTTTGTCTCCATTGCAAAGGTCATGACTCCACTCATGGAAGGTATCTTGAGAGTTGACTATTAAAGGGTGTTGCCTAGGGGAGTGATACCATCAGGCAGGGGATGGGAGTGGGGAGGAGTACCCAGTATACAGGAGTATCTCTTCTTCAGAGGACTAGGGAGCCCAGGGTAGAGGAATGGCAAGTGGGAAGGGGTGGGAATGTGAGAGTAGCATCAGGAGTGAGAAATTCTAAAGGGGTGCCTTTATTGAATAGATTTGCACCACTGTCTGGAAGGAGGAAGGGGGCAGCAGGAGGTGAGGAAGGAGGTCAGGTTGAGCCAGGGTTGAGAGCAGAGTACATGGGAGGGGGGAGGAAAATAATCAGGGTGGGCAGGGAAGAATATGCAGGCAAAACAGAGTGGAGGATGGGAAGGGAAAACTGAAAGCAAATACAGATAGTCAGAAGGGGAGGGGCAGATTGGGAGATGGAAAAACATTTATGGGGATAAACTGTGGATGTGTAGATAAGTTCACCAGGGTGTAGAGGGAGCAGTTAGGTGGGGAAGCAGTTAGTACTGATTATAAGAAAGGAAGGACAGGGAGCAAGGATACAGGGGATGGAAGGGTGGCAATCATAGGGGACTCCATAATTAATGGTATTCACTGGGGGAAGGAAGGGGGACTCAAATGCAAGCAGGAGGGTGGTTTGTATGCCAGGGATGACAGCGGGGAAGGTAGACCCAAGAATAAGGGAAATAGTAAGGGAGGTTGGAGGAAAACCTAATTTAGTTATACATTTGGGAACCAATGACCTAGCTGGGGAGGAGGTGGAGATAGTGCAAAAGTAGGTTCAGGAGTTAGGGAAGATCTGCAGGGAGGAAGTACACTGGTCTCTCAGAGTGATACCAGTACCAAGGGCTAGCACAGCCAGGAAAAGAAGAATAGAGGATTTTAATGACTGGCTGAGGAAATGGTGCAGGGAAGGAGAGGTTCATCTGTATTGGGGACAGGGAGGAGACCTGGTCAAACAAAGCACTCTTTTCACCAGACAGGCTACACCTCAGTAGGGAGGGTTTGAGGGTACTCGGGGAGAAACTGGGGGAATACATAACCACTACACTTAATTTAAACTACTGAAGGGGGCAGTGGGCGTGCAGGCCCAAGACTCCGAGAGGAGGTGATCATTGAACCCACCCCACCCCCCACAGTGATGGAAGAGGTCTGGAGGAAGGAGCTGGAAAGGGCAAAAACACAGTTAGCAAAGGGTGGAGGGGGTGAGGAACACATAACAAGGGTATGTGGAGGGGTGTACACAGAGGGGATAAATGTGAATAGAAGAAAAGAGGGAAGAGAAGGAAGGTAAGACTTTAGGTGGAGGGTGATGTCTCTGAATGTGCAGAGTCTTGGAAACAAGATGGATGACCTGCAGGCACTATTAGCAGAAAGGAGGGTGGACATAGCTGCAGTAACCAAGACTTGGACAACGTCACACCATGACCTTGTGATTCCTGGATACAAACAACTCAAGAGTGACAGGGTAGTCAGGAAGGGGAGGGTGGCAGTTTATATCAGGAAGGAATAATTTTCTAGGGAGGAGTCAGAGGAAGGGAGGTGGAGGCATTATAGGTTCAGTTATGGTCCGATAGGGAGAAAGGTGAGGTTGGTGGTGGTTTACAGACCACCCAGTCAAGATGAAGAGAGGAACAGGAAACTGATCTCACAAATATTGGAAGCTGTGGGGAAAGGAGAGGTGGTAACTGTGGGAGACTTCAACCTGCCAAAGGTGGACTGAGCATACCATCCACAACATGTGCTAAGAGTCAGGTGATCTTGGAAGGACTGCAGAGTGGGTTCCTGACTCAGGGCATCACTAAACCAACAAGAGCTGAGGCAATTCTTGATCTGGTGCTCACAACTGGGGAGCATGTACAGGAAATATTGGTTAGGGAGTCACTGGGTGGAAGTGACCATTGCACAGTGTGTTTTCAGTTGGATATGGGCAGAGAAAGCATCCCAACTAAGACCATAATCTTGGATTTCAGAAGGGGTGGACTTCGGAGAAATGGGCGAGGTGCTAAGGAGCCATTTGGCGGGCATCAGAGCAGATATGGGGGTGGACCAAAGGTGGTCCATCATTAAGGAAGGAATATTGGTTGCCACAGATGAGTGTGTTAGGCTCAGGGGGAAGAACACAAGGATCAAAGCGCCCAGCTGGTTCAGTTCTGGGATTGCCTAGGCCATAAGAGGAAAAAGGTTGGCCTATAGAAAATTCAGGAAGAGCAAGAGAGAGGTGGATAGGAAAATTACCTAAGTTTGGCTAGTGAGGCAAGTAAGGAAGTCTGGCGAGCAAAGGCACAGAAGGAGCTGCAGATAGCTGAAGGAATTAAAAAGGGGGGGAGGCTTTCTTTCATTATATAAGTGAGAAAAGGGACAAGAAGGAAGGGATTGTTAAGCTTAAGAAAGGGGTGGAGTGGGTGGAGGATAAGAGGGGGAAGCAGATACTAAATTAATACTTCTGTTCTGTCTTCATCAGGGAGAAGGACAGACCAGTGCCATCAGGAGGGAAAAGTGGAGTGGGGGAGAGGGGAACATAGATGTAGTGCTAGAGGAGGATAGAGTGAGGGAGGGAGGGTCTGCTGGCATTGAAGGTGGACAAATCACCAGGCCTGGACAGAGTACATCCAAGGATACTAAAGGAACTGGCTGAGGAGCTGACAGGGCCACTGGCAGACCTATTTAATAGTTCACTAGAATCAGGTGTGGTACACGAGACTGGAGAACAGCACGTGTAGTGCGCCTCCACAAAAGCAGTCCCAAGGATGATCCAGGGAATTACAGACCAGTCTGTCTGACCTCCACTGTGGGCAAGCTCATGGAGAACATACTAAAGGAAAAGTTGGTGGAATATCTAGAGGAGCATGGTCTCCAGGATGAGAGGCAGCATGGGTTCATGGGGGGAGATTGTGTCAAACAAATCTGATTGACTACTTTGACTGTGTCACTAAGACAGTAGACAGAGAGCAAGCGGTAGACATCCTCTGTCTTGATTTCAGCAAGGCCTTTGACTCTGTGCCCCAAAAAAGGTTGATCAGGAAGTTGGTGGATCTTGGAGTTGGGGAAAAGATGGCCAGATGGGTGAAAACTGGCTGAGGGGCAGAACCCAGAGGGTGGTTGTGGGGGGAGAGTTATCTGGCACCAGAGAGATAACCAGTGGGGTCCCACAGGGCTCGGTGCTGGGGCCGGTGTTCTTCAATGTCTTTATCAATAACATTGGGGATGGCATTAAGGGCAAAATGTGTCTATTCGTGGATGACACCAAGCTCTGTGGGAGAGTGGACACAGCTGAAGGGATACAGGACCTACAGGAAGATCTGGAAAAGCTAGGGAGGTGGTCCAGGATCTGGCAGCTTGGCTTCAATGATGAGAAATCCAAAGTTATGCATATTGGAGCCAAGAATCCCAGGACAGTGCACTACCTGGGTGGAGTCAGAGTATCTGAATCAGAGGTGGAGAAAGACCTGGGAGTGATGATCACTAGTGACCTGACTGGAAATGAATGAATACTTCTGTCTTCACCAGGAAGAAGGACGGACCTCCCTGAAAATGACTTTCTGGACCTTCTGGACCTCCCTGGAAATGAGCCTCAGCTCAGTGGAGTTCTCCATATTCAGTTCTTGTATGAATAAACATTTTTACCTATCTTCCTACCTACATGAAGCACTCAACACATTGCATGAAAGCAGCAGCAAAGGCAAACAAGATGCTGGGATGCATAGCTAGGGGGATCAGTAGCAGGAGAGATGAGGTTATACTACCCTTGTACAGGTCACTGGTAAGGCCGCATCTGGAGTATGGAGTTCAGTACTGGTGCCCACACCTCAAAAAGGACATTAACCTGCTGGAGAAGGTGCACAGGAGGGCTACAAAGGCGATAGCCAGTCAGCAGAGCAAGGCATACAAGGACAGGTTGAGGCACTGAACATGTACTCCCAGGAAGATGGGGGGGACATGATTGGGATCTTCAAGTACTTGAAAGGGATAAATAAGGTTGATAAGGACAGTCTCTTTAAGGTGAGTGGCAACCATAACTGAGGGGCACAATCTTAAGCTGGAGGGTGGGAGGTTTAAGAGGAAGGTCAGGAAGCACTTCTTCACAGAGAGGGTGGTGGACACTTGGAATGCACTGCCAGAAGAGGTCATCTTTTTGAAGACAGTGGGCAGCTTTAAGAGAGGCTGGGATAGGCATAGGGGGACGGTAAAGATCATGGGTAGGGAGGATAGGAGGAGTGGGGAGGGAGGGCAGGGATATTAGCTCAAGCTGTGGACCCTGCAATACGAGCAGACTTGATAGACCAAATGTCCTTCTTCTGCTGGCTTCTTCGTATGTTCATATGATGCATACCTGCACAAGTCAGTAGAACTTATACTCTTATTCGGTTCTGTTATGTCTTGTGAGGTCCTTGTATTCTCTGAAAGCATTTTTTCTAACTCAGATATGCTTTAAACTACAGAAAACAGCAGGCACATACTGTGCCTTGAAAAGTTTTTAATGGCCAGCATAAGACGAACGGAGGGACTGCAGAGTACAGCAACAACATTGACAGATACAGTATAACCACTGGATAACAGTAGTTATACAGTGTAACAGGCTTTAGCACTAAAACATCATAGAATTCCAGGATGTCTTACGAGCCGGGTCATGAACTTTACAACGGAGTCAAATAGGTTTTCACAACAATCAATCAGTGTTTATTTATAAGTGCAATTCTCACAGGATTCAAAGCACTTTACAGCCTCAAATTATTAAAATCTATAACATATAAATTAGCCCATAAATTATACAATAAAACCCGTTTGTACTAGATAATGAACCATAATTTATGATATATCAGACTTCAGGATATTCATTTACATTTAAGTCCAGATGTGCAGTGAGCCGTGGGGGGGTTTAATAAAAAATATACTTGCACATGGTCATGCGCAGGTAGGACGCAGCCTCACAAAAAATATTAATATGCTCGCACAGGCAGGTCATGCGCAGTGAGCTGTGTAAGGG
The DNA here is from genome assembly GCA_016271365.2 of Neoceratodus forsteri. Lineage (NCBI taxonomy): Eukaryota > Metazoa > Chordata > Ceratodontiformes > Ceratodontidae > Neoceratodus > Neoceratodus forsteri. The sequence goes on from CM028132.1 coordinate 1,407,397,058, forward strand.
GGAGTCATCTAGTACCCTCCTCAGCTGTGCAGGGAACTGACCCCAGAACAAGACAAATGTGCTTCACCAAAAAAATCACAATGGAGCCATGTCAAAGTAAAAGCCGTGGTGGAGAGGTGTCAGCAGCCTTCCTGTTCCCTGTTACGGAGTCCAGCAACAAGTCCTAAATAAGCACTGGTCAGCACCACATGTTCACTTGCTTGTATTCAGGGCCAGATTTACATTTAGGTAAACTACAGTATATCTGTGTTTAGGGCCCAAGAGTTTGTGGGGGCCTATTTCAAAATCAGGGGGGCCCAATACACAGACACATGGGACTGTCCCAAAGTGGTCTGATTGACACTTAGTACCAGTTCTTTACTAGCGACCCTGTTGTGTTATGTACAATGTTTTGCAAGTCTTTTTCTGCACGTGCTATTGCTAGCAACATTGCAACTGTCTGGAAAGGAATGACACGGGTGTCATACAAATGGCTTTGCATGGCCCTCACAGTGGTGGGCACAATGTTTTCAGGCATCCTCTGCCTGTAGGGCCAACACAGCCAAGTGATAGTGTTGGCATTTTATGCTTGACCATTGAGAAGCCAGAGGGCATAGTGACCTGTGAGGGACCAGACAGTCACAAGTAGCCCTCGGGAGAACTGGGCAAGGAAAACTTGTTTCATTTGATGTTTCGGGGTACTGAACCAGCAGCAGTACCACAGGACCAAAGAAAAATACAACTCTCAGCAGCCCAGAAGTGGGATTTAAAGTGTGAACTGAGTGGGTGGGGAAACATTATGGGGCTCACACCTGATGCCTGGATTCTGGATCATGATAGCGTATAGTATAGACTGGTACAATATCATGCCGAGACCTTTATCAGTGGAGCAGTACAGCATGTTAGCAGGTACAAACCCTGTTTGCCCCCATTAACAAAGGCGCTCACATTTTCATCGTGACTTAGTTGCTGGGGGTATGCTAAATGTTGAGGATACAGGACTATATATTATGTAACTCCAGCACTGCTTGTATTTGCTGTGTAGTCATTGTACACAGTGCAGCAGTTAAAATTAACTAACTGATAATGCGAGTTATAACAGTGAAACTGGAAAATGAAGAAATTCACACATAATGTTGTTTTCTTAGATTGTGACTTGTGTACCTTGTGACTGGCAAGGACATCAAAGTAAAGAGGGCGAGAAAGACACAGGGTGGGCAGAACTGGGAAGGAAATTCATTATTCTGATACTGTAATAGAAGAAGAAGGTGTATGCCCCCCAAATCCTTCTCACAGTTCAAACTGATATCAATCTATTTGCATGCTTTAAAAGTAAACAGATTCACTTAGATCCTGGAGTACCTGTGCTGTGCCTTGTTTGTTTATGTAAAACCCCACCTTGAGTACTGTGTCCAGTTCGGAGACCACATCTCTGGAAGGGCATAGACAGGATGGAGAGCAGTCAAAAGGATCCACATCAAAAGCCCAATGAGAAGAGACTAAAGGACCTCAAGTTGTACACTTGGTGGGGTATGATAGAGACCTTTAAATACCTCACAGGGGTAAATAAGGTACAGGAGGAAGTGTTTTCATAAAAGGAGCTCAAGAACAAGGGAATATGGTATGAAGCTATGAGAGTACGTTCAGGAGAGATGTGAGAGCACTTCTATACAGAAAGAGTGGTGGATTTCTGAAACAGCTTTCCAGCAGAGCGGTGTGGGAGAAGGCAAGGGGGGCAGGGTTTCAAGAGTGCATGGGATAGGCATATGGGTATCTTAATGGTAAGGAAAGAGGAGGAAGAAAGAGCTTGAAATTGATTAGGGGCTGCGGTGATACTGTAGGTAGGGAAAAAAATGGGCAGCCTATGGGCTGAGCGGTTCTTATCTGCCATCAAATTCTGTTTCTATGTTCTATGTAATGACTAGGATGCTTTTATTTTAGTGTTCAAAACTCAGGTAAGCAGAGTAACCCAGATCATTACCTAATGTGATCAGTGAGTGTAGGACCATGATAGAATATCTGTGTAACCCCAGGTGGCGCTATCCCAGGGCTAATACCCCTGCCTGCTGGACCACCAACAGGTTGAGGGGCCTAGGTTCTATGGTGGGTGCCTCCACCCAGAGGTCAGGGTTGGTACTAGTTGGTTGAGTTTGGTCACAGCCCTCTGGGACACTGAGACCCCCTTTTGTTCCCTCTAATGGTCCACATGATATACAAGAATTGCAATGCCAATACCCCACATGTACACTGTATCCAATCATAAGGTACCACTTACCCTCGAGACCGATTCTGCAGTTCGTCTTGGAGGACCCCCTGTGAAATAAGGTTGGTCAATTTACACAAAATAATGCAATGCCTGCTATATAGGTACTGACCCTCTAAACAGGTTAAAGTCAATAACATGCAATCTGGTTTATTTAGGGGAGTGAAACACAGGAAGGGGGAGATCAAGCTGATTGGCAGAAATAAATCACAGTACTGTGCGCTCATACAAAGTCATAAAAGTCACACTCTGGGTACCCAGGTTGAGGGGCTAGCCAGGTCTGTTGCCTGGGGCTGGCTGGCAGATGCAGATGGAAAGGGCCCTGTAAGAGAGATATGCACAATACCCAATTGTAATCCAGAGCCGGATGGCTCAGTCCTTGAGTAAATGAAAGAAAGAAAATCAGATGAAACACTGGTGATTGTTAACAGAGTGCAGGATGCCCTGATTTGTACTCACGCTACACGTGATGAAACCTGGGCGCAGATGGTGTCTGGATTGCCAGACACACAGGCAGGAGATGAGATTCTACCGCCCAGGCCACACTGCCTTGATCAGCAGACGGATTCAGTCCGAATACATTCAGCTCAACATTCAGCTTACACTGCGCGGTGACAAGAGAACTGGAATAGCTATTCCTCCACGAGCATACCTCTCAACCTTCGTCACCCAAATGTGGAACACTGCCTCTCAAAATGTGGTACAAATGAGCAAAATGTGGAACACTTAATCAAATTTTTATCTAGGAGGCTCAGAACACTGTTAAAATGTTTGCATTTGTGTTCAGAAAGTCTTTATTAATAGAATAGTATATTTTTGCATCATTTACTGTAGATATTTGCTTTAAAATGTTAATACTGAATGTGGAACAAGTCTTCACAATGTGGAACAGGAGCTTTTGTGAAGTAAAATGAGAACGTTCCTCATAATGTGGTACAGTTGAGAGGTATGCTAACGAGCATTCAACACAATTATATGTAAAGGAAATTATTATACCAGGCAGCTGCTTTCATGTCCCAGCACTTATTGCAAATACCAGGAGTTCACACAGCAGCTTCAATTCCTGACAGACTGAGCGATTCAGCAATTTCTCCAGTCTTCTACTAGGATGAGCCTGGTTTCCTCTTTCAGCCTTCCTTCCTTTTGGTACTCTCGGATTCAGTCTGATTCGAGTTGGCAATAGCAGCCCAACTTGAGGCCTCTCACGTGCTTCCGCACAAAACAGTACAACCATGAAGCACAGAGCTCCTTCTCTCCTCACAGTCACACGAATCTGACCTCCCAGTCGCAAGGCAGAGCATTCTCTTCGGGGCCACCCTGTCCAGTTGGTGGACTCGGCTGTCAATCACTCAGAAACTCTCTCTGTTGGTGCAAATAGGCGCAAGGTCCAGAACTTCACTTCCCAGAATTACTAGCTATACCTCCTCATTGTAAGCGGTTCCCAGGAGAGTCAATTCTGTTCGGTCCAAACAGACTCCATTTAAAGTTCCCCACACTGATTGGACCCATTAGGCAGTTCAGATCCAAAATGGAGGGCAAAACACACAGAGTCCCAGCTGCAAGAAAGGCAGGTTAGACAAACTGCATTTCTACTAGCACTCTAACTGGTTTCAGGCAAACAGTTACATCTTTCATTTAGGCTCCCTCTGGCTTTTAGCGACTGCAGAAATGGGCGATTTCCCCTCAGTTCAGGCGGGATTGAGCACAGAAACACCAGCCCCTAGGAAACAGTAATCATGTCTGCAAGCAGACAGCTCTTAAAGAGACAGTATGAGGAGGCTCTACCAGCACTCACAGTGCCATTCTTAACGGCTTAATGCCAAGCTGTCAGCAGGGGAACACCTAGGTAAGCTCCACGGAGGCTTTTTAGGAACCCCACTTTGTAGGGGCTTACATCTGCTTTACTTGTTTTTTCCACAGTATGAGATCACATTAATTCGATCAGTTGTAGGAACTGCATTGTGGGTATCCAAATGATATGGATTGTGAAACATCTTTGTCATTCCCTGAGAAACAAAGTTCTAAAGAGTGGCACATATAAAAGTCAAAAAAAGTAGTATCGTGGAATGAAAAGTAGAGGTAAAGTTCAAACAGGAATTAGGAGATACAAAAAACCCTCTACCTTGCATTTTCCAGCCTTGTGATTATAGAAACATAGACTTTGTCAGCAGATAAGGATTGCTTGGCCCACCTAGTCTGCTCATTTCCCTACCTACTGGATAAGCTGCAGATCCTAGTTAACGAACAGCCTACTTCCTCCTACCCCCCACCAGAATTGCCTTATGTCTGTCCCATGCATTCTTGAATTCCCCCCACTGTTTTTGATCCCACAGCCTCCTCGGGAAGGGCATTCCATGCATCCACCACCCTCTCTGTGAAAAAATACTTCCTCACATTGCCACTGTGCCATCCCCCCCTCTATCCTCAAATTGTGTCCCTTTGTTCTTGCACATATCTTTTTCTGAAAGATGCTACCCTCTTGGACTTTGATTCCCTTGAGATACTTAAAAGTCTCTATCATGTCCCTCCTCTCCCTCCTTTCCTCAAGGGTATAAATATTAAGCTCCTTTAGTCTCTCCTCGTGTGGCTTGTCTTGCAGGACCTGCACCATTTTAGTTGCCCTCCTCTGGACTGCCTCCATCCTGTCTATGTGCTTGGGAGATGGGGTCTGCAGAACTGCATGCAGCACTCCAGATGAGGTCTTACCAACTGTCTATACAGAGGGGTAACAACTTCTTGTTTTCTACTGGTGATGCCTCTTCCTATACATCCAGTACCCCCCAGCCATCCCTACTGCCTTCTCACATTGCTTGCTAACTTTTAGGTCATCTGATATGATTACCCCCAGGTCTCTTTCCATTTTGTTGTTGTTACCCCCATTGTGTACTCTTCCCTGGGTTTTCCCAGGTGCATTGCATCAAGCTGCCATACTTACGATCATTCCTCCAACCTTGCCAAGTCCCTTCTCATCCTTCCCACCCCTCTTGTGTCTCAACCCTGCTGCAGATCCTTGTGTCGTCTGCGCAAGAGGCATCGTTTCTTCCAGTCCCTCTGCAATGTCACTATAAAGACATTAAAAAGGACTGGATCCAGTACTGAACCCTGCGGTACTCCACTAGTAACCCCCCTTTCTTCAAAGTGGACTCTGTTTACTGTTACCTTCTGTGTCCTGTTGTCCAGCCAGTATTTTACCCAGGCTACCACCCTAGGATCCACTCCCAGGCTAACTAATTTGTTTATTAATCTTTTGTGTGGGATTGTGTCAAATGCCTTGCTAAAGTCTAGGTGAAGCATGTCCACAGCCCTCCTGGTCTACTACTTTGGTCACCCAGTCAAAGAAATCTATTAGATTCATCTGACATGACCTTTCTGCAGTGAATCCGTGCTGCCTTGACTCCTGTGCCCTGCTGGCCTCTAGGTACTCAACAAGTCTTTCCTTCAGAAGTGATTCCATCATTTTCCCTACCACTAAGGTCAAACTAACTGATAAGTCTGTAGTTTCCTGCCTCTGTTTTGCTCCCACTGTTGTGAAGGGGAATTACATCTGCCCTCCTCTAGTCCTCAGGTACCACACCATCCTCCCATGATTTGTTAAAAAGGGTAGTCAGTGGTGTCACTAGTTCCCCCCTTAATTCTTTTAGAATTCTGGGGTGAATCCCGTCAGGCCCCATTGCTTTGTTCACCTTCAGTTTTAGGAGTTCTTTCAGAACCCTTTCTTCTGTGAAAGGACTGGGATTGACTCCTCCCCACCCCATCCAAGTGCTTCTATTGATTGGATTAGGTACCTTCCTCCTCTTCTTTTGTGAATACTGAACAAGTATTTAGTATCCTGCTTTTCACTGTCCCTCTCTGCCCAACCACCATTCCTTTATTCAGCCTCACTATCCCTCCCTTCATCTTTGTTTGCTCCATAATGTACCTAGAAAAGTTTATCTCCTTCTTAACCAAGCTGGCTATCTTTTCCTCAGTTTTGGCCTTTTCTGTTCTGACTGCCTTCCCTGCTTCGTTCTGTTTTAACTGATACAGTTCTCTGTCCTGCTCCTTCTGTGTTTTCTTATACTTCCTAAATGCTATCTTTTTCTCCCTAACCTTTCCCACCACTTGTTTTGAAAACCATGGTATTTTTTTCTTTCGTTTTGATTTGTTTATTTGCATCACACAAAGGCTTGTTGCCTCTGAGATGGTAGTTTTGATGTTTCCCCATTGTTGCTCCACCCCTCCTTCTTGCCTGTTTGCTAGTGCTTTTCTGAGGCACTCTCCCATTTTGACAAAGTCAGCCCTTCTGAAGTCCAGTACCCTCACTTTTGTATGGCTTGACTCTGCAGCTGAGTTTATCGTGAACCACACTGTTTGGTGATTACTTGCTTCCAGATGGCTACCCACTTCTAGATCTGAGATCCTCTGTCTGTCCCCATTTGAGAGTACCACGTCTAAGATTGCTCCCTCCTGAGTGGGTTCCAACACAAGCTATCTGAGGCATGTCCCCTGTAGGGCATCGAGAATGGTCCTGCTCTTGGATGTGGCTGCAGCAAAGGTGCTCCAGTTAACATCTGGCATAGTCAGGTCCCTCATCAACAAGATCTCCCTTTTCTCTGCCATCTTAAGGATGCCTTCTATAATTTCCTTGTCCATTTCCTCCCCGTGAGATGGGGGTCTGTATACAACCCCTGTGCGGATTGTGGTGCCATTTCCAGTCTCCAGGATGACCTACAGTGCTTCCTCTCCTCCCTGTTTACTCATTTGTTCCATTGCTTTGATCCCTTTCCTTACATAGAGAGCTACTCCTCCTTCTCCCTCTCTTCTCCTCTCCCAGTCTCTCCTGTAGATTGTGTGCTCTGGTGTTGACATCCAGTCATGGTTCTCTATGTACCATGTTTCTGTGACTGCCACGATATCCAGACATCCCTCTTCCATCAAGGCCACCAGCTTGGGAGCTTGTTACCTAAACTACTGCCATTGATACTCATTACCCTCCCTCCTTTTGCCCCATCCTTGTCCTTACTTTCTTTGCCTTTTCTTCATTTACCCCTGCCCATCTCCCTATCGCGTCTCTATCTTGGCGTTTACCTCATTAACTGCTCGATTTGTTGGGGGCTAGGATTTCCGTGTTCCTTTTCAGTGTCTCCCCTGACCTAGTTTAAATGCTTGCCAATGAAGCATTTAAACCTGTCACCTAGGATCCTGGTTCCCCTCCTGGATAGATTCAGACCATCGCATCAGTGTAGGCCTGCATTCCTCCAGGTGGATCTCCAGTCACCAATGAAGCCAAAACCCTGAGCTCTGCAACAGTTCTTCAACCACTGATTGAATCCCATGGTGCAACTCACCCTAACCTTACCCATGCCATAGACAGGCAGCACCTCCAAGAAGGTTACCATGCATGGTACTTGTCTAAGACTCCACCTCCTCCACTGTTATGATCCCTTTCCCAGCCAGCTCATTTGTCCCTAGTTGGACAGTCATCCAGCTCCCCCATGCAGCTGTTCCGTGATCCTGAGGATTCGCTCCCTGCCCTCAAGCCATGGTGTCAGGCAGACACCTACCTCCTCTCCTCCCTCTCCCAGTCCTATCCTCCTAACAATGGAGTCCCCCACCAGGAGTTGTTTCCTTCCTCTGTGGGGTCCCATGCCACTCTCCTGTGGGTCTCCTTTGTGGAGGTTCCCAGCATCCTCCTTGATCTCCACTGTGGGTGCCCCCATAGAGGAACCACACTCTGCCAGAATGGCATATGAATTGTGAAGCAGTACAACTGGAGAGATGCGCCTATATTCCACCACCTTCACCCTCCCTGTGCCCACTGTGGTCCAACCGCTACTCTTTCTTGGCAACCTCTGAGGCAGCGGCGGTGGTTCTCGTGGTCCCTGGGTGGGAGAGGAGGTCCCCCGAATACTGGCCAACTCAGCCTGGAGATGAGCAACCTCTTCCCTCAGCCCAGAGGTGCCTGCAGATCGGACAACACCGCATCCTTCAGAATGTCTCCTGGAAGACTGCTGCTCCACAACCACTGTATTACCACCCCCATCATGTCTTATTTGTGGCCCCTTAACTGTTGTTTTGTATACTTCTCTTTCCTCTTTATTTATTTTTTATTTTATATAATCCCCCTCCTACTGCCTCCATGCCATTAAAGCTCCTAATCTTCCTGTTCTGGGACAGGAAGTTCCTATTTTCCTCAATACTCTCCTTCTTACTTGCTCAGAGTCAGAACTTCAGCAGCTAGGCGGGATGGAGAGCTACTCTTTTCCTTCTAGGATGGTGAGTCTTTTGTGCCTTTGTGATCACTCCTTTCCTGCTCCCAAACAGGACGTTCCTGTTGTCAGTCAAATCCTGCGCCTATAAAAGTAGAACTGGCTATGGGTGAGGGGGTGGAGGGGAGGGAGGGCTATATAGTCCCAGTAGAGTAGCATAGATCTAACAGCACCTCCTTCATGTTGCTGTTTGCTGCTAGAAGCTATCTAGGGCAGTTTTTAAATCCAAAACACTTGGCTTCCTTCTGCCTAAGCCACTCCCCCTAATTCACAGTTTCTTTCTTCACCTAGCTAACTGCTTACTACACAGATAACAATTCACTTCACCCAACTCAAACAAATGTAACTCCCCTGCAAATGGGGGTTCCCAAAAGTCTTCCAGGAGCTTTCCTGAATGCTCCAAGTCTGGGCGGTGTTCGGCATCTGAGCTGTTTGAATGTGGTTCCAGGTAAGTGCTATTTGAGCCTCCATGTACTGTCTCTTTAATAGCTGTCTGCTTGCAGACTTAATTAGTTTGTATGGGGGGACTGTGTGTTCTAATGCCTGAATCCCACCCGGGCTGCTGTCAGTTCGCTCCGTTTTGGCCGTTGCTAGGTGTGCAGAGGGAGCCTTGTTGAAAGATATAACTGTTTGCCAGAAATCATTTAGAGTGACTGAGAAAATGTAATTTGTCTAACCTGTCTTCATTTCAGCACGAACTGTTTCAGTGTAGCTCTTTCATTTTGGTTCTGAATAGCTGACTTGGACCAATCAGGATGATAGGGAGACCCTAAAATGGAGCCTGTGGATGAATCGGAAATTGGACTCTCAATTTTGAGCCAGCCACAAGGGGATTGTATGGGCAGTGACTCTGGGAAATGTAGTTTTAACCTTGGCGCCTTTTTCTACCAACAGAGGGAGTCTTATTGCGAGTGACAGCTGAATCAGCCAACAGAATAGTGTAGAGCTAAAGGAAATGCCCTGCTCTGTGACTGGAAAGATCAGATCAGTTGTGGCATTGAAGAGAGAAGGAGCTGTGTGCTTCTGCGGTGTGTAGTTTCATGCAGGAAGCGCGTGTGAGGCCATGAGTTTCGGTCTGCAGTCTTTGTGAGTGCCAGTTTGGACTCAATCTGAGTTGTGAGGAGAAAGAAGCACCAGAAGTGTGGAAACCAGGCTCACCCTGTAGAAGACTGGAGAAATTGCTGAATCGCGCTCGGTCTGTCAGGAACTGAAGCTGCTGTATGTGCTCCTGGGTATCTTGCAGTAATTGCGATCAGGATCGAGAAGCAGCCTGCCTGGTATAGTACTTTCCTTTTACATCTGAATGTGCGTAGTGCTTGTGGGGAATCGCTATTTCCAATCCCCTGTGCTGTGTGTTGTGTGTTGAAGCTGGAAGCAAACCCCAGCTTGTCTCGAACTAAATCCGTTTGCTATAAACTGCAGTGGGGTCCAGTCACAAGGACCTTGTCTCCATGCCCTGCTGTTTCTGACAATCCAGAAGAACATCCACCATCCGGTTCTCAGCTTGGGTATTGTGAGTACAAATCAGGGTATTCCCCTGCAGCCTGTTTTCAATCACAAGTGTGTCATCTAATTCTTGTTGTTTCTTTGCTTCATGGACTGAGCCATCAGGCTCCAGATTACAATTAGGTGTTGTGCATATATTTTCTTCTAGAGGGCCCTATCCATCTGCACCTGCCGGCCAACCCCAGGCTCCTATTTCTGCACCTGCCATTAGTCACGACTCTTCCGAAGGTTGAGGATCTTCTCTGGCACCCTCCCCAAGGGGGAGGATGATTGGGACACCTGGATAGATTGTGTTGCCCCCTTGATACCTGAATGGCAGTGTGTGTGGAAGCCCTAGAGGCCATTAAATTTTTGAGGTCCACAAATCCTGATGCATCTGCTCAGAAGTACCTATCTGCACTTGAAGGCAATTTTGGGAGCATTGAGTCAGGAGAGAGCTTGATGTGGAAATTTCAAGGTACAAAACAGTGGCCAGGGGAGAGTTTTTCTGCATATGTTACTCGTCTGGAAAGAGCTCTACAGAAGGCTTACCGAAAAGTTGGGATAGCCGCCAGTGACTTAAACCATGTAAGGTTGGAGCACCTACTACAGCATGCAAAGCATTCTAAATTGCAGCTCCTTCAGTTAAGGCTCCCAGACAGAAGGGGTAACCCACTGGACTATTGTGACTTAATAAAAGAACTTTGGGAGGTTGAAGATGAGGAGGAGAATTCTAATTCTGGGGTGAGCGCAGCCCAAGTGTCACAGCATCGGAAGGTCCTTGTGAAGTGGGGACCAATGAGGGTGTGCCACCATGGGGTGAACTGCTGAGAGAGATCAGGGAATTCAAAAACAGTCTCTTTATGAAGACTGCGCCTGTAAGTACAGGCCCTGACCCATATCCGACTGCCTCTGCTATGGGGGTGGGAGTACCCACCCAGGCATCTCCTGCTGACAACAGCTCAAAACTGGATGTCTTGACCATGGAAGTGGAGAAATTGACGAGATGCCTCCAAATGCTTATCACGCCACAGACAGAAATGGCACCAAGGTGTCCAGTTAGTAGTACCTCCGTTCTGGCTCCCAGTGTGACGCCTCGGCCAGCTCAAACTCCAGAAAGTATGTTTTGCTATAATTGTGGGAAGGATGGGCACATGAAAAGAGAATGCCAGTCCCCAAAAGACACAGACAAAGTTGTATATAGGCTACAAGGAGAGCTTCGGAGAACAAATCAGTGGTTAAGAGGTGCACAAAATGATCCCAGTGAGGGTCTCAAAAATGCTAACTCACGTCCCTTTGTGGCAAGGTCAGTTGCCCAGGCCTCCGCTACCACCTCTCCAGACTGGTCCAGAATAGTGGTCCCTCCATGGAGACCACTGTAAAGGTGAATGGAGTGTCTACAAGAGCTGTATTAGACAGTGGCTCCCAAGTGACAATTATGTTCCAGGATTGGTATCAGAAGCATTTGTCAGACATACCCTCACAACCATTGGAAGGACTGCATGTATGGAGGTTAAGTGAGAAGACCTACCCCTACTCCGGGTATATCCGAATTTGGCTGTCTTTCCCCACTTCCGTGGCTGGAGTGGCAGAGCAAGTAGAGACCCTGGCCTTAGTGTGTCCCCCTACTGGACTGTATGATGGGGTTCCGCTACTAATTGGGACGAATGTGCATATGTTTTGACAGTTGGCACAGTTGTGTTATGAGAAACAGGGGTCACAGACTGGTAGAGCTATAAGAATTCCGGCATTGATCAAGAAGGCCTATGATGCCCTGAGAGATGCTGACAAAGTGGAACCAGAGGAACCAGTTGGAACTGTCTGGAAAAAGGATCCTGAGTCTCTGATCCTGGCGCCAAATGCCCAGTGTACCTTACAGGGGAGAGGTCCGTATCAGAAAGAATGTCAGGAATAAAATCCTCATGTTGGATGCTCCAGGGGATGGGAAATTGCCAGAGGGACTGCTGGTCAAGCCAAGTATTTTGCCTGCCAGAGCCCATGCTTATGCCAGACGGGTAATGGTCCAAGTTCATAATGTGTCTGATAGAGAGATTCGAGTAAATAGAGGTTGCACCCTGGCTAGTGTGCATTGTGTGGATACTGCAGTGTTGCCTAGTAACAAGTGTTCGGGGGAGAATGACAGAGTGATGCCCGACTTGTTTGATTTTGGTGACTCCCCCATTGCCAGCCGAATGGAAGATGAGATTCAGTAGAAAGCTTGCCCAGACAGACCAGGTGTTTTCTTTTAAAGAATGGGATGTAGGATGTGTGCAAGGAGCTGAGCACCACATCCGGCTGCATGATGATAGGCCATTTCGTGAGAGGTCTCGACACCTGGCACCTGCTGACATAGATGATGTGAGACAGCATCTACAAGAGATGCTTGCTGCTGGTGTAATACAAGAATCCAGAAGCCCATATGCTTCACCTATTGTGGTAGTGAGAAAAAAGAATGGGACAGTAAGGATGTGCATGGATTATCACACCTTTACCAGTGGACTATCCCTGATCAGTATACAATGCCCCGCATCCAGGATGCTTTAGACTGCCTGAATGGTAGCAAGTGGTTCTCCATGCTGGATCTTCGCAGTGGGTACTACCAGATCCCGATGGCCCCGGAAAACCATGAGAAGACAGCCTTTATCTGTCCACTTGGCTTCTATGAATTCATGAGGATGCCTCAAGGGGATTTCAGGTGCCCCAGCCACTTTTCAACGACTGATGGAGCGTGCAGTGGGGGACATGAACTTATTAGAGTGCCTGGTGTACCTGGATGATGTTATTGTGTTTGGCAGCTCACTGGAGGAACATGAGAGCAGATTGTACAAGGTGTTGGACCGACTGGAAGACTTTGTCCTAAAATTGTCCATCAATAAATGTCAATACTTCCAAACATCTGTAAAGTATGTGGGACACATAGTCTCCACCGAGGGAATAGAGACCAACCCAAGTAAAGTTGAGGCCTTGATCACCTGGCCACAGCCCCACAATCTAAAAGAACTGCAAAGATTCCTGGGATTCTGTGGCTACTATCGCCATTTCATCAAGGACTATTCAAGAGAGATCCATCCTTTTCTTAATCTTACTCAAGGTTACCCTCCTACCCACAAAAAATACAAGAGGTTGGTTTCTTCTGAGCCTGAGAGAGTGTATTTCCATCCCAATAAAGTATTTGGAGCCAGATGGACACCTGAGTGTGAAACTGCTTTTCATGAGATTATATATCAACTTACCCATGCTCCTGTCCTTGTCTATGCAGATCCAGCAAGGCCCTATGTCTTGCACACTGATGCTAGCCTGCAAGGCTTGGGGGCTGTATTGTTCCAAGAGCACGAGATTGGCCTGAGACCAGTGGCTTTTGCCAGTAGAAGCCTGATCCCATCTGAAAAGAACTATCATGTACATAAGTTAGAGTTCCTAGCTTTGAAGTGGGCTATTGTTGACCAGTTCCACGAGTACTTGTATGGGGCTAAGATACTAGTAAAACTGAAATAATCCTTTGACCTATGTGCAGACTTCAGCTAAGTTGGATGCCACTGGCCATAGGTGGCTTTCAGCATTATCTACATATGACTATGCTGTTGAATACAGAGCAGGCCTGAACCACATAGATGCTGATGCTCTCTCCTGGAGGCCTGTTTCTCGAAATGACTGGGTCAGACTGTCAGAACCTGATATTCGAGCACTCTGCCAGAAGTTTGACCGAGGAGCAAGTGGTCCCAGACCCAGTGAACTGTATGGTGGATTGTTTGGGACCCTCTGAGAACTGCATACCTGCTGCTTATTGCCACTTTTCAGCAATAGACATTGGTGCACTGCCTCAGCTGGACAATGACAGTATTCAGCGGGCTCAATCCCGAGATCCTATGATCAAATCAGCTTTAGAAGCCCTCTATGCAGGGAAAGATGTGTCCAAATTACGCTCCACTGATTTGAGAACTGCATTGTTATACAAGGAAAGTCCTAAGTTGAAACTGATCAATAGACTGTTATACAGAGAAACAGTAGACAGAGGAGGACAAATAGACAAACAACAACTAGCGCTGCCCACTGCCTTTCGAGACTCAGTACTGAAGTCCTTACACAACCACATGGGGCACCTTGGTATAGACAGAACACTTGACTTGGTGAGATCCAGATTCTATTGGCCTAAGATGGGGGCTGATGTTGAGCAACACGTTTGAACTTGTAGTCGCTGCTTACAGAGGAAAGCTTTGCCCCAGTGGGCTGCCCCCCTTGTTAACATCACCACCAGTGCACCCATGGAGCTGGTCTGTATTGATTTTCTGAGTTTGGGGTCAGATCAAAGAAATATTAGTAATGTGCTGGTGGTCACTGACCATTTTATGAGATATGCCCAAGCTTTCCCACCAAGGACCAGAAGGCATCCACTGTGGCAAAAGTGCTTGTAAAAAAATGTTTTGTTCACTATGGGGCTCCACAAGGAATCCATTCTGATCAAGGGAGAGACTTTGAGAGTCGTCTGATCAAAGAGATGCTTTCTCTGTGGGGAGTGCGAAAGCCCAGAACCACCCCTTACCACTCCCAAGGGGACCCACAGCCTGAACGTTTCAACCGCACTTTGCTAGATACAGTATGCTAGGCACCCTCCACCCAAAGGACAAGCCAAGGTGGAGCCAAGAAATTAGCACCCTGGTACATGCCTACAACTGCACCAAAAGTGATGCCACTGGGTTCTCCCCTACTGCCTGATGTTTGGAAGAGAAGCTCGACTGCCGGTAGATGTGTGTTTTGGAGTCTCTCCTGATGGGATTCAAGTTGACAACTATTTACAGTATGTGCAAAAGTTAAAGGCCCAGCTAAATCATGCGTACCAACTGGCTCAAACCATGGCTGCCAAAAGAAATCTGGCCAACAAAGAAAGGTATGATAAAAAGGTGAAAGCAGAGGAACTCCAGGAGGGAGACTGGGTATTGCTAAGAAATCTGGGACTGCATGGCAAACATAAGATTGCTGACAGATGGCACCATCTCCCTCACATTGTAGTGGGCAAACTAGATGATCTGCCAGTGTACAAAGTAAGGCCTGAGAATAATTCAAAAGATGTTAAAACAATGCATAGAAATCATTTACTGCCCATTGGATAAATCTTGATTGAGTCTGAGCCCCCAGAAAATGCCCTTCTGGACCAGTGACTAGAGCTGCTGCTAAGAAAAAATCAAGAAAGTCTGCACCTACAGAAGCTGAGTTAAAGTGTTCCCCTCCACAAGTCCCAGTTGAACATGACTGTCAGTCCATGTCAGAGGAAAGTGAGTGTGGCTTTGAATACTACCCTTCTTACGGACTGAGTCAATTGTTTCGGGGCGATCCCCTAGTCAATCCTGGAGATGAAGCTGGGCCTTCTGGACTGTCTAAGCCCCCAGCTTTGTCCCTGGAGCCAATGCTCCCAGAAAGTGAAGTGCAAAGCATCAAGTCAGATGATATGGAATCATTAAGTATGGTTGAACTGTTTGAGCTTTCAGAGGAGGAAAATGATGGACTGGAACAGACTGGTGATATACCAGAACAAGAAGAGTATTTTGAGTGCCCTGATGGTCCACTGCCAGTGTCCAAAAGCTCTCTATGTGAGCCAAGTGTTGTGGACTCAGAG
Organism: Neoceratodus forsteri; assembly: GCA_016271365.2. Taxonomy (NCBI): domain Eukaryota; kingdom Metazoa; phylum Chordata; order Ceratodontiformes; family Ceratodontidae; genus Neoceratodus; species Neoceratodus forsteri. The sequence continues at coordinate 1,407,412,644 of CM028132.1, forward strand.
ACTGTAACTACTGGAGCTGAAAGTGCCACAAGTTCTAGCCTCTCTAGCCTAATGGAGACTCCCCTGACAAGTGAGGACAATGCTGAAAATGAGGCTCAGAGTGCAGAGACTGTAACAGTTCCCTCTAGAAAGACTGGTCAAGCTATAGAGCCTGTGGTGCACCTCAGTTATGATTCCCTTGGGAGGCCTGTGGACTTGCCTCTCAATGTTGTCCATAAAGGAGTGTATGTCCCCAAGCTCATTGCCCAAACTGAACATCAGCGCTAACTCCAAGTTAATTGTGTTGCGTCTAGGTATGGTGCCCCTGCCCCATCCAGCCCCAAGGTAGCTGATAGGAAGGGCACCCTATCTTCAGGTTTCATGTACAGGAGGTAATAACCTGAATTACGGTACAATGTGTGTATAATACTGTGTAAAAAGTGATGTACTGAAAAGTTTCAGAAATGTGTTTCTGGTAAGGTGATATGTTGACTGATGATTACATGTATAAGACTAATGTGATATTGAAGTAAATGTACATGGTTGTGCTGAAAGTCTGGGCGGTGTTCGGCGTCTGAGCTGTTTGAATATGGTTCCAGGTGAGTGCTATTTGAGCCTCCACGTACTCTCTTTAAGAGCTGTCTGCTTGCAGACTTAATTAGTTTGTATGTTTCTAATGCCCGAATCCTGCCCGGGCTGCTGTCAATTCGCTCTGTTTCTGCCATTGCTACATGTGCAGAGGGAGCCTTGTTGAAAGATATAACTGTTTGCCAGAAATCATTTAGAGTGACTGAGAAAATGTAATTTTTCTAACCTGTCTTCATTTCAGCACAAACTGTTTCAGTGTAGCTCTTTCATTTTGGTTCTGAATAGCTGACTTGGACCAATCAGGATGATAGGGAGACCCTAAAATGGAGCCTGTGGACGAATCGGAACTTGGACTCTCAATTTTGAGCCAGCCACAAGGGGATTGTATGGGCAGTGACTCTGGGAAATGTAGTTTTAACCTTGGCGCCTTTTTCTACCAACAGAGGGAGTCTTACTGTGAGTGACAGCTGAATCAGCCAACAGAATAGTGTGGAGCAAAAAGAAATGCCCTGCTCTGTGACTGGAAAGATCAGATCAGTTGTGGCAGTGAAGAGAGAAGGAGCTGTGTGCTTCTGCAGTGTGTAGTTTCACGCGGGAAGCGCGTGTGAGGCCCTGAGTTTCAGTCTGCAGTCTTTGTGAGTGCCAGTTTGGACTCAATCCGAGTTGTGAGGAGAAAGAAGCACCAGAAGTGTGGAAACCAGGCTAACCCTGTAGAAGACTGGAGAAATTGCTGAATCGCGTTCGGTCTGTCAGGAACTGAAGCTGCTGTGTGTGCTCCCGGGTATCTTGCAGTAATTGCGATCAGGATCAAGAAGCAGCCTGCCTGGTATAGTACTTTCCTTTTACATATGAATGTGCGTAGTGCTTGTGGGGAATCGCTATTTCCAATCCCCTGTGCTGTGTGCTGTGTGTTGAAGCTGAAAGCAAACCCCAGCTTGTCTCAAACTAAATCTGTTTGCTATAAACTGCAGTGGGGTCCAGTCACAAGGACCTTGTCTCCATGCCCTGCTGTTTCTGACAATCCAGAAGAACATCCACCATCCGGTTCTCAGCTTGGGTATTGTGAGTACAAATCAAGGTATTCCCCGGCAGCCTGTTTTCAATCACAAGTGTGTCATCTAATTCTTGTTGTTTCTTTGCTTCATGGGCTGAGCCATCAGGCTCCAGATTACAATTAGGTGTTGTGCATACATTTTCTTCTACAGGGCCCTTTCCATCTGCAGCTGTGCAAACCCGGCAGACGTGCCTGGCTAGCCCCCAACCTGGGTACCCAGAGTGTGACTTTTCAGACCCTGTTTGTGTGCACAGTACTGTGATTTAATGCCACTAATTAACCTGATTTCCCCCTCCCGTGTTTCTGTTCCCTAAATAAATCAGATTTGTTGTTGTTAAACTTTAAACTGTCTGAAGTGTCAGTACCTTCATGCCAAGCACTGTATTGGTTTGTGTATGCTGCTCAACCTTATTTTTCAGGGGGTCCTCAGAAACAAACCTGCAAATCAGTCTCGAGGATAAGTGGTACCTTATGAATGAACAGTGTGTACATGTGGGGTATTGGTACTGTAACTCCTGTGCATCGTGTAGGCCATTAGAGGGATTAGAAGGGGGTCTCAGTGTCCCAGAGGGCTGTGACCAAACTAGACCAACCATTACAAACCCTGACCTCCGGGTGGAGGCACCCGCCATAGAACCTAGGCCCCTCAACCTGTCAGTAGTCAAGCAGGCAGGGGTAGTAGCCCATGGGATAGCGCCACCTGGGGGTTACACAAACACACTAATTAATTTCACCCAACTCGGACAAACACACTAATTCTTCTTTTTTGTTTGTTTTCACCCTAAATTGAAGGTCCCAGTAGTAGAGTTCTAGTTCCTTAGTCCCAGTAGAGTAGTATAGTTCTAACAGCACCTCCTTCCTCTTACTGTTCTCTGCCAGAAGCTAGCTAGGACCATTTTTAAATCCAAAACACCTGGCTTCCTTCTGCCTAAGCCACTCCCCCTAATTCACAGTTTCCTTCTTCACCTAGCTAACTGCTAACTACACGGATAACAATTCACTTTATCCAACTCAGACAAACACACTAATTCACTTCACCCAACTCGGACAAACACACTAACTCTTCTTTTTTGTTTGTTTGTTTTTACCCTAAATTGAAGGTCTGAGTAGTATGGTTCTAGTTCTTTAATCCCAGTAGAGTAGTATAGTTCTAACAACACCTCCTTCCTCTTGTTAGTTTCTGCCAGAAGCTATCTAGGCACATACCAACCTGACTGGGTGAGGACTTCAAAAGAAAAGGATGAGAAAGCAGGAGAGTCAGTATTCTAGAGCTGTAATAGGTGGAGGAGGGTGCCCTCAAAAGACCTCTCACAGATCAGACTGATACCAATATGCACATGCTTTGCAAGCAAACATTTAAAAACAGTCGGAAAGCCACGTCTGATTTTGTTGACACTGACCAGACTAAAATACTAACCAAAAAGCCTGTGGAGCAAAAAAAAAGTATTTCTTTCATTGCAAGGTTAAGGTCTCAGAGTTTATTGTCTCAGAAGTCCCAGAGCCGTGCTGGTCATAATGTCGTACGCTACATTCTGGCTAACCTGGAACAGCGCTATAATTTACAACCAGTGGTTCAATATCGCTAATCACCGCTGTACGCGGTATTGCACCACTCTCAGACTATCCCAGGCAGAGGATAGACCCTCTGCTGGGATGGGGTTCATCGAGCAGCTGCCATGACTCAATGGACTGAGCCACTGCAGCTAGGATCCCAGGTGCTGCATTTGGGACTGGGTCTGATTCCCAGTCCCAGACACTTGTTTATTTTTTTTTTGCACTTTGTGTGATGTCAACCTGAACCCCTCCCCCGAGTTGAGAATCCTTATTGGGGGTTCGAGGCAACCCCATAACGGTGTGGAGGCGGAGCTCCTTACAAAAGGAATAATGCACTTGAAAAATTGTGCTGTATTGGCAGTGCGATTTTTGCATACAGCATAGTGTCTTGTGATATTATGTCCCTGCCCTGCAGATCTAGTTTTCAGAAATGACTGTTCCGTCCTCTACCAAATCAGAGTGAGAAGGTTGTGTAGTATGCTTGTCTGTAAGCCCCAGAAACAGCCTGAAATTAGTCAACCAACCTTTGCGAAACTTCAGAATCTTGCAGAATAGTTCTTCTCAAATAGCTGCTGAAGTGTAGCCATTTGGGAGGTCCATCCAACTATTTAGGAAAACTACTATTCATTGGTATTCGGGAAATAGTATTCAGATCATGCGCATCCCTACCATCTAGCGCTAACACCGAGGACTGTGTGCAGAAATCTTGTAAATAAATTTGTTTATTTATTTATTATTTATTTGTACAATTTTGAATTTACAACCTTTGAGCCAGAGGCTTATTTACAAAGGTACCTCGTCACAGAGAGGACAGACAGAGTTACAAGTTTACAGAGTTCATGACAGTAGTAGACAAATGTTACACAAATGGTTTCATACAGAGAACAATTTTAAACAATTCAGCTATTACAAGGTTCATCTGATGCACGTAATAGCAGAGGGCAGGGAACCAGAGGTGGCGTGGGGGGGGAGGTGTGGTGGAGATGTAGCCCAGTGGGCATTGTCTGGTGCTATGTGGTAGTAGTACAGTGCCAATTAGTGACAGACGCAGCTGCGGGTATTAACTAGTTGGTTACGAAGGGTTGTTTTGAATGTGGCAATTTTGGGGGAGTTGGATGTGGTTGCTGGGAGGGAGTTAAACCAGGTTGGGGCTCTGTAGCGGAAAGACCTCTGAGCATGGGTGGTCCTAGTTCTGGGGACCAGTAGAGTGGTCTTGTTGGCGGTATGGGTTGCCACAGTGGAATGGATATGCTGAATGGAGGCAGACAGTTCAGGTGGGGAGAGCCCGAGCAGAATTTTCTTAGTTAGAATGCAGGTTTGGTAGTGGAGACGTTCATCAAGGTTAAGGAGATTTGCCTTGTCATAGAGTTGGCAAGTGTGGGAGAGCCTGGAGGCACCACTTATTAGCCTGCAGGCCTTGTTTAGGGTGATGCGAATTTTGTTAAGGGCAGTGGTGTCAGCAGCACCATATACCGGCAGGCCATAATCCACAAGGAACAGAATTGAGGATGTAATGGCAAGTCGTAGGGCATTGGAAGGGAGGCAGTCCTTCGGCGGTAGAGGATGCCAGGCCGGGTGTTAGTGGCAGATGCAAGGGCATTGATGTGGGCATGAAAGGTGAGGGCTGAGTCGAAAGTGACCCCAAGGTACTTGTAGGAGTAGACTTGTTCAAGCGGTTGTTTGTTGATAGGGAGGATACTGAGTGGGCTGTTGCTGGCCTTGTTTTGGGGGTGGGTAAACAGCATTGTCTTGGTTTTATTGAAATTAATGATGAGTCTGCGCTCCTTAAACCAGGTTTTGGCATCGTTGAAGGAGTCTTGCAGGGAGTCCTGGAGGGAGGTGGGATTTTTGTGGGTGGCAAAAATAACGGCATCGTCAGCATACAACAGAATATTACCAGTGCAGGCTCTGGGCAGGGTGTTTAAAAACAGACTAAACAATAGGGGGCCAGGATGAACCCCTGGGGTACTCCCGAGCAGATGGATCATATTTCTGAGAGTGTACCATTGATTTTGATACACTGGGAACGAGCCGATAAGTAGCTCGAGCACCAGGCGAGGGGGCCAGTGGAGAAACTAGTGTGACAGAGTGCATCCAGTAGCAGAGGATGGGAGACAGTGTTGAAGGCCTTAGAGAGGTCAATGAACACTGCTCCAGCTAGGGAGCCAGCATCCAGGGAGGAGTGCAGGAAGTTGGAGAACTCCATTAACACTGTGGAAGTGCTGTGACCAGCACGGAAGCCATGCTGTTCCGGATACAAGATATTATGCTTAGCCAGGTATTCTGTGATTTGATTGGCAACCACTTTTTCTAGGGCTTTGGAGAGGGGAGGAAGAATGGAGATAGGCCGGTAATTGCTGGGGGCGGACCGATCGCCCTCTTTATGTATAGGTGTGACTATGGCAGTTTTCCAGGCAGAGGGGAATTTTCCCAGACAGAGGGACTGGTTAAATAGGCTGGTGAGGGGGACAAGGACTTCATCTAGGACTAGCCAGAGTATTTTGGGGTCTAGGGAATCATTGCTAGGGCTGTTACACTCTAAAGCTTTAAGTAGGAGGGGTCTGGCTTCCTGGGCAGAAACCTTGAGCAGGTGGAACCAGGGGCACTGGAGGACTGGGGGTGGTAGGTCAGGGGGTGGGTCAAAGAAGTTACTAGGGAGGAGAGAGCTAAGGTCAGTAAAGGAGGAGTTAAGGCAGTTGGCAATGCAAGCCGGGTCGGTGGAGGTAGAGCTGTCAATGGTGAGCTGGGATGGAGGAGGAGATCGAGTTTTCCCGTTTAGCTCTTTGATATTGTCCCAGAAGGTCCGGGCACTTCCCCAGAAGGAGGCGAGAGTGGCCTGGTAGTGGTCTGCCTTGGCTTTACGAATGGCCCATGTGCACCTGTTTCGTATGGCATTGTAGGCCTGTCTATCGACAGCCCGGCCTGTTTCAGTGGCTAGGTGCCAGAGGTTGTTTAGTGATTCAGTGTTTATGTCTAAGATCCATGTCTCTTTAGAGGGAGACAATAACTTTCTATAATGTTTTTATTCTGGTTCAGCAGCTGATATTGGTTGACTGCTCACTTGTATAACGTGTGAAGCTTGGTTACTCTGTGGCTGAAAGTGCCCAGCAGGTCACACTAAGCACCAGCTCAGTTTCTCACTACTAGTGCCAGAGATTCCACACCAAGACAGTGGATTGTAAACCATCAGCTCAAGTGCCCCCAAGTACATGAGGGGCCTAGGGATCTCACACATTCTCCCTAGGTAGAGGCACCAAGAAACAAAATAACCCAGGAGAGCCCCCTCAGAAGATAGGGACATAGGGACAGAATCAGAGGGCCCCGGTAGAAAGGCTAAGCCCTGGTGCTGGACATCTGTGTTAATCTGGACAAGTCTTACAGTACATTTACTATTGTTATGGTACTTTTTGTCAGATCTGTCCATTGCGTTCATTATTTTGACCTTGTAAATCTCTCATATTTGACCTTAAAAATGTTGTGTATCATGAACTGGAGTGTCCACATTTTCCCCCTCCTGTGAGACACATCTGCAAAACTAGCTATTATCAGCACAGTATGCTTTACCTGGTAAAATGTTTTTGAACATATAAATAAATTTAGGTTCATATGGGATTGTAGTTCCATTATGTCCACCCCGCCTCCTGCTTCCTGCTCCCTCTTAGGGGTTCCCCACACACGCCACTTCTCAGGGCACCCTGTGATTCCCTTTGTAAGCAGAAGTTTGTCCAGGTTTACCTTGAAAGCCTGCACTGTCTTCATAGCATTGTCTCTTCTGGTAGGCTATAAGGTTCACCCTCCTACCCCCCCGGGAGAAGGGCCACCTAACTAGGGCTATGCAAGTACCTTTCCCCAAATAGTCAGCCAAATATTCATTGTTCAGCAGCAAAGTATTCGGGATTCATTATTCAATCTGTTAAAAAAATTAAACAGACCCTTCCCCCAACCCTTGCTTATTTTCTATGTCCCACCCTCCTCCCCAGCCCAAGCCCAGTAGATAAATCCACCCCATCCCTCCATGTTCTGTTAGCACCCTAATCCCACCCTCCTTCCCCACCACCCACAATGTTTTCTGTTATAAGTTTTCCTGATCCCATGATGTGCAACTGGTACAACCCACTGGACTCCATGCCACAGCTGGCCACTGTCTTAATGACAGAAAAGTGCTTCTTTGCATTAAAAGATTCAAGTGTCTAGTGTCCCTCCATCCCCCACCCTAGCAGCACGACCCTCTTCGCCCAGTACCCAGTTTTAAAGTCTGAATACAGTCACGCTTGCTAAGTCTAATAGTAAAACCAGCTGATCATTAGATGGTTTCTTGATGGGTATTTGGGTGATGCTGGTTTATCCTGTAGCATACAGATTTGCATCCGCAGCTGTTTTACATCAGGATGGGTGATTCAGTGTGCACCCCCCAAGCGGGTCGCTTTTGTTCTTATCGTTTGTTAAGTTGCAGCCTTCACCCTGTAGTTTGGGTCACTTCTGAGTCCTGGGGTGAAGGCGGTTCTAGTCCACTGCTTGGTGGGCTGCCATCTCCTTGCCCTTAATTGGCTGTGTTATCTGACTGGCTAGTGGCCACCTGAGCATCTGATCTTCACATCTCCCCCACAAAAAATGGGTGCTCTTAATAATGGTGCTGCTCGTGAGTCTTGGCAGAGTTCCAGACTTGGCTGTGTGTGTATGACACTTCCAGTTTCACTGTGCAAAAGCACACAGGCTTCAGTGGTGGGAAAGGTTGACAAGAAGGACCTGGAGGGGACAAGGAATACTGATGTGATTGAGGTAATCACTGGCATCTTGTTTCTGTTAATGGCTAGAAGATGATTTATTTTATTTTTATTTTTTTTTTTTTTTTTTTTTAGTCTTTGGTAACCGGGTAAGGCCTACTAGGCACAAGTGCCTGTTTTCAGGGGTGATCTGGGAGCACTGGGCGGTTAAGTGACTTGCTCAGAGTCACACAGTATGCAAGTGGAGGTTGTGAGAATCAAACTCAGGTCTGGTCTGCTGGATGTATCAAGCTGGTTCCTCTAACCTCTAGGCTATACTGATAGCAGTAGTCTCCAAAAGCAGTGAGTTTTTTTTTTATCTCTTTTTGGCCAGGAAGATACACTAAGCTGAGGCTTGTTTCAGTGCATTCTGGGAGCACAAGAAGCTAAGTAACTTGCTCATGGTTACAAAGTATGCAAGTGGTGGCTGGGCTCAGTGCTCATAACCACCACACTATACATGTCTGAGTCTACTGAAGCTGTTCGGGTGATGACCCCTCACTCTGAGCACATCGCGTGACACTGGCATGCTTGCAAAATTTGTTACAGGGGCATTGTCTTCCAGACTAATGTTCACCGAGCAATCACGAGTACTGTAGAAACAGCAGCAGGGCAAAGTACAAATGTTATCAAGAGTCCAGGCAAAGCTGAACTAGTTTAAACACACTGTCATAATGGAAAACTGTAGTTGTGCTATTTAACCCCAAAATTGCAGTTGTCATAAAATCAGACTACTGACTAGAATGCTTCTGTGTGTCCCACTTGCCAGACAAAGAGGAAACCCTTCTGGAAAGACTTTTGGCAGCTTTTCATGAGCTATTTCAGCAATGACACATTTCAGAGAGCCAGAGGGCATTGTAACAATTAATCCAGCTGGATCTAGCATAGAACCTCATGCTGGCTTTGTGTAATTTTTAATGTTCTTGTAAGCCACTTGCTTATAACATCACTGAAGACAAATAATTTGTGGCCTTCTCATACTAGATGTTGTTTCTCTCTGGCTTTACACTGAATATGTACCTTGGCTTGGAAATGTAGGCACTTCTCTGGATTTACTGTTTGGGGGAGGTTGGCGTTGCAGCAAACTTTGAGCTCTCTTAGTCACATAGGAGACACCATGTGGGGGGGGGATCACAGTTTCTTGAAGGAATCAGTTTAAAATGCTTTTTAAAGCCTTCAACAGTAGGATTAAACAGATTATTGTCGTCAATTAAACAGATTAAAATCTTTGTTGGCTTCCAGCACAGAAACTTTCATGGTCATTAGATCTGAAAAAAAGTGTCCCATGGTACTTGACTGCATGCTTATGTCTGGGGAAGGGTCCAGGGCCGGTGACTTTTCAGTGACTGTGCCCATGGAGGTTCCTGGTGGGATTGCAGCAGTGCTCATCATAGTCCCTTCTGCAGTAGCTCTGATTATCGGTTGATATTTAGACTGACCAGCTGTTATATTCCTTGCTGCAGTAATGCAATTGTGCATGTAATAGCTAAAAAAACAATAAAAAAGCCATATTTTAAATCTTGGTCTACTGGAACCCGAACCATTCCCCCTCACTCCAGCGGTTATTGAGCTTACCAAAAAGTGGGGGGTCAGAACTGTATAAGACAGGGGATTAATCAATGCAACACCTCAGCCCATGACACAGTAAAAATAATTGTTGTCTTGATTATACTTATGTTAACCTACCTGATTCATTATGATCCAGAATAATCCACACATTAATATGAATAATCCAGCTAGCCCGCTGGCGCAGTGGCAGGGCATCTGCTTGCGACACTGACAATCCAGGTTCAGGAACGGACCCGGGAGTCGGACAGCCAACAGGGGCGGAGAAGGATCAAGTGTCATCTGACATCTCTCCATCTTCGGGGGGGGGAGGGGAGTGAGCTCTCAGCACATTAGTGGTCCCTGGTGGAGGCTGGGAGGCATGAGATTCAAGACCACACGTCTTGGGAGTTGGAACAAATGTCAGATGTACCCATTGATATCATTGCATGTCCGCCTCTGGGGACTGTCAAGCATCCACAAAAATCCAGCCCCTGGTGACGCTCCCACCTCCGCCGCCACTCCTGTGTGACAAAGGTCTGCCAGGGTCCGCTCCTGTGGCCCCATCCTGGGGCATATGCCAGGGCTAGCAACCAAATGTCCTGGGAGGGAGCCTGCACGGGGAGGGTAAACCAGGCTGTGGGGTGTCGGCGGGGGTGAGGGCTGAAGAGCTCTGCCCGATTGGGACGAGGTGGTGGGTACCAAGCCAAAAAATTAATAAAAGATGAATAATCCATAGTTAAATCACAGAAATGTATACACTATTTGTGTCACAGCAGAACAGGGTTAGGATTTGCAATTTTAGATAGTTTTAATTGGGGACATGAAGCCCAAATAACTATACAGTGCAACCCACTCAACAGAAATTATAAAGCTTTTTCTCAAAAATACAGTTTGTCATCTGGATTCTCTCTACACATTGAGTACAAAAAAGTTTTAAAGTAGGTTTCCTGTTGTCCTCTGGGAATGCACACCTGCCTCATTACTCTAAAATTAATACTGCTCCACTGATTGACATTTGGGGGAGGTGTCAAAAGGCATTAGCTGACCCCTAGCTAACAAAGTGAGGATATGCTGACCCCTCTGACTCCAGACTCCTCCACCTGTGCCTCACTCTGAGCATATCATGTGACACTAACATGTTTGTATTGTTACAGGAACATTGTTTTCCAGGCTAACGTTTACCGAGCAGTCACATGTACTGTAGAAACAGCTGTTTCTGCAATACTCATGGTCGCTCTGTGAATGTCAGGCAATGGCTGGCTGAGGTGGTGAGCAGAAGGCTGAACTGGCTGCTGTTTTACCTGCTGGATTCTGCTCTGTGTTCAGGGTGAGAGGAAGGTAGGGGTAGAGTGTCTGAGCAGAGCGATCAAGGATTTCTTTCCTCGATCGCTCTGTTCATCATAGGAGCCGGGTTTGTAAAATTTTTGGTGGGACCCAGGGGTCAGGGGTCAAGGTCCCGCCTCCGGGGTCAGAGGTGAACCATCGGGTTCTAGGAGCTTGGAGAGTTGAAGAAGGATAGATATTGGGTGTTAATTTGTTGAGTTGTTCCGGTCACCACTTTTGTAAACTGCCCGGGGTAACCTTCCAGAAGGATTACAAGGAGAGAAGGACAGGGGGTGAATTGGGGAGTGGAAGGAGCAAAATAAGAGCAAGGAGGGTGCTGCCACAATGAAGCTTATGCAGGAAAAGACCCACAGGGGACGGGGGGCAGAGGAAAAGAACAAGGTGAGGAAACAGGGGAGAGGGAGAGAGGTGGAAGTGGCAGTAGAGGGGCAAAGGAAGGGGGGATGAAAAGAGGGCAGGGATTGTGGATGGGAAAGGGATGAAGGAAGGAAGTGCTGTAAGTGGAATAGCACTTACACAAATTACATCTTTAAGCAACACAGGCACAGGCCAGCCCCCTCGAGTGGTTAACCTGCTGACTCACGCGGTCGGTCTGCTACATTAAAAACAAACATTATTGTTGTCTCCCTTGTAAATAGGATCTCAGTCCACACCAGTAAAATCTCAGTACTACTGTACACAGAATCTTAGTCCATACCAGTCAAATACTAGTCCCCACTAGTACTGCATCTCACATAGGATTTTATTCAGTCCACATCAGTAAAGCCACAAGTCCCTTACATAGGGTTTCATGCAGTACATATCAGCAAAGCCCCACTACCTAATAACAGAAGATTTCAGTCCACAATGTACCCTGTTAGAAGACCTTGCACCCCAACAGCAGGGAGTTCAGCAGCAGCACAAAGACGAGCAATTGCACCAGTGCCCCAGACATCATCACCATTACAGTACTCTCGCAGCCTGCAGTCCTCATGATCTCCCCCCCAACATACACTTTTGTTCCTGAGGACATCCTCCAAGCCCTGACCACCGATCCATGACTGGGGGCCAATCGTCCAATGTCTTGCAAGCTCAATCAACCCCCCCCCTTAACCCATGGTGGGCACCACAGTCTCACTAACAGACTGAGTAAGCATACGCCCAGGAGATATGGTGAATTAGTCTGTCTCCGCTGAACACAAACCTTTTTTGGTAGAGGGTCCCCCCTCCTGCCCCCATTCCATGATTAGGGAGCCAGTAGTCCAGTGACTGGCTAACTTTTCACTCCCTCCCAAACTCACAGCACGTGCACCAGTCCCATTGATGAACTGGGTAAGCACATATCAGGGAGGGAGAACAAATGTGGGGCTGGTGGAATCCATGATGGTGCTAGGCAAACGTAGCACCATCAGCATCATCTACTTACTCAGTCTGTTGATGAAAGTCTGTCCCACTTTGTGGGTAATGGAGAGCAGAGACCGAAGTAGCTGGCTGTTGGATTACTGTACCCACTAATCACTAATCTGGTGTCGGGGGGAGGGGGGCTCTGCCTTTTTTTATATAATTTAGTTTTTATTGAACTTTTAAGGTTAAACAGAATACACAGTTTATCATCCCATAACTCTTATTCTTTATGTTTACTTAACATTCACAAAAAAGCCAACCTGTTTAAATGTTTATAATCATACAAGTGTTAGTCTCACTCACAAATCTATTGCAGGATCGGCAGGACTAGGGGAGCCTTTACCAAAGGTATGTGGGGATTTTGAGGTGGTCGGCGAATGAAGGGGGAATATGCTTGTTCTGCTGCAGTAGTGACATCATTATGTTGTTCTGCTGCAGTAGTGATGTCACTGCTGCAGCAGAACCGCTTGCAATGCTGGCACATTGTTGTTTTCCTCTATTTAGTTCCTGTGGTGACAGTATTCTAGAACCTCTAGAGACTTCACAAGTCAATTTCATTATGAAAGAGAAAAGAAAAACACTGCACACATTTCACATAATACTACCATAATTATAAAAAATACAGAATGAGCAACTTTATGCACAACCTGTGTGTTCTGTCACCTTGGGGGTTCTGATTCCCATGGATCTCGAGAGCAGTCGGAGGGAATCAGAACCCCTCTGTGGCAGAACACACTGGTTGTGCATTGTGCTTAGTTGCCCATCCAGTATTCTCTATGCCATCTCCTGACATGATGCCCAGAGTCAGGTTTTCAAGAGAAGCCATTTAAAGCAGTATTTCCTCCCCTCCTCCAATCATGATCACACTTTCCCAGTCACCAATTTATAGATTAACATATTAATAAAATGGTCAAGAATGGAAGCTTTTCTAAAAATTGGAATTTGGGGATCCTAGGGTAGGCGGGGGGGGGGAGTCTGGGACTAGGTTTCTTGCGTTTCTAGGTATACTCCTGTGTCTTTGATGCTGTGGGAGGGAAGGGCCTCTGACTCTACACAGAGATTTCACTCAGCTCTGTATCATGCCACAGTTTTAGCCACAGCTACAGAATGAGACAACACTAAGTTCACATTTTATGACTAATGAGACCCCTGGGCTGTACCTTGCCATTGTTGATGTCTTCAAGGAGGCTGAATTGTAACATTTACTTCAGCAAAAAGATGGCCTCTGCCACCAGACTACTTAGACTAGAAGTATCCCCTAGAGAGGCTGAGCCGGAATACAGAGAGAACAGCCATAACCCAGATTTGTGCTTTTGTTTGCCAATATTAAGTACATGTTTTGCACACAACACCTTAAAATGCTTCATATGCACTATTTCATACTAAACAAGTCTACAACCCACTTAAGCTGGAGTGAAGCTGGCTGGGGGAAGAGAGGCAGAGGGTTATAATAAATGGGGTGGCATCCAGAGAGGGCATGGTCACAAGCGGGGTCCCTCAGGGATCGGTGCTGGGGCCCCTACTGTTCAGTCTATTTGTTGGGGACATTGTGGAGGGCCTTGAAGGTGGTGTGAGCCTGTTTGCAGATGATATCAAGATATGCAATGGAGTAGACACTCAGGAAGGGGAAGAAAAAATGCAGAGACCTGGGGAGGCTAGAGGCATGGTCAAAGAAGTGGCAGCGTTCATTCAACACAGAAAAGTGTAAAATCATGCATCTTGGCTACAGGAACCGGAGGGCAGGGTACTGTATGGGGGCAGAGATCTGGCGGTAATGGAACAAGAAAGGGACCTGGGTATTACTATATCGGGGACCTGAAGGTGGAAAGGCACTGCGGGAGAGCAGTGGCTGGGGCAGCGGAATGCTAGGATGCATTGGAAGAGGTATCACCAGTAGAAATAGGGAGGTCATAGTACCCTTGTACACCCATCTGGTTAGACCACATTTGGAATACAGAGTCCAGTTCTGGAGGCCATACCTCAAAAAGAATGTGGGGAGGCTGGAGCAAGTTCAGAGGAGAGCAACGAAGATGGTAAGGGGGCTCAGCCACCTATCCTATGAAGAAAGGTTGAGAGATTTGAACATACACTCCCTGGAACAGAGGAGAGAGAGAGTGGGGGACAGGGTTTTAAATAAGCTTGGAAAATTGATTAGCAGTTTTGCACATGAAAGTGCTAATCAATTGTGAAAATGAATAGCATATGCCTCGATTTGATTAGCAAAATCAAAAATCCTTATATATTGTAACCTAAATAAAATCTTTTATTAAAATCAATTCTGTCTTGGCTTCATCTGTTTCAGTACCCCCAACACACACACACACACACACACACACACACACACCATCTCAGTACCACACCCTCCCCACCCTTGACCCCTCTGCCAGAACCACTAAAACACTCCTCCCACCCATCTCAGTGGCTAACCAACAACCCCCATCCATAGGGTACCTGCCAAAAGCCCCACCCATTTCATCCTCCCCAGCCATGGCCCCTTTACCAAAAACTTAAAGCTCCAAGTCACCAGCCACAGTGACAAATACTGCTTCTTTTATTGTTAGCAGTGTTAAACCTATTGTCTTTACTTGTTTTTATTTGTGTCACGTTATATATTTCTGCCTTAAAGTCTGAATTTACAGCACCTTTTCTGTGTTGGCTGCAAGCATCATTTCTGTAAGGACACTCAGAGGAAGAACAAATCAGTTTTGAGGGAGTGAATTAAGAGACATCCCTCATGATCAGGGAGAGGTACTCTGTAGCCCCAAACCTAATTTACCAGCATTCTCCCCCCACCCATCTCAGCCCCACCACCCTTCTCCACAGACACTCACCCACATAAGGTACCTCGTTAGTTTAGAACGCCACCCAGTCTCACTGCTGCGGCCCCAAAATAAGTAGTAGTGCATTGCGATTGCATTCTCAAAGCTCTACTGGGAACAACTACCAGCATTCGGGGCCACGGCAGTTGAGACTGAGAATACTACAGACAGCACTACTAGGTGGATAGCTTAACTAATACAGTTAACTACGGTGCAACTGCCAGCATTTATTTTAGAGCCCTGGCGGTGAGACTGGGCAGCGTTCTAAACTAATGAGGTACCTTGTTATGTGGGTGAGTGTCTGTGGGAACATGGTTGGGGAAGGGTGGTGGGGCTGAGATGGGTGGGGAGATAGTCACAGAATGCATCGCACTTTTTTTCAATGCAGATGTGAGAATGGATCGCCCAGGCAGCCAGATCGCATCGCAAATTGCGATGCGATACTGGCTATTTAAAACCCTGGGGGGGACATGATTGAGACCTTCAAGTACCTTAAGGGTATAAACCAGGTGCCAGCGGACAGTATCTTCCAGCTGAAAGGTAATCAAAGGAAGAGGGGGCATGGCCTGCAGGTGGAGGGGGAGCAGTTCAAGGGTAACATTAGGAAGTACTATTTCACAGAGAGGGTGGTGGATAAGTGGAATAGACTCCCAGAGCAGTGATTGGTGAGGAGACAGTGGAGGGATTCAAAAGGGCATGGGACAGACACAGGTGAATGTTGAGGATTGTGGGGGTGCATGTCCTATCAGATAGCTGGACAAATGGGCAGACTGGGTGGGCCTGTCGGTCCTTTTCTGCCGTCACACTTCTATGAAATCTATGAAGCTGCAGTAGGGGATAATAAAAATCCCTACCATAGGGAAGCTATGAGAAGATGTATTTACTGACTCTGCCCAATTCCAATACATATTCCAGCAGTTTTACACCAAACTATACTATTTTGACAGTACAGCCACGTCAGCTCAATTAGATGAGTGTAAGAGAAAATAAGGACGGGGAAAGTGTCCCAAGATGGATCATAACCTCTGAGAAGTCAACATAACTGGCCTTTCACTAGATGCTTTTTAATCCATTCTAATACCCAAAGTGACAATGGTTCTACAGGAACACCAACAGGTAGAACAGATTCACAATGAGAGGGGCAATCATTTTACTAATAACAGTAACATGGAAAAGAGCCTGTCAGAATTACACAAATAGTAGCTTCAAGTGCACTCAGGAATACCCTCGGTGCTAGAAAACAAAATTGCCAATTTCCAGTTGTACATCCAGAAAATGTCTGCACTTTAACACACACAAGGAGAGCTTATTTCTTGGTTAGTCCATTATTTACTGCAGCAAGGTGCCCTTGAGTTTGTTCGAGTGCAGAAATTCTGTCAGAATTACAGTCCAGTGAGTCTTCCTTTCCCTTATTCATGTGGGTGCCAAGCTCCTAGCTCCACTGGCGCAGCACCTGACTAGACAGACTCATGAAGGATTATTGTATACATCCCTAACTCAGTTGTACCTTTAGGTTTAGCTGCAGTTTGATCCTGGCAGCCCTCAAAAGAATTCTTGACTCTGGGGAAAGTTCAGACTCAGGGGGCCACTACCAGTTCACACAGTCCTGTTTATCTAATAAATAAACCGAAGATCTAAATAAATAAAATAAATAGAGTAATTTTGCTGGGAGGCTTGGGCCCCTCTTGGTTCTGGGTCCTAGCCTGGGAGTTAGCTGCCCCCACCATTCCCGAGTCCCCCACCCTCTCAAGGGCCCTTCTGCTTGACTGCCATCAGACACTTTTTACTGGTGACTGGATGAAGTGCAGACGAGACGACCATAGAGGCCATTCACAGTACTTACAATCTGGTGGGTGATGGTGACAGTCTGATCTTTCTCTCCTCGGCTCGTCGTCCTCCTTCAAGTAAGTTTTGGGCTCAGGCTGGCTGCTGGTGCTGTGCTGGTTTGGGAATCAATTTGAGTCATCCCCTGCTGTGGCCTGGCGGCGCCCCTCTCTGCTCAAAATCCACCCCATCCCGACGTTGTCCACTGTCGTGACCACTGACCAGACCCAGAGGACTCCTAACTCGGCCTCTCCTACTGTCTCACCCACCCGTTCAGACCCCAAGGACTCCTATTTTCTCCCTCCCGAGTCCTGACCCAGCATCTCTCTTTCCCCGGGTGGGCTGCAGGCCCCAACTCTCCTCCTCACTACGGCCCGGCCGCACTGTACACAGCGCCATGGTCTTTGATGCTGGCAGCTGCAGCTCGCTCAGTCACCTCACCCTCTCAGACTGGGGCTGGGCTAGGACTACCACCGATGGCCTGACGTCTCTGCTGACTTGTCCTTGCTCCCTGGACCGACCAGCGACCCAAACACCACCACAGAGTCAACACTGGCATGGCACCTCTCCTCGTCATCTGCTCTAGTCTTGACTCTTTCCCTCCTGACTACTCCATTTGGAGAGTCAGTCCAGGACCCGCTTGAATTTAAAAGCCAAAAGGTCTCACTCTTGCTCAGCTCGCCTCACTTCGCACTCTCCTGTCCTCGCCTAACCACCATGTTACCGCACACCACCTCACACAAATCACCCGACAGAGACAGACACACGTGTATGGTGCCTATAAGCCCTCCCCCTGGCCAATCACAGTGCGGCAATGCTGGCAAATTGTGAGGAATGCCACTTTGCCAACCAACCAGAAGCACTCAATGATTGGGGGGGGGCAAACCAAACAGCCAGGAAAGGCGCTCAAATTTTAAATAAAAAACAGGAGCGCCGCGCCCGCCAGCCAAATTAAACGGGGGGGCTGCTGACAGCTGGCATGGCCCTACGTGGGTAACAGCAGCAGCAGAGAGTGCTCTGCACGTGTGTACTGTGACTGAGCCAAAAAAAAAAAAAGGCAGGCAGCTGTGGAAAATATTGCTGGGGCTCAGCCCAGGTTTGTAAATACTGATGGGGCCAGTGCCCCACGGGCCCATACAACCCGGCGCCTATGGTGCTCATACTCAGCCAGCTGCTGCTGTCTTCTGCTGAGCTTCACTGATCTTCATCGACTGGACAGAGAGACCAATCATGGAGGAAAGGCAGACTCCAACAGGTGCAGAAGCAGGGATTCCTTGACAGCAGTTCACCTGGCTGAATCCCTCTTGCAGTGTACAGTCTGAGTTCCTATCTCCACTGAGGTGACTTCTCTCCTCAATCACTCTGCTCAGACCCAGCCAGCGGCTGCTCTCTCAGCATAAGAAGCAGTTGGAACACTTACCCAGAATTCCTAGCTGCTTTATGTAAATCAGCATTTATACTGCCGTTCCACTACTGAAATAGTGGTCGACTAATAGAAAGCTCTCAGCTGGAAGCAACAGCTCAGACACAAAGGGCACCCTGGGAGGCATATCCCAAGAGTGGTCCAGCCCCTAGCCTTACTGTCTGCTGTACCAGCCACTGAAATAGTGGTTGGCTAATATAAAACTCTCAGATGGAAACAACCAGAAGCAACAGCTCAGACACAAAGGGTAACCCTAGGAGGTATTTGCCATGTACGGTCCAGCCCCTAGCCTTACTGTCTGCTGATCTTCACTGACTGGGAGAGAGACCAATCACAAAGGGACTGCAGACTCTGACAGGTGCAGAAGGAGGGATTACTTGACAGCAGTTCAGTCTGGCTGAATCCCACTTGGAGTGCATAATCTGGCTCCTATTTCTGCTGAGGCAATTTCTCTTCTCGAGCACTCTACTCAGACCCAGCCAGTGACTGCTGTCTTCTGCTGAGCTTCATTGATCTTCCCTACTGGAAAAGAGACCAGTCACAGAGGGAAGGCAGACTTCCACAGGTGCAGAAGCAGGGATTCCTTGACAGCAGTTCTACCTGGCTGAATTCCCCCTTGCAGTGCAATGTTTGGGCTCCTGTCTCCACTGAGGTGACTTCTCTCCTTGATCACACTACTCGGACCCAGCCAGTGGCTGCTGTCTCAGCATAAGAAGCAGTTGGAACACTTACCCAGAATTCCATTCTGCTGTATGTAACTCAGCATTTGTACTGCTGTACCACTACTGAAATAGTGGTCGACTAATAAAAAGCTCTTAGCTGGAAGCAACAGCTCAGGCACAAAGGGTACCCCTTGGAGGCATACAGTAAGAGCGGTCCAGCCCCTAGCCTTACTGTTTGCTGTACCCACCACTGAAATAGTGGTCAGCTAATATAAAGCTCTCAGACAGAAGCAACAGCTCAAACACAAAGGGCAACCCTAGGAGGCATACGCCAAGTGTGGTCAAGTCCCTACCCTTACCGTCTGCTGAGCTTCACTGATCTTCACCAACTGCTCACTTGTATAACATGTGAAGCTTGGTCACTCTGCGGCTGAAAAAAGTGCCCAGCAGGGCACGCACTAAGCACCAGCTCAGTTTCTCCCTACTAGTGCCAGAGATCCCTCACACCAAGACAGTGGATTGTAAACCATCAGCTCAAGTGCCCCCCCAGTACATGAGGGCCCTAGGGATCTCACACATTCTCCCTAGGTAGAGGCACCAAGAAACAAAACAACCCAGGAGAGCCCCGTCAGAAGACAGGGACATAGGGACAGCATCAGAGGGCCCCGGTAGAAAGGCTAAGCCCTGGTGCCGGACATCTGTGTTAATCCGGACAAGTCTTACAGTACATTTACTATTGTTATGGTACATTTTGTCAGATCTGTCCATTGCATTCATTATTTTGACCTTGTAAATCTTTCATATTTGACATTAAACATGTTGCGTATCATGAATTGGCATGTCCTCATTTTCCCCCACCTGTGAGACACATCTGCAAAACTAGTTGTTATCAGCACAGTATGCTTTACCTGGCAAAATGTTTTTGAACATATAAATACATTTAGGTTCATCTGGGATTCTAGTTCCATTATGTCCACCCCCCGTCTCCTGCTTCCTGCTCCCTCTTAGGGGTTCCCCATGCACGCCACTACTCAGGATACCATGTGATTCCCTTTGTAAGCAGAAGTTTGTCCAGGTTTACCTTGAAAGCCTGTGCTGTCTTCATAGCATTGTCTCTTCTGGTAGACCATAAGGTTCAGCCCCCCTACCCCCCGGGAGAAGGGCCACCTAACTAGGGCTATGCAAATACCTTTCACCAAATATTCATTATTCAGTAGCAAAATATTTGGGTATTTGGGATTCATTATTCAATCTGTTAAAAAATTAAACAGACCTTCCCCCACCCTTGCTTATTTTCTGTGTCCCACCCTCCTCCCCAGCCCAAACCCAGTAGATAAATCCACCCCATCCCTCCATGTTCTGTTAGCACCCTAATCCCACCCTCCTTCCCCACCACCCACAATGTTTTCTGTTATAAGTTTTCTGATCCCATGATGGGCAACTGGTACAACCCACTGACTCCATGCCACAGCTGGCCACTGTCTAATGACAGAAAAGTGCTTCTTTGCATTAAAAGATTCAAGTGTCTAGTGTCCCTCCATCCCCCACCCTAGTAGCACTACCTTCTTCGCCCAGTACCCAGTTTTAAGGTCTGAATGCAATCACGCTTGCTAAGTCTAATAGTAAAACCAGCTGATCATCAGATGTTTTTTTTTTTATGGGTATTCGGGTGATGCTAGTTTATCCTGTAGCATACAGATTTGCATCCGCAGCTGTTTTACATCAGGATGGGTGATTCAGTGTGCACCCCCCAAGCGGGTCGCTTTTGTTCTCATCTTTGTTAAGTTGCAGTCTTCACCCTGTAGTTTGGGTCACTTCTGAGTCCTGGGGTGAAGGCGGTTCTAGTCCACTGCTTGGTGGGCTGCCATCTCCTTGCCCTTAATTGGCTGTGTTATCTGACTGGCTAGTGGCCACCTGAGCATCTGATCTTCACATCTCCCCCACCAAAACAATGGGTGCTCTTAATAATGGTGCTGCTCGTGAGTCTTGGCGGAGTTCCAGACTTGGCTGTGTGTGTGTGACACTTCCAGTTTCACTGTGCGGAAGCGTGCATAGGACACACAGGCTTCAGTGGTGGGAAAGGTTGACAAGAAAGACCCGGATGGGACAAGGAATACTGATGTGATTGAGGTAATCACTGGCATCTTGTTTCTGTTAACGGCTAGAAGATGATTTATTTTATTTATTTATTTATTTATTTATTTTTTATTTTAGTCTTTGGTAACTGGGTAAGGCCCACTAGGCACAAGTGCCTGTTTGCAGGGGCAACCTGAGAGCACTGGGCGGTTGAGTGACTTGCTCAGATTCACACAGACAAGTGATGGTTGTGAGAATCAAACTCAGGTCTGGTCTGCTAGACGTATCAAGCTCGTTCCTCTAACCTCTAGGCTATACTGATAGCACTAGTCTCCAAAAGCGGTGAGTTTTTCCTTTTTTTTTTAACACTTTTTTGGTCAGGGAAGATGCACTAAGCTGAGGCTTGTTTCCAGGTGCATTCCGGGAGCACAAGGAAGCTAAGTAACTTGCTCATGGTTACAAAGTATGCAAGTGGTGGCTGGGCTCAGTCCACATAACCACCACACTATACATTTTCTGAGTCTACTAAAGCTGTTTGGGTGATGACCCCTCACTCTGAGCACATTGCGTGACACTGGCATGCTTGCAAAATTTGTTACAAGGGCATTGTCTTCCAGACTAATGTTCACCGAGCAATCGCGAGTACTGTAGAAACAGCAGCAGGGCAAAGTACAAAGGTTATCAAGAGTCCAGGCAAAGCTGAACTCTTTTAAACACACTGCCATAATGGAAGACTGTAGTTGTGCTATTTAAGCCCAAAGTTGCAGTTGTCATAAAATTAGACTACTGACTAGAATGCTTCTGTGTCCCACTTAGCAGACAAAGAGGAAACCCTTCTGGAAAGACTTTTGGCAGCTTTTCATAAGCTATTTCAGCAATGACTCATTTCAGAGAGCCAGAGGGCATTGTAACACTTAATTCTGCTGGATCTAGCATGTGGAACCTCATGCTGGCTTTGTGTAATTTTTAATGTTCTCATAAGCCACTTGCTTATAACATCACTGAAGACAAATAATTTGTGGCCTTCTCGTACTAGATGTTGTTTCTCTCTGGCTTTACACTGAATATGTACCTTGGCTTGGAAATGTATGCACTTCTCTGGATTTACTGTTTGGGGGAGGTTGGCGTTGCAGCAAACTTTGAGCTCTCTCAGTCACATAGGAGACACCATGTGGGGGGATCACAGTTTCTTGAAGGAATCACACAACAAAGTTTAAAATGTCAGAGCCTTTTACTTTTTCCGGTAGCCCAACCGGTACTAAATTGTTCCTGAGACTGTGGCCCTCCAGGCCTTACATACTAACATATTAAGTTGCCTGCAGATTAGACCTAGCAGTCCATCAATTCCGCTTGAGTAGCAGCAGACTTGATAAAATGCTATGCAATGCTCAACTTTAACAAACTTTTTCCTGCATCTCAGTAACCTCCACCTCACAGTGTTGACGGTTCCCAAGGGAGCCAAGTCTAACCACCTTATCCTCCAACTGCTTTTTAAAGCCTTCAACAGTAGGATTAAACAGATTATTGTCGTCGATTAAAAAGATTAAAATCTTTGTTGGCTTCCAGCACAGAAACTTTCATGGACATTAGATCTGAAAAAAAGTCTTCCATGGTACTTGACTGCATGCTTATGTCTGGGGAAGGGTCCAGGGCTGGTGACTTTTCAGTGGCTGTGGCCAAGGAGGTTCCTGGTGGGATTGCAGCAGCTCTCATCATAGTCTCTTCTGCAGTAGCTCTAATTATCGGTTGATATTTAGACTGACCAGCTGTTATATTCCTTGCTGTAGTAACGCAATTGTGCATGTAATAGTTAAAAAATAATAAAAAAGCCATAGAGGCTGCTTTCTTCTGTTGAGCTTCACTGATCTTCACTGACTGGGAGAGAGACCAATCATGGAGGGAAGGCACCGACTGGGAAAGAGACCTTCTCTCCTTAAGTGGCAGACCTTAACACACTCCTTCAGCAGGAAGGAGTAACAAAGGTTCTGCCATCCCACCCACCCCTGGGTCCTCTTCCTATATAGGTTCTGCATGTCACCGCTTACTTCCTGCCTGATCTGACTGGAAGACAAAAAAAGTCTGTGTCTCTTTCATCTGCCTGGAACAGATCGTCTTCCTCTAAATTTGAATAATTATGTACTCTTTCTTTCTTTCTTTCTTTCCACTGGCACGCACATGGATATCGTTGGCTGCCAACACTGCGGGGCACTCTTCAGTGGTCCTGTCACCCGAAGGCAGGGCTGCTGTCCCATATGTTTGGAGATATCTCACCTCAGTGCTCAGCTGCAGGAGGCATGGAGTGAGATCAGCATCCTGCATAACCACCTACAGGGAAACATTTCTTTTAGGAGTGCACCTCCACATCACTGACACCAAACCAGCACACCTCTCCCCCAGAGAACGACCAAGCCTGGGGGATGGCAACTGGTTGAAGTAAAAGGGGGCAGAGCTCGGGCAACTCTCCCAAGCCAACAAAGCATTCTAAACACAGCAAACAGGTACACACCTCTTGCGTCCGTACCATCCGTAACGATGGAGGATGTCTCGGGACAAAGGAATGCCAAATGCAACAGGATAGCAAAACAACGTCATAAACAAAACCTCAACAAGAAAAAAATCATAATCATAGGGAACTGCATGATTCGCAGTGTGGACCCCCACCTGAGGCAAAACTAACGTGCAGATGTGCAGGTCAGATGTGTCCCAGGAGCATCTGCTTGGAGGGACACTGACTGAATAGTCAACACAGTTAAAAAGGAAGAAGAGGGCTCAAACATTCTGGTCCACCTAGGGACCAATGACCTTGCTAGCTGGTCGGTCGAGAAGGTTAAGGAGCACATTGTGCAGTTCGGCAAGAATTGGTTTCATTTTCGTTCAGCATTGCATTCTCTGAGATTCTGCCTGTTTGGGAAAAGGGGAAGAACAGGCAGAAAATCCGAGAGAAAGAGATAAGTGAGCTGAACGCATGGCTCAAGGACTGGTGCCACACAAAGAGGCACCACTTCGTCGGAAACTGGGGCAACTTCTGGGAAAGGGAATTCTTCAAATGTGACAGCCTCTGCCTCACTAAAGAGGGAGAGCACTGGGCCAGAAATCTGACATTCACATAGGACATTTAAACTAGCAGGAGGGGAGATGATGGTAGCTCTAGAAGCACACATACAGCCTGCTGTCTCTCACCCTCCCAGCTAGCACCAAATGTACACACTCCAGGATAGCAAAAGCAGATAGCCGGAAACATAAAACCTTTTCCGGCTCTGGCGTTGACCATCACAATGGAAAGGGAGGAAACATAAACAGGGAAAACTACAATAAGATCAAGGGAGGCATGACAAACAAAGCGACACAGCAAGACTGGTCAGCACTATGCCTCAATGCATGCAGCCTGGCTAACAAGATGACTGACCTCACTGCCACAATAGCTGAGGCAGGACTAGACTGGGTGGCCATGACCAAAACATGGTTCACAAATAATCATGGTTGGGAAGTGACTATCCTGCTGTACAACTTGTTTAGGAGAGATAGGACTGGGAAAAAGGGAGGGGGGTAGCTATTTATGTTAAGGATACCATCAGTGCTACAGAAATACAACAGGCACTAGGGAAAACAAAGGATCTATGGATTACAATAGGGGCCAGAAGCCGGAAACTCATTTGGGTAGGAATAATCTACAGACCCCCAAATCAGGAGGAAGCAAGGCATAAGGAAATTCTGGAAACCATCCTCCAGATGTCAAGCAAAGGGGACATGGTGCTGGTGGGGGATTTCGATCTGTCAGACATAGATCGGAATACCCACACAGCGGCATCATAGAAGAGCAGGGAATTCTTAGTCACACTACAGGAAGCAGGCCTAAGTCAACTAGTGACATCACCCACAAGGGATAGTGTGGTTCTAGATCTGATATTCACAAATAGTGATAGGGTTATGGGTGTCAAAGTAGGGAACCACCTGTGCAACAGTGATCATAACACAGTATGGTTCAGGGTAAAAAGGGCTGTAGACTCCACACACTCCAAACTGAACGTCCTTGACTTCAGGAGGGCAGACTTCACAAACATGAAGGCCTGCCTAAGAGACCACCTTAGTAACTCAACAGAAGGGAGTGTTGAGGAATACTGGACAAGGTTGAAGGTTGCAGTAACCATGGTCACATCACAGTGTGTCCATCAGGTTAGTAAGAACAAAAGGAGGAAAAACCCACTATGGTTTTCCAAGGAGGTGGCAACCATGGTGAGAGAAAAGCACATAGCCTTCACAAAGTACAAGGAGTGGGGGAACAAGGCAGACGAAACAGAATATAAACAGAATCAAAAAGAGACAGGGGAAGTGATTAGAAATGCAAAGGCTCAAACAGAGGTTAGAATAGCTCAAGAAGTAAAAAAGGGTCACAAAACCTTCTACAGGTACATACATGAAAAAAGGAAGACCAAAGGGGGCATTGTTAGAATCACAAAAAAAGACAGATAAACCACAGAGCAAGACGAGAAGGCAGAGGCACTCAGTGAGTACTTCTGCTCAGTCTTCACACAGGAAGCAGACAGTAATGGACCAAAAATAGGCATAAAGAAGTGTCCCATTGAAGGAATAGACATGGGTCCCTTCACAGAGGAAAGGGTCCTGGAGGAAATAGACAAGTTAAAGGTACCTGAAACTATGGGGCCAGATGAGTACACCCAAGAAAACTGAAAGAACTAGGGAGGGAACTGGCATCCCCCTTAGCAGTGCTCTTCAGCAAATCATTAAGGAACAGGGAGGTGCCGGAGGACTGGAAGAGTGCAACAGTAGTACCACTCCACAAGAGTGGAAACAAGGAACAGACAGGTAATTACCGTCTGGTTATTCTAAAGTCAGTCATGAGAAAACTGTTGGAGTCCCTACTGAAGGAAAGAATCATAGCTTTATTTGAGCAAACTGGTCAGCTCGACAAAAATCAACACAGTTTCATGGCAGGGAGGTCCTGGCAGACAAACCTGGTTGATTTTTTCAATTGGGTCACCAAAACAGTGGATCAGGGTGGGGTAGTGGATGTGGTTTACCTGGACTTCAGCAAAGCTTTTGACTCCGTTCTGCACAGGAGACTAGTCAAAACACGGGGGAACATGGGAACTGGGCCCGAGGTTACAAACTGGGTCAGAAACTTGTTACATGGGAGAACTCAGAGAGTATTAGTAAATGGCACTCTGTCTGTAGAGGGGAGGGTGACCAGCGGGGTCCTGAAGAGCTCAGTTCTGGGACCGATCCTCTTCAACATATTCATCAGCGACATTGCAGATGAACTGGAGGGAAAGGTGTGCCTGTTTGAAGATTACACCTAAACTGGCAACAGGGTAGATGCAACAGTGGAACAGCAAAGCATGGAAGCTGATCTCCTAAAACTGGAGGAGTGGTCCAAGACCTGGCAATAGAAAGTCAGTGCCGAAAACTGCAAGGTCATGCACCTGGGAAAGCGTAACCCAGGAAACTGTACTCAATGGGAGGGAGCAGCTGGTGGCTACCAGGCAGGAGCAAGACCTAGGGTGATCATATCAGATGACCTCAAGGTCAGTAGACAATGTGAAAAGCAGCAGTAAAGGCTAGTGGTATCCTGGGATGCATAGGGAGGGGCATCATGAGCAGAAGGCGTGAAGCAATCATGCCCCTGTATTGGTCCCTGGTCAGGCCTCACCTGGAGTACTGTGTCCAATTCTGGAGACCATAGCTCGGGAAGGACCTAGATAGGCTGGAGACAGTACAGAGAAGAGCAACAAAGATGGTGCAGGGCTTGCATCAGAAACCATACGAGGCAAGACAGGATGACCTCAAATTATACTCCCTAGAGCAACGCAGGAATCATGGGACATGATAGAAACATCCAAATATCTTAAAGGCAGTAAAAGGGTGTATGTGCAGAACCTCTTTCAGGTAAAGGACTGCAGTAGGACTAGAGGGCACAACCTTTGACTTAAGGGAGGAAAGTTCAGAAACAATACAAGGAAATTCTTCTTCACAGAGCATGTTGTGGAACCATGGAATAGCCTGCTGGAGGGGGTGGTGGGAGCCAAGACAGTGGGGGAACTCAAGCGGGCATGGGACAGACACTGTGAGATACATAAGCAGGTAGCTAAGTGGGGGGGGTAGGAAGCCAAGGGCAGACTTGATGGATCCTATGGTCCCCATCTGCCAACAACTTCTATGTTTCTATGCTTCAGGCAGGCCAGAAGGGAGTTGGGTGATTGTTCAGAGGGTGGAGAGTCCAGTGAACTACCAGGGAATATGTTGGACATATACAGAATGGGTGATTGGAGGTGAGGGGTCCACTAGACCACCAGGGAATATGTTGCAAATATGCAGAATGGGTGATTGGGGTGGGGGTCCACAAGATTACCAGGAAACAGGTAAGTCATCTTAGAATGGGCACTCGGGGGGGGGGGCTGCATAGCCATGCTAACCAGCCCATAAAGGGCAAGGGAATGGCCCCTTAGCACCTTGCATGTCCTATATGCTCATTACTAGGGCTGAATATGTCCCACAGGAGCTCTGGTGCTATCCGGTTGGGGCAACCCTGCAGACCGTAGTTGGTAGAGGGCTATGTTAGCATAATGCATAGTCACTATGCGCTGCGCTGGCTCAGCCCCATGTTCAGACAACACAGTCTGGCCACAGCGTGCCATCAGAATTTTGTCCCATGTTGGCTGTGTGCCAACTACCATGCAGTGGTCTTGTCTGCACAGTGCACAGGGTCAGCTTTCAGTATGGGGCTCAGTGTTTGTTCTGGTCAATCCTAGACAGCATGAATTCTGAAAAGATTCACATCGCATGATGCCTTGC
This sequence comes from Neoceratodus forsteri, assembly GCA_016271365.2. NCBI lineage: Eukaryota > Metazoa > Chordata > Ceratodontiformes > Ceratodontidae > Neoceratodus > Neoceratodus forsteri. The sequence continues at coordinate 1,407,440,471 of CM028132.1, forward strand.
TCTAGGACTGATGCTTTGGGTTAGAGTGTGTGTGTGTGTGTGTGTGTGTGTGTGGAAGGAGTGATGGCAGGTATTTAAAATATGCTAAGACCCTAAGCATATACCCATTTTCAAAGGTGACCAGAACATTTAACAGCTATACAGGACATAAATGAGACAAGTAATAGAAACAATATACATACTGTATACACTTTTATTTAGTTCATTTTTGTTTACCACATGAGGTGCACTAGACAATAATTTGCCTATTTTCAGGCATGACCCGAGAGGGTACAACCATTAAACAGTACAAAATACAGGAACAGTCCTACAGCATCAGAGTACATGATAAACTTAGTAAAAACAAACACAGTGCATGACAATAAATGATCAGGGGTAATAAACACGAGTGGCTTATGCCTGAGCTGTTCCAATATATACATCAGAGTGATCAGAGTAAACCAAGCAGTACAAATGAAGTAAGAAGCCGAGGGGAGGGATTATTGGTGAAGCTAAGAGATGCAGCCAAACTAACAGGTATACAAAGTGACACATGCAGGGGTATCTGGTAACCGTGACTAGCAATGTGAGGGACAGGGCTAGGGATAGGAGCATACTGCCAGCTGGAGCAGATGTGAACAGTATTGGCTCCAGAAAGTACGGGTAACAGGACATTGTCTTATATTAGCAGGTATGCTATTCCACAGTTTAGGGACAGCAACAGCGAAGGCTGTCTCCCTGAGTTTAGTCCTGGTCCTGGGTATAGATACAGTAGGAGGTCGAGATCTGAGAGGATAGGCATTTCTGTAGGGCACCATGAGGGAGGCAAGAGACAGGGGTGCACAAAACAAAGTGCAAAAAAACAAGTAAATCTGTCCAGCAAAACATTTACATTGGCTGTTGGTAAGAAGGTAGGGATGCAGGTAAAGAGTTACAAAAGACCGGCAAGTTATAAAACATTGGTCTTTTGATCAGTGGAGGTCCTCATCCTAGGAACAAAAAATTGAAATTGGAAAGAAGACCAGGTAGAGACAGTGCTGGGGTGTTTTTTAAAGATGAAATGAAATGAAGAAGGAGCAGAATAAGTCATTACCTTTTTTGCAAGGGTGTCTACTTGTAATAAGTGGTGTGCCGACCGAACAGTGAAACTCGGACATTGAAATCCCTCACAGCGACAATCTCGACAGGTTTAGAGATTGTCGCTGTGAGGGACCAGAGGGTGAAATTTTGCCCTTTCACCACCCCCCCTTATAAATCAACACCAACTTAGAGATAGTTATTTTAAGAAGGTGGGGTACAGCCCCCAACATGGGGGGTTCGTTGGGGTGCAGCTCCCTGAGAGAAACACACCAATGTTGGACAGACAACATTTTGCTTGTCGATATTGGGGATCTTGCCATGCCAAACTTCAACAACAGTGTTATTGATTCGGCAGAGGTAAACCGTAATAAGTACCTCTGTTCTAGTGGAAGCCATCCAGCTTCTTTATGTAAATCACAGTGGTGAGTGTGATAGGTAACTCTGTTGCAAATCTTGCTACCTGGTTTTGGAGGGTCCTCACCCTGGAGAACAGCCCCTCCCCAGTCGAATGATAAAACAAAATACCATAATCAATTACTAGGAGAAGAAAACTCTGAGACAAGAGCTTTCTTATTGAAGGTATATGTCATGAATTTAATCTATATAGTGAGCCTAACCTTTGGTGAATTTTCTCACCATGGGCTTTATGTGCCATTTGTACGACAGAGAGAAGTCCAGAGTGAGGCCAAAGTATTTAAATTCCTTAACCTGTTCAATTTCCTTCCCCTTTAAAATACAAAGGGAAAGAACTGGAACAGCATACAACTTTCTATGATTGTAGAATACCACTGATTTGTTCTTTGCTTGTTTTTTTTTTTTTTTGGGGGGGGTTGCATTTTGCATTCAAAACCAATTTGTTTCAGAGGAACCGCTTTTGTAAGTCAACGAAATCAGAAGTTAATTGTTCCCATATATCGGGGAAACTGTGGCCGCTTGTGAGGGTCATTGCATTATCAGCATAAAGGAACTTCTTAGTGTCACTACAAATAAAAGGGCGAGTGTTCAAAAATAAACTGAACAAAACGGGACCCAGGATGGAACCCTGGGGAACACCCATTGTGACTGGTGATGGGGGCGAAGGTGACCATCAAGTTTTGTAGTTTGTGTCCGCTCATGAAATTAATTCCGGCACCAGTAACATAAGAAGAACATAAGAACACAAGAAAAGTGTTGGCAGATGGGGACCGCATGGTCCATCTAGTCTGCCCAGTATGACTACCCTCTCCAAGTAGCCTGCATCCTAACCTCTCCGCTATGTCTGTTCCATGCTAGTTTGAATTCTCTAATCATCTTTGATGCCACCACCTCCTGAGGCAGGTTGTTCCATAAGTCCACCACTCTCTCCATGAAAAAGTACTTTCTGAAGTTGCTTTTGAACCTTTCTCCCACTGGTCTTTGATCATGACCCCTTGTATGTGCTGTCATGTTCTGCTGAAAGAGATGTCCTGACTGAGCTGTGTTCAGACCCTTTATGTACTTAAATTTTTCGATCTTGTCTCCTCTGTCTCCTCTGTGCTCGATAGAGTATAAATTTAACTCCCTAGCTGGCTTGGTGGTACTTAGGGTTGAGGCGCTGAACGCCACACCTCGCACCATGCCGGTGACCCGTATTCAGGAATGAGCACTGGCAGCTGGGGATTGGCAGGGAAGGAGAAGGATCGAGCATCCCAAGGACTCCTTTCCTTCTCCGGGGGGGTTCCAGTTGTCGTGATTGCCTGCACCCTAGCAGAGGCTGCAGGGTAGAGTGCAGATGATGCCAATGAGGGCAGGGATGGGGCAGACACCTGGAGGAGCGTACGCGTTGCCTCTGCTGGTGTCATTGCACACCCTACCCCCAAGGAAGAACAAGAGAGAGAAAAAAAATAAACTGTCACACGGCTTGATGGCCATACCGGGATGCACCAACTGGCTCCATGGGTGCTGCCCCCAGTACACTGGATCCATTCCTGGTGGTGAGTAAGGGGAGCTCGCCGCCTCCCTGCCATAGGGGGCAAGCCATGGGGGTATCACTGGGGGTGAGGGCCTCAACAGGAGTCGGAGTGCACCAGGACGGCGACCGGATGTGGGCCAACCATGGGGAGAAAAAAAAAGAAATAACATAATAAATTTAACTCCAAGTCATGCCTCGTATGTCTCGTAGTGTAGACCTTGCATCATTTTGGTGGCTCTTCTTTGCACCATCTCCAAATGGTCAATGTCCTTTCTGAGGTGAGTTCTCCAGAACTGACTGCAGTATTCTAAGCGTGGCCTCATCAAGGACCTGTAGAGAGGCAGGATCATTTTCCCACTTTCTACTAGTAATGCCTCTGCTAATACAGCCTAGGATGCAGTTTACTTTCTGTGCTGCCTTCTCACACAGTTTTCCTATACTGTTTTCCTACCTAAACAGCATCCATGGACAGACCCAAATTATAAAAGGCAGTAAGTAGCAGATTGTGGTTTTCGAGATCGAAGGCCTTGATAAGGTCCACAAAAGCGGCCACTGTAAATGTCCCTTATCTAGAGCCTCATGTACCACATATGTGAACCTCACCAAGGTTGTCACCATGTTAAATGCAGGTCAAAATCCATGCTGAGCTGGTGTGAGAACTCCATACTTGAGCAGATACTCAATCAACTGGTCAAAAACGATCCATGCTAATACCTTAATAGAGGGGCTAACAGAGAAATAGGATGGCAGTTTTGCACATTTAATACATCACCAGATTTGTGCACAGGAACAACTGTAGCACCTTTCTAAATTTCCAGGGATTGACTTGTGCAGAGTGACAAGTTAAACATTTTTGCTAAAGGGTAATAAGTGATGTCCACTGTGATCTTCACAAGCCCGAAGTCCACCTCATCAGTGCATACTGAGGGCCGAGGGTGAACTTTTCTAGGATAGGTAAAAATGTCCTCGGGGTAAATACCCTAAAATAAATTGGCCTGGAAGTTATGTTTGTGCTGTTATCAATGTTTTTTGAAAATTCTGCATCATCACTAGAGAAACAGTTTGTTAAATCATAAAATAATTTATTGAATTCCGTGGCTATAGTTAGAGGCTTGTTCAGTATCACAGATGAGGTATTTAACATCTGGGGAACAGGGTTACATTTTTTACCTAGCAAATCATTTATTAGGTCTCAGGTGGACGAAACATTTCTCCCAGCAAACTGCTTTTGCTTATAACTAACACACTTCTGTTTTAGTTTTTAATCATAGATTTACATTGTTTTATGGGCTTGTTTGTAGGGCAAAAGAGTTCCTGAGTCCAATGTCTTTCTATAGGCTTCTATTTTTTATCCCTGTTTCTCATATATTGGAACAGCTCAGGCATAAGCCACTCATGTTTATTACCCTGATCCTTAACCTTTTCAAAGGAACAAATGTGTTACAGATGGTATTAAAACATGAGCAAAATGCTTTTAATGCAGCATTCGCATCTGTTGAGTGGTCCAGAAAGCATCAATCAACAGAGGCTAGGGTCTTGCAAAACTGTAACATCTAGTTTTTCGATGTTTCTAGAATCAATGTACTGTACACTGGAGGTAAAGATTTACTTTTGGCACTCCACTAGTAGTACGCTGGGCTGGGCTCACTGACACCATCAGGTAATACACTGGATTGCATTATTTTCGTGGTGTCTACTGCCATTAAGGTTCCTGTCTTGTAATGAACCCTTGCAGGACTATCTATGATCTGTGTAAGCCTTTGATTGACTAAGTCATCTCTGTACTTTGTAGCTTTTTTTTCCAAACCAATTTAAATTCAGGCCCCCTAAAATAATTAATTTGCAATTTGTGGCGATGGTCTTTCTATGGGCTCAGATTAAATCTAAGCCTTCCTCCTGATAGTCGGGGGAGCATAACTAATGCTGGCAATAAAAAAAAATTATTTTCTCCCAGTACCAAGGTTGATGGCAGAAATTCACAGGACCAAGTACTGTCAAGTGTCTCATCCTGAATACCAGAGAAATGATTCTTAAAATAAGACATGCTTGCAGCCTCCCGGCCCAACGTCCACTTCTGTCACAATGAAAGATGTTGTATCCCTTCAGATTAATCATGGTATTCAGTCTCTTGTTGGATAACCATGTTTCAGAAAGTGCATTTAAGTCAAATTGGTGAAGAGTGATCAAGCAGTGAAATCATCCCATTTGGCCAGAAGGCTCTGCAGGTTTATTTATTTATTTTGTTTATGTATTTGATAACCAGGTAAGTACACTGATCCAAAGGAACATTTTCAGGTGTGACCCGGGCCATCTAGATGCACACAGTGCAAAAACATGATCAGCATGACATTACAACAACAGTTTACACACTGATTACAGAGAAATGATTGTTATGAGGTGTGCAAGATTTAAAGAATGCCTAGGAAACAGTCCTGAGTGCTTAAACTTGGGAATGGGTCTGGGGTTTCGGTGTATTGAGCCAGACGGAAGTAATAATAAGAAAATCTAGTTTCTCTTTAATACAGAGGTACATTGGTTAAGCTTGTGAGGTAATACCTTGGTATTTCTTTAAGACTTCTCAGAAAGTGAAAAAAAAAGCTTTCTTCAGAATTTGCCAGATTATGAGTTTCCTGTCTATCCTTCACTACCTCTCAACCCAGCTCACGCTCTGGTCAAGCTGCTTTCTCATACCGGCTTCCCTCTTTTTGGATCCTTCTTCATTCTACATTTCATCAATCCCCATCCCTGCTATCCCGAAAGTGCTAACTAGGGCTCGTCACTCCCCCTCCATGCTCCTGTCACACACACACACACACACCCTCCACCACCACCAGCCCTAGCCTCCCTTCTGTATCCATAGTTCTCCCTTTCTGTGCTAAAACCCCTGTCTTTCTCTTTTTGGTTACTCAAGCTCCTTGTCCTGCTGTCTTTCGTGCAAGGGCTCACCCCACCCTGATCTCCGTTTTTTTTTCCTGATCCTCTACCGCCTCCCCTTGTATAATTTGTGCAAAAACAAAACCCTGTGTAACAGTCACTGTTTTATATTCTGAATTTAAAACCCTTCTTTATTGTTATCCTTCTGAGTTTGCACATGTAACTGCAGTTATTGCCATTCGACTTGTTTGTACTGACTACCTCATCACTCCCCTTTCCCCACTCCCGGGTCGCACCTGGAAATGAACCTTGGTGCAGAGTGCCTTTCCCAGTTACCAAACTTTTAAATAGATAGACAAACAGATAGCTAGATAGATACTGTTGCTAGATAGATAGATAGATAGATAGATAGATAGATAGATAGATAGATAGATAGATAGATAGATAGATAGATAGATAGATAATTGTAGGTGTTTATAGAAAGGAAGTTTAACTCAAAAACATTTTAAAGTATAAAAGCCCTGAAATAAAGGCTCACATGTTCCATGGTCTGAGTGTGTAAGTTGTCCCAAAATGTTAAAATTATCTATAACTCTCCCTAGTGTTTCAGTTCCTGCCATAGAACAGCTTGAATTGGGCAGTGAATACGGCCCTACCCATACAAATAAACACAACAGGACCCCTAAATAAACATTTTCAAAATAGCCTGAAAACGGTAGCACAAACCCAGGTCAGGTCAATGAGACAAAGAAAGAGAAAAACTTTGGCACTAACCCTAATTTGGTTGCTCCACCTTGTCACTGAGCTGTCACCTCAGTGGGACTAGTTTGTGCTCAAAGTAGGTAATTCAATTCTAAGTCAGCAGTGTGTAAATTAATATGCAAACTGAAAATATGGTGACTTGGACCGAAATCAGCTACAACAGACTAAACGTGCACTTGAAATCAGAGAACATGTAATTATAAAAAAAAAGGCAAATGACAAACAAAACTATATATGCAATGCAGCCCATGATCCAAATCCTCATTTATAAATGAGAATCTGTAAGTAATGAGTCCAACTGAGTTGCAGTAGTCCAAAAGTGCACATGAAATAAGGGAGCAAATAAAAAGGCAGAGAAACAAATCAGTCACTGTGTAAACAAACATGGACTGTGATCCAAGTTACCGTTTATAAATGGATCTCTGTGGGACTTATCAGATTATTTACATGGACTTATGAGGCAATAAGTACTAAAGCCAGCCTGCTGCCACAGCAGAGCTGAATCTGTACAAAACTTTGCTGAGTCAGTGAGCCGTGTGAGGGATTGAGTAGAAAAATAGTTCACTCACTATGAGAGCTCTTAAGAGATCCTCAAAAACACAGACTGAGAGGGACCTGGTGGCAATGAGGGTTGAGGTGCTGGACGCCACATCTCACGCCACACAGGTGACCCAGGTTCAGAAACAGACTCGGGTCATCAGGGTGCCGTCACGGGGGGGGGAGTGGGAGCAGAATTGAGCATTGGCTCTCCTCTCCTGGGTGGGTGGGTCACCCATCCGTAGCCTTGCCATCATCAGAAGGGAACGGGCAGCTGGTAGGGTGGGGCATCCCTTAGGATGGGCCTCCACACACGTGTGTCACATCGGGGACGTGCAGGATTGGGACTGGGGAGAAAACTGGCAAAAGGCAACAAAGTTCTTACGGGGGAAAAAGTACAGCCTCAGGATCTTCTTTCACATAAAAGTGCCAGTTGATTTGGGGTCTGGAATTGGCAGATGGTTCACACAATGACTAGACTGTGGTGAGGTGTCCCAAACAGGGGGGATATGGTTGCAACATTCAAGTACTTGAAAGGCATAAACAAGGTGAGGCTTGACAACATCTTCAGAATGAGTGAGAACAGATCCACTAGCGGGCATGCATTAAAACTGGAGGGGGACTATCTGAGGTGACATCGGGGACATTCTTTACTGAGAGGGTGGGGCCATGGAACAGACTGCCAGAATGGGTGGTGGTGGTAGATACAGTGGGCCTAACCAACAGGGGCAGGCAGAGAATGGAAGGCAGAGGACTTCCTGGGGGGGGGGATTCGAGCAGACTGGATGGGCCATGGGGTCCTTTTCTGCTGACAGATTTCTATTATTCTATGAAACAGGGCTTAACACTTCTGTATTTTGTCATTCACATTATACCACATTTGGAGCAATGGCCAAGATTTTCAAAGCAGCCAATGAATGCATATATATAGAGGAAATGTTGCACAAGGTGGGTTCCCCTGCACAACCCTGGCACTTCTTATCTGTTGTCTATTTTCTCTGACAAATGCCGCTGGCTGCCTTGCTTACAATGCTACCCTAGAATTGTATTAATCTGTACTCTGTTTGCAATGTCCACATTGTTGTAATGTCTGTCTTGATGTTCTCCATAATTTGTATTTCTCTGACATGGAACCTTTGTAGAAGAGCCAAGGCTCAAAGGTATTTGTAATCCTAGATTTGATAAAATAAATAAAAAATAAAATAAATGTAACCCCCCTACAAATAGGGGTTCCTAAAAGTTTCCTCATAGCTTGTTTTATGCTCCGTGCCTGGTTAGTAATCGGCATAAAAGCCGCTTAAATGGGGAACCATTGAGCGCCTTAAGAAGCCTCTGTAAGCTGTCTCTTTAAGGGCTGCCTGTTGCAGTCATAATTGATTGGAATAGGAGGGGAGCTATGGGTTGTATGCCTGAGTTCTGCCCGGGCCACTGAAAAATAACTTCCTGCTGCCATCGCTAGTGGTGCACAGGGAGTTCTGATAGAGGATGTGAATGTTTGCTTAAAATACTGTAAAATAATAATGATAATGTAGTTGTTCTAACGTGCCTTGCTTTGCAGCACAGATGGTTTCGATTGCCTCTTCCATTTTGTTCCAGAACTAATGAATTGGACCAATCAGTACCTTGGGACCCCACAGAGCTGGCTGACCAATAGAGGAACTGTTTGTATTTGGGAAAGGCATTATGGGCTATGGCGCTTTTTCGCACCACTGAGAGCTGGAGGAAGTGACTGGCATGTGCAGCCAGCCAATGAAAACGGGTAGCGCCAGATCTGAAAGGAGTGCTCAGTGCTGCCAAGGGCAGATGCATTATGGCTGGTGAGGAGTGAGGAGCTTCTGTGCTTCTGCGCTGGGAAGTGTTCGCTCGGGAAGCGCGTGAAGGCCTGAGGCACCCGTTTTTCTCTGCGAGCGAGTTTTGCTCTAAAATCCGCTGGCGGGCGGTCAGAGGAGGCTGTGCCCTGTACAGCTACCTACCAGGCTTGACCTGTAGGAGGACTGGAGGATTTCCCGAGTTTCGCTGGTTTCGTGAGAAGGCTGAAGCTGCCGTTGCAGCCTTGCAGTGGTTGTGAGTCTGTGGGAGCCTTGGAAGCAGCTGCCTGGTGTGGTACCCCTCTGTTGCTGTTTGCCATATAAATGTGTGAGAAGGCTGGTGAAATTCAGGCTCCATCCTGGTAGCATTGAAGGAATCGTTATTTGCTGGGGTTGTGAGTACTGATTCAGGGTAGCTCCCTGCAGAGTGTTTACACAGTGGTTTCAGTGCATTATTATATTGCTGACTGCCTAATTAAACTCTCCTCCTATTCTGACCTGCTGAAGACTGTAATGTTTATCTGTGTTAAGGGCCCCAACCACCTGCCACGTTTGGACTAGCCGCTAGGGCTTGGGTACCCAGGGACAGTAAATCGTAGGGTTAGTCCTGTGCACAGAGCCATAGGTATATAGGAATAGTGTAAGCCAATCAACCTGATTTTCCCCTTTTCCCTTGTTATCTGCCCTTCTAATAAATCAGATTGCTGTGTTATAACTACACCCTGGCTGGTTTGTACTCTTCTGATGAGCTGCTGCATGGTGACTGTGATATAACTGTACCTTACTTTACAGGGGGTCCAAGGAGTGAGCTGGAATATATTATCCGTGGGGTAAGTGTACTGGTGGAAAGAATTGTTGGCACCCAGTGTGAGTCACTAGTGGGACGAAAAGGGGGTTGCAGTAGCCCAGAGGGCTGTAACCGAGGTAGTCTTAACTGTACTAACCCCGACCTCTGGGTGGAGGCACCCATCAATGGATCTGGGCCCCTCACCCTGCCTCCGTGGGGGCAGACGGGGTAGTAGCCCCAAGGGTAGCACCCCTGGGGGTTACAAATTGGAGGCACCGCTGGGATTTGTGTCCCCTAGTGGCTCAGCGAGGAAATACATCAGAAATGGAAAAAATGGACTGGGATATGTTGGGAAAAATTAAACTGGGACCCATTAAAACCGTGGTACACAGACTGATGGGTTGGGGTGAAGCCAAAGAGCTACACTCCCAGAAGATTGTATTATTGTTAGATGTGCCCCTGGGTACCTCAACTGTTGATATTGTCTCTGTTGCCGAGAGAGTAAAGTGTTTGGGTAAGGTTGAAGTGAAAGAGCAATTGGCTGATCTGCTTGACCAGACACTGAGGTGTTACTCCTATGCAGTGTGGCCATTGACCCTGAGAAGGTACCTCCTGTGATTTACCCGGAGGGTGCGTCCCAGGGGTGAAGGCTAATTCATATCTGAAGTGGGTCAGTCACCCCTCAGGGTCTCTCCAGATGAACAGTTTTAAAGACAAACTGCTTAAATTGTTAGCTGTGGAGGGGAGGAATACCCAGGAGTTGTTGCAAGCCTTGGATTTGTCCAGTGATACTACCCCTCGGGGTTCCCCGGGCACCTCCCCTTGCCCACCCAAAAGTTCCGTGCTGGCTTCTTTGCCCCTGGCAGTCCCATCCATACAGCTCGATTCCTACCGTAAGTTAAAACTTTTCTCTGGCACGGTACCAGTGCCTTCCGGGGAGGATGACCTGGAGTCTTGGATGGACTATGCCACCCCTTTAGTCCAGGAGTGGCAATGCTCTGAGGGAGAGAAAAGGAAGAGGCTGATGGAGAGTTTGCGGGGTCCTGCCTTAGAAGCCATTAGATTCTTCCGGGCCACCCGTCCGGAAGCCACCGCTGCAGAGTATCTCTCTGTTTTAGAAGGGGTTTTTGTGAGTACAGAGACTGGTGAAGATTTACTATGGAAATTCAGGTCTGCTAAGCAGTGGAGAAATGAAAAACTGTCCGCTTTTGTTACTAGAGTGGAGCGGGCATTGCAGAAGGCTTATAGAAAAGGAGGAATCACTGCTACAACCCTGAATCAGGTTCGGTTAGAACATGTTTTAAAGTCTGCCAGATTCTCTAGTGTAACGCTGCTGAAACTCAAGTTGCATGATCAGCGGGCCACCCCACCTGAATATTGTCAATTGATGAGGGAAATTTGGGAAGTGCAGACTGATGAAGAGGGGTGGGGAACCCTGTGTGGGGGCAGTGAACCCTAGTGGGACCCCTGAGTCTAACACCCCTGAGGAGACTGGCTTGCCTGGAGGGTCCGAGGGGTCCCCAGATTTTCCAGGTACTGTGGGAATGCGAGCTGTTTCCTCTGACCCCTACATGGAGGGTGAGTTGAGGGCTGAGATCAGGAATTTACGGGAACTGGTGAGGGACTTAAAGCAGTCTACTGTGTACCCTACTCGGCCCGGGGCCCCTGAGTCATGTAGAGCTCCAAACCCTAGCTCTAGAGAGCTTTCTCACTCCCCTCAGGGCCCCCCTCAGAATAGTGATCCCCGGGACCCCAAGTTTTGTTACCACTGTGGGGAAGATGGGCATGTCCAGTCTGAGTGCCAGAGGCCGGAGAATTTAAGGAAAGTTAACAGCAGACTGATTGCCCGACACTGCCAGGCCCAGTCTCGGGCCCCCAAGAAAAGTTTTGTGACTCAGGCCCATGCCCGCCGGGCTACCAATGCTGCTACTCCCAATTGGTCGGATGTGGTCAGGCCGTCTATGGAGACCCGGGTGCGGGTAAATGGAATTCCCACTCAAGCTGTACTGGACAGTGGCTCCCAGGTGACCATCATCTTTCAGGACTGGTACCAAGCACACTTATCTGAGGTGCCCCTGCAGCCTCTAACTGGTCTACATGTATGGGGGTTGAGTGACAAGGCCTATCCGTATTTGGGGTACATCTGTGTCTGGTTATCCTTCCCTGCAACTGTGAATGGAATAGATGAGCAAGTGGAAACCTTAGTTTTAGTTTGCCCACCCACTGGACTGTACGATGGGGTGCCCTTGTTGATTGGGACAAATGCACACATGTTTGGACGATTGGCCCAATTGTGCTCAGAGAAGCGAGCATTCCAGACTGGGTGAGCTTTGAGTGTACCTGCTGTGATTCAAAAGGTCAGGGCCACTCAGAAGAAGGGTAGTCTGGAGGAACCTGAAGGCCCTGTGGGGGTGGTGTGGAAAAAGGATCCGGCCCCCGTGGTACTTGCCCCAAATGCACAATGTGTTCTGCATGGAGAGGTACGACTAAAAACAGATGTCAAGAATAAGTTGTTGATGCTGGATGCGCCTGTGGAGGGAGGATTACCTGAGGGGTTGTTGCTCAAACCCAGCATTCTGCCGGCTAGAGCCCATGCTTACGTTAAGAGGGTGATGGTTCAAGTGCACAATGTGTCTGATAAAGAGATTCGCATAAGAAGAGGGTGTACCCTGGCTATCGTTCATTGTGCAGATACTGCTGTACTACCAAATAAAAAGAGTTCCCGGACGGGTGATAGAGTTACTCCTGATCTGTTTGACTTCGGTGACTCCCCGCTGCCCACCAACTGGAAACGAAGGGTCAGTGAGAGGCTTGCCAAGAGGGACCAGGTTTTTTCCCTGAAGGAGTGGGATGTAGGAGGTGTACAAGGGGCTGAGCATCACATTCGACTGCACGACGAAAGACCTTTCCCAGAGAGATCCCGACATCTGGCTCCCGCTGACATAGATGATGTAAGGCGGCATCTGCAAGAAATGTTGGCTGCTGGCGTAATTCAAGAGTCTAGGAGCCCCATGCCTCCCCCATCGTAGTAGTAAGGAAAAAGAATGGGGCAGTTCAGATGTGTGTAGACTATCACACTTTGAATAGGCGGACCATTCTGGATCAATATACCATGCCACGCAATAAGATGCCTTGGATTGTTTGAATGGTAGTAAGTGGTTCTCTGTGTTGGATCTTCGGAGCAGATACTACAAGATCCCAATGGCCCCAGACAACCAGGAGAAGACTGCTTTCATTTGCCCCTTAGGCTTCTATGAGTTTGTTCGGATGCCTCAAGGAATTTTGGGTGCCCCAGCCACTTTTCAGCGCTTGATGGAACGAGCTGTGGGGGACATGAACCTACTCGAGTGTCTGGTCTATTTAGATGATGTTATAGTGTTTGGCCGATCATTGGAAGAACATGAGCAATGATTATTCAAAGTCCTGGATCGGTTGGAGGATTTCGGCCTTAAGTTGTCTATCAACAAGTGTCAATTCTTCCAGACTTCCGTGAAATATGTGGGCCATATAGTGTCCACTGAGGGCATAGAGACTGACCCTGGCAAGGTGGAGGCATTGACCACTTGGCCTCAACCCAGAAATTTAAGAGAGCTGCAACAATTCCTGGGGTTTTGTGGATACTATAGGCGGTTTGTCAGAGACTATTCACGAGTGATTCACCCCCTCCATAATCTCACTCAGGGGTATCCGCCTACTCACAAAAAGTATAAGAAGGGTGTGCACACTGACATAGAAAAGAAGTATTTTTGGCCAAACTATATGTTCGGGGATCGATGGACCGCTGAGTGTGAGGAAGCTTTTCATGACATCATATATCAACTTACCCATGCTCCAGTACTGGCCTATGCTGACCCAGTCAAGCCCTACACTCTTCATACTGATGCCAGTCTACAAGGATTGGGGGCTGTGTTATACCAGGAGCACTCGAATGGGCTGAGACCTGTAGCGTTTGCCAGTAGAAGTCTGACGCCTTCAGAGAAAAATTACCCCGTGCACAAACTAGTTTTAGGCTTTAAAGTGGGCCATTGTTGATCAGTTTCATGACTATTTGTATGGTGCCAAGATATTAGTAAAGACTGATAACAACCCTCTGACCTATGTACAGACCTCTGCCAAATTGGATGCTACTGGGCATAGGTAGCTCTCTGCCTTGGCCACCTACGATTACGCTGTAGAATACTGGGCGGGCCTAAACCATATAGATGTGGACGCTCTCTCTCAGAGGCCTGTGCCCCAGACTGAATGGGTCCGGTTGTCTGAACCTGACATAAGAGCCCTCTGCCAGAAATTTGATAACGAAGAACAGGCGTCTCCTGACACGGTGGACTGTGTGGTAGATTGTTTGGGGCTGCCGGAAAACTGTATACCTGCCACTTACTGTCATTTCTCTGCATTGGACACCAGCTCCTTGCCGCAACTCAACAATGATGATCTCCAACAGGCTCAATCCTGTAATCCTATAATAAGAACAGCCATAGAGGTTTTGCGGGCCGGAAGTGATGTATCCAAACTACGCTCCACTGACTTACGGACTACCTTGTTGTATAAAGAAGGGCCCAAATTAAAGCTGATCAACCAGCTACTATATAGAGAGACTGTGAATAAGGAGGGCCGGGTACACCGACAACAACTGGTGCTGCCATCAGCCTTCAGAGAGCTAGTTCTAAGGTCATTGCATAATCAAATGGGGCACCTGGGTATAGATCGAACACTTGGCCTAGTACGGGCTCGATTCTATTGGCCGAAGATGAGTGCGGATGTGGAACAGTATGTCAAGACCTGTGGTCATTGTTTGCAAAGAAAAGCGTTACCTCGGAGAGCTGCTCCCCTGGTCAACATTACCACTAGTGCTCCTATGGAACTGGTCTGTATTGATTTCCTGAGTTTATAGCCTGATCTGAAAAGTGTCAGCTACATATTGGTGGTCACTGATCATTTTACCCAGTACGCACAGGCTTTCCCGACCAAGGATCAGAGAGCAACCACGGTGGCTAAGATACTTGTTGAGAACTTTTTCGTCCACTATGGGGCCCCGCAGCGGATTCATTCCGACCAGGGAAGGGACTTTGAGAGTCGCTTGATTAAAGAGATGCTATCTTTGTGGGGGGTACGAAAATCATGAACCACCCCCTATCATCCACAGGGAGACCCTCAGCCTGAAAGGTTTAATCGTACATTGCTTGACATGCTGGGCACCTTACAATCAAAAGATAAATCGAGATGGAGCCAACAGATCAGCACTTTAGTTCACGCCTACAATTGTACGAAAAGTGATGCCGCATTGTTTCACCCTATCGACTGATGTTTGGGAGACAGGCTAGATTGCCAGTGGATGTGTGTTTTGGGGTTTTCCCCGATGGGGTGTGAGCAAAAAACCATCTACAGTACGTACAGAGATTAAAGGCCCAATTAAACCATGCCTACCAACTGGCTCAGACCATGGCTGCTAAACGAAATCTGGCTAACAAGGAGAGATATGACAAAAAAGTGAAAACAGTAGAGTTGAGAGAAGGGGATAGAGTGCTGTTGAGAAATATGGGACTGCATGGCAAACATAAGATTGCCGACAGATGGCATCATCTCCTTCATATTGTTGTGGGACAGCTGGCAGACCTACCTGTATATAAAGTGCGGCCTGAAAACAATTCGAAAGATGTGAAAACCATACACAGAAATCATTTGCTGCCGATTGGGCAGATCCTGATTGAAGCTGAACCTTCCACTGCCACTCCTTCCCGGCCTGTGACTAGACCTGTTGCTAAGAGAAGAACCAAGCCCGTGGAGCCTTCAACAAGTCCACCAAGGGAGCCTTGTCCCACCCCTCCTGCAGGAGGAGATGATCAACACTCAGTGTCGGAAGATAGCGAAGGTGATATTGAATACTATCCTTCTTATGAACTGAGTCAATTGTTTCGGGGCAATCCCCTTGTTAACTCGGGAACTGAAATTGGCCCGTCTGTACTGATTGAGCCCTCTACTTTGTCCCTGGAGGCAATGCCTCCAGAAGATGAATGGGGTAGCAGACAAGCTCAAGGGGCTGAGTCCTTAGGCCTGGCTGAACTGTCTGGCCTGGCTAAATTATCTGATTTTTCAGAAGAAGAGAGTGAGATGGGGGAACAAGCCAGTGATATGCCCAAGTCGGAAGAATATTTTGAATGCCCTGATGGTTCCCCTCTAGTACCTAAACCGCCCCCAGGTGAGCCCAGTGGGGTGGGTTCAGGGATAGAAGGTCAAGCCCCTAATAGTATTGTGAGCACTGAACCTGCTCCCCTTGAGGAGATTCCCGTTGCTAATGTCACTGATACTGAAGTGGAGTCAGGGCCTGGTTTAGGATCCCCCGAGACCCCTAGACGATCCGGCCGACAAATATGGCCAGTAATAAAGTTGAGCTATGAATCTCTGGGTCAGCCAGTGGACCTGCCCTTAAATGTGGTTCAGAAGGGGGTGTATGTGTCCCCGCGTTCCTTGCCTAAGTTAGCCTTGGGGGATAACTCCCGATTGTTGGTATTGCCTTTTGAGTGTGGTGTCCCTGTCTCGGGGGACCCGCCAGTAGCTAAAAGAGAGGGATTCCCTCAGTCCCGGTGTCACGAGCAGGGACTAATGACCTGAGCTAAAGAGGAACAAGACTTTCTGTGTATAATATGTATAAACTATAGTACACTGTGAATGTAATATTCATGTAAGTAATGCAAAGGGTGATATAGTATTAATTAAGCTGTTTGCCTTAGATGTGATTTAAGGGTAACTACTTGACGCGGACGTCAAGCTTTCCCAGGCCAGGAAAGGTGTAACCCCCCTACAAATGGAGGTTCCTAAAAGTTTCCTCGGAGCTTGTTTTATGCTCCATGCCTGGTTAGTAATCGCATAAAAGCCTTGCAATGGGGAACCGTTGGCTTTATGCCAGCTCTGTAAGCTGTCTCTTTGGCGGGCTGCCTGTTGCAGTCATAATTGATTGGAATAGGAGGGAGCTATGGGTTGTATGCCCGAGTCCCGCCCGGGCCAGTGAAAAATAACTTCCTGCTGCCATCGCTAGTGGTGCACAGGGAGTTCTGATAGAGGATGTGAATGTTTGCTTAAAATACTGTAAAATAATAATGATAATGTAGTTGTTCTAACGTGCCTTGCTTTGCAGCACAGATGGTTTCGATTGCCTCCTCCATTTTGGTCCAGAACTATTGAATTGGACCAATCAGTACCTTGGGACCCCACAGAGCTGGCTGACCAATAGAGGAACTGTTTGTATTTGGGAAAGGCATTATGGGCTATGGCGCTTTTTCGCACCACTGAGAGCCGGAGGAAGTGACTGGCATGTGCAGCCAGCCAATGAAAACAGGTAGCGCCCGATCTGAAAGGAGTGCTCAGTGCTGCCAAGGGCAGATGCGTTGTGGCTGGTGAGGAGTGAGGAGCTTCTGTGCTTCTGCGCTGGGAAGTGTTCGCGCGGGATGCGCGTCAAGGCCTGAGGCGGCGGTTTTTCTCTGCGAGTGAGTTTTGTTTAAAATCCGCCTCAGGGCGGTCAGAGGAGGCTGTGCCCTGTACAGCTACCCACCAGGCTTGACCTGTAGGGGATTGGAGGATTTCTAGTTCTTCCTTGTGGAAGGCTGAAGCTGCTGCAGCCTTGCAGTGGTTGTGAGTCTGTGGGAGCCTTGGAAGCAGCTGCCTGGTGTGGTACCCCTCTGTTGCTGTTTGCCATATAAATGTGTGAGAAGGCTGGTGAAGTTCAGGCTCCATCCTGGTAGCGTTGAAGGAATCGTTATTTGCCGGGGTTGTGAGTACTGATTCAGGGTAGCTCCCTGCAGAGTGTTTACACAGTGGTTTCAGTGCATTATTATATTGCTGACTGCCTAATTAAACTCTCCTCCTATTCTGACCTGCTCAAGACTGTAATGTTTATTCAGTTAGGGCCCCAACCACCTGCCACGTTTGGACTAGCCGCTAGGGCTTGGGTACCCAGGGACAGTAAATCGTAGGGTTAGGCCTGTGCACAGAGCCATAGGTATATAGGAATAGTGTAAGCCAATCAACCTGATTTTCCCCCTTTCCCTTGTTTTCTGCCCTTCTAATAAGTCAGATTGCTGTGTTATAACTACACCCTGGCTGGTTTGTACTCTTCTGATGAGCTGCTGCATGGTGACTGTGATATAACTGTACCTTACTTTACAGGGGGTCCAAGGAGTGAGCTGGAATATATTATCCATGGGGTAAGTGTGCTGGTGGAAGGAACTGTTGGCACCCAGTGTGAGTCACTAGTGGGATGAAAAGGGGGTTGCAGTAGCCCAGAGGGCTGTAACCGAGGTAGTCTTAACTGTACTAACCCCGACTTCTGGGTGAAGGCACCCGTCAACGGATCTGGGCCCCTCACCCTGCCTCCCTGGGGGCAAGCAGGGGTAGTAGCCCTAAGGGTAGCGCCCTTGGGGGTTACATAAATAAAAAAAAATAAATAAAAAACCTCAAGTTCTTCCACATGTCCAGGCCAGACACCCCCTTGTTGCCTAGGTGTACAGTATATGGTTGCATCTCTCTACAGAGAAGCACCTGCTACATGCCATGAAAATCAATACCTGCAACTCTACCTTTTACCTTGAAACCATGGGTCTGGGGTGCTGGGGACAGGGGCACCTTAATAATACACTACGGCACCATTAAACATAAGACCACACACAAACTGAGTTCAAACATGGAGCCGGGATCTAGCTGGGTGCATTTAATAAGCTGCTGTGGTGGTACACAGCCTTAAGAGTATTCCCATGCCACTTCAAGTCTTCAGTTCAGTTCATTAAGCACAGTACTAGCTGCATCACAATGTTGAGTAACTTTTCACTGGGGTTCAGATCTCCATCCACATTAACCTTTCCAGGATCTATCTACCCTGCACCAATTCCCACATATTTCTGCTAGGTTACCTCCCTTGATCTAAAGAGCACTGCTGCTATTGTTATATTGGATCCACGTCCAAGGTATATTTTAAAGATTCACTTATTATCCCCAACTTCCCTGTTTGGGGTCCCAGGAGCCCTGGCACTCCTAAGACCTTTTGTGCAGTGGCACTCTCCCAGGAAAGATGAGCACTTCCCTGTGGATAAAATTTGTGCCATCACGTGTCTTACTGTGCCTATGGGGGCCAACAATGAAAAGCAAGTCAAAATATGACATTACTACCCATTAATTGATTGGTTGCTCCAGCTGTGCCTGCCTCCCTCCGTCAGAACAGTGATAACCCTAGTGGTCCAAATAAACAGGCTCCCATGCCTTGCCCCTCAAACAGGGACTTACTGACCCCAACTCTTGCTAGGCCCCCCTCCTCCTCATGACCCATTAATTCAGCTTCTATGCCGGGGGATATATTCTACAATGCTCGGGGTTTCCTAATTCTTACGAGACATCTTTATGCAAGGCATAATGCTCTTTCTGGACAATGCTCTCTTTCAAGTTGTGCTTTCTGCTTTTAGCAGTCTTCGTGGTGGGAGCGGATTCTCACGACTTTGGCGACCTTCCTTGAAGGGTGGCCTCCACTAATCCTAATCCCAATGATTCCATGCTGGTTTTTGATCTTTGGGATCCTCAGGATGACTCCTAGGACACTCCACCCTCCCAGTTCAGCCTGCTGGTGTTGCTCTGGAAACACCATCAGTTGGTCAGTGCCAACCAGACCCCGGGGCCTTACCATCATCCCTGGGCCCACAGACCTCCAGCATAACTGCAGCCAAAGAGCTCTACTTCTTCTCTGGACCTGCGCTTCTCAAGCTATTCTGACCTCTCTTTTTCTCGGGCTTGCCTCTCCTTCTTATAGAGAATCGTGGGAGGGCAGGACCATAAATATTCATGATAGAGTTTCCCACTTCAGCCTTAGTCAGAACACTTTGTACACAAACACTCAGACTTCCTGTCTCCAAGCACTAACCCCCCCTAGAGACAAGTCTCAGGTAAAACTTAACCCTTCGAGAGCCCTCTAGTTTCCAACCTCGAGCTGAGTGAAGATACTGATTATACACACATGCTCCATTTTGTAGTGGTGCATTATTGAGACCCTTTCCACAGTTTACAGCAGCTCAGGCACAGTTTATATGCTCAGCTGGACCGGAACTGCTATGCCTGGTATTCAGGTATAGCATTCCTCCACACCTCTGCCTACCAGGAAATTGGCGCCCTATATACATGGAATGCTGAAAAAGCATTTCTGCCAGTGCAGGTATTTTCCTCACCAGCAAGCAGCACACAGGAACTTAGTCTCACAAGGATAGGCCCCTTAAAGTGGGCCCTGGTGTACTGTGTAAGCCTGTTTGAAATGCAAAGGGTTGCATTTCTGAAGCTGTTGCTGGTAGTGTGCAAAATGTTTGCACTGAGTGCCATAGTTGGTATTTTCATACAGCTGCACTGCACACTTTGAGGATAATAAGCCAGTAATGCAGCAAGCTTATATGTTTGCACTGGCACTTAGAGCTATACCCGCTAGCCATTCAGAGACTACACTGTTCACCCCATAAGCTGGTTGGGCACAGCCTTAATGTGTTACTGCTATGGGCCAAAAGTGCCATTTTAAAGCTAACATGAGCCTATTGTCAATTCCTGGTGCTAAAGCAAGTGGGCTCAGATAGCCCTTATGTCGCCCATGTAATCTTATTGACTGGACCTTGCTCTGTGGATTGCAAGGAGTGTTTGTGCTCCGCAGGAGTTTCACCATACTAAACAATACGCTAGCAGAGATACACTATCCCATGGAGGGCAGCACTGGCCTGTGACTGATGAGCCACTGCCATGGGTCTGAAGATAGTTCCTGGAGATGGTCTGCAGACTCCAGTACAGCCTAGAGGCCCAAAATGTCAGCTTTCTGAAATGAACGCTGGGCACAGAAATTGTCCCATCAGAGTGTTTCTGGTGTATACAGGGCCACCGATGTGAAATGACATGCAGTCTGAGCCTTTATCGGCCTTCAGGGGCTGTTTTCCACTGCCAGGCTTGCTCAGGAGGAGGCTTCAATGACTGTGTCAACCAGGCTTCAACTCTTACAAGTGTAGAGGGCTCTGCTTAGATGTCTGAGACCAAAATCTCCCAAGACATTGGCACAGTTTTTCCAGCTGTCGTCTCTGGCACGCCTATGCCGCTTGAACACCGTTCATCTAGGCGTGGGGTCCAGGAATCACTCACTTAGGCTCTGCAGTCATGCACTGTGTCTGCTTGCTTCAGGATCCCAAACAGATCTGCCTCCTTTAGGCCTGCCCTGCCTTTTACACAGTGCTCTGACCCACAGTCTTCACTGGTCACGCTTGCTGCCTGTTGACCATTCAGCCACACAATAGGTTCTCAACTGATGCCAGTGTCTATGTCCAACCTGGTCTGACCTTAGATACAGTTCTTGAGCTAGGGACTATCACAGAATGGTCACCCAGAAGTCAAATGTCACATAGTAGCAGTCTCCCAGCTCCAGAACCAACAAAGTAAACAGTCACTCAACAGCATACCCCCACTACATACCAGGAGTCCTGGGGGGCCAAGTCATAAAGAGTGCAGATGAAGTATAAAGCAGAAATGAAAGTAGAGGTTACATAATAAATAAGTTTTAAATGACTTCATAGCATATTGTACATTTTATTTCAGAGAGGGTTGGAGGCGCCTGATGTGGCACACCACTTTGCTGATATGCCACCATGACAGAAAATGGGAAGCATGCCGGCTTCCCTAGCACCTCAGATTCCCCCTTCTGATGCCCTGAGATGTCAGCATGCCTGAAAAGGCAGGGTGGTGCTTTATAACCACTGTCTTTGTATTGGATTATATCTTTGAATTATTATTAAGCTGATTTGTGTCAGATCTTTCCAGAACAAACGGCAATTACCCCTAAAATAGAACACATGCATAGATGCAAACGCCCGATTCGGTCTGTTTCACCCTCCCATGCAGTCAGTTTCCAGCAGCCAGATTGGTTTCCAGCTGCACTGAGGTGTCTATATGTTGTCACATACAGACAGCCTCTATCTTCACTCAGCTCAAGGGTTCAAGTTTATTGTAGGAAAACTCCGTTGAGCAAGCTCATTCACAAGGAGGTCCTTTGACACAGACAGGTAGTTACAGATTGCATAATCGAAAAAACAGTACAAATTCAAGTACAGAATTATGGGCAAGCATTAACATGTTGCATAAAATGACAATGACAGAGAAAAATACAAGTACAGAAAAAAGGTACAAAGTGCTTGTTTCAGAGTATCAAGGCAGCTAACTTCTAGGTAAGTAAGAGGAAGCAGTGGGCTAGGATTAGAGCAGTGAGCTAGGATTTAGAAGCAGCTGCACGTATCTTTTATTTTTGCTGAAGCCAACCTTTTAGACAGGCTGACAGGGACAGGAAGGGTGGTTATTAGAGGGATCACAAAGGGTTAAGTTTGACCCTTAGAGTTGTCTTCTTTTTTTTTTTTTGAAATCTCTTTTTATCCCCTCCTGGTCGCCCTCGTCACTCCTCTCCTTCAGGCTAGCTCAATGCCCACCAGTCCCCCCCACTGAGTTTGCCCCTAGAGTGCCTCTCAGGTGTCTCCTACCTGCCTCATTACTCCCACGGAGCACCTTGCACAGCGGGGTCTGCCCATGCTTTTTGCAGACTTGGTGGCTGGAGCGGCCGTCCATCCGGAGTGCTGAGGGTTGTTTCTCGGGTTTTTCTGTCCTCCCTCCCACCCGCTGAGGACGCCGGTTCGGGCGGAACGTGCTTACGACGCCTGCTGGGCGCCGATGGCATCCTCCCTCCCCGGCTCCCCACCCAAGGAGCCGTTGCTCCCGAGAGTCGGTGCCCACCGCTCTCCCGCCGGGGTGTTAAACACCCTGGTATCCCTCCCCGAAGGAGGAGAGCATCCGTTGGGACACTCGATCCTCCTTCCCCCTACCGACCCCCGACGACCCGAGTCCATTCCCGAACCCGGGTTGCCTGCGTGGTGCGAGGTGTGGCCTCCAGCGCCTCAACCCTCAGCGCCACCGGGCCGGCCTTAGAGTTGTCTTCTGGGGGCAGTGCTTGGAGACAGTATGTCTGGATGTTTGTGAAACAGAATGTTCTGACTCAGCTAGAAGTGGGAAGCTCTCTCATGAATATTCGTGATCCTACCCTCCCCAAGAGTCTAGAAGGGAGGCAAGCCCTGGGATGGAGGATGATCAGAGAGACCCCAGGATGGATGCATAGTGAGATCAGCACCCAGAGGGAAGAGAAGGAGTCCAGCCTCCTGCTGTGACTAAGGCAGGGGCTTACAGGCCCAGGGATTGTGGCAGGGTTCCTGGGTTTGGTTTCCACTGGTCCCCTGTAGAGGTCTCCAAAATAACACCAGCAGGTGTTACCAGGAGGATGGATATTCTAGGATGGCCAAAATGGCCCCAAAGAACTAAACCTAGAATGGCATCAACAGGAGTAGTGGAGGGCCCCCCTCAAGGGAGGTGGCCAGGATCTATGAGGATCCGCTTCTGCCATTGCAGCTCAGGTTTTGAAGGGAAGCGCCAGTTGGAATGGGCACATTAGCAAGTATGCCTTGCATTTGTAACCCTCAGGTGGCGCTATCCCAAGGGCTACTACCCCTGCCTGCTTGACTACTGACAGGTTGAGGGGCCTAGGTTCTATGGCGGGTGCCTCCACCCAGAGGTCAGGGTTTTTAGTGGTTAGACTAGCTTGGTCACAGCCCTCTGGGACACTGAGACCCCCTTTTATTCCCTCTAGTGGCTCATACAATGCACAGAAGTTACAGTCCCAATACCCCACATGTACACACTGTTCATTCATAAAGTACCACTTACCCTCGAGACTGATTCTGAGGTTCATCTCTGGGGACCCCCTGTAAAATAAGGTTAATCAACATACACAAACCAATACATTGCTTGATATGTAGGTACTGACACTTCAGACAGTTTAAAGTTTAACAACATCAAATCTGGTTTATTTAGGGGGAATAAAACACGGAAGGGGGAGATCAGGTTAATTGGCAGAATTAAATCACAGTACTGTGCACACATACAGGGTCTGAAAAGTCACACTCTGGGTACCCAGGTTGGGGAGCTAGCCAGGTCCATTGTCGGAGTTGGTCGGCAGGTGCAGATGGAAAGGGCCCTGTAGAAGAAAATATATGCACAACACCCAATTGTAATCCGGAGCCGGATGGCTCAGTCCATGAAGAAGTGAAACAACAATAATTAGATGACACACTTGTAATTGAAAACAGGCTGCAGGGGAATACCCTGATTTGTACTCACAATACTCAAGCTGAGAACTGGATGGTGGATGTTCTTCTGGGTTGCCAGAACAACAGGGCATGGAGACAAGGTCCTTGTGACTGGACCCCACTGCAGTAGATAGCAAACGGATTTAGTCCGAGACAAGCTGGGGTTTGCTTCCAGCTTCAACACACAGCACACAGCACAGGGGATTGGAAATAGCGATTCCCCACAAGCACTATGCACATTCATATGTAAAAGGAAAGTACTATACCAGGCAGACTGCTCCTAGATCCCGATTGCAATTACTGCAAAATACCTGGGAGCACACACAGCAGCTTCAGTTCCTGACAGATCGAGAGATTCAGCCATTAGCAGAATTGTTTAGTGAGTCTCTGAGCACAGGAGAGGTCCCAGAAGACTGGAGAAGGGTTTATGTGATCCCGCCCACAAGAGTGGTAGCAGGGAGGAGGCGGGAACTACAGACCGGCCAGTCTTACCTCAGTAGTGGGCAGATTATGGAGGCACCTTAAGGAAAGGATAGTGCAACACCTGAATCCAGGGGCACAGGATCCAAGACAGCATGGGTTTACAAAGGAAGGTCCTGTCAAACTAATCTCATAGATTTCTTTGACTGGGTAACCAGAGTGGTGGACCAAGGGGGAGCAGTTGATGTCGCCTACCTTGACTTCAGCAAAGCTTTTGACACTGTTCCACATAGAAGATTGATAAATAAGCTGGGTAGGCTCAGGATGGGTCAGAAGTTGGTCAACTGGGTGGCAAACTGGTTGACGGGCAGAAAACAGAGAGTGGTGGTAAATGGTATACAGTCAGAAGAGATGCCTCAGGGTACCTCAGGGATCAGTCCTGGGGCCAGTCCTCTTCGACATCTTCATTAGTGACCTTGCAGATGGACTAGCGGGTAAGGCTTGTCTGTTTGCAGATGACACCAAGATCTGCAACAGAGTAGATGATCCAGATGGGGTGGGTAGAATGAGAAGAGATCTGGATAAACTAGCAGAATGGTCAGAAGAGTAGCAGCTGGGATTTAATGCAAAGAAGTGCAAAATCATGCACATAGGGAAGAGAAACTCTGAAGCCACCTATAGGCTGGGAGGGAGTTAGCAAATCACAAAGGAAGAAAGAGACTTGGGCATCATCATCACTGATGACCTAAAATCATCCAAGCAGACCTCTAAAGCAGTAGGTAAGGCTAGGGGTGTTAGGGTGTATTAGTAGGGTATCACAAGTCGTAAGAGGGAGGTAATAATCCTCTGTACAAGACACTGGTTAGGCCCCATCTGGAGTACTGCGGCAGTAATGGAGGGCCACACCTTCACAAGGACATTAACCAAATTGAGGCAGTCCAGAGAAGGGCAACCAAATGGTGCAGGGACTGCATCAGAAGACTTATGAGGACAGATTAACGGAGCTCAATATGTATACCCTTGAGCAAAGGAGGAGAGAGGTGATATGATTGAGGCATTCAAACACCTTAAGGGCATAAACAAGGTGAAAGAGTCTAACATGTTTAAATATAAGAAAAATAGCAGGACAAGAGGACACAGCATGAGATTAGAGGAGGCCGATTAAGGGGGAATGTAAGGAAATTATTTTTCACAGAAAGGGTGGTGGATGCATGGAATGGCTTACCACAAGAAGTGGTGGCTATGAATACAGTGCAGGGCTTCAAACAGGCATGGGATAGGCATAAGGGAGCAATACAAATGACTATGAATAGATAGGTCACTGACAGAGCAAAGGCCGATGGCACATTTATAAGGTAGAAAAGAAATGGGCAGACTGGATGGGCCTTATGGTCCTCATCTGTCAGTCAACTTATGTTTCTCCAGTCTCTGCAGGGTGTTCGCGTCTACCTTTTAGACTTCCTTCTTTCTCCTCACAAGCCGAATTCAGTCCGAACTAGCGCTTACAATGGCTGCAGACCAAACCTCAGGGCCTCACACGTGCTTCCCGCGTGAAACTATACACCGCAGAAGCACAGCGCTCCTTCTCTCTTCACTGTCACTACTGATCTAATCTTTCCAGTCACAGAGCAGGGCATTTCCTTTAGCTCCACACCATTCTGGTGGCTGATTCGGCTGTCACTCACAATAAGACTCCCTCTGTTGGTGAAAAAAGGCACCAAGGTCAAAACTACATTTCCCAGAGTCACTGCTCATACAATCCCCTTGTGGCTGGCTCAAAATTGAGAGTCCAAGTTCCAGTTCATCCACAGGCTCCATTTTGAGGCCTCCCTATCATCCTGATTGGTCCAAGTCAGCAATTCAGGACCAAAATGAAAGAGCTACACTGAAACAGTGTCAGTGGCTCAGTAGGTAGCACACTCGCCTCTGAGGCCGGGAGATCAGAGGGCTGTGGGTTCAGTTCCCACATCTGGCACTTGGGTTAATATCCCAGGACTGACACTGTAGTGCAGCATGAGAGGGTGCTGCACTTCTGAGGTGCCGTCTTTCGGATGAGACGTTAAACCGAGGTCCCATCTGCCTGGATTGGTGGTAGTTCAGGTGGATGTTAAAGATCCCATGGCACTTATTGAAAAGAGTAGGGGAATTTCCCCGGTGTCCTGGCCAAATTTCCCTCATTCACTAAAAATACCACCAACAGCTTAATCTGGTTCAAAGTCAGTTGGCATTCATCTGTATCCCCCTCCCCCGGGTCGTGCCTGAAAATAGGAATGATTTGTCTAGTGCACTTACCTGGTCAACAAAAACTAAATAAATAAAATAAATAAGTAATACAGTTTGTGCTGAAATAAAGACAGGTTAGACAAACTACATTTTCTCAGTCACTCTAAATGATTTCTGGCAAACAGTTATATCTTTCAACAAGGCTCCCTCTGCACATGTAGCGACGGCAGAAATAGAGCGAATTGGCAGCAGCTTGGGCGGGATTCGAGCATTAAATATACAGTCCTCCCATACAAACGAATTAAGTCTGCAAGCAGACAGCTCTTAAAGAGACAGTACGTGGAGGCTCAAATAGCACTCACTTGGAACCACATTTAAACAGCTCAGACACTGAACACCGCCCAGACTTGGAGCATTCAGGCAAGCTCCTGGAAGACTTTTGGGAACCCCCATTTGCAGGGGGGCTACACCCTTCCTGGCCTGGAAAAACTTGGTGTCCGCGTCAAGTAAGTACCCCCATAAATTTCAATACAACCATATACATTTACATCAGTACCACATTAGGCTTATACATGTAATCATCAGTCAACTTATCACCTTACCAGAAACACATTTCTGAAACTTTTCAGTACATCACTTTTTACACAGTATTATACACACATTATACCATAACTCAGGTTATTACCTCCTGTACAAGAAACCTGAAGATAGGGGGCCCTTCCCTATCAGCTACCTTGGGGCTGGATGGGGCAGGGGCACCATACCTAGAGGGCAACACAATTAACTTGGAGGTAGCACTTATGCTTAGTTTGAGCAAAGAGCTCGGGGACACATACACTCCTTTATGGACAACATTGAGAGGTAAGTCCACAGGCCTCCCAGGGGAATCATAGCTTAAGCGCATTACAGGCTTTACAGCTCGACCAGTCTTTCTAGGGGGAACTGTTACAGTCTCTGCACTTTTAAACTCACTTTCAGCACTGTCTTTACTTGCCAGGTGAGTCTCCCTGGGGGGAGAGAGGCTAGAACCTGGGGCACTTTCAGCTCCATGATTTGCAGTCTCAGAGTCCACAACACTTGGCTCACATGGGGAGTTTTCTGACACTGGCAGTGAACTATCAGGGCACTCAACACACTCTTCTTGTTCTGGTATATCACCAGTTTGTCCCAGTCCATCATTTTCCTCCTCTGAAAGCTCAAACAGTTCAACCATACACAATGATTCCATATCATCTGACTTGATGCTTTGCACTTCACTTTCTCGGAGCAGTGGCTCCAGGGGCAAAGCTGGGGGCTTAGACAGTCCAGAAGGCCCAGCTTCATCTCCAGGATTGACTAGGGGATTGACCCGAAACAATTGACTCAGTTCGTAAGAAGGGTAATATTCAAAGCCACACTCATTTTCCTCTGACATGGACTGACAGTCATGTTCAACTGGGCCTTGTGGAGGGGAACACTTTAACTCAGCTTCTGTAGGTGCAGGCTTTCTTGATTTTTGCTTAGCAGCAGCTCTAGTCACTGTTCCAGAGGGAACATTTTCTGGGGGCTCAGACTCAATCAAGATTTGTCCAATGGGCAGTAAATGATTTCTATGCATTGTTTTCACATCTTTTGAGTTATTCTCTGGCCTTACTTTGTACACAGGCAGATCATTTAGTTTGCCTACCACAATGTGGGGGAGATGGTGCCACCTATCAGCAATCTTGTGTTTCCCATGCAGTCCCAGATTTCTTAGCAACACCCGATCTCCCTTCTGGAGTTCCAGTGCTTTCACTTTTTTATCATACCTTTCCTTGTTGGCCAGATTTCTTTTGGCAGTCATAGTTTGAGCCAGTTGATACGCATGATTTAGTTGGGCCTTTAACTTTTGCACATACTGTAAATGGTTATCAGCTCGAACCCCATCAGGAGAAACTCCAAAACAAACATCTACTGGTAGTCGGGCTTCTCTTCCAAACATCAGGCGATAGGGGGAGAACCCAGAGGTATCACTTTTTGTGCAATTGTAGGCATGTACCAGGGTGGTAATTTGTTGGCTCCATCTAGGCTTGTCCTTTGGGTGAAGGGTGCCTAGCATATCTAGCAAAGTGCGGCTGAACCGTTCAGGCTGTGGGTCCCCTTGGGGGTGGTAAGGGGTGGTTCTGGACTTTCGCACTCCCCACAGAGAAAGCATCTCTTTGATCAGACGACTCTCAAAGTCCCTCCCTTGATCAGAATGGATTCTTTGTGGTGCCCCATAGTGAACAAAAAAGTTTTCTATAAGTACTTTGGCCACAGTGGATGCCCTCTGGTCCTTGGTGGGGATAGCCTGGGCATATCTCGTAAAATGGTCAGTGACCACCAGCACATTATTGATATTTCTTTGATCTGGCTCCAGACTCAGAAAGTCAATACAGTCCAGCTCCATGGGGGCGCTGGTGGTGATGTTAACTAGGGGGGCAGCCCTCTGGGGCAAAGCTTTCCTCTGTAGACAGCGACTACAAGTTCGGATGTGTTGTTCAACATCAGCCCCCATCTTAGGCCAATAGAATCTGGATCTTACCAAGTCAAGTATTCTGTCTATGCCAAGGTGCCCCATGTGGTTGTGTAGGGACCTCAGCACCAAGTCTCGAAAGGCAGTAGGCAAAACTAGCTGTTTTTTATCTATTTGTCCCCCTCTGTCTACTGTTTCTCTGTATAACAGTCTATTAATCAGTTTCAACTTAGGACCTTCCTTGTATAACAATGCAGTCCTCAAATCAGTGGAGCGTAACTTGGATACATCTTTCCCTGCGTAGAGGGCTTCTAGAACTGATTTGATCATGGGATCTCGGGATTGAGCCCACTGAATACTGTCATTATCCAGCTGAGGCAGAGCACCAATGACTATTGCTGAAAAGTGGCAATAAGCAGCAGGTATGTAGTTCTCAGAGGGTCCCAAACAATCCACCATACAGTTCACTGGGTCTGGGACCACTTGCTCCTCTCAGTCAAACTTCTGGCAGAGTGCTCGAATATCAGGTTCTGACAGTCTGACCCAGTCATTTCGAGAAACAGGCCTCCGGGAGAGAGCATCAGCATCTATGTGGTTCAGGCCTGCTCTGTATTCAACAGCATAGTCATATGTAGATAATGCAGAAAGCCACCTATGGCCAGTAGCATCCAACTTAGCTGAAGTCTGCACATAGGTCAAAGGATTATTGTCAGTTTTTACTAGTATCTTAGCCCCATACAGGTACTCATGGAATCGTTCAACAATAGTCCACTTCAAAGCTAGGAACTCTAACTTATGTACAGGATAGTTCTTTTCGGAAAGGGTCAGGCTTCTGCTGACAAATGCCACTGGTCTCAGGCCATTCTCATGCTCCTGGTACAACACAGCCCCCAAACCTTGCAAACTAGCATCAGTGTGTAGGACATAGGGTTTTACTGGATCTGCGTAGGCCAGGACAGGAGCATGGGTAAGTTGATATATAATCTCATGAAAAGCAGCTTCACAATCAGGTGTCCATCGTGCCCCAAAAACTTCTTTAGGACAGAAATACCCTCTCTTACTTGGGTCGGTCTCTAGTCCCTCGGTGGAGACTATATGCCCCACATACTTTACAGAGGTTTGGAAGAACTGACATTTATCGATGGACAGTTTCAGGCCAAAGTCTTCCAGTCAGTCCAACACCTTGAATAATCTGCTCTCATGTTCCTCCAGTGAGCTGCCAAACACAATAACATCATCTAGGTATACCAGGCACTCTAATAAGTTCATGTCCCCCACTGCACGCTCCATCAGTCGTTGAAAAGTGGCTGGGGCACCTGAAATCCCTTGAGGCATCCTCATGAATTCATAGAAGCCAAGCGGACAGATAAATGCTGTCTTCTCATGGTCTGCTGGAGCCATCAGGATCTGGTAGTACCCAATGCGAAGATCCTGCACAGAAAACCACTTGCTACCGTTCAGGCAGTCCAAAGCATCCTGAATGCGGGGCATTGTATACTGATCAGGGATAGTCCGCCGGTTTAAAGTGCGATAATCCACGCACATCCTTACTGTCCCATTCTTTTTTCTCACTACTACGATGGGGGAAGCATAGGGGCTTCTGGATTCTTGTATTACACCAGCAGCTAGCATCTCTTGTAGATGCCGTCTCACATCATCTATGTCAGCAGGGGCTAGGCGTCGAGACCTCTCATGAAATGGCCTTTCATCATGCAGCCAGATGTGGTGCTCAGCTCCTTGCACACATCCTACATCCCATTCCTTTAAAGAAAACACCTGGTCTCTCTGGGCAAGCTTTCTACTGATTCTCATCTTCCACTCAGCTGGCAACGGGGAGTCCCCAAAATCAAACAAGTCGGGCGTCACTCTGTCATTTTCCCCCGAACACTTGTTACTGGGTAGCACTGCAGTATCTGCACAATGTACAGTACATTAGCCAGGGTGCAACCTCTATTTACTCGAATCTCTCTATCAGACACATTATGAACTTGGACCATTACCCTTCTGGCATAAGCATGGGCTCTGGCAGGCAAAATACTTGGCTTGACCAGCAGTTCTTCTGCAATTTCCCATCACCTGGTGCATCCAGCATGAGGAGTTTATTCTTTTTTTTTTTTGCCAATAATTGTACTTTATTAAAACAGAAAAACATAACATACCATACCTGTGCACAAGAACAATATAAGTAACATAAACTCTAACATATACAGTGTGCACAATACCCAAACTAAGAACATCTAAACAATTAATTAATAATAAAAGAAAAAAAGGGAAAAACATCCCCACAAACGTATCTAATCCCCTCCCCACCCCTCCGCAGCTATCCATAAAATTAGGTATAGTAGAATGCTAATTAATATAAACATAATGATCTTAGCCCTAAACAAAGCCATTCTTAGGAAGGGGGAGAAAAGGTGTAAAATACGACCGCTACCCAAAAAGGTAACCAATATCTCACCAAGAAAAGTAGCATAAATAAACTCATGAATAGTAGAAAAAAAACAAAAAAAAACAGAGGTATAATCCAAGAAAAATTAAAGGCGGAGGGAGGGGTTGCTTACTAGATGCTGAGATGCTAATGCTAGACAGCTATAATATTAACAGGTTTAGTATCCGTATCTTTCTTTCAGACAATGAGTGAAACTTTTCCAATATTTATCAAATTTATGCAGAGAATGAACAGATGAATATACCATCCTTTCAGCATATAACGCATTAGAAACTCCTCCCACCACTCCTTAAAAGATGGCGTCCATACCTCACGCCAGTGGCGTAGTATCACTAACTTGGTGACCAATGCTATTAATGCCATTCATGCCTTCAAGATGTTTCGTGAGATAACATCATACCTCCCCAAAATACAAATCTCTGGTTTAAAAAATGGTGAAAGATCACAAAAAGGTTTCAACCTCTGCTTAACCATCTCCCAGAACATAACACTCCTAGGACATGTCCATAGCTTATGAAAAGTGGTAGCAATAGAACCATTACAGTTCACACATGCTGGAGAAAATTGGCAATTCCATCGATGTAATTTAGCCGGGGAGATATAGATATTGTGTAGCAGCTTAAATTGAATATCTCTTAACCTATCCTGCTTTATAAATGCATGAGTAACAGTCCAAATTTTCTCCCACACTTTCTCAGGCCAGTCTAGGGACATATTAACCTTCCAATAGAAAGAGACTGGGGATAAGTTAGCACTCATCTTCATAGTAATATATTGATAGGTTTTAGATATCAATTTACCTGATAGGCAGAAACTTAAGAGATTGTTCCATAAGTCCCCCACCTGGACCGAGCAAGTATCTTTACTAAAAAAAGATTGGATACAACTTCTAATTTGAGCCAATCTCAGCAAGGATTAGGGTCTAACCCCGAATTTTCCTGCTAAACGAGAAAGCGGAAGTATGGAGTTGTCTATGTAAAAATCAGAAACCCTGATCTTAGGAAAAGATGTTGGGAAAAAACTAACTATTGGTTGATTCCCGATAAAAAAGTTGGGGTTCTTCAGTAAAGGCTGGGATAGATCAAATCGTGGGTTAATTTTTAGCTCAGCATACAGTTGGTGTATAGCCTTAATGTCCCACCCGAGGTGTTTCTAATCTTTCCTGGGACTTTGCCCCAAGGAATGTATAAGAGGACTCCAGGTCAATCTTAATTTCATTAGCAAAGTCCTGTCCAGCTCTAGGCCTATAGGGAGCTATCACACTTACCTGACCAAAAACAGCCCTAGCTGTATGGATTGCTAGATAGTATCTGAAAAAATCGGGTAACTGTTGACCCCCCATTTTACATTGCCTACAAAGCTTAATATAAGCCCTGCGAGGAGGTTTGCCTTCCCATATAAAGTTCGAGCACAGTCTGCATATTTTCTTAAAAAAGGTTTTAGGGAGGTATATATTCAAATTAAGGAGGGGGTAGAGAATTTTCGGCAATACCACCATTTTAATTGTATTAAATCTCGCAGACAAAGACAAGGGGAGTTTCGTCCACCTTTCCAGGTCCTCTTTGATGGATTTGATTGTAGGTTTCAAATTTAACTGAGCCAGGTCCTCCAGATTTTTAGAGATTTGCATACCAAGATATACTAAAGACTTAGTTTGCCACTGAAGACCTAAATTTAAACACCATTCCTTAACCAAAAAGGTTGACAAGGGATACAATGTTGATTTGGCTAAGTTCAGTTTAAAACCTGAAAACACGCCAAAGGCCTCAATAAGATCCAAAGCTCTAGGAAGCGATACGGTTGTATCCCGAATATGTAGCAAAAGGTCATCAGCAAAAGCCGACAATTTATGTTCCTGGCCACCAATCCCAATACCATGAATCTTTTGGTCAACCTTGATAGCTCTAATTAGGGGTTCTAAATACAGATTAAATAAATAGGGTGACAGAGGACATCCTTGACGGGTGCCTCTTAAAAGTGGAAAGGGCTCAGAAATTAAATTGTTACTTTGAATTCTAGCAGTTGGACATGAATAAAGAATTTGGATTAACTGAATAACCTGATGGGGAAATACCAAATTTAGCCAAGGCTTCAAACATAAAAAAACACTCCACCCGATCGAAAGCCTTTTCCGCATCTACAGAAATCAGGGAAGCTTCCAATTTGGGATCTGTGGCCACAGAAATTAGATAGAGTAATTTCCTAAAATGGTCAGCCGAAGTGCGGCCCTCAACAAAACCAGCTTGTTCCGGACTAATCAGTTCGCCCCAGACCTTCTTAAGTCTGGAAGCCAGAATTTTAGCAAATATTTTTACGTCCAGATTCAACAACGAAATAGGTCTATAGTTCCCCACCAAATCTGTAGGTTTCCCCGGCTTAGGTAATAAAATTATTCTTGCTTCGAAGAGAGATTTATCTTTGACTCCATGAAGGAACCAAAAGTGAATAGTTGGTTTAATAGCAGGGCTACTTCAGTTTAAATAACTTATAAAATAAGCGTAATCCATCCAGCCCCGTGCCTTATCAACCTTAGTGAGTCAATAGCAGATAAAACTCTTCATTGGAAATAGGAGATGTTAAATACAATCTAGACTCCTGTGACAAATGGGGAAGTGGTATATCAGTCAAAAAAGTTCTCATTTTGGAGAGGACCTGGGGGGAATACGGCCAGCTCATATACAGATCCCTATAAAAGGTCACAAAGATCTGAAGGATATCCTTAGGGTCCGTAACCAAATCGTTTGAAACAGGGTGCTTCAGGGCCGGCACCCATTTAGTTTCAGCTCTTTGTTTTAATTGCCAGGCCAATAATTTCCCGGCCTTACTGCCCTGACTGATATAGACCGCTTTAGCTTTACCCAAGGAACTCATCACTTTCTCCTTCATGGCTCCCGCATACCATGCCCTCAACGTAGAGAGTTCCTGATCTTGGACTCCTGATCTTACACCCTCTTGAATATTCTCAAGTAATGTAATCCTATTTAAACAGTCGGACAGCTCCTGGTTATGTTTCGCTTTCCTTACCGAAGCAATCCTGATTAACTCCCCTCTCCACACCGTTTTAAGGGTGGCCCATGATTGGTCTGTGTTAGAAATTGAACCCCAGTTGAAGTTAATCGATGTTTGCACATAAGAACGGAATCTGTCTATCACTTGGCCGTCTTTAAATATATTATTATTTAAGGACCATGAATAGGACCTCCTTAAGATATGAAAGGGAGACCATACAAGCTGGACTGGAGAATGGTCCGAAATTACTCTAGGAAGCAACAGTACTGGTAACCTCTGAGATACACTGTTGACTCACCAAAAGTAGTCAATCCTGGAAAGGGTTTTATGAACCGTGAGAAAAGTGTATTCTCGGGTTAAGGGTTATGCAACCTCCACGGTCCCTCAGTCCTAAAAATGAGGTACACTCATCCAAAGCGTGCTGAGCCGAGGAGAATTTGTAATTTCTTACTTATGGATCTATCCAGTCTATTTGACTGGACAGGTTCCATTCGCCTCCCAGTATAATCACCCTCTCCTTGAAAGGGATAAAATTTCTGCCAATGAGCAAAGAAGGAGGGGACTCTGTGTGACTGAAATTGATCCCAGCACAAGACTCACTCCTCCCAAAGTACCAGAGACTATAATAAATCTACCCTTGGATCTGCAATTATATCCGATTGTGAGGGGACCCCGGCAATCAAAATTGCCACACCGGCTAGATGAGGAATAGCCAGCCCCAAATACTTGGCTAACCCACTTCTTCCTGAAATGAGAGAGATGGCTCGAGAGAACATGGGTTTCCTGTAAAAATACAACTGCCGGATGAGATCGAGCTAGGTGATTCAAAATTAAATGTTTCTTACAATTATCTTTCCCCCCTTTAATGTTCCATGTGAGAAATTTTAGACTAGAAAACATACAACCTAATATACTTCCAAAT
Organism: Neoceratodus forsteri; assembly: GCA_016271365.2. Taxonomy (NCBI): domain Eukaryota; kingdom Metazoa; phylum Chordata; order Ceratodontiformes; family Ceratodontidae; genus Neoceratodus; species Neoceratodus forsteri. Next base: position 1,407,475,901 of record CM028132.1, read on the forward strand.
CATAATATGGATAGCTGCCCCTCCCCAGAAAAGTCCCTTAACTTCCCTACCTCCCCAGCCCCCAACCCCAAATTAACCCCTCCAAGACAAACAACTTAACAACTACCCCGCTGGCCCGAAGCCATCTCCGCACAGATTGGTTCATAGTGCGCCATAGAGGCAGGGCACCCTTCCCCCAAATTAAGTTTCAGTTTAACAATTGAAAGCATGCAAACTTGCTAGCTAGGAAAATTTTTGCAAATAAGAGCCCTTCCCCAAAAATTGTGACAGCAGTAACATAGCTGTGTGTTCCAGATAAATAAGAACTGGCAGCCAAAAATGATCAGTCTTTCAGCGTCCTCTGCTGGCCATATTGAAAAACTACAAATTCCCACAGCTTTATAAAACGTTATACAGACCCATCCAGTAGTCATAAGGAAAATGAGAAAAGTCCCATGATTGATACTGCAATACTTGAAACTAGATATCGTATCATATGAAAAGGACCAAATTGCCAAACTGCAGATTAAATAGCCATGACAATTAAAATTGTCCAAAGATAATGTCCTGGCCTGACACATAATCACTGAAGGCTATCCTTGTTCCGTCATGAACTCAGCTTTTCGGGAACAGATCAGGCATCAACCCTCGAAGCGAAGTTAAGGCCTCTTCTGCATTCTCAAATTGTTTCACCCCGTCTTTGATAGAAACCTCCAATTTGGCTGGGTACAGCATACGGTGTCGGATGCCCGCCGCCCATAGCTTTGATGTAATGGGGCGAAAGGAGGCCCTGGCTTGCCTCATTTTCCAGGTCAGATCGGGTACTAACCGAAGCTTCCTACCCTCCCATTGCAGTGAGGATAATTTCCTTGTTTCACGTAGAATATGCTCCCTGTCCAAATAATTTAGGAGCTTAAATATTATTGGCCTTGGAGGATCCGATGGCAAGGGTCTGGCTCTCAGGGCATGATGCCCCCTCTCAATCACATACCCCGGCCCATTTGGCGAAGGCCCAGCTGTTTTCTTTAAAAGCTTTTGTAGAAATAGAAGCATGTTGGAGCCTTCCTCCCCCTCAGGCAAACCCAGTAGCACTAGGTTATTTCGCCGGCTTCTGCTTTCTAAATCATCCAGCCAGTCCTCTAACTTAGCGATGGATTTTTTGCATTCATTAATGGTAGGCCTCGATTTCTCCATCGCCCTTTCCAGAGACGAGATCCGAGCCTCTGTGTCGGTAACCCGACGTGCCAACTGTGTCAGAGCAGGTTTAAATTCCGCTACATCTTCGACAAGCTTGAACAAAGCTTCTTTAATTACTGCCAAATCGCTGTGAATCTTGCCCGGTGTAACGTCCTCCTCGGTGTCTAGTGGAGAAGAGCTGCGGTGCAGTCGCTTCGCCTCACCTTGCTCGCTGCCTGCATTGCGGAGCACAAATCCAGCCGAAAACAAACTCGGATACACTGCAGTATTCTCTGAGGTAGGATAGATTGATAAATGAGGCGAAATGAACCCTGAAAGCTGGCAGATTGCTAATCGAGATCGGGAGCCCACACCTAACACAGTTAATCCTCCATTGGCGTCACGTGACCCCCTGAGGATTTTATTCTTGACATCCTTTCTGATACGGACTTCCCCCTGTAGGGTACACTGGGCATTTGGCACCAGGATCAGAGACTCAGGATCCTTCTTCCAGACAATTCCAACTGGTTCCTCTGGTTCCACTTTTTCAGCATCTCTCTGTGCCTCATAGGCCTTCTTGATCAAGGCCGGAATTCTTAAAGCTCTACTAGTCCTTGACCCCTGTTTTTCATAACACAACTGTGCCAACCGTCTAAACATATGTGCATTTGTCCCAATTAGTAGAGGAACCCCATCATACAGTCCAGTAGGGGAACACACTAAGGCCAGGGTCTCTACTTGCTCTGCCACTCCAGCCACAGAGGTGGGAAAAGACAGCCAAATTCTGATATACCCAGAGTAGGGGTAGGCCTTCTCAAGTAACCCCCAGACATGCAGCCCCTCCAACAGTTGTAAGGGCACATCAGACAAATGCTTCTGATACCAGTCTTGGAACATAATTGTCACTTGGGAGCCACTGTCTAATACAGCTCTTGTAGACACTCCATTCACCTTTACAGTGGTCTCCATGGAGGGACCCACTATTCTGGACCAGTCTGGAGAGACGGTAGCGTGGGGGCCTGGGCAACTGACCTTGCCACAAAGGGACGTGAGTTAGTATTTTTGGGATCCTCACTGAGATCATTTTGTGTACCTCTCAACCACTGATTTGTCCTCTGAAGCCATACTTGTAGCCTGTATACAACTTTGTCTGTGTCTTTTGGGGACCTGCATTCTCTCTTCATGTGCCCATCCTTCCTACAATTATAGCAAAACATACCTTCCGGAGATTGAGCTGGCCGAGGCATCACACTGGGAGCTGGGGCGGAGGTACTTCCAACAGAAAACCTTGGTGCCATCTCTGTCTGCGTCGTGATAAGCATTTGGAGACATCTCGTCAATTTCCCCACTTCCATGGTCAAGACATAGAGTTTTGAGCTGTTGTCAGCAGGAGATGCATGGGTGGGTACCCCCACCCCCCATAGCAGATGCAGTCGGATGAGGGTCGGGCCTGTACTTGCAGGAGCGGACTTCATAAAGAGACTGTTTTTTATTTCCCTGAACTCTCTCAGCAGTTCACCCTATGGTGGGACACCCTTTTCCTTCTCAGAGCACTCATTAACTGCCAACCTCTGCCCCTGAACTTCACTTGACAGGTTACCCTCAGTCACTCGGGTCATAGCAGCAGCTATTAGTACAAGTCCCTCCCGGGGTCGCCTTTTCTCAACCCCTCGAATTTCTCTCATTAGCTCATCATAGGAGGGTGGGGATTCCAGTTGATTGGCCAGGTGTAACTGAAGCAACAGAAATTCTGAGAAGGGGCAGACTTAAGGATCCTGTCCAGCCTGGTTCGGTCCAATTCAATCGCTGGCAAACTACCCTTTCTGAGGCATTCTTGCAACAATTTTTCCAGCTGAGATACTGTACATACACAGACAACAACTCCCCTTGGTACTGTTGTGCATTTCTTACTCTCCACCACAGGTCCTCATTGGAATCTGGGCTCCCATACACATTCTCCAAGGCCTCAAGATAGTCCTGTGCAGTCGCTTCAGGGTTATTGGCCCGTTTGGCACGGATGGTAGCCAGGGCAGGACCTCAGAGGCTCTCACTTAACCTCTTTCACTTTTCTGCTTCCGAGCATTGCCATTCTAGCACTTGAGGGGCAACATAGTCTATCCAGGTCTCCCAGTCATCCTCCCCTTGTGGGGTGGGGTGGGTGCTGGAGAAAATTTTCAACCTGCAGTAAGAGTCGTGACTATTGGCAGGTACAGACATAGGGGCTAGCACTGGCACAGAAGGAGGGGCAATAACAGGTGCTGGAGGGGGAGAGGGTGTTGGTGAAGGAATGTTCTCAGGTGGCAATAATAGTTTCTTTAAATCCTCCAGTTTTCCTTTCCTCCAGCAACAATTTAGCAAATTTCTCCTCAAAAGTTTCAGATAGTGGGGAGGCTCATTCTCCTCCCCCCCCGGTCTCTACTGTCCTTAGTTATCACTCTCCAGGCAGTGAGGGCTCCCTCTGGGGTTATAGTCTGTGGCACTTTGGAGCTATCTATGGGGTCCTTATACTCTACTAGGGCCATGAAAGTGTGGGTGAACAGATCAGCATGCCGACCCACCACCACAGGGTTTTGTAAACCTTCCACCTTGGAAAGTACTCCCTGTACAGTGTCCATATTGATACCCAGGGGATGTCCAGGATAAGCATAGCATTTTGGGGGTCGATCTCTTCCCCAGTACACCACTCCACCAACCGGTGCACAGCCACTTCTGTCGGGGTACCCATTTATTTTTTTTAACAGTGGTTCATAAATGTGGCCACTAGAGGACACAAAATCCCAGTGGTGAGCCTCCAAGTTGTAACCCCCAGGTGGCGCTATCCCAAGGGTTACTACCCCTGCCTGCTTGACTACTGACAGGTTGAGGGGCCTAGGTTCTATGGCGGGTGCCTCCACCCAGAGGTCAGGGTTTGTAGTGGTTAGATTAGCTTGGTCACAGCCCTCTGGGACACTGAGACCCCCTTTGATTCCCTCTAGTGGCTCACACAATGCACAGAAGTTACAGTCCCAATACCCCACATGTACACACTATTCATTCATAAAGTACCACTTACCCTCGAGACTGATTCTGAGGTTCGTCTCTGGGGACTCCCTGTAAAATAAGGTTAATCAACATACACAAACCAATACAATGCTTGTTATGTAGGTACTGACACTTCAGACAGTTTAAAGATTAACAACATCAAATCTGGTTTATTTAGGGGGGAATAAAACACGGGAGGGGGAGATCAGGTTAATTGGCAGAATTAAATCACAGTACTGTGCACACATACAGGGTCTGAAAAGTCACACTCTGGGTACCCAGGTTGGGGGGGGGCTAGCCAGGTCCGTTGCCTGGGGTTGGCTGTCAGGTGCAGATGGAAAGGGCCCTGTAGAAGAAAATATATGCATAACACCCAATTGTAATCCGGAGCCGGATGGCTCAGTCCATGAAGAAGTGAAACAACAATAATTAGATGACACACTTGTAATTGAAAACAGGCTGCAGGGGAATACCCTGATTTGTACACACAATACTCAAGCTGAGAACCAGATGGTGGATGTTCTTCTGGGTTGCCAGAACAACAAGGCATGGAGACAAGGTCCTTATGACAGGACCCCACTGCAATAGATAGCAAACGGATTTAGTCCGAGACAAGCTGGGGTTTGCTTCCAGCTTCAACACACAGCACACAGCACAGGGGATTGGAAATAGCGATTCCCTACAAGCACTATGCACATTCATATGTAAAAGGAAAGTACTATACCAGGCAGGCTGCTCCTAGATCCCGATCGCAATTACTGCAAAATACCCGGGAGCACACACAGCAACTTCAGTTCCTGACAGACCGAACGCGATTCAGCAATTTCTCCAGTCTTCTACAGGGTTAGCCTGGTGTCTACCTTTCAGACTTCCTTCTTTCTCCTCACAAGTCGGATTCAGTCCGAACTAGTGCTTACAACGACTGCAGGCCGAACCTCATGGCCTCACACGCGCTTCCCATGCGAAACTATACACCGCAGAAGCACAGAGCTCCTTCTCTCTTCACTGTCACAACTGATCTCATCTTTCCAGTCACAGAGCATGGCATTTCCTTTAGCTCCACACCATTCTGGTGACTGATTCGGCTGTCACTCACAATAAGACTCCCTCTGTTGGTGAAAAAAGGCACCAAGGTCAAAACTACATTTCCCAGAGTCACTGCTAATACAATCCCCTTGTGACTGGCTCAAAATTAAGAGTCCAAGTTCCAATTCGTCCACAGGCTCCATTTTAAGGCCTCCCTGTCATACTGATTGGTCCAAGTCAGCAATTCAGGACCAAAATTCACTAAAAATACCACCAACAGCTTAATCTGGTTCAAGGTCAGTTGGCATTCATCTGTATCCCCCTCCCCCGGGTCGTGCCTGAAAATAGGCAGGATTTGTCTAGTGCACTTACCCGGTCAACAAAAGATAAATAAAATAAATAAAATGAAAGAGCTACACTGAAACAGTTTGTGCTGAAATAAAACAGGTTAGACAAACTACATTTTCTCAGTCACTCTAAATGATTTCTGGCAAACAGTTAAATCTTTCAACAAGGCTCCCTCTGCACATGTAGCGATGGCAGAAATGGAGCGAATTGGCAGCAGCTCGGGCAGGATTCGAGCATTAAATATACAGTCCTCCCATACAAACGAATTAAGTCTGCAAGCAGACAGCTCTTAAAGAGACAGTACATGGAGGCTGAAATAGCACTCACTTGGAACCACATTTAAACAGCTCAGACATCGAACACTGCCCGGACTTGGAGAATTCAGGCAAGGTCCTGGAAGACTTTTGGGAACCCCCATTTGCAGGGGGGTTACACATTAAAGATGGTGTTCTGTAAGTAGTAAAAACCTAGGTCCAGTTGTGTATTACCCCCAGGCAGGTAGCCAAATGAATGGGCATCAGGAGGAGAGGATCTAGCAAGGGTTTTAGTTGGTGAGTCCTCGTGTGAGGGCAAGGCACAGATGTCTGTTTCTTTGGGCCTTTAGGGCTCTTAGTATTCTGTAAAAGGGAAGCAGGTATAGACAGACCGACCATCAATTCACTTAACAGTACTGTCATAATGCTGACATACCAAAACGTATTGTTGTCCAACATAGGCACTGTGAGACAAGTGTAGGCATGGAATTGCCCCAAGGGACAGTGCTCCCCCTATGGGGGAGCATGCCATGCACAAATAGTCTTGGGAGCACCAGGGACCCCATTGGGAGGTTAGGGATTGTAATGAAGTGTAGCCAGATCCATTGACATGTATCATTAATACCATTAGACAGCTGTGGTGTAAACCTGGCAACAGCAACTATGGGAGTGATTCAGGGAAGTTAGGCTGTGGATATGATGGGGATGGAGACCACAGTCTGATAAATAATAGGTAGAATACCAAGTGATGTTGCTAGCACTGTACTATTTGAGTGACAGTAAGTAAGTAAAATGGATTTGCTGAGCGCCCATTCCCTGGGGTTCAGGGCACTGTACATAGTTCAGGAACATAACATTCATAAAACATTATCATATATAAAATCTAATTCTTAGCCATACAATAAACAGAAAATAAGGCAGGAAGAAAATTAGATAAATTAAACTAACTAAACCAGAATAAATAAAATCAAGTCAGACAGAAGTCAGTGTGTTGGGGTCCCTACCTATGACCAAAGGGCCTCCCTAAAAAGGTGAGACTTCAGGCCCCTCTTGAAGGCGTCCAACCAGGGGGCCTCCCTCAAGGATCTAGTCAGCTCAAAAGCTTGGGCATCAGATGATTTAAGTCATGCCCTGGGAAATGCTAGGAGGCCCACCTCGGAGGAGCAGAAAGGGCGATGAGTATGGTAGGGAGTCAGGAGGTTACTCAGATAGCCAGGGCCCAGTTCATATAGAGCTTTATAGGTCAGTAAACCGACCTGTGAATGAGTTAATTGCAAGGAAAATGTCCTTATGCTGTGTACCAGCTTAATAACAAGTAAATGAACTAAGCTTGATGCCAGGTCTATGTCTGGTCACAGTTTGTTTGGAGTCTCATGTTTATTGTTGCCCAGTGTTGTGTAAATGGTGTGCCTACTCCAGTGTCCCAGGCCCATCGTGGTAAAGGTAGCTGGTGCAGGTACTGGTTCTATGATGTAAAGCGGGTGCTCATCTGATGAGAATATTACCATATACCCCTAGACATAGGAGGGTGCCTGGCCCTCATACACATGACAATTGGATGGGTTGGTCTCCAGTCCCAAAAAACCCTCTTGGATCCAGAAACTTGGAACTCCCTGCTGCATTGTCAGCTTGTCTCAAGGATCCAGCCAAGCACTGATTGACCTGAGCTGCTGGCTTGGGACCCCCAGCGCCCCACCCCGCCCCCTCAGATATTAGCTTTGGTTTTTGCAAAAGTTTCTGAGACTTATTAATGAGCTTGACACACAGCACTGGCACCGGCATGTTTTGTTGCTATGCCAGTGCCAGAAGCCTGACAAAAATACTAGGATGTTGGCACCTAAACTGGCATGCTTGCAACTACACCAGTATGCTGCCACAAGCACAGGTGCCTGAGTACTCACTTACATCGGCATGCCGCCACTTGATTCTAGTATACAGGTGTAGGTGGTGGGTTTCTGGCAACTGGACCAGCATGCCTGAATGACATGTTGGTGCCACACAGGGCTCCAACCCCTTCTGTTCCATTTTGCAAACAGTTTTGTTAGAGGCACTGCATTAGCAGCGCATTCAAATCAAATCAAACTTTGTTTATATAGCGCCTTTCAAAATCAAGGCACTGTACATGATACAATTTACGATTACAATTTACAATTCGCAAAGGAGCTGAACATTCTAATAAGTCAGTTTGTAACATTGTCTCTGCTAGTAGCTGTTAATGAACTGGTAATGCATTGTAAAGTTACTTCAGCATGTACTGTACTGTAAGCAGCTGAAAATAAAAAATTGAAAAATGTGAAAGTTCACCTGGGTTGAACACATTATTTAGGCATCTGAAGCAAAAGAAACTCATAAAAAAAATATGCAGCTTCAGTGGTGTGAAATGCAACTTAGCAATCGGCATGTTGTTAGAAAGTATTTCTTCATATTGATGTATAAATCCTCATGTGCTCACTGCATGCGTGTACTGTTAATGTATGAAACTGAATTTAAATGTTTAACAGCAATATCCATATTACTAGGTTAAAACACAGGTTTGCAGCAATTGCTTTTCTTATGTGGAAAAAGCACAATGAAAAAGAAAATAACAGCATACTTTAATAAAAGTATCTTAAGACTGCAGTGAACCAAGAGCTCCCAGGTACGTATCATATGCAATTTACTGTCTGAAATGTAACAAAAAAGTTTCCCTTATCTAAGACCCTTCTCCCTGTGAGCCTTCTGACAGTCTCTTCTGTGGTGGCAGTTACTTTTCACAATGTCTGGGTTTTTTTTCACTGTGGAGACTGCGAAGTCTTGAAAAGTGTTCCCCTGGATCCTAAAGCCTGTGGCATTAACATGGAAACATGAAATTGTTAGCAGAAAGGATACTTGGCCCACCCAGTCTGCTCAGATGGTCCCTGCCTGTCTCCACAAGCCGTAACTGGTCTCGGCAACCTTCCCCTCCTCCCTCCCTATTTACTAATATTCCCCTATGTCTATTCCACACATACCTAAAACCCCCTACTGTTTTTGCCTCCATTACTTGTGTTGGCAGTCTGCTCCAGATATCTTACTACTCTTCAGTAAAGCAGTACTACCTCACATCCCCCCAAGCTTCATCACATACCCTTGGATCCTGGTGCCCTTTCTCATTTGAAAGATCCAAGTAAAGGCAGCTTGTTACAGGAGAATGTTAGATGCCTGTTTAATATTATTTCATCCCACAGGGGTAGTAAAGATCTTCAATTAGCAAATGCAATGGATGCCAAAAAGACATTTGACAGGGTTACTTAGCGATTTCTAAAACAGACACTGGACAGGTTTAAATTTGGCCCTAACTTTATAGCTACCTTTGCAGTGCTCTATCAAGGTCCAGAGGCCCAGGTCCTCGTGGACGGTATCAGTTCCAATAGAGTTTACCTGTCCTGTGGAACCAGGCTGGGTGCCCATGCTTTCTTCTGCTATTTGCCCTCTCCTTAGAATCATTAGCAGCATTGGTTAGACAGATCCTAGAGATTGGGGGCATCATGGTGAAGGGAGCTGAGCAAAATGTATCTTTATATGCAGACAACTCCCTCTTCTCAATCAGAAATCTTGAATAGATAGTACCTAAATTACAGCAGGTGTTATGGGAGTTTGGGGACTTTGTCAGGTTACAAACTTAATAGTCTTACATCTGAAACCTTAAAGATTAGCTGACAGGGTGCAAGGCACTGGATAGATAATTTCCCCATTTCATGGACTAATCATAATACAGTACTATCAAGTACCTAGGAATAAATATATCAGGGAACTATAAAATTCGGGCTTTTGGCATAGAAACAGTGCCTAGGGATGTGAGGGAGGGAGATCTCATATCCATCTTAAATGAGAAGGAACAGAGATGGATTTATAAGCTGGGTGCCATGAATAGCCTTGGTTTAAATGATAAAATTGAGATCAAAGATTTTCTCAAAAATAAGAGAAAATAAGAATGAGGTAGGTTTGGTTTTAGAACACCTTAGAATGTCAAGTTGATGTGTGATTGACTTTAGGGATGGTTTCTCCCCCCCCAGTCCCCCCCCCCGTCCCCATCCTTCACTTACAAAAAAGGTTAACGGAATGGTGTAAGTTATTGGGAGAGTCAGTGATGAATTTGAATGGGAAGTACTATTTTAAAAATGTTAGGAGATCTAATGTTGCTATATGTTGGGAAAGTACTATTCTAAAAGGCAGTCTTTTTAGAGATGCTTATAAAATATGAAATTGAATGATTATTTCCCTTCTTTGATACAGGTAATCCAGACAGCAGGATAACCAACAGGAGCTAGAATTATATAAATGTGCATAAGAAGCAGTACTAATGGATAAAAGACAGAAATAACTTTATTATACATTCATTAAATGCTTGTGAAATTTATAACTGACCCTGAGCAAGTCACTTAACTTCCCTGTGCTCCCAGGTTGCACCTGTAAACAAGCTTTCAGCTTAGTGTGTCTCACCTGCTTAAACAACTGGAAAAAAAAAAATAACTTACACATTTAAGAACACTAATGGTTTGTCTGGATTCACTATTTCCTGTGTTTGTGTTATTATTTAAATGGTAGTAATTACTTGTGTTCTCTGGTTGTGATTACACTGGTAACTCTCTGTGCACATGTAAATTAATCGTTGTATTAAACTCTTTGGTCTCTGATGAAGCTTACATGGGTGAGTGAAATGTAAGACAGTGGTCTTTCTAACCACTTCTCCCACTTTGTACCACGGTTGCTATAATGGAGAAAATACATTTCTTTGGCAAAGCACTGAAGTTGTGAAGTGCCATTCTTGAGCTCAAATAGCAGGGGTGAGTGCTGAACTTATTGATTCGTGATATCAGGGGACCTCTCAAAACTACAGTATTTAAACTTAACTATGAAAAACTCTGGTGTGAAATACAAGCAGATTAGGTCAGGTGAGTGATGCTTCCCTTCTGTTTGGGGGTAGAGGAGCAACCCTCAAGATGAATATGCTACCCCTCAGTGTTTATTTCTGTCTCATACCCTGCCCATCTCTGTCCCCAATGGGTTTTGGAATAAGTTTAACAAAGAAATCAGTCAATTTGCCTGGGCAGGAGAGGGCACACATCTCACAGAAATATTTAACATTGAGTAGGGAGAGGGGGGATCTGGGGTGGCCTGACTGGAGAACCTAATGTCACGCTTGGCAGCTGGCTCAAGCTTACACATGGATTAAACGTAACATGGTAGCAGGATTCATGAATGGGATAGACAAAAGGGGACCATAGTAATAGGGCTGGGGGGATTAAGGCCACAAATCAAGCAGGGTCTGCTATAGCACAGTAGGTAGGGAATTTAGGGCAAACTGGGTGGGCCAAGAGGTCCTTATCTGCTGACAGCTTCTATGTTTCAGTGTAAATAGTGGGCTGAATCAGGCTGGTATACCATCAAGGCAGGAAAGATACAAATGATGCCCTTGTATGCCCTTCCAGGGGCAGTACTCGATAGGCCTCTGTGGCAGTCTATTACTAACACATGGGTCAAACACTCAGAAGCACTGTTCATGGCACTAGACAGTGGGGAGGCACTCTTGATACCTGAACTCCCTTATCCCCGATCAGATGGCATGAGGGCTTTTTTTACAACCAAAACTTGATATTTGTTATGCCTAGAGGGAAATAAAGGCATCACTAGGTATGCACAGTTGTTGCGCAGTGATGGGTGTACTACCTTTGCGGCCATATCAGTCCATTTCTCTTTGAATCACACTGACCACTTTTGATATTTGCAGGTCAGACTTTTTAACCTATATACACATGCAGATCATAAGGCTATGCATAACAGACCCATGTAGAACTTAGAGAACTGTTTCTATTGGGTGGCAAGACTTAGAGAGGAACTTCAATACATTTCAGATAGACCAGACACTGAACTTCAGTTTCAACACACAATCTCTGTGTGATGTTTATTCAAAATATAGACGATAACCTTCAGCAATGGCATATTCCTTCTACAATACATCAGTTTGCAGCAACAGACTATGTATGCCCTTCCTCTGCACTTGTCAGCACTACTGATCTAAACTTTTCAGTGAAAACCCTTCATCCTAAAGGTTGCCTTGTTTGCTTGGGTGGTGGGAGCTCAAAAGGAAAAAAAATGTATTTTGTTTTATTTTAAACCTTTGTTTATTGGTAAGTACAATGAGCCAAAGGCCAGTTTTCATGTACGACCCAGGGACCATATACATATACAGTCAAGATGTTTACAATTAACAAAACTCACACTACAATACAATTACAACAATTTTTAGACATACATCACTCAATTACAATACAACAATCAATAAAAAGAAATATAACATAAAATACTAATTGAAAACAACAATGCAATTTGCCAAGAAAATAATTTCTTAGCCTAATTTTAAAAGTTTGGTGACTAACATTCTCATATAAAACAATAGGAAGCTCATTCCAATTTTTAGCAGCGGAATAGGAAAAAGAACCGTCACCCATTTTAGTCTTGGTCTTGGGAACATTTCATTTAATTTGATAATTTGAACGAAGTTCCCTTGAATTTATTTTAATCCGTAAAAACTGTATAGACAACCCAGCCTAGGTGGAAGCCAGGCAGATAGTCTGTACAGTTTACAATGGTGTGTAGAATAAGGCAGCTTAAAGGTAAATCTACAAATACCGTGAAACACATTAGTAAGAAGGGATAACTCTCTATTAGACAAATTTGAAAAAAGAACTGAATTATAATTTAACTGAGGGAGTAATACACCCTTGGCTATTGCATGCCTTGCTGGTAAAGTCAGCAATGATTGAAACTTGAATAAGACACCCAGTCTCTGATTTATTTGACGAGAAATAAAATTTACAAGATTGGAAAAACTCAAGTATTGGTCCAACAGGACTCCAAGATATTTCAATTGTTTTACCTGCTCCATCCTATTACCCAATCAATCAGAGATAGACAAATTCTGAGATCTATTGAGTCTAATTCTAGATCCAAAAAGCATGCATTTTGTTTTTGAGTTATTTAATGCCAAATAATTCCTATTTAACCAGCTCCAAAGTACAGCAAAGTCCTTATTTAAAGACTTATTTAGAAGTTCCACTGAAATAGAACTTTTGTACAAAATAATGTCATCTGCATAAATCAGACAATGAGTGTCATTCAGTAAAGATGGAACAATGTCTACAAACACAATAAACAAAAGTGGGCCCAGAATGGACCCCTGGGGCACCCCCTGTAATAAAAATCTATTAGAAGAAAATGTTCAATTTAATCCTACTTTAAGTGGTCATTTGGACAAATAACTGTGAAACCAGTCAAGAGCAATCTCCGCCATACCATAGCTTCGGAGCGTCCTGATCAGCAAGGGATGATTTACTAGATCGAAGACCTTGGACAGGTCCACGAACACAGCACCAGAACAAGCTACAAACAAAGAACCTCAGTGCAGAAGCACTGAAACAAGGGTTTACCCCAAAGGGCATTGACAATAAGCCAAGTTTCAAAGAAACACAACATCACATATACTTTCACAATGCAGAGCATCATGGGATATATGCAAATCACCATGGTATTTCAGATTGGCTCAATTTACAGCAGGAATGCATGGTACCAATTGACATGCATTTAACAACACAACCAACTTAATTTCTGTAATACAGTCACCTAGTACTTGTTACCTTTATCAAAAACACCTAGTGTCATGGTATTTTCAACATTTACAGGTTTCATAAACATAAGATATATACATCAAGGTATTTTATGACATAGTGCTATTACATATTAAATCCAACAGTGATAAACACAGCCTGTTGTTTTACATAAGCTCAGTGGTCACCACAATAACCTCCCTATACGAGGACCTGAGAGGGAAAAGGAAAATTAACGAAGACACTATAACATAGTCAAGAAAGGGGAGGGGGGCCCATAGGTGCCCAACCTTATTGACTAAAAATGGCAAAGGATAGATTAGGCTAAGAAACAGAAGAACTGTTGCAACAGATTTAAGAAAGGTCGATTCTCAAGAATGGCAGGATCTCCCTGTCACATGGGTTAGTTTAGATTGCCATGGGTATAACACTGTACCACATCTGGGTGAAATGGGAGCAGGAAAGTGACCAGGTACTCACCCAGGGAGAGTGCAAGAAATAGTTGCAGAAGGGCTGGAAGTTATCCTCCCCAGACCAGAGAGACTCTTTTGGGAAGGTTACTACTCGGTATTTCAGAACTTGATGTACTATATAACAAATTATTTTAACTCACCAAGTACTGATTTGTTCTGAGAAACTGTAGGAATAAGGGGAGCCATTATCACATCTTTTGGGGCTGCTCAGTGCAAGCTCCTTTTTGGGCAGATGTTAAGTAAAAGATTCACTTTGTCACTGGTAAACAACTAGTAGAAGCATTTCCTATTTGGGCGTTAGGGTTCCATTAACCAGTTGACTTTCTGAGATTATAGAGGAATTTGGTATGCTGTTACGTTTAGCTGTAGCACTGAATGTATAATGGGCAGGTGGTTGCAGGACCCACCAACACAACTTTGCCTGAGTGGATAGCCAGAGTTGAAAATTTTTATTGTTTGGAATGGTTGACAGTCTCTCTTTATAGAAACACAGAAACATAGAAGTTGATGGCAGATAAGGACCGCAAGGCCCATCCAGTCTGCCCATTTTGTCTACCTTATGAATGTACCATAGGCTTTTAATCTGTCAGTGGCCTATCTATTCATGCTCATTTGTATGTATAACTGGAGGGTAGGAGAAGCTGTGCTTGGAGGAAGTGGGGGAGTAGGTACATGTATGGGAAGCAGAAGAGTGGCAAACTGCAATAGCTGTGGGGCAGCAGTCTTTCTGGGGGTGATGTGGAGTAAAGGGGGATATCCTGTGTGTAAGAGCCTGGAGCTGCTAAGGGCTGAAATAAGGCTGCTCAGATGGGAGCTGGGGAGGATGGTGTGGGAAGTCAGAGGAGCAGAGCAGTGGAGGGAAAGGCAGAGGGGTGATGCCCAGGGGAGTGACGGAATCAGGCAGGGGATGGGGTGAGGAGCACCCAGTATACAGGAGTATCTCTTCGTAGAAACATAGAAGTTGATGGCAGATAAGGACCGCAAGGCCCATCCAGTCTGCCCATTTCTTTTTCTACCTTATGAATGTGCCATCGGCATTTGCTCTGTCAATGGCCTATCTATTCATACTTATCTGTATTGCTCCCTTATGCCTGTCCCATGCCTGTTTGAAGCCCTGCACTGTATTCATATCCACCATTTCCTGATGTAGGCCATTCCATGCATCCACCACCCTTTCTGTGAAAAAGAACTTCCTCACATTACCCCCTAATCAGCATCCCTCTAATCTCATGCTGTGTCCTCTTGTCCTGCTACTTTTCTTATATTGAAACATGTTAGACTCTTTCACCTTGTTAATGTCTGTGACAACCCACCTCTCCCTCTGTGCTGAAACAGCTTTTAGAGAGGTGTCTGTCCTTGGGTATTTGCTGCCACCAGCTGGACTGTCCCCAGTGCCAAACTTCAAGCTTACAAACTTGAATAATCAAGCGTGCAATTGCACAAGTTAATGCCCTTAAGCTGTTTGAATGTTTCAATCATATCACCTCTCTCCCTCCTTTGCTCCAGGGTATACATATTGAGTTCCGTTAATCTATCCTCGTATGTTTTCTGATGCAGTCCCTGCACCATTTGGTTGCCCTTCTCCGGACTGCCTCAATTTGGTTAATGTCCTTGTGAAGGTGTGGCCTCCAGTACTGCATGTAGTACTCCAGATGGGGCCTAACCAGTGTCTTGTAAAGAGGAATTATTACCTCCCTCTTATGACTTGTGATACCCCTACTGATATACCCCAACATCCCCCTAGCCTTACCTACTGCTTTAGTGGTCTGCTTGGATGATTTCAGGTCATCTGTGATGATGATGATGCCCAAGTCTCTTTCTTCCCTTGTGACTGCCAGCAACTCTCCTCCCATTCTATAGGTGGCTTCAGGATTTCTCTCCCTATGTGCATGATCTTGCACTTCTTTGTGTTAAACCCCAGTTGCTACTTTTTGGACCATTTTGCCAGTTTATCCAGATCTCTTCTCATTCTGCCCATCCCATCTGGATCATCAACTCTGTTGCAGATCTTGGTGTCATCTGCAAACAAACAAACCTTACCCTTCAGTCCATCTGCAATGTCACTGATGAAGATATTGAAGAGGACTGGCCCCAGGACTGATCCCTGAGGTACCCCACTTGTGACTTGCATCTCTTCTGACTGTATACCATTTACCACCACTCTCTGTTTTCTGCCCGTCAACCAGTTTGCCACACACTTGACAGACTTCTGACCCACCCTGAGCCTACCCAGCTTATTAATCAATCTTCCATGTGGAACAGTATTGAAAGCTTTGCTGAAGTCAAGGTAGGTGACATCAACTGCTCTCCCTTGGTCCACCGCTATGGTTACCCAGTCAAAGAAATCTATGAGATTAGTTTGACAGGACCTTCCTGTTGTAAACCCATGCTGTCTTGGATCCTGTGCTCCTATGGATTCCAGGTGTTCCACTATCCTTCCTTAAGGAGTGCCTCCCTAATCTTGCCCACTACTGAGGTAAGACTGACTGGTCTGGAGTTCCCTGCCTCATTCCTGCTACCATTCTTGTAGAGCGAGATCACATGAGCCCTTCTCCAGTCTTCTGGGACCTCTCCTGTGCTCAGAGACTCACTAAACAGTTCTGATAATGGCTCTGCTAGTTTCACCCTTAGCTCCCTTAGTACCCTGGGATGTATGTCATCAGGTCCCATTGCCTTGTCCACCCTGAGCTTATCGAGCTCTTGTAGGACCCTTTCTTTTGTGAAGGGACTGGTGCACACGTCCCTCTCCCCATGTCCATGGTGCTGAGTTGTGGGCCCTGCTCTTCCTTCTTCTCAGTAAATACTGAGCAGAAGTATCTATTTAGGATAGATGCTTTTACATGATCCTCCTCCTCACACGCACCCTTATCCCCTTTGATCTTAGCAATACCCCCTCTGGACTTTCTCCTTTCACTAATGTATCTATAGAAAGTCTTGTCACCTTCTTTTACTGTTCATGCTAGTGTTTCCTCAGTTTGGGCCTGTGCCTGTCTTACTGCCTTCCCTGCTTCCCTTAGGGAAGTATGGTATGCCTCCCTATCTTCATCCCGCTGCATTCCCTTATATTTCCTGAAGGCCAGCATTTTGGCTCTGACTTTTTCTGCTACTGTTTTTGAGAACCAAAGTGGTTTCCTTCTTCTTTTGCACTTCCTTTTCTCTCTAACACAAAAGAATGGTGCTTCAAGTATTGCATCCTTAATACTTGCCCACTTTGCCTGTACCCCCTCACCTGTATTTCTTCTTGCCAGGGCTAGCTTAACTCTGTTGGCCATCTTATCAAAGTCAGCTCCTCTGAAGTCCCATAGTTTTGCCTTAGAATGGGATGATTTAGTTCTAGTGGCCAAATTGAACCATATCATGGGATGGTCACTGGCCCCCAGGTAACCTTCTACCTGGAGATCTGTGATCCTTTCCCTGTTAGTCAGTACTAGATCTAGGATAGCCCTGTCTCTTGTGGGTTGTGTACCAGTTATTTGAGGCCCTCCCCCTGAAGGGAATCCACTGTGTGTCTAGTTCTGGCAGATGTTCCTACTGGCATTGACCAATCTGTATCTAGCATGTTGAAGTCTCCCATCATCAGAACCTCCCTTTTAGCTGTCATGTTTTGCATATCTTCTAACAGTAATGTGTCTATGCCCCCCCATCTGGAGGCCTGTAGACAACCCTAGTTCGTATGGCTGTCCCATTTCCTGTTTCCAGGGTGACCATAGATCTTACTTCGAGAGGGCTCTTGCAGTGGGTAATTACACATAGGACTTAAGCCGGCAGGCACCAGCACCCCACAGAAAAATTTCTAGCTAGCAGTCTCTGGTGGGGGACTGCCCCCACGTCAGGTGACCGGCGTCAGGCGACATCGGTATAAAGGAGCAGTCCCCCATGCCTGCCTTCTAGTTCTTTCTCGCCGTTTGCTTTCGACAGTGCCTCGCAGTCAAGTTCCACTGATCGACAGTCCATCACCAGTAGTTATACCGTCAGTTTTTTCGATTATTTCTAAGATGTTCATCAGGATTCTTTTACCTGCTGTGTATGTCATCCCCTACCACGTCCGAGCACAAAAACAAGCGCGACTCGTGGCGCCCAACTCCTGCACAAGGACGGCCATTCTTGGTGTCTTATCTGCCTAGGCCCTGACCACCCTGTGGATTCCTGCCAGCACTATCTGAAGTTCAACGCGGCTACCAGCAGAAGAAGGCAGCAGTCCCTGGAGGCCCACATACTAAAGAAGAAGATGTCCTCCATGGAAAAGGAGCTGAAAAAGCTCCGACAGGCTTTCACATCCCCCGAGGGCCTTAAGAAGAAAGAGAAGCACGGGGACCGGGACTCCTCATCCGCGGCTGTGGTGACCTTGGCTGGGGTCGCCGCCCTTCAGGTAACGTCCCCTCCGGGGGACCGTTTCCCGACAGCCATCTTAGTGGTGTCTGAGATGGCGTCAGTCCCCCCAGCTGGTTCATGGTTGGGCTAGTCAGGAGCCTCTGGGACAAAGGAGGCATCAGCTCCCAGTAAGGCCGCCCCTGCCAGGCCTTCTGGTTCAAGCCTGGCTGGTAAGTCGGGCGTCGGCTCCTCCGACGTCCGCCCAGAGCTGGCCGCTAAGCCGCCGGGACCCCTTCGGGCAGCGCACGTCGCCGCCACCCATCAAGGTCGCCTCCTCTGCACGGCCTTCTTCGGGTGCTGGGTCTGATCAGTCGGACGTCGGCTCCACCGACGCCCACCCAGATCTCACCGGTCAGATGCCCGCCAGCCCATCCAGCGGTCGCTCGGCAATGGAGCCTATGCTGGATCCTTTGGATTTATCTGGCGCTGCTGGCTCCCCACAGCCTTCGCCACTGCCATCCGTGGCCCCTCCGTCTCCTCAGCTGGACCCGGAGGATCCCTCCGGCCCTCCCCCGGATGCCGCTGGGGACTCTTCGGCACCTCCGTCAGGCCTTCCCCCCGTAGGTCTGGATGGCCTGACGTCGAACCCTCGGACGCCGGTCCCATCACCGGCCGACGTCCCCTTACCGGACGTCACCCCAATGCTGGTCCTGACACCCGCCGGGCCACCTGTCCCGGGCCCGCCTGTAGGGCCTCTTCCAGGACCTTCTACCCTGGTAGAGCCCCTGGTGCCAGATCTTACGCTGTCTTATCCGACGCCATCTTATCCAGCACCGCAGTACCCGATGCCACAGTATCCGATGCCACAGTACCAGATGCCGGGCTTCCTGCCATCGGGCTATGGATACTCACCCTACGGATACCCCCAGTATCCGTATCCTCCCCTCCTCCCCCGCCCCCTCAGCTGCCAGTGGATCTGAGGGAGACTCTGGCTTCTTGGTGGGCTGAGGCCAAGGCTCAGCTCACCAAGGAGGTGGAGAGCTGTCTCCCGATGATGGACCCGGTCCCGAACCCCCGTCGCCCAGGGCAAGAGACCCCCCCAACCCCAGAGACACTGCTACTGGGTCTAAGGCTGGGGGTGGCACCTGGCCCCCTAGGGACCATGTTCCTTCCCAAGTGGGGAGGGGTCTTCTTCTTCTTCTTCTTCTTTGGACTCATTGAAGGACTCCGACGACAGCTCCGATCTGGGCGAGCCTCGCACTCCTGACAAGCCGAGGCCCAGGACTCCTCCGAAGTCCCCTCCAAAGGATCCCTCATTTACGTTGCTAAGAAAAATCCGGGCTCTTCATCAGTGGAAATCTCTGGAGCCAGATCCACAGAGGCAGAAGCTAGCTGCTCATTTGGATTTGCCTGAGGTCGCTCCCACGTTAGTTTCACCCTGGATCGAGCCTCATGCCGACCTCGTTTCTACTATCTGGAAACAACCGTCAGCTTTAGCCCCCCTTCCTCGGAAGGCAGACAGGCTGTATCAGGCTCCCGAGGGGGTTGACTTTCTCATGTTATACCCCAAGCTGATTTGGTCATGATCAGCGCCGCCCACGGCCGTTCGGCTAACCCGAAACACCTGAGCTCGTCCCCACCTGATAAGGAATCCCGCCTTCTAGACCAGTATGGTAAGAAGGTCTATTCTTCTTCCACTCTGGGCATTAAAGCCTTGAACTATGTGGCTCACATGGGGGATTACCAGAAGGCTATCCTTAGTGAGGTGGAAGCCACGTTGGACTCCCTTCCTCAGTCACAGACTAAACAGGAAATGGCAGACCTGGTCCACCCTGCACATTCGGCCAGTAGGCACATGCTGTGCGCTACTTACGATGTGGTGGATGCTTCTGGACGAAGCTCGGCATTCGCCATGAGCCTGCAGTGACATGCCTGGCTTTGGGTGTCAGGTTTAGCCTCGGAAGTGTAATCCGCCATCCAGGACGCCCCTTCCAGTCTGGGTGTTCAGTGGTGATGTCAAGGACATCATTACCGATCATAGAGAAGGGCACTGCTTTCAAGGAGGTTGACTCCATGTACAGAGCCCTCAGGGTAAAAGTTATCTTCGCCGTTGCACGGCCTAAGGAGAAACCACTAGAAAGTGGGCCAATCAATACCGGGCCCTCCGCCGTGAGACCCTCCACCCAAACGGACTGTGGGACTACCAGCTGCGCGTTGCCTCACACCTCCTGACTTCCTTCCTTCCCACAGCCTCTGGTCAATCCAGAGGAACTGGTAGGCAGGAGATTCTCCTACATCTGCCGGTTGGGAGAGGATCACTCTCGACTCTGGGTCCTCCAGCTTGTAGCAGAGGGCCACACCATAGAGTTTCTCAGAAACCTCCCAGAAACCCCCCAGGTTGTCTTTACTCCCAGAACACCTTCTTGGGGTTTAGGAAGAAATCTCTCCCTTCTGTTGAAAGAGGCGATGAACCCCTGCCCTCCCCTCTTTGGGATGGGTTTTACTCCCATTTCTTCCTGGTCTCAAGAAGACAGGAGACATGAGGCCCATTCTAGACCTCAGCTCCCTGAATCGGTTCGTGGAGTACAAAAGGTTCAGGATGCTCTCTCTGCAGAGTCTCCTGCTCCTCCTTCGGCCGGGACAGTGGCTGTGTGCCCTGGACATGCAGGACGTGTACCTGCACATCCTCATCCACCCTTCCCACCGCAAATACCTCCAGTTAGCTTTCCAGGAGGACCACTACCAGTTTAGGGCCCTTCCTTTTGGTCTTTCCTCACCCCCCCCGGGTATTCACCAAATGCCTGTCTGTGGCGGCGGCCCACCTGCGTACTCAGGGAGTTCAGGTTTTCCCATACCTGGACGATTGGTTCCTGGCGGCCCCATCTAAGGAGGAACTCCTGCATTCCCTTTGTCTTACCAGGCAGATTTTTACCAGCCTGGGTATTACCATCAACCAGGCAAAATTCCATTTGATCTCATCGCAATGCCTCCAGTTTATTGGGGCGATTCTGGACATGACCACTGGTATGGCCTTTCTGCCCCTAGACAGGGCGGCCACCCTCCAGGCTCAGGCAAGCAACTTGTCCTCCCACAGGCGAGTTACTGCCAGGTCAGTCCTTCGCCTCCTGGGGCTCATGGCGGCTGCAATTCTGACAATTCCATGTGGCTCCACATGAGAATCTCTCAGTGGACTCTTCAGTCTCAGTGGGATCAGTTGGTCAATGACCTGGACCAAGAGGTGCTAGTCTTGACCCTGATGCTTCGGGATTTGCACTGGTGGTTGGTTCAAGAGAACCTTGGTTGGGGAGTTCCCTTCTGTCTTCCTCCTCCCTCCCAAACGCTGACAGTGGACACCTCGGGCGAAGATTGGGGAGCCCATTTGGGATCTCAGTGGGTCCAGGGCTCTTGGTCCAAACTCGAGCAGATGCTTCACATCAACATGCTCGAGCTCAGAGTGGTGTTGTATGCTCTTCAAGCACTGCACCCCTTTCTGCTTCCCGGTCATCTGGCCATCCAGACTGACAACATGAGTGTAGTCTGGTGCCTCAACAAACAGGGGGGACCCATTCCTACCCTCTTTGTCGGGAAGCGATGCGGGTCTGGGAATGTGCGACCCTCCACAACCTTCACCTCAAGGCAGTCCACGTCCTGGGGGTAGAGAATTCATTGGCAGATCACTTGAGTCTGCCCCGCACAACCTCATGAGTGGGATCGGATTGTAGCCAGTAGACAACATCTTCCTACATTGGGGAACCCTCAGGTCGACCTGTTTGCATCCCCTGTAAATGTGAAACTGCTCACCTTTGCCTCGCTTGCTCCAGGGCTGGCAACTCTGGAGAGACGCTCTGTCTCTAGGACTGGAAGGGCAGATTTGGCTCATGTTTTCCCCAATTCTGTTGATTCCAGGGATCCTGCACAAGCCTGGTCTCAGAGGGGGCCTGTGATGATTCTCATCGCCTCCCTTCTGGCCCAGGCAAGTTTGGTTCTCTTCTGCAACAGTACTCAGAGAAACCTCGATTCTCTTCCATTTTTACGACTACTGTTGACCCAGGATCAGGGATCCCTGGTCCATCCCAGCCTCAGGTCCTCCAGTTGCATGCTTGGCTCCTACAGAAGTAGCAGAAGCCTGCTTTGGGGTTTCCCAAGTGGCAGAGATTCAGTGGAAGCCAGAAAGCCATCCACTTGTTCCACTTATGCCATGAAATGGAAACGCTTTCTCCATTTGAGCTTTGTCCAAAGACCTGGAGCCTTTTCCTGTCCTTTGGCGGCTACTGACCATAGTGTTATCTCTTTGACCTGGGTCTCAGTCATTCCTCTTTGAAAGTTCACATGGTGGCTCTGGCCGCTTATCATATTCCCTTTGGGGACAGAACTTTCGCTCAGCTGGAGGTCGTGAAGACCTTCCTGCGAGGGGTTCTCCATCTGAGACCCCCCATTCTGGTTCCTGCTCCCCCTTGGGATTTCAGTTTCATTCTCGAGAAGCTTACACTGCCTCCCTTTGAGCCGGCAGCCTCAGCAGACCTTAAGTTCCTTTCATGGAAGACTCTTTTCCTAGTGGCCAGTACTTCCACTATAGAATTTCGGAGCTTCAGGCCTTGATGTGCAAAATCCATATTTGATTTTCCATAAGGAATGTGCGGCCTGCATCAATCCTAAGTTTCTCCCTGGTGGTAGAATCTACGCTTGAACCAGTCCATTGAATTGCCTGCATTTTTCACACAGCACTCCAATCACGGGGAGTATCTTTTACATACTCTGGACGTTCATCGGATTCTGAGATACTACACCAACAGGACGAAGGATCTCAGAAAGATTGACCAACTATTTGTTTCTTTTGCCAGCAAAAGAGAGGGCAACGTTGTTTCCAAACAATGTTTATCCAAATGGTTGGCTCATTGTATCACTTTCTGCTATGACAAGTATCACAAGATCTTGCCAGGTCAGGTCAGGGGTCACTCCACCAGGTGTCGCTGCCTCTGCTGCTTGACACTGCTGTTTGACATTGCCTTCACTGTAGAGGCTGGCTTCGGTTGGCTGTTCTGCAAGGACTTCTTTTAGTCCTCTTCAGCCAGAAGATCTCTGTATGAGTAATTTCCTCCTCCCTTGTGCTTCTCTTTGTTCCAGACTGCTTGGGACTCAGTCCTATATGTAATTACCTACTGCAAGAGCCCTCTCGAAGTAATATAGTACAGTTACGTGAGAACTTACCGTAACAGTAGATCTTCGAGAGAGGCTCTTGAAGTAGGTAATACCTTCCCGCCCTCCATCCCCCTTAGTTTTTTCAGCTCCTTTTCCAGGAAAGGGAAATATCCGCTTCTCTCTCGTCTTGCCTTTTTGGCCTTTGGTGGGAAAGAACTGGAAGATGAGTGTGGGAGACCGCCCCTTTATACCGACATCGCCTGACACCGGTCACCTGATGTGGGGGCGGTACCCCACCAGAGACTGCTAGCTAGAAATATTTCTGTGGGGTTGATGCCTGCAGGCATCAGTCCTATATGTAATTACCTACTGCAAGAGCCTCTCTCGAGATTTACTGTTACGGTAAGTTCTTACGTAACTGTACTTTCGTCTGGCTCCTTATGTGTATTCTGAATTTCTGTAGCTTTGATATTTTCATTGACATAAAGGGCCACTTCACCCCCCCCTTTTGCACCTCTGTCTCTTCTGAACAGTACATAGCCGGGTACTGAAGTCTCCTAAGTGTGGTTACTGGGTAACCATGTCTCATTAAATCGCTTATTATGTCCAGTTTAGCCTCTGTCATTATTGCCTACAGGTCTGGGATCTTGTTTCTCAGATCACTGCAGCATTTGTGGCATGATTTTCCACCGGCCAGATTTTGGTATTGGTTGTTGGCTGGTCTGGCATTTCCGTGTGTTGTATGGGGAGCTGGACCTTTTTCTTACCTGGTGATGCAAATGAACTACAAACATGCCGAACTCCTGTTTGATCACTAGCTGAGGGGGAAGGTGTTCTTCCACCATATCGGCAGGCTGCACCCTCTCCCCATTTGCTAGTTTAAATATTGTTCTGCAAAGACATCAAACTTGCTCCAATGCACTGACTCTCCTTAGTCAGATGCAGTCCATCAAATTTAAAGAAATTTCTCGCTCCCAAAACTGTTGCCAGTTACCTACAAATTTGTGTCCTTTTTGCACCCAAGAAAAGCACAAGACTTCACTGAAATGATCCAGCCAGGGTGCTGTTAGCCCACAGGAGGGCAAGAAAAATGCATTGTTTTGCTGATGTCAGCTGCTCTTTCAGCAAATGCCACAGAAACAAAAATGGGTGTACTAGATGGACCCCTAGTCACCTTCTGCTGTCACCTTTTTATGTTTCAGTTATGTGTGGTCCAGCATCATTGCAGTGGTGGTGTATACTTGGTTGTAGGTGGTGGTGGGGGTTGAAAGGCTTCAATCATACAAGACCTAGGTAATTTGTCAAGGGGCAGTAAGTGCAGAGAAGGATTTCATAGCAGTGCTAGTGTTCTCTGGAATAATTGAGCATGTTAATTTCTTTAATGTTTGCCATTGTTCCAGATGCCCAGGTGTGATTAACGGCTCCTTAAGACCTTGCACCTAGCAGTACCATGTTAGGGATCTGGACTAAATATGAGTCTTTAGCACACCATTATCTATCCCAGCTAATCTACTGGCTTTCAGCAGGTGATGTTAAGTGCCATTGTTCTGTAACAATATATTTAATTACTTTTAGTCTTGGTGTAATTTAAACAGAATTTACCATCAGAATTGACAATATGACACAGAAAAGATAGCTCTTGGTATATTAACATTCCATATTTTCCAAAGCAACTGACTACATTACCCTCATAAACATGCAATTTGACACTAGGTAAGGACCACAGGGCCATCCTAATCTGCCCATTTTCTTCACAAACTTCATTATGCAGCCATGGTGGATCTGACAAAATCTTGTTGAATTACTGTTATCTGTTCTAGAGGTTGGTGACATCAGTTGCATGAAAACTGCAGGAAAGTCTTTACTGTAGGCATTCATTCAACTGATGTCACTGGGTTCTAAGAACTCTTGAAGGAGAAGTCTTGCTTCGTTTGCTGCCTTAGTCTACTTACTTGGAGATGTTCATGTGTTCATCAGCCTCTGCCTATCTCCCAATAGCATTTTCCGACTAAATCCCGTGTTTTAAACTGTTTTTTTATATAGTAAACAGTTTTGCTGTTGTTTGCCCTCCATTTTGAGCTCCCGAGGTGTTCCCTGTGTCATCATCACCACAACACCCGAGATAGTGTGTTGCGTTAAATGTTGTACCATGGGCAAAGCGTGCACTGAATATTGGTTCCCCCTCCTGACTGGGGAAGCATTTTACTGTCGTGCACATGCAAGATCACACTCATGAAGCTACAGAACAAGTATGGTGTGATGCAGACTGTATAGCATATAGTTTTTGGTAGCTTAAAGTGCCAAACAATAATACAAATAAATATTAACACCAAGTAAATATTGTCCTTCTCATTTTTTGCAATAAAGAGTTTTAATAGACATTTCCTGTTACACTGCTGTTGCATTTCCCAGTCTGTGCCTTCTGCCATTAGCCATCTGTGCGTGTATACTTTTATTTCATTGGCTGCCTATACAATTATTTTCTACTTTCCCTTCATCACATACAGTACTTCTCCCTCCAAAGGTCATCAGAAAGTACCGAGATTCTCATAGTTGAATGCTTCATCGAAACTTAAACAGTACTGTTTAGGGAAACTCATGTCCTGCTGAAATTATATTGTTTATTTTATTTTTAAATTCAGTACAGTGTATTTATTCACAGTTTTGTGATTTAATAATTTTTTTACCTGTAATTATCAAAATGCCTCGTTGTATGGTACCTGGATGCAGTAATATGACAAGACAAACTGTCGATATACTATATAAGCCATTCCCAAGAAATGACAAAACTCTGGCATCTCAGAGGTTCCATAATATTCGTCGAAAGGACTTGAGCTTAAAGCACACCAAGTGGTCCAGGAATCATGTAGTATGCTCCAATCACTTTGCAGAGGACTGCTTTGAAACTGAATACACCATAAGGGCGCAAGTTTTTGGCCGTGAACCACAATGCTTTATCAGGGACAATGCAGTTCCCACACTGATTCTAGAGACACAGAAGAAACCGATAGAAAGATTGCATACTGTGTGTCACTTGCAGCACAAGGAACATGACCAGGTAATCACGTCTTGACCTTTTTTTTTTAAATTACAAATTTGAATAATGATAATGTTATATATGATGTAAATAGTATTGTGTTGGTATTGTTGATAGGCATTATTACGAGCACATGAATACCCATCAATAGTATCAGAGTTCATGAACATGCACAGGTGGTGCATTGAGACACTTGCAACTGCATGTGATATTAGCAGCAGTTACAGCACAGTACATCACGCTGTCATGTAGCCCAATGTTTGTACTTGAATGCACCTGTCAATGCCTTGTGCCTCGGTGGTGCTGTGTTTTTGTGCATGTCATTAACACCAGGTGTAAAACCATGACATCCTGGAAACTCATGCATGAAAACTTGTCTGATCACCATTTCAGCACATGGTCCATATCCTCATCCACCTCTCCTATAAGCTGACAGCTCTGCCTGCACCTGTGGCACCTTCCAGGTCTGGCTCTGCTTGTAACCCCAAGTTCTGTACTGTGAAGTGTGCTGGACAACCATTTCATTCACTTAATCAACGGTTTCCAGTGATTTACCCCTCCCTGGATGTTCCTCACTGTCTGCCCCCCCAACTAGTCACATCTGTAGCTCAGTTGTCTGTAAATGTCCACTGATGTGAGTAACATGGCTGCAGTATACTACCAAAATACATTATTTTCCTTTCTCCTCCAGCGGTGTGTGTATTCCGATATGGGCCTTAAATTTGGATGCTCCACATAGCATGTCATCACTGGAACAGCATGTCCAGTCAGTCTCCTTTTAGACTCTTTATTCTAATATATTAACATACTAAAAGCCAGTAGAATAGGACTCATGGTCTGTCATGTCAGTTCGGTAAGCAGCCACATACTGGGTGCTCACTTCCCCATCCCCCCAACTCCCAGAGAGGGTCTTCTTCAGCTTCAGTTTCCCCTTGTATCTGTCCCACACCTTCTTGAATCCCTCCACTGTGCCCTCTTCCACCAGACTCCTGGGCAGTGCATTCCATGGCTCCACCACCCTCTCAGTGAAGTAGTGTCTCCTACGCTCCCCCTGTAGTTCCCCCCTTCAGCTTCCACTCATTCCACATTTGTTCCCCCCTTCTTTAGCCTAAACATCTCCTTGTCTTCACCCTTATCTATTCCTTTTACATATTTGAAGACCTCGATCATGTTCCCTCTGTTTCTCCTCTCCTCCAGTGTGTACAGCCCGAGCACTTCCAGTCTCTCCTCATAGGGCCTCCCTCCATGCCCTGAATCATCCTGGTCAGCCTCCTCTGGACCCTCTCCAGAACTGCTATGTCTTTCTTAAAGTGAGGTCTCCAGAACTGCACACAGTACTCGACATGCGGCCTGACCGAGGCGTTATACAGAGGGAGGATCACCTCACTTCTCCTGGAGGTAATCCCCCTGGCTATGCATCCCAGTATCCTGTTTGCTTTTGTTGCAGTTCTTCTACAGTTTTCAGTGTTATTCATTTTGATGTCCACCACAATCCCTAGATCCCTCTCACCTGATGTGACTTGCAGTGTGTCCTCCCCAGGGTGTATACATGGCCCTGTTTTCTGACTCCCAGATGCAGTATCTTACATTTCCCTGCATTAAACTTCAATCCCCACCTCCTTGACCACCCCTCCAGGGTATCCAGATCCCCCTGGATTGCATCTCTCCCATCTCCCTGTCTGCCAGTGCTCCCAGTTTTGAGTCATCTGCAAATAGACTCAGCCTTCTCCTAACCCACCTCCCTATGTCCAAGATATAGGCATTGAACAGGAGTGGTCCCAATACCAAACTTTGGGGGACCCCACCGATGACCCTTCTCAGGGAGGAGACTATCCCACCAACCACTACCCTCTGTATTCATCCTGTAAGCCAATTTTCTACCTACCTGAGCAACTGTTCCCCACCCCATGCCCCCTAACTTTGTTAGCAAGCCATTGTGGTGTACCGAATCGAATGCCTTGCTGAAATCCAAGTATAGGACATCCACTGGCCTATGTCAGTCCAGGGCCCCCATCACCCAGTCATAAAACTACATGATGTTGGTCTGGCACACCTCCTGGGACAAAGCCGCATTGTTTGTCATTCAGGTGCCCCAACCTTTCCAGCTGCCTCCCAAGCCTCTCCTTGATAATGCCCTCCATTAGTGTGCCTACCACAGACGTTAGGCTGACAGGCCTATAATTCCCCATCTCATCACTAGACCCCCTTTGTGGATAGGCACCACATGAGCCACCTCCAGTCTTGAGGCACCCATCCTGTCTGCAGAGAGATGATAAAGAGTGCAGCCAGTGGAGCTGCCAGCACAGCCGCCAGTTCCTTCATAACCCTCAGATGCAGCCCATCTGGCCCCGGTGCATTATCAGTGTTTAGCATCCGAAGGGCCTCCCTCACCCAATCCACTGTGATTTCTCCCTCCCAGCCTACCCCGTTATGCAACCAACCCTCCCCTTCTACATTTGGGCCAGCTTCTACCCTAGCTTGGTTGTCCATTGTAACCTCAGGGTACCCTTTCAGGCATGAAACCTTGCAATTATTCACCCCATAGTTTCCTCAACTGAGGCTCCACTCCTGGAATTTGGTGTGCCACTCTTATCAGCATATTGCAGTTACATACTGCCATGTAATGTTGACAGGTGCAGATAGCACATCATCTCTGGGATACCATGTCTGGTCAGTCTATGTTCTTGATTTTAGCTCCATGATGTACTGGTAGCAACTGTCATAAAATCTGTCTTATACCCATCCCAGCCCCTTGATGAAAGTTATCACTGCCCCTTATCCAAATGGTGTATCATTTGGCATCTGGATGATAAAATGTTCATGTAACTATCACTGTGTTCATGTATTACACAACTGTACACTTCACCAATGTATGCACATTGTGGCAGTGGCAATGTATGTGAGGCCAGCAGATTTTAACCATTAGTATCCCTGCATTTTGGAAAATTATTTTTCCAATATTTATCACCTCACAATTATGAATCACCACAATTAACGGCTGAAACTGCCTGATTTTTTAACTGAAACCTTATTTTGTTATTGTTTTGTTTTTTTGGAGGGTAGGAGGGTTCTACACGTGTACTGTAACATGCAGGAACAGCAGGTGTTGGACTATAATGTTGTGCTCATGTTGTTCTCATGTGACAGGGCAGATCATCTTGTGATGGACAGTACCATCCTCCAATCTGAACACGTAACCTTTTTTATGACACTGAATGCCAGACAACACACAAATAACATGCATGCACCATATATGTAATGTGTCACACTGGGAAAACTATCAATACACATGTATTACAGATATCAATACACATGGCATTTGAGGGGGGTCTATTATGGAATAGGAGACTCGACATGTGTTGTTTATGGAAAAGGACACCAAAGTAAAGCTGATCGTACTGGCTGCCCAACTGTCATGAGAGGGATCACAAAAGTCGTAACTCAACTGCGAAGCAGATCAAGGGATTTATGATAAATTTCATGAATTTGGCTTAAGATTTTAACAACTCAATGCACAACCCCCCCCCACCACCACCACCAAACTGGTAAAATGTGACAAATAACTTACATTGTAACTTTACACAATGAAATGCCACTGTATGCAGGCTGGTCTACACAACGCATGTGGCATGTCTTTGCAATAGAAAAATCAAGATAAACATAGAGTGACGTGGATAAACACACTGGCAATCAATGAATCAGACATGTGAAGACCACTGTGCCTTCTGAATATATGCTAAAATATCGCTGCAAACATGCTGAACCCGGAAGCACAATATCAGAACTACACTATAATATTGTTGTCTTGCCTTTTCAAATATCTCCACATAAATCGTATGACACACTGTAGCTTGAGATGCAGATATGAGTGATGGCCCACACACTAATAAATTGATTGCTGTCCCTTTTTTTTTATTGTAATTAAGATTAACAGGCTTGGAGGTTGCATGCCGGCGCTAGATTGCGACAGTCACAAGAGTGTGAGCTCCATCCTTTTCCTTCCGTTTTAAACAATTTATAGCCCGTTTTAATTTTAAAACCATCGAATGGAAATTCTGATCTTCAGTCCTTCATTCAGGCAAGTGGGTAATATAAGTTTGAAGTTTAAATCACGTATTAAGTGATTTTTCAGTCATTCTAAACTAAGGACAATGCCGTCAGGGAGGTCCCGTTCCTCCCATTCACCTGGTCGCATAAATTATTCAGATGTTACATACCAAGATTACTCTGACAGCTCCAAACAATTTGCCACAAAGACTGATATATCTCAGTTAAAAGAAATACTATCTGAAATATGAATGGGCCAAATTGAAGTTAAGAATTCTACAGCTACCCTGTCTAAGCAACATGAGGAAATGTGTAGTATTGTTAGTAAAAACAACAAACAAATTACAGAACTGACCTCAGCAATTACTTACCTAGAACAGCTTACATTTAAGCAATCTGAAAAGATTTATCAATTATCTCAAAAGGTAGATGACCTCGAAAACAGAGGTCAGTGTAATAATATCAGAATATTGGGGGTACCAGAAGGGGCTGAGGGAGACAATATGCTGGCTTTTCTTAAATCTTTCTACCTGAAGTTCTTAGATATCAATGGCGTGGTCCTTTAGAGATTGAATGAGCTCATAGATCGTTGGGTCCCAAACTGATTAACCAAAACCCAGACCAATAATTGCCTACTTGTTAATATTCTCTGCCAAGGAAGAAATAATGTGACTGTCAAGGGAAAGAAGGTCGCTATGGAAGGGAAAAGATTTTAATATTTAAAGATTTCTCCAGTGAAGTGGTAGCCAGAAGGAAAGAATTTATAGAAGTTAAGCAATGTTTGAGAGATTTTGGTCTAAAATACTATTTCAAGTACCCTGCTACACTCATCGTTCAGGACCAGGAGGGAAAAACCACCAAATGTAACTCTCCAAATGGTGCATGGGCAATTTATTCAAACTTTTAAAGAAAATCACTTCAGAAGTTCAACTACCAACAAGTTGAACTACCATTTTTCAAAATCAGCACGCGCTCCCCCAGAACCAGCACATCTAGATTCTGAAACTTGCGCTAAACACACTTCTTCATGATCTTGCAAACTACTGCAGGGAAAGACTCATGTGCTCCTTCCCGAATTGTCAACTCCATGTCTATTTTCTGAAGTTGCCAGTTCTGTTGTAGAACATACCTGGAGCTCTGACATCCAAAGGAGAGCTAGACAACGATCCAAACAATCCAGCATCCCGAGATTAACAAACTCTGTTTATAATCCCAAGAAGAGAGAGAGGAGTAAAGAAAACAGCCACACGTCCTCTCCTAGATCATCTCCAGATCTGATGCGCAAAGAGGAAATGAATGCCTCTGAGTCAGTCCATACTAATTCAGTCCCCTGCAACAACATCCCCATAATAGAATCTGTACCTGGGTCAAAAGGATGTACATGACACCTTTTAATCGGACCACTTCCTGTGACTCATACAGTCTAAAATCGATGTGATTAACAATGCAGATATGATTTGTTTTCAGTGGTAGGATTTTATTCTACATAATTATTTTATCAAGGTAGATTACCGATGATGAAGTATTTTTACTTCCGACTAATTTTGGGTTTGCTTGTTCTATTGTTCTATTATACCCAGAATATCATACCCAGAGTGTTTTACATGTTATGTTATGCGACAGTCCATTTTCAAGGGAGAAAGAAGAGACCTTAGTAATTTGATTAGAAGCAAACCTGCCATACATTCATTACTAAACAATACTGTGTTGTTTGCACAATTTTATAAAGATAGGCTTAGATATTTGGAATCCTGTTACATGTAATGTACTCTACTCTTTTTCTAAACTGTTCAATTCACTCTTTCTGCTGATGCTGTCACCCACTTTAAATCGTTTGATTGATTATGCCCTAGTCAGAATCACTGCCTTCAAATAGAGCTCAATTTACTAGTCTCTGTGTTAACAGTGCCTAATTTCCATTATATGAAACAGGTATTTAGAGCACAGAGCTTATCAGCATCAGATATGGTAAACTGATGAAGGCCTGTATATGCTCAACACTAGTGGATGGCCTTTGTACAGATAGGGCAGCTCTTTAATTTTGGTATTTGCTTAGGCAGTTGGTTATATTAATTGCACTGGGCTAACTGTTCCCCCCCCCCATAATTTTCACTTATGCTCTTACACTTTGTGTTTCATGACTATTTTTGTATTTAGATATCTTGCCTATTTGTTTTTCCTTTAGTCTGTTACTCATTTGATTTGTTGTATGCCAATCTTTGCATCTGATCAAATACTACAGGTCTAGTATTAATCTTTTTTCTACATGGGGTATATCATACTACAACCAGAAGGAGTAATGCCCTCTCTTGTGTAAGTTGCTGTGGTGTGTGACTGGTTAGTAAAACCTTGGACAGTAGTCCGGTGGACAGTATCTGACTACGCAGTAGCTAACAACCTACTGTTCTAGTTTATTTTGAAAGTTTTTTTCCTTTTGAAAGTCATTTCTAGTACTTGGACTCTGGACACTCAGTGCTGGAATTTTATTTAGGATCACATAAGATCTTTACTTGTGTTATATCATTGTAAGTGTAGAGTGCTCTCAGGTTAAGAAATAGTTGATTCATCTTTTTGCATTGTTTTAGAGTATATTCTATCTGTATTTATTTCTACTGTAGGGTTATACTTTTTTAGAAAATGCTTCCTTATAGAATTGTTTCATGGAATGTAAATGGTTTGGGGACCCTATTAAAGAAAAAAAATAATAACATACCTTAACAAAGAGAAGGCAGATATGGCTTTCATACAAAATCCATTTAAATAGAATGAATCTGTCAAATTATGCAAATCCTGGGTAGCTATGGTGGAGTTTAATACCTTTAATTGTAAGAAAAGAGGTACTGCTATTTTGATTACAAAAGGTATTAACTTTGTGAAGTTGGAGCATTTCTTAGACCCAGAGGGAAGATATCAATTTCTTCTGGGTACCTTGAATGGTTTTAAGGTTGCTTTAGTTAACATCTATGCTCCCAATTCAAAACAAAATGTTTTTTTTTTGAGAAAGTTTCAGAATTATTGTCTAGTTATCCGGAGCACAAAATCATTATGGGAGGGGATTTTAATGAAGTCATGGACCCTATACTATATAAGAAGAAAGCAAAAAACCCATTGACCTTCACCAGATCTCGTTTAGCCTTGCATAAACTGGTTCAGAATCTTTCTTTATCTGATGTATGGAGAATAGTAAATCCTAGGGCTAAAGATTTTACTTTTTTTCCAATAGGAATATGTCATATAGTAGAATTGACCACTTATTTATCACTTCTGACCTTCTAGACTCAATAGCTGATGCTAATATAGACTCCATAACAATTTCTGATCATGCATTAATTGGCATGACCCTGGTCATAAGGGATGACAAACCAAAAGAATGCAAGTGGAGACTTAATACATGTCTTTTAAAAGACAAAGTGAGGAATACTTCTGAAATAATGATAACGGTGAAGTATCTAAAGTCTGTTTATGGGAGGCTTACAAGGCTTTTATCAGGGGAAGAATAATTGATTTTTCAGCATGTAAAAAGAGAGAGAAAACTAAAACCTTAAAAGAAAAACAACTGGAGTTAACTGAATTGGAAGCAGATCTCAAAAAATCTAGCACCCTTCATTTGCCACTAGTGCACAAAATAGAATTAGTTAAATTTGAAATTAACAGCATACTTTCCGCCAAAGCTGAATATGCTTTATTTCATTTAAAGCAAAGCTACTGGGAATATGGGGAAAAAGTTGGGAAACTTCTAGCCTATAGACTCAGGAAACTTAATAATCAGAACATAATACCAGGGATTCGGGATACTATAGGTAAAACATGTAATAATAATAATAAGGATATTAATAATTTTTTTCAGGAATTTTACGCCAAAATATATACCCATAAGATCATTAATGTTTCAAATACAGAATCTTTTCTGAATTCAAGCCATCCTCCTGGACTGTCTCAAAAACATTTTGATCATCTTAACAAAGAAATTTCACTGGAAGAAATATCTACAACAATTACTATACTACCTAGCAACAAAACCCCAGGTTTAGATGGTCTTCCAAGTGAATTCTACAAATTTCAGAATTCTGAGATATCCCCCCATTTACTTAATATGTATGAAGAATCCTGGGATACAAGCATTCTCCCTCCCACTCTCATGCAATCCTTGATTACTTTAATTCTTAAAAAGAAAAAAGACCCCCTCTCCTATTCTAGCTATCGTCCTATTTCACTGATGAATGCAGACTATAAAATATTGGCAAAAATATTAGCATTACGCATTCAGAAAGTTATGGATCTAATTATAGAAAAGGAACAGGTGGGTTTCATGCAGGGTAGGTCAGGAGCAGATAATGTTAGAAAACTGCTTCATATGATCTGGTATGCTAATAAATCTAAAGAACCTTACATAGTGCTATCTTTAGATTTATTCAACGTTTTTGACTCCTTATCCTGGGATTATATGTTTAAAGCTCTTGAGCATTATAAATGTGGAGATCATTTTAGTGCTTGGGTTTCTTTGTTGTATAAAAATTCCACAGCTCAAATCATCACTAATGGACTAGTAACTAAGCCCATTTCAGTTGCCTGTGGCACCAGACAAGGATGCCCTCTCTCCCCTTTCCTTTTTATTTTAGCCCTGATTAGAACAATAGATAGTCACCCTAGCATATTCGGGATTAATATCAAGTCACAACTACAGAAAACGTATGCTTTCACTGAAGATTTGCTTTTAACCCTCACAAAACCAGTTCAATCTTATAATACACTTAAAGAATTGCTATTACATTTGGGACTCTTTCAGGGCTACAGATTAATTGGGAAAATCCCAAATCGTATGCCCTAACCCTTCAGCTTTTATTAGAAAGCATTTATCCGAAATCTTCAACAATGGCTGGGTGAAGGATCAAATAACATATTTGGGCCTATGAATATCCAACAGTCTGGGTTCTTAGATTAAAATTAATTACTTGCCTTTACTACAAGATATTGAATCAAACTTAGCAAATTGGTCTAATCTACACCTTTCCCTATGGGGTAAAATAAATTCTATCAAAATGATTATTGCCCCAAAGCTATTTTACTTATTTCAGAATATCCCAATTCTACTAGATAAAAAACTTATGTGGAAATTAGAAGAGATAATAAGAAAATTCCTTTGGGATAATAAACCCCCAATACTTAGTCTGAATAAGTTAAGAGCTCCATATAAATTAGGTGGGTTGGTGCTTCCTCACTGGGAATGGTATCAATGGGCTTTTCTTCTTAAACAAATCTCTAGTCAATTGAATGGTAACTATATTACTGACATATCAAGACATTTATGGCTGCATCTAGAAAATTCCTTATTAAATACCAGTAAAATTACAGACTATTTATTCATACATACTCCTATAGATATAGGGGATAATCCTTGTTTAGTCAACTCTATTAGAGTGTTAAAAAAGATTTGTCAATCTATTAGTCCTGACAGTTTTCCATTAAGATAAATGTCCTTATGGTCAAACTCATTAATCACTAAGGGTAAGCCCTAAAACCTAATAAAATATGGTCCTAAGTGGGTATTAATAGAATGTGCAACTTCATATCTAGGGATACTTCCAGTTTAATGTCATTTAGGAAATAAGAGACTTCTATAGAATACCAAGTTTCCATTTTCACTTTTACCTACAACTCAGAAGTAAGCTTAAGGAAAATATACTTCTAGATGACTATTCAATTCCTGAAAATAAAGAATGGGACCACCTATGTAGAATAGCACCCTTAAACAAGCATTTGTCAATGCTGAATGTTTGCTTGCTGGCATTGGCATTGGCATTGGTAGTGTAGAAGTTACAGAGCTGCATAATAGGAATGGCAGCGAAGTAGTGAACTGAAGCCAACCCCACCACCACCCTGCAGAGAGTGACAGGCATTGGGGTGTGCCTTTGGGTCATCAGGCATAACGACCATGCCATTTCACCACAACCTACCCTGCAGACACTGACAAGTGTCACGGTGTGCCGTGGGGTCTTTATCCCTTATGCGCAACCCATTCCATCAGGAAATACGGTGAGATGGGTGCGGTATAGGAGAATGGGGTGAAGTTTGGGGCCAAAGAGTCCGAGGCACACCTTGATGCCTCTTACTGGCTGCAGGGTGTGGATGGGGGTGGAATGGTATGAACACCACAGGCAAGAATCCCAAGTCACACCCCTGATGCCTGTCATTCTCTACAGGGTGGGGCGTTATGGTCAGAAACCCTAACGCCTCAGGCATTCGTTGGTATTTTCACTCCTAATTTTCAACATGTGTTTTTGTGACCCCCACCTCATGAACAGTGGCAATATCAGTTTGGTAGCCGAAAACTGCTTTTGCACAGTGACTACGGCATTCAGCACCACAGGTGCAAAACCACATTCCGAACAGGATGTGAAAAATGACAGCGGTACTGTTCATGGGGAGGTGTAAAAAAATGCCAATGTTGAAAAACCTCTGTGAAAATCTTAAAAATACTGGTGAAGTCACGAGCGTGCTTAGAAGCTGTGTAACGCACACCCGTAATGTAACTAGTTTGGGGATTTTTTTTGTTACAGCAGATTGTTAACGCAGGCATTTTGGGACCTCCGATCATAAACAGTGTCAGCGTGATTTTCTTTATCTGTCCTGAACAATGATTTCCCACAGTGACCACACATTTCTGCGCTGAAAGTGTGAAAACACATTTCGGCCATGTTGTGGAAAATAACAGCTGTACTATTCATAAGGAGGTGTGGAAAAATGCCACTGGTGAAAATCTGGACTGAAAATATTACAAATTCATGAACCTGCGAGGGTGCATGGAAACTGCGCAATGCTCACTCGTAACACAGTCAGTTTGTGGATTTCTTTCACCGAATTTTCAACATTGGCATTTTGGGACCTCTGCTCATGAGCAGTTTCACTATGATTTTCTTAATCTGTCCCAAACATTGTTTTCGCACACCAACTGTACCATTGTGCGCTACAGGTGCGGAAACACATTTTGGGCGAGATGTGAAAAATGGTAGCTGTACTGCTCATAAGGAAATGCGATAAAATGGCAATGTTGACAATCTGGAGTGAAAATATTGAAAATTCGCAAACTTACGAGCGTGCGTAGGAACTCTGCAACGCACGCTCGTAAAGCAGTCATTTTTAAGAATTTTTTCACCAAATTTTCAACATAGCCATTTTAATACCTCTGCTCATGAACAGTGTCACTGAGATTTTCTTAATGTGTCCCGTACATTGATTTCACACACCGACCGCGCCATTGTGTGCTACGTGGGTGGAAACACGTTTTGGGTGAGATGTGAAAAATGACAGGTGTACTTCTCATAAGGAGGTATAGTAAAATGGCAATGTTGAAAATCTGGGTGAAAATACTGAAATTTCATGAACTTACGAGAGTGCTGAGGAACTGCGCAACACATGCTCATAAAACAGTCATTTTTAGGAATTTTTCACCAAATTTTCAACATAGCCATTTTAAGACCTCTGCTCATGAACAGTGTCACTGTGATATTCTTAATGTGTCCCGTACATTGATTTCACACACCGACTGCGCCATTGTGTGCTACATGGGCAGAAACACGTTTTGGGCAAGATGTGAAGAATGACAGCTGTACTGCTCATAAGGAGGTGTGGTAAAATGGCAATGTTGAAAATCTGGAGTGAAAATATTGAAAATTTGTGAACTTACGAGCATGCGTATGAACTGCGCAATGCACGCTCGTAAAACAGTCATTTTTAGGAATTTTTTCACCAAATTTTCAACATAGCCATTTTAGGACCTCTGCTCATTAACAGTGTCACTGTGATTTTCTTAGTGTGTCCTGTACATTGATTTCGCACACTGACAGCGCCATTGTAGTTACATGGACGGAAACACATTTTGAGCAAGATGTGAAAAATGACAGCTGTACTGCTCATAAGGAGGTGTGGTAAAATGGCAATGTTGAAAATTTGGAGTGAAAATATTGAAAATTCATGAACTTACGAGCGTGCATAGGAACTGCACAATGCACGCTCGTAAAACAGCCATTTTTAGGAATTTTTCCACCAAATTTTCAACATAGGCTTTTTGAGAGCCCACCTTATGAACACTGGCAGTGTCGTTTTGTTAATTGGTGCCAAAAGGTGATTTTGCGCAGTGACTGCGAAATCACCCTTCGGGCCCGATTAACACCATGACAGTGAAAGAATTCATGAGGAGGGGTCCCAAAAACCCTATGTTGAAAATTTGGTGCAAAAATTCCAAAAAATGCCAGAGATATGCAACAAAGTTGAAAAACCCCTATCTATCCCATTATTCAGCTTACCGGCATTTCCTCAGTTCGCGGTTGGCTTTGAAGAGTGCAGACGTGTTCCTGGTCCACCGAAGATCATCGTTGAGTCCGAATGTAGAGTATGGGGTGTGGGGGATGTGGAGGCAGGGTGCACAGTGGGTGGAGGCACGGGTGGGGGCAGACAGCGTGGGACCGTCTTCCTGTTACAGTTTTTTTTTTTTTAAAGAGGAGGAGATGGCGGGGCGTTAGCCACGCTGGGGTAGGCTCCCAGCGTGTACGAGGACTGACTGTTGGGGGCCGTGAAGCCAGCGATTGGGCACCCCGTCGGTGATAGCAACTGCCGCCACACTGGGGTGGGCTCCCAGCGTGGCACCGTGTACGGGGGGAAGGGGACAGTGGAGCCGACGGGAGATTGGGCACCTCCGTCAGCTATACCATGAGTTGCCATGCTGGGGTGGGCACCCAGCGTGGCATGAGCAACTCTGTTTGGTGGGGGGAGAGCAGCACAGCCGATGAGGGATTGGACACCCCCGTCGGCTATACAGTGTGGGGGAGGGGGGGCCAGCACGCAGTATGCGTGCATGTGTGTGTGTAGGGGGAGCACGCATGAGCAATCGATAACTTATCGCTGCTCAATGAAGCATGAGCCCCCTTTCAACTGTACAGCACTGCATTTTGGACTGCTGTCATAGACAGCTGCAGCAGGGATTGGAGAACTGCGGCCGCGTCTGCAAACACACTGACTGAATTGGAAGAGGGCTGACACACATCCAGAAAACTCGGATGATGGCACTATGTTTCTTGCACATGCGTGCAAGCAAACATAAAAAGGAGCCAGTTTTATTTACAAAATACTTAATAAATGTCTCCTAACCCAATCTTTAACCTATTCAGCCAAAAGGAGATGGAAGAATGAACTTAATACGATTATCTCTGACTCGGACTGGGATGAGGCCTGGGACATTGCTCACAGAGGTACTGTTGACTCTGAAGGTAAGCTGATCCAGTTTAAAATTTTACATCACTTTTACCAGTCACCTCTTAAACTAGCAGAGATGGGCTTATGTTAACAGTTGTTGGAATTGTCAATCTCCTAATGCTGATTTATTACATATGCTATGGAGTTATCCTAAGATAACTCCACTTTGGAGGGAAGTTATTAAAGTATGTGGGAAATCTTTAAGTATCTCCTTAACTTCATCTCCATTAATTTTCATTCTTGGCATCATTCCTGAAGACTGCATTATTACTCATCAACAAAAGCACTGGCTATCAGTGACATCTATTTGCACTAAAAGGCTGATTTTAAAATATTGGAAAAATCCCAATCCCCCTACTTTGGTGGAATGGATTAATTTTATGGGATATACTGCCAACAATTTAAAGATTACTTATACCTTAAAAGACAAATTAGATACTTTCTTGAACATACGGGTCCCTTTTTTCACAAGACTAAAACAACACAAACTCTAATTATAGTGTTTTATAGGAAGATTTCTTGATGTACATTTACATGTACTGCTACGTTAGTTATTATCTTTTAATGTTCTTAAGACTTACTCTGATCTACAATAAGTTAGACCTATATTATTTAAAATCTAGATTAGTAAAGATATATGGGGTGGGATATTCAGACTGCGCCAAAAAGATGTGCAATAGCAGGAGCAGGCGCAAGTGCAGTGTGCCACTGTGCAGCACGCGTGATATTCAAACCACGGGCAGGCCAAGGTGTTAACTGCCACAGCTATATATAATGCCACATGCACCATGGCACAATCAGGGATGCACAGTGGAGCAGGGCCGATGTGCAGTAGCACAACCAGTGATTCGCAGAAACAGGGACAGATGCAGGGTGCACTACCCATGGAAGTCATGGGCGGAGAATCACGCAGCAGGCCAGACAGACCCACCCCTCCCAGGCACCCCATGAACTGCACAACCAGAGGTGAGCTGGATGGCCCACCAGCCTATTAACACCAGCACTGAATCAACAGCTGGGGCACGGTGCTCCAGCACACTCCCTGGCAAGCAGTGACTACAACACAAGGAGGACAGCCCCAGTGCCACTACACTCCACCAATGCAGAGCACACCCTGTACAGTGTTCCCCAGACACCCGCCCAGAAGCAGCGGCCAACAGTGCATGGCACCGAGCATGCCATCACCACCACCGTGACAATGCAACCCTGTGCACCATGGTGCCATGCATGGCAGCCCCACTGTGATCACCCGCAGCAGGTGACACCAGCCACTGACCCAACAACTGCATACACAAGCCCCTGCATGGCTCCCCGTGGCACAGCAGAGTGGATGACCTTGCATCAGTACCGAGGGACCCCACATGCAACAAGGCCTGCCCTGGATACCACCACTAGCAGGACAGCACCCTGCCCACCCACCCATGCACACACCCTGTCCCAGCACTGGCCCCAACAGACAGCACAGCCACCTACTGTGGTGCATGGAGGCATCGCCACACAGGATGTGACACAGGGCATGGACAAACCCCACCCTGTCCCAAGGGTACCCCAACACAGGGCCACAAAAGCGGGCAACAGATGCTGCTGGTGTGTCCACTGATGCCATATACCCACAGCCTGCACCCCACCATGGCACTGGTGAACTAGCCATCTGGCGCATGCACCATGAAGCCATCCACCACCAGCATGCAGCCGAGCACAAGTGACAGACAGTAGAACACAGACACCGCAACAGACACCAGTGACAGCATGGAGGGGACAACAACAGCATAGCCCTCAGTGTCACCCGAGGCAGACATGCAACAAACTGGTGACAGGACGCAAGCCGCCATGGTGCCATGCCCAGAGGATGGCTGGCATGGACAGCCACCAATGACATGCCAGCAGACCATGTGTACCACAGACATGCAAGGGGCTCAGCTGCATGGGCCATGGACAGACTGATGGGGCATCAGGGACACAGAGCATGCAGCAAGGACCACTGCAAACAGGCATCCAGTGCACAGGGAACAACACACATACCACAGACAGGGACCGTGGCCCCCACCAACACCAGTAGTGGGGCCCTGCCGGACACACACACGCCCAGGCCTGCACCACCCCCGATACCATGCACACCACTGCAGCAAAGCACCATACGCCCGCTGCAAATCAGAGACCACTACAGTTGTCATATTAAACAGGATTATAATTCAAAGGGAAACTGTACAAACAACAAAACCAACCGAACTATGTACAAAGTGGGGGGGTGAAAGGGCCACAATCCAGGTGGGGGTGGGCATGGGGCAAGGGGGTACAACAAGGAGTGGGACAAAGGGTGTGAGAGACAGTCCAGGGGAATGCACATCACGTGCGCTGCAGAGCCCTAC
The DNA here is from genome assembly GCA_016271365.2 of Neoceratodus forsteri. Lineage (NCBI taxonomy): Eukaryota > Metazoa > Chordata > Ceratodontiformes > Ceratodontidae > Neoceratodus > Neoceratodus forsteri. The sequence goes on from CM028132.1 coordinate 1,407,517,955, forward strand.
TGGTGGCCCTTCTCTTCACTCCGGTCCCTGTGGCGCCGCCTGTGCCTCCGCCAGTCACCACGCTCCATTCCCTGGAGCAGCTCCAGAGTAGTCCAGGTCACATGTAGGAGCTCTTGTATGTGTCGCTCCAGGGTAGTCCAGCGTTGTCCACCTAGGACAAGGAAGCAGAGTCAGTACGTGTGAATGGCCAGACCCCTGCAGCCCACCCAATGCGCATGGCATACAGCCATGGGCCACACCCCTGTGATGGCATGTGACCACCCACAGTGGCCAAGCCCACAGGACCCACCACCCCAGGCACCCATAGCCATGCGGAGCGCTGCACACACCCACCGTCCATGTTCTGCACAGCAGCAACGTGGCCGTACAGTGACATGGCTATGCAGTGTGATGGCAGTGGCACAGCCATAGACCCAGTGCATGCACAGCCCACCTATGATACCCACCCACACATGAAGTGCCACAGGACAGTGCATGGCAGTGGGGCCAAGGGTGGGTGGCCATGCCCCGCCACCACCCTTGCAACCCACCATGCACAGATGTAAGGGGAAACATGGCACTCACCTGCATCCTGGTCAGCAGGGCACTGCTGACCCATGGCACCACCACCGTGTCCCAGCTGCAAGGCCACAGCCACCTGCTCCAGTTTGCTGTCCCCATCCATGGGCCAAACAGGCCCTACAGCGATCCTCCAGACCTAGGGTGCAAACATGGAGAGGGAAACATCAGTACAGGTCAGTAACATAGCACCCCCCTCGCTGTGTGCGTGCCCGCACAGCCCAGCCATGACGCACCCCCACCACCACCACCCCCACAGGTCGGCCCCACCCTCCTGTGGTGTGGCCTGATGCCCACCATGATACCTGGACAGACAGACACTACCAGTGATGGGATGGAGTACCTACCTGGCCATGGCATGGCACCCCGCTGGATGCGTGCCTGCAGTCTCCCCAGGCAGTCAGGGTCCCGCCGCTGGAGGTCGCCATAGCAGTGGCAACACTGCTCCACTGTTCTGCTGCTCCCTGTTGCCTCCTCCAGGCCCTCTGCAACCTCCTGCCACACCGCAGTCTGTGGCCTCTGGAGGGGTACCTGCCCAAAGAGGGCACCAGCATGTGGCTCCACCAAGGCCACCAGGTTAGCCAGTTCGATGGCACTCCAGACCGGCGCTCTGGTCCGAGGCATGGTGCTGTCTAAAATGGCATCAAAATGGCGCTATATAGCGCACATGCCCCATGTGCGGAGACAGCATGGTACTGCGCTGTCAGTCGCTATCGTGCTGTCACCAGACTGCACAATAGGGGTGCAGCCATACGTACGCATGGCGCCTATGGGGCAATGGTGGACCGCAGGGTCAAGGGTCTGTCCACGCACAGAGCGCCACAGCACTATTAGGATGCCCTGCATGTAGCATGGTAGGGTGCATGTGTGTGATGCCCTGCAGTGGCCTACCATGCTGTGGCACCATGGAACCCATGGCACACCATGGCACGAGCGCCCCATGGGCACACAGTGCACTAGCACCACAGACACAGTGGTGGCCGTGCTCTGCACTGCCTCCTGTGCACAGCACATCAGCAGCACCGCATGCATCGGCGTCAGCACCCTGGCCATGCACGGTGCGGTGCTGATTGCGCACGTCACAGTGGTGTGCCATAGCCTGAGCACGCTCAACAACGTTGCGCAAGGCGCAACAGCACGATATTCAGCCAGGTTATGCAAATCAGCTTATTAGCCATTCCAAGGTGCATCCACTGCATTAGCATTCACTTACAGTTGCGCCTGCCCTCATTTGCATGCGTTGCACTATATATATGCGACCTGTGGCTGCAGAGGCCATGGGTTGGTATTGCAGTCCTTTGTGGTAGGTTGAATGCTGTTAGGATGTGGGGACAGTGGTTTGGGAGGGCTGTATGGGACTGCACAGTCCAAGGTAAAACCTGTCTTTCCCTCAGGCGTGAGCATGACTGAGCATGATGAGGAGCAGGGAAGGGGGAGAAGGAGGAGGCCCAACTTCACCAGGGCTGAATTTGATGCCCTGTTCGAGGCATATCTGGACAGGGAACTGCTGCTTAGTGGAAAGTGAGGAATGCCACAGGCCCGTGCTGCAGCGTGGGGTGAGGTGGCGATGCCGTAAAACCAGCAGGGCAGCCACCAGCGGTCCATGCAGGAGTGCAAAGAGAAGGTAGGCATGGACAGGAGGAGGATCAAGGACAAGGTGGCTGCCATCAGGATGGCACGTGCTGCCACCGGTGGGGGCCAGCCGGATGTACCCCGCCTGACACCACAGGAGGAGCGGGTGGCCAGCAGCATGCAGCGTAGTGCCGTTGAGGGCATTCCTGGTGGTGGCTTCCAGATGGGTAGCAGCCCATCACTGCATGGTGGGTCCGGTGCTGTCATTGTGTGGGTGGTGGAGGGCATCCCACAGGGCCAGGCGGAGCCACTAATGCTACTGTGCTCCTTTACAGCTCCTGAGCATCTACATGGGGCAGCGGTGGTGGGTGTTTCCACTGAGGGGGAGGCACTGGACACGAAGGATCACCCATCCACCTCCACAAGTGTCCGAGGGACCTGCCAAGTGCATACCTGCACGTCTGTCTGGACTGATGTGGGTGGTGCGGGTGCGGACATGGCCCTGCCTGTGTCCCAGCGTGACATCGCCCCCAGTGTCCAGTGTGCTGGGAAACAGATTGGGGCTGGATCCAGCACAGATGATGAAGGGCCGCACGTCCCGGACAGTGATACATGTGGGACACAGGATGGTCCCACAGCAGGCAACCGCATGGGCGATACCACAGGTGATGCTGCCGTGGCTGCCTGCGTAACAACCCAGTCCCAGCCTGCGTCTGCATGCCCCAGTGGGGCAGCACTGGTGTGCATCCAGAGCGGTGGGGCTGTTGCAGCTGCTATGGCAGCACCGGTATCCCCTGGCGATCGGCAGCTGGAGGGGCAGCACCAGCAGTTGGCCAATGACAACGGGGGGACAATGTCGGGGGGCAGTGGCAGTGCACCACGTGTGGACATGCCCTGGAATGGCACTGGTGTGCAGTGCCCATCATCAAGGGGTGCTGGCCAGCAGGGCCAGGAACACCACGGGGGACAGCATGCTGGACCAGCAGACGACCCCTTGGACAACCACAGCTGTCTTCTCCAGGCCTCAGTTGATCAGCAGATGTGGCTCGTGATGGCGGTGGATGCACTCAGTGCGGTTCTGCACCAGGCAGACTAGAGGCACAGCAGGGACTACGGCTTGCTCCTGGCAGAGTTGGCCCAGCAGCGGGCGGATGTGACTGCTGCCATTGACAGGCAGACCACTGCAATGGTGACTGTCATGGCTACACTGGCCACCCAGTTTGGTGCCTAGCTGCCGCAGACACCACACAGTGTTATGTCCACCCCCCGGTCCCGATGTCGTATGACACCTGCTATGTCGACACCGGTTTGGCTGTAGGGCATACCGAGCATGCCTGGTGTGGGCATGTCTGTGGGCTGCAGACCCTGCATGGACACGGTCACGCTCATGCTGCATCACCCCTGGGGCCCATCGGTGCCACCCCATGAGGCCACTGGTTAGCCTGGCATGGCTGGCAGGTCTCGGTGGGGCTGCCCATGCATCCGTGGTGGCTGTGGTACTGTGCTGCATGACTGACCTGTCTCCTACCATGGCCACTGTCTGCCACTGCCCTATCTGCACTGTGATGTGCATTGTGCAATGCATGGGTAGGGTTCCCAGCCCTGCACACACACGGTCCCTGTGCACACCATCCTGGCTGCTGGCCACTGTGGCATGTGCATGATGATGCCTGCATAGCGCTGTCTGCCACTGTGCACTGGTGCCCAGTGTCTGAGGCACGCACAGTGCCAGCCACTGGGCATGGTCATGTGTGGTCCTGCGTGGGTGTGGGGGTGCCTTTTGGGGTGGGCGTGCCGTTTGCCCTTTGGGCATGTGTTGTGGTGTGTGTGCATGTGTGTGCACGCGTAGTGTTTAGCTCTGCCCATCCCTGCCACCGTGTGTGGTCCCCCACTCAGTCCCATTCCCTTACTGCCGTCTGCCCCTGGTGTCCAGCTCTGTCTGTCTGTAGGCTGTGCCCTTGATCTTGGTGGTTGCACATGGCCCCGTGACCTACCTGTGTTGTCCGAAGTGCTCCTCTGCGATGGTGTCCCGGTGCTGCTTTGCCATCCGGACAAGCCGGGGGTCTCATCGCCCAGTGGTGGCTGCCCCACACCAGCTGGACTGGCGTCCTCATCATCCCCACAGCTGTCCCCATCTTCGACCTCTACGGCTATCCCACAGTCGGTGGCCATGTTGTGCAGGATACATCAGGCCAGGAATAGCCCGCAGGTCTTTGAGGAGCTGTACTGTAGGGCACCGCCTGATGTGTGCAGTCACCTGAACCATGCCTTCAGCAGCCTGAAGACCCACTCGATGACATTCCGTGTTGTGGTGTGTGCCTCATTGTACCGTAGCTGTGATGGGGTCATGGGGCACCGTTATGGTGTGAGCAGCCAGGGCCATAGCGGGTAACCACTGTCACCTGTGTGTAGAGGGGAGATATTAGCATGGTGGTCTGCATCACTATGCCATGGGCCATCACGGCCGGTACCCATGGCACCTCTGACAATGCACCCCCCCATGTCTGCTCACGTCATCCTGCGTGATATGCATACTCACCTACTAGATGGCCGGTTGGGATGCCCCCACTCTCAAACCTGTGGCACAGTGCAGACTGGTACCAGATGAAGGCATCATGTGCTCCCCCAGGGTGCATGGCACAGACATTGATTATGCACCCCCTGGCATCGCACACCACCTGGCAGTTTATGCTCGGGTAGTCCTTGCAGTTGATGTATGCTACACCCTCCGGGCCAGGTGGCATGCGGATGCCTACATGGGTGCAGTCAGTGGCCCCGAGCACGCCAGGCAACCGTGCTACCCTGTGGAACTCCTGTATGTGTGCTGTGTGCTCTGCCTGTGTGCTGTGGAAACAGATGTACTCTGCAGCATGTGGCAGCAGTGCGCTGAGGAATTGTGTGAGTAGGCGTGACGTGGCCAGCTGAGTTATGCCTGTCGTGTCCACTGTTAGTCTCTGGAAGGTGCCCATGGTGAGCAGGCACATGACGGCTGTGACCTTTGTCTCCACTGACAGCGCATGGCTCCGTCGTGTGGGTGCCTGCAACTCTTCACTGCACAGCTCACACAGCTGCCTCAGAATCATCTGGTTCAGGTGGTACCAGCCCACAATCTCAGTGTCAGAGTACTGTTCGGAGCTGGTGCGGGCTCGGTACTGCCTGTTCTGGGCGTACCGCTGACGGACCCTTCCATGGCCGTGCCTCCCTGCTGCCTGCCTTCTCACACCCCTCATTACCACCTCCATCTGGAAGGTGGCACTGGCCATGTCCCTGGCTGGTGTCCCCCCCCGGGTGGCTGTTCTCCTGTTCCCCCCACTGTCTGTTGCCGGTGCTTCCCCTGCACCAGGTTCACCTCTGGCTGTTTGCCTGTGGCTGTCCTGCCTCTTGCCACTGCCCTCCATCCACTGTGGCACTCTCAGGCCCTTTTGTGCACACTGGCATGGGCACACCCACTCCTACCCTCACTCAGGCACACTTCTAGTGGGTCCTGTCCTACACCTGGCCACTCCTGCACCCTGCTTCCTGTCTTGCCTCCTGGCACTCTGTCTCCACGCCCCACCTATGGCTTCCCAGCCGATTCTTCCTCCCTCTTGCTCCCTTTTTTTTGGCTCATTTCTGCTGTCGCGCACCTTCGCTTCTCCTTCTTCATACGTTGCATGCTGTTGAATATCGCACTGTGCATGTTATTCATGGTTCCGCCCCCTGCAGTTGCATATGCATTCATTACTATTGTGCTCTGGCGCATTGCTTGTTGCGCTGTGCAGCCGGCTCCTGCTGAATATCGCACAATGGTGCATTTCCGCACTTGCGCTGGAACATCCCTGCTGCACATGGTGCATCCGCTCTGAATATCCCACCCATGGTGTTCATATATTATAATATGATATTTAGTGATATATATTCAATTGTAATTATTGACAATAATTCTTTGACAAAAGAAAAACTGCTTTCAAAATGTTTTCACAATGTTTGTATTCCTATTAAGAATAATAAAAATTCTATTATGGAAAAAAAAAAGATTAACAGGCTTAAGTAACTGCACTCGCTGTTAAGTTGACCGACACATGGTTTAGACGTCTCTAGGCATGTTGTGGCGATGACGTGTTCACAGTGCCGAAACAGGCATCAGTGCACATGTGCAGAGTTAAGATGGCATGGGCATTCAAATCTTGGTCAGGATCACTACTGTTTACAGAGAAAACAGCCATTTAATGGGTGACAATAACAAGAGTAGCCAGACAAAATTCATCAGAAGAGACCACAATGTATCAGTATCTGTATTTGTCTTAACACTGGATGTTTTATTTCTATTGATAGGAGACTTCTCCTTTAAGTAATTAAAAGTTGAATATTTGATGATAAAATGGAGCATTATACTGTTTCAAAAGAAACACAGAAGACAATACACTAGGTGGCATATGTTAACCATATTTCACACATGCATGCATTTCTTATTATACAAAAATGTAAACATCTAGGTTTGTGTTCTGTTTATATGGGCCAATTGTTAAATCTGTTTTATGAGGGCATGCAAGCCTTTATATGGCTTGGCGTGTACTAGCCCAGATCTACTGCCTCACACAGATTTATATATGTATTTATCATGTACAGTATTTTATAAAACACCGAGTATCAGACTGTTGTACAAAAAATGCAAAAATATTTATTTCAAAGGTTTTAAAGAATCTGCACTATCCAATAAAAAAACATAAGAATTAAAGCAGCAGAAGTGTTAAGAACAATAGATACATTCGATCAGGGAACATTTCAAATATGTCATTGATTTAGAAATATTTTAACAGACATGTCTTTAGTGCTTAGCTGAAAACTGCCATATTTAGAGACTGATGAGGATATACAGGGATAAAATTCCAGAGGCTGGACCTTTATGAGAAAAAGATCGGTGTGCTAGCAAGCTAATTTGGCTGAAGGAACAACCAAAAGGCTAGCATCACTGGAATGCAGACTAAGAGATGGATCATTTTGGTCATCAGTCTAATGTAGGAAGGCTGACCAGAATGGAGTACAGAAAACACCACAATTTTAAAATGGGATCAGCAATCCAAAACTGTGCAGTTTTGAAATGGGAGTCATGAGCCGGCCTATCAGTGACTGCCGTGATGCTGGCAATCCAAGTTCGGGAATGAGCCAGGGTCATGAGAGGCTGACTGGGGGGATGAGGACACTCTTCTCCTCACAGTTGGAGGGGGGATGCATCCCACAGCACTACTACCACCTGTAGATGTGTAGGTAGCTGAGAGTGTGGGACACAAGGAGGGAGGGATGCCACACTGCATATGGCCTGAGCATTCTAATGCACATTCATGTCAGGGATTGTATCCCAAATGCTGGTGTCCCTGTGGGGTCTGGGGTTACAAGGCTCAAAAAGAAATGGGAGGAAACTAATAATGGAAAAATTCCCCCCTCTGCCCATAGCTCTGCAAAGCTACAGAGTGACCTAACCAGACTTGAGGAGTGGTCAGCAAGGTGGCAATTGGATTTTAATGCAAAGACATGCAAAGTTATGCACTTCAGGGTGAGGAACCAGAAGAGGGAATGTTGGTTGGGTGAGGTGCAGTTGGGTGTCACTGAGGAGAACGATCTGGGGGTCATAGTAACAGGAAGCATGAACAACTCTGCTCAATGCAAGAGGGCTACAGCTAGGGCCAATAGGATGCCAGGGTAAACTGCATGGGGATTCTCTTCCAGGCACAAAGAGGTAATCCTGCCCCTGTACAGGTCCTTGCTCAGGCCGCAGTTGGAGTACTACTTGTAATATTGGTGTCCGTACCTGAGGAAGGATATCGTACTGCTTGGGGCAGTGCAGTGTAGGGCAACAAAAATGATACAGGGGATGGAAGGCAGAACCTACGAAGAAAGACTAAGTCACTTGAGTTTGTTCACCCTGGAGGAGAGAAGGGATGGGGGACATGATTGAAACTTTCAAATACTTGAGGGGGATCAACAAATCTGGCACAGAGGGGTTGTTTAAGCTGAGGAAGGGAAGGAACATGAGGAGACACAGGCTAAGATTGGAGGGAAGCAGGTTCAGGAGGGACATGAGAAGGTATTATTTCACTGAGAGGGTGGTGTTGAAATGGAATGCTCTGCCAGAGGAGGAGGTGGCATGTAGGATGGTGGGGAGTTTCAAAGGGGCATGGGGCAGGGCAAGAGGGGGGCTGGGTAATGACACTGAGCAGTTCCAGGAGGTGAATGGGTTTGGGGTGTTGGGCAGCTGCAATATAAGGGTGCTAGCTGCACACATGAGCAGACTTGATAGACCATGAGGCCTATTTATGCTGGAAAGTTTTGTATGTTAGTAAGTCTAGTATATCCAGACCAACAGGCTGGAACATCTGCCATGCCAAAGAGGAGGGGAGGGAACACGAAAAGAAAATATAAAGAAAAAAATGGGAGCAATGTAATCAAGGGGAGAGATGCCAGAAATTACACGAGCTGCAGCATTCTGAATGTGCTGAACCAAGACAGTTATTGAGTGTTCGAAGGTGATCAAGGCAAGAAGTATCAGAAGTTACCCACACTTCAGTTTTCTGTAGGTGCAGTAGTGAGGCAATTATTGATCCTTGAAGATGATCAAGGTGAGAAGCGCCAGAAATTAACCCCACTGCTGTATTCTGAATATGTTGAAGAGAGGCAGTTGTAGAGGCTGGAAGGCAATCAAGGCAAAACGCAGAAGTTACCCACACTGCAGCATTCTGAATGTGCTGAAGTGAGACAACTGCTGAGGCTGGTATATTCAGTGAGGTAGCAGCCAGCACTATCCAACTGAATATCAGCCCAGTCTGGCATAGCACTAAGTCAAACTGCATTAGCCCAACATTGATCTGGGCTGGATCCAGCCAACAGGGAGTTGCGCTCCAGGACTTGATAATGCTGGAGCCATGTCGCTATGTTTAGCCATACCATGCAAATGAGTCCATTGGGTATGCAAGGTGTTAAGGGGCCATTTGCATGCCCATTATGGGCTCATTTGCATGCTGAATGGTGGCCCTTGGGCATCTGCCACATTATCCCTGGTGTTTAGCGGAATCCCCCACCCCTTGACTAACCACCCTACTCCCTGATGTCTAGTGGTACCCACCACCCCGATCACATAGTCCATATACAGAACATCTCTCTCTAGTGCTAGTGGCACCCCCACCCCACGATCACCTGGTCCATATATAGAACACCTCTCCCAGGTGTCTATTGGTACTTACTCACTGATCACCTGTCCCATATTACAGAACACTACTCCCTGGTGTCTAGTGGCACCTCCCACCCCCCAGTCACCCAGTCTATATATAGATCACCTCTCCCTTACATGTAACGGCACCCCCCAATCACCTGTCCCGCATAATGTAACATCTCTCCCTGGTGCCTAGTGGCACCCTCCACACCCCAGTCACCCAGTCCATATACAGAACACCTTTCCCTCATGTCTAGTGGCACCCCCACCCCCAATCTCCCAGTTTGTAAATAGAACATCTTTCCCTTATGTCTAGAGGCTCCCCCAATCACCTGTCTCATATACTGTAACACCTCTCCTTGGTGTCTTGTGGCACCCCATCCCTGATCACCCATCCCAGGAATGCAACATATCTCCCAGGTGTCCAGTGGTACCCTCACCACCAATATGCCTGGCCCAGGTTCCCTAGACTATCACTGGTGTTCAGTGGTACCCCAGCCCCCACCCATCAACTTTCCATTGACTAACGGACCTGCAAACATTGACAGTTCAGTGGTCCCCCCACCCCACCTGCTCCCATTCACATACCCCATACCAGGGACACCAGGGGTGTTCCAGGAATCCTGATATGGTGACCGGCACAGCCCTCTAATCACCACCTCGGCTGGCCACTGTATGAGCTGACAGTGTGTGAGCATACAGTCCCAGGTGATCAAGGGTTGGTGGTGCCACTAGACACTAGGTTCTGCATCCTCTCTGGAATGCCAGTGATTGGGAGCAGGTGGCTGCAATACAGCTGTCTCACCATCGCTTGGGTGGGGGCATGGGCATGGGGCCCAGCTAAGTTGAGGTTTTTGGATGCAGTAAATAGTGCTGCTCTGGGTGCCATTTATCACCATCACAAACCTTTGAATGTGCTGCTGCACCCAGAGGGACCACTTATTTGCATGGGCACAGCATTACAGTAATGCTCGGGTGCTAATGGGTTTAGTGCATGCAGTAGGGGCCTCTGAATATAGTCCACACCACAAAAAAACTGGTGCTAACTCCAATAGCATGGAAGCAAACTCCTTAGCGCTGGTGCTAACTTTTGACTGTCTGGCCATGGATGTCAAATATTTATGAATATGCATAATGTTACCAAATAAAATTGACAGCTTTAGGTAGTTGTAGAAATTTGGGTAGAGGATGAAAGACGAAAGTCAGAATATATACTGAGCTTTTCAACAAAATCTTTGGGGAAAAGGGGACAAGCAAAAATCTGATAACTTGGACTATAACATTTTGTCTTGTAAGATTCAGATAAGGCTACAGATGAAAGAACAATTAAAATCTCTGCTTTATTTGCATTGCTTTTCAGTGAATTTTGACAGAAACAGTATACACTATGGATTATATCAGGAAAAGAAAAGCTGAGTATCAACAGTGAAGTGATGAAAAGAAAAAGAGTTGCATTTTATAGGCTTACTTAAAGCAGCAGTGCAATGACTTTGGGGACAAAAACTATCAATGTTTCATTATACAGGACTGCAGGCATCCTTCAGTTTTATTTGATGAAAAATGTCTAGTTCTGCCAAAATTGGAGTATTATAAAAAGTTTTATTTTAGTTTTTGTCAAGAAAAAGATGGTCACGCTTATTTACAAATGCGTTGTAGACTTGGTAAGGGTTAGGGTCTAGCAAAAACCTCATTATGCACAGCATAGGTGGTACCTACAAAAGTAGAACTGACAAGTATGCTAATATTTTTAAGAACTGTTGCTGAAGCTAGCTTTCTGGAGAACATTGTTCATTGCACTGCTGCTTTAGTGACAAAGTTAAGGAAGAGCCAGCGACCAGTAACAGAACCCTAAGGAGTGCCGCAGTACAGTTTGTGGGTAAAATGGGGACGGCCTCAAAAGGAAACTGCTAATAATGTTTAGAAATGTAAGAATGAAATTAAGATGAAACTAAACTGGCAAGATCACAATTAGTGGAGAACCTGTCACAAAATTCCAAAAGGCTCAGTGTCAAATGTGGAAGTACAATCCAGCAAGACTACTGAAGTATAGTGTAAAACCTTAACTTCTTGCAAGACAAACACCATCCTAGAGTTTCAATAGTGACATTTCAGTTAAGTGGAATGTCTTGAAATCCAAATGAAGGGGTTCAAGTAGAAACATGGGGCCAGATTTTCAAAAGATTGAGATTGTCATAAACCCTGGGTGTGCCAAAGATACAAGCACGTGAGTGCGCGGAGTCCCAGTTTCACATTTCAACCAAGAAATGCTTGGAATTGGCCCTCATTTTCATAAACCTTGTGGATTATGGGCATAAGGAAACATAAGACCATTCAAAACAGCTTGTTTCAGACATGCCGTCAAAACTGGCTATCATTCTTACAGTGCCATTCTATGTTTCGGGGTCTGGGTTGTGGTGATTAGAGCAGACTACGACTTTCACGGGCAGGGAAAAATGTTTTTCTTGGGTGGAAAGAATTTGAGAACTGTGGTTTCTTTTGTACATTTGAGTGGTTGTCCAGTAGTCCAGATCATGTAACAATTAAGCAGGTACTAATGCTGTGGTGTAAAAAGCAAAATCCTGCACTCACCACCCAAGGTAGAAAAGACTGCCTACGAGATCCATTGAGAAAGGAATTTAGTTCTCTGAAACATGTCTGGAACTGGCACTTTGCACTTTTTGAAAATAAAATGAAGCACCTTTAAAAGCTTTTAAGCAGTCTTTTCTTCCTTGGGTGGTGAGTGCAGGATTTTGATTTTTACATTGCTGTTTCTATTATCCTAGCACCCCAGCCATGTGCAATCTCTTTTGCCTTCCTGTATACTAATGCTGTAGTCCGTGACTGTGTGGGACATTACTGAGCATATGTCATTGTCTACACTGTTTGCTAGTTTGCAGTCACTGCTGAAAGATCTTAAATACTGGCTGCATTTTATTTTTAACCTGATGCCTTGCAAGGGGAATGTTTATTTGCAACAAGGTATCTTCTGATGGGAAGGGGTAACAATGGGGAGCATGTTCAACTAGGATATACACTATGGTATTTGCTCCAAGCCAAAACCCTGCACATTCACTGAAACACTACCTGGCTGCTCTATATAGTGACGTTACAGCTCAGCCTCTGGTCTGTAGCAACACCAGGCTCCTGCTGAAGTGCTGCTACAGCATGCCAGGTTTTAGTAGCTCAGATTGAAAAAGCAAGCTGCAGAATATATATGAAATATATGACAAGCATCAATGCAACAAGGGGAGATTTATGTATAATCAATTTAACAAACATGTTGGAGTTTGCACTAGGACTGTGGTGCTACTAGACTTGAAACGTAAACATTTTTAGCAAAAAAAAGTCGATCACTCACCAACCTCAAAGGCTCAAAGCCTTTGACAAAGGACACAGTTTCATCTGCAATGCATCAGGTGGATTATGTCTCTTTTTATGCCTTAATAAAGTATATGTATATATTTTGAGACCTATGCCCTTGTATTTTTGAGGTTGGTGAGTGCTCAACTTTTTTTGTTAAAAAGTGAATTCATGAATCCATATCATAAGGGCTGAGGAAGGCGCTCTTAGAACATGGAAGTAATCTTGGACACAGTTACTGGCACAGGCTCCACACAATACTGCTGACTCCAGATGACTCCACACACTATGATGCCGCATTCTGATGCTGCAGGTCAGATCCCTGCTGCACACTGCCAAACACAAGCCTTTTATCCAGCTGGCCCTGAGCCCAGCAGTTAGTGTTTCTGTTCACACTCAGTTTGCACAATGTCCTGCTATCCTTTTTTGTTTACCCCATCAAGGTATTTGTGCTGTATGTGTCAATCACATGTGGTCTCTTCCTCCTTACCTCCATCGTGTATATGTTCAGGCCTTTCAGTCTCTCCTTGTAAGTCCTTTCCTGCTATCCCTGGATCATCTTGGCTACCCTCCTCTGCACAGCTTCTACTCTGTCCCTGTCTTTCCTGAAATTAGGTCTCCAAAACTGCACACACCACTCCAGATGGGGATGAACTGATGACCTATACTGTGGTAGCAGCCCCTTCCTTCTCTAGGCATCCCAGTATCATATTTGCCTTCCCACTGCTCTGTTGTCTTTAGATTACCTGAAATGATGTCCACCAAGTGGCTCTCCTCTGTTACGTTTTCTACTTATTTTGTACCTCCCCCTTTTGTACTTGGTTTTTGGTTTTCTTTTCCCAGTGTGCATTACTTTACACTTCTTGTAGTTAAAGTTTAACTTCCATACTTTTGACAACCTCTACAATCTACCAAGATTCACTTCAATATTTCTTTTTTCCCCATCACTTGTTTATGTGCCTCAGCCAAGGCAGGCTTGGCTCCTGTCTGGCTTGCCCACTAACCCCACCATCCACCAGCTCCCCATGCTTACCTAGACTGGTTCAGTACTCCCACAGATTGCCCCCATGGCAGAGTCAAGAGGAGAGGACCATCCTTCCCAAAGACATAATCCAGTGTGGCCAGCAGGTACCTTGGTGGTGGGGCAGGTAAGGGCTTGGTGCAGAGCGTCACTGATGTGCCTAGTCATAATTTCTCCACCCTTTCTCCCTGCCCTAACTGTGGTGACTTGGGCTGCATATATGCATGAGGCACACATTTGACCTAGAACCATGGCTCTCCTCACCTGACTTATGTCTGTTGCTGTGTGTCAGCGCATCATCAGGCCTCCACTTGTTGGCAGCCAGAAGCCTAGACAGCTAGCCTCTGCTGCTCAGGACAGGAGAGCTGCCTGACAGCTGCTCGATCCACTCCCAGCCCCCTCTGCCAACCTCCAGCATCCTGAGCTTGTCCTGAACTTGCCTCACTAGTGTAGTTAAAGGTATGGTGTGCAGTATCTCAGCCCTTTCAATCAATCAATCAATCAATCAAAGTCTTTATGCCCTTTGTGCCATTGGGCCAGCTCTTTCATATTTCTGATGCCTCTCCTTGCTATCCACCCAACCAGAGAGCTTAGTATCCTACAGGAAGAAACACAAGGAACAGTGGGGAAAATGAAGGAGTGCATAATTAAGGCAACCAGTCTCTGCATGAAGAAAGTGAGCAGCAGGAAAAGGAAAACAACAACCGTTATTGTACTCTAGGGAGGTGCCATGGTGGTGAAAGAAAAAAGGGTGGCATTCAGCAGGTATAAGGAAACACTTAGGGAGAACAACAGGGAGAGGTTCCAAATAAAACAGAGGGAAGTAAGTAAGGCAATGAGGGGGTGCAAAGGTGAAGACAAAGGAAAGGCTAGCCAAAGGGGTGGCAACTGGGGATGAGACTTTCTTCAGGTACATACTGCAAGTGAGAAGAGGAGAGCAAGAGGTGGGATAATGAGGATAAAGAGGGTGGTAAAGAGAGACTGTTCAGAAGAGGACTAAGAAAAAAGCAGACATCCTGAACAGATACTACTTTTCAGTGTTCACAGTGGAGGAAGGGGGGACCACCAGGGGGCAGCAGCAACAAAGGGGGGGGGGTGGACTCAAGTCTATTTTCAAACGAAAGAGTCCTGAAGGGAGTTGCAGCTCTGAAAGTGAACAAGCCTATGGGACCAGACAATATACACTCAAGGGTACTGAAAGAACTCAGAGAGGTGCTGGATGCCCTGCTGATGGCCTTATTCAACAGCTCACTGGAATCAGGCGTGTTCCAGAGAACATGTGATCCTTCCATGTAAGAGCGGCAGCAAGGAAGAGGCTAGCAACTATAGGCCAGTGAGCCTCACCTCAGTGATGGGGAAATTAATGGAAACACTGATAAAAAATAGGTTGGTTGAGTATCTTGAATCCAGTGGGCTGCAAGACCAAAGGCAGCATGGCTTCATGTTGGAATGCCAGACAAACCTGATTGATTTCTTTGAAAGGGTGACCAGGGAGCTAGATGAAGAGGGGTAGTGGACATAGCATATTTTGACACTGTGCACGCAGGAGATAGATTATGAAATTGAGCAGCTGAGGGTGTGATCCAGAGTGGTGAACTGGTTTAGAAACTGGCTAACTGATAGGAGATAGAGGTAGTGGTTTCAGCACTCACCTAATGATGGAAAATGACCAGCAGGGTGCCGCAGGGCTGTCAGGTGAATTCCACACTTTGTGGGCAAATATCACACTTCACAAAGTGCAAACGTCATACATTTGCATTTCACAAAGTTCACAGAGCAAATGCTGGCAACTTTGTGCATCTCTTGTTTGTTTGTTCTTTGGTTTTTCAGGGAGCACTGGGGCGCTTAAGTGACGTATTCAGAGTCACACAGTGTGCAAGTGTAGGTTGTGGGAATCAAACCCAGGTCTGCTGGATGTATCAAGCTCATTGACAGCTCATAACTCTAACCTCTAAGCTATACTGCCAGCCCCTCTCTGTAGTTGGATATTAGGGTATTTGGCACAGTTCCAGACCAACAATCTGTGGGAGTGGTTCAGAATGGAATTAGGCAGACATGATAGAGCATGGGCTTGTGTACTTCCACATTTGTCTGTCTCTTGCTTCTTCATGTTCTGATCTACTAGAACTGCCATGAGTGGTAAATTTGTGCCTCTGAAAATGAGAACTCAGCTGGGCCAGAGATTATATTCTTATACTTTCCAGAGACTGGAGTAACCTTCCGCAAACATTGTTGGGTGGATGGTCTTTCCACTCTTTGAATGTCTCATTAAGGTACTATTTAATGAGCACATTACTCCATAACTGTTTCAAATTATGGTATTTTCTAATTAATGTGTACCTCTTATTATAATGTACTGTGTACAACTTTGTTCTATGTTTTTATCAGAAAGTGGTTGTCTATGCAAACAGACACTTGTCCCTATACCTACTATATCTGCAAAGTGAGAAAATGAAATCAAATGTTCCTCACAACACATTTATTATTTATTAATTATTTATTGTTTCTAATTGATTTATGCTGCTTTTATTATAGTAAGGTGCTCTGATCCTTTGTGATAGGACACCAAATAAATAAAACTGCCTTGCCTTGTCCTGACCTGCCATTAACCCAGGATACTGTTTTGCAAAATTCTGTCTCAGAAAAATGAAAACCAAAACAGACTGAGTGTACACTACAGATGATCTTTAACTCTGCTACATGTCTTTTTTCACAGCTGGTAAAACATTTTGATTTGAGGCCTGATCCAGCAGTCATGGAAATCCCACCCAAGACCCGCATCCTCATGGTCCCCTTCCCAGCCACCCCATGAACCTTCAGTTTGCAGACTGAAAGCCACGAGGAGGAGAATGGAATCCTTCTACTTCCATTCTGTCTTTTAGAAGTTAGCAGGACTTAACATTCAAATGATCACCTGATTTGGTGGAGGCTGAGGAATAATGCATTCTTTTGGTAAATTATGCATTCTGGATAAAACCACAGAAAATAGGTTCATTTGATTCTTTGCTTGCTTATTTTGAGAGGAGAAGAGGGCTAGGAAACACTCCTATTTTAAGCCTTGTCTCTGAGGAAATAATACAGGAAGTACTCATTGATACTGAACCAGGTTAAGCTGCTGGTGGTTTTTGTGAATAGGGGACATTTGGCCCAGACACTGAGGAAATTCTTCCTTTTCTAGAAGTGCCTTTGGGCTTTTAACATCCACCTGAATAACCACCAGAACAAGCATACAGGTCCTCAGTTTAACATCTCTGCAAAAGACAGCACCTCCTGGCAGCACAGTGCCCCTAAAGCCATGATTGAGCATTGGTATAGTTACTTATAACATGCATTCACCCTGCAGTGCTACCGTACCACATTCTGCAGCACTTGGTGTTCATTGGAGAGCTCCCATCTGACTACAGACCAGACCCAACTCTACAGTACTTAGTTTCTGAGATCTGAGAGACTTTGGCTTAATGGTGGAAAAGCTAAAGGCACTAGTAATAAGGAAAGGAATAGGCAATCTGATAGAAGTGTTTCAGTGATATAGGCTTCAAGATGGTTTCCTACAATAGTAGGGCTGGTACAGTTGAGTCCCAGAACTTCTGGTCTTGAGCAGAGTATATTTAAACCTTTCAGGCTTTCCTGATGATTGATTTCATTCCTATACCCATGTTGTCCCTCCCCCCATCACAAGCCCTGACAAGTGATGTCACTGTGGGTGTACCCTTCCTTGGGTCAGGAGAGTTGGGAATATGGCTACCTTTTGGCTCAGTGTCAGTGCTGCTCAACAATCAACAAGCAATGGCTGAGAAAACTCTGTGATCTGGGCTGTTTGTACATAGTAGAGAAGCACCATCCAGCATTACTCTCACTTTGGGTATCTTTGGGTCAGAATCTCACCACAGCTGCTGTTCACACAGTTCAGTGACTCTTCTCAAATAACAAATGACCCACCCCTTTTCTCACAGCTGGGACTACTCTTCCATATACCCTGTGTGTTAGGTGCAGGTATGCTTTGAACAGTTTAGCAGCCTGTCTTTTCAGAAATGGGTCAGAGACGTGCCAATTAACCCAGGTTATACGACTTTAAAAATACAGTCACAGAAAGCATGAAGTACCTAAAATAATATTTGATACACCATAATGTTTTCATATGGTACATGATATGAACAAACGATTGCTATGTGGAATACAGTACACTTACAGACATGGAAAACAAACATTTGAGCAGATAGAAGTCACACAGAATAAAACTCACTAGTTCTAATTAGATTCTAAGTAACTAGTTTAAGCTAGCCCTCAACTGCAATTCCTTTGGTCATAGCAGACTGACCAAAGATGTTGTAGGCTCCAATCCAATGTATGACTAACCTTTCTTAAGAGAATACAGGATGGAAATACCCATGGCAGGTGGGCCACTTTAACACGCATCATCTGCCCTGCCTCTGCTACACTACATGCTGGACAGTTTTGGATCCTTGACCCACTTCCATGACAAAATGGGTCCATAGTGGTTATGTGAATTCAGTCCAGTTTTCATTGTTCCCATGGCTCACAGCTCTGCAAGGTGCATCTGGTCTGCCAGCCATTTGTGTATACCCAAAACACAGAGTTTTTTAGATGAAAGGGGCTCAGCTATCCTTACTCAGCCTGTTTCCCCTCTGTGAGATCACAGAAAAACTCACACAAAAGTCCTTCTGTTTTTTTCACTTTGTTTTTTAGCATAGTTAAATTTTTTTTGCCCCTTAGATCTGTCCTTCATGCCCTTGGCAAAAGCCCTTCTAGCTGTGTGCCCTCAAGTGTGGGACAGCAGAAAGGGAAAAACATTTCCACTTCCGTTTACACCTCCCACATCAGCTAAAATATTTTATAGAAAAATATATAATTAAAAAAATTGCAGAGGTGTCTAAGAGATGAAAAATAACATGTTAAGCCTTTACAACATTAGAAAAACATGAGGTGTAAGAAGAGTAACTATAACTGAAAGCTGTGTGTTTGGATATAAGACGTATCATAATGGATGATTCCCTTATACATGTCTGAAAAGAAGGCGAGATAAATTCCAAAAGTACAGAAAAAAGATAAATTGAAATTTATTTTTAATTTATTGCACTGGTCCTGACCACAGGCAATCTTGAAAAGTCAACATTATATGATTTATTACAGTCATTACTGCTGTGTCATCATGGTTTTTGATTAGCAGCCATTCATTACACATGTTTAATCATTGTTATTCACCACCACTACAGTAATAGATTTTGAAGCCTGAACATGATCTTGGACCATAAGTGATCATGATACTTTATCATACTGTACATCACGATACAATTGTTGTTTCAGCTGTGGAAGAAATGTTCAGGGGACACTGTGGAATAATCCCTGTACTCTTATGGAATGTTTCAGGGATCTTTTATTTCCAGTTGGACAACCCCAAGGGATTGGCAGCAGGGAAGATCTAGGTGTGTTGGCATTCATACGGACTATGACTGGGAACTTACATTCCAGGGCATGCCATGTTTAGGAGGGATAGAGGTGGTGGAAGGGGGAGAGGTGTCACTATACATTAGGGAGGACATGGAGCTCAAGAATGGGGGAGGACAAGGGTACAGAAACAGCGTGGGTTCAGATAGTCACAGATGTGGATTGGGCATTAGTATTGGGGTGGTATACAGTATATACCACCATCACAGACAGAAGCAGTGGATCGGGAACTGGGGAATGGGGATCACAGGGGCTACAAATCAAGGGAAGGTGCTTTTTTCACAAGTGTTATTTGTCCTCCTTGTTGCGGGGCAGTTGCTTAGCCCTGTCCCTGAGGATTTACCTAGTCTGGGGTTTCCCCATAGCTTATCACAATGTGGTGGGGCTGAAGGATGGGGGACTGTCCCTTCCCACCCCCAGTGTAATTATTCAGAGCAGACCATGGTCCTGGACAAAGGCACGGATTCAGGAACAAGTAGGCAGGGTTTTAGCTGACACCAGTTTTTCCGCTTTTCTTCCCCACCCTGCTGCAGGATGTCAGCATGATGTACCCACAACAACTCCTTTCTTGCCACCCAAAGCTGCACTACTACCAGGCCTCCACTTGGTGGCAGTGTAAGGCTGGGACAAAACCCCTCCTCTTCCAAGGAGACGAGAGCAGTCCCTTGGATACTTGATCCTCTTCCACCCCTGCCACCAAGCAACACAAATCTATAAGGAATTGGGATTGCTGGCATGGCAGGAGGTAAGGTGCTCAGAGCCTCAGCACTCCATGACAGTGAGCGACTGGAGGTGCTTTTAATGGGAGATTTCAACATGCTAGCTGTGGACTGGTCAGAGGATCCCAATAGCAGCAAGCTCAAACAATTAACTGTTTGTAGAGGTTTTCCAGGATGCCTTCCTGACACAGATGATTGAGCCTACCAGAGAGGAGGCCAGACTTATTTTTTTTTTCATATTTTCTATTTATGCCTTCCTTCACATCTCCACAGTCTTAACTCTCTCTCCAGTCCTCCAAGGCAACTTGAGCTGGCTACACTCGGACCTCTTCCCATGGGCAATCTCCATGCTGCCTAGGTCAACCCCAGCGGGGAAAAAGGCAGAGGCTCCCCTTTCCACTCCCCTCCACCTGCTTTAAGTCTTCATCAGGCATCCCTTAGGATTGTCCAGTGTGGTTGTCCAGCTATGTGCTGGAGGCTGTCACTGGGTTCAGCTGTGGGGCTTTTTCCCTTCCCCTGAGGAAGTTGGCTCACTAGGAGCTCCAAGGGGCATACGCACTCACAAGCGTGTGGCTGCCCCAGAAGTTGACCAATGTCCTCCCCTTCCCTCCCATGACATGCCCGAGCTACACCTACACCCATGGTCACCCAGGTAGTGGTATTGCAACGGGGATGACTGCCCACCCTCCCCGGAGGAGAGTGATCCTTAGGATGCTGCGTTCTCCTCCCTCAGGCCAGGCCCAGATTACCCGAGTCTGCATCTAGACCTGTGTCGCTGGCGTCATAAGCAGTAGCACTACTGCTGCACTGACGGGCCGGCTGAGGGGGCCATTTTTGACTTGGTACTCACAAACAGGGACAGTATAAAGGGAGTCACAGTGCAAGACACAGTAGATGCCAGACCATCAAACTGTGTGGTTGAGTTTCTGGCTATCAGTGGAAAGGAAGTTATCACAGACAAAAGTCCTGGAACCAGATTTTCAAAAGTGGAAAATTTCACATGCGGAAAAAGTTGTGCAAGAAAGGGTTTCTTGCTCAAGTGCAGTTTTTCCCACGTGTGCTCAATTTTCACTAAGGCTGCCTTTTTTGCAACCTTTTTCACAATTTATGGCAACTTGTTCATATATTTTTGCATAACCGAGGAAAAATGTCATGCCTGGTATTGATGCCCATGCTCATAAAATGCTGAAAATATCATTTTTTGCAGGTGCAGGAATTTTAACATGCACCAGGGAGTTGCATGCAGGGAGTTGCATGCAGGGACTTAAGGCTGGATTTTTAGCCTATCTGAAATCAGAACTGCTGCAGGAAAAAACTGCCGCAAGTGTGGCTTCACTTGTGGAGCCAGTTTTCCCCACACTTTCTGTATTTTCAGAGTGGGAGCTGGTTTACAACTGGCTTCCTGATTTATGGCAGCTTGTGGCCATTTTCTTTTATCACAGTTGCACCGAAATGAAACGCCTAGTGGAACCAGGAGTACCTTCTCCCGCAACAACGTGGACTGAAAATAGGAATGTCCACAGGTGTGGAGATTTCAGGAGTGGGACTTAAGTCTGGGAGGACATAAAATCTGTCCCTTAGTGTCTGGGCCATGTCAGGCCCGTTGAAGATCTGGCCCCTTGACTTAAGAAGAGCAGACTTTGGCAGGATAAGAGCAAGGCAGCAAGGTAGGCTTGAGGGGGTAAAAGCAGTTGTACTGTAGACATGGAAATGAAAGCAAGAACTGATCAGGGATGTAGTCCTGGAAAAGTACCAGTTTTTGAGTCAGGGTGGTAGGGAAAAGCAGAAAGGGTAAGAGACAGCTGTGGTTCATCGAGGAAGTGCAAGAGACTGTGAGGGGGAAAAAGATGGCCTCTAAAAAGGACACATAGAGTTAAAATGAAGAGGCTAAGACAAAATTCCTAAGAAAGATAAAAGAGGCCAGCAAGACAGTGAGTAGTGCTAAGTCTGGCACTGAACTAAGAATAGTCAATGGAATGAAGAAGGGGGTGGGCAAAACATTAATTTAGTATCTAAGAGAAAAGTGTAAAAATGGAGGGATTTTCATGTGATGGTGTAGAATACTGGGTACGCCACGCTGGACCGATACTATTAGAATAGAGCTCAATTTACACCCATTCCTTTACTTTATATTACTTTATTTGGGTTGGTTTGCCCCACACCACCCTGTAAAAATAAAGTGGGGTGGGTGTGGGCAAAGCCCAACTTAAATAGACTGACAACCGACTAAGGCAGGTGACCAAAGCAGCGCTGTATTCAGGAAGCTTTTACGGTAAGCTTCCTAGGCGTACCCGATATTCTACACTATCACTGAATTTCAAACAAGAGAAGGTGGGAGGATGAAGACAAGGGAAAAGAGGATATACTGAGGCAGTCTTCAGTTCAGTATTCACAGTAGAGGTCATGGTGCTGCTACCAGATGGTGTCATTAAGGCCAGGAGGGTGGGGGAAGGCTGTTGATGAGGATCATTTTACAGAAGGAAGGGTGTTGAAAGTGCTACAGGTGCTGAAGTCCATGGGGTTGGTGGACTGCATCCTGGAGTAATATAACAAATAGGACATGTCATGGAGCATCGCTGGCTGTGCTCTTCAACAGCTCACTGGAGACAGGAGGTTTAGTGGCTGGGGTCTAGTGGCTAGTGAATAAAGTTACCTATGCATCAGGATGGGAGTATGGATGATTTCGAGACCAGACCTGTCAGTCTTGCATCCAAATTCACAGCAGAGGACAAAGAACTGTTATCAAATGGTGCTATTAAGGCAAGGAGAGTAGGGGGAAGGGAGTCCATGAAGATTATTTTATAGAAGAAAGGGTGTTAAAGGGACTACAGGCACTGAAGGTGGACAGGTTCAAGGGCAGATTGACTGCATCCCCGAGTACTTGATGCGCTCCCAAAATGAAACTACAACTTTAAAGTATGGAGAAAGAGTGTGTAGCACCTACAACCCAGACAAAATAAGCACACATGGATACAAACACTTGTATGTGTGGGTAAAAAGTTTATATTTATGTGGCCATCAGGACAAAAAGCAACAACAGCCCCAAGAGGTGGCAATGCAATACAAAACTAATGATTCACCTAGTTCTTTGCTAGGCTTTATCAGAGTGATCTATACAACCAAACTTCAGTGCTTAAATGTTGTGAGGTCATGAGATCTCAATTAGGTGGTTGCCAATTACAACCAGACCTTAATAAAAATTAATTAGTGCTATGGCCTGTGCTAGAATGGGGAAACCCAATGAGAAAAAAGGTAAACTCAATAGTTTTAAAACATAGGCACAAATGGGATCTCAAAATCCAGTTCCTTTCCTTTTACACTAGAGGGAGCTCAAAGTCCATTTAAAATGAGCTGCTCTAAGTATAAATGTAACAGGCTTATCAATGTATAACTAGTCACTTATTATAAGGTGAACATTCCACCCCTATGGTGACAGAAAGAGATCACATAAATCCAGGAACTTGAAATTTTAAAGGTCTCAGTGATTCTGAAATGCAGGGAGCAAACAAACATCACCCCTAATACTGTCTCAGAGTAAAACTCATCCCGACTAACATTTTACATGATGATATATGAATAAAACAATATATTTTCCTTGACATATCTAATGGGCAAAACATGAAAAAAATAATAAAATAAAGGGCAACTCCATAAAGGACCTATTTAAAGACCTGTCATGGTTCAATTAATTGGAACTGTTCAGCATTTGTATATTTTTAAAAATGCTGCCAAGTCTATGTTGTCATTAAGTTCCAAGTTGTTGCGGCACCCAGCTGGTAAATCCAATAACTCTCTCTTTGTCCTATCCATTTTCTGAGATCACCCCAGGGCCTACACTGACTAGTTCTATGCCCAGGAACCAGAAATTATGTGTTCTGCCAGGATTACATTTAATATGCCAGACAATGGCATAGGAATCATCCCCCTGCACTGCTCTAACGTGTTCCCCATCCCTTACCTTAAATGCTCTGGTGGTGCAGCCTACATAAACAACTCCACATTCACACTTGAGCAAATATACCACTCCTTCGCTGTCACAAGTGATAAAGTCCCCAATGGCAATGATTTTGCCATTGACTGGGTGGGTGAACTGTTTGCATGTGCTTATATACTTGCAATATATACACCGTCCACATTGATGGGTCCCAGTGGGGGGGGGGGGGCAGGGTAAGTTGTCTAGATTATGCTGGTCCAGAGACATACCTCTTACCACCATGGGTCTGATTCTCCAAGCCTGTTTCTGACGCAAGGTGCTTGCACCAAACAGGGATGGTGCAAGGTGCACCTTGCGTCCAGGGCTGCCTCCATGCAATTCACAAAGGTTGCCTGTGTCGACCACAGACTGCCTGCCCCAAACAGGGCTTGTGCCAGCCCTGCACTGCCCTGTGACATGGCGCTAGGTGGACTGCGCCGATGCAAGCTGCAGCTTACTATTCACAGACAGCACCTAGTGGGAGAAATTCTAAGTCCTCTTAGACCAGCCAGGGCTGGCGTAAGGGGACTTAGACATCGCTCCCCTGGGTGAGCTGTCCTATGGGTAGTGCAGCATGTCCCACCTCCCAAACCCACTGTGCCTCACAAGTGCCACATAGTGGACCCCCATCCAGGTTGTGCCCCCAGGGCATCCAGGCAGGAGCACCCACCCAACTTGATGTGCCCCTCTGCATGTTGGTAGTGTCCTCCAGATCCCGTACCCAGTTAGTACCAGGACAAATGCCACCAACCCTCCCACTGGTGCCTGTGCCCCCCACCCATGCAAGTAGTGTCACCCCAACCCCAGACAGAGCAGGGGACTGGCACAGCCCTCAGCACACCTCCACTACCGATCCCTAATTGGATGGACCATGCAGCCACCAGCAAAGGGGCTTGCTGTTAACCCTCCCATGCACCATGCAGTTGCCACATGGCTGGGTTTGCTGCAAGCATTGGGTCTTAGGCACCAGGACCACTCTTGTACCAGAATCTGGTGCAGGGTCCCTGGCGCATGGGGCTTTGGAGAAAGCTGCTGTTTGCAGTAGCTTGCACTGAACGCAGCCCTGTTTGAGAATCGGGCCCCATGTCTTTAATGCTCTTGCATTTCCTGAACACTACTTGTGAACCTGTTCTTACCAAGTCCTCCAGACCTGGTTCTAGTTCCAAAATGGACCAATTACTGTGTATGATCTCCCTAACCTGGTGAGCTCTATCTCAATAGGTGGTAACAAAGGGGCAGTTTCTCCTCATCATCAGGTCTGTTTTTTCAGAGTACTTAAGGGTTTCAGCCTTCTCCATCCTGGCCACCCCATCTATGGCTGTGGCTATGCTATGTATACTATAGCCTTGCTCCACAAATCTGTTAACCTTCTGTGCTCTCTTATCAACAAATTCCTGAGGTTCTGTGCAATTCCTCAAAGTCCTTACCAACTGTCCCTTGGGTATGTTGAATTTCACATGTGGGGGTGACAGCTCTTATACCTCAGGAGGCTGTTTCTGTCAGTTGCCTTCTGGTATAGAGTAGTACACACATCACAAGCCTCATTTCTGTAAATTCTCAGATCTAAATAGGTAATTTGTCTCTGACCTAATTCAAACTTATACCTGAGGCAGGTGCTGGCTTCCTACATCCATTCCACAGATTTTTCAAATTCAGAGACAGTGCTCTTCCAAATGACGAGGATGTCATCAATAAAGTGCCACCACAAATCCACTAAATGAAAAAATGGATTTGTGGTGGCACTGTAGAGATAATCCACCTCCCATTTCCCAACAAACAAGATGGCAAAACTGGGAGTTATGGTGGCCCCCATGGCAGTGCCCCATATCTGCAGATACAACTGATCTTGAAACCAAAATATGTTCTTTGTCAAAACTTCCTCTGACAGTTGTAAAAGAAAGGCAGTAGGTACCTTAACCTGTGCATGCTCAGGTCTGGTATCTAGAAAAAATCGCATATCCTCTAGACCCTCTTGGTGAGGTATAACTGTGTACAGAGAATTAACATCAGTGGTGGCAAAAAGACATTCCGGCTCCATCTGTATATTCTCCATGATGTTAACTATCTCTGCTGAATCATGCACATAGGATCTGAGATTAGTCACAAGGGGTTGGAAATGTTCATCCACAAACATGGACAGAGGCTCCATGAGCCATCCTAGTCCAGATATTATGGGTCCATCTGGCAGGTTATTTATCCCCTTATGTATTTAAGGAAGCATGTAAATAATGAGTACCACTGGACAATTTACCATCAAAGTTTTAACAAAATCTCTGTAATGGACCCCTTAACAAACCCATGGCTCAGGACAGCCCAAATATTTTCTTTAAATTTGTTAATCACCTGGCCAGTTTCTTTTTTATAAAAAGACGTATCCCCTAACTGGTGGTATATCTCCTTAACAAATGCATCTTTGTTCATGATGACAAGGGCTCTGCCTTTGTCTGCAGGTTTAATCCCTATTTTCCGGTTCCCACCCAGGGCTTTTAAAGATCCTTTCTCTTGAACACTGCAATTGGGTCTAATCTGTTGGAAAGGAGGATTCCTGAGGTTGTCCAGATCTTTTTCAAATTTGCAGATGAACATGGAGACCACAGGGTTAATGGGTGGACAGTATTCAGAAGGAGAGCTTCATCTTGTACCCCCTCCCTCATATCCCTCAGAATCCTGATTACCACTATTCATGCATTTGAATGTAAGATTACGAGCATATTTATGAAAATCAACATGTGTTAAAGAAATGTACAGTATATCATTTGTTGGACAAAAAGATAAACTTTACTCAATGCATTGATCTCACAAGTACTTAAACTGTGGCTAGAAAGATTAACACTTGGGGTAATAGAAGGCTCTGTACCATGAGGAAGAGTAGTTTGGAACTGGGTGGGGTAGGGAGAGGGAGACTGGGTGATCCACCACCTGTAAACATTGTGTCACTAGTAGTCTCTCCTGCTCTTCCTTCATGCCCCCCGCCTCGAACTCTTTGTGGGTAATGGGCTTGTAGGAAACATGTTTCTTTTTCTGGAGCTGGCTGCGCCTGGTTGCCTGGTTGTACATAGGGACCTGTCCTGACTCGGATTCCCAACTCCCTGGTCACAGCTGGGTCAGAGTCTTCAGTGTCAGAGGGACTGGTGGTATAATCCAAAAACTGTGGGGCTAGTTTGGTCTCTGCAATTGGAGTTCTCATTCCTTTTCAAACTAAATTTTAAACTTCCAACAGGTGATTTGCCCTGTTTTTTCACCCCCAGTCAAACACTCTATTGCTAGCATAGTCCGGTTCATCTTTCAAAATTTCTTCTGTTTTTGTTTTTAAACCTTAGCATCATAATGTGTGACCTTATCTAGCAACAATTTTAAGTCTCTCCAACTCCACAGCATCTGTTTTAGTTTTAAGTACTGTCTCCGAACTACTGATTTCAATCGTTAATTGATCTCTAACCGTGTTGCAAAATTGAGAATAAGTTCAGTATTCTTAATGGATGCTGCCTGCATGTTATTTCTCCACCTTTTCATGAATTCTGGGATATCAGTACCATATGAGGATTTTTTTGTATAATCCGAAGACCACGTGGAACTCTTTTTACAACTAGATAAGCTTCCATCACGGTTTTGTGCCAGTACATGCGGCAAACTTTTAGGACCAGTTTTTCTAAATTATGAAATGCTGCTTTGATATCACACTCATTGCTGGATGCACTCGCTTCTTCCTGAGAAGTCCCAGCTCCTTCCAGTAAAAGGGGGTTTGTCTCTCCTGCATTCGAAAACACCATGTCCGCAAAGCCACAAGCTGGAATGCTTGAGGCGGACGTCATGACGTCTGAAGATCCTTCCTGATTGGCCATATTCAACAGCCATAAAATCAGCTCAGTCCTCACCACAGAAAGTCTAGAAAAACTTAAAGGATCCAAAAATCATGCCCCTTATATATTAAAAAAAGCACTAATAGTGCAAAGGCCAATTCACCAAGACGAATAAATAGCACCATCTCTCCTCCGTCATGCTGTCCATTTTACTCTCACCAAACTAGCAGAAACCCGGCTTTAAAGTAACTAAATCAGTAAAAATACCACAAATAATAGGTAATTTAGAGGCACAAGACATACTAGACACTTTAAGGAGCAATTTGGTGGAAAGAAAAAAGTATTTTAAAGGTTTTTTGAAGGTTTTTGGTCACTTGAGAGATTAGAGCAGACCACTTTCTTCAGAACAAAATATTCACCATAAAAATTGAACAGCATTTCAAGTAGAAAACAATAAAACCAGAGTAATAATTACCTTACTGTATTAGACATTTCAGGGAGTTAAAATGATGCACTTTTCTAGTTAAAGCACTTACCTGATAAATCTTAACTGCAGACAACACCAGCTTGATGATGGTCTTCAAAATGGAGATTAACAGTTAGTCTGGGCATGAAAAGCAAGTGAGGGGTGCTGGGAAATGTAGTTCATTAAATGAGTAGACTTCTGGAAAATGTAGATCAGTAGACTTTTAAAGGGACACTGTCAACCTTTTTGCATCATATTTATGAGTATGGTAAAAATCCATATTTTATGATTGCTTACCTTCTCTATCATTGGTGATGCTGGTTGTTTTATCTTCCTCCTTGCTTAGTAGAAATGAAATGCATGGTAAAGTGCCCAGCCTTGTTAGACTTCAAATCCCTGAACCACTTGTCTGACTGTAATCTTTATTTATGATTCAGTAGTATTAAAAACATGTACTTTGAAGAACATTGCAGATCTACATATTTCTAATCCTCATTTGACAATAGCCTCCTCTTGAACAAGTAGTCTGCTGAATACTTCTTATAATTTAGTATTTGGGTTGTATTTTTTAACTATGATTAAAGATGATTACAAATGACTAAAATTAGTCTTCAAATGCTGGCCCACTGATGCAGCAATAGCGCTACTGCTTGCAATGCCAACAACCCGAGGTCAGGAGTGACCTCAGGAGTTGGAAGGTCAGTCGGGGGAGGATGATTGAGTGTCCCATGGATACCTCTCCTCCTCTGGGGGAGGGTGGGGCAGGATTGGTGCTGGACCGGCCCCTGGTGGAAGCTGAGGACAAAGCAGCCTGAGCTTAGGAGGAGGGGGACATGGTAGATGTCGACAAGTGCACCATGACATTAGCGCACACTACATCCCAAAAAACAGAAAAAAATGAAACAGTGGTTCCAGCCATACTGGATGACTGCCGGACTCCTGGGCCCTGCACCAGACAAACCAGGCACCTCTGCACTCCAGACATTGAAGGTTCTGGTGGATCAAGGGTCTCTCCACTGCCTCTACCACTGAAGGGCTTCCTGGGGGCTTCAGATGAGAGGTAAGTCATGGAGTAGGTTAGGGTGTCAGGGCTGAGAGATCAGGCGAGAACCTGGGCCGGGCGGGACAGAAGAGAGAACAAAGAGAGAATAAAAAACTAAATAAATAAAATTAGTCTTTGAAGACAAATTAATGACTGCTTTAGTACTAAATTTAGTATTTGACTTCAGTGAGGGTAGCTATAGGTGGTGGGATAGTGGGTAATTGCTAAGGAAAAAAGCAGGCAGGTAGCGGCTACAGGTGGGAATATAAGAGACAACCTATCAAGGGTAGGGTGTCGTAGAAGCTCGGGAAAGATATTAGGGAAGAGTTTGCAAAAAGAAGAGGAAATGGGGGGATACAAGGAGAGTTTACCTAGAAATAACAGTTAAAAGAGAAAGCAGGTACCACCCTATCTAGGATACGTTATTAAACTAAGCCCTGACAGAGGGTATGGATGGGAAAAGAGCAAGTAAAGAGAAAAGACAGCAAAGGCAAGTCACGTTAGGAAGCCGAAGGGAGTGATTCATATTAGCTGACATGGGAGTGGTGCAGTGCAGTGCAGTGCTTGTGGAGTTGCAGTATTCTGGGGGACATTCTGCAGACTGAAGTGCTGCTTCATCTGCATGCACCTCTCTGGGTTCAGGAGGGAGGTCACTGGTTTCTGCGCTGTACTGGTTAGGTTTATGAGCGATAACGGTGAAGGCCAAGTGCCTTCAGCTAACTAAAAAGTGTATTAATATTCTTGACCTGGAGTGTATTTTTGGACTTTTATAATGGGTTTTAATATTATGTATAAAATAATGAACTATGCTTTTAAAAGCCGAAAAGATAAATAAACAAGATTGTGTATTGTGTTTTTTTTTTATTGTTACTTGTTTTATCTTTCTTTCTTGTGGGGGGATGTATCCCATATCATGCATGTTCTGGCCCCACTTCCACCCACTGGACATCCCTCAAGTTCACAAGGCAGCCTGTGACTTGCCCCTCAATGGTGGAGCTCCCAGGGGGAAGGGACAGGAAGAGATCAAGATCCATCTGAGAATCCCGACAAGCTGGCTGGGTGTTGTTTGGGAGAGGATCATGGTTGCATCCTCAGCCTCATACTGCACATGAGAAGGAGGGTTTTCTTCTTTGTTGCCAGCAATGATGTCAACACACATCAGGGATGCTACAAACCCCATTGTGCAGATATCTGCTTCCTCACCAATCCAGTGCCTCAGTGCTCTGTCCCAGGTGCACTCATCTATAACCATTACCAGGGGTTAGTGTCTACTGAGTGACAGTACCTGCCACACCCCTGAGAAGGAGAGCAGTCCTTGGGATGCTCATCCTTCTACATGCACGCTTGCCCAGCCTTCCAATGGACTGAGTTCAGTATCAAACCCAGATTGTCGGGTGTTGCAAGTAGTTGCTACCACTTCGCCGGTGGGCTGGCCCATATTGTCAAACTTTTTAAAGTACTTAAGTCACATTATAATATTTGCATTTAATCATTTAAAGGCCCTCCCTCCTTTTAAGATGTTTAGACTAAAAGGAAGGAGGGCTACTAGGGTGCACAGTCTGAGACTGGAGAAGCGCGAGTTCAAGAAGGAACTGAGAAGACACTACTTCATGGAGAGGGCGGTGGAAGGGTGGAATGCACTTCCAGAAGTACATCAGTGACATTTTAAGAGGGGATGGGGTGGGATAGGATCATGGGGAGGTGAACTAGTGAAAGGGGGGGGTGCTATAGAGTAAACCCTGAAAGCTGTACACTCGAGCAGACTTGATTGACCTAAGAACCTGTATCTGCTGGCATTTTTCATATGTTCATAAAGATAACATGATATGTTGTTAAATTGTTCTAAACTGTTCTGAATTATTTTTAAGCATAGTAAAAAAGTGTTTTGAAAAAACATTTAAACAAGCATTTCAGCAACTACTGATGTTTCAGTTGTGTTCTGTGCAGGTGCTCAGATCTTTTCCAGCTCTGTGAAACTCTTTCAACATGGCTATCTATAAATTACTTACTACTTGCAAGCAGAAACAGGCCACACAGTCTATCAAATCTGCTCCAATGTGCAGCTAGCACCCCACGTTCTGCTGCTGCCCCACTGACCAGCTGTTGGATTCCAGCCAGACCCTTTGTGTGTATTACTCCAACTCTCCCTGCCTTCTGCCTGCTGATAAATTTCCTGAGACAGGGTCTGCATGTAAAGAACCATGAGCTAGGTCTATGTTCTGGCCAGTAGAAACAAAAGAACTATCTCTCGGTGTCTCGATCTCTTCTCTCTGTGTGCAAGCCAGGCACTATTTACAAGCAGTCTGTTGCTATGTTGAAGAATTTAAATGGTATTCTTTAGTTTTATTTCCCCTCTGGCTTCAGCTGTCCCTACAATATTGAGGCAATGTTGTATTTGTATTTAGTGAATGTGCTGAAATTCAGCACTTCTGCCTTCGATTCAGCCTACTTAAACTTTTGGGCCACTCTGGATCACTGTGACCTTTCACCAAATTGAAAAACAACACTTGTCTAGTCCTTCCCACGTGCCCAGGCCTTATCTTATAACCATTATAGATTGTGGGAGCATTCCTGGCCAATCGGAGCACTCCTTTTCTCCCTGTGTGAGAAACTCTCCTTCTGTGAAGTTTCTTGCATGCAGTGCCCTAGAAAAGGACATGTTCGAGGTAGGTTTTTAAAATGTTAATATATCATTATCAGTCTCGATCAATAATACATTAATACTGCCACCAAGACCACTCTTAAAGTTGTACGAGTGGTCTCACTTACATCCTTAAGGTATCAGAACCACTCAGCTTTGGTTTGTGTTTCTCCTATCCTAATAATGCACATGGGACCACTGTTACATAAGAGTGGTGTCAGCAGTGGTGTTAACCATATGCCCCTTTCTCCACCCCAGTCATGTTTTACATTCTTCAGCCATACTCAGACACCTTATTTTGATTTAAAAACAAAATTCTGCTTCCTGCCAAACTGACTGGATGAACAGAGGAGGGTGGAAGAGGCTGGAACTGATAAGTGGGTAAGGGGTAGAGAAAGGGAGCTTCTTTCCTCTATTTGTAGCCTGTTAGACCCCCCATACAATTGACCCAAAGTGTTTTTTTGCCAAAGTGTCAAACCCAAACAGAAGTCGGGGTCAGAATCACAGCTGCATCAAAGTTGCCAATTTTCCTATTCACTCACTTTGTCTGACAGTGTTTAATTCAACGTTCTCTAGACAAAGTGAATTAGCAACTTGTAAACCTAAATGGTTAAATCACCAATCAAGACTAGATTAGGACCTGATCAATTAGACATGAAGCTTTTCAAACTGGCTGTTGATGAATTAGTTGTACCTGCACAAAAATTGATTAATTTTTCATTGCAGTTTGGAGTACTCCCTGATATCTGGAAACTGGCTAAAGTTACACCAGTTTTTAAGTCTGGGACCCATGCCACCGTGTCAAACTATAGGCCCATTTCCATTTTGCCCTCCCTATCCAAGGCTCTAGAAAGGGTCGTCAGTGACCAACTGCAGGATTACATCTCTAAGTATGGTTTGCTTACCAAGGAACTCAACAAAAACGTTGGGCCGCCTGCCCTGCTCATCTCCATCCTTTCCTAACTTACCCCATCCCCCCACCATCCTGACTATCATTGGACAAGGCCTCTTGGCTGATTCTCTGATTCTTACCCTTTGCTTAAATTCTCTCCTCCTCTTTGGTATTTGACCGGGCATACATTGTACACTGCCAGTAATAGTTACTGTCTGAGCTCACTCTATCCTCAACAACTGGTTGTACATTCTTATTGTGTGTACTCTCTTGTGATGTGGAACCTATGTAAATGATACCTGGCTCATAGGTGTAAATCCAAGATCTTAATAAATAAATAAATAAATAAATAAATAAATAAATAAATAAATAACTAAATGGAACAGCATGGTGTTTAGAAATTGCACAATACTACTACTGCTATGATTTACTTAACTGAGGATCTTCGGAGAGCCTTGGGCAGGGGTGAGTATGTTGGGGCGGCCTTCCTTGATCTTGTTGATCATAGATTGTTAGTGAAAAAAACAATGTGAAATAGGCCTGTTGCTTGATGCAGTAGCATGGTTCTCGGATTATTTGACCAATCAAATGCAAAGGATAAAATGCAACTGCTTGTTTACTTCTACCTTGCCCTTGCATATAGGGGTCCCACAGAGGTCAGTTTTGGGACCCTTATTGTTTACTATTTTTATAAATGCAGTGCCAAATATTTCAAAATACTCCCGTACAATCCTATATGCGGATGATACCATTTGTTTTAATTCTGGGGTCAATGTTATTACTATACAGGAATGTTTGTAATTTGATTTTAAGTTAATCTGGGAAAGGTTTAAACAATATGGTTTGGTTATTAATGTGAAAATGACCAAGACTATTTTATTTAGGATAGACATAATCTAGGAAGATGTTCAGCCTTGACTATAATGACCCCTACAGGGGATTTATTGAGCAGGTGCAGTCTTTTCAAAATTTGTATTTTCCCCCAATCCTTTGTTTTCTTAAATGTGCCGTGTTGATTATCTGGTTAAAAATATTAATTGCCACTTTGGTTTTCTCTATCAAAATAGGAACAATTTAACTTTTGAAGTTAAAAAATTGTTAGTCAGCAGTTAAATTTTTTTCAAATGTTGACAATGGACTAGCAGTTTACTCGGCAGCTTGCAATACTACCCTTGAAAAAATAAATGTTGAAATAAATAATGCCTGTAGATTTGCCTTAAACAGCAAAAGAGATAGTCATAGATGTTGTTTATACATGACTCTTAATGGGTTACCACTTTACTCTAGAATGGACTACAATCTAGCAACAATGGGTAAAAAGTCTCTTTTGGGCTATACTCCTGATGGAGTTCAAAAGTTTTTCAACTTTGTTTCTAATAGATTTACTGTAGCAGGAAAATGGCAAGTGAGAAACTTCAAGTACCATTTTGTAGAACACATTTGGGGCAAAAGTCTTTTTCAATGAGAGCAGTAAAGGTTTGGAGCACTTTAAAAGCTTTTAAAACTAGTGCATTACAGATGTTCTTAAATAAGATTATTTGTGATTATAAATGATGTTTTGTATTACTGTATTTGTATGATTGTTGTTACACACAGATACACAGAAGATAACAGCTGATAAGGACCATGTGGCCTACCTAGTCTGCCCCTTTTCCCCGCTTAATGCAGTTGACATTGACACCTTTGAAAAAGGGCTATTTTAGCTCAAAGATTTTCTGAAATAAAGAAAATGAAAAATGAAAACGAAGGCAGCATTTTAAAACTCTGCTGTATGACCTTCACTCAGATAAACCACATAAGAGGTGATCTAACTTTTGGGCATGATTGCCACAACCTGCACTCCAAAAATAACACATGCTTCAGAATTTTGATGCATGTATGTTTATTTATTTATTTTTGTATTTTATTCTTTGGTAACCAGGTAAGGCCCACGAGACCCTAGTGACTGCTTTCAGAGGTGACTCAAGAGCACAGGGGTGGTTAAATGACTTGCTCATAGTCACACAGTATGCAAATGGAGGTTGTGAGAATCAAACCCACATCTGATGGATGTATCGAACTCATTCACAGCTCATTACTCTAACCTGTTTTTGCTGAAAATCACGTCTGCTGTCACAAATGTATCAGGATATTTGGAAATCCGATACAAGCATGCTGACACATTTGCCAGAATGCAGCACGCATCCAAAATACAGACACTAGTGCTGCGCCCTTTCTTTGAAACTCCCAGCCACAGTATTTAAGTATTCGTCTTAGAGACAGACTTGTGAATTCTCTTTCTGCATTAAACTCTTTGAGGTTTGGCACAGGGATTTCTTACATATGGGGGGGTTACCCTGCAAGCAGACACATGCTCCCAAAGATGTGAACAAGGCCATGCAACGTCCCTGACCAGCAGAGGATTTACCTGATGGGCATTATCTACCCTGGATCTCAGAGACAGCTTCTTGGCCATTCTAGCCAGATGAGCCTTACCTCTTGAACTACCATGAATGGTAGAAATGGTTACACTTAAATAGTTTTGTAGCCCCCAGTGCCAACAGGGCTACCATGGCTAGTAATCACCTGGGTCTCTCACCCCAGAGCTAAGTAGAACCTGTACACAGAGTGTTAAAAGTTTGATTAGGTATGCTGTAAGCCTGAGGAAAAAAAATAATTAAAAGGTTCCTATTTCAACTAACCGCTATGGCAGCAGAGGTTGTAAATTACTGAATGTCTGGTCTACAGAAACATTTAAAGGTAAACTCTTGTGATCCTATAGACCAGAACACAGAGCTCCTTGGTTCCTTACAAGAGTTTTAGCCTCTGGCAAATTACCAGAAAGCAGTGACAAAACTCAAACATTTTCAATGCTGAACATATCTGCTTGCATGCTGTAACAAGTTAGAACAAAGGTATTAGCAAGCCATAATAACTGGTCAGCAGTTTCTCTCAATGTACAGACCAGGTTGACATTTTCCATAACAACCAGATGGTAGTCATGACATTCACGAGCCATGCCAATCAAACTATGCTGCTCCCTCATTGGCCAACGTTCCATGTGTGGGCGGGCCAAACAGTCTCGAAAACATGGTGGCTCCATCTCTGGCTTATGGAGCTGCCACCACAATCACCTCACACTCGCATTTTTTTTTAAATTTATTTTACACTACCTGGTTAACCTGCCATTTGTTTTTTCATTTCAAACTATCTGGCTGATCCTGCCCTTCATCCGCTTCAGAATGGCAATGCGCCGTCACACACAGCACCAGCTCACTCAGGACAGCTCTCTTCAAATATAAGTGGAAAAAAATAAGAAAACAAAGGACAAAAAGTTTTAAATAAATAATGAGAGGTACAGTGTGTATGTGTGTGTGTGTGTGTGTGTGTGTGTGTGTGTGTGTGTGTGTGTGTGTGTGCCACACACTGACTGAGGGTTACAGAAACTGGGCTGGAGAAAAATTGCTGGCCCGTTATTATAAAAAATAAAAGATGGGGAGGGTGTGCATATGAAAATTTAATGCACACTCTTATTGTGGGATGATTTGATAAATCCTTCGGGCTTCGCCCTTGGGGTTTATGTTGCATCCCACAACTCGGGTGTGCATTAAATTCTCATATCACACCCTTTCCCATCCATTATTCTCTATATAAGTCTGACTCATCCACCAGGGTAATCCTGAAGTCCTGGATGGGCTCCTCCAGCAGGACTTGAGTTCCAACATCAGGGCCTTCTGTGAACAAACCATTTACTGATGGGACATGATGGTGTGCCAGGGGATCAGCCTGGCTGGTGGGTTGGGTGGGAAGTATGAATGGTGCCCTAAGAGTGAAGGGAAAAAGGTTCCATGAGTGGAGAGGGGAGAGAGACTGCAGACTTTTTTTTAAAAGTAGAGTTGACCAGAGAATGAGAGATGGGGTAGGAGGAGGAGGAGGGAGAGAGAGATGGGCCCATTAGATGCCAGTGAGTTTGGGAGTGGAGAGAGGGAAGGGGCCACTATTTGCCAATGATTTTGGGGAGGGAAGGAGAGGGAGAGGGAGATGGAGGAGTTTTGCAACCAAAGACACGAGTGAGGGGAAATCTATTTTTTAAGAAGAGTGCTGTGGGAGTTGGGAAAGAGAGGATTGGTGAGGAGAGACAGATTTTGTTTTCTGTGGAATGCCTATGTGGCAGGGGGAGAAAGGATCAGTGAGGGGAAATGGATTTATTTTCAGCAGAGTGCTGACTTTACTTATCCAGGATAGATCAGATGAGAAGCAATGTCTTAATGTAGCCCCACTGCCAAATCAGAGGCTTACCTGCAGCCCTGTAGCTCCTGTCCCTGCTCTCCTCAGCAGCTCCAGGAAGTGCCTGCATAATTTTATTTCTGTCCCCCTGGTTCTGGCCCAAGTCATTTGTGCCCTTGTAGCTCCAAAACAGCCCAAAGGTAAAATCCGGCCCTCCGGGGCTCGAGAAGCATTGGTAGAGCAGGAGTTAGAAATGCAAAATAGGAATGGCAGTGAAGTATTGAAGTAACATCAACACCCCCCCAGAGACTAAAAGGTTTTGGGAGTGTGGCTTTGGGCCGGCCAGAATGCTGATGCCATCTCACCTCACCCCACCCTACAGAGGATGGCAGGTGTCAGGGTGTGCATTGGGTCTTCAGCCTTTATGTTCACCCCATTCTATAAGGAAATAAGCTGAGATGGGTGCAATATAGGAGAATGGGGTGAACGTTAGGGTGACAGAACCCAAGGCACACCTCAGTGCCTTTCAGTGGCTGTAGGATAGGGGTAGAATTCTGAGAACATTATGGCCAACGAACCCAAGTTACATCCCCGACGCCTGTCAGTCTCTACAGGGTGGGTGTATGGTTGGAAACCTGAACACCCTGGGTGTTTGTTGGTTTTTCACTCCAAATTTTCAACAGTGGCTTTTTGGGATCCCACCTCATGAACAGTGGCGCTATAATTTTGTTACTCAATCCTGAAAGGTGATTTCACACAGCAACTGCACCATTGGGAGCCACAGGTACAGAAACACATACCGGGCAGGATACAAAAAATGACAGCTGTACTGTTCATGAGGAGGTGTAAAAAAATGGCAATGTTGAACATCTGGAGAAAAAATATGAAAAATTTGCAAACTTAGGAGCGTGTGTAGATACTGCACAACGCACACCCATAATGCGGTCATTTTTTGGATTTCTTTTACCAGATTTTCAACATGGGCATTCTGGGATCTCTTCTAATGAACAGTTGCACTATGATTTTGTTTCTGTGTCCCAAAAGTTGATTTTGCACAGTGGTCATGCCCATTGTGCGGCACCGGTGCAAAAATATGTTTTGGGCAGGATGTGAAAAATGGCAGCTATACTGTTCATAAGGAGATGTGAAAAAATGGCAATGTTAAAAATCTGGAGTGAAAATATTAAAAATTCTCGAAGTTATGAGTGTGCACAGAAACTGTGCAACACATGCTTGCAACAGTCATTTTACAGAATTTTTTCACCAAATTTGCAACATAGGCTTTTTGGGAGCCCACCTCATGAACAGTGGCACTGTCATTTCATTAATCAGTCCGGAAAGGTGATTCCGGGCAGTGACTGTGAAATCACCTTTTGGGACTGAATAACAAAATGACAGTGACTGATTTCATGAGGTGGGGTCCCAAGAACACCATGTTGAAAATTTGGAGCCAAAAGTTGAAAAAAATGGCTGAGATATCCACCTAAGTTGACCCCCCCATTTATGCCATTATACAGCTTACTGGCATTTCTTCAGTTTGTGGTCGGCTTTGAAGAGTGCAGACGTGTTCCTGCTCCACTGAAGATCACTGCGCTAACCTCCGGAGGTAAGTATGGGATGAGGGGGTGTGGGGAGGTGGGGTGTGCAGAGGGTGAGTGCGGGTTGGGGGAGTGGCGCTGTGGACAGCGAGGGACCGTTTTCTTGTTTTGCAGGGAAAATAAAAACTTTGGGGGAAGGTTTTTGTATTTACAGGTGACACTAAGACATTTGGACACACTGGGGTGGGCTCCCAGTGTGCCACCTGTTTTTTTGGGGGACTGGAGACAAAGGGGATTGGGCACCCCATCAGCAAATAAAGTGTGTTTGTGTTGGGAGGGGCCTGATGCAGAGGGAGATTGGGCACCTCCATCGGCAGACAAATAAAACTGGGGGGCATTATGCCAACAGAGATTGGGCACCCCCATCGGCAAACAAATTGAACTGAGGAGGGGGCATGCCAATAGGGGGATTGGGTACCCACAAAGTCATCTTTCTAGAGATTGCGAGAGGTGGACAGTGAGAGCCACCACCATGTTTATTGAAATTTTTTACCAGGAATGGCATGCAATGGAGATGTGTCAGATCTGCCGCTGCAATGACGAGCCTGTCTCTCATTGCAGCAGTGAATTTCTTTCAAGTTGGTGGCACTCTCTGAAACTGCTGTTATCTGCAGCGTGCTCACTGGTTGGCAGCTGAGGAGCGCACCGACGAAAGCATCCCCTGGATTCATCACAACACTGACACACCTTTGAAAGTGCTAGTACAGTGCAACTACTGAAAAATGTTGCTTGCGCATGCACGTGCAAGCCAACAGCAAAAATATAGCATTTTATAGGCTTACTTAAAGCAGCAGTGCAATGACTTTGGGGGAAAAAAACTACCCATTTATCACTATAAAGGACTGCATGCATCATTCAGTTTTATTTGGTGGAAAAATTGTCCAGTTCTGCCAAAATCTGAGCATTCTAAAAAAGTTTACTTTAGTTTTTTGTCAAGGAAAAGATGGCCACCACATTTGGCTTAGAAATAGGGTTGTAGACTTGGCAATGGTTAGGGTCTAGAAAAAAAAACAGAAAAAAAATACTCATGGTGCACAGCATAGGCGGTACCTACAAAAGTAGACTTGACAAGTATGCTAATATTTTTAACAATTGTTGCTGAAACTAGCCTTCTGGAAAATATTGTTCATTGCACTGCTGCTTTAGTGACAAAATTAAGGAAGCGTGAGAGAGGACCCAGCACAGAACCCTGAGGAATGCTGCAGAACAGTTTGTAAGGGTGATGATGGAAAGGACCCAAAATAAATGTGGTAATAATGGTTAGAAATATATGAACAAAATTAAGATGAAATCAAACTGGCAAGAACACAATTAGTGGAGAACCTGTCACAAAGTTCCAAATGACTGCGTGTCAAATTTGGAAGTATAATCCAGCAATACTACTGGAGTATAATGTAAACTCCTAATTTCTTGCAAGCAAAACATCAAACCTGAGTTTCAAAAGTGATGTTACAGTCAAGTGGAATGTCTTGAAACTCAAATGAAGGGGTTCAAGTAGAAATATGGGGCTAGACTTTCAAAAGATCGAGATTGTCGCAAGCCATGGGTGTGCCAAAGATACATGCATGTAGGGAGTCCCAGTTTCACTTTTCAACCAAGAAATGCTCAGAATTAGCCCTTGTTTTTATAAACCTTGTGGATTGTGGTCATAAGGAGAGGTAAGACAATTCAAAACAGCTTGTTTTAGACATGCCACTAAAATTGGCTATCACTCCTACAGTGCCATTCTATGTGTTGGGGTTGGGGACATGGTGATTAGAGCATAGAGCAGACCGTGACTTTCTCAGATGGGGAGAATTTGAGAACTGTGGTCTCTTTTGTACATTTGAGTGGTTGTCCAGTAGTCCAGGTCATTTAACAACCAGGCAGGTACTAATGCTGTAGTCCGTGACTGTGTGGGCCATTACTGAGCATATGTCTACACAGTTTGCTTGCATGCAGTCACTGCTTAAAGAGCTTAAATACTGGCTGTATTTTATTTTTAACCTGATGTCTTGCAAGGGGAATGTTTATTTACAATAGGGTGTCTTGTGAGGGGAAAGGGTAACAATGGGGAACATGTTCAACTAGGGTATGTAGCATTTGCTCCCAAGCCAAAACACAGCACATTCACTGAAACACTGCTTGACTGCTCCCTATAGTGACGCACAGCTCAGCCTCAGGTGTACAGCAACATCAGGCCCCTGCTAAAGCGCTGCTACGGCATGCCAGTTTTCAGCAGCTCAGATTGCAAAAGCAAGCTGCAGACTATATGAAATAAATATATCACAAGCATGAAGAAGGTGAGCAGTAGGAAAAGGAAAACAACACCGTTATTGTACTCTAGGGAAGTGCCATGGTGGTGAAAGAAAAAAGGGTGGCACTCAGCAGGTATAAGGAAACGCTGAGAGAGAACAACAGGGAGAGGTTTCGAGTAAAACACAGGGAAGTAGGTAAGGCAATGAGGGGGGAAAAGGTGCAGACAAAGGAGAGGATAGCCAAAGGGGTAGCAACTGGGGATGAGACTTTCTTCAGGTACCTACTGTGAGAAGAGGAAAGCAAGTGAGGGATAGTGAGAAAAAGAGGGTGGCAGAGGGAGACTGTTCAGAAGAGGACTAAAGAAAAGCAGACATACTGAGCAGGTACTTTTCCTCAGTCTTCACAGTGGAGGAAGGGGGACCACCAGGGGCAGCAGCAGCAATAAGGAAAAAGCAGACATGCTAAGCAGGTGCTACTTCTCAGTCTTCACAGTGGAGGAAGGGGGGACCACCAGGGGGTTGCAGCAACAAAGATGGGGGGAGGAGAGGTGAACTCAAGTCCATTTTCAAAGGAAAGAGTCCTGAAGGGACTTGCAGCTCTGAAAGTGAACAAGGCTATGGGACCAGATGGTATACATTCAAGGGTACTGAAAGAACTCGAAGTGCTAGCATATATAGGCCAGTGAGCAGAAATGAATGGAAAGACTGATAAAAGGAAAGGTTGGTTGAGTATCTTGAAACCAGAGGGCTGCAAGACCAAAGGCAGAATGGCTTCATGGGGGTGTCAGACAAACTTGATTGATTTCTTTGAATGGGTGACCACCGAGATAGATGAGGAGGTGCAGTGGACATAGCATATTTTGATACTGTGCCACACAGGAGATAAATTAAACAATTGAGAAGCTGAGGGGTACGATCCAGAGTGGTGAACTGGTTTAGAAACTGATGGAAGAGTGACCAGCAGGGTGCCACAAGGCTGTCAGGTGAATTCCACACTTTGTGGGCAAATATCACACTTCACGAAGTGCAAACTTCACACATTTGCACTTCACAAAGTTCACAGAGCAAATGCTGGCAACTTTGTGCTTCTCTTGTTTGTTTGTTCTTTGTTTTTCCAGGGAGCACTGGGGAGGTTAAGTGACACGTTCAGAGTCCCACAGTGTGCAAGTTGAGGCTGTGGGACTCAATCCAGGTTTGCTGGATGTATCAAGCGCATTCACAGCTCATAACTCTAACCTCTAAGCTATACTGCCAGCCCCACTCTGTAGTTGGGTATTAGGGCACTTGGCACAATTCCAGACCAAGAATCTGTTGGAGTGGTTCAGATAGGAATTGGGCAGGTATGGTCGAGGATGGATTTGTGTACTTCCACCTTTGGCTCTTGGGTGCTCATGTTCTGATCCACTAGAACTGCCATGAATAGTAATGTGTGCCTCTGAAAATGAAAACTCAACTGGGCCAGAGATCATGTCCTTACAGACTTTCCAGAGACTGGAGCAACCTTCCACCAACACTGTTGGGTGGATGGTCTTTCCACTCTTTGAATGCCTCATTAAGGTACTTTTTAATGAGCACATTACTCCATAACTGTTTCATATCATGGCATTTTTAATACACGTGTACCTCTCATTATAATGTACTGTGTACAACTTTGTTCTATGGTAATTGTTTTTATCTGAACATGGTTTTCAATGCAAACAGACACTTGTCCCTATAACTACTATATCTGCAAAGTGAGAAAATGAAATCAAATGGTCCTCACAACACATTTATTTGTTATTCATTATTTTCTTGTTGTTTTTAATTGATTTATGCTGCTTTTATTATAGTAAGGTGCCCTGATCCTTTGTGATAGGACACCAAACCAATAAAACTGCCTTGCCTTGTCTTGACCTGCCATTAACCCAGGATGCTTTTTTAGAAATTCTGTCTTAGAAAATGAAAACCATAACAGACTGAATGTACACTACAGATGATCTTTAACTCTGCTACATGTCTTTTTCACAGCTGGTAAAACATTTTGAATTGAGGCCTGATCCAGCAGTCATGGAAATCCCACCAAGACCCGCATCCTCATGGTCCTCAGCTGCCCATGAACCTTCAGTTTGCAGATCAAAATCATGAGGAGGAGAACGGAATCCTTCTACTTCCATTCTGTTTTTTAGATGTTAGCAGGATTTAACATTCAAATGCTCACCTGATTTGGTGGAGGTTGGGGAATAATGCATTCCTTTGGTAAATTATGTATTCTGAATAAAATCACAGAAAATAGGTTTGATTCTTTGCTTGTTTTTGTTGAGAGGAGAAGAGGGCTAGGAAAGACTCCTATTTTAAGCCTTATCTTTGAGGGAATAATACAGGAAGTACTCATTAATATTGAACCAGGTTAAGATGTTGATGGTTTTTAGTGAATAGGGGACATTTGGCCCAGGCACCGAGGAAATCCTCTTCTTTTCTAGAAGTGCCTTGGGATCTTTAACATCCACCTGAACAACCACCAGAACAAGCAGATAGGTCCTCAGATTAACATCTCCGTAAAAAGACAGCACCTCCTGGGAGCACAGGTCTCCTAAAGCCGTGACTGAGCAGTGGTATGATTACTTATAGCATCCATGTTCCCTGCAGTGCTACCAGTATAACATGCATGCTCCCTGCATGTATTTGAACCTTTTAGGCTTTCCTGATGAACGATTTTCTTCCTATACCCATATTGTCCCTTTGTCCCCCAACACAAGCCCCAAGTGACGCCACTGTGGCTGTGCCTTTCTGTGGGTCAGGAGAGTGGGAATATGGTTACCTTTTTGTCCAGTGCCAGTGCTGCTCAACAATCAGTGAGCAATGGCTGAGAAAACGTTGTGACCTGTATTGTTTGTCCATAGTAGACAATCACTTTACTTATAATACCTTCTCCCCCAGGTGAATTGGTAAATCATTATTCATGCTTTTTGAAGGTCAGTCATGAGTTAGCAGTGTTAATCATCAAATGTCCCCGTATTATCATCATGGGAGATCAGGCAATACAAAAAGACACAGGCAGAAGGGGATTGGGAGAAGTACCAGGAGAAGCAAAGGGAGGCAAGGAGGTCAGTAAGGGAAACCAAAGCACAGACAGAAGAGCACATTGCAAAATCAGTGGGTAGAGGGGACAAAACCTTTTACAGGTACATAAGTGAAAAAAGAAAGGCAAAGGGAGGGATAGTGAGACTGTATGGGGAGGATGCGGGCTGCATGGAGGATGACAACAGTAAAGCTGACATATTGAACAGGTATGTCTGCTCAGTCTTTACTGAGGAAGAGGAGGGTAATGGGTCTGAAGGGAGTACAAGGGGTGGGAATGGTGCAGAAATGGACACAAGTCCCTTTACATGAGAAAGGTCCTGAAGGAACTGGAAGTAATGAGTTGATAAAGCAATGGGGCCAGATGGGGTGCATCCCAGAGCCCTTAAAGAACTAAGAGAGAGGTGGTGGCTGAACCTCTGGCAATCCTGTTTAGCCAATCACTGGAAACAGGGGAGGTACCCAAAGACTGGAGGACAGCAGATGTGGTCCCCTTATACAAAAGTGGGAACAAAGAGGAAGCGGGGAACTACAGACCAGTCAGCCTTACCTCGGTAGTGGGGAAGATCATGGAAGCACTGCTGAAGGAGAGATTGGTGGAACATCTGGTTGTCAATGGACTACAGGTCCCAAGGCAGCATGGTTTCACCAGGGGGAGGTCATGTCAGACCAACCTCATTGAATTTTTCAACTGGGTGACTAGGGAGGTGGATCGGGGAGGGCAGTGGACATGGCCTATCTGGACTTCAGCAAGGCCTTTGACACATGCCACATGGAAGACTATTACACAAACTGGGGAATATGGGTATGGGCAGGATAGTAGTGTGGTGGGTAGGTAACTGGCTGGGCGCAGGACACAGAGGGTGGTGGAAAATGGCTGTCACTCCACAGAGGGAAGAGTGACCAGTGGGGTACCACAGGGATCAGTGCTGGGACCGGTTACATTCAACATCTTCATCAGTGACATTGCACAGGACCTAGAAGGCAGAATTACCCTGTTCGCTGATGACACAAAGCTCTGTAACAGAGTAGACACACCAGAGGGTGTAGACAGAATGAGAAGGGACCTGCAGAAACTTGAAGAATGGTCAGGGGTTTGGCAGTTGAAATTCAATGCAAAGAAGTGCAAGATAATG
Organism: Neoceratodus forsteri; assembly: GCA_016271365.2. Taxonomy (NCBI): domain Eukaryota; kingdom Metazoa; phylum Chordata; order Ceratodontiformes; family Ceratodontidae; genus Neoceratodus; species Neoceratodus forsteri. The sequence goes on from CM028132.1 coordinate 1,407,562,885, forward strand.
CATTTGGGGCACAAAAACTCTGGCACAATATATCAGTTGGGGGTGAAGATATAGCATGCACCAAGCAGGAAAGGGATCTTGGGGTTATCACTGCTGATGACTTCAAGGTAGGGAAACAGTGTGACAAGGCAGCAGGTACAGCAAATAGGATGTTGGGATGCATAGGCAGGGGCCTCACCAGCAGGAAAAGGGAGATAATAATTCCACTATACAAGACACTAGTGATGCCCCACCTGGAGTACAGTGTACAGTTCTGGAGACCTTACCTACTTAAGGAAATTGACAGAATAGAGAAGGTTCAGAGGAGGGCAACAAAGATGGTACATGGATTGCATCACAAGTCCTCTGAGGACAGGTTGAAAGAATTGAATATGTACTCCCTGGAGGAGAGGAGGGAGAGAGGGGACATGATACAGACATACAAGTATCTTACAGGAATGAACAGGGTGCAGGAATACACTATTTTTAAGCGAAAAAGATGTTCCAGGACTAGAGGGCATGGGATGAAGTTGGAGGGAGGACAATTCAGAGGAAGTGTGAGGAAGAATTTCTTCACAGAACAGGTGGTGGACAAGTGGAACATCCTGCCAGAGGAAGTGGTGGGGGCTGAAACAATCACAGGATTTAAGAATGCATGGGATAGACATAAAGGAATTCTGGAGGTCAGGGATAAAGGGCAATAGACTTCTAGGAAAACATAAAATGAACTTACAAGCTCAATGGGCAGACTGGGTGGGCCGTAGGCTCTTATCTGCCGACACTGTCTATGTACCTATATATGATCTAAGATCATCTAGATCATGATTTACTTATCAAACATGAAACTTGCAAATCACTAACTGAGTGTACTTACCTGGTCAATAAAAGCTAATAATAATTTTTGATTACAGAAGTAAGCATAACAGTGTTTGATCATCCATAAATGATACTAACATACTAACATACTAAAATGCCAGTAGAATAGGCCTAACGGTCTTTTGTGTCTGCTCGTTTGGTCAGCCCCCACCCTGGGAGCTGACCTTGCTGCCCCCCTCTCCCTCTCTGGCTTCTCCCTTCCCAGTCCCTGATATTCTCGCTGCACTGGTTTTTGCTTCCAGAACCCTTCCCCTGCACCTGTCCCACCCCCTCTTGAACTCCTCCACCATCTCTACCTCCGCCAGCTCCCTGGGCAGTGCATTCCATAGCTCCACCACCCTCTCAGTGAAGTAGCACCTCCTCCTTTCTCCCCTGAATCTCCCCCTTCCAGCTTCCACCGATGCCCTCTAGTTGCCCCCCCTCCTTCCTTCGGAGCACCCTGACTGCTCCTCCCCTATTTACCCCCTTCATGTACCTGAAGACCTCTATCATGTCCCCCGGTCCCTTCTCTCTTCCAATGTGTACATATTTAGCTCTTCGAGGCTCTCCCCATAGGTCCTATCCCCCAAGCCCCAAATCATTTTGGTTGCCCTCCTCTGAACCCTCTCCAGGAGTTCAATGTCCCTCTTTAAATGTGGCCTCCAAAACTGCACGCAGTATTCGAGGTGCGGCCTCACCAAGTAGTTGTACAGTGGGAGTATCACTTCCCTCCTTCTGGAGGGGATCCCCTAGCGATGCATCCAAGCATCCTGTTGGCCTTTGCCGCTGTCTTCCTACAAGTCTCCGAGTTGTTCATTTTGACATCAACCACCACCCCCAGGACCCTCTTACCCATCGAGACTTGTAGTATTTCCCCTCCCAGGGTGTACACTTGGCCTGGGTTTCTGGCTCCCAGGTGCAGTACCTTGCATTTCCCTGCATTGAATCTCAGCTTCCACATTCTAGACCACCTTTCCAGAGCCTCCAGGTCCCCCTGTAGGGCCACCCTTCCCACTGCCCTCAGTTTTGAGTCATCCGTAAAGAGACTCGTCTCACTCCTGATACCCTTCCTTATGTCAGAGATGTAGGCGTTGAACAGGAGGGGCTCAAGAACCAATCTCTGAGGGACTCCACTAATGACCCTCCTTGGGGATGAGACTATCCTGCCAACCATGACCCTCTGGGTCTGGTCCTGGAGTCAATTGCCTATCCATCTGATCATCTGGTTCCCCACACCCATTTCTCCCAGCTTATCCAACAGGCCCCCGTGAGGAACAGAGTCAAACACCTTGTTGAAGTCAAGAAAGAGGACGTCCACTGGTCTACCCAGGTCCAAGGCACTCATCACCCAATAATAGAACTTCACAAAGTTTGTCTGACATGATTTCCCCAGGACAAATCCATGCTGTCTATCATTCAGGCACCCCAACTTTTCCAGGTCCCCCCCAGTATCTCCTTAACAATGCCCTCCATCACCTTGCCCACGACCGATGTCAGGCTGACAGGCCTGTAGTTCTCTGCCACCTCCCTTGATCCAACCTTGTGGATAGGCACTATATGCGCCACCTTCCAGTCCTGGGGCATGCACCCTGTCCTCAGAGAGATGCTGAAGAGCTCTGCCAGGGGGTTCACCAGGACATCCGCCAGTTCCTTCAGCATTTTGGGATGTAATTTATCCAGCCCTGGCACTTTCTCCGTCTTAAGGGACCTGAGGGCTTCCCCTCACTCTCTCTGCCATGATTTCCACCTCCGCTACCTCGTCCCCCTGCTTTGCCTTCCCCCACCTGCCAGTGATGCCCCCCCTCTTCCCCAGACCCACCGATCGGTAAGGGTCCCCTCCTCAGTTCCACCGCCTCCTCCATGTATGATGCAGCCCCCCCATTTTCATTGGTGAAAACTGAGATGAAGTACTCATTTAGTACCTCAGCCTACTCCCCCGGGTCTTGTGCCCATCCCTCCCCTGTTTTAATCCTGCTAATCTGCCCCTTCACCCTTTGTTTTTCCCCAATGTATCTAAAGAATCCCTTGTTCCTTCTCCTAACTTCCCTGGCCAGGTTCTGCTCCTTCCTTGCCGTAGCCGCCCTCACCACCCTAGTGGCCCTTCTAGCCATCAGCTCGTACTCCCCTCGGTCCCTTTCACTCCTTGAGCACTTGAATTGCCTAGGCTGCCTTCTTTCCCCTCACCACCTCCTGAACCTCCCTGGTCCACCAGCAGGGTTTTTGGGCCCTACCCATTTCATCTTACTCTTGCGCAAGTGCTGGTAGCATCCTGCACCCCCGATGATTTTCCACCTACTGTCAGCGTCCATGTCTGGCCCAATCCCATCCAAATGCTCCTTAAGGATCCTTCCTATTTCCTTGAAATCCGCCCCCCCTGAAGTCAGTTACCTCCATCTTTGTGCAGTCTTCTAACCCTCCTAGGTTCAGGCAGAACCAGACTGTGGCATGGTCGCTCCCTGGCAACGGGCCCCTTACCTCCAGGCCCACAATCGGGTCACTGTCTGCCAGGACCACATCCAGTATCTGCTCCTCCCTGGTCGGTTCCCCCCACCTGCTGAGTTAGGAGTGCATCCTGAAAGACATCCAACAACCTCTGTTCCCTGGCCACCGAGGATGTCATAGTCTCCCAGTCTGTTCCTGGCATGTTTAAGTCCCCCAACACCACCACCCTTCCCCTTCCCAATCTGCAGTGTCTCCCAACATCTGCCACCAGACTCTCCTCCATCTCCTCCGCCAGTGCAGGGGGTCTATACACCACTCCTATTTTTACTCTCTTGTCCTCCCTTGTTATCAAGGTGACCCAAATCGCCTCCACAGTTTCCTCCACCTCCTCCACTCCTCCTATGGCAATGCAGTTTTTGACTATTATTGCTACCCCTCCTCCCCTTCCCTCCCCCCTGTCCTTCCTGAACATCGTGTAATCCTCCAGGTTCAGGTCCCAGTCATGCCCTGCGGTGGCCCAGGTCTCAGTGACCACTGCCACATCCATCTCTCCCTCAGTTAGCATCGCCTGAAGCTCAGGCATTTCATTACCCAAGCTTCTGGCATTTAGCAGGACTACCTTCCACCCTTTCCCTATACTTCCATTTCACCTGCTCATGTTTCTGTGGGGATTCTGTCTTCCCTGGTCTGCACCTTACCAGTTGGCCTTTTTCTGCATTCCTCCAGCTCCCCAGGGGGGTGGAGACAGAGTCCCTCCTTTATCGGACCCCCCTCAACAGCGTTTTCTCCCATCCCTCCCCCTTCACAAGTTTAAACCCTACCTTTCACCAATGAACCCCTCTATTTTCAACTTAAGGATTTCCTTCCCCTCCAAATTGAGATGGGGCCTACCTCTAGCATACAGCCGCTTATCCTCCCATGTCTCCCCCAATCCCCCATCAACCCATACCCTCTGGCTCCACACCATTCCCTGAGCCACTGGTTTATCACCCTAATCTTCCTCTTGTGTTCCCCACTGGCCCTTGGCACCAGCAGGATTTCTGAGAAGGAAATTGCACATCCTATATCATGACAGACACTGGCAAGCTCCCTGAACCTTGTCTGTACCTCTAGCTCACTATTTCCCTCAATGTCATTGGTACCCAAGTGGACCAGTATGTCTGGAGAACCTCCACGATCCTTTGCCAGCTGATATACCTCATGCTTGGTCCTGTGCACCGTTATTCCAGGGAAGCATTTTGTTCTAACCAGGCAGACTTCTCCCTCCCTATCCCATTTGATCCCCCTTATCATGGGATCACCCAACAGGAGCACTCTGGCCAACCCTTTTCCTCCATTCCCCCCATGTCCCTCATCCTTTCTACTGGCCCCTCCCCCCAGCCGGCTCCTTGCTCCTACCCCTATCTCGGTGCTACCTGCCATCCCCTCCTTATTTTCCCTGGCCACACCCTCCCCTCCAATCCTATGCCTCTCGTCCTCCTGAGTAACCTTCTGTACTTCACTACCCCCACTGTTACTGCTCACGACTAGTCCTTCCCCCTCATCTGCTAAACTAGCCTGGCTCATCCTCCCTTCCTTCCTGTCTCTGTTCAGCCCCTCCTTGCCTGTCGTGCTCCCCTGGCCTAAACCCTCAGGTCCCTTTACTGTATCCTCCTTGTACTTCTGGTCCTTCTCGTTGCCCTTTCCTCCCAACTGGTTCTTCTCCTTGTGCTTTCCTCCCTCTACTGCCTCCTCCTCCTGCTCTGATCCCCTGCTTCCCGTTTTCCCACATTCCAAGTTCCCCCCTGTTCCTCCTGCTATCCGGCCCCCGCCTACTGCCCCCTACTCCCTTTCCATCTCTAACCTCCCCTGTCATGGCTACATCACCCCCCTCATCCTCAAGCAGAAGAAGAGAATTGATGCAGTTACTGAGCTTAAGGTCAGATCCACCTCCCCCCATTGCTTCCTTCTGTCCAGCCACAGCCATCTGCCTACTTCCCTGAGAATGTCCTCCCTTTGGCCCCCATCTGTGAGGGTCCTCAGTTACCTGCCTGTTTCCTTGGTAGTATCCTCCCTTTGGGCCCCATCTGCCAGGGTCCCTATGTGACCCCAGAGTACTCTTCTGCACTCCTTTCCCTATGCCCCCACCCCTAGTGCTTGGTGCAACCTCGTGGAAGAGCCCCTGCCCTATTCCCCAACCATGCCTTCCCCCTTCCCCCAGCTGTCTCCTAATTCCCTCAACCTCCTCCCTAAGCTGCACCAGCTGGTAGCACACTGGGCAACCACTGAACTTCCAAGCCCAGTCCAGTATCATGGCTGCTCCACACCATGTGCACCCCACCACCCTCCCAAAGATGCCAGCCCTAATGACATGTGGTCCCATTCCCCTCCAAGTAGGTTTCCTTGGGTGAGCCATCAGGTTCCCCACTAGTCCAAGATACAACCCTACCCACTAATCAGGTCACCCACTAATCCTAGATACAGTCCCACAGTAAACAGGTAGCCCTGTTACAGTACTAGGTGCAGTACAACACAGTAAACTTATAAGGGAAGTGAACAACTCCCTAAGCTCCTCTCTCCCAGCCTTTAAACCCAACCCCCTGTGGCTAGAACTACATGAACTGCACCTGAAGCCTTTTCCTCCAATTGCAAGGCAGGTGTTCCCCTATAAATGAGCCAAGCTCTGGGGAGGGAAGGGTGGGAGGGCGGGATTAGGGCCTACACCTGACTCTCTGTCTCTAGAGTATATCAGCCCTGTGTCTGCCCCTCCAAGCACTGCAACCAAAGAAACCGCCCCAATTAAATCCCACCAAATAGGTTTTAAATCAGAAGAAACAGGCCTCCACCAATGCAGCCTGCTACACAGTGAAACATCAAACAAATGAGCCCACTTATAGCCACCAAAAACAGTTTTCAAACTTTCAACAGCCCCAAAAACAATACCCTGCTAGCCCCTTAGAAGTAGTAAGAAAGAAAAGAAATAACCTACCAAGTAAAATCCACAAGAAACCATGTAAGAACAACAAGGAGGAGCCACTGTACCGGAACAGATTTTCCCCCTTCCCCTTCCAGTTACTTCTGAGAAGCCAAAACAATTGACACCATAAACCTGATTCAGCTCTTCCTCCAGTTAATTAGCTGAGTGAGACCTGGCCAGACCATAAGCAGCCTTCCCCCACTATGCACTAAACTTTGCAGCTAGTGAAGCCAGCAAAAAGGAATCAAAATTCCACTCAAAGCCCCCAAAATAGGTTTGCTACCAAAGGAAACAGGTCTCCAATTCAAACAACTTTACTAACAACACATGAAAATAGGCTTGAAATTAACAGATCTAGGTCTCCAATTCAAAGAAACCGCCCCAATTAAATCCCACCAAATAGGTTTTAAATCAGAAGAAATAGGCCTCCACAAACACAGCCTGCTACACAGTGAAACATCAAACAAAAGAGCCCAGTTATAACCACCAAAAACAGTTTTCAAACTTCCAACAGCCCCAAAAACAATACCCTGCTAGCCCCTTAGAAGTAGTAAGAAAGAAAAGAGATAACCTACCAAGTAAATTCCACAAGAAACCATGTAAGAACAACAAGAAGGAGCAACTGTACTGGAACAGATCTGCCTCCTTCCCCTTCCAGTTATTTCTGTGATGATTGTTGCTGATTATTTCAGTTCCATCATGTAAGATTTTACATCACTTGAAAAGTTTTATTATTTTTAATTTTATTAGTTTTATTAGTTAGTCATATAAACATATGTGTCAAATATCTGCAGAATAAAATAAATTATAATATAAATCATGTGACGTCAGTTGTTAATCCCTTTATGAAGAGCATATGTTAACTGTGGTGCACATTTGCATAACACATTTGCATGCATGAAAACCGTTTATGGAAAAATAATAGTAATTTCTATTTTTAAAATAAATTTTGAATCTCACCACAGCCACTACTCACACAGTTCAGTGACCTTTCTCAAGTGACAAACAACCACCCTTTTGTCACAGCTGGAACTACTCTTCCACATACCCTGTGTTAGGTTTAGGGAGGCAGTATAGAGCAGTGGTTTAAGGCTCTGAGCTGCAAATCTGGTGACATCCAGCAGACCAGACCTGGGTTTGAATCCCACAGCTTCCACTTGAATACTGTGTGACCCTGAGCAAGTCACTTAACTTCCCTGTGCTCCCAAGTCACTCCTGTAAAAAAGCTATCAGCTTAGAGTGCTACTCCTGGTTAAACAATTAAAAAAGAAAAAAATAGGTGTAGGTATGCTTTGGACAGTTTAGCAGCATGTCTTTCTGGAAATGGGTCACAGATGTGCCAATTAACCCAGGTTATCTATACCTTTAAATTACAGTCACAGAAAGCATGACGTACATAAAATAGTATTTGATACTCCATTATGTTTCCATATGATACAAGATATGAACAAACTATTGCTGTGTGGAATACAGTACAGTAAAGAAACAGAACACAAACATTTGAACAGATAGAATTCACACAGAACAAAACTCATTAATTCTGACTAGAGTCTAAGTAACTACTGTAGTTTAAGCTTACCCCCGACTGGGATTTTTTGGGTCTTAACAGACTGATCAAAGATGTTATAGGCTCCAGTCCCAATGTATGACTAACTTTTCTTAAGAGAATACAGGATGGAAATATGGTGGGCCCTTTTTGCACGCATCAGCTGCCCTGCCTCTGCCACATCATGCCCTGGATAATTTGGGACCCTTGAGCCCACCTCCATGACTAAACAGGTCCGAAGTGGCAATGTGAATTCAGACTAGTTTTCATTGTTCACATGGCTCACAGCTCTGCAGGGTGCATCTGGTCTGCCAACCATCTGTGTATGACCAAAACACAGAGTTTTTTTAGATGAAAGGGACTGAGCTATGCCCACCCAGCCTGTTTCCTCTCTGTGAGAACACAGGAATGCTCAAGCAAAATCCTTTTTTTTCACTTTGTTTTTTAGCATAAATATTTTTTACCCTTTAGATCTGTCCTTCATGCCCTTGGCAAAAGCCCTTCTAGCTGAGTGCCCTCAAACCTAGGACAGAGGAAAGGGAAATACATTTCCACTTTTGTTTATACCTCCCACATCAGCTAAAATATTTTATAGAAAAATATATAATTAAAAACATTGCAATGGTGTCCGCGAGATGAAAAATATCCTGTTAAGCCTTTACAACATTAGTAAAATGTGAGGTGTAAGAGTAACTGTAACTGTAACTGAAAGCTGTGTGTCTGGATATAAGATGTATCACAACGGATGATTCCCTTATAGATGTCTGAAAAGCTCTGGATCGCTCCTGAAAAAGGGACCTCTGGTCTCAGTGAGCTTACCCGGTTATCAAAATCTAAATAAATAAATACATAAAAGAAGATGAGCTAACTTCCAAATGTACAGAAAAGATAAATTGAAATTTATGTTTAATTTATTGCACTGGTCCTGATCACAGGCAATCATGAATAATTAGGATATGATTTATTACAGTCACTATTGTCATGACATCATGGTTTTTGATTAGCAGCCATTCATTATACATGTTTAATCATTGTTAGTCACCACCACAGTAATGGATTTTGAAGACTGAACATGATCTTGAAACACTAGTATATCAAAAATCAATCAAAACTTTATTTTAAAAAGTGCCTTACCAAAGCCAAGGCGCTTTAACAATAAATAAATCAAATACATAAAGTTAAAACAACATCCTAAAATTGGTTAGTAAAATGTGCTTTAAAAATCCGGATACGCCAGGCTAAATAAAGGAGTTTTTAATGCTAACTTAAAGCTTTGAACGGTCAGGCAATCTCGCACCCGATGAGGTAGAGAATTTCACAGGGTTGGGGCCACAAAACTAAAAGATCTGGCCCCAGATGTCTTTAAACAAACCCTGGGAATCTCTAGCAATCCCTCATCGTGGATCGTGGACGAGAGGGACAGTAGGGACGAAGAAGATCTTGCAGGTAGCCAGGTCCCTGATCATGTAGGGCCTTATAGGTCAGCAAACCGACCTTGAAGGTAATCCGCCACTGTATTGGCAGCCAGTGCAGTCCATGGAGGACAGGCGTTATATGACTGGTCCTAGATGTACCAGTCAAAAGCCTGGCCACCACATTCTGCACTAACTGCAAGGGGCAGATATCCACCCCCAGTAGCCCTAGGTACAAGGCGTTGCAGTCATCCAGGAGAGAGGTAATGAAGGTGTGGACCAATGTTAGAAGTGATCATGATACTTTATCATACTGTACATCACGATAAAATCGTTGTTTCAGCTGTGAAGGGAATGTTTTTTGAGACACTGTGGAATAGTCTCTGTACTCTTATGAAATGTTCCAGGGGATCTTTTATTTCCAGTTGGACAACCCCCAGGGATTGGTGGAAGGGAAGAAGATCTAGGTGTGTTGGCATTCATACGGACCATCACTGTGAACTTACTGTGATGCTTGTACAGCTGGTTCTGATTACTCTATGCTTTTTGTAATATAAAAATGTGTTATTGAATGTCTCTCTTGAGACATGCTGTGTTGTGGGATGACCCCCCCCCCGCGGGGTTCAACTACAAGCTGTTATCCTAAAAGCCAGGAGATAATTACAGGCTAGAAGAGACTTAAATTACGGATCTCCTGTTTATTTAGCTTAATTGTAGCTGCCAGCTGCTAGGATAGGAAATCATAAACTTTTATGATATTAGAGGAAAAAACCAGATTATGTCACTTAGGTGCTAAATCATAAATGTTCCTTTGATGTCTGTGAAAGAGCAGGATGCTGCTCATGGATGAAAGAAAGAACTTGGAAAATGACAGACTTGATTGGGAAGTCACATGGGGAAAAAGTTTTTGCTGATGTCACTTATTTAATTTACCTTCTGAATGATAAGATATCCTGTTTTGTATAATTTTTATATTCTGACAGGGATGAGCTAGGTGACCTCATGCAAAGAGGTTGGCAAAGCCAGTTTTAAACAGTATTCTGTTTTACACTTAGAGACATTCATGTTTGGACTCTGAAGAAGAAACATCTACTTTGGATAGGCAAGTCTAATTGGTGGTAGGAATTAATTTGCACTTTTTAAGCCTTGTTTTTTTAAGTGATTATATGTTTTTGTGATATATTGTTCTGCATTTACACTTTACATATTTTTATCTATTTTAAAGTAAACCTCTATTTTAAGAGACTACTTGGTGTGCCTTTGAAATTCTTTCTTTGACAAGTGAAGCATATTTGGGTAAAGCTGACACTGTGCATAAGCTTACAGGTAATACCAAACTGGGAAAGGTAAGAGTTTATTCTGAGGTCTTTCATAGAGTTTTTAAGGGCTCATTTTGTACACCTGGTTAGGTGCCCATAGGCAAAAGATATCTGCCCCCCCGAAGAGCAGAATTATCTGAGCCTGTACATTGGGTACGCTAGCAAGAGGTTCACAGTTTAAATCCCTGCAGAACTTGAGACCTAAGGTTGATTTGAACCCACAAAACAGACAGGTTGGTTGCCCTGTTTCTGTTCCTGTTCACAATACTGTGCTTGGAGGTTGGCACTGTGGGAGCAGAGGGCCTGACCTGCTGAGTGTGCATAAGTTTGGTATTGCAAGATTTTATTGTTCAGAGTGTCAGCTTGATACTGTCAGTTCACTTGCAAAAAAAGGAAAAGGCAGTGATTTATTAAAATAAAAAAGGAAACAGAACTATATCACTTGGCTTACAGTCAAGTTCCTACCTGTTTTATTTTTTTTTCTCTAAAGTGCAAGTCAGAGTAGCCGTAGTTAGGGAAAAAGATGGCTTCCAACTACAGCGGGCACACTGTAGACTACTTAAAGCAGTTGTGCAGGGACTGAGGAGTCCCATTCAAGGTGAAAGCCACCAAGCAGAACCTTGTGGATGCCCTGATAGTAGCAGATACCCAGAGCATTGAGTCACAGACAGTGACTGTAAAGAACCAAACCTTGAAAGTGGAAGGGCTAGCAGCCAGTGCAGTGTCCAGATCTAATGAGGATGGCAACAGGGCCAGTGCCAGCAAAGGGTCACAGCAGCAGGGAAAGGCCACCAGCATTCTGGAGCCAGAAGTACTCAGGCTGCAGATTGAGCTGCGTATAATTTGCTGGAGTTCCAGAGGGAGGCAGAGCGAGATCCCCGACAGGCAGACCGGGAACGCCAAGAGGCAGAGCGAGAACAGTGATCTGCAGAGGAGAAGAGGGAGCAAGAACAGCGAGAGGCAGACCATGAACAGTGGGAGGCAGACCGTGAGGAGTGTGAGCACCAGAGGCAACATGAACTGGAGAAGCTACGACTCCAACCACCAACACCAGAGCAGGTAAGTGGCTTGGGTTTAACTGGGACTACAGGACTGGGTTACAAATTGAATTCCAAATGGATAGCTGAATTTAAAGAGGGGAATGATATGGATGCCTTTTTAAATTCTTTTGAAAAAGTTTGTATTCAGGCTAAAATTTCTAGGGAGTCCTGGAGCTTCCAGCTATCCCTGCTACTTACCGGGAATTATCAGAGTGCATTGGGTCAAATGGACAATGAGGACAGTAATGATTACAGAAAACTTAAAGCTGCACTGTTAAAAACATTTGAATTAACTGCTGAATCATACAGAGCTAAATTCTGTAAGCTCAGGAAAAGCCCTGATATGAGCTACAAGGAGCTAGCCATGAAACAACATCAGTTTTTAAAACGTTAGTGAGAAGGAATTGAAGCAAACCTTGTTAATAAAATTGAAAATGTGATTTTGTTAGAACAGTTTTTCTGGGCATGCCCAGCAGAGCTGAAAACCTGGCTGGAGGACGGAGATCACAAAACAGTGCAAGAGGCTGCTGAACTCTCGGACCGATATGTCAAGAGCAGACCTGCTCGGAGAGTGAATGGGGTGGGTGTAGCAGCACAGAAAGGGAAAAGCACACCTTCAAGGCAGCTAAAACCCTTACTGCCTCCACCAAAACCAGTTAGCCCCAGGTTTCAAAGAAAAGATTTCTCTGAGAAAAGAAATGAATGTTGGTTGTGTAAAGAAATTGGGCATATTGCCATAAAGTGTCCCAAACAGATGAGCAATAATACACAGGGTGGTGCTAGGAAAGAAGTGGGTTGTTTCTGTGTCCCTGGAAGCATGTCTGTGAACATGAGAAAACACATGTACCCAGTCATGGTGAATGGTGTACAGACACAAGGGTTAAGGGACACAGGGACCTCCCTTTCTTTGGTAAAGGGCTATCTAGTAGAGCCTGGTCAGCTTATACCCAATAAATACGTCACTGTACAGGACGTTACTGGTGAGGAGAAAACATTGCCCCTCGCTAGTGTTCTCCTAGACTGTAGTGAAACAGGGGGAACTGTGCAACAGGTGGCTGTAGCCAAAACCTTAGCAGTGGATGTGATCCTGGGCAACTATCTCAAACAAGGGATGGTGTGCACAGCTACCCATAGCCAAGCTGCAAGGGAACACTGTGGTTCCCTTGACTCCACAGAGGCCATTGTGGAAATCACTGAGAGGCTGGTTCCCTAGCCGTGTCTCCTGATATGGAGACTAACGAAAAGGGGGTAGAAATTTCCCCAGTAGTAGTTAACCTCACAGCTACAGAGGATTGCTCCAAGGAGGGAGGGGTGACCCATTGTCAGAGAGTTGGGATTGACAGTGATCCTGAGTGCCCTGACGCTAGTGCTAGGGACCCTAGTTTAGCGACTAAAGGGGACCTGTCCCATGCCTTGGGAATGTGTGAGGAGTTTGCAGCTGCTCAGAGAATTGACCCTAATCTAGAGAAGCTGAGGGATTGGGCAGACTCTGACGGAGCACAGGGAGGTGACAGCAGACATAGAGTTTATTGGGAAAATGGACTGATGTATACTCTGGCTGTGCAGACAGAGGGAGGGGTGCTAGGCAGGCAGCTTGTCGTTCCCTAGGGGTATCGTGAGCAGTTGATCAAGATTGCACATGATATTCCCTTGTCTGGTCATCTGGGAATTGCATGCGCTATGCAGTGGTTGGCCCAGAATTTCTATTGGCCTAACTTCACCCAGCAGGTAAGGGAGTATTGCCGGTCTTGTCACCGGTGCCAAGAAATAGTGAAGGTGGGCAAAAAATCCCAAGCCACCCTGATTCCATTGCCCATAGTGGAGGAGCCATTCCAGAGGGTGAGAATGGATATTGTGGGACCTTTAAATACCCCAGCTCCTCTGGGAAGAGATTCATCCTGACTGTGGTGGATTATGCCACCCGGTACCCAGAGGCAGTCACACTATCCTCACTGAGGACAGACAAAGTGGCAGATGCCTTACTTGGGATTTTCTCCTGTGTTGGGTTTCTGCAGGAGGTTATCACTGATCGAGGGGGTTCCTTCATGTTGGACCTCATGAAATATTTATGGGAGAAGGGTGGGGTGGTGCAGAGATGCACAACACCATATCACCAACAAGCCAATGGGCTTGTGGAATGATTCAATGGTACCCTGAAGTCAATGCTCCGGGCGTTTGCTGAACAGCATGGGAGGGACTGGGAGAAATACCTTCCCCACCTGTTGTTTGCATACAGGGAGGTGCCCCAAGAGTCAACAGGATTTCCCCCCTTCTAACTCTTATATGGACGCCGGGTCATCGGGCCTCTAGACTTGATCCGGGAGGACTGGAAAGGCAAGCATGCCACCCAGGAACTCTACAGTGAATTATGTCTTTAGGTTTAGGAAAGGCTGAAGGAACTTATGGGGACAGCCCAGAGCAACCTGGCAGCTGCCCAACAGAAACAAAAGTGTGGTCACATGAGCAATGAGCTCACTCGTACATGGTGGGTCAGGAAGTCATGGTTCTTATTCCGGTCTAGAAGAGACAAACTTCAGTCTGAGTGGGCAGAACCATACAAAGTAGTTAGAAGGTAAATGACGTGAACTATATTATAGAGTTACCGGACCGAAGACAGACAGAAAGGATGTACCATGTCAACATGATGAAGCCATATGCCAATAGGACTGACATGGTGTTTGCAGTATGTAGTCCTGGGGGAGGGGACGGATGAAGGAGACACCCTTCTGGACTTGTTGGAAGAAAGTAAGTGGAAGTCCTTTGTGGATATAGTTAAATTGTCTCCCCAGCTGACCTCGGACAAGATCCAGGAATAAAGGGAAGTTTTAGCAGACTTTGCTTCATTGTTTAGCGCCAAGCCTGGACTAACCCCCTTAGTGACTCACGATGTGGAGACAAGGACACAGACGCCCATATGGTGGACAGCATATCGGGTGTTGGAGGCTGTCCAAAAGGACATTAGGAAGAAGAGGAGGAGATGCTGGATTTAGGGGTAATCCAGAGATCCCACAGCCCCTGGGCCTCACCTGTAGTCCTTGTGCCCAAGCCAGATGACTCCACTCATTTCTATGTGGACTATCATGGACTGAATGCAGTCACAAAGTCAGATGCCCACTCAATGCCCCGGACGGATGAACTCCTGGACAAGTTGGGGGGGCGACCTACCTTATGACCATTGACCTGATCAAGGGGTATTGGCAGGTAGTTTTGATGGACAGAACTAGGGAGAGGTCAGCCTTCATCACTCTAATAGGCTTATTTGAATTTAAAGTAATGCCTTTCAGAATTAAGAATGCCCCAGCAACTTTCCAAAGGTTGGTGAACCAGGTGTTAAATGGTGCTGAGGAGTACGCCGTGGTGTACCTGGATGACATTGCCATCTTTAGTGCCAGCTGGGAGGAAGACCTCTCCCACCTTAGGGATATGCTGGGCAGGATACAGTAGGCTGGACTCACTGTCAAAGCTGGGAAGTGCCAGGTAGCAATGGGAGAAGTGGCATACCTCGGGCATGTGGTAGGCAGAGGACAGCTCCGTCCTAACCAAATAAAAATAGAGGTGATCTAGACATGGCCCAGACCAGAAATGAAGAAGCAGGTCAGGAGCTTTCTTGGGACAGCAGGGTACTATAGAAAATGTGTACCCAATTACAGTGCCCTGGCTGCTCTCCTATCTGACCTGGTAAAGAAAAGGATGCCAAAGAAAAATATCTGGGGACCAGCCTGTGAAGAAGCCTTTACCAGATTGAAGGAGACACTGCAGTGCTCCTGTTTTGACAAGTCCTGACTATAGCAGACCCTTTATAGTTCAGACTGACGCCTCAGACGTGGATATTGGGGTGGTACTGAGTCAGACATCCAGCCAAGGGAAAGATCACCCAGTAGTGTACCTGAGTAAAAAGTTACTTCCCAGGGAGCAGGCATACTCCACTGTGGAAAAGGAGTGTGTTGCCATAGTGTGGGCCCTAAAGAAGCTAGAGCCATAGTTGTATGGGCAGCATTTTGTGGTACAAACTGACCACAACCCCCTGGTTTGGCTGACGGAAATGGGGAAGAATAATGGTAGATTGTTAAGAAGGAGTCTTGCTTTGCAAGGGTATGATATGACAATCTTACATAGGGCTGGAGTGAAAAATCAGAACTCGGGTTGTCTTATGTCTCTGAGGAGTGAACTGATTTAGGAAGCTTATCCCATGCAGGGGATAGAGCCCCCAAATTCAGCCTAGTTAGGGAGGATTGTGACACTTGTACAGCTGGTTCTGATTACTCTATGCTTTTTGTAATATAAAAATGTGTTATTGAATGTCTCTCTTGAGACATGTTGTGTTGTGGGATGACCCCCCCCCCCGGGTTCAACTACAAGCTGTTATCCTAAAAGCCAGGAGATAATTACAGGCTAGAAGAGACTTAAATTAAGGATCTCCTGTTTATCTAACTTAGTAGCAGCTGCCAGCTGCTAGGATAGGAAATCATAAACTTTTATGATGTTAGAGGAAGAAACCAGATTATGTCACTTAGGTGCTAAATCATAAATGTTCCTTTGATGTCTGTGAAAGAGCAGAATGCTGCTTATGTTTAAAAGAAAGAACTTGGAAAATTACAGACTTGATTGGGAAGTCACATGGGAAAACAAGTTTTTGCTGATGTCACCTATTTAATTTACCTTCTGAATGATAAGACATCCTGTTTTGTATAATTTTTATATTCTGACAGAGAGGAGCCAGGTGACCTCATGCAAAGAGGTTGGCAAAGCCAGTTTTAAACAGTATTCTGTTTTACACTTAGAGACATTCATGTTTGGACTCTGAAGAAGAAACATCTACTTTAGATAGACTAATTGTCTGGTGGTAGGAATTAATTTGCACTTTTTAAACCTTGTTCTTTTTAAGTGATTGTATGTTTCTGTGATATATTGTTCTGTATTTACATTTGCCATATTTTTTTCTATTTTAAAGTAAACCTCTATTTTAAGGGACTACTCGGTGTGCCTTTGAAATTCTTTCTTTGACAAGTGAAGCATATTTGGTTAAAGCTGACACTGTGCATAAGCGTGCAGGTAATACCAAACTGGGAAAGGTAAGAGTTTATTCTGAGGTCTTTCATAGAGTTTTTAAGGGCTCATTTTGTATACCTGGTTAGTTGCCCATAGGCAAAAGATATCTTCCCCCCTGAAGAGCAGAATTATTTGAGCCTGTACATTGGGCATGCTAGCAAGAGGTTCACAGTTTGAATCCCTCCAGAACTTGAGACCAAAGGTTGATTCAAACCCACAAAACAGACAGGAGGGTTACCCTGTTTCTGTTCCTGTTCACAATACTGTGCTTGGAAGTTGGCACTGTGGGAGCAGAGGGCCTGACCTGCTGAGAGGGGTTGTGACACTTACTAGTCCAGGGAATGCCATGTTTAGGAGGGATGGAGGTGGTGGAAGGGGGAGAGGTGTCACTATACATTAGGGAGGACATGAAGGTCAAGAATAAGGGGGAAGACAAGGTTACAGAAACAGCATGGGTTCAGATAGTTACAAATGGGGATCGGGCATTAGTATTGGGGTGGTATACAGTATATACCACCATCACAGACAGAAGAAGTGGATCGGGAACTGAGGAATGGGGATCACAGGGGCTACAAATCAAGGGAAGGTGCTTTTTGTCACAAGTGTTTTTTGTCCTCCTTGTTCCGGGGCAGTTGCTTAGCCCTGTCCCCAAGGATTTACCTGGTCTGGGGTTTCCCCATGGCTTTTCACCATGTGGTGGGGCTAAAGGATGGAGGGCTGTCCTTCCCCACCCCCAGTGCAAATATTCAGAGCAGACCAGGGTCCCGGGCAAAGGCACGGCTTCAGGAACAATTAGGCAGGGTTTTAGCTGGCACCAGTTTTTCTGCATTTCTTCCCCACCCTGCTGCAGGATGTCAGCATGATGTACCCACAACTACTCCCTTCTTGCCATCCAAAGCTGCACTACTACCAGGCCTCCACTTGGTGGCAGTGTAAGGCTGGGACAAAACCCCTCCCCTTCCTAGGAGAGAAGAGCAGTCTCTCGGACACTTGATCCTCTTCCTCTCCATATGAGAATTGGGGTTACTGGCATAGCAGAAGGTAAGGTGCTCAGAGTCTCAGCACTCCATGCCACTGAGTGACTGGACGGGGAGGTGCTTTTAATGGGAAATTTCAACATGCTAGATGTGGACTGGTAGGAGGATCCCAACAGCAGCAAGCTCAAAAAATTAACTGTTTGTAGCGGTGTTCCAGGATGCCTTCCTCTCTCTCTCCAGTCCTCCAAGGCAACTTGAGCTAACTACACCAGGACCTCTTCCTGTGGGCAACCTCCATGCTGCCTAGGTTAACCCTGGTGGGGAGGAAGGGAGTGGCTCCCCTTTACTCTCCTCTCCACCTGCTTTAAATCTTCATCAGGTGCCACTCGGGATCATCCAGTGTAATGGTCAGGCTGTGTGCTGGAGGATGTCGCCAGGTTTGGCTGTGGGGCATTTTCCTTTTTTCTCCCATCCCTCAAGGAAGCTGGCTCACTAGGAGCTCCAAGGGGCATAAGCACACACAAGCATGCAGCTGATCCAGAAGTTTGCCAACATCTTCCCCTCCCACGACATCCCCGAGCTGCACCTCCACCAGTGGTCACCCAGGTGGTAGTATTGCAGTGGAGATGACTGCCCACCTTCCCTGGAGGAAAGCGATCTTTAGGATGCTCCATCTTCCTTCCTCCCCTCTGGCCAGGCCCAGATGACCAGAGTACACATCTGAACTCAGTTCACTGGTGTTGTGAGCGGTAGCACTACTGATGGGCTGACTGATGGGGCCATTCTTGACTTGGTACTCACAAACAGGGACAGTATAGAGGGAGTCACAGTACAAGACCCAGTAGGTTCCAGACCATCAAACTGTGTGGTTTAATTTCTAGCTATCAGTGGAAAGGAAGATATCACAGACAATAGTACTGGGGACAGATTTCCAAAAGTAGAAAAACTGCACACGTGGAAAAAAAAGTTGCTCAAAAAAGGGTTTCCTTGCTCAAGTGCAGGTTTTTCCACATGCGCTCAAATTTCAATAAGATTGCCTTTTTGCAACCTTTTTTCACAATTTCTGGTAGCTCGTGCATATATTTTTGCATAACTGAGAAAAAATGCTATGCCTGGTATTGACGCCCATGCTCATAAAATGCTGAAAATAGCATTTTCACAGGTGCAAGAATTTTAATTTGCACTAGGGAGTTGCATATAGGGAGCTGCACACAGGGACTTGAGGCTGGATTTTCAGCCTGTCTGAAATCAGCATAGCTACAGGAAAAAACTGCAGCAAGTGTGGCTTCACTTGTGGAGCCACAGTTTTCCCCACACTTTCTGTATTTTCAAAGTGGGAGTTTGTTTACAACTGGCTTCCCAATTTATGGCAACTTGTGGCCGTTGTTTATTGTTGCAGTTGCACTGAAATGAAACACCTAGTGGAATCAAAAGTACCTTCTCCCACAACAGTGTGGACTGAAAATAGGGATGCCCGCAGGTGTGGGGATTTCAGGAGCGGGAATTAATTCTGGGAGAGCTGAAAATATGGCCCTTAGTGTCTGGGCCATGTCAGGCCCTTTGAAGATCTGGCCCCTTTGACTTAAGAAGAGCAGACTTTGGCAGGATAAGAGCAAGGCAGCAAGGTAGGCTTGAGGGAGTAAAAGCAGTTGTACTGTAGATATGGAAATGAAAGTAAGAACTGATCAGGGATGCAGTCCTGGAAAGTACAAGTTTCTGCATCAGGGTGGTAGGGAAAACAGAAGGGGTAAGAAATGTCTGTGGTTCACCAAGGAAGTGCCAGAGACTGTGAGGGGAAAAAGATGACCTCTAAAAAGGAAACATAGAGTTATAATGAAGACGCTAAGATAAAATTCCTAAAAAAGATAAAGGAGGCCAGTAAGACAATGAGAAGGGCTAAGTCTGGCACTTAACTGAGAATAGTCAATGGAATGAAGAAGGGTGGCAAAATATTCATTTAGTATATAAGGGTAAAGTGCAAAACAATGGAGGGAATTTTCAGGTGATAGTGCAGAATATCAGGTACACCGTGTAGGACCTATGCTAGTAGCATAGAGCTCAAGTTACGCCTGTTCCTTTCATTTATATTAGTTTATTTGGGTTGGGGTTCATCCCACACCATCCTGTTAAAAATAAAAAGGGGTTGTGGGGGGAAGCCCCCCCAACTTAAATAGACTGACAACCGAGTAAGGCAGGTGACAAAAGCAGCTCTGTATTCAGGAAGCTTTTACGGCAAGCTTCCTAGGTGTACCCGATATTCTACACTATCACCAATTTTCAAACAAGAGAAGGTGGGAGGATGAAGACAAGGGAAAAGAGGATATACTGAGGCAGTCTTCTGTTCAGTGTTCACAGTATAGGATGTCACAAATCCACTCCGGAGGTCAGGCCCTCTTCTCCCACAGTGCCCAACTTTGAAGTGCGATTTATGAACAGGGGACAAACTGGGACACCCTCCTGTTCATTTTGGATCTGAGCAAACTACCATTCTCAAGTCCTGGGGTCAATTATGAACCCTTTTTAGCTAGCACACCCAGGTAACAGGTCCAAATATCATATTCTTTTTGTGGAAAGCAGCGCAATACTTGACCCAGTGATCATACAACCATCCTGGTTCACAACCCCCTGCCGACTCAACTGAAATGCTGGTATTTTCTTACCTTGCTGGACCTTTACACAGATTCTTGTTAGCATGGCTGCACATGGTGACACCCTAAGCAATTTAACAGTTATGTCACAATTATCAATACTGTCCCACCATTCACAGTCAAAATGAGCAGGTCCCAGGCAGGTTTAAGGAAAAACAAGGGTACTAAAATTAAAACTAGTAAATAAATACAGAACATATATATGCTTAAGGTTACAGTAAGAAAAGAAATGGACAATTACAAAACAAAGTGCCTTGAAACTGATTTAGCTAATTCTACCTCAGGTTTTCAGTTGGTAAATGATTTGGGATGTTATATATTTTGGCAGAAGTGTCCCTTAGAAGTCCAGAAACAACAATAACTCTTAGAAGTCCAGAAAAGTGTGTCAGTCCTTTCAGCCAAGCATTACCAATATCAGGAAGCCAGAATGTCCCTCCTCCTTGTGATGTCACAGTTTGAGCTGCTAGTGTGAGGTCACACTTATGCATGCATACTTAATTGGTAACATACAGCTGCATAGGCAAACAGGTCAGATTACTACTTGATTAGAATCTGCAAATACAGCAATATTGTTAATTAAACAAGAGAGTCTGTCTTCCTCAGAGTATGGTTACGACATCCTTTGATGTTGCAGAAATATCCTGTAAGGCTACTTCACATATGCTTTCCAAAAACAATCTTCCTCCTGTTATCCTATAAAATGTAACCTTTAATGGCAGTCTTCCTAAGTTCAAAGCAGTTGTTTTTTTATAACTTGGCTGTATAACAGCTACACAGGTTTTGGCAGGTAGGTGTTAAAACGGGAAAGGAAGCTCTAGACAGCTTATCCTCTAGGTCAGCGAGAGGGCAGACCATTTTTTCTTATCTTTTAAAAAGCCAATGTCCCATGAGGCTCTGCTGCTTGGCCTGTTTCCTAAGCAGGACTGCCATACAAAACATAGATTTATAGTAAAATTATATACGCATAACTGGCAGACTATTATTCCAGTTACACCCCTTCCTCCTAGACTGAATTTGTGGGAATTCATTCCTAGGTATGGGATGCATTTCACAAATTCAGTTCACTGATCTAACTGTCAGGATAGCCCATCTGCATTGGCATTAGCTGCCCCTGCCCTGTGAGTGATTGTCATGTCATAACCCTGTAAGGCAAGGCTCCATCTTAGAAGCCTACCATTTGTTTTACCCTTTTGTGACAACCAAAGCAGGGGGTTATGATCCGTCTGTACCTCAAAGTGCCTCCCATACAGATATGGGTCCAATTTGTTCAGTGCCCACACCAGTGCAAGGCACTCTTTCTCCACTGTAGAATAAGCCTGTTCCCTGGGAAGTAATTTCTTACTGAGGTACACTATTGGGTGATCTTTCCCTTGGTTAGAAGTCTAACTAAGTACTGCCCCAATACCCACATCTGAGGCATCTGTCTGGACTACAAATAGTTTACTGTAGTCTGGACTGGCTAACACAGGAGCACCGCACAGCGCCTCCTTTAGCCGTGTAAAGGCTGATTCACAGGCTGGCTCCCATTTTATCTTTTTAGGCATTCTTTTCTTTAGCAGGCCAGATAGGGGGGCTGCCAGGGCATTGTAGTTTAGTACAAACCTTTGATAGTACCCTGTGGTCCCTAGAAAACTCTGGACCTGCTTCTGTCTTTCAGGTCTGGGCTACACCTCTATTGCCTCAATCTTTGGTTGATTAGGATGGAGCTGTCCCATCCTACTACATGCCCTAGGTAGCCAACTCCACCATGGCCACCTGGCACTTTCCAGTTTTGACAGTGAGCCCGGCCCTCTGTATCCTGCCCAACACTTCCTTAAGGTGGGACCGGTGTTCCTTTGAGCTGGCACTGAAGATGGAAATATCATCCAGGGACACCACTGCATACTCTTCAGTACCATGTAACACCTGGTTCACCAACCTTTGGAAGGTGTCAGGGGCATTCTTCATTCTGAAACACATTACCTTAAACTCAAATAATCCTATTAGAGTGATAAAGGTTGATCTCTCCCTAGCTCTGGCAGTTAACTTCACCTGCCAATACCCTTTCATCAGGTCAATGGTGGTGAGGTAGGTCACCCCTCCCAACATGTCCAGTAGTTCATTCATCCATGGCATTGGGTGAGTGTCAGACTTTGTGACTGCATTGAGTCCACACAAAAGCGAGTAGAGCCATCTGGCTTGGGAACAAGGACTACGGGTGAGGCTCAGGATCTGTGGGAATTCTGGATTACCCTTAAATCCACCATTTCTTCCAGCTCCCTCCTAATGTCCTTTTTGACTGCCTCAGACACCTGATATGCTGTCCACGGTATGGGCGCTTGCATCCCCATGTCTACATCATGTGTCACCAAGGGGATTAGTCCCGGCTTGCCATTAAACAATGGGGCAAAGTCTGCTAAAACCTCCCTTACTTCCTGGGTCTGTTCTGGGGTCAACTGGGCTGACAGTTGGATTGCCTCCACAGAGGACTCCCGCTTGCTTTCCTCCAGCAAGTCCAGAAGGGGGTCTTCCTTGTCCGTCCTCTCCCTAGAACTACACACTGCAAATACCATGTCAGCCTTATTTGCATATGGCTTCATCATGTTGACATGGTACATCCTTTGGGTATGTCTCCTGTCAGGCAGTTCTACAATGTAATTTACATCATTCACCTGTTTGACTACTTTGTACTGTCCTGCCCACTCAGCCTGCAGCTTATCCTTCTGGACTAGGATGAGGACCATTACTTCCTGACTATGGTGTACGAGCGAACTCTGGCTCTGCTGTCATGCCAGAGTTTTTGCTTCTGCTGGCTGACAGGTTGCTCTGGGCTGTTCTCATAAGCTCCTTCAGCTTTTCTCTAAACATCAGGACATTTTCCACAATGGGAATTCCCTGGGTGGCATGCTTGCCTTCCAAGTCTTCCTGGCCCAAGTCTAGGTGCCCACACACCCTGAGTCCATGTAAGATTTTGAAGCAGGAGAACCCTGTCAACTCTTTGGGCACCTCCCTGTATGCGAACAGCAGGTGGGGAAGGTACTTCTCCCAGTCCCTCCCATGCTGTTCAGCAAATGCTTGGAGCATCGATTTAAGGGTACCATAAAACCTTTCCACAAGCCCATTGACCTGCAGGTGATAAGGTGTTGTGCGTCTCTGCACCACCCCACACTTCTCCCTCAAACACTTCATCAGTTCCAACATGAAGGTACCACCTCAATCAGTGATGGCCTCCTGTGGAAACCCGACATGGAGAAAATCCCTAACAAGGCATCTGCCACTTTGTCTGTCCTCAGTGAGGATAGGGTGACTCCCTCTGGGTACCGGGAGGTGTAATCCACCACCGTCAAGGTAAACCTCTTTCTGGAGGAGCTGGGGGTATTCAAAGGTCCCACAATATCCATTCCTAAAGTCTGGAATGGCTCCTACACAATGGGCAAGAGAATTAGTGTGGCTTTGGTTTTACTACCCGCCTTTCCTATTCGTTGGCACCAGTGACAAGACCTACAGTATTCCTTCACCTGCTGGGTGAAGTTGGGCCAATAGAAGTTCTGGGCCAATCGCTGCATAGTGTGCATGATTCCCAGATGTCCAGACATGGGGATATCATGAGTGATCTTGAGCAACTGCTCCCGGCACCCCCGGGGAATGACAAGCTGCCTGCCTATCACCCATCCCTCTGTCCTTACGTCCTGCGTATACAGCAGTCCATTGTCCAAATACACTCTGTCTCCCATCACCTCCCTGTGTCCCGTCAGCTTTTGCACAAGCCCTCAGTCTCTCTAAACTAGGGTCCATTCTCTGAGCAGCTGAAAAATCTTTATATTTCCTAAGGCAAGGGACATGCCCTCTTCAGTCTCTAAACTGGGGTCCATAGTTCTGGCGTCAGGGCATTCAGGGTCACTGCCATCCCTAACCCTCTGACAATTAGCTACCCCTCCTTCCTCAGAGCAACCTTCTGGAACTGTTTTGTTATCTGCTACCTGGGGGAGTTCTATCTCCCTTTCATTATCTCCATTGCAGGAGACAGGCTGGGGATCCAGCCTCCCAGTGTTTTCCACAGAGGCTTATACTGGGTCCAAGGAACTATAATCTGCCTTTGTCTTCTGACTGTGGGTTACCTCACATACCACCCTTTTTTGTAGATAATTCCCTATAATCACATCCAGGGCGAGGTTGTTGGCTACAGACACTTTCTGCACCCTCCCTCCTGTCTCATCCCAGTCAAGGAGAACACTTGCAAGGGGCAGAGTTTTTTCTCCCCAGAAAATCCCCTTACAGTTATGAACCGATTAGGTATAAACTGTCCATGCTCAACCAAATCCCCTTCTACCAAAGTAAGGGACACCCCCCATGTCCCTTAACCCATGGGTGTGCACCCCATTTACAGTAACTGGGTGAATGTGCTCCCTCATGTTTACAGGCATCCTTTCAGGGATACGCAGTGCACCCACCTTTGTTTGAGCACCACTTTTGCACTTTGTGCCTTTTTAGAACACTGTCTTGCAGGATGCTCTGGTTGCTTGCAAAACCAACATTCATCATTTCTTTTATCAGGCAAATCCTTTCTCTGTAACCTGGGGCTACCCGCTTTCTTGGGGAGGCAGTGAGGGGTTTAGTTGCCCCAAAGGTGTGCTTTTCCCTTTCATTGCTGCCACACCCAACCCACCTCCATTCAGAGCAGGTCTGTTCCTGGCATAGTGGTCCGAGAGTTCAGCAGCCTTCTGCACTGTTTTTGGAGCTCGGTCCTCTAGCCAGGTTTTCAGCTCTGCTGGGCAATCCCAAAAGAATTGCTCCAAAAGTACCACACCCTCGATTTTCTCTATAGAGTCTGCTTTGACCCCCTCCCACCAATGTTTCAAAAACTGACATTGCTTTGTGGCTAGTTCCTCATAGCTCATGTCGGGGCTTATTCTGAGCTTATGGAACTTAACTCTATAAGCTTCAGATGTCAGTTCATACTTTTTAAGCAACACAGCTTTAAGTTTGTCCTAATCATTATTGTCCTGATTGTCCATTTGACCCAATTCATCATGAGCTTTCCTGGTAAGTAGTGGGGATAGCTGGAAGCTACAGGACCATCAGGGAATTTTTGCCTGAATGCATACCTTTTCAAATTAATTTAAAAATGCCTCCATATCCTCCCCTTCTTTAAATTCAGCTATCAATTTAGAATTTAATTTGCACCCCAGTCTTGGAGTTACAGGTGCACCCATGCCACTTACCTGCCCTGGCATTGGATGCTAGAGTTTTAGCTTCTGCAGTTCAAACTCCCTCTGGTGCTCTCTCTCCTCTCACTGCTTTCACTTGGCCTCTTGCTGCCACTGTCATTCTCAGTCCTTGGCCTCTCTCTGAAGCTGTTGCTCTCTTTCCTTGCCTCTCTCCAAAGCAGGTTTTCTTTTTCTGCCTCTCCAGGTTCATCTTGAACTTCCTCTGTTCGAATTCCAGCTCTATCTCTATTCTCCTCAACACTGGCAGCAGCCTGATCCCTTCTGGTTCCAACATGGTGGTGACCTTCCCCTGCTGCTGTGGTCCTGGGTTCCTTCTGGTCCTGCTGTCCTCCTCCCTGGGACTGGACATGGCAGTAGACCCTGGCCCCTCCATGCCCACGGTTTGGTCCTCTTCAGTCACTGACTGTGACTCGAGGTCCTGGAATGTTGCTTGGGTATCGGCTGCCGCAAAAGCCTCCATGAGGTGCTGTTTGGTTCACCCCTTGCACCGGACTCCTCTTTCCTGGCACAACTGCCTCAGGTATTCCATTGTGTATTCGCTGCTGGTGGAAGTCATCGTCTTCCCTAATCTATGGCTACACTAGCTTGGCACCAAAAAAATAAAACAGGTAGGGAACTTTACACTGTAACCAAAATTATATATTTCTTTTAACATTTCTGCCTTGTTTGTGTGTGAACTGTTACAGTGACACACTGGACTGTTAATGTTAATGCCACCAAATAATTGCACAGTATGCAAACAAATCATTCAGATCCCAGTGCTGCACACCAGATCTGTCACAAATCCATTGTGGGGGTTAGGCCCTCTGCTTCCATAGTGCCCAACCTTGAAGTGCAATTCATGAACAGGGGACACACATGGACAACCTTCTGTTTATTTTGGGTCTCAGCAGACTACCAGTCTTGAGTCCTGAGGTAACTGGTCCAAATATCACACTCTCTTAAGGGAAAACAGTGCAATACTTGATCCAGCAGGCATACAACCAACTTGGTTCACAACCCCCTGCTGACTCAATTGAGACACTGGTATTTTCTTACCTTGCTGGATCTTTACACAGATCCTTGTTAGCATGGCTGCATATGGTGATACTCTAAGCAATTTAACAGTTATGTCAGAATTATCAATACTGTCCCGCCATTCACACTCAAAATGAACAAGTCCCCAGGCAGGTTTAAGGAGAAGCAAGGTTTACTAAAATTAAAAAATAGAGAATAATGGATGGGGAAGGGTTTGATATGAAAATTTAATGCATACCCAAGTTGTGGGATGCTATATAAACCCTGAGAGTGAAGCCCAAGGGGTTTTTCAAAGCATCCCACAATGAGGGTATGCATTAAATTCTTATATGAAACACCCTTC
Source organism: Neoceratodus forsteri (assembly GCA_016271365.2). Taxonomy (NCBI): domain Eukaryota; kingdom Metazoa; phylum Chordata; order Ceratodontiformes; family Ceratodontidae; genus Neoceratodus; species Neoceratodus forsteri. The sequence continues at coordinate 1,407,589,675 of CM028132.1, forward strand.
CCATCTTTTATTTTTTATAATAACGGGTCAGCAATTTTTCTCCAGCAGTTTGTGAGACTATTTGGCCCACCTACACACAGAATGTTGGCCAATGAGGCAGCAGCATAGTTTGACTGGCATGGCTCATGAATGTCATAACAACCTGCCAATTGTTATGGAAAATATCAACCTGGTCAGTACATTGAGAGACATTGCTGACCAGTTATTATTAGTAAATACAGAACATATATACATTAAGGTTACAGTAAGAAAAAGAAATGGACAATTACAAAAGAAAGTGCCTTGTAACTGATTCAGCTAAATTAACCTCATGTTTTCAGTTGGCAAATGATTTGGGCTGTTACCTATCTTGGCAGAAGTGTCCCTTAGAAATCCAGAAACAAAGATGACTCTTAGAAGCCAGAAAAAAGTGTCAGTCCTTTCAGCAAGCATCACCAATATCAGAGAAGCCAGAATGTCCCTCCCTTCTTGTGATATCACAGCTCTGAGCTGCTAGTGTGAGGTCACACTCACTCCTGCATATTTAATTTGTAACATACAGCTGCATAGGCAAACAGGTCAGATTACTACTTGATTAGAATTGCAAATACAGCAATATTGTTAATTATAACAAGACAGTCTGTCTTCCTCAGAGTATGGTTTACGACACCCTTTGATGTTGCAGAAATATCCTGTAAGGTTAATTCACATATTCTTTCCAAAAACAATCTTCCTGCTGTTGTCCTATAAAATGTAACCTTTAATGGCAGTCTTCCTAAGTTCAAAGCAGTTGTTTTATAACCTGGTTGTATAACAACTTCACAGGTTTTGGCAGGTAAGTGTTAAAACAGGAAAATAAGCTCTAGCCAGCCTATCCTCTAGGTCAGAGAGAGGGAAGACCATTTTTTTCTTCACTTTTAAAATCCAATGTCCCATGAGGCTCTGCTGCTTGGCCTGTTTCCTAAGCAGGACTGCCATACAAAACATAGATTAATAGCAAAATGATATATGCATAACTGGCAGACGGCTATTCCCATTATAGAGGACATGGTGATGTTACCAGATGGTGCCATTAAGGCCAGGAGGGTGGGGGAGGGCTGTTGATGAGGATCATTTTACAGAAGAAAGAGTTTTGAAAGGGCTACAGTTGCTGAAGGTGGACATGCCCATGGGGTGGGAGGACTGCATCCTGGAGTAATATAACAAATAGGGAAAGTCATGGGGCACCACTGGCTGTGCTCTTCAACAGCTCACTGGAGACTGGAGGTACCTGGGGACTGGTGGCTAGTGAACAAAGTTACCCATGCATCAGGGTGGGAATATGGATGATTTCAGGACCAGACTGGTCAGTCTTGCATCCAAATTCACAGCAGAGGACAATGCGCTGTTATCAAATGTGCTATTAAGGCAAGGAGAGAAGGGGGAAGGGAGTCCATGAAGATTATTTTCTAGAAGAAAGGGTGTTAAAGGGACTACAGGCACTGAAGATGGACAGGTCCAAGGGCAGATGGACTGCATCCCCGAGTACTTGGAAGAGCTCCTCCCAAAATGAATGTACAACTTTAAAGTAACTAAATCAGTAAAAATACCACAAATTGTAGGTAATCTAGAGGCACAAGGCATACTAGACATTTTAAGGAGCAATTTGGCTGAAAGAAGAACATATTTTAAAGGCATTTTGAAGGTTTGTGGTCACATGAGATATCAGAGCAGAGCACTTTCTTCATAACAAAATATTCACCATGAAAATTGAACAGCATTTCAAGTAGAAAACAATAAAACCAGATTAATAATTCCCTGACTATATTAAACATTTCAGGGCGTTACAATGATGCACTTTTCTACTTAAAGCACTTACCTGATAAATCTTAACTGCAGACAACACCAGATTGATGATGATCTTCAAAATGGAGATTAACAGTTAGTCTGGGCAGGAAGTGAGGGGTTCTGGGAAATGTAGTTCATTGAGTGAGCAGATATAGAAGCATAGGAACATAGACTCTGATGGCAGATAAGGACTACTTGGCCCACCTAATCTGGCCATTTCCCTACCTAATGGATAAGCTGCAGATCCTAGTTAACCAACAGCCTACTTCCTCCTACCTCCCACTTGAATTGCCTTATGTCTGTCCCATGCATTCTTGAATTCCCCCACTTTTTTGACTCTACGACCTCCTCAGGAAGCCTGTTCCATGCATCTACAACACTCTCCGTGAAAAAAATACTTCCTCACATTACCTCTGAGCTGTCCCCCCTCTATCTTCAAATTGTGCCCCCTTGTTCTTGTACATCTCTTTTTCTGAAAGATGCTACCCTCTTGGACTTTGTTGATTCCCTTGAGGTACTTGAATGTTTCTATCATGTGCCCCTCTCCCTCCTTTCCTTGAGACTATACATCTTAAGCTCCTTTAGTCTTTCTTCATATGTCTTCTGGTGCAGACTCTGCACCATTTTGGTTGCCCTCCTCTTGACAGCCTCCACCCTGTCTATGTCTTTGCAGAGATGGGGGTCTCCAGAACTGGACACAGTACTCCAGATGTGGTCTTACCAACTGTCTGTACAGAGGGCCAACAACTTCCTGTTTTCTACTGGTGATGCCTCTCCCTATGCATCCCAGTATCCCCCAGCCCTCCTTACTGCCTTCTCACATTGCTGGCCCACCTTTAGGTCATCTGATATGACTACCCCAGGTCCCTTTCCATTTTTGTTGTTGTCAGTATCTCACCCCCATTGTGTACTCTTCCCTTGGGTTTTTGTTTCCCAGGTGCATTACTTTGTACTTCTTTGCATTGAATCTAAGTTGCCATACATTTGACCATTCTTCCAACCTTGCCTAGTCCCTTTTCATCCTTTCCACCCCACCTTGCATATCAACCCTGTTGCAGATCTTTGTGTCATCTGCAAAGAGACATACTTTTCCTTCCAGTCCCTCTGCAATGTCACTAATAAAGACATTAAAAAGGACCGGCCCCAGTACTGAACCCTGCGGTACCCCACTAGTAACCTCCCTTTCTTCACTGTGGACTCCATTTACTATTACCCTCTGTGTCCTGTTGTCCAGCCAGTGTTTTACCCAAGCTGCCACCATGGGACCCACTCCCAGGCTGGCTAATTTGTTTATTAATATTTTGTGTGGGACTGTGTCAGATTCCTTGCTAAAGTCTAGGTAGGCCATGTCCATAACCCCTCCTTGGTCTACGACGTTGGTCACCCAGTCAAAGAAATCTATTAGACTTGTCTGACATGACCTTCCTGCTGTGAATCCATGCTGCCTTGGGTCCTGTACCCCACTGACTTCTAGGTACTCAACAATTCTTTTCTTCAGAAGTGATTCCATCATTTTCCCTACCACTGAGGTCAAACTGACAGGTCTGTCATTTCCTGCCTATCTCTTGCTCCCACTTTTGTAAAGGGGAATCACATCCGCCCTCCTCCAGTCTTCAGGTACCACACCATCCTCCCATGATTTATTCAAAAGAGTAGTCAATGGTGTCACTAGTTCTTCCCTTAGTTCTTTTAGAATTCTGGGGTGAATCCCATCAGACCCCATTGCTTTATCCACCTTCAGTGTTAAGAGTTCTTTCAGAATCCTTTGTTCTGTGAAAGGACTAATATTAACCCCCCCCATCCAGAGTGGTTCTATTGACTGGATTAGATATCTTCCCCTGCTCTTCCATTGTGAATACTGAGCAGAAGTATTCATTCAGTATCCCTGCTTTTTCACTGTCACTCTCTGCCCAACCACCCTTCCTCTTTATTCAGCCTCAGTATCCCTGCCTTAGTCTTTCTTTGCTCCCTAATGTGTCTATAAAAGATTTTATCCCCCTTCTTAACAGAGTTGGCTATCTTTTCCTCGGTTTGGGCCTTTGCTATTCTGACTGCCTTCCCTGCTCACTTCTGCATTAACTTGTACAGTTCTCTGTCCTGCTCCTTCTGTGTTTCCTTATACTTCCTGAATTATATCTTTTTCTCCCTAACCTTCCCCACCACTTCTTTTGAGAACCATAGTGTTTTTTTCTTTCGTTTTGATTTTTTTGCTTCACACAATGGCTTGTTGCCTCTGTGGTGGCGGTTTTGATGTTTCCCCATTGTTGCTCCACACCACCTTCTTGCCTACTTGTTAGTGCTTTTCTGAGGCACTCTCCCATTTTGACAAAATCAGCCCTCCTGAAGTCCATTACCTTCACTTTTGTATGGCTTGACTCTACAGCTAAGTTTATCGTGAACCACACTGTTTGGTGGTCACTTGTTCCCAGATGGCTACCCACTTCAAGATCGGAGATTCTCTTTCCATTCCCATTTGAGAGTACCAGGTCTAAGATTGCTCCCTCCTGAGTGGGTTCCAAAACTAGCTGTCTGAGGCATGCCCCGTAGGGTATCGAGAATGGCCCTGCTCTTTGATATGGCTGTAGCAAAGGTGCTCCAGTTAACATCTGGCATATTCAGGTCCCCTGTCAGCAATATCTGCCCTTTTTCTGCCATCCTAAGGATGCCTTCTATCATTTCCTTGTCCATTTCCTCCCCCTGAGATGGGGGTCTGTATACAACCCCTGTGCAGATTGTGGTGTCATTTCCAGTCTCCAGGGTGACCCACAGTTCCTCCTCTCCTCTCTGTTTACCCTTTAGTTCTGTTGCTTTGATCCCTTCCCTTTCATAGAGAGCTACTCCACCTCCTCTTCTTCTCTCCTTGTCCCTCCTGTAGATTGTGTACCCTGGTATGTTGACATCCCAGTCATGGTTCTCTGTGTACCATGTTTCTGTGACTGCCATGATATCCAGGCATCCCTCTTCCATCAAGGCTACCATTTCGGGGAGCTTTTTACCTAGACTACAGGCATTGGTACTCATTACCCTCCATTTTGTTATGGCTTTATTTCTTTTTGCCCCATCCCTGTCCTTACTGCCTTTGTCTTTTTCTCCATTTACCTCCACCCTTCCCCCCATCAACTGCTCTATCTTGGTGTTTACCTCACTAACTACCCTGATTTTTTATGGGGGGCTACAATTTCCCTTCTCCTTTTCAGTGCCTCCCCACTTGGCTAGTTTAAATGCTTGCTGATGAAGCATTTATACCTATCACCTAGGATCCTGGTTCCCCTCCTGGACAAATGCAGACCATCACACCAGTATAGGCCTGCATCCCTTCAGGCAGAGACCCAGTCCACAATGAAGCCAAATCCCTGAGCTCTGCACCAGTTTTTCAGTAAGTCATTGATTTCCATGGCGCGGAGTACCCTAGCCTCATCCATGCCATAGACAGGTAGCACTTCCGAGAAAGTTGCCATGTGTGCTACTTGTCTAAGGCCCCTCCCCAATTCCACAAACTCCTGTTGCACTGCTCTGATCCCATTCTCAGCCAGGTCATTTGTCCCTAGGTGGATAATGACATCCAGCTCACTCCCCCTTGCAGCTGCTCCAACGAACCTGAGGATTCATTTCCTGTCCCTCCAAGCCATGGCGCCAGGGCAGGCACCTTAACTCCCTTCCCCTCCCTTCCCCAGTTATACCCCCCCAACAATTGAGTCCCCCACCAGGAGTTGTTTCCTTTCCCTGTGGGATCCTGTGCCACCCTCCTGTGGGTCTTCATTGTGGAGGTTCCCAGCATTCTCCTTTATCTCCACTGCAGGTGACTCCATAGAGGAACCATGCTCCACCAGAGTGGCAAATGAATTGTGGAGAGGCACAACTGGAGGGATGCACCTCTGTTCCACCACCCTCACCCTCTGGAAAATGTAGTTCAGTAGACTTTTAAAGGGACACTGTCAACCTTTTTTGCATCATAATATTTCTAGGTACTGTAAAAACCCGCATTTTATGATTGCTTGCCTTCTCTATCATTGGTGTTGCTGGTTGTTTTACCTGCCTCCTTGCTTAGTAGAAATGAAATGCATGGTAATGTACCCAGCCTTGTTTGACTTCAAATCATTGAACTACTTGGCTGACTGTAATCTTTATTTATGATTCAGTAGTATTAAAGAAATTGTACTTCCAAGAGCATTGCAGAGCTACTGTATTTCTAATCCTTATTTAACAATAATTTATTCTTGAACAAGTAGTCTGCTGAATACTTCTTAGAATTTAGTATTCTGAGAGGTTGTATTTTTTAACGCTGATTAAAGATGATTACAATGACTAAAATTAGTCTTCGAATGTTGGCTTGTGATGCAGACAACCCGAGGTTGGGAGTGACCTCCAGAGTCAGAGGGTCAGCCGGGGAGGATGATTGAGCTACCCAAGGACAGCTTTCCTTCTCCAGGGGGAGGGTGGGGGCAGGCTTGGCACTGGACTGGCCCCTGTTGGAAGCCAGGGACATAGCAGCCCAAGCTTAGGAGGAGGGGGGTCTGGTAGATGTCGATTTGTGCACCATGATGTCAGTGCACACCACATCCCAAAAGAACAAAAAAAGTGAAAAAATAGTTCCAGCCATGCTGGATGACTGACGGACTCCTGGACCCTGCACACAACAAACCAGGCACCTCCAGACTCTGGACATTGAAGGTCCTGGCGGATCAAGGTACTCTCCACCACCCCTGCCAGTGAAGAGCATCCTGAGGGACTCCAGATCAATGGTAAGTCCTGGAGGAGGTCAGGGTGTCAGGGCTGAGAGATCAGGTAAGAACATGGGCTGGCTGGGACAGGGGGAGAACAAAGAGAGAATAAACAAATTAAGTAAAATTAGTCTTCAAAGACAAGCTAATGACTGCTTTAATACTAAATTACACATTCGACTTTGGTGAGGGTAGCTACAGGTGGTGGGACAGTGGGTAATTGCTAAGGAAAAAAGCAGGCAGGTAGTGGCTACAGGTGGGAATATAAGAGACACTCTATCAAGGGTATAGTGATGTAGAAGCTCAGGAAGGATATTAGGGAAGAGTTTGCAAAAAGAAAAGGAAATGGGGGGGATACAAGGAGAGTTTACCTAGAAATAACAGTTAAAAGAGAAAGCAGGTAACACCTTATCTAGGATACGTTATTAAACTAAGCCCTGACAGAGGGTGTGGATGGGAAAAGAGCAAGTAAAGAGAAGAGACAGCAAAGGCAAGTCACGTTAGGAAGCCGAAGGGAGTGATTCATATTAGCTGACATGGGAGTGGTGCAGTGCAGTGCTTGTGGAGCTGCAGTATTCTGGGAGCATTCTGCAGACCGAGGTGCTGCTTCATCTGCATGCACCTCTCTGGGTTCAGGAGGGAGGTCACTGGTTTCTGTGCTGTACTGGTTAGGTTTATGGAACAAGGGTGAAGGCCGTGTCTTTAGCCAACCAGTATAAGTTCATTAATATTCATGACCCCGAAGTGTGTTTTTTTTGTATAAAAAGTTTATTCAAATTTCAAAGCACACAAACAATCACTTACATTCACATAGACCATAAATACAATTTAATCTGACAGGAGTCTAATCATTTTTACAATGCCAGTATCACATTCTGCGATGCTCTCACAAATACAGATTTGTTTGACCATGGTGCCAAGCTAACTCCTAAGGTGCCCATGTTAATAAGGTTATTATGGCCCATATACCTCCATCCCATCCCATAGGTGTGCACTCTCACACTGAAAAAGGTCTGCCAGGAAGAGGGCCCATTCTCTAGTAAACTGTTCGAGCCTGTCTTTGACAAAGAGAGTTAGTCTCTCTAAGGCTAATGTGCGTAAAGCAAGTGCCCGCCAGCTCTGCACTGTAAAAGTTATGCAGGATACCCAGGTATTTTGAATACATTGTCTGGCCAGAATAAACAGGATTCACACCTATCTTGGTAAAGGCTTCCATTCCCACTCCACATCTAGCTCCATTCTGAATAGACAAGTTAATGGGCCCAGCGGGATTGCTCTGCCCTACATCCTCCCTATCTCCAGTACCACCGATTTCCAGAATTGTTGCAGAAGGCGACAGGCCCAAAAACAATGCACATAGATGACCATCTCCTGTCTGCACCTTCCACAGTAAGGTGATGTTGCAGGATGGTATTTATGGACAATCACCGGTGGATTACATACCCTGTGTATTAATTTGTAAAAAGCCTCTTTGAATTTATTACAGAGGAGGAGTCCCATGTGCATGGTTAGGAACTCATCCCAGTCTCTGTCATTAATCCGGATGCCCAGATCTCTTTCCCAGAGTCTTCAGGTATTCCCCGAAAGGTCCATTGAACACTGCCTAGTGTCTTTCACTGCTTTCCCTATAAACTCTTTAACATCCTGTCTTGACATTTGCATAAGAACTTTAATTTTCCTCAATTCTACCATCCCCGGCCCTTCCCTTTCCAACCCCGTCACATAAGCCCTAACCTGGAAATATCTAAATAAGTGTTCTCCTAAATTTAATCTCAGATGTAAATCCAAAAATGAGCTCAGCTGGCCCCCATTACATAAATCCTTCAAATTCCTCACAGCCTGCTTCTCCCATGTCTTAAATCCAGGGTCCTCCCACCCCGGCAAGAAATATGGGTTACCCACAACCGGCACCAAATACGTATCTACAGCCTTCACTCCCCATCACTTCAATAATCTATCCCGACTGTCCAAGGCTGTCTCCACCAGTGGATTCTTAGATTCCTGATTTCTGTATGCTCCCCGGCCCTGCCTTTCCAGATATGTGGAGAACCACACTGCGCAGTCCCTCTGCTCGAGATCCATCCACCATGCTACTGAGGGCATATGAATCCAGTCACTAATATAGTTCTGCTGAGCTGCTAAATAGTATACCCCTATGTCTGGAAAATTTAGTCCCCCTTTTCCCGTATCTATCTTAAGGCGCTGTAAGCTTATCCTTGGGCGTTTCCCTTTCCAAATGAACAAGGAGAGCAAACTCTCCAGCCTCTTAGTATCCTTCCAGGACAATCCCACATGCAGCATCTGCATAACATATACCAACCTGGGGAGGACATTCATCTTAATCAAATTTATCCTTCCCAGCCAAGAGACTGGAAGAGAGATCCATCGTCTCAGGTCAGCCTCTGTCACCTTAAGCATGGGGCCATAATTAAGTCTATGCAGAGAGTCTAGAGACCACCCAATTTTAATTCCCAGATATGAGAAGTGTCCTCCTACTACCTTAAAACCCCACCCCTGTTCCCTTCTCATAGTTCTGGGGAGCCTCATGATCTCAGATTTATCTAAATTTAATTTATATCCCGAGAATCGGGCAAACCTGTCAACCAGTTACAGGAGAATGGGCATAGACTTTCCAGGGTCCGGAAAAAAAAGCAACATGTTGTCTGCATACATGGCAAGCTTATGTTTCTCCCTGATACCCCCTGCACTCCTTTAATTCACTTTTCCTGCTGAATGGCTACTGCCAGAGGTCCCACCACTAGGGAAAAGAGCAATGGGGAGAGCGGACATCCCTGCCTCGTGCCCCTACCCAAACCAAAACCCTCCGAAAGAGTGCCATTCGCCAAGACCTTCGCTCTGGGTGAGCAGAATAAGGCACGCACCCAGCTCCCGAATGCATCCCCAGACCAAACCGGCCATCGCCTCAAATAGATATTTCCATTCCACCCTGTCAAATGCCTTTTCCGGATCCATAGAAATGACACAAGTGTCCTCCTTCCTCTTTTCCGCCTCCCAAATCACATTTAGAAGTCTCCTTACATTGTAATATGAGATGCTCCTAATGAACCCGATGTGGTCTGGTGAATCACATCGGCAGCACCTCTTCCAAATGCCCTGCCAGGACTTTATGTAATATTTTGGCATCACAATTCAGAAGCGAGATCAGATGAAAAGATGCACACTCCAAGATGTTCTTTCCGCTCATGGATCAGACATATTACTGCATCTGAGAAGGTCCTGGAGCCTCAGGGTTTCCCATTCTTTCTGTTGGAATGTCTCGCATAGTAGCCCAGCCATCTGCCCTGCCAAACATCTGTAGTATTCTACTGGGAACCTGTCCTGCCCACTCGCCTTCCCCATCTGCAACCTCTGAGTAGCCCGCAATACCTCTTCCTTCTTCACAGGGCCATTTAGAGCCTCCCTCTGAACCCTCGTCAATTTGGGCAGTCGCAGGGTATCCAGAAAAGCTTTACCCCACTCCCCAGTCCCCTGCCCCCCCCCAGCCAGAATAGTTGTTCGTAGAAACTGTGGAAACATTCTCTAATCTGCTGGGCAGATCTATGTAAAACTCCCCTTTTATCCCTGATTGCTGAGATATAGGTTTGGCCCTTCCTCCTGCATCAAACGTACCAACAAGGGCCCGGGTTTGTTTTCCCACTTATATAATTTTTTCTCCCAAATGTCCATGCTGTTCTAGCCTCCCACTAAGTAGGGTGTTCCGGCCCTCTTGCTGCTTTCAAGCCTCCTGGACCATTTCATTCCTCCAATCGCAGCCTCCTCTCCAGCTCTCACTTTGGCTTCTAGCTCCACTTCTTGGCTTGCTTCTGTTTCTGACTTTGGCTACAAACTTTATAATCATCCCCTCATATACACCTTTCCCGCAATCCCATATAAATACCTTTACTAGTGGGCGAGTTTACATCTCCGTCCATGTAGATTTCCATTGTTGCCTTAAGTATTCCTTGAAATCTTTATCCCCTAACAGGTATGTCGGGAACTTCCAAGGTGGGGGGCCCTCCCTCAGTTTGTTCATCATCAGTGACACTATGACCATATCGTGGTCAGAGATGTGAATAGGGCTATGCTGCGTTGTCTGAACTCTTCCATACCAGATCTGTGGGAGAAACACATAGGCGATCCGTGACCATGTGCCATGCAGGTTAGAGTAAAAGGTGTACTCTTTGGCCCCTTGGTTTGCCTCTCACCAGCCATCTACCAACTCTAACTCTACCATTCCCTGATGCCACTGCCTAATTGTTTCATTTTGCCACCCCCTACCCTGGGAATGATCGAAATAAGGGTCTAGGGTACAGTTCAAATCCACCCCTAGAAACAAGCCTGGAAATTGTTCCTTAATGAGAAGTGAGGGAATTGTGTTGTAAAAAGAAGCCTCAAGTATTGCAGGGGCATATATACTTTCAAATGTTATCTGTTCACCCCAAAGCTCTCCCACAACAAATACATATCTCCTCTGATCTGATCTCTTACCACCCGTTGTATCTGATAAGGGAGATTCTTGTGCAGAAGGACAGCAACCCCTTTATGCACCTTAAATGAGGCTGCAAAACATTTCCCCACCCATTCCCTTGTCAGTTTCATATGATCCGCTGCTGTGAGATGTGTTTCTTGCAATAACGCCACTTGAACCCCCTGTCTCCACATGGCTGTAAGGAGACTCGCCCACTTCACAGGGGTCACTATCCCTCAGACAATCCAGGAACATACCACAAGATCTTGTCTGTTAGCCATTAAAACAGTGTCTTCCTATCACAGTTCCCCTCATGTTAACCATACCATCCCTTCTTCCAACTCTGAGAAGGTGCGCGAGTGCCTCCCCCAGTACACCCTATCTGGCAACCGCACCTGGCACATCTTTACCTTATGTTTATGTGTATGCGTGCAACAACACAGATTTAACAAAATAGTAACAATATTTAGAACATGTAAGAAACATTTAACTGTATCCCCCCCAACAATCCAAACACCCAAACTGAACATAACCTCCCTCTCCTCAAGTCCCTTAATCCCTATACTTCGTCTTATCCACTCCTTGGTTCCATAGATTGAGGACATCAACCAACATCCCAGCCCTGATACTATCTGCCAACTGTGCTTGAGCGTCATTCAAATCCCACTATAGAAACATAGAAACATAGAAACATAGAATTTGATGGCAGATAAGGACCGCTTGGCCCACCCAGTCTGCCCATTTCCCTACCTACTGGATAAGCTGCAGATCCTAGTTAACCAGCAGCCTACTTCTTCCTACCCCCACCCCCCCAGAATTGCCTTATGACTATCCCATGCATGCTTGAATTCCACCACTGATTTTGACTCCACAACCTCCTCCGGAAGGCCATTCCATGCATCCACAACCCTCTCTGTGAAAAAATACTTCCTTAAATTACCTCTGAGCCACCCCCATCTTCAAATTGTGCCCTCTTGTTCTTGCACACCTCTTTTTTTGAAAGATGCTACCCTCTTGGACTTTGTTGATTCCCTTGAGGTACTTGAAAGTTTCTATCATGTCCTCCCTCCTTTCCTCGAGGCTATACATATTAAGCTCCTAAGTTCTCTTCATATGTCCTCCCGTGCAGACCCCTGCACCATTTTAGTTGCCCTCCTCTGGACAGCTTCCATCCTGTCTATGTCTTTGCAGAGATTGGGTCTCCAGAACTGCACACAGTACTCCAGATGGGGTCTCACCAGCTGTCTGTACAGAGGGATAATAACTTCCTGTTTTCTACTGGTGATGCCTCTCTATGCATCCCAGTATCCCCCAGCCCTCCTTGCTGCCTTCTCACATTGCTTGCCCACCTTTGGGTCATCTGATATGACTACCCCCAGGTCCCTTTCCATTTTGTTGTTGTTAGTATCTCACCCCCATTGTGTACTTTCCTTCCCTGGGTTTTGTTTCCCAGGTGCATTACCTTGCACTTCTTAGCATTGAATCTAAGCTGCCATACATTTGACCATTCCTCTAACCTTGCCAAGTCCTTCTCATCCTTTCCACCCCACCCTGTGCATCAACTCTGTTGCAGATCTTAGTGTCATCTGCAAAGAGACATACTTCCTTCCAGTCCTTCTGCAATGTCGCTTATAAAGACATTGAAGAGGACTGGTCCCATCACTGAACTCCTGCGGTACCCTGCTAGTAACCCTCCTTTCTTCTGAGTGGACTCCATTTACTATTACTCTCTGTGTCCTATTCTCCAGCCAATTCTTTACCCAGGCTGTCATCTTGGGACCCACTCCCAGGCTGGCTAACTTATATATTAATCTTTGTGTGGGACTGTGTCAAATGCCTTGCTAAAGTCTAGGTAGGCCATGTCCACAGCCCCTCCTGATCTACTACTTTGGTCACCCAGTCAAAGAAATCTATCAGATTCATCTGGCATGACCTTCCTGCTGTGAATCCATGCTGCCTAGGGTCCTGTGCCCTTCTGGCCTCTAGATACGCGATAATTCTTTCCTTTAGAAGTGATTCCATCATTTTCCCTATCACTGAGGTTAAACTAACAGGTCTATAGTTTCCTGCTTCTGCCTTGCTCCCACTTTTGTGAAGGGGAATCACATCTGCCCTCCTCCAGTCCTCGGGTACCACCCCATCCTCCCATGATTTGTTAAAGAGGGTAGTCAGTGGTGTCACTAGTTCTACCCTTAGTTCTTTTAGAATTCTGGGATGAATCCCATCAGGCCCCATTGCTTTGTCCACCTTCAGTTTTAAGAGTTATTTCAGAACCCTTTCTTCTGTAAATGGGCTGGTATCAACTTCTGTATCCAGAGTGTTACTACTGTTTGTTTTATGTACCTCCCCCTCTTCCTTTGTAAATACTGAGCAAAAATATTTGTTTAGTATCTCTGCCTTTTCACATTCTCCTCTGCCCATCCTCCCCCTCCCTTTATTAAGCCTCACTATCCCTCCCTTGGTCTTCCTTTGCTCCTGATGTACCTATAAAAGGTTTTATTCCCTTCTTAACTGAGTTGGCTATCTTTTCCTCAGTTTGGGCCTTTGCTGTTCTGACTGCCTTCCCAGCCTCCTTTTGCTTTAACTGATACAGTTCTCTGTCCTGCTCCTGCTGCGATTCCTTGTACTTCCTGAATGCTTTCTTTTCTCTTGAACCTTCACTGCCACTTCCTTTGAGAACCATAGTGGTTTCTTACATCGTCTTGTTTTGTTTATTTGCTTCACACAAAGGCTCGTACCTCTGTGATGGCAGTTTTATTATTCCCCATTGTTCTTCCATCCCTCCTTCCCGCCCATTTGCCAGTGCATTCCTTAGGCACTCACCCATTTTGGCAAAGTCAGCCCTCCTAAAGTCCAGTACTTTTGTCTTTGTATGGCTTGACTCTGTTGCTGTGTTTATTGTGAACCATACTGTTCGATGGTCGCTAGTTCCCAGATGGCTACCCACTTCTACATTTGTGATCCTCTCTCCATCTCCATTTGAGAGTATCAAGTCTAATATTGGTCCCTCTCGAGTGGGCTCCAGTACTAGTTGTCTAAGGCATGCCCCTGTAGGGCATCTAGAATAACTGCACTCTTCGAAGTGGCAGCTGCAACTGCGCTCCAGTTAACATCTGGCATATTCAGATCACCCATCAGCAATATCTCCCCTTTTTCTGACATTCTAAGTATACTTTCTATCATTTCCTTGTCCACTTCCTGCCCCTGAGAAGGGGGTCTGTATACAACCCCTGTGCGGATTGTGGTGCCATTGCCTGTCTCCAAATTTACCCACAGTGCTTCTTCTCCTCCCTGTTTACCCTTTTGTTCTGTTGCTTTTATTCCTTCCCTTATGTAAAGAACTACTCCTCCCCTCATTTACCCTCCCTGTCCCTCCTGTAGATAGTGTATCCTGGTATGTTTACGTCCCAGTCATGGTTTTGTGTGTACCATGTTTCTGTGACTGCCACAATATCCAGATGTTCCTCCTCCATCAAGGCCACTAATTCAGGAAGCTTGTTACCTAGACTACGGGCATTGGTACTCATTGCTCTCCATTTTTTGATGGCCTTACCTTCTGTTGCAGCATCCCCACTGACCATTCTACCTTGGTCTTTTCTCATTTAGTACCCTGTTTTGTAGGAGAGGCTGGGATTTTTCTGCTGCTTGTCAGTGCCCCCCTTGACTAGTTTAAAAGCTTGCCAATGAAGCATTTAAACCGATTGCTCAAAAGACTTGTTCCTTCCTGGACAGATGCAGACCATCCTGTTAGTATAGGCTGGTGTCCTCCAGGTGGAACCCCAGTCCCCAATGAAGCCAAACCCTGTGCTCTGCACCATTTTTCAACCATTCATTAAACTGCATGGTGCCAATTACCCTCGCCTCCCCCATGCCTTTGACAGGCAGCACCTCTGAGTAGGATACTGTGTTTGCTACTTGTCTTAGGCCCCTCACCAACTCTGCAATGTCCTCCTGCACTGCTCTAACCTCATGATGAGCCAAGTCATTTGTCCCTAGGTGGACAATTACGTCCAGCTCAGAATCCCTTGCAGCTGTTGTTGTGATCCTGAGGATGCGCTTCCTGTCCCTCCAAGCCATGGCACCAGGCAGGCACCTTACTTCAGATTTCCCAGCTCCTCCCAGTTCTATCCCCCTAAAAATTGAGTCCCCCACCAGGAGCTGCTTCCTTTCCTTGTGGTGTCCTCTGCCTCCTTCCTGTGGGCCTCCCTTGTGACTATATAGTTGTAATCTGCCCTCACCCCCCGCCAGAGTATACAATGTAATCGCCCCACCATGTTTAGTTCCTGTGCATATAATTTCCCATTGGCGCTTGCCTGCCAATGTCAATTAGGCAGTCTCACCGCCATTGTGGGTTAACCCACAAGTCCCTCAGAGCAATTATGAGCTTGTTTCAGTACTACACTATGTGCACTTCAGTTCAGAGTCTTTACTGCTCAAAAACCATCCACAAGAACCCTGCACCTCCTGCGACCGGAAAGCGGGAAAGGGGTAGAAGAGTCCATGCAGACCTAAAAAGAAAAGCATTCCTCCTTGTGGAGAGGTGACAGCCCATATCCCCAGAACAAAAGCATTTTAACTATTCAAGTTATGAGCAACAGAGAGCTACTTAAAACTGGTAGCCCTTTAGAGATAAAAGAACAGATTGTATAACCTTATTGCTGTCCGGATTATGTGCTTCACCCATTTTTCTTGCTCAGGCCCTCCACAAATTTCACCACCTTATCTGCCTCCCAGAATGAATATGTTGCTCCCTCATACTTCACCTTGAGAGTCGCCGGATAAAGTAGATAGTTTTCCACCTTAAGGGACCTGAGCGAAGTCATAGATTCGTTAAATTTCTTGCGCCTAGCCAAGAGTCTCGCAGAGTAGTCCTGGGAGAGAAAAATCCAGTGACCCTCAAAAAGCAGCTGTCCTTTCTCTTGATACGCATGCAGCACCTTCTCATGGTCCTTGTAATTGTGAAACCGCATGATGACTTGGCGGGGCGGCTGCCCTGTGGGTGGCCTAGGCATAACAGCCCGGTGCGCACGCTCTAGCTTCAACTTGCCATTCTTCATTTCTATGTTGAGCAGCTTAGGCAAAGTTTCTGCACAGAAATCTAAGGCATTTCCTCTTTCCAACCCCTCTGGTAGGCCATGCAAGCAGAGGTTTAAATGGCAATGGTAGTTCTCTTGGTAGTCCGCCACCTCCTTCACATCTTCAAATTCTTTTTGCAGGGCCAGAATTTGCCCCGGGACCCCCTGTAACTCATCCTCCATCCTCGAGAGACGCTTCTCCACCTCCGTTAGATGTGTCCCCTGAGCAGCCTGTTGAGTTAGAACCTCCTGCAGCCTATCATCTATGTGAGTCTCTAGCTTACACAGTCAGGGCTCCAATGCTGCCAGCACTTGGCCTGTTAACTCGCACCACAGGGCGCTCACCTTGGTGGCTTTCAGAGATACTACATGATGGCTTTCAGACTGAGCACAGGCCACTCCTTTCTTTGCGGTTTCACCAGTCACGTTGGCTTTTACCGGGACCCGACGAGAGATATTCATCCATACTGGGGTATTGCATGGTCTGTGTACCAAATTAACCGTAAGTGTGAGCGATTTATCACTATTTTATCTCCAATTTACCCCAGTGAGGAGGAGCGAGGTGCAGACACGTCTTTCCACTTCAAGTGCTCATTAGCACCCCAAAATGGGTTTTTAATATTATGTATAAAATCATGAAAACAATGTTTTTAAAAGCTGAGAAGATAAATATACAAGATAGTGTATTCTGGTTTTTGTTTCTTGTTTCATCTTTCTTTCTTGTAGAGGGGATGAGTCTCATATCTTGCATGTTCTGGCCCCACATCCATCTGCTGGACATCCCTCCAGTTCACCTGCACAAGCGGCTGTGACTTACCCCTGAATGGTGGAGCTCCGGGGTAGGGGAGAGACCAAGATCCACCTGAGAATCCTGACAAGCTGGCTGGGTGTTGTTTGAGAGAGGATCATGGTTGTGAAACCCACCCTACAAATTGGGGTTTACTATAATGTCTTCCTGGGCTCCTTAATGCCCACTGTCAGGCTGGTGTCTAGTCCTAAGTAGTTCTGTGCCTTTGTGTGAGAGTGTCATATTGAGCCTCCATGCCTGTCCCTTTAAAAGAATAGCTAATTTGTGTCTAGAAATTGGTCTGTGCTGTGTTCAGGTGATTTAAGGCTTGCAACTGGCCAGACAGTGGTCTTAGTTGCTCCTTTCTGCAGTTGCTACTTGTGCAGAAGGAGCCTATATAGAAACTGTGCTTATTCCTTATATGGAGGCAGTATAGCACAGTGAATTAAGGCTCTGAGCTGCAGATCTGGAGGCCTGGGATTGAATCCCACGGCCACCTAGGTGCATATTTTGTGATCCTGAGCAAGTCACTTAACTTCCTTGGTCGCCCAGCTCGCATCTGGATATCAGCTTTGACTTAATGTGCTACTCCTGGTTAAACTATGTTCCCTTTCCCCATTTCCCTGTTTACTGTTTGTGCTTTATTATATTTGAAATAGAGGAGTTTGTCTAACCTGCTTTGCTTGCAGATCATTAACTTGGATGGGAGCCACCATGTTAGGTCCGGGACTTCCAGTAATTGGATCAGTCAGACCACTGGGGACCTAACATGGATCCTGTCCCCAGGAATCTTGTGGGAAGGAAATTCTGTGGTCTTGTAGTTTTATCCAGTTGGCACCCAAATGGACTTGAAGGGGGAGCCCTTACTGTGACTGACGGCTCTTCAGCCAACTGGACCTTTGTATTTACAAGGGAAATGCCCTGTGTGCCAAGAGACAGGGATCAATTAGAGTTGGAGGTTGAAGTGTGAACAGCTCGAGCTTTCTAGCAGCTGCTCCCAGAAGGAGCATAGGGGAATCGGTGGGAAGAGGCTAGATGTGTCTTCCTGCTACCATCTCCTGCAATAAACTGCCTTTTGCAGAAGTTGGACCTGTCCGATTTCCACCTTGGAACTGCGGCAGTAGAGAAGAAGTTTGCTAATGCCACTTGCGATTTGGACTGAAGACTTGCTCCTGAAGCTATCGGCCCAGCTTGTGGTTGGATTATACTTGGATCAAAAGGTTGGCACATTAAAGTTGTTAATTTGCAACATGACTGATTCCGAACTGTTGACAGACGTATTGATTGATTTAAATGTGCTGAATATGTTTTGTGGGTTGCAGTTTGGTTCCCCACAATTGAATCTGTTACGCCAGCTGGAGGCTTCACCAGCAGATGATCATGAACTTTGCCAGAACTGTTCGACCTGCTTGGGCCCTGCCATCTCAGCCTAAGCTGCTACTTCTGCAGCAGAGACCATTTTGGAGAGGGAGACTGGCTTGGTGATTTAGCCCCCTGCACAACACCATTGAACAGGTTGCGACCATCTGGAGGTGCACTGTGTCGGCCCAGCTTCCTCCTGCCCTTTGATTATCACCACAAGGTCTACATGTCACTGGCAGTGCAGCCAGATCCTGATAGCACAAGTACAAATCAGGGCAGCTCCCTGCAACAAAAGATAAAATCATTGTGGTACCATCTAATTGTTTTCATTTATTGGGTTCTTGCAACGGACTGAGTGAACTGGCTTGGGTTACAAATAATTGAGTTGTGTGCATGTTTAACTGCCTTTTCTTCCACCAAGGGCCCCAACATCAGCTGCAAAGCTGGCCACCCCAGGTAATACTTCAGGCTAGCCTGCATGACATTCTGGGTGTCTCAAATGCACTCAGCAGGTCAGGCCCTCTGCTTCCACAGTGTGAACCTCAGCGCGCAATAGTGTGAACAGGTAACAGACAGGGTAACCCTCCTGGGTCCGAATCACCTTTAGTCTCAAGTTCTGGGGGGATTCAAACTGTGAACCTTATGCTAGCATACCCAATGAACAGGCTCAGATACGTACCCTCTTTGGGGATTGCTTTACATCTTTCACCAGGGACACCCAGCAAGGCTTCCAAAATTAACCATTTTAACTCTATAACAGACCTTAGGTGTATTCTTACCTTTTTACCCAAGCTCAGTAACACCATCAAGCCCTTGAACAGTTGTCAGACTTAAAAAAACAGGCACTGCACATGCAAAAATGACGGCAGAGATCCAGGCAGAATCAAAGAATATGTTTACTAAAAATGGATAAAAATATGAAAAATGTAACACAGAACAACATACCAAAGAGCTCACAATCACATAAAAGAACAAAGAAAAATTACAAAGCAAAACTCCTACCACAATACAGTTAGATTTTTGCAATCTAAGGTAATACCTCTGAAAGTGCGTTTTAAAGTTAGATCAAAGAGCTGTGTCTCTCTAGAGTCTCAAAATGATATAACAACATTTCAGACACAAGTATCAGTTTAAACTCTATGTCTCCCACCCCTTCTGTGAGTCATTTAGCTTCTCCATTCAGAATATAAAATTACAAAAAATTATTTCCTGTCAGGAGGTATTTTAAATAAGGTGCCATCAGAAGAAAAAATACATTTCCTATATATAACTCCTTAATTACACATGTTTCCTTTGAACGTAGCAATCCCACACTGGCACCAATGTGTTAAAAAAAAACAAAAACAAGAATCAGCCTAATGATGTCCTGCTTCTGAAATCATAAAGTCACATTTGATTTCCACTTCAAAAACATGAGGTCATAAAAAGGCCATAAAATGCAATTTCTTAAGGAAGTTAATTATTTTACAGAGATCTTCTGGTCAGTATAATACATCCTGTGATTTCAGCTGCTGACACCTTGTAATTTAAAAGGGCCAAATCTCACAGACTGACATTTCATACACTGACCATTTATTTATACTACCAATATCATACAATAATCATAACCAGCTGGCCAAGCATCACAATTAAGTGTCGGGTTGCTAAACTGTATAACTGGGACTTAAAGTGCATGCCAGAAAACCTGATTTAAATCGGATTGCTAATCATTTGGCTAGATTCACCCCCCTTGTTCACTGCCCCTAAATAAACATAGAAACATAGAAGTTGATGGCAGATAAGGACCACAAGGTCCATCCAGTCTGCCCATTTCTTTTTCTGCTTTATGAATGTGCGATCGGCCTTTGCTCTGTCAATGGCCTATCTATTCATACTCATCTGTATTGCTCCCTTATGCCTATCCCATGCCTGTTTGAAGCCCTGCACTATATTCATATACACCACTTCCTGAGGTAGGCTGTTCCATGCATCCACCACCCTTTCTGTGAAAAAGAACTTCCATCACATTACCCTTTAATCGGCCTCCCTCTAATCTCATGCTGTGTCCTCTTGTCCTGCTATTTTTCTTATATTGAAACATGTTAGACTCGCTCACCTTGTTAATTCCCTTAAGGTGTTTTAATGTTTTGATCATATTAGCTCTCTCCCTCCTTTGCTCTAGGGTATACATATTGAGCTCCGTTAATCTGTCCTCATATGTTTTCTGATGCAGTCCCTGTACCATTTTGGTTGCCCTTCTCTGGACTGCCTCAATTTGGTTAATGTCTTTGTGAAGGTGTGGCTCCAGTACTGCATGCAGTACTCCAGATGGGGCTCAACAGTGTCTTGTAAAGAGGATTATTACCTCCCTCTTCCGACTTATGATACCCCTACTAATACACCCCAATATCCCTCTAGCCTTACCTACTGCTTTAGTGGTCTGCTTTGATGATTTCAGGCCATCTGTAATGATGATGCCCAAGTCTCTTTCTTCCCTTGTGATTGCCAGCAACTCCCCTGCCAGCCTATAGGTGGCTTCAGGGTTCTCTTCTCTATGTGCATGATCTTGCACTTCTTTGAATTAAACCCCAGTTGCCACTCTTCTGACCATTTTGCTAGTTTATCCAGATCTCTTCTCATTCTGCCCACCCCATCTGGATCATCTACAAACAGACAAACCTTACCCTCCAGTCCTTCTGCAATGTCGCTGATAAAGATATTGAAGAGGACTGGCCCCAGGACTGATCCCTGAGGTACCCCACTTGTGACTTGCATCTCTTCTGACTGTGTACCATTTACC
This sequence comes from Neoceratodus forsteri, assembly GCA_016271365.2. Classification (NCBI taxonomy): domain Eukaryota; kingdom Metazoa; phylum Chordata; order Ceratodontiformes; family Ceratodontidae; genus Neoceratodus; species Neoceratodus forsteri. The sequence continues at coordinate 1,407,610,673 of CM028132.1, forward strand.
ACCAATCTCTGTTTTCTGCCCCTCAACCAGTTTGCCACCCAGTTGACCAACTTTTTATCCACCCTGAGCCTACCCAGCTTATTAATCAATCTTCTGTGTGGAACAGTGTCGAAAGCATTGCTGAAGTCAAGGTAGGTGACACCAACTGCTCCCCCTTGGTCCACCACTCTGGTTACCCAGTCAAAGAAATCTATGAGATTAGTTTGACAGGACCTTCCTTTTGTAAACCCATGCTGTCTTGGATCCTGTTCTCTTATGGATTCCAGGTGTTGCACTATCCTTTCCTTAAGGAATGCCTTCATAATCTTGCCCACTACTGAGGTAAGGCTGACTGGTCTGTAGTTCCCTGCCTCCTTCCTGCTACCACTCTTGTGGAGCGGGATCACATGAGCTCTTCTCCAGTCTTCTGGAACCTCTCATGTGTTCAGAGACTCACTAAACAGTTCTGATAATGGCTTTGCTAGTTCCACCCTTAGCTCCTTTAGTACCCTGGGATGTATGCCATCAGGTCCCATTGTCTTGTCCACCCTGAGCTTATCGAGCTCTTGTAGGACCCTTTCTTTTGTGAAGGGACTAGTGCACACCTCCCTCCCCCCTGTGTCCATGGTGCTGAGCTGTGGGCCCTGCCCTACCTTCTCTTCAGTAAATAATGAGCAGAAGTATCTATTTAGGACAGATGCTTTTACATGGTCCTCCTCCTCAGATGCCCCCTTATCCCCTCTAATCTTAGCAATACCCCTCTGGACTTTCTCCTTTCACTAATGTATCTATAGAAAGTCTTGTCACCTTCTTTTACTGTTTGTGCTAGTGTTTCCTCGGTTTGGGTCTTTGCCTGCCTTACTGCCTTCCCTGCTTCCCTTAGGGAAGTTTGGTATGCCTCCCAATCTTCATTCTGCTGCGTTCTCTTATATTTCCTGAAGGCCAGCCTTTTGGCTCTGACCTTTTCTGCTACTGTTTTTGAGAACCAAAGTGGTTTCCTTCTTTGTTTGCACTTCCTTTTCTATGTAACACAATGGGATGTTGCTTCAAGTATTGCATCTTTAATGCTTGCCCACTTTGCCTGTACCCCCTCACCTGTATTTCTTTTTGCCAGGGATAGCTTTACTCTGTTGGCTATCTTATCAAAGTCAGCTCCTCTGAAGTCCCATATTTTTGCCTTGGAATGGGATGATTTAGTTCTAGTGGCCAAATTGAACCATACCATGTGATGGTCACTGGCCCCCAGGTGACCTTCTACCAGAAAATCTGTGATCCTTTCCCTGTTAGTCAGTACTAGATCTAGGATAGTCCTGTATCTTGTGGGTTGTTGTACCAGTTCCCCTGCAGGGAATCCACCATGTGTCTAGTTCTGGCAGATGTTCCTGCTGGTACTGACCAATCTGTATCTGGCATGTTGAAGTCTCCCATTATCAGAACCTCCCCTTTAGCTGTCATGTTTTGTATATCTTCTAACAGTAATGTGTCTATGTCCTCCCCCTGGTTTGGAGGCCTGTACACACCCCCAGTTCATATGGCTGTCCCATTTCCTGTTTCCAGGGTGACCCACAGTTCTTCTGGCTCCTTATATGTATTCTGAATTTCTGGAGCTTTGATATTTTCATTGACATAAAGGGCCACCCCTTTTTGCACCTCGGTCTCTTCTAAACAGTACATAGCCAGGTACTGAAGTCTCCCAAGTGTGGTTACTGGTAAACCATGCCTCGCTAATGGCTACTATGTCCAGTTTAGCCTCTGTCATTATTGCCTGCAGGTTTAGGATCTTGTTTCCCAGACTGTGAGCATTTGTGTGCATGATTTTCCATTGGCCAGATTTTGGTGTGTTAGTTGTTGGGCAAGGTCTAGCATTTCCCCTGTGCATCGTATGGGGAGCCGGACCTTTTTCCTTACCTGGTGATGCAAATGAACTACAAACATGCTGAACTTTTGTTTGACCACTAGCTGAGGGGGGAAGGGTGTTCTTCCAATTCGGCGTATGTGGTGCTGCAACTCTCTCCCCATTTTCTAGTTTAAATATTCTGCAAAGACATCAAACTTCTGCCCCAATGCACTGACTCCCTTCTTAGTCAGATGCAGTCCATCAAATTTAAAGAACTTTCGCTCCCAAAACTGTTGCCAGTTCCCTACAAATTTGTGTCCTTTTTCCTGGCACCAGCACTTCAGCCATATGTTTAGCTCCCCTATCTCCCCTTCTCTGACCTTCCGTCCATCTGCCCCCCCTCTCCCAGACTGGCAGGATCTCAGAGAAGGAGATGCCAGATGAAATGGATGATAGTTTGTCACCCAGCCTGGTCAGGTGTTCCTTGGTCTCCACAACTGACCGGCTAGCGAGATCATTAGTCCCTATGTGTACCAGGACGCCAATGTTTTCTCTTGCTTCCTGAACAATTTTAGCAATGCAGTCAGTGTCTCTCCACGCTGATGTACCTGGGAGGCATCTGACCATTACCCCTGGCTGGAGATACGTATCAACTCCCCGAGTCATGGAGTCTCCTATGATCAGAAGTTTTTTTGGATTTCCTTTTTGCTTTTTTTGTTTTGGTTCCTATTTTGGGTGAGTTTTTTGTGCTAGCTTTATGCTGCAGTGTCCTGCTTTGCAGTGTCCTCTACCCTTTGATTGATTTCAGAGATAGAGGCAGATACCTGTTTGTAGCTTTTATATGGTTTGTGGAGATGATATGTTGGAGAGCACCATGATGGGCACCTAATTTGCCCTCCTAGCACCTGCCAACCTCTCGACCAACTACCCTCTGTGGTCGAGGTGCTTCTGTTAGATGTTGGGAAATGGAGGTGGTTCTTATAATATATTTCTCTTGAATATGCAATGTAAGGCAAGCAATCTCTGCCCATGCTGCCTGGAGCTGAGCCCTTAGATCTCCAATGGCCCAGCATGTAGGACAGTGTCCTAAATTCTGTAAAACTGCCCTTCTGAAAAGTGTTCCGCAGTACCTGCAGTGAATGAAATACATTCCAGGTAAGTTGCTGGGTTTATATCCTGGTCAGAGTAATTAGAAGGAAGAAAATGAAAGCAAAAGTTTGATTTTGTATTTTGCTTGCTTGTTTTTGTATAACTTGTTATAACAAGTTAAATTACTAGTGCCCTGTAAATGAGGTCACTGTGTGCATACCCCTCTGATCCACCCCTTCCTGCTTTGCTACAGGAAATGTCATGACTGTGCTACCCTATAAAAGGAGTGTAGAGTGGGGTGGTTGGGGAAAGGGGTGGGTGGCTGAGCCCTTCCCCTGCCAAAAAAGAAGAACCACAGATAAAAGAAACAAGGAGGTAATGTAAGAGCAGAAACAATCAGCCAGCAACAAATGCAGTAGCCCTGAAAGCTTATCCTAATGATAGATTAAACTGTAAACCCTGTAAAGCACCACCTGTAAGAATTTCACAGAAGATATACGCTGTAAGAAACACTTTGCTACAGAGAAAAATAAAGCAGTAACAGAAGATATACTGTACCTTGCAAAAAACAATTTGAATCAGAAGATTACAGCAGTATTCTGTAAGCACACACCTGTAGGCACACCCTGTAATAATGCAGCAGAAAGTATTCCCATCAACAACAATTTGAATCAGAGAAAAATAAAGCAATACAATGTTAGCAACAAACAGTAACAATCCCTGTGAATACAAAATAAAAATAACACCACACAGTAAATCTGCCTAGCCAAAAGAAGCCTTAATCCTTTTCCTTGCTCAGGTAAGGTTCTTTGCTGTGTCCTTTCAAGCAACCTAGAAGAAAAGAGCTCAGGCAAAGTTAGGTGCATTGGCCAGCAAACCTGATTGTATTTTTTTCATATTTAACCTAGCTATTGTGCATATTATTAGTTAGGTTACTGAATTAACCCGACCCAACAATGTCTCTTGGACAGCTAACTGTACCTCCTGTAGAGCATCTATTTTAGCACTACCGCTCTATATCCCCCCAGCAAAAAAATCTCTCTGTTCATCAAGTACCCTTTCTGTCTGCCCCTCTATTGCCTCCCCTCTGGACTGTACCTCAGTCACTCTATAAGGCAATCTGCCATACTCTTCCTACACGTTGCCCGCTCTATAACCGTATGAAGCTATATTATTATATTTCCTCTGTAATGCCTAATCATGTACCTACAGTATGTAACCATATGAAGCTATGTTATTATATTTCTCTGTAACTATACGATGTTCTGTTTGTATGTAATCTGTACTTTGTCTGATGAGAAGCCTTTGGAAATGAGTCCATGACTCAGAGGATTGTAATTCCAATTTATACAAATAAATAAAAAAATAAATAAATAAGATTGTATTGCTGTATCACTAAGCTTATTTTTCAGGGGGTCTCCAGGGCAGTTGCTGCAGGTCCAGCCCTGACGGTAAGTGAGAAGGGAGTGAGCACACTATTACTGCTGCCTATTGCTTGTGAATTTACCACTGTGTTATGTCTTAGGCCACTCAGAGGGTTTCTGGGTGGTTATAGCATCCTAGAGGGCTATACTAGAGCAGATAAGCAACCCCAATACCATTCCTCTGGGTAGAGGCACCTTATTAGACAACTCAGGCCCCTCAACCTGTGTATAGTCATACAGGCAGGGGTAGTAGCCCTTAGAATAGCACCGCCTAGGGGTTACATCTTGGAGGCACTGCTAGGATTAGCACCCCCTAGTGGCCAACAGATACAATTTCTGTCAGTTGTGAATTTGGAGGAAAATTTGAGGTGGAGGGCTCAATTCACCCAAATGGAAAATTTCTACCCATAAACTGTCCGTGCATCACCTGTTGGGGTGGAGTGAGGCAGAAAAAGGATAAATGCTCATTTGAACCTGAAACGTCTGAAGATAGTAACTCCAATATTATGATGGACAATAATGCAAATGACAGTGATGATTCTGACAGTATCAGTAATATATTACGTGATTTAAATTCCATGAATTTTTCTCCTGATGAAGTACCTGGAATTTCAGAGCCAAGTAATGAAAATAATCTTGTTGAATCAGAACCAGAAGTTGAAAGTGCTTCCAGTCCAGAACAGACCACCAGTGCAGCGGTACACCTTTCTTCAGAAGCAGACTTATTGACAAGCGATGAGCCAGGACTGATCAACCCCAGTGCCACTATCGAAAGAACTGAGACTGTGCCTACCCCTCCCAGAAAGCCTAGAAGAGCCATAGAGCCTGTGATATGCCTCAGTTATGACTCCCCAGGAAGGCCTGTAGACCTCCCATTACATGTAGTTCATAAAGGGGTGTACATTTCTGAAAATTCTCTTCCAAAACTAGGCTATCCTGCCACATCCAAGCTAATAGTAAAGCCCTCACATCTGTATGCTAATACCCTTGCCCGATGCAGCCCTATGCAGCTGATAGGAATAGACCCCAAGCCATGTGGGTTAGTGTACAGGAGGTAATATACTGTAGATCAGAATTGTAAGAGTATTGTGTTTAACTGCTTGAATCTATTAATCTGTTATGAAAAAGTGTTATGAAAATGTGTTATTGTGAAAATGTCATGCAAATGGAAAAAGTATAGTAATACTGTTGTTACAACCAATATATTTCACTGATGCATCAGATTTTATTTTATGGTATACCAAATGAAACATGCATGTGTTTTATTTATTTATTTATTTATTGAATTTTGATGACCGGGTCGGCCCATTGGGCCCCGAAGGTCCCTTTTTCAGGGGTGACCTGGGGAACAGAAGCAATACAATACATACAATCAGGTGATCCAGAAGCAATACAATACATACAGTCAGGTGATACAGGGTTACGAGAAGTAGACAAGATAATGAGGATAACAGTACAGGCAATTATTCAAATCATAGGCCATAAGTGCAACACTTGAAAAATTTAAGGATTTAAGGCATGATTTAATGTAGGTTAAGGTGAGAAGAGAGGAGGGATGGGTGTTGTGATTAGGATCGGGGGTGATTATCCTATACCTTCACAGTGGCATGAACTTGTCCCGAGCAAATGGGACTTAAGCCTAGTGCAAAAGATTGGTAGTGAGGGGGCTTCCAGTACTAGAGGTGGGAGAGTGTTCCATAGTTTAGGGGCTGTGAGAGCGAAGGAATTGCCTCCCTTGTGAGTCTTGATTCTGGGGATTGCCAGTAGGAATCAACCCGAGGTCCTGAGCATTTGAGGGTTAGGCTTAGCCATGATTATTCCTGTTAGGCTTGGTGGGGCCGCTGGGCTCTGCAGTTTGTATGCATGGCAGAGCAGGGGATACTGTATAGTATTTTCTGTGTAGAATCTTATGGGATATGTAGACTTGATGCGAACGCCATGTTCTTCTAGGCAGGGAAGAGTGCAACCCCCCCTACAAATTGAGGTTTACTATAATGTTTTCCTGAGCTCCTTAATGCCCACCATCAGGCTGGTGTCCTGTCCTAAGTAGTTCTGTGCCTTTGTGTGAGAGTGCCATATTGAGCCTCCACGCCTGTCCCTTTAAGAGAATAGCTAATCTGTGTCTAGAAATTGGCCTTTACCAGATTCAAGTGATTTAAGGCGTGAGACTGGCCAGACAGTGATCTTAGTTGCTCCCTTCTGCAGTCGCTACTTGAGCAGAGGGAGCCTATATAAGAACTGTGCTTATTTACTGTTTGTGCTTTATTATATTTGAAATAGTGAAGTTTGTCTAACCTGCTTTGCTTGCAGATCTTTCACTTGGATGGGAGCCACGATGTTAGGTCCAGGACTTCCAGTAATTGGATCAATCAAACCAAATGAGTCCTGTCCCCAGGAATCTTGTGAAAAGCAAATTCTGTAGTCTTGTAGTTTTATCCAGTTGGTGCTCAAATGGACCTGGAGGGAGGGAACCCTTTACTATGACTGACAGCCCTTTAGCTAACTGGACCTTTGGATTTACAAGGGAAATGCCTTGTGTGCCAAGAGACAGGGATCAGTTAGAGTTGGAGGTTGAAGTGTGAACAGCTTGAGCTTTCGAGCAGCTGCTCCTAGAAGGAGCATAGGGGAATCAGCGGGAAGAGGCTAGATGTGCCTTCCTGCTTCCATCTCCTGCATTAAACTGCCTATTGCAGAAGTTGGACCTGTCCAATTTCCACCTTGGAACTGAGGCAGAAGAGAAGAAGTTTGCTAATGCCACTTGTGATTTGGATCGAAGACTTGCTTCTGAAGCGATCTGCCCAGCTTGTGTGTGGATTTTACTCGGATTGAAAGGTTGGTGCAGTAAAGCTGTTAATTTGCAACCAGACTGAATCTGAACTGTTGACAGATGTATTGATTGATTTAAATATGCTGAGTGTGTTTCATAGGTTGCGATTTGGTTCCCCAAGATCGAGTCTGTTACACCAGCTGGAGGCTTCACCAGCAGAAGATCATAAACTTTGCCAGAGCTGTTTACCCTGCCTAGGCCCTGCCATCTCAGCCTAGGCCGCCACTGCTGCACCAGAGATTGTTTCAGTGAGAAACCGGCTTGGGGACTCAACACCCTGCACAACATCATCGAGCAGGTTGCGAACATCTGGAGGTGCGTCGTGTTGGCCCAACTTCCCCCTGCCCTTTGATCATCACCATGAGGTTTACACATAACCTGCAGTGCAGCCAGATCTTGGTAGTGTGAGTACAAATCAGAGTAGTTCCCTGCAACGAAAGATAAAATCATTGTGCTACAATCTAATTGTTTTCATTTATTGGGTTCTTGCAACAAACTGAGCCAACCGGCTTGGATTACAAATAACTGGGTTGTGTGCATGTTTAACTGCCTTTTTTTCCACCAAGGGCCCCAACATTAGTTGCAGCGCTGGCCACCCAGGCAATGCTTCAGGCTATCCTGCATGACATTCTATGTGCTCAGGGTTGCTGAACTGTATAATTGGGACTTAAAGTGCATGCCAGAAAACCCTGATTTCAATCAGATTGCTAATGATTTGGCTAGATTCATGCCCCTCCCTTGTTCACTCTCCCTAAATAAACCTGATTGTCTTTTTTCATGTTTAACCTGGCTAGTGTGCATATTATTAGTTAGGTTACAGTATTAAGATTGTATTGCTGCATCACTAACCTTATTTTCCAGGGGATCTCCAGGGCAGTTGCTGCAGGTCCAGCCCTCGTAAGTAAGAAGAGTGTGCACATTATTACTGCTGCCTATTACTTGTGAATTTACCACTGTGTTATATCTTATGCCACTAGGACAGTTGGTGGCTATAGCTTCCCAAAGGGTTATACCAGAGAAAGTAAGCAACCCCAATACCATTCCTCTGGGTGGAGGCACCTTATTAGAGAACTCAGGCCCCTCAACCTGTGTATAGTCACACAGGCAGGGGTAGTAGCCCTTAGAATAGCGCTGCCTAGGGGTTGCAGTTGTATCCTCAACTTCATACTGCATACCAGAAGGAAGGGTTTCTTTTTTTTTGCCAGCACCTACTGGAACTGGACATGCAATGATGTCAGCACACATCAGGGATGCAACAAATCCCACTGTGCAGATGTCTGCTGCCTCACCAATCCAGTGCCTCAGTGCTGGTCCCAGGTGCACTTATCTCTAGCCATTACCAGGGGTCAGTGTCTACTAGGTGCCAGTAGCTGCCACACCCCTGAGAAGAAGAGCAGTCCTTGGGATGCTTGTCATTGTCCACACACCTTCGCCCAGCCTGTTCACTATGAAACCCAGACTGTCAGGTGTTGCAAGCAGCTGCTACTGCTGCACCGGCAGGCTGGCCTGTATTGTTAAACTTTGTAAAATAGTTCAATCATATTGTAATATTTGCATTTAATCATTTAAAGATAACACAATATGTTGTTAAAATTGTTCTAAATTATTCAGAATTATTTTTAAGCATAGTAAAAAACTATGAAAAAACGTTTAAACAAGCATTTCAGCAACTACTGATGTTTCAATTGTGTTCTGCACAGGTGCTCATGGAGTATGCTAGATCTTTTCCAGCTCTGTGAAACTCTTTCAACATGGCTATCAATAAATTGTTTGCTTAATGAAAACAAGGTTACATAGATACATAGATACATAGATACAGTACATAGACAGTGTCGGCAGATAAGGGCCTATGGCCTACCCAGTCTGCCCATTTGAGCTTGTAAGTTCAGTTTATGTTTTCCTAAAAGTCTGTTGCCCCTTACCCCTGACCTCCAGAATTCCTTTATGTCTATCCCATGCATTCTTAAATCCCGTGATTGTTTCAGCCCCCACCACTTCCTCTGGCAGGGTGTTCCACTTGTCCACCACCCGTTCTGTGAAGAAATTCTTCCTCATGTTTCCTCTGAATCGTCCTCCCTCCAACTTCATCCCATGCCCTCTAGTCCTGGAACATCTTTTTCGCTTAAAAATAGTGTATTCCTGCACCCTGTTCCTCCCTGTGAGATACTTGTATGTCTCTATCATATCCTCTCTCTCCCTCCTCTCCTCCAGGGAGTACATGTTCAGTTCCTTCAACCTGTCTTCATAGGTCTTGTGATGCAATCCATGCACCATCTTTGTTGCCCTCCTCTGAACCTTCTCTACCCTGTCTATGTCCTTACGTAGGTATGGTCTCCAGAACTGTACACTGTACTCCAGGTGGGGCCTCACTAGTGTCTTGTATAGCGGAATTATGACCTCCCTTTTCCTGCTGGTGATGCCCCTGCCTATACATCCCAGCATCCTATTTGCTTTATCTGCTGCTTTGTCACACTGTTTCCCTACCTTGAGGTCATCAGAGATGATAACCCCAAGATCCCTTTCCTGCTTGGTGCATGCTATATCCTAACTCCCCAACTGATATATTGTGCCAGGGTTTTTGTGCCCCATATGCATTATCTTGCACTTCTTTGCATTGAATTTCAACTGCCAAACCCCTGACCATTCTTCAAGTTTCTGCAGGTCCCTTCTCATTCTGTCTACACCCTCTGGTGTGTCTACTCTGTTACAGAGCTTTGTGTCATCAGCGAACAGTGAAATTCTGCCTTCTAGGTTCTGTGCAATGTCACTGATGAAGATGTTGAATAGGACCGGTCCCAGCACTGATCCCTGTGGTACCCCACTGGTCACTCTTCCCTCTGTGGAGTGACAGCCATTTACCACCACCCTCTGTGTCCTGCCACCCAGCCAGTTACCTACCCACTACACTACTGTCCTGCCCACATCCATATTTCCCAGTTTGTGTAATAGTCTTCTATGTGGCACAGTGTCAAAGGCCTTGCTGAAGTCCAGATAGGCCATGTCCACTGCCCTCCCCTGATCCACCTCCCTAGTCACCCAGTCAAAAAATTCAATGAGGTTGGTCTGACATGACCTCCCCCTGGTGAAACCATGCTGCCTTGAGTCCTGTAGTCCATTGACAACCAGATGTTCCACCAATCTCTTTGTGCGGATCTGAACTAGGAAAAAATCATTGTCCTCCTGACTGCGATTTAACAAGAGTGATTGTTGTGTCCCTGCATGCACACCTGTACCAGGAAAATAAATCACTGTCCTCCTGACTGTCATTCAACCAGACTGGAGTGACTGTTGTGTCCCTGTTTGCAGACCTGTGCTAGGAAAAAAATCATTGTCCTCCTGATTCTGATTTAACCAGACTGAGTGACTATTGTGCCCCTGTGTGCAGACCTGTGCTAGGAAAAAAATCACTGTCCTCCTGACTGTGATTTAACAAGAGTGATTGTTGTGTCCATGCATGCACACCTGTGCCAAGCAAAAAGAAAATCACTGTCCTCCTGACTGTGATTTAACCAGACCAGAGTGACTGTTGTGTCCCTGTGTGCATACCTGTGCTAGGAAAACTATCACTGTCCTTCTGAATGTGATCTAACTAGACTGATTGCTGTGTTCCTGCGTGTACACCTGTACTAGGAAAAAAATTACTGTCCACCTGACTCCAATTTAACCAGATCATTGTGAGAGTTGTGTCCCTGTGTGCAGACCTGTGCTAGGAAAAAAATCACTGTCACCCTGATTGAATTTAGCCAGATCAGACAAGAATGACTGTTGAGTCCCTTTGTGCAGACTTGTGTTAGGAAAAAAATCATTGTCCTCCAGACTGTGATTTAACAAGAGTGATTGTTGTGTCCCTGCATGCACACCTGTACCAGGAAAAAAAAAGCAATCCTCTTGACAGCGATTTAACCTGACCAGAGTGATTATTGTGTCCCTGTGTGCAGACTTGTGCTAGTGCTAGGAAAAAAATCACTGTCTTCCTTACTGTGATTTAACCAGAGTGATTGTTATGTCCCTTGGTGCACACTTGTGCAAGTCAAAAAATCACTGTCCTCCTTATTCCAATTTAAAAAAAGACCAGTGTTACAGCTGTGTCCCTGAGTGCAGACCTATGCTAGAAAAAAAACACTGTCCTCCTGACAGCAATTTAGCCAGAGCAGACCAGAGTAACTGTTGTGTTCCTGTGTGCAGACCTGTGTAAGGAAAAAAAATCACTGTTTTCCTGTTATTTAACCAGAGTGATGGCTGTGTCCCTGCATGCACACCTGTACCAGGAAAAATCACTGTCCTGCTGACTGTGATTTAACCAGACTGAGTGACTGTTGTGTCCCTGTGTGCAGATCTGAGCTAGGAAAAAAAATCCTTGTCCTGTAGACTGTGATTTAACCAGATCATAGTAACTGTTGCCCTGTCTGCAAACTGTGCTGGGCCAAAAAATCACTATCCTCCTGACTGCGATTTATCCTGACCTGAGTGGCAGTTGTGTCCCTGTGTGCAAGCCTGTGCTAATGCTAGGAAAAACATCACTGTCCTCCTTACTGTGATTTAACCAGAGTGATTGTTCTTGTCCCTGCGTGTACACCTGTACCAGGAAAATAAATCACTGTCCTCCTGACTGTGATTTAACCAGACTGGAGTGACTGTTGTGTCTCTGTTTGCAGACCTGTGCTAGGAAAAAATCATTGTCCTCCTGATTCTGATTTAACCAGACTGAGTGACTATTGTGCCCCTGTGTGCAGACCTGTGCAAGGAAAAAAATCACTGTACTCCTGACTGTGATTTAACCAGACCAGAGTGACTGTTGTGTCCCTGTGTGCATACCTGTGCTAGGAAAACTATTACTGTCCTTCTGAATGTGATCTAACTAGAGTGATTGCTGTGTTCCTGCATGTACACCTGTACTAGGAAAAAAATCACTGTCCACCTGACTCCAATTTAACCAGACCAGTGTGAAAGTTGTGTCCCTGTGTGCTGACCTGTGCTAGGAAAAAAAATCACTGTCACCCTGATTGAATTTAGCCAGATCAGACAAGAATGACTGTTGTGTCCCTTTGTGCAGACTTGTGTTAGGAAAAAAATCATTGTCCTCCAGACTGTGATTTAACAAGAGTGATTGTTGTGTCCCTGCATGCACACCTGTACCAGGAAAAAAAAGCAATCCTCCTGACAGCGATTTAACCTGACCAGAGTGACAGTTGTGTCCCTGCATGCAGAACTGTGCTAGAAAGAAAATCACCTGTCCTCCTGACTGTGGTTTAACAAGAGTGTTGGTTATATCCCTCCTTGCACACCTGTACTAGTAAAAAAAAAGCACTGTCCTTCTGACTGCGATTTAACCAGACTGAGGGACTATGTGTCCCTGCATGCACACCTGTTCTAGGAAAAAATCACTGTCCTCCAGACTCCAATTTAACCGGACCAGTGTGACAATTGTGCCCATGTACAGACCTGTTTTATGAAAAAAATCACTATCCTCCAGACTGTGATTTAACAAGACTGATTGTTGTGTCCCTGCATGCACACCTGTACCAGGAAAATAATCACTGTCCTCCTGACTGTGATTAAACCAGACTGGAGTGACTGTTGTATCCCTGTTTGCAAACCTGTGCTAGGAAAAAAAATCATTGTCCTCCTGATTGTGATTTAGTTCAAGTTCAAGTTTATTGCAGGAAAACTCCATTGAGCAAGCTCATTCACAAGGAGGTCCTGTAATGATCCTGTAATGTAGTGATTTAACCAGACTGAGTGACTATAGTGCCCCTGTGTGCAGACCTGTGCTAGGAAAAAAACCACTGTTCTCCTCACTGTGATTTAACAAGAGTGATTGTTGTGTCCGTGCATGCACACTAGTGCCAGGAAAAAAAAAATCACTGTGCTCCTGACTGTGATTTAACCAGACCAGAGTGACTGTAGTGTCCCTGTGTGCATACCTGTGCTAGGAAAACTATCACTGTCCTTCAGAATTTGATCTAACGAGAATGATTGCTGTGTTCCTGCGTATACACCTGTGCCAGGAAAAAAATCACTGTCTACCTGACTCCAATTTAACCAGACCAGTGTGAGAGTTGTGTCCCTGTGTGCAGACCTGTGCTAGGAAAATAATCACTGTCACCCTGATTGAATTTAGCCAGATCAGACAAGAATGACTGTTGTGTCCCTTTGTGCAGACCTATGCTAGAAAAAAATCACTGTCCTCCTGACTGCAATTTAGCCAGAGCAGACCAGAGTACCTGTTGTGTTCCTGTGTGCAGACCTGTGTTAGGAAAAAAAAAACACTGTTTTCTTGACTGTTATTTAACCAGAGTGATGGCTGTGTCCCTGCATGCACATCTGCACCAGGAAAAAAAATCACTGTCCTACCGACTGCGATTTAACCATACCAGAGTAACCTTTGTGTCCCTGTGTGCAGAACTGCAATAGGAAAAAAATCACTTTCCATCTGACAGTGATTTAACCAAACCAGAGTGATTGCTGTGTCCCTACGTGCAGACCTGTGCTAGAAAATAAAAATCACCTGTCCTCCTGACTGTGATTTAACAAGAGTGATTGTTGTGTCCCTGCGTTCACACCTGTACTAGGAAACAAATCACTGTCCTGCTGACTGTGATTTAAATGGACCGAGTGACTGTTGTGTCCCTGTGTGCAGACCTGAGCTAGGAAAAAAAGTCCTTGCCCTGTAGACTGAGATTTAACCAGATCATAGTGACTGTTGCCCTGTATGCAAACTGTGCTGGGCCAAATAAATCACTGTCCTCCTGACTGCGATTTATCCTGACCTGAGTGGCAGTTGTGTCCCTGTGTGCAGGCCTGTGCTAATGCTAGGAACAACATCACTGTCCTCCTTACTGTGATTTATCCAGAGTGATTGTTGTGTCCCTGCTTGTACACCTGTACTAGGAAAAAAAAATCCCTGTCCTTGTGACTGATATTTAACCATACCAGAGTGAATGTTTTGTCCCTGTGTGCACACCTGTGCTAGGAAAAAATCACTGTCCTCCTGAATGTGACGTAACTAGAGTGATTGTTGTGTTCCTGCATGAACACCTGTACCAGGAAAAAAATCACTGTCCTTCTGTCTATGATTTAACCAGACTGTATTGACTGTTGTGTCCCTGTATGTAGACTTGGGCTAGGAAAGAATCACTGTCCTCCTTACAGTGATTTAACCGGACCAGAGAGACTGCTGAGTCCCTGCATGCACACCTGTGCTAGGAAAACATTCACATTCCACCTGACTGTGATTTAACCAGACCAGAGTGAGAGTTGTGCCCCTGCATGCAGAACTGTGCTAGAAAAAAAATCATCTGTCCTCCTGACTGTGGTTTAACAAAAGTGTTTGTTATGTCCCTCCTTGCACACCTGTACTAGTAAAAAAAATCACTGTCCTCCAGACTCCAATTTAACTGGACCAGTGTGACAGTTGTGCCCCTGTGTGCAGACCTTTGTTATGAAAAAAATCACTGTCCTCCTGACTGTGATTTAACAAGAGAGATTGTTGTGTCCCTTCATGCACACCTATGCCAGGAAAAAAAATCAGTGTCCTCCTAACTGTGATTTAACCAGACTAGAGTGACTGTTGTGTCCCTGTTTGCAGACCTGTGCTAGGAATAAAAATCATTGTCCTTCTGATTGCGATTTAACCAGACCAGAGTGACTGTTGTGTCCGTGTACATACCTGTGCTAGGAAAACTATCACTGTCCTTCTGAATGTGATTTAACTAGAGTGATTGTTGTGTCCCTGCGTATACACCTGCACCAGGAAAAAAGTCACAGTCCTCCTTAGTGTGATTTAGCCAGAGTGTTTGTTGTGTCCCTGCGTGTACACCTGTACTAGGAAAAAAATCACTGTCCTCCTGACTACAATTTAACCAGACCAGTGTGAAAGTTGTGTCCCTGTGTGCAGACATGTGCTAGGAAAAAAAAATCACTCCCCCCGATTGCAATTTAACCAGATCAGACAAGAATGACTGTTGTGTCCCAATGTACAGACTTGTGTTAAGAAAAAAATCACTGTCCTCCAAACTGTGATTTAACAAGAGTGATTGTCGTGTCCCTGCATGCACACCTGTACCAGGACAAAAAAAATTACAATTCTCCTTACTGCGATCTAACCCGACCAGAGTGATTATTGTGTCCCTGTGTACAAACCTGCACTAGGAAAAAATCATTCTCCTCTAGACGGCGACTTAAACAGACTAGAGGGACTGTTGTGTCTCTGTGTGCAGATCTGTGCTAGTGATAGGAAAAAAATTACTGTCCTCCTTACTGTGATTTAACCAAAGTGATTGTTGTGTCCCTGTGTGCATACCTGTACAAGAAAAAAATCAATATCTTCCTGACTCCAATTTGACCAGACCAGTGTGACAGTTGTGTCCCTGTGTTCAGACCTGTGCTAGAAAAAAATCACTGTTCTCCTGACTGCAATTTAGACAGAGCAGACCAGAATAACTCATGTGTCCCTGTGTGCAGACCTGTGTTAGGTGAAAAATCACTGTTCTCCTGACTGTGATTTAACCAGATTGGAGTGACTGTTGCGTCCCTGTGTGCAGGACTACACTAGGAAAAAAATCACTATCCTCCTGATTGCAATTTAACAAGACCTGAGAGGCAGTTGTGTCCCAGTGTGCAGACCTGTGCTAGGAAAGCTATCACTCTCCTCCTGAATGAGATTTAACTAGAGTGATTGTTGTGTTCCTGCATGCACACCTGTACCAGGAAAAAAAAATCACTGTCCTTCTGGCGGTGATTTAACGAGACTGGAATGACTGTTGTGTCCCTGTGTGTAGACCTGTGCTAGGAAAGAATCACTGTCCTCCTTACTGAGATTTAACCAGGCCAGAGTAACTGCTGTGTCCCTGCATGCGCAACTGTGCTAGGAAAACATTCACTTTCCCCCTGACTGTGATCTAACAAGACCAGAGTGACAGTTGTGTCCCTGCATGCAGAACTGTGCTAGAAAATAAAAATCTGCTCTCCTCCCTACTGTGGTTTAACAAGAGTATTTGTTATGTCCCTGCTTGCACACCTGTACTAGTAAAACAAATCACTGTCCTCCTGATTGCGATATAACCAGACAGAGGGAGTGTTGTGTCCCTGCGTGCACACCTGTACTAGGAAAAAATGCCTGTCTTCCAGACTCCAATTTAACCAGGCCAGTGTGACAGTTGTGTCCCTGAGTGCAGACCTGTGTTAGGAGAAAAATCACTGCCCTCCTGAATGTGATTTAACAAGAGTGATTGTAGTGTCCCTGCATGCACACCTGTACCAGGAAAACAAATCACTGTCCTCCTTACTGTGATTTAACCAGACTGGAGTGACTGTTACGACCCTGTTTGAGACCTGTGCTAGGAAACAAATCGTTGTCTCTGATTGTGATTTAACCAGACCCAGGTGACTATTGTGCCCTGTGTGCAGACCAGTGCTAGGAAAAAATTACTGTCCTCCTGACTGTGATTTAACAAGAGTGATTATTGTGTCTGCATGCACATTGTACCAGGAAAAAATCACTGTCCTCTGACTCGCGATTTAACCAGACTGGAGTGGCTGTTTGTGTCCCGTGTGCAGACCTGTGCTAGGAATAAAAATCATTGTCCTCCTGACTGTGATTAAACCAGACCAGAGTGAGTGTTGTGTCCCTGTGTGCATACCTGTGCTAGGAAAATTATCACTGTATTTCTGAATGTGATTTAACTAGAGTGATTGTTGTGTTCCTGTGTGCAAACCTGTACCAGGAAAAAAAATCACTGTCCTCCTCACTGTGATTTAACCAGAGTAATTGTTGTGTCCCTGCGTGTACACATGTACTTGGAAAAAAATCACTGTCCTTCTGATTGCAATTCAACCAGATCAGACCAAAATGACTGTTGTGTCCCTGTGTGCAGACCAGTGTTAGGAAAAAAATCACTGTCCTACTGACTGTGATTTAACAAGAGTGATTGTTGTGTCCCAGAATGCACACCAGTACCAGAAAAAAAAAATAACTATCCTCCTGACTGTGATTTAACCCAACCGGAGTGATTATTGTGTCACTGTGTGTAGACCTGTGCTAGGAAAAATATCATTGTCCTCCTGACTGCGATTAAACCAGACCAGAGAGAGACTCTTGTGTCCCTGTGTGCAGACCTACACTAGGAAAAAATCTCTGTCCTCTAAACTGCGATTTAACCAGAGTAGAGTGACAGTTGGCTCCCTGAGTGCAGACCTGTGTTAGTGCTAGGAAAAAAATCACTGTCCTCGTTACTGTGATTTAACCAGAGTGATTGTTGTGTCCCTGCGTGTACACCTGTACTAGAAAAAAATCCCTGTCCTTGTGACTGATATTTTACCATTCCAGAGTGAATGTTTTAACCCTGTGTGCACACCTGTGCCAGGAAATAATCACTGTCCTCCTGAATGTGATGTAACTAGAGTGATTGTTGTGTTCCTGCATATACACCTGTACCAGGAAAATAATCACTGTCCTTCTGACTCTGATTAAACCAGACTGGATTGACTGTTGTGTCCCTGAATGTAGACTTGGGCTAGGAAAAAATCACTGTCCTCTTTACAGTGATTTAACCAGACCGAGTGACTGCTGAGTCCCTGCATGCACATCTGTGCTAAGAAAACATTCATTTTGCCCCTGGCTGTGATTTAACCAGACCAGAGTGACAGTTGTGTCCCTGCATGCAGAACTGTGCTAGAAAAAAAAATCATCTGTCCTCCTTACTGTGGTTTAACAAGAGTGTTTGTTATGTCCCTCCTTGCACACCTGTACTAGTAAAAAAAATCACTGTCCTCCTGACTCCAATTTAACTGGACCACTGTGACAGTTGTGCCCCTGTGTGCAGACCTGTGTTATGAAAACAATCACTGTCCTCCTGACTGTGATTTAACAAGAGAGACTGTTGTGTCCCTATATCAGGAAAATAATCAGTGTCCTCCTAACTGTGATTTAACCAGACTGGAAGTGTCTATTGTGTCCCTATCTGCATACCTGTGTTAGGAAAACTATCACTGTCCTTCTGAATGTGATTTTACTAGAGTGATTGTTGTGTTCCTACATGCACACCTGTACCTGGAAAAAAGTCACAGTCCTCCTTAGTGTGATTTAGCCAGAGTGATTGTTGTGTCCCTGCGTGTACACCTGTACTAGGAAAAAAATCACTGTCCTCCTGACTCCAATTTAACCAGACCAGTGTGAGAATTGTGTCCCTGTGTGCAGACATGTGCTAGGGAAAAAAATCACTGCCCCCCGATTGCAATTTAACCAGATCAGACAAGAATGACTGTTGTGTCCCAGTGTGCAGACTTGTGTTAAGAAAAAAATCACTGTCCTCCAGACTGTGATTTAACAAGAGTGATTGTCATGTCCCTGCATGCACACCTGTATCAGGACAAAAAAAATTACAGTTCTCCTAACTGCGATCTAACCCGACCAGAGTGATTATTGTGTCACTGTGTGTAGACCTGTACTAGGAAAAAAATCATTGTCCTGACTGCGATTTAACCAGACCGGAGAGACTGTTGTGTCCCAGTGTACAAACCTGCACTAGGAAAAAATCATTCTCCTCTAGACCGCGATTTAACCAGACTAGAGGGACTGTTGTGTCTTTGTGAGCAGATCTGTGCTAGTGGTAGGAAAAAAATTACTGTCCTCCTTACTGGGATTTAACCAGAGTGATTGTTGTGCCCCTGTGTGCATACCTGTACAAGAAAAATATCACTATCTTCCTGACTCCAATTTAACCAGACCAGTGTGACAGTTGTGTCCCTGTGTTCAGACCTGTGCTAGAAAAAAATCACTGTTCTCCTGACTGCAATTTAGACAGAGCAGACCAGAATAACTCATGTGTCCCTGTGTACAGACCTGTGTTAGGTGAAAAATCACTGTTCTCCTGACTGCAATTTAACCAGACTGGCATGACAGTTGCATCCCTGTGTGCAGGACTACACTAGGAAAAAATCACTATCCTCCTGATTGCAATTTAACAAGACCCGAGAGGCAGTTGTGTCCCTGTGTGCAGACCTGTGCTAGGAAAGCTATCACTCTCCTCCTGAATGTGATTTAACTAGAGTGATTGTTGTGTTCCTGCATGCACACCTGTACCAGGAAAAAAAAATCACTGTCCTTCTGGCGGTGATTTAATGAGACTGGAGTGACTGTTGTGTCCCTGTGTATAGACCTGTGCTAGGAAAGAATCACTGTCCTCCTTACTGAGATTTAACCAGACTAGAGTGACTGCTGTGTCCCTGACTGCACAACTGTGCTAGGAAAACATTCACTTTCCCCCTGACTGTGATCTAACCAGTCCAGAGTGACAGTTGTGTCCCTGCATGCAGAACTGTGCTAGAAAATAAAAATCAGCTCTCCTGCTGACTGTGGTTTAACAAGAGTGTTTATGTCCCTGCTTGCACACCTGTACTAGTAAAAAAAATCACTGTCCTCCTGATTGCGATTTAACCAGACAGAGGGAGTGTTCTGTCCCTGCGTGCACTCCTGTACTAGGAAAAAATGCCTGTCCTCCAGACTCCAATTTAACCAGGCCAGTGTGACAGTTGTCTCCCTGTGTGCAGACCTGTGTTAGGAAAAAAATCGATGCCCTCCTTACTGTGATTTAACAAGTGTGATTGTTGTGTCCCTGCATGTACACCTGTACCAGAAAAAGAAATCACTGTCCTCTTGATTGTGATTTAACCAGACTGGAGTGACTGTTATGTCCCTGTTTGCAGAACTATGCTAGGAAAAAAATCATTGTCCTCCTGATGGCGATTTAACCAGACTGAGTGACTATTGTGCCCCTGTGTGCAGACCACTGCTAGGAAAAAAATCACTGTCCTCCTGACTGTGATTTAACCAACCTGGAGTAACTGCTGTGACCCTTGCTAGGAATAAAAATCATTGTCCTCCTGACTGTGAGTTAACCAGAACAGAGTGACTGTTGTGTCACTGTGTGCATACCTGTGCTAGGAAAACTATCACTGTCCTTCTGAATGTGATTTAACCAGAATGATTGATGTGTCCCTGCATGTACACCTGTACTAGGAAAAAAAACACTCTCCTCCTGACTCCAATTTAACCAGACCAGTGTGAGAGTTGAGTCCCTGTGTGTTGACCTGTGCTAGGAAAAAAAATCACTGTCTCTCTGATTGAATTTAACCAGATCAGACAATAATTACTCTTGTGTCCCTGCATGCAGACCTGTGTTAGGAAATAAATCACTCTCCTCCTGACTCAGATTTAACAAGGGTGACTGTTGTGTCCTCGCATGCACACAGTATGACAGGAAAAAAATAACAAAGCTTCCTGACTGTGATTTAACCTGACCAGAGTGATTATTGTGTCCCTGTGTGTGCTTGAAAAAAATAATTGTCCTCCTGACTGCGATTTAACCAGACCAGAGAGACTGTTGTTTCCCTGTGTGCAGACCTGTGCTAGTGCTAAGAAGAAAATCACTGTCCTCCTTACTGTGATTTAACCAGAGTGGTTGTTGTGTTAATGCATTTAGACCTGTATAAGGAAAAAATCGCTGTCCTCCTGACTCCAATTTAAAAAGACCAGTGTGACAGTTGTGTCCCTGTGTCCAGACCTATGCTAGAAAATAATCACTGTCTCCCTGATTGAATTTAACCAGATCAGTCAAAAATTATTCTTGTGACCCTGTGTGCAGACCTGTGCTAGGAAAAAAATCACTGTCCCCCAATTGCAATTTAACCAGATCAGACAAGAATGACTGTTGTGTCCCTGTGTGCGACTTGTGTTAGAAAAAAAATCACTGTCCTCCAGAATGTGATTTAACAAGAGTGATTGTTGTGTTCCTGTATGCAAACCTGTACCAGGAAAAAAAAAAAAGAACCCTCCTGACTGCCATTTAACCCAAGCAGAGTGATTATTGTGTCCCTGTGTGTAGACCTGTGCTAGGAAAAAAAAATCATTGTCCTCCTGACTGTGATTTAATGAGTCCAGAGACACTGTTGTGTCCCTGTGTGCAGACCTATGCAAGTGCTAGGAAACAAATCACTGTCCTCCTTACTGTGATTTAACCAGAGTGATTGTTGTGTCCCTGGGTGCACACCTGTACAAGGAAAAAATCACTGTCCTCCTGACTCCAATTTAACCACACCAGGGTGACAGTTGCGTCCCTGTGTGCAGACCTATGCTAGAAAAAAATCACTCTCCTCCTGACTGTGATTTAACCAGAGTGATGGCTGTGTCCTTGCATGCACACCTGTACCAGGAAAATCACTGTCCTCCCTGACTGCGATTTAACCAGACCAGAGTGATTGTTGTGTCCCTGTGTGCAGAACTGCACTAGGAAAAAATCACTTTCCTTCTGACTGTGATTTAACTAAACCAGAGTGATTGCTGTGTCCCTACGTGCAGACCTGTGCTAGA
Source organism: Neoceratodus forsteri (assembly GCA_016271365.2). Classification (NCBI taxonomy): domain Eukaryota; kingdom Metazoa; phylum Chordata; order Ceratodontiformes; family Ceratodontidae; genus Neoceratodus; species Neoceratodus forsteri. The sequence goes on from CM028132.1 coordinate 1,407,632,197, forward strand.
AAATAAAAATCACCTGTCCTCCTGACTGTGATTTAACAAGAGTGATTGTTGTGTCCCAGCGTTCGCATCTGTACTAGGAAACAAATCACTGCTGACTGTGATTTAACCGGACCGAGTGACTGTTGTGTCCCTGTGGGCAGACCTGAGCTAGGAAAAAAGGTCCTTGTCCTGTAGACTGAGATTTAACCTGATCATAGTGACTGTTGCCCTGTCTGCAAACTGTGCTGGGCCAAAAAATCACTATCCTTCTGACTGTGATTTATCCTGACCTCAGTGGCAGTTGTGTTCCTGTGTGCAGGCCAGTGCTAATGCTAGGAAAAACATCCACTGTCCTCCTTACTGTGATTTAACCAGTGATTGTTGTTGTGTCCTGCGTGTACACCTGTGTTTAGGAAAATAAATCACTGCCCTCCTGACTGTGATTTAACCTGACTGCAGTGACTGTTGTGTCCCTGTTTGCAGACCTGTGCTTGGAAAAAAATCATTGTCCTCCTGATTCTGATTTAACCAGACTGAGCGACTATTGTGCCCCCGTGTGCAGACCTGTGCTAGGAAAAAAATCACGATCCTCCTGACTGTGATTTAACAAGAGTGACTGTTGTGTCCGTGCATGCATCCCAGTGCCAGGAAAAAAAAACACTGTCCTTCTGACTGTGATTTAACCAGACCAGAGTGACTGTTGTCTCCTTGTGTGCATACCTGTGCTAGGAAAACTATCGCTCTACTTCTGAATGTGATCTAACTAGAGTGATTGCTATGTTCCTGCATGAACACCTGTACTAGGAAAAAAAATCACTGTCCACCTGACTCCAATTTAACCAGACCAGTGTGAGAGTTGTGTCCCTGTGTGCAGACCTGTGCTAGGAAAAATATCACTGTTACCCTGATTGAATTTAGCAAGATCAGACAAGAATGACTGTTGTGTCCCTTTGTGCAGACTTGTGTTAGGAAAAAAATCACTGTCCTCCAGGCTGTGATTTAACAAGAGTGATTGTTGTGTCCCTGCAAGCACACCTGTACCAGAGAAAAAAAGCAATCCTCCTGACAGCGATTTAACCCAAGTAGAGTGATTATTGTGTCCCTGTGTGTAGACCTGTGCTAGGAAAAAAATCATTGTCCTTCTGACTGTGATTTAACCGCACCAGAGAGACTGTTGTGTCCCTGTGTGCAGACTTGTGCTAGTGCTAGGATTACTGTCTTCCTTACTGTGATTTAACCAGAGTGATTGTTGTGTCCCTGGGTGCTCACCTGTACAAGGAAAAAATCACTGTCCTCCTTATTCCAATTTTAAAAAGACCAGTGCGACAGTTGTGTCCCTGAGTGCAGACCTATGCTAGAAAAAAATCATTGTCCTCCTGACTGCAATTTAGCCAGAGCAGACCAGAGTAACTGTTGTGTTCCTGTGTGCAGACCTGTGTTAGGGAAAAAAATAACTGTTTTCCTGACTGTTATTTAACCAGCGTGATGACTGTGTCCCTGCATGCACACCTGTAACAGGAAAAAAAATCACTGTCCTCCTGACTGTGATTTAACCATACCAGAGTGACTGTTGTGTCCCTTTGTGCAGAACTGCACTAGGAAAAAAATCACTTTCCTTCTGACTGTGATTTAACCAAGCCAGATGGTCTGTGTCCTATGTGCAGACCTGTGTTAGAAAACAAAATCACCTGTCCTCCTGACTGTGATTTAACAAGAGTGATTGTTGTGTCCCTGCATTCACACCTGTACTAGGAAACAAATCACTGTCCTGCTGACTATGATTTAACCGGACCGAGTGACTGTTCTGTCCCTGTGTGCAGACCTGAGCTAGGAAAAAAAGTCCTTGTCCTGTAGACTGTGATTTAACCAGATCATAGTGACTGTTGCCCTGTCTGCAAACTGTGCTGGGCCAAAAAATCACTATCCTCCTGACTGCGATTTATCCTGACCTCAGTGGCAGTTGTGTCCCTGTGTGCAGGCCTGTGCTAATGCTATGAAAAACATCACTGTCCTCCTTACTGTGATTTAACCAGAGTGATTGTTGTGTCCCTGCGTGTACACCTGTACTAGGAAAAAAAAATCCCTGTCCTTGTGACTGATATTTAACCATTCCAGAGTGAATGTTTTAACCCTGTGTGCACACCTGTGCCAGGAAAAGTCACTGTCCTCCTGAATGTGATGTAACTAGAGGATTGCTGTGTGTCCTGCATACACCTGTACTAGGAAAATAATCACTGTCCTTCTTCCTGATTTAACCAGACTGGATTGACTGTTGTGTCCCTGTATGTAGATTCTGGCTAGAAAGAATCACTGTCCCTCTCTTTACAGTGATTTAACCAGACCAGAGTGACTGCTGAGTCCCTGCATGCACACCTGTGCCAGGAAAACATTCACTTTTCCCCTGGCTGTGATTTAACCAGACCAGAGTGACAGTTGTGTCCCTGCATGCAGAACTGTGCTAGAAAAAGAAAATCATCTGTCCTCCTTACTGTGGTTTAACAAGAGTGTTTATGTCCTTCCTTGCACACCTGTACTAGTAAAAAAAAATCACTGTCCTCCTGACTCCAATTTAACTGGACCAGTGTGACAGTTGTGCCCCTGTGTGCAGACCTGTGTTATGAAAAAAATCACTGTCCTCCTGACTGTGATTTAACCATACTAGAGTGATCGTTGTGTCCCTGTGCAGAACTGCATTTGAGGAAAATGACTTTTTTCCTTCTGACTGTGATTTAACCAACCAGAGTGAATGCTGTGTCCCTATGTGCAGACCTGTGCTAGAAAACAAAAATCACCTGTCCTCCTGACTGTGATTTAACAAGAGTGATTGTTGTGTCCCTGCATTCACACCTGTACTAGGAAACAAATCACTGTCCTGCTGACTATGATTTAACCGGACCGAGTGACTGTTCTGTCCCTGTGTGCAGACCTGAGCTAGAAAAAGTCCTTGTCCTGTAGACTGTGATTTAACCAGTTCGTAGTGACTGTTGTCCTTGTCTGCAACTGTGCTGGGCCAAAAACCTCATCCTCCTGACTGCATTTATCCTGACCTCAGTGGCATGTTGTGTCCCTGTGTGCAGGCCTAAAGTAATGCTATGAAAACATCACTGTCCTCCTTACTGTGATTTAACCAGAGTGATTGTTGTGTCCCTGCGTGTACACCTGTACTAGGAAAAAAAAATCCCTGTCCTTGTGACTGATATTTAACCATTCCAGAGTGAATGTTTTAACCCTGTGTGCACACCTGTGCCAGGAAAAATCACTGTCCTCCTGAATGTGATGTAACTAGAGTGATTGTTGTGTTCCTGCATATACACCTGTACCAGGAAAATAATCACTGTCCTTCTTCCTGTGATTTAACCAGACTGGATTGACTGTTGTGTCCCTGTATGTAGACTTGGGCTAGGAAAGAATCACTGTCCTCTTTACAGTGATTTAACCAGACCAGAGTGACTGCTGAGTCCCTGCATGCACACCTGTGCTAGGAAAACATTCACTTTTCCCCTGGCTGTGATTTAACCAGACCAGAGTGACAGTTGTGTCCCTGCATGCAGAACTGTGCTAGAAAAAGAAAATCATCTGTCCTCCTTACTGTGGTTTAACAAGAGTGTTTATGTCCTTCCTTGCACACCTGTACTAGTAAAAAAAAATCACTGTCCTCCTGACTCCAATTTAACTGGACCAGTGTGACAGTTGTGCCCCTGTGTGCAGACCTGTGTTATGAAAAAAATCACTGTCCTCCTGACTGTGATTTAACAAGAGAGATTGTTGTGTCCCTATACCAGGAAAATAATTAGTGTCCTCCTAACTGTGATTTAACCAGACTGGAGTGTCTATTGTGTCCCTGTCTGCATACCTGTGCTAGGAAAACTATCACTGTCCTTCTGAATGTGATTTTACTGGAGTGATTGTTGTGTTCCTACATGCACATCTGTACCTGGAAAAAAGTCACAGTCCTCCTTAGTGTGATTTAGCCAGAGTGATTTTTGTGTCCCTGTGTGTACACCTGTACTAGGAAAAAAATCACTGTCCTACTGACTCCAATTTAACCAGACCAGTGTGAGAGTTGTGTCCCTGTGTGCAGACATGTACTAGGGAAAAAAATCACTGCCTCCCGATTGCAATTTAACCAGATCAGACAAGAATGACTGTTGTGTCCCAGTGCGCAGACTTGTGTTAAGAAAAAAATCACTGTCCTCCAGATAGTGATTTAACAAGAGTGATTGTCATGTCCCTGTATGCACACCTGTACCAGGACAAAAAAAATTACAATTCTCCTGACTGAAATCTAACCCGACCAGAGTGATTATTGTGTCCCTGTGTGTAGACCTGTACTAGGAAAAAAATCATTGTCTCGATCATGCATTTAACCAGACCGGAGAGACTGTTGTGTCCCAGTGTACAAACCTGCACTAGGAAAAAATCATTCTCCTCTAGACTACGATTTAACCAGACTAGAGGGACTGTTGTGTCTTTGTGTGCAGATCTGTGCTAGTGATAGAAAAAAAAATTACTGTCCTCCTTACTGTGATTTAACCAGAGTGATTGTTGTGTCCCTGTGTGCATACCTGTACAAGAAAAATATCACTATCTTCTTGACTCCAATTTACCCAGACCAGTGTGACAGTTGTGTCCCTGTGTTCAGACCTGTGCTAGAAAAAAATCACTGTTTTCCTGACTGCAATTTAGACAGAGCAGACCAGAATAACTCATGTGTCCCTGTGTACAGACCTGTGTTAGGTGAAAATTCACTGTTCTCCTGACTGCAATTTAACCAGACTGGAGTGACTGCTGCATCCCTGTGTGCAGGACTACACTAGGAAAAAAATCACTATCACTCCTGATTGCGATTTATATAAGACCTGAGAGAGGCAGTTGTGTCCCTGCTGTGAGACTGTGCTGAGAAGCTATCACTCCTCCTCCTGAATGTGATTTAACTAGAGTGAATGTTGTGTTCCTGCATGCACACCTGTACCAGGAAAAAAAATCACTGTCCTTCTGGCGGTGATTTAATGAGACTGGAGTGACTGTTGTGTCCATGTGTATAGACCTGTGCTAGGAAAGAATCACTGTCCTCCTTACTGAGATTTAACCAGACTAGAGTGACTGCTGTGTCCCTGACTGCACAACTGTGCTAGGAAAACATTCACTTTCCCCCTGACTGTGATCTAACCAGTCCAGAGTGACAGTTGTGTCCCTGCATGCAGAACTGTGCTAGAAAATAGAAATCAGCTCTCCTGCTGACTGTGGTTTAACAAGATTGTTTATGTCCCTGCTTGCACACCTGTACTAGTAAAAAAAATCACTGTCCTCCTGATTGTGATTTAACCAGACAGAGGAAGTGTTGTGTCCCTGGATGCACACCTGTACTAGGAAAAAATGCCTGTCCTCCAGACTCCAATTTAACCAGGCCAGTGTGGCAGTTGTCTCCCTGTGTGCAGATCTGTGTTAGGAAAAAAATCACTGCCCTCCTGAATGTGATTTAACAAGAGTGATTGTAGTGTCCCTGCATGCACACCTGTACAAGAAAAAAAAGTTACAGTCCTCCTTAGTGTAGTTACCCAGGTGATTGTTGTGTCCATGCAAGCACACCTACAGGAGAAAATCACTGCCTCCTGACTCAATTTAAAGAGAGACCAGTGTGACAGGTGTGTTCCATGTGCAGACCTATGCTAGAAAAAATCACTGTTCTCCTCACTGCAATTTAGCCAGAGCTGACCAGATTAACTGTTGTGTTCCTGTGTGCAGACCTGTGGTTAGGAAAAAAATCACTGTTTTCCTGAATGAGTTTAGCAGAAGGATTATTTGTGCCCTAACGTGCACACCTGTACCAGGAAAAAAATCACTGTCCTCCTGACTGCGATTTAACCTGAACAAGTTACTGTTGTGTCCCTGTGTGTAATACTGTGCTAGGGAAAAATCACTGTCCTTCTGATTGTGAGTTAACCAGAGTGATTGTTGTATTCCTGTGTGTGAACCTGTACTAGGAAAAAATCACTGTTCTTCTGACTGCGATTTTACCAGATCTGAGTGACTGTTGTCCCTGTGTTGCGATCTGTGCTTGGAAAAAAATCATTATCCTCCTGATTGCAATTTAACATGACCTGAGTTGCAGTTCTGTCCCAGTGTGCAGACATGTGATAGTACTAAGAAGAAGATCACTGTCCTCCTTACTGTGATTTAACCAGAGTGACTGTTGTGAACCTGTGTGCACACCTGTACTAGGAAAAAATCACTGTCCTCCAGACTCCAATTTAACTAGACCAGTGTGACAGTTGTGCCCCTGTGTGCAGACCTGTGTTATGAAAAAAAATCATTGTCCTCCTGACTGTGATTTAACAAGAGTGATTGTTGTGTCCCTACATGCACACCTGTACCAGGAAAAGAAATCACTGTCCTCCTGACTGTGATTTAACCAGAGTGGAGTGACTGTTGTGTCCCTGTTTGCAGACCTGAGCTAGGAAAAAATCATTGTCATCCTGCTTGCGATTTAACCAGACTGAGTGACTACTGTTCCCCTGTGTGCAGATGCGTGCTAGAAAAAAAAATCACTGTCCTCTTGACTGTGATTTAACAAGAGTGATTGTTGTGTCCGTGCATGCACACCTGTGCCAGGAAAAAAAAATCACTGTCCTCATAACTTTGATTATCCAGACCGGAGTGACAGCTGTGTCCCTGTGTGCAGACCCTTGCTAGGAATAAAAATCATTGTCCTCCTTACTGTCATTTAACCAGACCAGAGTGACTGTTGTGTCCCTGAGTGCTGACCTGGGCTAGGAAAACTATCACTGTCCTCCTGAATGTGATGTAACTAGAGGTATTGTTGTGTTCCTGCATGCACAACTGTACCAGGAAAAAAAAATCACTGTCATTCTGGCTGCGATTTAACCAGACTGGAGTGACTGTTGTGTCCCTGTATGTAGAGTTGTGCTAGGAAAGAATCACTGTCCTCCTTACTGTGATTTAACCCGACCACAGTGACTGCTGATTCCCTGCATTCAGAACTGTGCTAGAAGATAAAAAACACCGGTCCTCCTGACTGCGATTTAATCAGACCGAGGGCAGTCATGTCCCTTCATGCACACCTGTACTAGGAAAAAATCACTGTCCTCCAGACTCCAATTTAACTACACCAGTGTGACAGTTGTGTCCCTGTGTCCAAACCTGTACTAGGAAAAAAATCTCTGTTCTCTGACTGTGTGATTTAACCAGACAAGGGTGACTGTTGCGTCCCTGTGGCCAGAACTCCACTGGGAAAAATATCACTATTTTCCTGACTGCGATTTATAACAATACCTGAGTGGCCGTGAGTGTCCCGGGTGCAGACCTCAGCTATTGCTAGGAAAAATCACTGTCCCTCACTGTGATTTAACCAGAGTGATTGTTGTATCCTCACGTGTACACTGTACTAGGAAAAAATTTACTGTCCTCCTGACTCGAATTTAACCAGACCAGTGTGAGATTACGTCCTGTGTCTAAACCTGTGCTAGGAAAAAATCACTGTATCCCTGATTGCAATTTAACCAGATCAGAAATAATGACACTTTGTGTCCCTGTTTGCAGACCTGTGTTGAGGAAAAAAATCACTGTCCTCCTGACAGTGATTTAACAAGACTGATTTTTGTGTCCCTGTATGCACATCTGTGACCAGGAAAAAAATAATTATCCTCTTGACTGCGATTAACCTGACTGCAGTGATTATTGTGTCCCAGTGTGTAGACCTGTGCTAGGAAAAAAATCATTGTTCCCCAGCTGTGATTTACCAGACCAGAGTGACTGTTGTGTCCTTGTAGCAGACCACGCACTAGAAAAAAAAATCATTGCCCTCTAGACTGTAATTTAACCAGCCTAGATTGTCTGTTGTGTCCATGTGTGCAGACCTGTACTAGTCTAGCAAAAAACACTGTCATCCTTACTGTGATTTAACCAGGTGATTGTTGTGTCCCTCAGTGCACACCTGTACAAGGATAAAATCACTGTCCTCCTGACTTCAATTTAAACATACCAGTGCGACAGTTGTGTCCCTTTGCACAGACCTGTGCTAGAAAAAACCACTGTCCTCCTGATCTGCAACTTAGCCAGTGCAGAGAAGAGTAACTGTTGTGTCCCTGTGTGCCGACCTGTTTTAGGAAAAAAATCACTATTTTCCTGACTGTGATTAAACCAGAGTGATGGTTGTGTCCCTGCATGCACACTTGTAAAGGAAAAAAATCACTGCCCTCTTGACTGTGACTTAACCAGACTGGAGTGACTGTAGTGTCCCTGTGTGCAGACCTGTGCTAGGAAAAAAATCATTTGTCCTCTGACTGTGATTTAACCAGAGTGATTGTTGTATCCTTGCGTGTACACTCTGTACTAGGGAAAAAATCACTGTCCTCCTGACTCGAATTTGAACCAGGGCAAGGTAGTGTCCCTTGTCTAAACCTGTGCTAGGAAAAAAAAATCACTGTATCCCTGATTTTAATTTAACCAGATCAGAAAATAATGACTTTTGTGTCCCTGTTTGCAGACCTGTGTTAGGGAAAAAAATCACTGTCCTCCTGACAGTGAATTAACAAGACTTGTTGTGTCACTGTATGCACACCTGTACCAGGAAAAAATATAATTATCCTCTTGACTGTGATTTAACCAGACCGGAGTGATTATTGTGTCCCATTGTGTAGACCTGTGCTAGGAAAAAAATCATTGTCCCCCTGACTGTGATTTAACCAGACCAGAGTGACTGTTGTGTCCCCGTGTGCAGACCGGCACTAGAAAAAAAATCATTGCCCTCTAGACTGCAATTTAACCAGCCTAGATTGTCTGTTGTGTCCATGTCTGCAGACCTGTGCTAGTGCTAGCAAAAAAATCACTGTCCTCCTTACTGTGATTTAACCAGAGTGATTGTTGTATCCCTGCGTGTACACCTGTACTAGGAAAAAAAATCACTGTCCTCCTGACTCGAATTTAACCAGTCCAGTGTGAGAGTTGTGTCCCTGTGTCTAAACCTGTGGTAAGAAAAAAAAATACTGTATCCCAGATTGCAATTTAACCAGATAAAGAAAGGAATGACTTTGTGTCCCTGTTTGCAGACCTGTAGGAAGAAAAATCACATGTCCTCCTGACAGTGATTTAACAAGACTGAATTGTTTGTCCCTGTATGCACATCTGTACCAGGAAAAAAATAATTATCCTCTTGACTGTGATTTAACCTGACTGCAGTGATTATTGTGTCCCAGTGTGTAGACCTGTGCTGGAAAAAATCATTGTTCCCCTGACTGTGATTTAACCAGACCAGAGTGACTGTTGTGTCTCCTTGTACAGACCTGCTAGAAAAAAAAACATCATTGGCCTCTAGACTGTAATTTAACCAGCCTAGATTGTCTGTTGTGTCCATGTGTGCAGACCTGTGCTAGTCCTAGCAAAAAAATCACTGTCATCCTTACTGTGATTTAACCAGAGTGATTGTTGTGTCCCTGCGTGCACACCTGTACAAGGATAAAATCACTGTCCTCCTGACTCCAATTTAAACATACCAGTGCTACAGTTGTGTCCCTTTGTGCAGACTGTGCTAGAAAAAACCACTATCCTCCTGACTGCAACTTAGCCAGAGCAGAGAAGAGTAACTGTTGTGTCCCTGTGTGCCGACCTGTTTTAGGAAAAAAAATCATTATTTTCCTGACTGTGATTTAACCAGAGTGATGGTTGTGTCCCTGCATGCACACTTGTAAAAGGAAAAAAATCACTGCCCTCTTGACTGTGACTTAACCAGACTGGAGTGACTGTAGTGTCCCTGTGCAGACCTGTGCTAGAAAAAATCATTGTCCTCCTGACTGTGATTTAACCAGAGTAATTGTTGTATCCTCAGCGTGTACACCTGTACTAGGAAAAATCACTGTCCTCCTGACTCAGATTTTAACCAGACCAGTGTAAGAGTTGTGTCCTGTGTCTAAACCTGTGCTAGGAAAAAAAATCACTGTATCCCTGATTTTAATTTAACCAGATCAGAAAAGAATGACTTTTGTGTCCCTGTTTGCAGACCTGTGTTAGGGAAAAAAATCACTGTCCTCCTGACAGTGAATTAACAAGACTGAATGTTGTGTCACTGTATGCACACCTGTACCAGGAAAAAAAATAATTATCCTCTTGACTGTGATTTAACCAGACCGGAGTGATTATTGTGTCCCATTGTGTAGACCTGTGCTAGGAAAAAAATCATTGTCCCCCTGATTGTGATTTAACCAGACCAGAGTGACTGTTGTGTCCCCGTGTGCAGACCGGCACTAGAAAAAAAATCATTGCCCTCTAGACTGCAATTTAACCAGCCTAGACTGTCTGCTGTGTCCATGTCTGCAGACCTGTGCTAGTGCTAGGAAAAAAATCACTGTCCTCCTTACTGTGATTTAACCAGAGTGATTGTTGTATCCCTGCATGTACACCTGTACTAGGAAAAAAATCACTGTCCTCCTGACTCGAATTTAACCAGTCCAGTGTGAGAGTTGTGTCCCTGTGTCTAAACCTGTGCTAGGAAAAAAAATCACTGTATCCCTGATTGCAATTTAACCAGATCAGTAGGAATGACTTTTGTGTCCCTGTTTGCAGACCTGTGTTAGGGAAAAAAATCACTGTCCTCCTGACAGTGATTTAACAAGACTGATTGTTGTGTCCCTGTATGCACATCTGTACCAGGAAAAAAAATAATTATCCTCTTGACTGCGATTTAACCTGACTGCAGTGATTATTGTGTCCCAGTGTGTAGACCTGTGCTAGGAAAAAAATCATTGTTCCCCTGACTGTGATTTAACCAGACCAGAGTGACTGTTGTGTCTCCTTGTGCAGACCTGCACTAGAAAAAAAAATCATTGCCCTCTAGACTGTAATTTAACCAGCCTAGATTGTCTGTTGTGTCCATGTGTGCAGACCTGTGCTAGTCCTAGCAAAAAAATCACTGTCATCCTTACTGTGATTTGACCAGAGTGATTGTTGTGTCCCTGCGTGCACACCTGTACAAGGATAAAATCACTGTCCTCCTGACTCCAATTTAAACATACCAGTGCGACAGTTGTGTCCCTTTGAGCAGACCTGTGCTAGAAAAAACCACTGTCCTCCTGACTGCAACTTAGCCAGAGCAGAGAAGAGTAACTGTTGTGTCCCTGTGTGCCGACCTGTTTTAGGAAAAAAAATCACTATTTTCCTGACTGTGATTTAACCAGAGTGATGGTTGTGTCCCTGCATGCACACTTGTAAAAGGAAAAAAAATCACTGCCCTCTTGACTGTGACTTAACCAGACTGGAGTGACTGTAGTGTCCCTGTGTGCAGACCTGTGCTAGGAAAAAAAATCATTGTCCTCCTGGCTGTGATTTAACCAGAGTGATTGTTGTATCCTTGCGTGTACACCTGTACTAGGAAAAAAATCACTGTCCTCCTGACTCGAATTTAACCAGACCAGTGTAAGAGTTGTGTCCCTGTGTCTAAACCTGTGCTAGGAAAAAAAAATCACTGTATCCCTGATTTTAATTTAACCAGATCAGAAAAGAATGACTTTTGTGTCCCTGTTTGCAGACCTGTGTTAGGGAAAAAAATCACTGTCCTCCTGACAGTGAATTAACAAGACTGAATGTTGTGTCACTGTATGCACACCTGTACCAGGAAAAAAAATAATTATCCTCTTGACTGTGATTTAACCAGACCGGAGTGATTATTGTGTCCCATTGTGTAGACCTGTGCTAGGAAAAAAATCATTGTCCCCCTGACTGTGATTTAACTAGACCAGAGTGACTGTTGTGTCCCCGTGTGCTGACCGGCACTAGAAAAAAAATCATTGCCCTCTAGACTGCAATTTAACCAGCCTAGATTGTCTGTTGTGTCCATGTGTGCAGACCTGTGCTAGTGCTAGTAAAAAAATTACTGTCCTCCTTACTGTGATTTAACCAGAGTGATTGTTGTGTCCCTGCATGCACACCTGTACAAGGACAAAATCACTGTCCTCCTGACTCCAATTTAAACATACCAGTGTGACAGTTGTGTCCCTTTGCGCAGACCTGTGCTAGAAAAAATCCATGTCCTCCTGACTGCAACTTAGCCAGAGCAGAGAAGAGTAACTGTTGTGTCCCTGTGTGCCGACCTGTTTTAGGAAAAAAAATCACTATTTTCCTGACTGTGATTTAACCAGAGTGATGGTTGTGTCCCTGCATGCACACTTGTAAAAGGAAAAAATCACTGTCCTCCTGACTGTGACTTAACCAGACCAGAGTGACTGTTATGTCCTTGTGTGCAGACCTGTGCTAGGAAAGCTATCACTGTCCTCCTGAATGTGATTTAACTAGAGTGATTGTTGTGTTACTGCATGCACACCTGAACCAGGAAAAAAAATTACTGTCCTTCTGGCTGCGATTTAACCAGACTGGAGTGACTGCTGTGTCCCTGTGTGTAGACCTGTGCTAGGAAAGAACCACTGTCCTCCTTACTGTGATTTAACCAGACCAAGTGTCTGCTGAGTCTCTGCATGCACAACTGTGCTAGGAAAACATTCACTTTCAACTGACTGTGATTTAACCAGACCAGAGTCAGTTGTGTCCCTGCATGCAGAACTGTGCTAGAAAATAAAAATCAGTTCTCCCTTCTGACTGTGGTTTAACAAGAGTGTTTGTTATGTCCCTGATTGCACACCTGTACTAGTAAAAATATCACTGTCCTCCTGACTGTGATTTAACCAGACAGAGGGACTGTTGTGTCCCTGCATGCACACCTGAACTAGGAAAATGTCACTGTCTTCCAGACTCCAGTTTAACTGGGCCAGTGTGACAGTTTTGTCCCTGTGTGCAGACATGTGTTAGGAAAAAAATCACTGTCCTCCTGACTGTGATTTAGCAAGAGTGATTGTTGTGTCCCTGCATGCACACCTGTACCAGGAAAAGAAATCACTGTCCTCCTGACTGTGATTTAACCAGACTGGAGTGACTGTTGTGTCCCTGTTTGCCGACCTATGCTAGGAAAAAAATCATTGTCCTCCTGACTGCGATTTAACCAGAGTGATGGCTGTGTCCCTGCATGCACACCTGTAACAGGAAAAAGTATTCACCGTCCTCCTGACTGTGATTTAACCAGACCAGAGTAACTGGTATGTCCCTGTGTGCTGAACTGCACTAAGAAAAAAATTCACTTTCCTTCTGACTGAGATTTAACCAAACCAAAGTGATTGTTGTATCCCTATGTGCAGACCTGTGCTAGAAAATAAAAATCACCTCTCCTCCTGACTGTGATTTAACAAAGTGATTGTTGTGTCCCTGCATGCACACCGCACTAGGAAACAAATCACTGTCCTGCTGCATGTGATTTAACCGGACTGAGTGACTGTTGTGTCCGTGTGCAGACCTGAGCTAGGAAAAAAATAATTGTGCAGTAGACTGTAATTTAACCATATCTTAGTGACTGTTGCCCTGTCTCCAAAGCGGTGCTTGGGAAAAAATCACTATCCTCCTGACTGCGATTTATCCTGACCTGAGTGGCAGTTGTGTCCCTGAGTGCAGACCTGTGCTAATGCTAGGAAAAACATCACTGTCCTCCTTATTGTGATTTAACCATAGTGATTGTTGTGTCCCTGCATGTACACCTGTACTAGGAAAAAATTCCTGTCCTTGTGACTGATATTTAACCAGACCAGAGTGAATGTTTTGTCCTTGTGTGCACACCTGTGCTAGAAAAAAATCACTGTCCTGCTGACTGTGATTTAACCAGAGGGATTGTTGTGCCCCTGCATGCACACCTGTACCAAGATAAAAATCACTGTCCTCCTGACTACGATTTAACCAGACTGGAGTTACTGTTGTGTCCCTGTGTGTAGACCTGTGCTAGGAAAAAATCACTGTCCTTCTGATTCTGAGTTAACCAGAGTGATTGTTGTATTCCTGTGTGTGAACCTGTACTAGGAAAAAATCACTGTTCTTCTGACTGTGATCTTACCAGATCTGAGTGACTGCTGTCCCTTTGTGCAGATCTGTGCTTGGAAAAAAATCACTATCCTCCTGATTGTGATTTAACATGACCTGAGTGGCAGTTCTGTCCCTATGTGCAGATGTGTGATAGTACTAAGAAGATCACCATCCTCCTTACTGTGATTTATCCAGACTGACTGTTGTGTCCCTGTGTGAAGACCTGTATTATGAAAAAAATCACTGTCCTCCTGACTGTGATTTAACAAGAGTGATTGTTGTGTCCCTGCATGCACACCTGTACCAGGAAAAGAAATCACTTTCCTCCTGACTGTGATTTAACCAGACTGGAGTGACTGTTGTGTTCCCGTTTGCAGACCTGTGCTAGGAAAAAAATCATTGTCCTCCTGCTTGCGATTTAACCAGACTGAGTGACTATTGTTCCCCTGAGTGCAGACCTGTGCTAGGAAAAAAATCACTGTCCTCTTGACTGTGATTTAACAATAGTAATTGTTGTGTCCGTGCATGCACACCTGTGGCAGGAAAAAAAAATTCACTGCCCTTCTGACTTTGATTATCCATACTGGAGTGACTGCTGTGTCCCTGCGTGCAGACCCTTGCTAGGAATAAAAATCATTGTCCTCCTGACTGTGATTTAACCAGACCGGATTGACTGTTGAGTCCCTGTATGTAGACTTTGCTAGGAAAGAATCACTGTCCTCCTTACTGTGCTTAACCCGACCACAGTGACTGCTGTTCCTGCATGCACATTCACTTCCCCCTGACTGTGATTTAACCAGACCAGAGTGACAGTTGTGCCCCTGCATGCAGAACTGAGCTAGAAAATAAAAAACACCTGTCCTCCTGACTGCGATTTAATCAGACCGAGGGACTGTTGTGTCCCTTCATGCACACCTGTACTAGAAAAAAATCACTGTCCTCCAGACTCTAATTTAACTGCACCAGTGTGACAGTTGAGTCCCTGTGTGCAGACCTGTGCTAGAAAAAAAATCACTGTTCTCCTGACTGATTTAAACAGACCAGAGTGACTGTTGCATCCCTGTGTGCTGAATTAAACTAGGAAAAAAAATCACTACTATCCTGACTGCGATTTAATAAGACCTGAGTGGCAGTTGTGTCCCTGTGTGCAGACCTCTGCTAGTGCTAGGAAAAAAATCACTGTCCTCCTTACTGTGATTTAACCAGAGTGATTGTTGTATCCCTGCATGTACACCTGTACTTGGAAAAATCACTGTCCTCCTGACTCGAATTTAACCTGACCAGTGTGAGAGTTGTGTCCCTGTGTCTAAACCTGTGCTAGGAAAAAGAAATAACTGTCCCCCTGATTGCAATTTAACCAGCTCAGAAAAGAATGACTTTTGTGCCCCTGTGGGCAGACCTGTGTTAGGAAAAAAATCACTGTCCTCCTGACGGTGATTTAACAAGACTGATTGTAGCATCCCTATATGCACACCTGTACCAGGAAAAAAAACTATCCTCCTGACTGCAATTTAACCCTATCGGAGTGATTATTGTGTCCCAGTGTGTAGACCTGTGCTAGGAAAAAAATAATTGTCCCCCTGACTGTGATTTAACCAGACCAGTGAGACTGTTGTGTCCCTCAGTACAGACCAGTACTAGGAAAAAAATCGTCGCCCTCTAGACTGCAATTTAACCAGCCTAGATTGTCTGTTGTGTCCCTGTGTGCAGACCTGTGCAAGTGCTAGCAAAAAAATCACTGTCCTCACTACTGTGATTTAACCAGAGTGATTGTTGTGTCCCGGTGTGCACACCTGTACAAGGAAAAAAATCACTGTCCTCCTGACTCCAATTTAACCACACCATTGTGACAGTTGTGTCCCTGTGTGCAGACCTGTGCTGGAAAAAATCACTGTCCCCTGACTGCAATATGGCCAGAGCAGAGTAACTGTTGTGTCCCTGTGTGCCGACCTGTTTTAGGAAAAAAAATCACTGTCCTCCTGACTGATTTAACCAAACTGGAGTCAATGTTGTGTCCCTGTGTGCAGACCTGTGCTAGGAAAAAAAAATCATTGTCCTCCTGACTGTGATTTTACCAGACCAAAGTGACTCTTATGTCCTTGTGTGCAGACCTGTGCTAGGAAAGCTATCACTGTCCTCCTGAATGTGATTTAACTAGAGTGATTGTTGTGTTCCTGCATGCACAGCTGTACCAGGAAAAAAAAATCACTGTCCTTCTGGCTGCGATTTAACCTGACTGGAGTGACTGTTGTGTCTTTATGTGTAGACCTGTGCTAGGAAAGAACCACTGTCCTCCTTACTGTGATTTATCCAGGCCAGAGTGACTGCTGAGTCCCTGAATGCACAACTGTGCTAGGAAAACATTCACTTTCCCACGACTGTGATTTAACCAGACCAGAGTGACAGTTGTGTCCCTGCATGCAGAATTGTGCTAGAAAATAAAAATCAGCTCTCCTGCTGACTGTGGTTTAACAAGAGTGTTTGTTATGTCCCTGCTTGCACACCTGTACTAGTAAAAAAAACCACTGTCCTTCTGACTGCGATTTAACCAGACAGAGGGACTGTTGTGTCCCTGCATGCACACCTGAACTAGGAAAAAGACACTGTCCTCCCGACCACTGTTTAACCGGGCCAGTGTGACAGTTGTGTCCCTGTGTTCAGACCTGTGCTAGAAAAAAATCACTGTTCTCCTGACTGCAATTTAGACAGAGCAGACCAGAATAACTCATGTGTCCCTGTGTACAGACCTGTGTTAGGTGAAAAATCACTGTTCTCTGACTGCGATTTAACCAGACTGGGTGACTGCTGCATCCCTGTGCAGGACTACACTAGAGAAAAAATCACTATCCTCCTGATTGCGATTTAACAAGACCTGAGAGGCAGTTGTGTCCCTGTGTGCAGACCTGTGCTAGGAAAGCTATCAGTCTCCTCCTGAATGAGATTTAATAGAGTGATTGCTGTGTTCCTGCATGCACACGTGTACCAGGAAAAAAAAATCACTGTCCTTCTGGCGGTGATTTAACGAGACTGGAGTGACTGTTGTGTCCCTGTGTATAGACCTGTGCTAGGAAAGAATCACTGTCTTCCTTACTGAGATTTAACCAGACTAGAGTGACTGATGTGTCCCTGACTGCGCAACTGTGCTAGGAAAACATTCACTTTCCCCCTGACTGTGATCTAACCAGTCCAGAGTGACAGTTGTGTCCCTGCATGCAGAACTGTGCTAGAAAATAAAAATCAGCTCTCCTGCTGACTGTGGTTTAACAAGAGTGTTTATGTCCCTGCTTGCACACCTGTACTAGTAAAAAAAATCACTGTCCTCCGATTGCGATTTAACCAGACAGAGGGAGTGTTGTGTCCCTGGGTGCACACCTGTACTAGGAAAAAATGCCTGTCCTCCAGACTCCAATTTAACCAGGCCAGTGTGACAGGTGTCTCCCTGTGTGCAGATCTGTGTTAGGAAAAAAATCACTGCCCTCCTGAATGTGATTTAACAAGAGTGATTGTAGTGTCTCTGCATGCACACCTCTACCAGGAAAAAAAGTTACAGTCCTCCTTAGTGTGATTTACCCAGAGTGATTGTTGTGTCCCTGCATGCACACCTGTACAAGGAAAAAATCACTGTCCTCCTGACTCCAATTTAAAGAGACCAGTGCGACAGTTGTGTCCCTGTGTGCAGACCTATGCTAGAAAAAAATCACTGTTCTCCTCACTGCAATTTAGCCAGAGCTGACCAGAGTAACTGTTGTGTCCCTGTGTGCAGACCTGTGTTAGGAAAAAAAATCACTGTTTTCATGACTGTGATTTAACCAGAGGATTGTTGTGCCCCTGCGTGCACACCTGTACCAGGAAAAAAATCACTGTCCTCCTGACTGCGATTTAATCAGAACAGAGTTACTGTTGTGTCCCTGTGTGTAGACCTGTGCTAGGAAAAAATCACTGTCCTTCTGATTGTGAGTTAACCAGAGTGATTGTTGTATTCCTGTGTGTGAACCTGCACTAGGAAAAAATCACTGTTCTTCTGACTGAGATTTTACCAGATCTGAGTGATTGTTGTCCTTGTGTTGCGATCTGTGCTTGGAAAAAAATCATTATCCTCCTGATTGCAATTTAACATGACCTGAGTTGCAGTTCTGTCCCAGTGTGCAGACGTGTGATAGTACTAAGAAGAAGAAGATCACCATCCTCCATACTGTGGGTTAACCAGAGTGACTGTTGTGTACATGTGTGCACACCTGTACTAGGAAAAAATCACTGTCCTCCAGACTCCAATTAAACTAGACCAGTGTGACAGTTGTGCCCCGTGTGCAGACATGTGTTAGGAAAAAAATCACTGCCCTTCTGACTGTGATTTAACAAGAGTGATTGTTGTGTCCCTGCTTGCACACCTGTACCAGGAAAAGAAATCACTGTCCTCCTGACTGTGATTTAACCAGAGTGGAGTGACTGTTGTGTCCCTGTTTGCAGACCTATGCTAGGAAAACAATCATTGTCCTAATGATTGTGATTTAACCAGACTGAGTGACTATTGTGCCCCCGTGTGCAGACCTGTGTTAGGAAAAAAAATCACTGTTTTCCTGATTGTGATTTAACCAGAGTGATGGCTGTGTCCCTGCATGCACACATGTAACAGGAAAAAAAAATCACTTTCCGCCTGACTGTGATTTAACCAGACTAGAGTGACTGTTGTGTCCCTGTGTGCAGAACTGCACTAAGAAAAAAATCTCTTTAATCCTGACTGAGATTTAACCAAACCAGAGTGATTGTTGTGTCCCTACATGCAGACCTGTGCTAGAAAATAAAAATCACCTGTCCTCCTTACTGTGATCTAACAAGAGTGATTGTTGGGTCCCTGCATGCACACCTGCACTAGGAAACAAATCACTGTCCTGCTGACTGTGACTTAACCGGACCGAGTGACTGTTCTGTCCCTGTGTGCAGACCTGTGCTTGGAAAAAAAATCATTGCCCAGTAGACTGTAATTTAACCAGATCATAGTGACTGTTGCCATGTCTCCGAACGGTGCTTGGAAAAAAAATCACTAACCTCCTGACGGCGATTTATCCTGACCTGAATGGCAGTTGTGTCCCTGTGTGCAGACCTGTGCTAATGCTAGGAAAAACATCACTGTCCTCATTATTGTGATTTAAAATAGTGATTGTTGTGTCCCTGCATGTACACCTGTACTAGGAAAAAAATCCCTGTCCTCGTGACTGATATTTAACCAGACCAGAGTGAATGTTTTCTCCCTGTGTGCACACCTGGTATAGGAGAAAATCACTGTCCTCCTGACTGTGATTTAACCAGAGTGATTGTTGTGCCCCTGCATGCACACCTGTACAGGAAAAAAATCATTGTCCTCCTGACTGCGATTTAACCAGACCAGAGTTACTGTTGTGTCCCTGTGTGTAGACCTGTGCTACGAAAAAATCACTGTCCTTCTGATTGTGAGTTAACCAGAGTGATTGTTGTATTCCTTTGTGTGAACCTGTACTAGGAAAAAATATCTGTTCTTCTGACTGCGATTTTACCAGATCTAAGTGACTGTTGTCCCTGTGTGCAGATCTGGGCATGGAAAAAATCATTATCCTCCTGATTATGATTTAACATGACCTGAGCGGCAGTTCTGTCCCTTTGTGCAGACGTGTGATAGTACTAAGAAGAAGATCACTGTCCTCCTTACTGTGATTTAACCAGAGTGACTGTTGTGTCCCTGTGTGCACACCTGTACTAGGAAAAAATCACTGTCCTCCAGACTTCAATTTAACTAGACCAGTGTGACAGTTGTGCCCCTGTGTGCAGACCTGTGTTATGAAAAAAAATCACTGTCCTCCTGACTGTGATTTAACAAGAGTGATTGTTGTGTCCCTACATGCACACCAGTACCAGGAAAAGAAATCACTGTCCTCCTGACTGTGATTTAACCAGAGTGGAGTGACTGTTGTGTCCCTGTTTGCAGACCTGCGCTAGGAAAAAATCATTGTCCTCCTGCTTGCGATTTAACCAGACTGACTGACTATTGTTTCCCTGTGTGCAGACGCGTGCTAGAAAAAAAATCACTGTCCTCTTGACTGTTATTTAACAAGAGTGATTGTTGTTTCCGTGCATGCACACCTGTGCCAGGAAAAAAAATCACTGTCCTCCTTACTGTGATTTAACCAGAGTGACTGTTGTGTCCCTGTGTGCTGACCTGGGCTAGGAAAACTATCACTGTCCTCCTGAATGTGATGTAACTAGAGGGATTGTTGTGTACCTGCATGCACAATTGTACCAGGAAAAAAATCACTGTCATTCTGGCTGCGATTTAACCAGACTGGAGTGACTGTTGTGTCCCTGTATGTAGAGTTGTGCTAGGAAAGAATCACTGTCCTCCTTTCTGTGATTTAACCCGATCACAGTGACTGCTGATTCCCTGCATTCAGAACTGTGCTAGAAAATAAAAAAACACCGGTCCTCTTGACTGCGATTTAATCAGACCGAGGGCTGTCGTGTCTCTTCATGCACACCTGTACTAGAAAAAAATCACTGTCCTCCAGACTCCAATTTAACTACTCCAGTGTGACAGTTGTGTCCCTGTGTGCAAACCTGTGCTAGGAAAAAAATTCTCTGTTCTCCTGACTGTGATTTAACTAGACTAGGGTGACTGTTGCGTCCCTGTGTGCAGAACTCCACTGGGAAAAAATATCACTATTCTCCTGACTGCGATTTAATAATACCTGAGTGGACGTTGTGTCCCTGGGTGCAGACCTCAGCTATTGCTAGGAAAAAATCACTGTCCTCCTTACTGCAGTTTAACCAGAGGTTATTCTATCCTGCATGTACACCTGTACTAGGAAAAAAATTACTGTCCTCCTGACTCGAATTTAACCATTCCAGTGTGAGAGTTGTGTCCCTGTGTCTAAACCTGTGCTAGGAAAAAAAAACACTGTATCCCTGATTGCAATTTAACAAGATCAGAAAAGAATGACTTTTGTGTCCCTGTTTGCAGACCTGTGTTAGGGAAAAAAATCACTGTCCTCCTGACAGTGATTTAACAAGACTGATTGTTGTGTCCCTGTATGCACATCTGTACCAGGAAAAAAAATAATTATCCTCTTGACTGCGATTTAACCTGACTGCAGTGATTATTGTGTCCCAGTGTGTAGACATGTGCTAGGAAAAAAATCATTGTCCCCCTGACTGTGATTTAACCAGACCAGAGTGACAGTTGTGTCCCCATGTGCAGACCTGCACTAGAAAAAAAATCATTGCCCTCTAGACTGCAATTTAACCAGCCTAGATTGTCTGTTGTGTCCATGTGTGCAGACCTGTGCTAGTGCTAGCAAAAAAATCACTGTCCTCCTTACTGTGATTTAACCAGAGTGATTGTTGTGTCCCTGCGTGCACACCTGTACAAGAAAAAAATCACTGTCCTCCTGACTCCAATTTAAACATGCCAGTGTGACAGTTGTGTCCCTTTGCGCAGACCTGTGCTAGAAAAAATCCATGTCCTCCTGACTGCAACTTAGCCAGAGCAGAGAAGAGTAACAGTTGTGTCCCTGTGAGCCGACCTGTTTTAGGAAAAAAAATCACTATTTTCCTGACTGTGATTTAACCAGAGTGATGGTTGTGTCCTTGCAAGCACACTTGTAAAAGGAAAAAAAATCACTGTCCTCCTGACTGTGACTTAACCAGACTGGAGTGACTGTTGTGCCCCTGTGTGCAGACCTGTGCTAGGAAAAAAAATCATTGTCCTCCTGACTGTGATTTAACCAGAGTGATTGTTGTATCCCTGCGTGTACACCTGTACTAGGAAAAAAATCACTGTCCTCCTGACTCGAATTTAACCAGACCCGTGTGAGAGTTGTGTCCCTGTGTCTAAACCTGTGCTAGGAAAAAAAAAATCACTGTATCCCTGATTGCAATTTAACCACATCAGAAAAGAATGAGTTTTGTGTCCCTGTTTGCAGACCTGTGTTATGGAAAAAAATCACTGTCCTCCTGACAGTGATTTAACAAGACTGATTGTTGTGTCACTGTATGCACACCTGTGCCAGGGAAAAAAATAATTATCCTCTTGACTGCGATTTAACCTGTCCGGAGTGATTATTGTGTCCCAGTGTGTAGACCTGTGCAAGGAAAAAAATCATTGTCCCTTTGACTGTGATTTAACCAGACCAGATTGACTGTTGCGTCCCCGTGTGCAGACCTGCACTAGAAAAAAATCATTGCCCTCTAGACTGCAATTTAACCAGCCTAGATTGTCTGTTGTGTCCATGTGTGCAGACCTGTGCTAGTGCTAGCAAAAAAATCACTGTCCTCCTTACTGTGATTTAACCATAGTGACTGTTGTATCCCTGCGTGTACACCTGTACTAGGAAAAAAATCACTGTCCTCCTGACTTGAATTTAACCAGACCAGTGTGAGAGTTGTGTCCCTGTGTCTATACCTGTGCTTGGAAAAAAATCTCTGTATCCCTGATTGCAATTTAACAAGATCAGAAAAGAATGAGTTTTGTGTCCCTGTTTGCAGACCTGTGTTAGGCAAAAAAATCACTGTCCTCCTGACAGTGTTTTAACAAGACTGATTGTTGTGTCCCTGTATGCACACCTGTACCAGAAAAAAAATAATTATCCTCTTGACTGCAATTTAACCCAACCGGAGTGATTATTGTGTCCCAGTGTGTAGACCTGTGCTAGGAAAAAAATCATTGTCCCCCTGACTGTAATTTAACCAGACCAGAGTGACTCATGTGTCCCCGTGTGCAGACCTGCACTAGAAAAAAAATCATTGCCCTTTAGACTGCAATTTGACCAGCCTAGATTGTCTATTGTGTCCATGTGTGCAGACCTGTGCTAGTGCTAGCAAAAAAATCACTGTCCTCCTTACTGTGATTTAACGAGAGTGATTGGTGTCCCTGCGTACACCTGTACAAGGAAAAATCACTGTCCTCCTGACTCCAATTTAAACATACCAGTGTGACAGCTGTGTCCCTTTCGCAGACCTGTGCTAAAAAAACCACTGTCCTCCTGACTGCAACTTAGCCAGAGCAGAAGAGTAACTGTTGTGTCCCTGTGTGCCGACCTGTTTAGGAAAAAAATCACTATTTTCCTGACTGTGATTTAACCAGAGTGATGGTTGTGTCCTTGCATGCACAGTTGTAAAGGAAAAAAATCACTGTCCTCCTGACTGTGACTTAACCAGACTGGAGTGACTGTTGTGTCCCTGTGTGCAGACCTGTGCTAGGAAAAAAATCACTGTCCTCCTGACTGTGATTTAACAAGAGTGATTGTTGTGTCCCTACAGCACACATGTACCAGGAAAGAAATCACTGTCCTCCTGACTGTGATTTAACCAGAGTGGAGTGACTTTTGTGTCCCTGTTTGCAGACCTGCGCTAGGAAAAAATCATTGTCCTCCTGCTTGTGATTTAACCAGACTGAGTGACTATTGTTCCCCTGTGTGCAGACGAGTGCTAGAAAAAAAATCACTGTCCTCTTGACTGTTATTTAACAAGAGTGATTGTTGTTTCCATGCATGAACACCTGTGCCAGGAAAAAAATCACTGTCCTCCTGACTTTGATTATCCAGACTGGAGTGACAGCTGTGTCCCTGTGTGCAGACCCTTGCTAGGAATGAAAATCATTGTCCTCCTGACTGTGATTTAACCAGACCAGAGTGACTGTTGTGTCCCTGTGTGCTGACCTGGGCTAGGAAAACTATCACAGTCCTCCTGAATGTGATGTAACTAGAGGGATTGTTGTGTTCCTGCATGCACAATTGTACCAGGAAAAAAAATCACTGTCATTCTGCCTGCGATTTAACCAGACTGCAGTGACTGTTGTGTCCCTGTATGTAGAGTTGTGCTAGGAAAGAATCACTGTCCTCCTTACTGTGATTTAACCCGATCACAGTGACTGCTGATTCCCTGCATTCAGAACTGTGCTAGAAAATAAAAAACACCGGTCCTCCTGATTGCGATTTAATCAGACCGAGGGCTGTTGTGTCCCTTCATGCACACCTGTACTAGGAAAAAATCACTGTCCTCCAGACTCCAATTTAACTACTCCAGTGTGACAGTTGTGTCCCTGTGTGCAAACCTGTGCTAGGAAAAAAAATCTCTGTTCTCCTGACTGTGATTTAACCAAACTAGGGCGACTGTTGCGTCCCTGTGTGCAGAACTCCACTGGGAAAAAATATCACTATTCTCCTGACTGCAATTTAATAATACCTGAGTGGCCGTTGTGTCCCTGGGTGCAGACCTCAGCTATTGCTAGGAAAAAATCACTGTCCTCCTTACTGTGATTTAACCAGAGTGATTGTGATATCCCTGCGTGTACACCTGTACTAGGAAAAAAATTACTGTCCTCCTGATTCGAATTTAACCAGACCAGTGTGAGAGTTGTGTCCCTGTGTCTAAACCTGTGCTAGGAAAAAAAAACACTGTATCCCTGATTGCAATTTAACCAGATCAGAAAAGAATGACATTTGTGTCCCTGTTTGCAGACCTGTGTTAGGGAAAAAAATCACTGTCCTCTTGACAGTGATTTAACAAGACTGATTGTTGTGTCCCTGTATGCACATCTGTACCAGGAAAAAAAATAATTATCCTCTTGACTGCGATTTAACCTGACTGTAGTCATTATTGTGTCCCAGTGTGTAGACATGTGCTAGGAAAAAAATCATTGTCCCCCTGACTGTGATTTAACCAGACCAGAGTGACTGTTGTGTCCCCATGTGCAGACCTGCACTAGAAAAAAAATCATTGCCCTCTAGACTGCAATTTAACCAGCCTAGATTGTCTGTTGTGTCCATGTGTG
Source organism: Neoceratodus forsteri (assembly GCA_016271365.2). Classification (NCBI taxonomy): domain Eukaryota; kingdom Metazoa; phylum Chordata; order Ceratodontiformes; family Ceratodontidae; genus Neoceratodus; species Neoceratodus forsteri. The sequence goes on from CM028132.1 coordinate 1,407,656,882, forward strand.
CAGACCTGTGCTAGTGCTAGCAAAAAAATCACTGTCCTCCTTACTGTGATTTAACGAGAGTGATTGTTGTGTCCCTGCGTGCACACCTGTACAAGGAAAAAATCACTGTACTCCTGACTCCAATTTAAACATACCAGTGTGACAGCTGTGTCCCTTTGCGCAGACCTGTGCTAGAAAAAACCACTGTCCCCCTGACTGCAACTTAGCCAGAGCAGAGAAGAGTAACTGTTGTGTCCCTGTGTGCCGACCTGTTTTAGGAAAAAAAATCACTATTTTCCTGACTGTGATTTAACCAGAGTGATGGTTGTGTCCTTGCATGCACACATGTAAAAGGAAAAAAAATCACTGACCTCCTGACTGTGACTTAACCAGACTGGAGTGACTGTTGTGTCCCTGTGTGCAGACCTGTGCTAGGAAAAAAAATCACTGTCCTCCTGACTGTGATTTAACAAGAGTGATTGTTGTCTCCCTACATGCACACCTGTACCAGGAAAAGAAATCACTGTCCTCCTGACTGTGACTTAACCATAGTGGAGTGACTGTTGTGTCCCTGTTTGCAGACCTGCGCTAGGAAAAAATCATTGTCCTCCTACATACGATTTAACCAGACTGAGTGACTACTGTTCCCCTGTCTGCAGATGCGTGCTAGAAAAAAAATCACTGTCCTCTTGACTGTTATTTAACAAGAGTGATTGTTGTTTCCGTGCATGCACACCTGTGCCAGGAAAAAAAATCACTGTCCTCCTGACTTTGATTATCCAGACTGGAGTGACAGCTGTGTCCCTGTGTGCAGACCCTTGCTAGGAATGAAAATCATTGTCCTCCTGACTGTGATTTAACCAGACCAGAGTGACTGTTGTGTCCCTGTGTGCTGACCTGGGCTAGGAAAACTATCACTGTCCTCCTGAATGTGATGTAACTAGAGGGATTGTTGTGTTCCTGCATGCACAATTGTACCAGGAAAAAAAATCACTGTCATTCTGGCTGCGATTTAACCAGACTGGAGTGACTGTTGTGTCCCTGTATGTAGAGTTGTGCTAGGAAAGAATCACTGTCCTCCTTTCTGTGATTTAACCCGATCACAGTGACTGCTGATTCCCTGCATTCAGAACTGTGCTAGAAAATAAAAACACGGTCCTCCTGACTGCATTTAATCAGACCGAGGGCTGTTGTGTCCCTTCATGCACACCTGTACTAGGAAAAATCACTGTCCTCCAGACTCCAATTTAACTACTCCAGTGTGACAGTTGTGTCCCTGTGTGCAAACCTGTGCTAGGAAAAAAAATCTCTGTTCTCCTGACTGTGATTTAACCAGACTAGGGTGACTGTTGCGTCCCTGTGTGCAGAACTCCACTGGGAAAAAATATCACTATTCTCCTGACTGCAATTTAATAATACCTGAGTGGCCGTTGTGTCCCTGGGTGCAGACCTCAGCTATTGCTAGGAAAAAATCACTGTCCTCCTTACTGTGATTTAACCAGAGTGATTGTTGTATCCCTGTGTGTACACCTGTACTAGGAAAAAAATTACTGTCCTCCTGACTCGAATTTAACCAGACCAGTGTGAGAGTTGTGTCCCTGTGTCTAAACCTGTGCTAGGAAAAAAAAACACTGTATCCCTGATTGCAATTTAACCAGATCAGAAAAGAATGACTTTTGTGTCCCTGTTTGCAGACCTGTGTTAGGGAAAAAAATCACTGTCCTCTTGACAGTGATTTAACAAGACTGATTGTTGTGTCCCTGTATGCACATCTGTACCAGGAAAAAAAATAATTATCCTCTTGACTGCGATTTAACCTGACTGCAGTGATTATTGTGTCCCAGTGTGTAGACATGTGCTAGGAAAAAAATCATTGTCCCTCTGACTGTGATTTAACCAGACCAGAGTGACTGTTGTGTCCCCATGTGCAGACCTGCACTAGAAAAAAAATCATTGCCCTCTAGACTGCAATTTAACCAGCCCTAGATTGTCTATTTGTGTCCATGTGTGCAGACCTGTGCTAGTGCTAGCAAATAAATCACTGTCCTCCTTACTGCAGTTTAACCAGAGTGATTGTTGTGTCCCTGCGTGCACACCTGTACAAGGAAAAAATCACTGTCCTCCCGACTCCAATTTAAACATGCCAGTGTGACAGTTGTGTCCCTTTGGCAGACCTGGGCTAAAAAACCACTGTCCTCCTGACTGCAACTTAGCCAGAGCAGAGAAGAGTAACAGTTGTGTCCCTGTGAGCCGACCTGTTTTAGGAAAAAAATCACTATTTTCTGACTGTGATTTAACCAAGTGATGGTTGTGTCCTTGCATGCACACTTGTAAAAGGAAAAAAAATCGCTGTCCTCCTGACTGTGACTTAACCAGACTGGAGTGACTGTTGTGCCCTGTGTGCAGACCTGTGCTAGGAAAAAAAATCATTGTCCTCCTGACTGTGATTTAACCAGAGTGATTGTTGTATCCCTGCGTGTACACCTGTACTAGGAAAAAAATCACTGTCCTCCTGACTCAAATTTAACCAGACCAGTGTGAGAGTTGTGTCCCTGTGTCTAAACCTGTGCTAGGAAAAAAAAATCACTGTATCCCTGATTGCAATTTAACCACATCAGAAAAGAATGAGTTTTGTGTCCCTGTTTGCAGACCTGTGTTAGGGAAAAAAATCACTGTCCTCCTGACAGTGATTTAACAAGACTGATTGTTGTGTCACTGTATGCACACCTGTACCAGGACAAAAAATAATTATCCTCTTGACTGTGATTTAACCTGACCGGAGTGATTATTGTGTCCCAGTGTGTAGACCTGTGCTAGGAAAAAAATCATTGTCCCCTTGACTGTGATTTAACCAGACCAGAGTGACTGTTGCGTACCCATGTGCAGAGCTGCACTAGAAAAAAATTATTGCCCTCTAGACTGCAATTTAACCAGCCTAGATTGTCTGTTGTGTCCATGTGTGCAGACCTGTGCTAGTGCTAGCAAAAAAATCACTGTCCTCCTTACTGTGATTTAACCATAGTGACTGTTGTATCCCTGCGTGTACACCTGTACTAGGAAAAAAATCACTGTCCTCCTGACTTGAATTTAACCAGACCAGTGTGAGAGTTGTGTCCCTGTGTCTATACCTGTGCTAGGAAAAAAATCTCTGTATCCCTGATTGCAATTTAACCAGATCAGAAAAGAATGACTTTTGTGTCCCTGTTTGCAGACCTGTGTTAGGCAAAAAAATCACTCTCCTCCTGACAGTGTTTTAACAAGACTGATTGTTGTGTCCCTGTATGCACACCTGTACCAGGAAAAAAAATAATTATCCTCTTGACTGCGATTTAACCCGACCGGAGTGATTATTGTGTCCCAGTGTGTAGACCTGTGCTAGGAAAAAAATTATTGTCCCCCTGACTGTGATTTAACCAGACCAGAGTGACTGTTGAGTCCCCATGTGCAGACCTGCACTAGAAAAAAAATCATTGCCCTCTAGACTGCAATTTAACCAGCCTAGAATGTCTGTTGTGTCCATGTGTGCAGACCTGTGCTAGTGCTAGCAAAAAAATCACTGTCCTCCTTACTGTGATTTAACGAGTATTATTTGTGTCCCTGCGTGCACACCTGTACAAGGAAAAATCACTGTCCTCCTGACTCCAATTTAAACATACCAGTGTGACAGCTGTGACCCTTTCGCAGGACCTGTGCTAGAAAAAACCACTGTCCTCCTGACTGCAACTTAGCCAGAGCAGAGAAGAGTAACTGTTGTGTCCCTGTGTGCCGACCTGTTTTAGGAAAAAAAATCACTATTTTCCTGACTGTGATTTAACCAGAGTGATGGTTGTGTCCTTGCATGCACACTTGTAAAAGGAAAAAAAATCACTGTCCTCCTGACTGTGACTTAACCAGACTGGAGTGACTGTTGTGTCCCTGTGTGCAGACCTGTGCTAGGAAAAAAAATCACTGTCCTCCTGACTGTGATTTAACAAGAGTGATTGTTGTGTCCCTACATGCACACCTGTACCAGGAAAAGAAATCACTGTCCTCCTGACTGTGATTTAACCAGAGTGGAGTGACTGTTGTGTCCCTGTTTGCAGACCTGCGCTAGGAAAAAATCACTGTCCTCTTGCTTGTGATTTAACCAGACTGAGTGACTATTGTTCCCCTGTGTGCAGACGCGTGCTAGAAAAAAATTCACTGTCCTCTTGACTGTTATTTAACAAGAGTGATTGTTGTTTCCGTGCATGCACACCTGTGCCAGGAAAAAAAATCACTGTCCTCCTGACTTTGATTATCCAGAATGGAGTGACAGCTGTGTCCCTGTGTGCAGACCCTTGCTAGGAATAAAAATCATTGTCTTCCTGACTGTGATTTAACCAGACCAGAGTGACTGTTGTGTCCCTGTGTGCTGACCTGGTCTAGGAAAACTATCACTGTCCTCATGAATGTGATGTAACTAGAGGGATTGTTGTGTTCCTGCATGCACAATTGTACCAGGAAAAAAAATCACTGTAATTCTGGCTGCGATTTAACCAGACTGGAGTGACTGTTGTGTCCCTGCATGTAGAGTTGTGCTAGGAAAGAATCATTGTCCTCCTTACTGTGATTTAACCCGATCACAGTGACTGCTGATTCCCTGCATTCAGAACTGTGCTAGAAAATAAAAACACCAGTCCTCCTGACTGCGATTTAATCAGACCGATTGCTGTTGTGTCCCTTCATGCACACCTGTACTAGGAAAAAATCACTGTCCTCCAGACTCCAATTTAACTACTCCAGTGTGACAGTTGTGTCCCTGTGTGCAAACCTGTGCTAGGAAAAAAAATCTCTGTTCTCCTGACTGTGATTTAACCAGACTAGGGTGACTGTTGCGTCCCTGTGTGCAGAACTCCACTGGGAAAAAATATCACTAATCTCCTGACTGCGATTTAACCAGAGTGATGGTTGTGTCCTTGCATGCACACTTGTGAAAGGAAAAAAAATCACTGCCCTCCTGACTGTGACTTAACCAGACTGGAGTGACTGTTGTGTCCCTGTGTGCAGACCTGTGCTAGGAAAAAAAATCATTGTCCTCCTGACTGTGATTTAACCAGAGTGATTGTTGTTTCCCTGCGTGTACACCTTTACTAGGAAAAAAATCACTGTCCTCCTGACTCGAATTTAACCAGACCAGTGTGAGAGTTGTGTCCCTGTGTCTAAACCTGTGCTAGGAAAAAAAAATCACTGTATCCCTGATTGCAATTTAACCAGATCAGAAAAGAATGACTTTTGTGTCCCTGTTTGTAGACCTGTGTTAGGGACAAAAATCACTGTCCTCCTGACAGTGATTTAACAAGACTGATTGTTGTGTCACTGTATGCACACCTGTACCAGGAAAAAAAATAATTATCCTCTTGACTGCGATTTAACCTGACCGGAGTGATTATTGTGTCCCAGTGTGTAGACCTGTGCTAGGAAAAAAATCATTGTCCCCTTGACTGTGATTTAACCAGACCAGCATGACTGTTGTGTCCCCGTGTGCAGACCTGCAATAGAAAAAAAAATCATTGCCCTCTAGACTGCAATTTAACCACCCTAGATTGTCTATTGTGTCCATGTGTGCAGACCTGTGCTAGTGCTAGCAAAAAAATCACTGTCCTCCTTACTGTGATTTAACCAGAGTGATTGTTGTATCCCTGCGTGTACACCTGTACTAGGAAAAAAATCACTGTCCTCCTGACTCAAATTTAACCAGACCAGTGTGAGAGTTGTGTCCCTGTGTCTAAACCTGTGCTAGGAAAAAAAATCACTATATCCCTGATTGCAATTTAACCAGATCAGAAAAGATTGACTTTTGTGTCCCTGTTTGCAGACCTGTGTTAGGGAAAAAAATCACTGTTCTCCTGACAGTGACTTAACAAGACTGATTGTTGTGTCCCTGTATGCACACCTGTACCAGGAAAAAAAATAATTATCCTCTTGACTGCGATTTAACCCGACCGGAGCGATTATTGTGTCCCAGCGTGTAGACTTGTGCTAGGAAAAAAATCATTGTCCCCCTGACTGTGATTTAACCAGACCAGAGTGACTGTTGTGTCCCCGTGTGCAGACCTGCACTAGAAAAAAAATCATTGCCATCTAGACTGAAATTTAGCCAGCCTAGATTGTCTGTTGTGTCCATGTGTACAGACCTGTGCTAGTGCTAGCAAAAAAATCACTGTCCTCCTTACTGTGATTTAACCAGAGTGATTGTTGTGTCCCTGCGTGCACACCTGTACAAGGAAAAAATCACTGTCCTCCTGACTCAATTTAAACATATCAGTGTGACAGTTGTGTCCCTTTAGCAGACCTGTGCTAGAAAAAAATCCATGTCCTCCTGACTGCAACTTAGCCAGAGCAGAGAAGAGTAACTGTTGTGTCCCTGTGTGCCGACCTGTTTTAGGAAAAAAAATCACTATTTTCCTGACTGTGATTTAACCAGAGTGATGGTTGTGTCCCTGCATGCACACTTGTAAAAGGAAAAAAATCACTGTCCTCCTGACTGTGACTTAACCAGACCAGAGTGACTGTTATGTCCTTGTGTGCAGACCTGTGCTAGGAAAGCTATCACTGTCCTCCTGAATGTGATTTAACTAGAGTGATTGTTGTGTTACTGCATGCACAGCTGAACCAGGAAAAAAAAATTACTGTCCTTTTGGCTGTGATTTAACCTGACTGGAGTGACTGTTGTGTCCCTGTTTGCAGACCTGTGCTAGGAAAAAAATCATTGTCCTCCTGCTTGCGATTTAACCAGACTGAGTAACTATTGTTCCCCTGAGTGCAGACCTGTGCTAGGAAAAAAATCACTGTCCTCCTGATTGCGATTTAACCAGACAGAGGGACTGTTGTGTCCCTGCATGCACACCTGAACTAGGAAAAAGTCACTGTCCTCCAGACTCCAGTTTAACTGGGCCAGTGTGACAGTTTTGTCCCTGTGTGCAGACATGTGTTAGGAAAAAAATCACTGTCCTCCTGACTGCGATTTAACCAGATTGGAGCGACTGTTGTGTCCCTGTTTGCTGACCTATGCTAGGAAAAAAATCATTGTCCTCCTGACTGTGATTTAACCAGAGTGATGACTGTGTCCTTGCTTGCACACCTGTAACAGGAAAAAATATTCACTGTCCTCCTGACTGTGATTTAACCAGACCAGAGTAACTGTTATGTCCCTGTGTGCAGAACTGCACAAAAAAAAAATCACTTTCCTTCTGACTGAGATTTAACCAAACCAGAGTGATTGTTGTATCCCTATCTGCAGACCTGTGCTAGAAAATAAAAATCACCTGTCCTCCTGACTGTGATTTAACAAGAGTGATTGTTGTGTCCCTGCATGCACACCTGCACTAGGAAACAAATCACTGTCCTGCTGACTGTGATTTAACCAGACCGAGTGACTGTTGTGTCCCTGTGTGCAGACCTGTACAAAAAAAAATAATTGTGCAGTAGACTGTAATTTAATCAGATCTTAGTGACTGTTGCCCTGTCTCCAAAAGGTGCTTGGGAGAAAAATCACTATCCTCCTGACTGTGATTTATCCTGACCTGAGTGGCAGCTGTGTCCCTGAGTGCAGACCTGTGCTAATGCTAGGAAAAACATCACTGTCCTCCTTATTGTGATTTAACCATAGTGATTGTTGTGTCCCTGCATGTACACCTGTACTAGGAAAAACTTCCTGTCCTTGTGACTGATATTTAACCAGACCAGAGTGAATGTTTTGTCCCTGTGTGCACACCTGTCCTAGAAAAAAATCACTGTCCTGCTGACTGTGATTTAACCAGAGGGATTGTTGTGCCCCTGCATGCACACCTGTACCAGGATAAAAATCACTGTCCTCCTGACTACGATTTAACCAGACCGGAGTTACTGTTGTGTCCCTGTGTGTAGACCTGTGCTAGGAAAAAATCACTGTCCTTCTGATTCTGAGTTAACCAGAGTGATTGTTGTATTCCTGTGTGTGAACCTGTACTAGGAAAAAATCACTGTTCTTCTGACTGCGATCTTACCAGATCTGAGTGACTGTTGTCCCTGTGTTGTGATCTGTGCTTGGAAAAAAATCACTATCCTCCTTATTGTGATTTAACATGACCTGAGTGGCAGTTCTGTCCCTATGTGCAGACGTGTGTTAGTACTAAGAAGATCACCATCCTCCTTACTGTGATTTAACCAGAGTGACTGTTGTGTCCCTGAGTGAAGACCTGTGTTATGAAAAAAATCACTGTCCTCCTGACTGTGATTTAACAAGAGTGATTGTTGTGTCCCTGCATGCACACCTGTACCAGGAAAAGAAATCACTTTCCTCCTGACTGTGATTTAACCTGACTGGAGTGACTGTTGTGTCCCTGTTTGCAGACCTGTGCTAGGAAAAAAATCACTGTCCTCCTGCTTGTGATTTAACCAGACTGAGTGACTATTGTTCCCCTGAGTGCAGACCTGTGCTAGGAAAAAAATCACTGTCCTCTTGACTGTGATTTAACAAGAGTGATTGTTGTGTCCGTGTATGCACACCTGTGGCAGGAAAATAAAATTCACTGCCCTCCTGACTTTGATTATGCAGACTGGAGTGACTGCTGTGTCCCTGTGTGCAGACCCTTGCTAGGAATAAAAATCATTGTCCTCCTGACTGTGATTTAACCAGACCATATTGACTGTTGAGTCCCTGTATGTAGACTTTGCTAGGAAAGAATCACTGTCCTCCTTACTGTGCTTAACCCGACCACAGTGACTGTTGATTCCCTGCATGCACATTCACTTCCCCCTGACTGTGATTTAACCAGACCAGGTGACAGTTGTGCCCTGCATGCAGAACTGAGCTAGAAAATAAAAACACCTGTCCTCCTGACTGCGATTTAATCAGACCGAGGTACTGTTGTGTCCCTTCATGCACACCTGTACTAGAAAAAATCACTGTCCTCAGACTCTAATTTAACTGCACCAGTGTGACAGTTGAGTCCCTGTGCGCAGACCTGTGCTAGAAAAAAAATCACTGTTCTCCTGACTGTGATTTAACCAGACCAGAGTGACTGTTGCATCCCTGTGTGCCGAACAAAACTAGGAAAAAAATCACTATTATCCTGACTGCGATTTAATAAGACCTGAGTGGCAGTTGTGTCCCTGTGTGCAGACCTCTGCTAGTGCTAGGAAAAAAATCACTGTCCTCCTTACTGTGATTTAACCAGAGTGATTGTTGTATCCCTGCGTGTACACCTGTACTTGGAAAAAAATCACTGTCCTCCTGACTCGAATTTAACCTGACCAGTGTGAGACTTGTGTCCCTGTCTGTAAACCTGTGCTAGAAAAAAAAAATAACTGTCCCCCTGATTGCAATTTAACCAGATCAGAAAAGAATGACTTTTGTGCCCCTTAGTGCAGACCTGTGTTAGGAAAAAAATCACTGTCCTCCTGACAGTGATTTAACAAGACTGATTGTTGCATCCCTATATGCACACCTGTACCAGGAAAAAAAAATATATCCTCTTGACTGCAATTTAACCTGATCGGACTGATTATTGTGTCCCAGTGTGTAGACCTGTGCTAGGAAAAATAATTGTCCCCCTGACTGTGATTTAACCAGACCAGAGTGACTCTTATGTCCTTGTGTGCATACCTGTGCTAGGAAAGCTATCACTGTCCTCCTGAATGTGATTTAACTAGAGTGATTGTTGTGTTCCTGCTGGCACACCTGTACCAGGAAAAAAAAATCACTGTCCTTCTGGCTGCGATTTAACCTGACTGGAGTGACTGTTGTGTCTTTATGTGTAGACCTGTGCTAGGAAAGAACCACTGTCCTCCTTAGTGTGATTTAACCAGGCCAAAATGACTGCTGAGTCCCTGCATGCACAACTGTGCTAGGAAAACATTCACTTTCCCCCGACTGTGATTTAACCAGATCAGAATGACAGTTGTGTCCCTGCATGCAGAATTGTTCTAGAAAATAAAAATCAGCTCTCCTGCTGACTGTGGTTTAACCATAGTGTTTGTTATGTCCCTGCTTGCACACCTGTACTAGTAAAAAAACCCACTGTACTCCTGACTGCGATTTAACAAGACAGTGGGACTGAACTAGGAAAAAGACACTGTCCTCCAGACCACAGTTTAACCGGGCCAGTGTGACAGTTGTTTCCCTGTGTGCAGACCTGTGTTAGGAAAAAAATCACTGTCCTCCTGCCTGTGATTTAACAAGAGTGATTGTTGTGTCCCTGCATGCACACCTGTGCCTGGAAAAAATCACTGTCCTCCGACTGTGATTTAACCAGACTGTAGGGACTGTTGTGTCCCTGTTTGGAGACCTGTGCTAGAAAAAAAACATTGTCCTCTGATTGTGATTTAACCAGATCAGTGACTATTGTGCCCTTTGTGCAGACCTGTGCTAGGAAAAAAATCGCTGTCCTCCTGACGGTGATTTAACAAGACTGATTGTTGCATCCCTGTATGCACACCTAACTTAGAAACATAGAATTTGACGGCAGATAAGGACCGCTTGGCCCACCCAGTCTGCACATTTCCCTACCTACTGGATAAGCTGCAGATCCTAGTTAACCAGCAGCCTACTTCTTCTTACCCCCAACCCCCAGAATTGCCTTATGACTGTCCCATGCATTCTTGAATTCCACCACTAATTTTGACTCCACAACCTCCTCCGGAATGCCATTTCATGCATCCTCATCCCTCTCTGTGAAAAAATACTTCCTTAAATTACCTCTGAGCCACCCCCCCCATCTTCAAATTGTGCCCTCTTGTTCTTGCACACCTCTTTTTTTGAAAGATGCTACCCTCTTGGATTTTGTTGATTCCCTTGAGGTACCTAAAAGTTTCGATCATGTCCCCCCCTTCCTCCTTTCCTCGAGGCTATACATATTAAGCTCCTTAAGTCTCTCTTCATATGTCTTCCGGTGCAGAGCCTGCACCATTTTAGTTGCCCTCCACTGGACAGCTTCCATCCTGTCTATGTCTTTGTGGAGATTGGGTCTCAGAACTGCACACAGTACTCCAGATGGGGTCTCACCAGCTGTCTGTACAGAGGGATAATAACTTCCTGTTTTCTACTGGTGACGCCTCTCCCTATGCATCCCAGTATCCCCCCAGCCCTCCTTGCTGTCCTCTCAGATTGCTTGCCCACGTTTAGGTCATCTGATATGACTACCCCCAGGTCTCTTTCCATTTTTGTTGTTGTTAGTATCTCACCTCCCATTGTGTACTCTTCCCCTGGGTTTTTGTTTCCCAGGTGCATTACCTTGCACTTCTTAGCATTGAATCTAAGCTGCCATACATTTGACCATTCCTCTAACCTTGCCAAGTCCCTTCTGATCCTTTCCACCCCAACCTGTGCATCAACTCTGATGCAGATCTTAGTGTCATCTGCAAAGAGACATACTTTTCCTTCAGTCCTTCCATGAAATAAGCTTATAAAGACATTGAAGAGGACCGGTCCTAATACTGAACCCTGCGAGTGCCCACTAGTAACCCTCCTTTCTTCTGGTGGACTCCATTTACTATTACTCTCTGTGTCCTATTCTCCAGCCAATTCTTTACCCAGGCTGTCACCTTGGGACCCACTCCCAGGCTGGCTACTTGTATATTAATCTTTTGTGTGGGACTGTGTCAAATGCCTTGCTAAAGTCTAGGTAGGCCATGTCACAACCCCTCCCTGATCTACTACTTTGGTCACCCAGTCAAAGAAATCTATCAGATTTGTCTGGCATGACCTTCTGGCTGTAATCCATGCTGCCTGGGTCCTGTGCCCCTCTGGCCTCTAGATACTAAACATTTCTTTCCTTCAGAAGTGATTCCATCATTTTCCCTATCACTGAGGTTAAACTAACAGGTCTGTAGTTTCCTGCTTCTGCCTTGCTCCCACTTTTGTGAAGGGGAATCACATCTGCCCTCCTCCAGTCCTCAGGTACCACCCCATCCTCCCATGATTTGTTAAAAGGGTAGTCAGTGGTGTCACTAGTTCTACCCTTAGCTCTTTTAGAATTCTGGGATGAATCCCATCATGCCCCATTGTTTTGTCCACCTTCAGTTTTAAAATTCTTTCAGAACCCTTTCTTCTGTAAATGGGCTGGTATCAACTTCTGTATCTAGAGTGTTACTACTGTTTGTTTTATGTACCTCTCCTCATCATTTGTAAATACTGAGCAAAATATTTGTTTAGTATCTCTGCGTTTTCACAGTCTCCCTCTGCCCACCCTCCCTCCCTTTAGTAAGCCTCACTATCCCTCTCATGGTCTTCCTTTGCTCCCTGATGTACCTATAAAAGGTTTTATCCCCCTTCTAACTGAGTTGGCTATCTTTTCCTCGGTTTGGGCCTTTGCTGTTCTGACTGCCTTCCCAGCCTCCTTTTGCTTTAACTGATACAGTTCTCTGTCCTGCTCCTTCTGTGATTCCTTGTATTTCCTGATTGCTTTCTTTTTCTCTTGAACCTTCACTGCCACTTCCTTTGAGAACCATAGTGGTTTTTTTACATCGTCTTGTTTTGTTTATTTGCTTCACATGAATTCTGGTTACCTCTGTGATGGCAGTTTTTATTATTCCCCATTGTTCTTCCACCCCTCCTTCCAGCCCATTTGCTAGTGCATTCCTTAGGCACTCACTCATTTTGGCAAAGTCAGCCCTCCTAAAGTCCAGTACTTTGTCTTTGTGTGGCTTGACTCTATTGCTGTGTTTATTGTGAACCATACTGTTCGATGGTCGCTAGTTCCCAGATGGCTACCCACTTCTACATCTGTGATTCTCTCTTCATCTCTATTTGAGAGAATCAAGTCTAATATTGCTCCCTCTCGAGTGGGCTCCAGTACTAGTTGTCTAAGGCATGCCCCCTGTAGGGCATCTAGAATAACTGCACTCTTCGATGTGGCAGCTGCAACTGCACTCCAGATAACATCTGGCATATTCAGATCACCCATCAGCAATATCACCCCTTTTTCTGCCATTCTAAGTATACTTTCTATCATTTCCCTGTCCATTTCCTCCCCCTGAGAAGGGGGGTCTGTATACAACCCCTGTGCGTATTGTGGTGCCATTGCCCGTCTCCAAATTTACCCACGGTGCTTCTTCTCCTCCCTGTTTACCCTTTTGTTCTTTTGCTTTTATTCCTTCCCTTATGTAAAACTCTCCTCCTCCTCCTCTTTTACCCTCCCTGTCCCTCCTGTAGACAGTGTATCCTGGTATGTTTATGTCCCAGTCATGGTTTTGTGTGTACCATGTTTCTGTGACTGCCACAATATCCAGATGTTCCTCCTCCACCAAGGCCACTAATTCAGGAAGCTTGTTACCCAGACTACAGGCATTGGTACTCATTGCTCTCCATTTTTTGATGGCTTTACCTTCTGTTGCAGCATCCCCCACTGACCGTTCTACCTCGGTCTTTTTCTCATTTAGTACCCTGTTTTGTAGGGAGAGGCTGGGATTTTCCTGCTGCTTGTCATTGCCTCCCCCTTTGACTAGTTTAAAGGCTTTCAAATGAAGCATTTAAACCGATTGCTCAAAAGACTTGTTCCCTTCCTGGACAGATGCAGACCATCCTGCCAGTATAGGCTGGTGTCCCTCCAGGTGGAACCCCAGTCCCCAATGAAGCCAAACCCCTGTGCTTTGCCATTTTTCAACCATTCATTAAACTGCATAGTGCCAATTACCCTCGAAACCCCATGCCTTTGACAGGCAGCACCAGGAAAAAAAATTACTATCCCTTGACTGCGATTTAACCCAACCAGAGTGATTATTGTGTCCCCGTGTGCAGACCTGCACTAGTAAAAAAATCATTGTCCTCTAGACTGCAATTTAACCAGCCTAGATTGTCTGTTGTGTCCCTGTGTGCAGACCTGTGCTAGTGCTAGCAAAAAAAATCACTGTCCTCCTTACTGTTATTTAACCAGAGTGATTGTTGTGTTCCTGCGTGCACACCTGTACAAGGACAAAATCACTGTCCTCCTGACTCCAATTTAACCTCGCTAGTGTGACAGTTGGGTCCCTGTGTGCAGACCTGGACTGGAAAAAATCACTGTCCTCCTGACTGCAATTTAGCCAGAGCAGAGCAGAGTAACTGTTGTGTCCCTGTGTGCCCACCTGTTTTAGGAAAAAAATCACTGTTTTCCTGACTGTGATTTAACCAGACTGGAGTGACTGTTGTATCCCTGTGTGCAGACTTTTGCTAGGAAAAAAATCATTGTCCTCCTGACTGTGATTTAACCAGACCAGAGTGACTGTTGTGTCCTTTTGTGCAGACCTGTGCTAGGAAAGCTATCACTGTCCTCCTGAATGTGATTTAACTAGTGATTGCTGTGTTCCTGCATGCACACCTGTACCAGGAAAAAAAAATCACTGTCCTTCTGGCTGAGGTTCAACCAGACTGTAGTGACTGTTGTGTCCCTGTGTGTAGACCTGTGCTAGGAAAGAGCCACTGTCCTCCTTACTGTGATTTAACCAGACCAGAGTGACTGCTGAGTCCCTGCATGCACAACTGTGCTAGGAAAACATTCACTTTCCTCCTGACTGTGATTTAACCAGACCAGAGTGACATTTGTGACCCTGCATGCAGTACTGTGCTAGAAAATAAAAATCAGCTCTCCTGCTGACTGCGGTTTAACAAGAGTGTTTGTTATGTCCTGCTTGCACACCTAATCACTGTCCTCCTGACTGCGATTTAACCAGACAGAGGGACTGTTGTGTCCTTGTGTGCACACCTGAACTAGGAAAAAGTCACTGTCCTCCAGACCCCAGTTTAACCGGGCCAGTGTGACAGCTGTGTCCCTGTGTGCAGACCTGTGTTAGGAAAAAAATCACTGTCCTCCTGACTGTGATTTAACAAGAGTGATTGTTGTGTCACTGCATGCACACCTGTACCAGAAAAAGAAATCACTTTCCTCCTGACTGTGATTTAACCAGACTGGAGTGACTGTTGTATCCCTGTTTGGAGACCTGTGCTAGGAAAAAATCATTGTCCTCCTGATTGCGATTTAACCAGACTGAGTGACTATTGTTCCCCTTTGTGCAGACCTGTGCTAGTAAAAAATTCACTGTCCTCCTGACTGTGATTTAACAAGAGAGATTGTTGTGTCCGTGCTTGCACACTTGTGCCAGGAAAAAAAAATCACTGTCATCCTGACAGTGATTTAACCAGACTGGAGTGACTTTTGTGTCCCTGTGTGCAGACCTGTGTTAGGAAAACAAATCAATGTTCTCCTGACTGCAATTTAACCAGACCAGAGTGACTGCTGTGTCCCTGTGTGCAGAACTGAACTAGGAAAAAAATCATTGTCCTCCTGACTGTGATTTAACCAGACCAGAGAGACTATTTTGTCTCTTTGTGCAGACCTTTGCTAGTGCTAAGAAAAAAGCACTGTCATCCTTAATGTGATTTAACCAGAGTGATTGTTGTGTCCCTGCATGCACACCTGTACAAGGAAAAAATCACTGTCATCCTGACTCCAATTAAACCACACCAGTGTGACAGTTGTGTCCCTGTGTGCAGACCTGTGCTAGAAAAAATCACTGTCCTCCTAACTGCAATTTAGCCAGAGCAGACCAGAGTAACTGTTGTGTTCCTGTGTGCAGACCTGTTTTAGGAAAAAACATCAATGTTCTCCTGACTGCGATTTAACCAGACCAGAGTGACTGTTGTGTCCCTGTGTGCAGAACCACACTAGGAAAAAAATCACTATCCTCTTGACTGCGAACTTAACAAGACCTGAGTGGAAGTTGTGTCCCAGTGTGCAGACCTGTGCTAGTGCTAGGGGAAAAAATAATTGTCCTCCTTAATGTGATTTAACCAGAGTGATTGTTGGTCCCTGCATGCATACCTGTGCAAGGAAAAAATCACTGTCCTCCTGACTCAATTTAACCACACCAGAGTGACAGTTGTGTCCCTGTGTGCAGACCTGTGCTAGAAAAAAATTACTGTTCTCCTGACTCCAATTTAGCCAGAGCAGACCAGAGTAACTGCTGTGTCCCTGTGTGCAGACCTGTTTTAGGAAAAAAATCACTGTTTTCCTGACTGTGATTTAACCAGAGTGATGGCTGTGTCCCTGCATGTACACCTGTACCAGGAAAAAAATCACTGTCCTCCTGTCTGTGATTTAACCATACCAGAGTGATTGTTGTGTCCCTGTGTGCAGAACTGCAATAAAAAAAGTCACCATCCTCCTGACTGTGATTTAACCAGACTGGAGTTACTGTTTTGTCCCTGTGTGTAGACCTCTGCTAGGAAAAAATCACTGTCCTTCTGATTGTGAGTTAACCAGAGTGATTGTTGTATTCCTGTTTGTGAACCGGTACGAGGAAAAACATCTCTGTCCTCCTGACTTGAATTTAACCAGACCAGAGTGAGAGTTGTCTCCCTGTGTCTAGACCCATGCAAGGAAAAGAAATAACTGTCCCCCTGATTGCAATTTAACCAGATCAGAAAAGAATGACTGTTGTGCCCCTGTGTGCAGACCTGAGTTAGGAAAAAAATCACTGTCCTTCTGATTGTGAGTTAACCAGAGTGATTGTTGTATTCCTGTGTGTGAACCTGTTCTAGGAAAAAAAACACTGTTCTTCTGACAGTGATTTTACCAGATCTGATTGACTGTTGTCCCTGTGTGCATATCTATGCTTGGAAAAAAATCACTATCATCCTGAATGCAATTTAACATGACCTGAGTGGCAGTTCTGTCCCTGTGTGCAGACGTGTGATAGTACTAGCAAGAAAATCACTGTCCTCCTTACTGTGATTTAACCAGAGTGACTATTGTTTCCCTGCGTGCACACCTGTTCTAGGAAAAAATCACTTTCCTCCAGATTCCAATTTAACTAGACCACTGTGACAGTTGTGTCCCTGTATGCAGACCTGTGTTACGAAAAAAATCACTATCCTCCTCACTGTGATTTAACAAGGGTGATTGTTGTGTCCCTGCATACACACCTGTACCAGGAAAAGAAATCACTGTCCTCCTGAATGTGATTTAACCAGACTGGAGTGATTGTTGTGTCCCTGTTTGCAGACCTGTGCTAAGAAAAAAATTATTGTCCTCCTGATTACAATTTAACCAGGCTGAGTGACTATTGTGCCCCTGTGTGCAGACCAGTGCTAGGAAATAAATCACTGTCCTCCTGACTGTGATTTAACAAGAGTGATTGTTGTGTCCATGCATGCACACTTGTACCAGGAAAAAAAAATCACTGTCCCCCTGACTGTGATTTAACCAGACTGGAGTAACTGTTGTGTCCCTGTGTGCAGAAACTGTGCTAGGAATTAAAATCATTGTCCTCCTGACTGTGATTTAACCAGACCGCAGTGACTGTTGTGTCCCTGTGTGCATACCTGTGCTAGGAAAACTATCACTGTCCTTCTGAATGTGATTTAACTAGAAAGATTGTTGTGTTCCTGTGTGCACACCTGTACCAGGAAAAAAAATCACTGTCCTCCTTACTGTGATTTAACCAGAGTGATTGTTGTGTTCCTGCATGTACAGCTGTACTAGGAACAAAATCACTGTCCTCCTGACTCCAATTTAGCAGACCAGTGTGAGAGTTGTGTCCTGTGTGCAGACCTGTGCTAGGAAAAATATCACTGACCTCCATGTTGCAATTTAACCAGTTCAGACCAATGACTGTTGTGTCCAATGTGCAGACCTGTGTTAGGAAAAAATACTGTTCTCCTGACTGTGATTTAACAAGAGTGATTGTTGTGTCCATGCATGCACAACTATACCAGGAAAAAAAATAACTATCCTCCTGACATTGATTTAACCCGACCGGAGTGATTGTTGTGTCCCTGTGTGTACACCTTTGCTAGAAAAAATATAATTGTCCTCCTGACTGCAATTTGCCAATACCAGAGAGACTGTTGTGTCCCTGTGTGAAGACCTATGCTAGGAAAAAATCTTTGTCCACTAGACTGCGATTTAACCAGACTAGAGTGACTGTTGTGTCCCTTTGTGCAGACCTGTGCTAGTGCTAGGGAAAAAAATCATTGTCCTCCTGATTGCGATTTAACCAGACCGAGTGAGTATTGTGCCCCTTTGTGCAGACCTGTGCTAAGGAAAAAATCACTGTCCTCCTGACGGTGATTTAACAAGACTGATTGTTGCGTCCCTGTATGCACACCTAACATAGAAACATAGAAACATAGAATTTGACAGCAGTTAAGTACCGCTTGGCCCACCCAGTCAGCCCATTTCCCTACCTACTGGATAAGCTGCAGATCCTAGTTAACCAGCAGCCTACTTCTTCTTACCCCCACCCACAAGAATTGCCTTATGACTGTCCCATGCATGCTTGAATTCCACCACTGATTTTGACTCCACAACCTCCTCTGTAAGGCCATTCCATGCATCCACAACCCTCTGTGTGAAAAAATACTTCCTTAAATTACATCTGAGCTGCCCCCCCTATCTTCAAATTGTGCCTTCTTGTTCTTGCACTCCTCTTTTTTTGAAAGATGCTACCCTCTTGGACTTTGTTGATTCCCTTGAGGTACTTGAAAGTTTCGATCATGCCCCCCCTCTCCCTCCTTTCCTCGAGGCTATACATATTAAGCTCCTTAAGTCTCTCTTCATATGTCTTCCGGTGCAGACCCTGCACCATTTTAGTTGCCCTACTCTGGACAGCTTCCATCCTGTCTATGTCTTTGCAGAGATTGGGTCTCCAGAACTGCACACAGTACTCCAGATGGGGTCTCACCAGCAGTCTGTACAGAGGATAATAACTTCCTGTTTTCTACTGGTGATGCCTCTCCCTATGCATCCCAGTATCCCCCAGACCTCCTTGCTGCCCTCTCACATTGTTTGCCCACCTTTAGGTCATCTGATATGGCTATCCCCAGGTCCCTTTCTATTTTTGTTGTTGTTAGTATCTCACCCCCCCATTGTGTACTCTTCCCCTGGGTTTTTGTTTCCCAGGTGCATTACCTTGCACTTCTTAGCATTGAATCTAAGCTGCCATACATTTGACCATTCCTCTAACCTTGCCAAGTCCCTTCTCATCCTTTCCACCCCACCCTGTGCATCAACTCTGTTGCAGATCTTAGTATCATCTGCAAAGAGACATACTTTTCCTTCCAGTCCTTCCGCAATGTCACTTATAAAGACATTAAAGAGGACCGGTCCTAATACTGAACCCTGCGGTACCCCACTAGTAACCCTCCTTTCTTCTGAGTGGACTCCATTTATTATTACTCTCTGTGTCCTATTCTCCAGCCAATTCTTTACCCAGGCTGTCATCTTGGGGCCCACTCTCAGGCTGGCTAACTTGCATATTAATCTTTTGTGTGGGACTGTGTCAAATGCCTTGCTAAAGTCTAGGTAGACCATGTCCACAACCCCTCCCTGATCTACTACTTTGGTCACCCAGTCAAAGAAATCTATCAGATTTGTCTGGCATGACCTTCTAGCTGTGAATCCATGCTGCCTAGGGTCCTGTGCCCCTCTGGCCTCTAGATACTAAACAATTCTTTCCTTCAGAGTGATTCCATCATTTTCCCTATCATTGAGTTAAACTAACAGGTCTGTAGTTTCCTGCTTCTGCCTTGCTCCCACTTTTGTGAAGGGAACCACATCTTCCATCCTCCAGTCCTCGGGTACCACCCATCCTCCATGATTTGTTAAAAGGGTAGTCAGTGGTGTCACTAGTTCTCCCTTAGCTCTTTAGAATTCTGGGATGAATCCCATCATGCCCCATTGCTTTGTCCACCTTCAGTTTTAAGAATTCTTTCAGAACCCTTTCTTCTGTAAATGGGCTGGTATCAACTTCTGTATCCAGAGTGTTACTACTGTTTGTTTTATGTACCTCCACCTCTTCATTTGTAAATACTGAACAAAAATATTTGTTTGGTATCTCTGCCTTTTCACAGTCTCCTGCCCACGCTCCCTCCCCTTTATTAAGCCTCACTATCCCTCCCTTGGTCTTCCTTTGCTCCCTGATGTACCTATAAAAGGTTTTATCCCCCTTCTTAACTGAGCTGGCTATCTTTTCCTCGGTTTGGGCCTTTGCTGTTCTGACTGCCTTCCCAGCCTCATTTTGCTTTAACTGATACAGTTCTCTGTCCTGCTTCTTCTGTGATTCCTTGTATTTGATGAATGCTTTCTTTTTCTCTTGAACCTTCACTGCCACTTCCTTTGAGAACCATAGTGGTTTTTACATCGTCTTGTTTTGTTTATTTGCTTCACACAAAGGCTCGTTACCTCTGTGATGGCAGTTTTTATTATTCCCCATTGTTCTTCCACCCCTCCTTCCAGCCCATTTGCTAGTACATTCCTTAGGCACTCACTCATTTTGGCAAAGTCAGCCCTCCTAAAGTCCAGTACTTTTGTCTTTGTGTGGCTTGACTCTATTGCTGTGTTTATTGTGAACCATACTGTTCGATGGTCGCTAGTTCCCAGATTGCTACCCACTTCTACATCTGTGATCCTCTCCATCTCCATTTGAGAGAATCAAGTCTAATATTGCTCCCTCTCGAGTGGGCTCCAGTACTAGTTGTCTAAGGCATGCCCCTGTAGGGCATCTAGAATAACTGCACTCTTAAGTGGCAGCTGCAACTGCCTCCAGTTAACATCTGGCATATTCAGATCATCCATCAGCACTATCTCCCCTTTTTCTGACATTCTAAGTATACTTTCTATCATTTCCCTGTCCATTTCCCTAAGAAGGGGGTCTGTATACAACCCCTGTGCGTATTGTGGTGCCATTGCCTGTCTCCAAATTTACCCACAGTGCTTCTCCTCCTTGTTTACCCTTTTGTTCTGTTGCTTTTATTCCTTCCCTTATGTAAAGAACTACTCCTCCTCCTCTTTTACCCTCCCTGTCCATCCTGTAGACAGTGTATCTTGGTATGTTTATGTCCCAGTCATGGTTTTGTGTGTATCATGTTTCTGTGACTGCCATGATATCCAGATGTTCCTCCTCCATTAAGGCCACTAATTCAGGAAGCTTGTTACCATGACTACGGGCATTGGTACTCATTGCTCTCCATATTTTGATGGCTTTACCTTCTGTAGCAGCATCCCCCACTGACCGTTCTACCTCGGTCTTTTTCTCATTTAGTACCCTGTTTTGTAGGCAGAGGCTGGGATTTTCCTGCTGCTTGTCAGTGCCTCCCCCTTTGACTAGTTTAAAAGCTTGCAAATGAAACATTTAAACCAATTGCTCAAAAGACTTGTTCCCTTCCTGGACAGATGCAGACCATCCTGCCAGTATAGGCTTGTGTCCCTCCAGGTGGAACCCCAGTCCCCAATGATACCAAACCCCTGTGCTCCGCACCATTTTTTCAGTCATTCATTAAACTGCATGGTGCCAATTACCCTCGCCTCCCCCATGCCTTTGACAGGCAGCACCTGTACCAGGAAAAAAAAAATAACTATCCCCTCAACTGTGGTTTAACCCAACTGGAGTGATTATTGTGTCCCTGTGTGCAGACCTGTGCTAGGAAAAAATCATTGTCCCCCTGACTGTGATTTAACCATACCAGAGAGACTGTTGTGTCCCTGTGTGCAGACCTGCACTAGGAAAAAAATCGTTACCCTCTAGACTGCAATTTAACCAGCCTAGATTGTCTGTTGTGTCCCTGTGTGCAGAACTGTGCTAGTGCTAACAAAAAAAATCACTGTCCTCCTTACTGTGATTTAACCAGAGTGATTGTTGTGTCCCTGCATGCACACCTGTACAAGGAAAAAATCACTGTCCTCCTGACTCCAATTTAACCACACCAGTGTGACAGTTGTGTCCCTGTGTGCAGACCTGTGCTGGAAAAAATTACTGTCCTCCTGACTGCAATTTAGCCAGAGCAGAGCAGAGTAACTGTTGTGTCCTTGTGTGCCGACCTGTTTTAGGAAAAAAAAATCACTGTTTTCCTGACTGTGATTTAACCAGACTGGAGTGACTGTTCTATCCGCATGTGCAGACTTGTGCTAGGAAAAAAAATCATTGTCCTTCTGACTGATTTAACCAGACCAGAGTGATTGTTGTGTGCTTGCGTGCAGA
This sequence comes from Neoceratodus forsteri, assembly GCA_016271365.2. Classification (NCBI taxonomy): domain Eukaryota; kingdom Metazoa; phylum Chordata; order Ceratodontiformes; family Ceratodontidae; genus Neoceratodus; species Neoceratodus forsteri. The sequence goes on from CM028132.1 coordinate 1,407,678,815, forward strand.
CCTGTGCTAGATAAGCTATCACTGTCCTCCTGAATGTGATTTAACTAGTGATTGCTGTGTTCCTGCACGCTCACTTGTACCAGGAAAAAAAAATCATTGTCCTTCTGGCTGTGATTTAACCAGACTGGAGTGACTGTTGTGTCCCTGTGTGTAGACCTGTGCTAGGAAAGAACCACTGTCCTCCTTACTGTGATTTAACCAGACCAGAGTGACTGCTGAGTCCCTGCATGCACAACTGTGCTAGGAAAACATTCACTTTCCCCATGACTGTGATTTAACCAGACCAGAGTGACAGTTGTGTCCCTGCATGCAGAACTGTGCTAGAAAATAAAAATCAGCTCTCCTGCTGACTGTGGTTTAACAAGAGTGTTTGTTATGTCACTGCTTGCACACCTGTACTAGTAAAAAAAATCACTGTCCTCCTGTCTGCAATTTAACCAGACAGAGGGACTGTTGTGTCCCTGCGTGCACACCTGAACTAGGAAAAAGTCACTGTCCTACAGACCCCAGTTTAACCGGGGCAGTATGACAGTTGTGTCCCTGTGTGCAGATGTGTGTTAGGAAAAAAATCACTGTCCTCCTGACTGTGATTTAACAAGAGTGATTGTTGTGTCCCTGCATGCACACCTGTACCAGGAAAAGAAATCACTGTCCTCCTGACTGTGATTTAACCAGACTGGAGTGACTGTTGTGTCCCTGTTAGGAGACCTGTGATAGGAAAAATTCATTGTCCTCCTGATTGCAATTTAACCAGACCAAGTGACTACTGTGCCCCTTTGTGCAGACCTGTGTTAGGAAAAAATTTACTGTCCTCCTGACTGTGATTTAACAAGAGAGATTGTTGTGTCCGTGCTTGCACACTTCTGCCAGGAAAAAAAATCACTGTCCTCCTGACTGTGATTTAACCAGACTGGAGTGCCTTTTGTGTCCCTGTGTGCAGACCTGTGCTAGGAATAAAAATCATTGTCCTCCTGACTGTGATTTAACCAGACCAGAGTTGCTGTTGTTTCCCTGTGTGCATTCCTGTGCTAGGAAAGCTATGACTGTCCTTCTGAATGTGATTTAACTAGAGTGACTGTTGTGTTCCTGCGTGTACACCTGTACTAGAAAAAAAAATCACTGTCCTCCTGACTCTAATTTAACCAGACCAGTGTGAGAGTTGTGCACCTGTGTGCAGACCTGTGCTAGGAAAAATATCACTGTCCTCCTGATTGCAATTTTACCAGATCAGACAGAATGACTGTTGTGTCCCTGTGTGCAGACCTGTTAGGAAAAAACCACAGTCCTCCTGACTGTGATTTAACAAGAGTGATTTTTGTCTCCCTGCTTGCACACTTGTACCAGGAAAAAAAATAACTATCCGCCTGACTGTGATTTAACCTGACGGGGGTGATTATTGTGTCCCTGTGTGCAGACCTGTGCTAGGAAAAATATCATTGTCCTCCTGACTGTGATTTAACCAGACCAGAGAGATTGTTGTGTCCCTGTTGCAGACCTACACTGGGAAAAATCATTGTCCACAAGACTGCGATTTAACTAGACTAGATTGACAGTTGAGTCCTGTGTGCGAACTGTGCTAGAGCTGGGAAAAAAATCATTGTCCTCCTTGCTGTGATTTAACCAGAGTGATTGTTGTGCCCCTCCATGCACACCTGTACAAGGAAAAAATCACTGTCCTCCTGACTCCAATTTAACCACGCCAGCATGACAGTTGTGTCCCTGTCTGCAGACCTATGCTTGAAAAAAAATCACTGTCCTCCTGATTGCAATTTAGCCAGAGCAGAGCAGAGTAACTGATGTGTCCCTATGTGCAGACCTGTGTTAGGAAAAAAAATCAGTGTTCTCCTGACTGCGATTTAACCAGACCAGTGTGACTGTTGTGTCCTTGTGTGCAGAACTGCACTAGGAAAAAAATCACTATCCTCCTGACTGCAACTTAACAAGACCTGAGTGGCAGTTGTGTTCCTGTGTGCAAACCTGTGCTAGTGCTAGGGAAAAAATCACTGTTCTCCTTAATGTGATTTAACCAGAGTGATTGATGTGTCCCTGCATGCACACCTGTACAAGGATAAAATCACTGTCCTCCTGACTCCAATTAAACCACACCAGTGTGACAGTTGTGTCCCTGAGTGCAGACTTGTGCAAGAAAAAAATCACTGTCCTCCTGACTGCAATTTAGCCAGAGCAGACCAGAGTAACTGTTGTGGCCCTGTGTGCAGACCTGTTTTAGGAAAAAAATCACTCTTTTCCTGACTGTGATTTAACCAGAGTGATGGCTGTGTCCCTGCATGTACACCTGTACCAGGAAAAAAAAATCACTGTCCTCCTGACTGTTATTTAACCAGACCAGAGTGACTGTTGTGTCCTTACATGCAGACCTGTGTTAGAAAATAAAAATCACCTGTCCTCCTGACTGTGATTTATCAAGAGTGATTGTTGTGTCCCTGCATGCACACCAGTACTAGGAAACAAATCACTGTCCTGCTGACTGTGATTTAACTGGACAGAGTGACCATTGTGTCCCTGTGTGCAGACCTGTGCTAGGAAGAAAAATCATTGTCCTGTAGACTGTGATTTAACCAGATCATAGTGACTGTTGTCCCTGTCTGCAAGCTTGTACTTGGTAAAAAAAATCGCTCGCCTCCTGACTGCGATTTATCCACACCTGAATGGCAGTAGTGTCCCTGTATGCAGACCTGTGCTAATGCTAGGAGAAACATCACTGTCCACCTTACTGTGATTCAACCAGAGTGATTGTTGTGTCCCTGCATGTACACCTGTATTAGGAAAAAAATCCCTGTCCTTTTGACTGATATTTAACCGGACCAGAGTGAATGTTTTGTCCCTGTGTACACACCTCTGCTGGGAAAAAATCACTTTCCTCGGACTGTGATTTAACCAGAGTGATTGTTGTGCCCCTGCGTGCACACCTACCTACACCAGGAAAAAAAATCACTGTCCTCCTGACTGTAATTTAACCAGACCAGAGTTACTGTTGTGTCCCTGTGTAGACCTGTGCTAGAAAAAACTGTCCTTCTGATTGTGAGTTAACCAGAGTGATTGTTGTATTCCTGTGTGTGAACCTGTTCTAGGAAAAATCACTGTTCTTCTTACTGCGATTTTACCAGATCTGAGTGACTGTTGTCCCTGTGTGCAGATCTGTGCTTGGAAAAAAATCACTATCCTCCATACTGCGATTTAACAAGGCCTGAGTGGCAGTTCTGTCCCTGTGTGCAGACATGTGATAGTACTAGCAAGAAAATCACCATCCTCCTTAATGTGATTTAACCAGATTGACTGTTGTGTCCCTGTGTGCACACCTGTGCTAGGAAAAAATCACTATCCTCCAGACTCCAATTTAACTAGACAGCTGTGACAGTTGTGTCCCTGTATGCAGACCTGTGTTGAAAAAAATCACTTTCCTCCTGACTGTCATTTAACAAGGGTGATTGTTGTGTCCCTGCATGCACACCCATACCAGGAAAAGAAATCTCTGTCCTCCTGAATGTGATTTAACTAGAGTGATTGTTGTGTTCCTGCATGCACACCTGTACCAGGAAAAAAAAATCACTGTCCTTCTGGCTGTGATTTAATCATACTAGAGTGACTGTTGTGTCCTGGTGTGTAGACCTGTGCTAGGAAAGAACTACTGTCCTCCTTACAGTGATTAAACCAGACAAGGGTGACGGCTGAGTCCCTGCATGCACAACTGTGCTAGGAAAACTTTCACTTTCCCCCTGACTGTGATTTAACCAGACCAGAGTGACAGTTGTGTCCCTGCATGCAGAACTGTGCTAGAAAATAAAAATCAGCTCTCCTGCTGACTGTGGTTTAACAAGAGTGCTTGTTATGTCCCTGCTTGCACAACTGTACCAGTAAAAAAATCACTGTCCTACTGACTGTGATTTAACCAGAGGGACTGTTGTGTCCCTGTGTGCACACCTGAAATAGGAAAAAGTCACTGTCCTCCAGACCCCAGTTTAACCAGGCCTGTGTGACAGTTGAGTCCCTGTGTGCAGACCTGTGTTAGGAAAAAAATCACTGTTCTTCTGACTATGATTTAACAAGACTGATTGTTGTGTCCCTGCATGCACACCTGTACCAGGAAAAGAAATCACTGTCCTCCTGACTGTGAATTAACCAGACTGGAGTGGCTGTTGTGTCCCTGTTTGGAGACCTGTGCTAGGAAAAAAATCATTGTTCTCCTGATTGCGATTTAACCAGACCGAATGACTATTGTGCCCCTTTGTGCCACCTGTGCTAGGAAAAAATTCACTCTCCTCCTGACTGTGATTTAACAAAAGTGATTGTTGTGTACGTGTTTGCACACTTGTGCCAGGAAAAAAAATCACTGTCCTCCTGACTGTGATTTAACCAGACTGGAGTGACTTTTGTATCCCTGTATGCAGACCTGTGTTAGGGAAAAAAATCCATGTTCTCCTGACTGCAATTTAACCAGACCAGAGTGACTGTTGTGTCCCTGTGTGCAGAACTGCACTTTGAAAAAAATCACTATACTGCTGACTGTGACTTAACCAAACCAGAGTGATTGTTGTGTCCTACGCAGACCTGTGTTAGAAAATAAAATCACCTGTCCTCCTGACTGTGATTTATCAAGTGTGATTGTTGTGTCCCTGCGTGCACACCTGTACTAGGAAACAAATCACTGTCCTGCTGACTGTGATTTATCTGGACAGAGTGACTGTTGTGTCCCTGTGTGCAGACCTGTGCTAGGAAGAAAAATCATTGTCCTGTAGACTGTGATTTAACCAGATCATAGTGACTGTTGTCCCTGTCTGCAAGCTTGTGCTTGGTAAAAAAATCACTCACCTCCTGACTGCGATTTATCCACACCTGAGTGGCAGTTGTGTCCCTGTATGCAGACTTGTGCTAATGCTAGGAGAAACATCACTCTCCACCTTACTGTGATTAAACCAGAGTGATTGTTGTGTCACTGCATGTACACCTGTATTAGGAAAAAAATCCATGTCCTTGTGACTGATATTTTACCGGACCAGAGTGAATGTTTTGTCCCTGTGTGCACACCTCTGCTAGGAAAAAATCACTTTCCTCCAGAGTGTGATTTAACCAGAGTGATTGTTGTGCCCTAGCGCACCTGCACCAGGAAAAAAATCACTGTCCTCCTGACTGTAATTTAACCAGACTGGAGTTGCTTTTGTGTCCCTGTGTGTAGACCTGTGCTAGGAAAAAAATCATTGTCCTTCTGATTGTGAGTTAACCAGAGTGATTGTTGTATTCCTGTGTGTGAACCTGTTCTAGGAAAAAATCACTGTTCTTCTGACTGCGATTTTACCAGATCTGAGTGACTGTTGTCCTTGTGTGCAGATCTGTGCTTGGAAAAAAAACACTATCCTCCAGATTGTGATTTAACATGACCTGAGTGGCAGTTCTGTCCCTGTGTGCAGACATGTGATAGTACTAGCAAGAAAATCACCATTCTCCTTAAAGTGATTTAACCAGAGTGACTGTTGTGTCCCTGCATGCACACCTGTACTAAGAAAAAATCACTATCCTCCAGACTCCAATTTAACTAGACCACTGTGACAGTTGTGTCCCTGTATGCAGACCTGTGTTAGGAAAAAAATCACTTTCCACCTGACTGTCATTTAACAAGGGTGATTGTTGTGTCCCTGCATGCACACCCATACCAGGAAAAGAAATCACTGTCCTCCTGAATGTGATTTAACTAGAGTGATTGTTGTGTTCCTGCATGCACACCTATATCAGGAAAAAGAAAATCACTGTCCTTCTGGCTGCGATTTAATCAGACTAGAGTGACTGTTGTGTCCTTGTGTGTAGACCTGAGCTAGGAAAGAACTACTGTCCTCCTTACAGTGATTAAACCAGACAAGGGTGACGGCTGAGTCCCTGCATGCACAACTGTGCTAGGAAAACTTTCACTTCCCCCCTGACTGTGATTTAACCAGACCAGAGTGACAGCTGTGTCCCTGCATGCAGAACTGTTCTAGAAAATAAAAATCGGCTCTCCTGCTGACTGTGGTTTAACAAGATTGCTTGTTATGTCCCTGCTTGCACAACTGTACCAGTAAAAAAAATCATTGTCCTCCTGACTGTGATTTAACCAGAGGGACTGTTGTGTCCCTGTGTGCACACCTGAACTAGGAAAAAGTCATTGTCCTCCAGACTCCAGTTTAACTGGGCCAGTGTGACAGTTGTGTCCCAGTGTGCAGACCTGTGTTAGGAAAAAAATCACTGTCCTCCTGACTGTGATTTAACAAGAGTGATTGTTGTGTCCCTGCATGCACACCTGTACCAGGAAAAGAAATCACTGTCCTCCTGACTGTGAATTAACCAGACTGGAGTGGCTGTTGTGTCCCTGTTTGGAGACCTGTGCTAGGAAAAAAATCATTGTCCTCCTGATTGCGATTTAACCAGATCGAGTGACTATTGTGCCCCTTTGTGCAGACCTGTGCGAGGAAAAAATTCACTGTCCTCCTGACTGTGATTTAACAAAAGTGATTGTTGTGTACGTGTTTGCACACTTGTGCCAGAAAAAAAATCACTGTCCTCCTGACTGTGATTTAACCAGACTGGAGTGACTTTTGTGTCCCTGTGTGCAGACCTGTGTTAGGAAAAAAAAATCAGTGTTCTCCTGACTGCAATTTAACCAGACCAGAGTGACTGTTGTGTCCCTGTGTGCAGAACTGCACTTTGGAAAAAATCACTATCCTGCTGACTGTGACTTAACCAAACTAGAGTGATTGTTGTGTCCCTACGTGCAGACCTGTGTTAGAAAATTAAAATCACCTGTCCTCCTGACTGTGATTTATCAAGAGTGATTGTTGTGTCCCTGCATGCACACCTGTACTAGGAAACAAATCACTGTCCTGCTGACTGTGATTAAACTGAACAGAGTGACTGTTGTGTCCTGTGTGCAGACCTGTGCTAGGAAGAAAATCATTGTCCTGTAGACTGTGATTTAACCAGATCATAGTGACTGTTGTCCCTGTCTGCAAGCTTGTGCTTGGTAAAAAAATCACTCACCTCCTGACTGTGATTTATCAACACCTGAGTGGCAGTTGTGTCCCTGTATGCAGACCTGTGCTAATGCTAGGAGAAACATCACTGTCCACCTTACTGTGATTCAACCAGAGTGATTGTTGTGTCACTGCATGTACACCTGTATTAGGAAAAAAATCCATGTCCTTGTGACTGATATTTAACTGGACCAGAGTGAATGTTTTGTCCCTGTGCACACCTCTGCTAGGAAAAATCACTTTCCTCTGGACTGTGATTTAGCCAGAGTGATTGTTGTGCCCTGCGTGCACACCTGCACCAGGAAAAAAATCACTGTCCTCCTGACTGTAATTTAACCAGACTGGAGTTACTGTTGTGTCCTGTGTGTAGACCTGTGCTAGGAAAAAATCCTGTTCTTCTGACTGTGATTTTACCAGATCTGAGTGACTGTTGTCCCTGTGTGCAGATCTGTGCTTGGAAAAAAATCACTATCCTCCTGATTGCGATTCAACATGACCTGAGTGGCAGTTCTGTCCCTGTGTGCAGACATGTGATAGTACTAGCAATAAAATCACCATCCTCCTTAATGTGATTTAACCAGAGTAACTGTTGTGTCCCTACGTGCACGCCTGTTCTAGGAAAAAATCACTATCCTCCAGACTCCAATTTAACTAGACCACTGTGACAGTTGCATCCCTGTATGCAGAACTGTGTTAGGAATAAAATCACTTTCCTCCTGACTGTGATTTAACAAGGGTGATTGTTGTGTCCCTGCATGTACACCCGTACCAGGAAAATAAATCACTGTCCTCCTGAATGTGATTTAACTAGAGTGATTGTTGTGTTTCTCTATGCACACCTGTACCAGGAAAAAAAAACACTGTCCTTCTGGCTGTGATTTAATCAGACTAGAGTGACTGTTGTGTCCTTGTCTGTAGACCTGTGCTAGGAAAGAACTACTGTCCTCCTTACAGTGATTAAACCAGACCAGGGTGACGGCTGAGTCCCTGCATGCACAACTGTGCTAGGAAAACTTTCACTTCCCCCTTGACTGTGATTTAACCAGACCAGAGTGACAGTTGTGTCCCTGCATGCAGAACTGTGCTAGAAAATAAAAATCAGCTCTCCTGCTGACTGTGGTTTTACAAGAGTGCTTGTTATGTCCCTGCTTGCACAACTGTACCAGTAAAAAAATCACTGTCCTCCTGACTGTGATTTAACCAGATGGAATGTTGTGTCCCTGTGTGCACACCTGAACTAGGAAAAAGTCATTGTCCTCCAGACCCCAGTTTAACCGGGCCAGTGTGACAGTTGTGTCCGAGTGTGCAGACCTGTGTTAGGAAATAAATCACTGTCCTCCTCAGTCTGATTTAACAAGAGTGATTGTTGTGTCCCTGGATGCACACCTGTACCAGGAAAAGAAATCACTGTCCTCCTGACTGTGAATTAACCAGACTGGAGTGGCTGTTGTGTCCCAGTTTGGAGACCTGTGCTAGGAAAAAAATCATTGTCCTCCTGATTGCGATTTAACCAGACCGAGTGACTATTGTGCCCCTTTGTGCAGACCTGTGCGAGGAAAAAATTCACTGTCCTCCTGACTGTGATTTAACAAAAGTGATTGTTGTGTACGTGTTTGCACACTTGTGCCAAGAAAAAATCACTGTCCTCCTGACTGTGATTTAACCAGACTGGAGTGACTTTTGTGTCCTGTGCAGACCTGTGTTAGGAAAAAAAAATCAATGTTCTCCTGACTGCAATTTAACCAGACCAGAGTGACTGTTGTGTCCCTGTGTGCAGAACTGCACGTTGAAAAAAATTACTATCCTGCTGACTGTGACTTAACCAAACCAGAGTGATTGTTGTGTCCCTACATGCAGACCTGTGTTAGAAAATTAAAATCACCTGTCCTTCTGACTGTGATTTATCAAGAGTGATTGTTGTGTCCCTGCATGCACACCTGTACTAGGAAACAAATCACTGTCCTGCTGACTGTGATTAAACTGAACAGAGTGACTGTTGTGTCCCTGTGTGCAGACCTGTATAGGAAGAAAATCATTGTCCTGTAGACTGTGATTTAACCAGATCATAGTGACTGTTGTCCCTGTCTGCAAGCTTGTGCTTGGTAAAAAAATCACTCGCCTCCTGACTGCGATTTATCAACACCTGAGTGGCAGTTGTGTCCCTGTATGCAGACCTGTGCTAATGCTAGGAGAAACATCACTGTCCACCTTACTGTGATTCAACCAGAGTGATTGTTGTGTCACTGCATGTACACCTGTATTAGGAAAAAAATCCATGTCCTTGTGACTGATATTTAACCGGACCAGAGTGAATGTTTTGTCCCTGTGTGCACACCTCTGCTAGGAAAAAATCACTTTCCTCTGGACTGTGATTTAGCCAGAGTGATTGTTGTGCCCCTGCGTGCACACCTGCACCAGGAAAAAAATCACTGTCCTCCTGACTGTAATTTAACCAGACTGGAGTTACTGTTGTGTCCCTGTGTGTAGACCTGTGCTAGGAAAAAAATCACTGTTCTTCTGACTGTGATTTTACCAGATCTGAGTGACTGTTGTCTCTGTGTGCAGATCTGTGCTTGGAAAAAAATCACTATCCTCCTGATTGTGATTCAACATGACCTGAGTGGCAGTTCTGTCCCTGTGTGCAGACGTGTGATAGTACTAGCAAGAAAATCACCATCCGCCTTAATGTGATTTAACGAGAGTGACTGTTGTGTCCCTGCGTGCACGCCTGTTCTAGGAAAAAATCACTATCCTCCAGACTCCAATTTAACTAGACCACTGTGACAGTTGTGTCCCTGTATGCAGAACTGTGTTAGGAATAAAATCACTTTCCTCCTGACTGTGATTTAACAAGGGTGATTGTTGTGTCCCTGCATGTACACCCATACCAGGAAAAGAAATCACTGTCTTCCTAAATGTGATTTAACTGGAGTGATTGTTGTGTTTCTGTATGCACACCTGTACCAGGAAAAAAAATCACTGTCCTTCTGGCTGTGATTTAATCAGACTAGAGTGACTGTTGTGTCCTTGTCTGTAGACCTGTGCTAGGAAAGAACTACTGTCCTCCTTACAGTGATTAAACCAGACCAGAGTGACGGCTGAGTCCCTACATGCACAACTGTGCTAGGAAAACTTTCACTTCCCCCTTGACTGTGATTTAACCAGACCAGATTGACAGTTGTGTCCCTGCATGCAGAACTGTGCTAGAAAATAAAAATCAGCTCTCCTGCTGACTGTGGTTTAACAAGAGTGTTTGTTATGTCCCTGCTTGCACAACTGTACCAGTAAAAAAAATCACTGTCCTCCTGACTGTGTTTTAACCAGAGGGACTGTTGTGTCCCTATGTGCACACCTGAACTAGGAAAAAATCACTATCCTCCAGATTCCAATTTAACTAGACCACTGTGACAGTTGTGTCCCTGTATGCAGACCTGTGTTATGAAAAAAATCACTATCCTCCTGAATGTGATTTAACAAGGGTGATTGTTGTGTCCCTGCATGCACACTTGTACCAGAAAAAGAAATCATTGTCCTTCTGACTGTGATTTAACCAGACTGGAGTGACTGTTGTGTCCCTGTTTGCAGACCTGTGCTAAGAAAAAAAATATTGTCCTCCTGATTACAATTTAACCAGGCTGAGTGACTACTGTGCCCCTGTGTGCAGACCAGTGCTAGGAAAAAATCACTGTCCTCCTGACTGTGATTTAACAAGAGTGATTGTTGTGTCCATGCATGCACACTAGTACCAGGAAAAAAATCACTGTCCCCCTGATAGTGATTTAACCAGACTGGAGTGACTGTTGTGTCCCTGTGTGCAGACCTAAGCTAGGAATAAAAATCATTGTCCTCTTGACTGTGATTTAATGAGACCAGAGTGACTATTGTGTCCCTGTGTGCATACCTGTGCTAGGAAAACTATCACTGTCCTTCTGAATGTGATTTAACTAGAATGATTGTTGTGTTCCTGCGTGCACACCTGTACCAGGAAAAAAAATCACTGTACTCCTTACTGTGATTTAACCAGAGGATTGTTGTGTTCCTGCATGTACACCTGTAGTAGGAAAAAAATCACCATCCTCCTGACTCCATTTTAACCAGACCAGTGTGAGAGTTGTGTCCCTGTGTGCAGACCTGTGCTAAAAAAAAATCACTGTCCTCCGTATTGCAATTTAACCTGATCAGACCAATGACTGTTGTGTCCAATGTGCAGACCTGTGTTAGGAAAAAAAAAATACTGTTCTCCTGACTGTGATTTAACAAGAGTGATTGTTGTGTCCATGCATGCACACCTGTACCAGGAAAAAAATTAACTATCCTCCTGACTGTGATTTAACCCAACCGGAGTGATTATTGTGTCCCTGTGTGTACACCTGTGCTAGGAAAATTATAATTGTCCTTCTGACTGTGATTTGCCAATACCAGAGACTGTTGTGTCCCTGAGTGCAGACCTATGCTAGGAAAAAATCATTGTCCACTAGACTGTGATTTAACCAGACTAGAGTGACTGTTGTGTCCCTGTGGGCAGACCTGTGCTAGTGCTAGGAAAAATATCATTGTCCTCCTTGCTGTGATTTAACTAGAGTGATTGTTGTGTCCCTGTGTGCACACCTGTACAAGGAAAAAATCACTGTCCTCCTGACTCGAGCTTAACCACACCAGTGTGACAGTTCTGTCCCTGTATGCAGACCTGTGCTTGAAAAAAAATCACTGCCCTCCTGACTGCAATTTAGCCAGAGCACAGCAGAGTAACTGTTGTGTCCTGTGCAGACCTGTGTTAGGAAAAAAAATCAATGTTCTCCTGACTGTGATTTAACCAGACCAGAGTGACTGTTGTGTCCCTGTGTGCAGAACTGCACTAGGAAAAAAAATCACTATCCTCCTGACTGCGATTTAACAAGACCTGAGTGGCAGTTGTGTCCCTGTGTGGAAACCTGTGCTAGTGCTAGGAAAAAAAATGACTGTCCTCCTTAATGTGATTTAACCAGAGTGATTATTGTGTCCCTGCGTGGACACCTGTACAAGGAAAAAATCACTGTCCTGCTGACTCCAATTTAACCAGACCAGAGTGACTGTTGTGTTCCTGTGTGCAGACCTGTGCTATGAAAACTATCATTGTCCTCCTGAATGTGATGTAGCTACAGTGATTGTTGTGTTCCAGCATGCACACCTGTACCAGGAAAAAAATCACTGTCCTTCTGGTTGCAGTTTAACCAGACCGGATTGATTGTTGCGTCCCTGTATGTAGACCTATGGTAGGAAAGAATCACTGTCCTCCTTACTGTGATTTAACCAGACCAGAGTGACTGCTGAGTCCCTGCATGCACAGCTGTGCTAGGAAAACATTCACTTTCCCCCTGACTGTGATTTAACCAGACCAGAGTGACAGTTGTGTCCCTGCATGCAGAACTGTGCTAGAAAATAAAAATCACCTGTCCTCCTGACTGTGGTTTAACAAGAGTGTTTGTTATGTCCCTGCTTGCACACCTGTACTAGTAAAAAAAAATCACTGTCCTCCTAAATGCAATTTAACCATACCGAGGAACTTTTGTGTCCCTGCGTGCACACCTGTACTAGGAAAAAATCACTGTCCTCCAGACTCCTGTTTAACTGGTCCAGTGTGACAACTGTGTCCCTGTGTGCAGACCTGTGCTAGGAAAAAAATCACTGTCCTCCAGACTGCAGTTTAGCCAGAGCAGACCAGAGTAACTCATGTGTCGCTGTGTGCAGACCTGTGTTAGGAAACAAATCACTGTTCTCCTGACTGCGATTTAACCAGACCAGAGTGACTGTTGCGCCCTGTGTGCACAGCTGCACTAGAAAAAAATCACTATCCTCCTGACTGTGATTCAACCAGACCAGAGTGGCAGTTGTGTCCCTGTGTGCAGACCTCTGCTAGTGCTAGGAAAAAAATCACTGTCCTACTTAAAGTGATTTAACCAGAGTAATTGTTGTGTCCCTGCATGTACACCTGTACTAGGAAAAACATCACTGTCCTCCTGACTCAAATTTAACCAGACCAGTGTGTGAGTTGTCTCCCTGTGTCTAGACCTGTGCTAGGAAAAAAAATAACTGTCCCCCTGATTGCAATTTAACCAGATCAGAAAAGAATGACTGTTGTGCCCCTGTGTGCAGACCTGTGTTTGGAAAAAAATCACTGTCCTCCTGACGGTGATTTAACAAGAGTGATTGTTGCATCCCTGTATGGACACCTGTACCAGGAAAAAAAAATAACTATCCTCCTGACTGCAATTTAACCTGACCAGAGTGATTATTGTGCCCCTGTGTGTAGAGCTGTGCTAAGAAAAATTCATTGTCCTGACTGTGATTTAGCCAGACCAGAGAGACTGTTGTGTCCCTATTTGCAGATCTGCACTAGGAAACAATTGTTGCCCTCTAGACTGCAATTTAACCAGACTAGATTGTCTTCTGTGTCCCTGTGTGCAGACCTGTGCTAGTGCTAGGAAAAAAATCACTGTCCTCCTTACTGTGATTTACCCAGAGTGATTGTTGTGTTCCTGCATGCACACCTGATCAAGGAAAAAATCACTCTCCTCCTGACTCCAATTTAACCACACCAGTGTGACAGTTGTGTCCCTGTGTGCAGACCTGTGTTAAAAAAAAATCACTGTCCTCCTGACTGCAATTTAGCCAGAGCAGACCAGAGTAACTGTTGTGTCCCTGTGTGCAGACCTGTGTTAGGAACAAAAATCACTGTTTTCCTGACTGTGATTTAACCAGAGTGATGGCTGTGTCCCTGCATGCACACCTGTACCAGGGAAAGAAAATCTATGTCCTACTGACGGTGATTTAACCAGACTGGAGTGACTGGAGTGTCCCTGTGTGCAGACCTGTGCTAGGAAAAAATATCATTGTCCTCCTGACTGTGATTTAACCAGACCAGACTGAATCTTGTGTCCCTGTGTGCAGACCTGTGCTAGGAAAGCTATCACTGTCCTCCTGAATGTGATTTAACTAGAGTGATTGTTGTGTTCCTGTATGCACACCTGTACCTGGAAAGAAAATCACTGTCCTTCTGGCTGTGATTTAACCAGACTGGAGTGACTGTTGTGTCCCCGTGCATAGACTTGTGCTAGGAAAGAATCACTGTCCTCATTACTGTGATTTAACCAGACCAGAGTGACTGCTGAGTCCCTGCATGCACAGCTGTGCTAGGAAAACATTCACTTTCCCCCTGACTGTGATTTAACCAGCCCAGAATGACACTTGTGTCCCTGCATGCAGAACTGTGCTAGAAAATAAAAGTCAGCTCCCCTCCTGACTGTGGTTTAACTAGTGTTTATTATGTCCCTGCCTGCACACCTGCACTAGTAAAAAAAATCACTGTCCTCTTGACTATGATTTAACCAGACAGAGGGACTGTTGTGTCCCTGCGTGCACACCTCTACTAGGAAAAAGTCACTGTCCTCCAGACTCCAATTTAACCAGACCAGTGTAACAGTTGTGTCCCTGTGTGCAGACCTGTGTTAGAAAAAAATCACTGTCCTCCTGACTGTGATTTAACAAGAGTGATTGTTGTGTCCGTGCATGCACACTTGTACCAGGAAAAAAAAACACTGTTCTCCTGACTGTGATTTAACCAGACTGGAGTGACTGTTGTGTACAGGTGTGCAGACCTGTGCTTAGAATAAAAATCATTGTCCTCCTGACTGTGATTTAACCAGACCAGAGTGACTATTGTGTCCCTGTGTGCATACCTGTGCTAGGAAAACTATTACTGTCCTTCTGAATGTGATTTAACTAAAGTGATTGTTGTGTTCCTGCGTGCACACCTGTAACAGGAAAAGAAATCACTGTCCTCCTTACTGTGACTGAACCAGAGTGATTGTTGTGTCCCTGCGTGTAAACCCATAATAGGAAAAAAATCACTGTCCTTCTGACTCCAATTTAACCAGACCAGTGTGAGAGTTGTGTCCCTGTGAGCAGACCTGTGCTAGAAAAAAAATCACTGTCCTCCTGACTGCAATTTAACCTGACCGGAGTTACTGTTTTGTCCCTGTGTGTAGACCTGTGCTAGGAAAAAATCACTGTCCTTCTGATTGTGAGTTAACCAGAGTGATTGTTGTATTCCTGTGTGTGAACCTGTACAAGGAAAAACATCACTGTCCTCCTTACTCAAATTTAACCAGACCAGAGTGAGAGTTGTCTCCCTGTGTCTAGACCTGTGCTAGGAAAAAAATAACTGTCCCCCGATTGCAATTTAACCAGATCAGAAAAGAATGACTGTTGTGCCCCTGTGTGCAGAGCTGTGTTAGGAAAAAAATCACTGTCCTTCTGATTGTGAGTTAACCAGAGTGACTGTAGTATTCCTGTGTGTGAAACTGTTCTAGGAAAAAAAACACTGTTCTTCTGAGTGTGATTTTACCAGATCTGACTGATTGTTGTCCTTGTGTGCATAGCTATGCTTGGAAAAAAATCACTATCATCCTGAATGCTATATAACATGACCTGAGTGGCAGTTCTTTCCCTGTGTGCAGATGTGTGATAGTACTAGCAAGAAAATCACCGTCCTCCTTACTGTGATTTAACCAGAGTGGCTGTTGTGTCCCTGCGTGCACATCTGTTCTAGGAAAAAATCACTATCCTCCAGATTCCAATTTAACTAGACCACTGTGACAGTTGTGTCCCTGTATGCAGACCTGTGTTATGAAAAAAATCACTATCCTCCAGACTTTGATTTAACAAGAGTGATTGTTGTGTCCCTGCATGCACACCTGTACCAGAAAAAGAAATCACTGTCCTCCTGACTGTGATTTAACCAGACTGGAGTGACTGTTGTGTCCCTGTTTGCAGACCTGTTCTAAGAAAATAATTATTGTCCTCCTGATTACAATTTAATCAGGCTGAGTGACTATTGTGCCCCTGTGTGCAGACCAGTGCTAGGAAAAACATCACTGTCCTCCTGACTGTGATTTAACAAGAGTGATTGTTGTATCCATGCATGCACACTTGTACCAGGAAAAATATCACTGTCCCCCTGACAGTGATTTAACCAGACTGGAGTAACTGTTGTGTCCCTGTGTGCAGACCTATGCTAGGAATAAAAATCATTGTCCTCCTGACTGTGATTTAACAAGACCAGAGTGACTGTTGTGTCCCTGTGTGCATACCTGTGCTAGGAAAACTATCACTGTCCTTCTGAATGTGATTTAACTAGACTGATTGTTGTGTTCCTGCATGCACACCTGTACCAGGAAAAAAAATCACTGTCCTCCTTGATGTGATTTAACTAGAGTGACAGTTGTGTCCCTGTGTGCAGACCTGTGCTAGGAAAAAATCACTGTCCTTCTGACTGCAGTTTAGTCAGAGCAGACCAGAGTAACTCATGTGTCGCTGTGTGCAGACCTGTGTTAGGAAAAAAATCACTGTTCTCCTGACTGCGATTTAACCAGACCAGAGTGACTGTTGCATCCCTGTGTGCACAACTGCACTAGGAAAAAAATCACTATCCTCCTGACTGTGATTCAACCAGACCAGAGTGGCAGTTGTGTCCCTGTGTGCAGACCTCTGCTAGTGCTAGGAAAAAAATAACTATCTTCCTTACAGTGATTTAACCAGAGTAATTGTTGTGTCCCTGCATGTACACCTGTACTAGGAAAAACATCACTGTTCTCCTGACTCGAATTTAACCGGACCAGTGTGTGAGTTGTCTCCCTGTGTCTAGACCTGTGCTAGGAAAAAAAATAACTGTTCCCCTGATTGCAATTTAACCAGACCAGAAAAGAATTACTGTTGTGCCCCTGTGTGCAGACCTGTGTTTGGAAAAAAATCACTGTCCTTCTGACGGTGATTTAACAAGAGTGATTGTTGCATCCCTGTATGGACACCTGTACCAGGAAAACAAATAACTATAATCCTGGCTGCAATTTATCCTGAACGGAGTGATTATTGTGTCCCTGTGTGTAGACCTGTGCTAAGAAAAAATCATTGTCCTCCTGACTGTGATTTAACCAGACCAGAGAGACTGTTGCGTCCCTGTGTGCAGATCTGCACTAGGAAACAATTGTTGCCCTCTAGACTGCAATTTAACCAGACTAGATTGTCTTCTGTGTCCCTGTGTGCAGACCTGTGCTAGTGCTAGGAAAAAAATCACTGTCCTCCTTACTGTGATTTAACCAGAGTGATTGTTGTGTTCCTGCATGCACACCTGAGCAAGGAAAAAATCACTGTCCTTCTGACTCCAATTTAACCACACCAGTGTGACAGTTGTGTCCCTGTGTGCAGACCTGTGCTAAAAAAAATCACTGTCCTCCTGACTGCAATTTAGCCAGAGCAGACCAGAGTAACTGTTGTGTCCCTGTGTGCAGACCTGTGTTAGGAACAAAAATCACTGTTTTCCTGACTATGATTTAACCAGAGTGATGGCTGTGTCCCTGCATGAACACCTGTACCAGGGAAAAGAAATCTCTGTCCAACTGACGGTGATTTAACCAGACTGGAGTGACTGGAGTGTCCCTGTGTGCAGGCCTGTGCTAGGAAAAAATATCATTGTCCTCCTGACTTTGATTTAACCAGACCAGAGTGAATCTTGTGTCCCTGTGTGCAGACCTGTGCTAGGAATGCTATCACTGTCCTCCTGAATGTGATTTAACTAGAGTGATTGTTGTGTTCCTGTATGCACACTTGTACCTGGAAAGAAAATCACTGTCCTTCTGGCTGTGATTTAACCAGACTGGAGTGACTGTTGTGTCCCTGTGTGTAAACCTGGGCTAGGAAAGAATCACTGTCCTCATTACTGTGATTTAACCAGACCAGAGTGACTGCTGAGTCCCTGCATGCACAGCTGTGCTAGGAAAACATTCACTTTCCCCCTGACTGTGATTTAACCAGCCCAGAATGACACTTGTGTCCCTGCATGCAGAACTGTGCTAGAAAATAAAAGTCAGCTCTCCTCCTGACTGCAGTTTAACTAGTGTTTGGTATGTCCCTGCCTGCACACCTGCACTAGTAAAAAAAAATCTCTGTCCTCCTGACTATGATTTAACCAGACAGAGGGACTGTTGTGTCCCTGTGTGCACACCTGTACTAGGAAAAAATCACTGTCCTCCAGACTCCAATTTAACCAGTCCAGTGTGACAGTTGCGTCTCTGTGTGCAGACCTGTGTTAGGAAAAAAATCACTGTCCTCCTGACTGTGATTTAACAAGAGTGATTGTTGTATCCGTGCATGCACACTTGTACCAGGAAAAAAAAACACTGTTCTCCTGACTATGATTTAACCAGACTGTTGTGACTGTTGAGTCCCTGTGTGCAGACCTGTGCTTAGAATAAAAATCATTGTCCTCCTGACTGTGATTTAACCAGACCAGAGTGACTATTGTGTCCCTGTGTGCATACCTGGGCTAGGAAAACTATTTATGTCCCTCTGAATGTGATTTAACTAAAGTGATTATTGTGTTCCTGTGTGCACACCTGTAACAGGAAAAGAAATCACTGTCCTCCTTACTGTGATTGAACCAGAGTTATTGTTGTGTCCCTGCGTGTAAACCCGTACTAGGAAAAAAATCACTGTCCTTCTGACTCCAATTTAACCAGACCAGTGTGAGAGTTGCATCCCTGTGTTAGGAAAAAATCACTGTCCTCCTGACTGTGATTTAACAAGAGTGATTGTTGTGTCCTGCATGCACACCTGTACCAGGAAAGAAATCACTGTCCTCCTGACTGTGATTTAACCAGACTGGAGTGACTGTTGTGTCCCTGTTAGGAGACCTGTGATAGGAAAAATTCATTGTCCTCCTGATTGCAATTTAACCAGACCAAGTGACTACTGTGCCCTTTGTGCAGACCTGTGTTAGGAAAAATTTACTGTCCTCCTGACTGTGATTTAACAAGAGATTGTTGTGTCGTGCTTGCACACTTCTGTCAGGAAAAAAAATCACTGTCCTCCTGACTGTGATTTAACCAGACTGGAGTGCCTTTTGTGTCCCTGTGTGCAGACCTGTGCTAGGAATAAAAATCATTGTCCTCCTGACTGTGATTTAACCAGACCAGAGTTGCTGTTGTTTCCCTGTGTGCATTCCTGTACTAGGAAAACTATGACTGTCCTTCTGAATGTGATTTAGCTAGAGTGACTGTTGTGTTCCTGCGTGTACACCTGTACTAGAAAAAAAAATCACTGTCCTCCTGACTCTTATTTAACCAGACCTGTGTGAGAGTGGTGCACCTGTGTGCAGACCTGTGCTAGGAAAAATATCACTGTCCTCCTGATTGCAATTTTACCAGATCAGACAGAATGACTGTTGTGCCCTGTGTGCAGACCTGTTAGGAAAAACCACAGTCCTCCTGACTGTGATTTAACAAGATTATTCCTGCTTGCATACACTTGTACCAGGAAAAAATAACTATCCGCCTGACTGTGATTTAACCTGACGGGGTGATTATTGTGTCCCTGTGTGCAGACCTGTGCTAGGAAAAATATCATTGTCCTCCTGACTGTGATTTAACCAGACCAGAGAGATTGTTGTGTCCCTGTGTGCAGACCTACACTGGGAAAAAATCATTGTCCACAAGACTGCGATTTAACTAGACTAGATTGACAGTTGAGTCCCTGTGTGCCGAACTGTGCTAGAGCTAGGAAAAAAATCATTGTCCTCCTTGCTGTGATTTAACCAGAGTGATTGTTGTGCCCCTCCATGCACACCTGTACAAGGAAAAAATCACTGTCCTCCTGACTCCAATTTAACCACGCTAGCATGACAGTTGTGTCCCTGTCTGCAGACCTATGCTTGAAAAAAAATCACTGTCCTCCTGATTGCAATTTAGCCAGAGCAGAGCAGAGTAACTGATGTGTCCTTATGTGCAGACCTGTGTTAGGAAAAAAAATCAATGTTCTCCTGACTGCGATTTAACCAGACCAGTGTGACTGTTGTGTCCTTGTGTGCAGAACTGCACTAGGAAAAAAATCACTATCCTCCTGACTGCAACTTAACAAGACCTGAGTGGCAGTTGTGTCCTGTGTGCATACCTGTGTGCTAGTGCTAGGGAAAAAATCACTGTTCTCCTTAATGTGATTTAACCAGAGTGATTGATGTGTCCCTGCATGCACACCTGTACAAGGATAAAATCACTGTCCTCCTGACTCCAATTAAACCACACCAGTGTGACAGTTGTGTCCCTGAGTGCAGACTTGTGCAAGAAAAAAATCACTGTCCTCCTGACTGCAATTTAGCCAGAGCAGACCAGAGTAACTGTTGTGGCCCTGTGTGCAGACCTGTTTTAGGAAAAAATCACTCTTTTCCTGACTGTGATTTAACCAGAGTGATGGCTGTGTCCCTGCATGTACACCTGTACCAGGAAAAAAAAATCACTGTCCTCCTGACTGTTATTTAACCAGACCAGAGTGACTGTTGTGTCCCTGTGTGCAGTACTGCAATAAAAAAAATCACTTTCCTCCTGACTGTGATTTAACCAAACCAGAGTGATTGTTGTGTCCTTACATGCAGACCTGAGTTAGAAAATAAAAATCACCTGTCCTCCTGACTGTGATTTATCAAGAGTGATTGTTGTGTCCCTGCGTGCACACCTGTACTAGGAAACAAATCACTGTCCTGCTGACTGTGATTTAACTGGACAGAGTGACCATTGTGTCCCTGTGTGCAGACCTGTGCTAGGAAGAAAAATCATTGTCCTGTAGACTGTGATTTAACCAGATCATAGTGACTGTTGTCCCTGTCTGCAAGCTTGTACTTGGTAAAAAATCGCTCACCTCCTGACTGCGATTTATCCACACCTGAATGGCAGTAGTGTCCTGTATGCAGACCTGTGCTAATGCTAGGAGAAACATCACTTCCACCTTCCTGTGATTCAACCAGAGTGATTGTTGTGTCCCTGCAGGTACACCTGTATTAGGAAAAAATCCCTGTCCTTTGACTGATATTTAACGGACCAGAGTGAATGTTTTGTCCCTGTGCACACCTCTGCTGGGAAAAATCACTTTCCTCGGACTGTGATTTAACCAGAGTGATTGTTGTGCCCTCGTGCACCTACCTACACCAGGAAAAAAATCACTGTCCTCCTGACTGTAATTTAACCAGACCAGAATTACTGTTGTGTCCCTGTGTGTAGACCTGTGCTAGGAAAAACTGTCCTTCTGATTGTGAGTTAACCAGAGTGATTGTTGTATTCCTGTGTGTGAACCTGTTCTAGGAAAAATCACTGTTCTTCTTACTGTGATTTTACCAGATCTGAGTGACTGTTGTCCCTGTGTGCAGATCTGTGCTTGGAAAAAATCACTATCCTCCATACTGCGATTTAACAAGACCTGAGTGGCAGTTCTGTCCCCCTGTGTGCAGACATGTGATAGTACTAGCAAGAAAATCACCATCCTCCTTAATGTGATTTAACCAGATTGACTGTTGTGTCCCTGTGTGCACACCTGTGCTAGGAAAAAATCACTATCCTCCAGACTCCAATTTAACTAGACAGCTGTGACAGTTGTGTCCCTGTATGCAGACCTGTGTTAGGAAAAAAATCACTTTCCTCCTGACTGTCATTTAACAAGGGTGATTGTTGTGTCCCTGCATGCACACCCATACCAGGAAAAGAAATCTCTGTCCTCCTGAATGTGATTTAACTAGAGTGATTGTTGTGTTCCTGCATGCACACCTGTACCAGGAAAAAAAATCACTGTCCTTCAGGCTGTGATTTAATCAGACTAGAGTGACTGTTGTGTCCTGGTGTGTAGACCTGTGCTAGGAAAGAACTACTGTCCTCCTTACAGTGATTAAACCAGACAAGGGTGACGGCTGAGTCCCTGCATGCACAACTGTGCTAGGAAACTTTCACTTCCCCTGACTGTGATTTAACCAGACCAGAGTGACAGTTGTGTCCCTGCATGCAGAACTGTGCTAGAAAATAAAAATCAGCTCTCCTGCTGACTGTGGTTTAACAAGAGTGCTTGTTATGTCCCTGCTTGCACAACTGTACCAGTAAAAAATCACTGTCCTACTGACTGTGATTTAACCAGAGGGACTGTTGTGTCCCTGTGTGCACACCTGAAATAGGAAAAAGTCACTGTCCTCCAGACCCCAGTTTAACCAGGCCAGTGTGACAGTTGAGTCCCTGTGTGCAGACCTGTGTTAGGAAAAAAATCACTGTTCTTCTGACTATGATTTAACAAGACTGATTGTTGTGTCCCTGCATGCACACCTGTACCAGGAAAAGAAATCACTGTCCTCCTGACTGTGAATTAACCAGACTGGAGTGGCTGTTGTGTCCCTGTTTGGAGACCTGTGCTAGGAAAAAAATCATTGTCCTCCTGATTGCGATTTAACCAGACCGAATGACTATTGTGCCCCTTTGTGCCACCTGTGCTAGGAAAAAATTCACTGTCCTCCTGACTGTGATTTAACAAAAGTGATTGTTGTGTACGTGTTTGCACACTTGTGCCAGGAAAAAAAATCACTGTCCTCCTGACTGTGATTTAACCAGACTGGAGTGACTTTTGTATCCCTGTATGCAGACCTGTGTTAGGAAAAAATCCATGTTCTCCTGACTGCAATTTAACCAGACCAGAGTGACTGTTGTGTCCCTGTGTGCAGAACTGCACTTTGAAAAAAATCACTATCCTGCTGACTGTGACTTAACCAAACCAGAGTGATTGTTGTGTCCCTACGTGCAGACCTGTGTTAGAAAATAAAAATCACCTGTCCTCCTGACTGTGATTTATCAAGAGTGATTGTTGTGTCCCTGCGTGCACACCTGTACTAGGAAACAAATCACTGTCCTGCTGACTGTGATTTATCTGGACAGAGTGACTGTTGTGTCCCTGTGTGCAGACCTGTGCTAGGAAGAAAAATCATTGTCCTGTAGACTGTGATTTAACCAGATCATAGTGACTGTTGTCCCTGTCTGCAAGCTTGTGCTTGGTAAAAAAATCACTCGCCTCCTGACTGCGATTTATCCACACCTGAGTGGCAGTTGTGTCCCTGTATGCAGACCTGTGCTAATGCTAGGAGAAACATCACTCTCCACCTTACTGTGATTCAACCAGAGTGATTGTTGTGTCACTGCATGTACACCTGTATTAGGAAAAAAATCCATGTCCTTGTGACTGATATTTTACCGGACCAGAGTGAATGTTTTGTCCCTGTGTGCACTCCTCTGCTAGGAAAAATCACTTTCCTCCAGGTGTGATTTAACCAGAGTGATTGTTGTGCCCTGAGCACACTGCACCAGGAAAAAATCACTGTCCTCCTGACTGTAATTTAACCAGACTGGAGTTGCTGTTGTGTCCTGTGTGTAGACCTGTGCTAGGAAAAAATCACTGTCCTTCTGATTGTGAGTTAACCAGAGTGATTGTTGTATTCCTGTGTGTGAACCTGTTCTAGGAAAAATCACTGTTCTTCTGATCATGATTTTACCAGATCTGAGTGACTGTTGTCCTTGTGTGCAGATCTGTGCTTGAAAAACACTATCCTCCAGATTGTGATTTAACATGACCTGAGTGGCAGTTCTGTCCTGTGTGCAGACGTGTGATAGTACTAGCAGAAAATCACCATTCTCCTTAATAGTGATTTAACCAGAGTGACTGTTGTGTCCCTGCATGCACACCTGTACTAAGAAAAAATCACTATCCTCCAGACTCCAATTTAACTAGACCACTGTGACAGTTGTGTCCCTATATGCAGACCTGTGTTAGGAAAAAATCACTTTCCGCCTGACTGTCATTTAACAAGGGTGATTGTTGTGTCCCTGCATGCACACCCATACCAGGAAAAGAAATCACTGTCCTCCTGAATGTGATTTAACTAGAGTGATTGTTGTGTTCCTGCATGCACACCTATATCAGGAAAAAGAAAATCACTGTCCTTCTGGCTGCGATTTAATCAGACTAGAGTGACTGTTGTGTCCTTGTGTGTAGACCTGAGCTAGGAAAGAACTACTGTCCTCCTTACAGTGATTAAACCAGACAAGGGTGACGGCTGAGTCCCTGCATGCACAACTGTGCTAGGAAAACTTTCACTTCCCCCCTGACTGTGATTTAACCAGACCAGAGTGACAGTTGTGTCCCTGCATGCAGAACTGTTCTAGAAAACAAAAATCAGCTCTCCTGCTGACTGTGGTTTAACAAGAGTGCTTGTTATGTCCCTGCTTGCACAACTGTACCAGTAAAAATCATTGTCCTCCTGACTGTGATTTAACCAGACTGGAGTGACTTTTGTGTCCCTGTGTGCAGACCTGTGTTAGAAAAAAAAATCAATGTTCTCCTGACTGCAATTTAACCAGACCAGAGTGACTGTTGTGTCCCTGTGTGCAGAACTGCACTTTGAAAAAAATCACTATCCTGCTGACTGTGACTTAACCAAACCAGAGTGATTGTTGTGTCCCTACGTGCAGACCTGTGTTAGAAAATTAAAATCACCTGTCCTCCTGACTGTGATTTATCAAGAGTGATTGTTGTGTCCCTGCATGCACACCTGTACTAGGAAACAAATCACTGTCCTGCTGACTGTGATTAAACTGAACAGAGTGACTGTTGTGTCCCTGTGTGCAGACCTGTGCTAGGAAGAAAAATCATTGTCCTGTAGACTGTGATTTCACCAGATCATAGTGACTGTCCCTGTCTGCAAGCTTGTGCTTGGTAAAAATCACTCACCTCCTGACTGTGATTTATCAACACCTGAGTGGCAGTTGTGTCCCTGTATGCAGACCTGTGCTAATGCTAGGAGAAACATCACTGTCCACCTTACTGTGATTCAACCAGAGTGATTGTTGTGTCACTGCATGTACACCTGTATTAGGAAAAAAATCCATGTCCTTGTGACTGATATTTAACCGGACCAGAGTGAATGTTTTGTCCCTGTGTGCACACCTCTGCTAGGAAAAATCACTTTCCTCTGGACTGTGATTAGCCAGAGTGATTGTTGTGCCCTCATGTTCCACCAGGAAAAAATCACTGTCCTCCTGACTGTAATTTAACCAGACTGGAGTTACTGTTGTGTCCCTGTGTGTAGACCTGTGCTGGGAAAAAATCACTGTTCTTCTGACTGTGATTTTACCAGATCTGGTGACTGTTGTCCCTGTGTGCAGATCTGTGCTTGGAAAAAATCACTATCCTCCTGATTGCGATTCTACATGACCTGAGTGGCAGTTCTGTCCCTGTGTGCAGACGATGTGATAGTACTAGCAAGAAAATCACCATCCTCCTTAATGTGATTTAACCAGAGTAACTGTTGTGTCCCTGCGTGCACGCCTGTTCTAGGAAAAAATCACTATCCTCCAGACTCCAATTTAACTAGACCACTGTGACAGTTGCATCCCTGTATGCAGAACTGTGTTAGGAATAAAATCACTTTCCTCCTGACTGTGATTTAACAAGGCTGATTGTTGTGTCCCTGCATGTACACCCGTACCAGCAAAATAAATCACTGTCCTCCTGAATGTGATTTAACTAGAGTGATTGTTGTGTTTCTCTATGCACACCTGTACCAGGAAAAAAAACACTGTCCTTCTGGCTTGCATTTAATCAGACTAGAGTGACTGTTGTGTCCTTGTCTGTAGACCTGTGCTAGGAAAGAACTACTGTCCTCCTTACAGTGATTAAACCAGACCAGGGTGGCTGAGTCCCTGCATGCACAACTGTGCTAGGAAAACTTTCACTTCCCCTTGACTGTGATTTAACCAGACCAGAGTGACAGTTGTGTCCCGCATGCAGAACTGTGCTAGAAAATAAAAATCAGCTCTCCTGCTGACTGTGGTTTAACAAGAGTGCTTGTTATGTCCCTGCTTGCACAACTGTACCAGTAAAAAATCACTGTCCTCCTGACTGTGATTTAACCAGAGGACTGTTGTGTCCCTGTTACACACCTGAACTAGGAAAAAGTCATTGTCCTCCAGACCCCAGTTTAACCGGGCAGTGTGACAGTTGTGTCCCAATGTGCAGACCTGTGTTAGGGAAATAAATCACTGTCCTCCTGACTGTGATTTAACAAGAGATTGTTGTGTCTCTGGATGCACACCTGTACCAGGAAAATAAATCACTGTCCTCCTGACTGTGAATTAACCAGACTGGAGTGGCTGTTGTGTCCCTGTTTGGAGACCTGTGCTAGGAAAAAAATCATTGTCCTCCTGATTGCGATTTAACCAGACCGAGTGACTATTGTGCCCCTTTGTGCAGACCTGTGCGAGGAAAAAATTCACTGTCCTCCTGACTGTGATTTAACAAAAGTGATTGTTGTGTACGTGTTTGCACACTTGTGCCAGGAAAAAAAATCACTGTCCTCCTGACTGTGATTTAACCAGACTGGAGTGACTTTTGTGTCCCTGTGTGCAGACCTGTGTTAGGAAAAAAAAATCAATGTTCTCCTGACTGCAATTTAACCAGACCAGAGTGACTGTTGTGTCCCTGTGTGCAGAACTGCACGTTGAAAAAAATTACTATCCTGCTGACTGTGACTTAACCAAACCAGAGTGATTGTTGTGTCCCTACATGCAGACCTGTGTTAGAAAATTAAAATCACCTGTCCTCCTGACTGTGATTTATCAAGAGTGATTGTTGTGTCCCTGCATGCACACCTGTACTAGAAACAAATCACTGTCCTGCTGACTGTGATTAAACTGAACAGAGTGACTGTTGTGTCCTGTGTGCAGACCTGTGCTAGGAAGAAAAATCATTGTCCTGTAGACTGTGATTTAACCAGATCATAGTGACTGTTGTCCCTGTCTGCAAGCTTGTGCTTGGTAAAAAAATCACTCGCCTCCTGACTGCGATTTATCAACACCTGAGTGGCAGTTGTGTCCCTGTATGCAGACCTGTGCTAATGCTAGGAGAAACATCACTGTCCACCTTACTGTGATTCAACCAGAGTGATTGTTGTGTCACTGCATGTACACCTGTATTAGGAAAAAAATCCATGTCCTTGTGACTGATATTTAACGGACCAGAGTGAATGTTTTGTCCTGTGTGCACACCTCTGCTAGGAAAAAATCACTTTCCTCTGGACTGTGATTTAGCCAGAGTGATTGTTGTGCCCTGCATGCACCTGCACCAGGAAAAAATCACTGTCCTCCTGACTGTAATTTAACCAGACTGGAGTTACTGTTGTGTCCCTGTGTGTAGACCTGTGCTAGGAAAAAAATCACTGTTCTTCTGACTGTGATTTTACCAGATCTGAGTGACTGTTGTCCCTGTGTGCAGATCTGTGCTTGGAAAAAAATCACTATCCTCCTGACTGCGATTCAACATGACCTGAGTGGCAGTTCTGTCCCTGTGTGCAGAAGTGTGATAGTACTAGCAAGAAAATCACCATCCTCCTTAATGTGATTTAACCAGAGTGACTGTTGTGTCCCTGCATGCATGCCTGTTCTAGGAAAAAAACACTATCCTCCAGACTCCAATTTAACTAGACCACTGTGACAGTTGTGTCCCTGTATGCAGAACTGTGTTAGGAATAAAATCACTTTCCTCCTGACTGTGATTTAACAAGGGTGATTGTTGTGTCCCTGCATGTACACCCGTACCAGGAAAAGAAATCACTGTCCTCCTGAATGTGATTTAACTAGAGTGATTGTTGTGTTTCTGTATGCACACCTGTACCAGGAAAAAAAATCACTGTCCTTCTGGCTGTGATTTAATCAGACTAGAGTGACTGTTGTGTCCTTGTCTGTAGACCTGTGCTAGGAAAGAACTACTGTCCTCCTTACAGTGATTAAACCAGACCAGAGTGACGGCTGAGTCCCTGCATGCACAACTGTGCTAGAAAAACTTTCACTTCCCCCTCGACTGTGATTTAACCAGACCAGATTGACAGTTGTGTCCCTGCATGCAGAACTGTGCTAGAAAATAAAAATCAGCTCTCCTGCTGACTGTGGTTTAACAAGAGTGTTTGTTATGTCCCTGCTTGCACAACTGTACCAGTAAAAAAAATCACTGTCCTCCTGACTGTGTTTTAACCAGAGGGACTGTTGTGTCCCTATGTGCACACCTGAACTAGGAAAAAATCACTATCCTCCAGATTCCAATTTAACTAGACCACTGTGACAGTTGTGTCCCTGTATGCAGACCTGTGTTATGAAAAAAATCACTATCCTCCTGAATGTGATTTAACAAGGTGATTGTTGTGTCCTGCATGCACACTTGTACCAGAAAAGAAAATCATTGTCCTTCTGACTGTGATTTAACCAGACTGAAGTGACTGTTGTGTCCCTGGTTGCAGACCTGTGCTAAGAAAAAAAATATTGTCCTCCTGATTACAATTTAACCAGGCTGAGTGACTACTGTGCCCCTGTGTGCAGACCAGTGCTAGGAAATAAATCACTGTCCTCCTGACTGTGATTTAACAAGAGTGATTGTTGTGTCCATGCATGCACACTAGTACCAGGAAAAAAAATCACTGTCCCCCTGACAGTGATTTAACCAGACTGGAGTGACTGTTGTGTCCCTGTGTGCAGACCTAAGCTAGGAATAAAAATCATTGTCCTCCTGACTGTTATTTAATGAGACCAGAGTGACTATTGTGTCCCTTTGTGCATACCTGTGCTAGGAAAACTATCACTGTCCTTCTGAATGTGATTTAACTAGAATGATTGTTGTGTTCCTGCATGCACACCTGTACCAGGAAAAAAAATCACTGTACTCCTTACTGTGATTTAACCAGAGTGATTGTTGTGTTCCTGCATGTACACCTGTAGTAGGAAAAAAATCACCATCCTCCTGACTCCATTTTAACCAGACCAGTGTGAGAGTTGTGTCCCTGTGTGCAGACCTGTGCTAGGAAAAAATCACTGTCCTCCGTATTGCAATTTAACCAGATCAGACCAATGACTGTTGTGTCCAATGTGCAGACCTGTGTTAGGAAAAAAAAAATACTGTTCTCCTGACTGTGATTTAACAAGAGTGATTGTTGTGTCCATGCATGCACACCTGTACCAGGAAAAAAATTAACTATCCTCCTGACTGTGATTTAACCCAACCGGAGTGATTATTGTGTCCCTGTGTGTACACCTGTGCCTATGCTAGAAAAAATCATTGTCCACTAGACTGTGATTTAACCAGACTAGAGTGACTGTTGTGTCCCTGTGGGCAGTCCTGTGCTAGTGCTAGGAAAAATATCATTGTCCTCCTTGCTGTGATTTAACTAGAGTGATTGTTGTGTCCTTGTGTGCACACCTGTACAAGGAAAAAATCACTGTCCTCCTGACTCGAGCTTAACCACACCAGTGTGACAGTTCTGTCCCTGTATGCAGACCTGTGCTTGAAAAAAAATCATTGCCCTCCTGACTGCAATTTAGCCAGAGCACAGCAGAGTAACTGTTGTGTCCCTGTGTGCAGACCTGTGTTAGGAAAAAAAATCAATGTTCTCCTGACTGTGATTTAACCAGACCAGAGTGACTGTTGTGTCCCTGTGTGCAGAACTGCACTAGGAAAAAAAATCACTATCCTCCTGACTGTGATTTAACAAGACCTGAGTGGCAGTTGTGTCCCTGTGTGGAAACCTGTGCTAGTGCTAGGAAAAAAAATGACTGTCCTCCTTAATGTGATTTAACCAGAGTGATTGTTGTGTCCCTGCATGGACACCTGTACAAGGAAAAAATCACTGTCCTGCTGACTCCAATTTAACCAGACCAGAGTAACTGTTGTGTTCCTGTGTGCAGACCTGTGCTATGAAAACTATCATTGTCCTCCTGAATGTGATGTAGCTACAGTGATTGTTGTGTTCCAGCATGCACACCTGTACCAGGAAAAAAATCACTGTCCTTCTGGCTGCAGTTTAACCAGACCGGATTGATTGTTGTGTCCCTGTATGTAGACCTGTGCTAGGAAAGAATCACTGTCCTCCTTATTGTGATTTAACCAGACCAGAGTGACTGCTGAGTCCCTGCATGCACAGCTGTCCTAGGAAAACATTCACTTTCCCCCTGACTGTGATTTAACCAGACCAGAGTGACAGTTGTGTCCCTGCATGCAGAACTGTGCTAGAAAATAAAAATCACCTGTCCTCCTGACTGTGGTTTAACAAGAGTGTTTGTTATGTCCCTGCTTGCACACCTGTACTAGTAAAAAAAAAATCACTGTCCTCCTAAATGCAATTTAACCATACCGAGGAACTTTTGTGTCCCTCGTGCACACCTGTACTAGGAAAAATCACTGTCCTCCAGACTCCTGTTTAACTGGTCCAGTGTGACAGCTGTGTCCCTGTGTGCAGACCTGTGCTAGGAAAAATCACTGTCCTCCTGACTGCAGTTTAGCCAGAGCAGACCAGAGTAACTCATGTGTCGCTGTGTGCAGACCTGTGTTAGGAAAAAATCACTGTTCTCCTGACTGCGATTTAACCAGACCAGAGTGACTGTTTGCGCCTGTGTGCACAGCTGCACTAGAAAAAATCACTATCCTCCTGACTGTGATTCAACCAGACCAGAGTGGCAGTTGTGTCCCTGTGTGCAGACCTCTCTAGTGCTAGGAAAAATCACTGTCCTACTTAAAGTGATTTAACCAGAGTAATTGTTGTGTCCCTGCATGTACACCTGTACTAGAAAAACATCACTGTCCTCCTGACTCGAATTTAACCAGACCAGTGTGTGAGTTGTCTCCTGTGTCTAGACCTGTGCTAGGAAAAAATAACTGTCCCCTGATTGCAATTTAACCAGATCAGAAAAGAATGACTGTTGTGCCCCTGTGTGCAGACCTGTGTTTGGAAAAAAATCACTGTCCTCCTGACGGTGATTTAACAAGAGTGATTGTTGCATCCCTGTATGGACACCTGTACCAGGAAAAAAAAATAAATATCCTCCTGACTGAAATTTAACCTGACCAGAGTGATTATTGTGCCCCTGTGTGTAGAGCTGTGCTAAGAAAAATTCATTGTCCTCCTGACTGTGATTTAGCCAGACCAGAGAGACTGTTGTGTCCCTATTTGCAGATCTGCACTAGGAAACAATTGTTGCCCTCTAGACTGCAATTTAACCAGACTAGATTGTCTTCTGTGTCCCTGTGTGCAGACCTGTGCTAGTGCTAGGAAAAAATCACTGTCCTCCTTACTGTGATTTACCCAGAGTGATTGTTGTGTTCCTGCATGCACACCTGATCAAGGAAAAATCACTGTCCTCACTCCAATTTAACCACACCAGTGTGACAGTTGTGTCCCTGTGCAGACCTGTGTTAAAAATCACTGTCCTCCTGACTGCAATTTAGCCAGAGCAGACCAGAGTAACTGTTGTGTCCCAGTGTGCAGACCTGTGTTAGGAACAAAAATCACTGTTTTCCTGACTGTGATTTAACCAGAGTGATGGCTGTGTCCCTGCATGCACACCTGTACCAGGGAAAAAAAATCTATGTCCTACTGACGGTGATTTAACCAGACTGGAGTGACTGGAGTGTCCCTGTGCGCAGACCTGTGCTAGAAAAAAATATCATTGTCCTCCTGACTGTGATTTAACCAGACCAGACTGAATCTTGTGTCCCTGTGTGCAGACCTGTGCTAGGAAAGCTTTCACTGTCCTCCTGAATGTGATTTAACTAGAGTGATTGTTGTGTTCCTGTATGCACACCTGTACCTGGAAAGAAAATCACTGTCCTTCTGGCTGTGATTTAACCAGACTGGAGTGACTGTTGTGTCCCTGTGCGTAGACTTGTGCTAGGAAAGAATCACTGTCCTCATTACTGTGATTTAACCAGACCAGAGTGACTGCTGAGTCCCTGCATGCACAGCTGTGCTAGGAAAACATTCACTTTCCCCCCAACTGTGATTTAACCAGCCCAGAATGACACTTGTGTCCCTGCATGCAGAACTGTGCTAGAAAATAAAAGTCAGCTCCCCTCCTGACTGTGGTTTAACTAGTGTTTATTATGTCCCTGCCTGCACACCTGCACTGGTAAAAAATCACTGTCCTCTTGACTATGATTTAACCAGACAGAGGGACTGTTGTGCCTCAGTGCACACCTCTACTAGGAAAAATCACTGTCCTCCAGACTCCAATTTAACCAGGCCAGTGTAACAGTTGTGTCCCTGTGTGCAGACCTGTGTTAGGAAAAAAATCACTGTCCTCCTGACTGTGATTTAACAAAATGATTATTGTGTCCGTGCATGCACACTTGTACCAGGAAAAAACACTGTTCTCCTGACTGTGATTTAACCAGACTGGGTGACTGTTGTGTCCAGGTGTGCAGACCTGTGCTTAGAATAAAAATCATTGTCCTCCTGACTGTGATTTAACCAGACCAGGTGACTATTTGTCCCTGTGTGCATACCTGTGCTAGGAAAACTATTACTGTCCTTCTGAATGTGATTTAACTAAAGTGATTGTTGTGTTCCTCAGTGCACACCTGTAGCAGAAAAGAAATCACTGTCCTCCTATTGTGACTGAACCAGAGTGATTGTTGTGTCCCTGCGTGTAAACCCATATAGGGAAAAATCACTGTCCTTCTGACTCCAATTTAACAAGACCAGTGTGAGAGTTGTGTCCCTGTGTGCAGACCTGTGCTAGAAAAAAATCACTGTCCTCCTGACTGCAATTTAACCTGACGGAGTTACTGTTTGTCCCTGTGTGTAGACCTGTGCTAGGAAAAATCACTGTCCTTCTGATTGTGGAGTTAACCAGAGTGATTGTTGTATTCCTGTGTGTGTGAACCTGTACAAGGAAAAACATCACTGTCCTCCTGACTCGAATTTAACCAGACCAGAGTGAGAGTTGTCTCCCTGTGTCTAGACCTGTGCTAGGAAAAAAATAACTGTCCCCCTGATTGCAATTTAACCAGATCAGAAAAGAATGACTGTTGTGCCCCTGTGTGCAGAGCTGTGTTAGGAAAAAAATCACTGTCCTTCTGATTGTGAGTTAACCAGAGTGACTGTAGTATTCCTGTGTGTGAAACTGTTCTAGGAAAAAAAACACTGTTCTTCTGAGTGTGATTTTACCAGATCTGACTGATTGTTGTCCTTGTGTGCATAGCTATGCTTGGAAAAAAATCACTATCATCCTGAATGCGATTTAACATGACCTGGTGGCAGTTCTTTCCCTGTGTGCAGATGTGTGATAGTACTAGCAAGAAAATCACCGTCCTCCTTACTGTGATTTAACCAGGTGACTATTGTGTCCCTAGTGCACATCTGTTCTAGAAAAAATCACTATCCTCCAGATTCCAATTTAACTAGACCACTGTGACAGTTGTGTCCCTGTATGCAGACCTGTGTTATGAAAAAATCACTATCCTCCAGACTTTGATTTAACAAGAGTGATTGTTGTCCTGCATGCACACCTGTACCAGAAAAGAAATCACTGTCCTCCTGACTGTGATTTAACCGAACTGGAGTGACTGTTGTGTCCCTGTTTGCAGACCTGTTCTAAGAAAATAATTATTGTCCTCCTGATTACAATTTAATCAGGCTGAGTGACTATTGTGCCCCTGTTTGCAGACCAGTGCTAGGAAAAACATCACTGTCCTCCTGACTGTGATTTAACAAGAGTGATTGTTGTATCCATGCATGTACACTTGTACCAGGAAAAATATCACTGTCCCCCTGACAGTGATTTAACCGAACTGGAGTAACTGTTGTGTCCTGTGTGCAGACCTATGCTAGGAATAAAAATCATTGTCCTCCTGACTGTGATTTACTTGAGACCAGAGTGACTGTTGTGTCCCTGTGTGCATACCTGTGCTAGGAAAACTATCACTGTCCTTCTGAATGTGATTTAACTAGACTGATTGTTGTGTTCCTGCATGCACACCTGTACCAGGAAAAAATCACTGTCCTCCTTGATGTGATTTAACTAGAGTGACAGTTGTGTCCTGTGTGCAGACCTGTGCTAGGAAAAAATCACTGTCCTTCTGACTGCAGTTTAGTCAGAGCAGACCAGAGTAACTCAGGTGTCGCTGTGTGCAGACCTGTGTTAGGAAAAAAATCACTGTTCTCCTGACTGCGATTTAACCAGACCAGAGTGACTGTTGCGTCCCTGTGTGCACAACTGCACTAGGAAAAAAATCACTATCCTCCTGACTGCGATTCAACCAGACCAGAGTGGCAGTTGTGTCCCTGTGTCCAGACCTTTGCTAGTGCTAGGAAAAAAATAACTATCTTCCTTAAAGTGATTTAACCAGAGTAATTGTTGTGTCCCTGCGTGTACACCTGTACTAGGAAAAACATCACTGTTCTCCTGACTCGAATTTAACCAGACCAGTGTGTGAGTTGTCTCCCTGTGTCTAGACCTGTGCTAGGAAAAAAAATAACTGTTCCCCTGATTGCAATTTAACCAGACCAGAAAAGAATTACTGTTGTGCCCCTGTGTGCAGACCTGTGTTTGGAAAAAAATCACTGTCTTCCTGACGGTGATTTAACAAGAGTGATTGTTGCATCCCTGTATGGACACCTGTACCAGGAAAAAAATAACTATAATCCTGGCTGCAATTTATCCTGACCGGAGTGATTATTGTCGTGTGTGTAGACCTGTGCTAAGAAAAAATCATTGTCCTCTGACTGTGATTTAACCAGACCAGAGACTGTTGCGTCCCTGTGTGCAGATCTGCACTAGGAAACAATTGTTGCCCTCTAGACTGCAATTTAACCAGACTAGATTGTCTTCTGTGTCCCTGTGTGCAGACCTGTGCTAGTGCTAGGAAAAAATCACTGTCCTCCTTACTGTGATTTCCCAGAGTGATTGTTGTGTTCCTGCATGCACACCTGAGCAAGGAAAAATCACTGTCCTTCTGACTCAATTTAACCACACCAGTGTGACAGTTGTGTCCCTGTGTGCAGACCCTGTAAAAAAATCACTGTCCTCCTGACTGCAATTTAGCCAGAGCAGACCAGAGTAACTGTTGTGTCCCTGTGTGCAGACCTGTGTTAGGAACAAAAATCACTGTTTTCCTGACTGTGATTTAACCAGAGTGATGGCTGTGTCCCTGCATGCACACCTGTACCAGGGAAAAGAAATCTCTGTCCAACTGACGGTGATTTAACCAGACTGGAGTGACTGGAGTGTCCCTGTGTGCAGGCCTGTGCTAGGAAAAAATATCATTGTCCTCCTGACTTTGATTTAACCAGACCAGAGTGAATCTTGTGTCCCTGTGTGCAGACCTGTGCTAGGAATGCTATCACTGTCCTCCTGAATGTGATTTAACTAGAGTGATTAGTTGTGTTCCTGTATGCACACCTGTACCTGGAAAAAATCACTGTCCTTCTGGCTGTGATTTAACCAGACTGGAGTGACTGTTGTGTCCTATGTGTAAAGCCTGGGCTGGAAAGAATCACTGTCCTCATTACTGGATTTAACCAGACCAGAGTGACTGCTGAGTCCTGCATGCACAGCTGTGCTAGGAAAACATTACTTTCCCCCAACTGTGATTTAACCAGCCCAGAATGACACTTGTGTCCCTGCATGCAGAACTGTGCTAGAAAATAAAGTCAGCTCTCCTCCTGACCTGCGGTTTAACTAGTGTTTGTTATGTCCCTGCCTGCACACCTGCACTAAAAGTAAAAAAATCTCTGTCCTCCTGACTATGGTTTAACCAGACAGAGGAGACTGTTGTGTCCCTGTGTGCACACCTGTACTAGGAAAAAATCACTGTCCTCCAGACTCCAATTTACCAGTCCAGTGTGACAGTTGCGTCTCTGTGTGCAGACCTGTGTTAGGAAAAAATCACTGTCCTCCTGACTGTGATTTAACAAGAGTGATTGTTGTGTCCGTGCATGCACACTTGTACCAGGAAAAAAAAACTCTGTTCTCCTGACTGTGATTTAACCAGACTGGAGTGACTGTTGAGTCCCTGTGTGCAGACCTGTGCTTAGAATAAAAATCATTGTCCTCCTGACTGTGATTTAACCAGACCAGAGTGACTATTGTGTCTCTGTGTGCATACCTGGGCTAGGAAAACTATTTCTGTCCCTCTGAATGTGATTTAACTAAAGTGATTATTGTGTTCCTGTGTGCACACCTGTAACAGGAAAAGAAATCACTGTCCTCCTTACTGTGATTGAACCAGAGTTATTGTTGTGTCCCTTCGTGTAAACCCATACTAGGAAAAAAATCACTGTCCTTCTGACTCCAATTTAACCAGACCAGTGTGAGAGTTGCGTCCCTGTGTGCAGACCGGTGCTAGAAAAAAAATCACTGTCCTCTTGATTGCAATTTTACCAGATCAGACCTGAATGACTGTTGTGTCCATGTGTGCAGACCTGTTAGGAAAATAATCACTGCCTTCCTGACTGTGATTTAGCAAGAGTGATTGTTGTGTCCCTGCATGCACACCTGTACATTGAAAAAAAATAACTATCCTCCTGACTGTGATTTAACCTGACTGGAGTGATTATTGTGTCCCTGTGTGTAGACCTGTGCTAGGAAAAATATCGTTGTCCTCCTAACTGCAATTTAACCAGACCAGACAGACTGTTGTGTCCCTGTGTGCAGACCTACACTAGGAAAAAAAGAATTGTCCTCTAGACTGTGATTTAACCAGACTAGTGTGACTCTTGTGACCCTGTGAGTAAACCTGAGCTAGTGCTAGAAAAAAAATCACTGTCCTCCTTGCTGTGATTTAACCAGAGTGATTGTTGTGTCCCTGCGTGCACACCTGTACAAGGAAAAAATCACTGTCCTCCTGACTCCAATTTAACCAGACCAGTGTGACAGTTGTGTCCCTGTGTGCAGACCTGTGCTAGAAAAAAATCACTGTCCTTCTGATTGCAATTTAGCCAGACCAGAGTAACTGATGTATCCCTGTGTGCAGAACTGCACTAGGAAAAAAATCACTATCCTCCTGACCTGTTTAACAAGAACTGAGTGACAGTTGTGTCCCTGTGTACAGACCTCTGATAGTGCTAGAAGAAAAATCACTGTCCTCCTTACTGTGATTTAACAAGAGTGATTGTTGTGTCTATGTGCACACCTGTACAAGGAAAAAATCACTGTCCTGCTGACTCAATTTAACCAGACCAGAGTGACTGTTGTGTTCCTGTGTGCAGACCTGTGCTAGGAAAACTATAATTGTCCTCCTGAATGTGAGTGTAACTAGAGTGATTGTTGTGTTCCTGCATACACTGTACCAGGAAAAAAATCGCTGTCCTTCTGGCTGCAGTTTAGCAAGACGAATGACTGATGTGTCCCTGTATGTAGACCTGTGCTAGGAAAGAATCACTGTCCTCCTTACTGTGATTTAACCAGACCAGAGTGACTGCTGAGTCCCTGCATGCACAGCTGTCCTAGGAAAACATTCACTTTCCCCCTGACTGTGATTTAACCAGACCAGAGTGACAGTTGTGTCCCTGCATGCAGAACTGTGCTAGAAAATAAAAATCAGCTGTTTTCCTGAATGTGGTTTAACAAGTGTTTGTTATGTCCCTGCTTGCACACCTGTACTAGTAAGAAAATTACTGTCCTCCTAACTGCAATTTAACCAGACCGTGGGACTGTTGTGTCCCTGCATGCACACCTGTACTAGGAAAAAATCACTGTCCTCCAGACTCCAATTTAACCGGTCCAGTGTGACAGCTGTGTCCCTGTGTGCAGACCTGTGGTAGAAAAAAATCACTGTCCTCCTGACTGCAGTTTAGTCAGAGCAGACGAGAGTAACTCATGTGTCCCTGTGTGCAGACCTGTGTTAGGAAAAAAATCACTGTTCTCCTGACTGCGATTTAACCAGACCAGAGTGACTGTTGCATCCCTGTGTGCACAACTGCACTTGGAAAAAAATCACTATCCTCCTGACTGTAATTCAACCAGACTAGAGTGGCAGTTGTGCCCCTGTGGGCAGACCTCTGCTAGTGCTAGGAAAAAAATCACTGTCCTCCTTACTGTGATTTAACCAGAGTAATTGTTGTGTCCCTGCGTGTAGATCTGTACTAGGAAAAAAAATCTCTGTCCTCCTGACTCAAATTTAACCAGACCAGTGTGAGAGTTGTCTCCCTGTGCCAAGACCTGTGCTAGGAAAAAAAATAACTGTACCCCTGATTGCAATTTAACCAGATCAGAAAAGAATGACTGTTGTGCCCCTGTGTGCAGACCTGTGTTAGGAAAAAAATCATTGTCCTCCTGATGGTGATTTAACAAGAGTGATTCTTGCATCCCTGTATGCACACCTGTTCCTGGAAAAAAAAATAACTATCCTCCTGACTGTGATTTAACCCACCCGGAGTGGTTATTGTGTCCCTGTGTCTAGACCTGTGCTAGGAAAAAAATCATTGTCCTCCTGACTGTGATTTAATCCAGACCAGAGGGACTGTTGTGTCCCTGTGTGCAGACCTGCACTAGGAAACAATTGTTGTCCTCTAGACTGCAATTTAACCAGACTATATTTACTGTTGTGTTCCTGTGTGCAGACATGTGCTAGTGCTAGGAAAATAAATCACTGTCCTCCTGACTGTGATTTAACCAAACCAGAATGACTGTTGCATCCCTGTGTGCACAACTGCACTTGGAAAAAAATCACTATCCTCCTGACTGTAATTCAACCAGACTAGAGTGGCAGTTGTGCCCTGTGAATCAGACCTCTGCTAGTGCTAGGAAAAAATCACTGTCCTCCTTACTATGATTTAACCAGGAGTAATTGTTGTGTCCCTGCGAGTGAGATCTGTACTAGGAAAAAAATCACTGTCCTCCTGACTCAAATTTAACCAGACCAGTGTGAGAGTTGTCTCCCTGTGTCAAGACCTGTGCTAGGAAAAAATAACTGTACCCCTGGTTGCAATTTAACCAGATCAGAAAAGAATGACTGTTGTGCCCCTGTGTGCAGACCTGTGTTAGGAAAAAAATCATTGTCCTCCTGATGGTGATTTAACAAGAGTGATTCTTGCATCCCTGTATGCACACCTGTTCCTGGAAAAAAAAATAACTATCCTCCTGACTGTAATTTAACCCACCCGGAGTGGTTATTGTGTCCCTGTGTCTAGACCTGTGCTAGGAAAAAAATCATTGTCCTCCTGACTGTGATTTAATCCAGACCAGAGGGACTGTTGTGTCCCTGTGTGCAGACCTGCACTAGGAAACAATTGTTGTCCTTTAGACTGTAATTTAACCAGACTAGATTTACTGTTGTGTTCCTGTGTGCAGACATGTGCTATTGCTAGGAAAAAAAATCACTGTCCTCCTTACTGTGATTTACCCAGAGTGATTGTTGTGTCCCTGCATGCACACTTGTGCAGGGAAAAAATCACTGTCCTCCTGACTCCAATTTAACCACACCAGTGTGACAGTTGTGTCCCTGTGTGCAGACCTGTGCTACAAAAAATTACTGTCCTCCTGACTGCAATTTAGCGAGAGCAGACCAGAGTAACTGTTGTGTCCCTGTGTGCAGACCTGTGTTAGGAAAAAAAATCACTGTTTTCCTGACTGTGATTTAACCAGAGTGATGGCTGTGTCCCTGCATGCACACCTGTACCAGGGGAAAAATCTCTGTCCTCCTGACTGTGATTTATCCAGACTGGAGTGACTGTTGTGTCCCTGTGTGCAGATCTGTGCTAGGAAAAAAAATCATTGTTATCCTGACTGTGATTTAACCAGACCAGAGTGACTCTTGTGTCCCTGAGTGCAGACCTGTGCTAGGAAAGTTTTCACTGACCTCCTGAATGTGATTTAACTATAGTGATTGTTGTGTTCCTGCATGCACACCTGTACCTGGAAAGGAAATCCCTGTCCTTCCGGCTGCGATTTAACCAGACTGGAGTGACTGATGTGTCCCTGTGTGTAGACCTGTGCTATGAAAGAATCACTGTCCTCCTTACTGTGATTTAACCAGACCAGAGTGACTTCTGAGTCCCTGCATGCACAGCTGTGCTAGGAAAACATTCACTTTCCCCCTGACTGTGATTTAACCAAACCAGAGTGACAGTTGTGTCCTGCATGCAGAACTGTGCTAGAAAATAAAAACCAGCTCTCCTCCTGACTGTGGTTTAACAAGAGTGTCTGTTATGGCCCTAACTGCACACCTGCACTAGTAAAAAAAATCACTGGCCTCCTGACTGTGATTTAACCAGCGGGACTGTTGTGTCCCTGCATGCACACCTCTACTAGGAAAAAATCACTATCCTCCAGACTCCAATTTAACCAGTCCAGTGTGACAGTTGTGTCCTTGTGTGCAGACCTGTGTTAGGAAAAAAATCACTGTCCTCCTGACTGTGATTTAACAAGAGTGATTGTTGTGTCCCTGCATGCACACTTGTACCAGGAAAAGAAATCACTATCCTCCTGACTGTGATTTATCCAGACTGGAGTAACTGTTGTGTTCCTGTTTGGAGACCTGTGCTAGGAAAAAAAATCATTGTCCTCCTGATTGCGATTTAACCAGACTGAGTGACTATTCTGCCTCTGTGTGTAGACCAGTGCTAGGAAAAAATAATTGTCCTCCTGACTGTGATTTAATCCAGACCAGAGAGACTGTTGTGTCCCTGTGTGCAGACCTGCACTAGGAAACAATTGTTGCCCTCTAGACTGCAATTTAACCAGACTAGATTTACTGTTGTGTCCCTGTGTGCAGACAAGTGCTAGTGCTAGGAAAAAAAATCACTGTCCTCCTTACTGTGATTTACCCAGAGTGATTGTTGTGTCCCTGCATGCACACTTGTGCAAGGAAAAAATCGCTGTCCTCCTGACTCCAATTTAACCACACCAGTGTGACAGTTGTGTCCCTGTGTGCAGACCTGAGCTACAAAAAATTACTGTCCTCCTGACTGCAATTTAGCTAGAGCAGACCAGAGTAACTGTTGTGTCCCTGTGTGCAGACCTGTGTTAGGAAAAAAATCACTGTTTTCCTGATTGTGATTTAACCAGAGTGATGGCTGTGACCCTGCATGCACACCTGTACCAGGGGAAAAATCTCTGTCCTCCTGACTGTGATTTAACCAGACTGGAGTGACTGTTGTGTCCCTGTGTGCAGATCTGTGCTAGGAAAAAAATTGTCCTCCTGATTGTGATTTAACCAGAGTGAGTGACTATTGTGCCCCTGTGTGTAGACCAGTGCTAGGAAAAAATCACTGTCCTCCTGACTGTGATTTAACAAGAGTGATTGTTGTGTCTGTGCATGCACACTTGTACCAGGAAAAAAATCACTGTCCTCCTGACTCCAATTTAACCAGACCAGTGTGAGAGTTGTGTTCCTGCATGTACACCCTTACCAGGAAGAAAAATCACTGTCCTCCTTACTGTGATTTAACCAGAGTGATTGTTGTGTCCCTGCGTGTAAACCTGTACTAGGAAAAAAATCACTGTCCTCCTGACTCCAATTTAACCAGACCAGTGTGAGAGTTGTGTCCCTGTGTGCAGACCTGTGCTAGGAAAAAAATCACTGTCCTCCAGATTGCAATTTTAACGGATCAGACCAGAATGACTGTTGTGTCCATGTGTGCAGACCTGTTAGGAAAAAAATCACTGTCCTCCTGACTGTGATTTAATAAGAGTGATTGTTGTGTCCCTGCATGCACACCTGTACCAGGAAAAAAAAAAAACTATCCGCCTGACTGTGATTTAACCTGACCGGAGTGATTTTTGCGTCCCTGTATGTAGACCTGTGCTAGGAAAAATATCATTGTCCTCCTCACTGAGATTTAACCAGACCAGAGAAACTGTTGTGTCCCTGTGTGCAGAGTTACACTAGGAAAAAAATCATTGTCCTCTAGACTGTGATTTAACCAGACTAGTGTGACTGTTGTGTCCCTGTGTGCAGACATGTGCTAGTGCTAGGAAAAAAATCACTGTCCTCCTTGCTGTGATTCAACCAGAGTGAATGTTGTGTCCCTGCGTGCACACCTGTACAAGGAAAAAATCACTGTCCTCCTGACTGCGATTTAACAAGACCTGAGTGGCAGTCATGCCCCTGTGTGCAGACCTCTGCTAGTGCTAGGAAAAAAATCACTGTCTTTCTTATTGTGATTTAACCAGAGTGATTGTTGTGTCCCTGCGTGTACACCTGTGCAAGGAAAAATCACTGTCCTCCTGACTCCAATTTAACCACACCAGTGTGACAGCTGTGTCCCTGTGTGCAGACCTGTGCTAGAAAAAATTCACTGTCCTCCTGACTGCAATTTAGATAGAGCAGACCAGAGTAACTGTTGTGTCCCTGTGTGCAGACCTGTTTTAGGAAAAAAAATCACCGTTTGCCTGACTGTGATTTAACCAGAGTGATGGCTGTGTCCCTGCATGCACAACTGTACCAGGAAAAACAAATCACTGTCCTCCTGACTGTGATTTAACCAGACCAGAGTGACTATTGTGTCCCTGTGTGCATAACTGCACTAGGAAAAAAATCACTTTCCTCCTGACTGTGATTTAACCAAACCAGAGTGATTCTTGTGTCCCTACGTGCAGACCTGTGTTAGAAAATAAAAACCACCTGTCCTTCTGAATGTGATTTAACAAGAGTGATTGTTCTGTCCCTCAGTGCACACCTGTACTAGAAACAAATCACTGTCCTGCTGATTGTGATCTAACTGGACCGAGTGACTGTTGTGTCCCTGTGTGCAGACCTGTGCTAGGAAGAAAAATCATTGTCCCAGAGACTGTGATTTAACCAGATCATAGTGACTGTTGTCCCTGTCTGCAAACTTGTAGCTTGGGGAAAAAATCACTATCCTCCTGACTGCTATTTATCCACACCAGTGCAGTTAGTGTCCCTGTATGCAGACCTGTGCTAATGCTACAAAAACATCACTGTCCCCCTTACTGTGAGTTAACCAGAGTGACTGTTGTGTCCTTGCATGTACATCTGTACTAGGAAAAAAGTCCATGTCCTTGTGATTGATATTTAACCAGAACAGAGTGAATGTTTTGTCCCTGTGTGCACACCTGTGCTAGGAAAAAATCACTGTCCTCCAGACTCCAATTAAACTAGACCAGTGTGACAGTTGTGTCCCTGTGTGCAGACCTGTTAGGAAAAAAATCACTGTCCTCCTGACT
Source organism: Neoceratodus forsteri (assembly GCA_016271365.2). Taxonomy (NCBI): domain Eukaryota; kingdom Metazoa; phylum Chordata; order Ceratodontiformes; family Ceratodontidae; genus Neoceratodus; species Neoceratodus forsteri. The sequence goes on from CM028132.1 coordinate 1,407,721,662, forward strand.
GTGATTTAATAAAATAGTACTGTGTCCCTGCATGCACACCTGTACCAGGAAAAAAAAAAACCATCCGCCTGACTGTAATTTAACCAACCAAAGTGATTTTTGTGTCCCTGTATGTAGACCTGTGCTAGGAAAAATATACATTGTCCTCCTGACTGAGATTAACCAGACCAGAGAAACTGTTGTGTCCCTGTGAGCAGACTTACATCAGAAAAAATCATTGTGCTCTGACTGTGATTTAACCAGACTAGTGACTGTTGTGTCCCTTGTGCAGACATGTGTTAGTGCTAGGAAAAATCACTGTCCTCCTTGCTGTGATTTAACCAGAGTGATTGTTGTGTCCTCATGCACACACTGTACAAGGAAAAAATCACTGTCCTCCTGACTCCAATTTAACCAGACCAGTGTGACAGTTGTGTCCCTGTGTGCAGACCTGTGCTAGAAAAAAATCACTGTCCTCCTGATTGCAATTTAGCCAGAGCAGAGTAGAGTCACTGATGTGTCCCTGTGTGCAGAACTGCACTACGAAAAAATCACTATCCTCCTGACTGCGATTTAACAAGACCAGAGTGGCAGTTGTGCCCCTGTGTGCAGACCTCTGCTAGTGCTAGGAAAAAAATCACTGTCCTCCTTGCTGTGATTTAACCTGAGTGATTGTTGTGTCCCTGTGTACACCTGTACAAAGGAAAAATCACTGTCCTCCTGACTCCAATTTAACCACACCAGTCTGATGGCAGTGTCCCTGTGTGCAGACCTGTGCTAGAAAAAAAATCACTGTTTTCCTGACTGTGATTTAACCAGAGTGATGGCTGTGTCCCTGCATGCACAACTGTATCAGGAAAAACAAATCACTGTCCTCCTGATTGTGATTTAACCAGACCAGAGTGACTGTTGTGTCCCTGTGTGCAGAACTGCAATAGGAAAAAAATAACTTTCCTCCTGACTGTGATTTAACCAAACCAGAGTGCTTCTTGTGTCCCTACGTGCAGACCTGTGTTAGACAATAAAAACCACCTGTCCTTCTGACTGTGATTTAACAAGAGTGATTGTTCTGTCCCTGCGTGAACACCTGTACTAGGAAACAAATCACTGTCCTTGTGATTGATATTTAACCAGAACAGAGTGAATGTTTTGTCCCTGTGTGCACACCTGTGCTAGGAAAAAATCACTGTCCTCCTGACTGTGATTTAACCAGAGTGATTGTTGTGCCCCTGCGTGCACTCCTATACCAGGAAAAAAAAAGCACTGTCCTCCTGACTGCAATTTAACCAGACCGGAGTGACTGCCATGTCTCTGTGTGTAGACCAGTGCTAGGCAAAAATCACTGTGTTTCTGATTGTGAGTTAACCAGAGTGATTGTTGTATTCCTGTGTGTGAACCTGTACTAGGAAAAAATCACTGTTCTTCTGACTGCGATTTAACCAGGTCTGAGTGACTGTTGTCCCTGTGTGCAGACTGCAATGTGCTGGAAAAAATCACTATCCTCCTGATTGTGATTTAACATGACCTGAGTAGGTTGTGTCCTCTGTGCAGTATGTGATAGTACTGAAGAAAATCACTGTCCTTCTGTGATTAACCAGAGTGACTGTTGTGTCCTGTGTGCACACCTGTACCAGGAAAAGAAATCACTGTCCTCCTGACTGTGATTTAACCAGACTGGAGTGACTGTTGTGTCCCTGTTTGCAGACCTGTCCTAGGAAAAAAATCATTGTCCTCTTGACTGCGATTTAACTAGACCGAGTGACTATTGTGCCCATGTGTGCAGACCTGTGCTAGGAAGAAAATCACTTTCCTCCTGAATGTGATTTAACCAGAGTGATTGTTGTGTCCGTGCATGCACACCTGTACCAGGAAAAAAAATCAGTGTCCTCCTGAATGTGATTTAACCAGACTGAAGTGACTGTTGTGTCCCAGTGTGCAGACCTGTGCTAGGAAAAAAAATCATTTTCCTCCTCAATGTGATTTAACTAGAGTGATTGTTGTGTTCCTGCATGCACACCTGTACCAGGAAAAAAAACCACCGTCCTTCTGGCTGCGATTTAACCAGACTGAATTGACTGTTGTGTCCCTGTGTATAGACATATGATAGGAAGGAATCACTGTCCTCCTTACTGTGATTTAACCAGACCAGAGAGACTGCTGAGTCCCTGCATGCACCCCTGTGCTAGGAAAATGTTCACTTCCCCCTGACTGTGATTTAACCAGACCAGAGTGACTGTTGTATCCCTGCATGCAGACCTGTGCTATAAAATAAAAATCACCTGTCCTCCTGACTGTGGTTTAACAAGAATGTTTGTTATGTCCCTGCTTGCACACCTGTACTAGTAAAAAAAATCACTGTCCTCCTGACTGCGATTTAACCAGATCGAGGAACTGTTGTGTCCCCTGCATGCCCACTTGTACTAGAAAAAAAACACTGTCCTCCTGACTCCAGTTTAACCATAACAGTGTGACAGTTGTGTTCCTGTGTGCAGAGCTGTGCTAGAAAAAAATCACTGTTCTTCTGACTGCAATTTAGCCAGATCAGACCAGGTGACTGTTGAGTCCTGTAGTGCAGACCTGTGTTAGGAAAAAAATCACTGTCCTCCTGACTGTGATTTAACCAGAGTGATTATTGTGTCCTGCTTGCACACCTGTACTAGGAAAAAATCACTGTCCTCCTTACTGTGATTTAACCAGACCAGAATGACTGTTGTGTCCTGTGTGTAGACCTGTGCTAGGAAAAAAATCATTGTCCTCTTTACTGCGATTTATCCAGTGCAGACCAGAGTGATTGTTGTTTCTGTACAGACCTATGTTAGGAAAAAATCACTGTCCTTCTGACTATGATTAGCCAGTCCAGAGTGACTGTTGTGTCTCTGCATGCATACCTGAACTAGAAAAAATCACTGTCCTCCTGATTTGCTATTTAACTAGATTGACAGTTGTGTCCATTCGTGCACTGAAGAATGACTGATAAGAAAAGGTCAACTAAAGGGAGGGACATGGATGAGCCACAAGAACATTGCTCAATTTGTTGTCCGTAATAGTGCTCCAGGAACCAAAAATGTGTCAGTGGGAGCAGAGGGACAACATTCAGATGACTGTGGCAGGTAGTAGCAGTAGTAGCCATGCATTTTGCCTTGGTGCTGGCTTTTCTGCCTCTGTGATTTCTTTGCTGAATCTGTGGCAGACATGGTGATGGCTGTGTCAATGTCAAGTGACACAGTGACAGGAAGCAGCAGCAGCACCACCACCACCACCAAGCAAACAACTGTAGGCATGGAGGCGGTTGGGTTTGGAAGCTGCAATTAAAAGTGGTGCTATTCATGATGGTGGGCTGAGCAGGTGGAGCCTGATAATGTGTCTAGTGGGTGAGAGCGAGGTGGTACGTGGAGCAACATGAGGATGCCAGTCACGAAGAGGAGGTGCAAGTCACAGAGCCTGTGCTACTGAGGAGAACAGATCTGAAGAGGATGATGAGAATGCCTGCTTTTGCAGACTATGATGTGTCAGATGACATGGATCCATCATGGAGCCTGAAAGAAAAGGCCAAAACAGGTTGTTACAGAACGTGTCTTTCCTGTTGCCTTAACTGCTACAACCACCAAGGAAAATTATCCCCTAGCACTGTTTCTCCCATTTGTCCAGTCATCCCACAACATAACAAAAGAGCAAATCTTTCCTTTGCTGTCCCAGTCATCTTGGCACAAGTAAATGAAGGCCCCAGAAATCCCTAGTGTGGGATTTTTATGTATTGGACCCATTCGACAAGACAGTGGCAATTGCCAACTGTATCAAACCTGAATAAGTGAGGGGTAAGAAGGTGGTAGTCACCTTGGCACAGGTGGGCAACATACACACCTTAAAAACAGGCACCCAATTTGGTGGCATGAATACCAGAAGGCAGCCAACACCAGTAGTCCTGGCCCATCCAAATCAGTGGGCAATGTAAGCCAAATACACCCGGCACTACCTGAAGGAGATGGAGTTGCAGGTGAGGAGGAGGAGGACATCTTTGTGGTAATGTATGTGGAGGATTCTGGAGGTGGGCCAAGTAGCGGTCATAGCAGCAGCACTACCACCCCAAATCAAAATGTGATTGCTACTAAGTAATGAAAAACAAAAAAGATGCTGAGGTCTGTCGTGCAACACCTGTGAATACCACTGGCAATCCATAGTCAAGGAGCACCCCATTAATGGCACAATAATGAGGCAAGCTGTTTGGCACACCACCAGGTGCATCACCGGCAGCGATATCTAGAAAAGTTCAGTTGACGCTGCATTCCATTTTTGATCGGCAAACTAAATTCCTGCCTAATCAGTTGAATGCAGCAGCTGCAGAAATACTTGCTCAGGATTTGTTGCCATACTCCTTTGTAGAGAGTACATAGAAACATAGAATTTGATGGTAGATAAGGACCGCTTGGCCCACCCAGTCTGCCCATTTCCCTGCCTACTGGATAAGCTGCAGATCCTAGTTAACCAGCAGCCTACTTCTTCCTACCCCCATCCCCTAGAATTGCCTTATGACTGTCCCATGCATGCTTGAATTCCACCACTGTTTTTGACTCCACGACCTCCTCCGGAAGGCCGTTCCATGCATCCACAACCCTCTCTGTAGAACAAATACTTTAAAATACCTCTGAGCCTCCCCTCTATCTTCAAATTGTGCCCTTGTTCTGCATAACTCTTTTGAAAGATGCTACCCTTGGACTTTGTTGATTCCCTTTGAGGTACTTGAAAGTTTCTATCATGTCCCCTCTCCTCCTTTCCTTGAGGCTATACATATTAAGCTCCTTTAGTCTCTCTTCATATGTCTTTCAGTGCAGACCCTGCACCATTTTAGTTGCCTCCTCTGGACCAGCTTCCATCCTTTCTATGTCTTTTGCAAAGACTGGGTCTCAGAACTGCACGCAGTACTCCAGATGGGGTCTGACCAGCTGTCTGTACAGAGGGATAATAACTTCCTGTTTCTACTGGTGATGTCTCTCCCATGCATCCCAATATCTCCCCAGCCCTCCTTGCTGCCCTCTAACATTGCTTGCCCACCTTTAGGTCATCTTATATGACTACCCCCAGGTCCCTTTCCATTTTGTTGTCGTTAGTATCTCACCCCCATTGTGTACTCTTCCCTGGTTTTGTTTCCAGGTGCATTACCTTGCACTTCTTAGCATTGAATCTAAGCTACCATACATTTGACCATTCCTCTAACCTTGCCAAGTCCCTTTTCATCCTTTCCACCCCACTTGTGCATCAACTCTGTTGCAGATCTTTGTGTCATCTGCAAAGAGACATACTTTTCCTTCCAGTCCCTCTGCAATGTCGCTTATAAAGACATTGAAGAGGACTAGTCCATTACTGAACTCATGTACCCCACTAGTAACCCCTTTCATCAGAGTGAAACCATTTACTATTACTCTCTGAGTCCTATTTTCCAGCCAATTTTTTACCCAGGTTGTCATCTTGGGACCCACCTCAGGCTAGCTAACTTTTATATTAATCTTTTGTGTGGACTGTGTCAAATGCCTTGCTAAAGTCTAGGCAGGCCATGTCCACAGCCCCTCCCTGATCTACTACTTTGGTCACCCAGTCAAAGAAATCTATCAGATTTGTCTGGCATGACCTTCCGCTGTGAATCCATGCTGCCTTGGGTCCTGTGCCTCTGACCTCTAGATACCGACAGTTCTTTCCTTCAGAAGTGATTCCGTCATTTTCCTACCACTGAGGTTAAACTAACAGGTCTGTAGTTTCCTGCTTCTGCCTTGCTCCCACTTTTGTGAAGGGAATCACATCTGCCCTCCTCCAGTCCTCGGGTGTCACCCCATCCTCCCATGATTTGTTAAACAGGGTAGTCAGTGGTGTCACTAATTCTACCCTTAGTTCTTTTAGAATTCTGGGATGAATCCCATCAGGCCCCATTGCTTTGTCCACCTTCAGTTTTAAAAGTTCTTTCAGAACCCTTTCTTCTATAAACGGGCTGTTATCAACTTCTGTATCCAGTGTGTTTCTACTGTTTGTTCTAGGTACCCCCCTTCCTTTGTAAATACTGAGCAAAAATATTTGTTTAGTATCTCTGCCTTTTCACAGTCTCCCTCTGCCCACCCTCCCCTTTATTAAGCGTCACTATTCCTACCTTGGTCTTCCTTCGCCCCTGATGTACCTAAAAGGTTTATCCCCTTCTTAACTGAGTTGGCTATCTTTTCCAGTTTGGGCCTTTGCTGTTCTGACTGCCTTCCCAGCTTCCTTTGCTTTAACTGATACAGTTCTCTGTCCTGCTCCTTCTGTGATTCCTTGTACTTCCTGAAGCTTTCTTTTCTTTTGAACCTTCACTGCCACTTCCTTTGAGAACCATAGTGGTTTCTTACCTCGTTTAGTTTTGTTTATTTGCTTCACACAAAGGCTTGTTGCCTCTGTGATGGCAGTTTTATTATTCCCATTGTTCTTCCACCCTCCTTCCTGCCCATTTGCTAGTGCATTCCTTAGCACTTACCTATTTTGGCAAAGTCAGCCTCCTAAAGTCCAGTACCTTGCCTTTGTTTGGCTTGACTCTATTGCTGTGTTTATTGTGAACCATACTGTTCAATGGTCGCTAGTTCCCAGATGGCTACCCACTTCTACATCTGTGATCCTCTCTTCATCTCCATTTGAGAGAACCAGGTCTAAGATTGCTCCCTCTTGAGTGGGCTCCAATACTAGTTGTCTAAGGCATGCCCCCTGTAGGGCATCTAGAATATCCCCACTCTTCGAAGTGGCTGTGGCTACTGCACTCCAGTTAATGTCTGGCATATTCAGATCACCCATCAGCAATATCTCCCCTTTTTTGCCATACTAAGTATACTTTCTATCATTTCCTTGTCCATTTCCTCCCCCTGAGAAGGGGGTCTGTATACAACCCCTGTGCAGATTGTGGTGCCATTGCCGGTCTCCAAATTTACCCACAGTGCTTCTTCTCCTCCCTGTTTTCTCTTTTGTTCTGTTACTTTTGATTCCTTCCCTTCTGTAAAGAGCTACTCCTCCTCCTCTTTTACCCTCTCTGTCTCTCCTGTAGATAGTGTATCCTGGTATGTTTATGTCCCAGTCATGGTTTTGTGCGAACCATGTTTCTGTGACTGCCACGATATCCAGATGTTCCTCCTCCATCAAGACCACTAATTCAGGAAGCTTGTTACTCAGACTACGTGCATTGGTACTCATTGCTTTCCATTTTTTGATGGCTTTACTTTCTGTTGCAGCATCCCCCACTGACCTTTCTACCTCGATCTTTTTCCCATTTAGTACCCTGTTTTGTAGGGAGGCTGGAATTTTCCTGCTGCTTATCAGTGCCTCCCCTTGACTAGTTTAAAAGCTTCTCAATGAAGCATTTAAACCGATTGCTCAAAGACTTGTTCCTTCCTGGACAGATGCAGACCATCCTGCCAGTATAGGCTGGTGCTCTCCAGGTGGAACCCCAGTCCCCAATGAAGCCAAACCCTGTGCTCCACACCATTTTTCAACCACTCATTAAACTGCATGGTGCAAAGTACCTTGCCTCACTCATGCCATTTACAGGCAGCACCTCTGAGAAGGATACTGTGTGCTACTTGTCCTAGGCCCTCCCCAGTTCTACAAAGTCCTTCTGCACTGCTCTAATCTCATGTTGAGCCAAGTCATTTGTCCCTAGGTGGACAATGACATCCAGCTCAGACTCCCATGCAGATGTTCTCGTGATCCTGAGGATGCGCTTCCTGTCCCTACAAGCCATGGCACCAGGCAGGCACTTTACTTCAGTTTTCCCTGCTCCCCCCAGTTCTATCCCCCTAATAATTGAGTCCACCACCAGGAGCTGCTTCCTTTCCTTGTGGCATCCTCTGCCTCCACCTGTGACAGGTGTCCTTAGCCTCCTTAATCTCCTCTGTGGGTGCATCCATAGGGGAGCTGTGCTCCCCAGAATGGTGATGGATTGTGGAGTGGAACAACTGACTGGGTGCCTCCTGTTCCACCCTCTTCACCCTCCCTGAGCCCACTGTGGTCCAACTGCTGTGCTTTCTTTGCAACCTCTGAGGTAGTGGTGGTGGCTCTGGTGCTCCCTGGATGGGGGTTCCTTCCTACCATCCAGTCTGGCCTGAGGAAGGTTCTCTTACTGCTGTCCAGTGTGGCCTGATGATGGGCAACTTTCTCCCTCAGGGCAGAAAGTTGTCTGCAAATAGGGCAGCATCTCAGCCTCCAGAAAGACTCCCGGAAGACTGCTGCCCCACAGCCATTACACTGCACTACATGACTATGTTTTTTTTCTTTTTTTTTGTGCGTGTGCTTGTGGGAGTGTAGGAATTCAGTGGTTCGTGGCCTGTGCCTTGCCTAAATGGCAGGTGCCATCACGTACATACTTTTCAAAGTGTGCCATCCCGGAACTGTACAGTAATGTATATGACATGGTACATCAAGTCCTGCAGCATTCCTCAGCACAGTATGAACATCTGAGCATGGACATGTGGACCAGTGGGAAAACATCTGGAAGCTCTTACCTGTGCATTACAGCACACCGGGCATAGGCACCTGGGGTAGCGGCTGATTGGGGGAGAGGCAAGAATTGCACTAGGGCAAACTGTGGTGGTAGCAACATGCCTGGTGTTAGGTGGCATGCAACACTAACCATGAAGAGTATCTCTGGGTCACACACTGGAGAAAAGATGGCTGAAAGTGATACTAACATAGATTTTTATTTTTTTTATTTTTTTTATTTTAGTCTTTGGTAACCAGGTAAGGCCCACTAGGCACAAGTGCCTGTTTTCAGGGGTGACCTGGGAGCACTGGGCAATTATTATTTATTTATTTTATTTATTTATTTATTTAGTTTGTGTTGACCGGGTAAGTGCACTAGACAAATTCTGCCTACTTTCAGGTAGGACCCGGGGGAAGGGGATACAGATGAATGCCAACTGACTTTGAACCAGATTAAGCTGTTGGTGGTATCTTAGTGACTTGCTCAGAGTCACACACATACCTCTCAACCTTTTGTCCCCCAAATGTGGAACATTGCCTGTCAAAATGTGGAACAAATGGGCAAAATGTGGAACACTTAATCAAATCAAAAGTGGAGGTTGTGAGAATCAAACCTAGGTCTGGTCTGCTGAATGTACCAAGCTCGTTCACATCTCGTTACTCTAACTTCTAGGCTATACTGTCAGCCAGATTGATGAGTGGCTCCACCCCCATGCACTGAAAGTTGGATTCATTGCCAGTGATAATGGATCAAGTGTGCGGAAATGCATCACTGATGGGGGAATTGTTAGGGTACTATGCTTGGCACACTGCCTTAACCTTGTTGTGTAGACTTTCATCAACCATCTGGATATAAAACAAATTTTGACTCTGGTCTGATGCATCTGTGCCCACTTTGCACGATCAGCTGAAGTGCGTGACCATCTTTGTGCTCTGCAGGTAAAGAACAAGCTGCCTCAGCATTGGTTAAAACTTGACGTTGTCACCTGGCGAAACTCCACCTTGTGCATGGTGGAGCATCTATACCAGCAGTACAAGGCAATTTCTGAGTATCTGCTACTTCATGTGAGTCGTGATGGCAGTGGGGCATCCATGTGTTTCACAACAGAGAAGTTGCACCTAATGGATAGGCTCATCTCGATTCTAAGGACCTTCAAGCATGCAACACAGGCAGTGAGTGGGGACACTGCCAGCATCAGTGAATCCATCCCTCTGCTATAGGTGCTGAGGCAGACACTGCTGAACATGCAGCAACAGCTGGAAGCAAGTGGTGACAGAGCAATTTGGTCATTGATGGAACACGTGATGTCCACATTAGGCTACAACACCCACATAAAAGTATATTCTGCAATCTGTGGGTTTGGGATTGCCATAGTGCTTGACCCACATTGTAAACGTGGGCTGGCAGCCATATTACAAGGTGGGCATCAGGAGTTGCAGAGACTGACAGAACTATTTACTCAGAGAGTAAGATGTGCACAGTTGCTACTTTGGGCACAAGGGTCAAAGCCACATGAGGGTACTGTACAGAGAGCTGGTGTTCTTGCCACCTACTCTTTATCATCCCAGGGGTGTCAAACTGTACAAAAAACATGCAGGTTAAAGGAACCTATGCTGATTCCCATTTTGGCCACCCTCAGTCAGGTGGGAGTCGCTGACATGGATGAAACTGAGGAGGAGGAGGAGGATCATGTATCACGTCTTCGAGTGACAAAACACATGGTAGATGCATATTTTGCAGATACAAAGAACCTCACCGCTGGATATGAGCCACTGCTATACTGGGGCACTTAGGTCAATGACTGGCCAGCGGTTGCCCTGAAATATCTGAGCTGCTTGTCCTCCAGTGTCAGCGCTGAGTGGGTCTTCAGTTCAATGGGTGGCACTGTGCATGACAGGCACAGCAATCTCTCTTTCAAAAATGTTGGTATGCTGACATTGCTATGGAATAGACTGCCTGCTGAGGTCTGTTCCATGGACACCCACCACCTGTTCAAATCTCACCTTAAGGACTGGCTCCTAGCTGAGTCTTGCTGCCAGTGCTTCCATGGGTAGTGTTTCCCCGTTCCCCAGAATGCTATTATTTCCTTTAGTCCATTCTAGTTACCCTTCCCTTATTTATCATTGCCCCTCCCACTCTTAGCACTTACCCCCCTCCTCTTGTTTGTCTTCCATGGTTACTAACACCTTGTATTTTTACCGTTCTTTGAGTTTATTTACCATGTATTATGTTCTGTATCTATTATTGTAATGGACTGTTGTTGTTTTTTTCTTTTATCACTTTTGACATCATTGTGTAAACTGGCTTTCCATGTTTCTATGTACAATGCTTTTGTTTGCTCCTGTGCCATTGTATTGGCCTGGGTGTGCCTGAAAAAGGTCCCTGGGATCAATGTACTTACCCAGTTATCAAAGTCATAAATCAATAAATAAATAAATAATGTATGAGGCTCACATTCCGTCAAGAAGAGTAATGTCCCTTGTCACACCATCGCTTGACGGTGATGATGATGAGGAAAGTGCTTTTGGCAGAGCGGGATGTACTTCATCATTGTCTCACAGCATTGACATGGATAACACAGTGATGGAGAGGGAGTTCCCCTATGTTGACAATTCCCAGTCTTGAAGACTGTGAGAGATGCTTCATGGATGACAAGGAAGAATTACAAACTCTCCAATTTATTTTCTCCTTCTCCCTCCCCGTCTGTCCCCAACCATGTAATCCTGGATGTCAAATTAATAACAATTATAATGTTCACATTCAGTGCTGATACACAAATCCATAATTATTAATGCTTTTTAATTGAATCAAATGGAGCACCAGTAAACAATGCACTATGCCACTTAGAATGAACATCCGCTGTAGCCAAGAAGACACATCGTGGCTGTGCAGCAATGACCTCAACATCTCAACCTTCTCCTTCTCCTATCATCTCATGTGTGTAGTCACCTTGGATCCTCCAACACAGGCAGAAACAGCATGGCACAGCACTTTTCACCACCACAGTGGTATCTAATAGCCAGCATAGTGATTCATAAGGATAATTAATGTACACTACATGCAAGGCACAGGCGGCACATGGCAATCACCCAAATGTGATAAAGAGAACCACCTCCTCTGTACTCCCTGTACTACTTCAGCTATGTCCTCCCCTCCTCACAGCAAGTATGAAACAGCATTGGCTACTACTTCCACCGTAGTGATGATTCATTGCCACCAATGTGATAAACAGAACTGCCTCCTGTACCTCCTCAAAACTCCTCTTTCCAGATTCATCTTGGTCCTCCTCACCAGAATTATCATACAGCATTCTACAACATTGGAACTGTTAGCACAAAGAAGTAATGGTCCTACAGTCTATATCAAGCAACTGACTAAGGCCGGCAAGACCTTGTCATGCGGAACCACACTGCAGCAAGGACTTTCAGTGGCTGTGATGGTAAGACACCTGCAGTGTTTCTTTTAAACTGCAGCCCTTCTATCAGCCTACTAGAGGCAGAAAATCAGTCCATTAAATTCAGTGCAGCATTAAAATGTTTTCATGTCATTTCTTCTTCCTGCAGGTTTTGCTGGTTCCAATACACATGGACACCAAAAATACACCATTGCACACAGTCAGCAGTAGTACTCTGACAGTAAGTGTTATTTTGATTTGATGTTTTTCCTTTCCTTTCCTTTCCTTTTTCTTTTTCCTTTTCCTTCCTCCTTTCCTTTCCTTTCCTTTACAAAAATCCTCTCTTGTCTTCACAGGTGCTCTCTGGACTGAAATTTGTATGAAATGGTGTGTGAAGAGATCCTGCAGGCAAGCAAGTCCTTTCCATCTTCTCAGTTAAGTCAAGTCAAGTGTATCCCAGCACATACACAGTCTCGAAAGTACTGTACCTGAAATTATAACAACAGCAACAGGAAATACTGAATATTGAATCAGGCACAATTGCCAATGAAAATACCCACAACTCCAGAAACTGAAAATGAAAAAAGTATCACCTTGAAAGGTGCATGCAATACCAGGGATCAAGCTTGATGGAAGTTGGAAGTCAGTATGTACCATGGCCCAGGGTCACTCAGTCAAAATCATTTGCTTGGTGAATCGAGCCCATCACTGGAAAAAAATACATGCACGAGGAATACCTGTAAGGAAGAACAGCTGAGAGAGTGATTTACAAATACAATTAATGTATCAGTTGTGGTAGAGAAGCAATTCCCCCCCCAAACAAAAACATACTTACCTTTGTGGTTGGCCAGTGTTGTGCATGACAACGACATCTATGTTGTAGCTGTTCAGCAGTGTGATGTCATCAGCACACATAACTGAAAATGAATGAAAGAGCAATACGAATATATTAGACTTCAAACAGTAGCAATAAGTCCCCTCCCTTACAATGAAAAGAACACAAAGGTACTTATCTGTGCACTATGTCTATGTGCCATCGTGAATCCATAATGAGCAAGAGGACGTTTCTCCAACTCTGAACTACAGCAGCACGCAGCAGCAGCAGAAGCAGCAAAGCATCGTCTCCTTAAGCTATTTACTCCATTCTCAATGTAAAAAACACAGTCACTTGATATTTTTCTCTCTGAGGACACAACTTCACATTTCTGGCAAAGTGCTGGTGGGGTCACTGGGGTGGCAGGCCCAAAAATGCTTAGTACCATAAATTTGTTTTAAGTTTTCTTGTAAGTTTCACATCTGCTTTGCACCACCTTCTCAGGTGTGTGTGGCAACAGCATTTGACTGAAGGGAAGCGTTTTCTCTTTGTGGATACAACTGGACATTTCTGGCGGCTGCAGTTATAATGTTAAGTGCTTAAAACAGATTTATGTTTAACTTCTGAGGTGAATAGCTTACGTTTGGGTTATGGCTTGCACTTTTTGGTGGTTGGAGGTTGCACACAACTACCAGTCATGCACCATCACATACCATGGGTAAACAATTTATTTAATGTGGCAAATACTTGACATTTGTGGATAGAGGGAGTACACATGATGAATTAGTAACAAAAATGAAAGGGAGGAAAGTGGTTCATCACATGTAAAATGATTAAAGAAATAACAGAACTGACAGGCAAGGGACATCCAAATGAACAAAACAATAGTAAAAAGAGGATAGAGAAAAGAAAACAAAAGTTTTTTATTTTTATAACTATATATATATATATTATTTTAATGAAAAGGACTAGACAGTGATAAAATTAAGAACACAGATTATGGAATAACTAAATATAAAATAAACAGTTTCTGACAACCACTCCAGGCAACCCCACCAGCACTGCCGGAAGCCGAGCCGTGCCCACCACCACCATGAAGCTTGGCCAGGACAGTGAGGATCTCTCCTGGCTGGACATAAAATTGTCCAGCTGATCCATCACGTCCTGCCAAAAATGTTAAATCATGCCACAGATCCTACACCTTGGCCCACAAAATTCCACATTGCCATGTGTGGCAGGTACCATTGGGTCATCAGGCTGCTATCTGGGAGTACAGGGCAAGTACTGCTGTGGTCACTCCTGCAGCTGCAGTGATGATTCGCAACAGCATCAGCACTGACCTCCCACTGCTCCACATTGCCCACAGTGACATCACCACCACCACGTGATGCAGCCACATTGCGCTCCTTGGCCCTCTGCTCATTGAGGTGGTGGATGCAGAGGTGCATCCTCTGGCCACTGGCCCCAAGGCAGGTCACTTTTTCTCCTACCTCACACAGCACCAACATACCTTGAAGATAGTTGCCCTCTCACCTGCAGGGTGTATTTCAAAAATGTCCCATACTACTGATTGCCATGGGAGCGGGGTAGCACCAGATGAGGAGGTGGCAGGCCCTACTGTGGGAGGGTGACTTGTGGCTGTTGCTGTTCTTCCTGCTGCTGCTTCTGTGGCTGCTTCTGTTCTTCCTGCTGCTGCTGTGGCTGCTGCTGTTCTTCCTGCTGCTGCTGTTCTTCCTGCTGCTGCTGTGGCTGCTGTTCTTCCTGCTGCTGCTGCTGTGGCTGCTGCTATTCTTCCTGCTGCTGCTGCTCTTCCTGCTGCTGCTGCTGCTGTGGCTGCTGCTGTTCTTCCTGCTGCTGCTGTTCTTCCTGCTGCTGCTGCTCTTCCTGCTGCTGCTGCTGTGGCTGCTGCTGTTCTTCCTGCTGCTGCTGCTGTGGCTGCTGCTGTTCTTCCTGCTGCTGCTACTGCTGTGTCTGCTGCTGTTCTTCCTGCTGCTGCTGCTGTGGCTGCTGCTATTCTTGCTGCTGCTGCTGCTGTGGCTGCTGCTGTTCTTCCTGCTGCTGCTGTGGCTGCTGCTGTTCTTCCTGCTGCTGCTGTGGCTGCTGCTGTTCTTCCTGGTGCTGCTGCTGTGGCTGCTGCTGTTCTTCCTGCTGCTGCTACTGCTGTGTCTGCTGCTGTTCTTCCTGCTGCTGCTGCTGTGGCTGCTGCTATTCTTGCTGCTGCTGCTGTGGCTGCTGCTGTTCTTCCTCCTGCTGCTGCTGTGGCTGCTGCTGTTCTTCCTGCTGCTGCTGCTCTTCCTGCTGCTGCTGCTGTGGCTGCTGCTGTTCTTCTTGCTGCTGCTGCTCCTCTTCCTGCTGCTGCTGTGGCAGTCTGCTGTTCTTCTTCTTGCTGCTGCTGTTCTTCCTGCTGCTGCTGTGGCTGCTGCTGTTCTTTCTGCTGCTGCTGCTCTTCCTGCTGCTGCTGCTGCTGTGACTGCTGTTATCCTTCTTGCTGCTGCTGCTGTGGCTGCTGCTGTTCTTCCTGCTGCTGCTGTTCTTCCTGCTGCTTCTGCTGCTGTGGCTGCTGCTGTTCTTCCTGCTGCTGCTGCTGCTACTGCTGCAGCTACTGCTGTGGCTGCTGCTGTTCTTCCTGCTGCTGCTGTGGCTGCTGCTATTCTTCCTGCTGCTGCTGCTGTTCTTCCTGCTGCTGCTGCTGTGGCTGCTGCTGTTCTTCCTGCTGCTTCTGCTCTTCCTCTGCTGCTGCTGCTGCTGCTGTGACTGCTGCTGTTCTTCCTGCTGCTGCTGCTCTTCCTGCTGCTGCTGCTGTGGCTGATGTTATCCTTCTTGCTGCTGCTGCTGTGGCTGCTGCTGTTCTTCCTGCTGCTTCTTGCTGCTGCTGCTGTGGCTGCTGCTGTTCTTCCAGCTGCTGCTGTTCTTCCTGCTGCTGCTGCTGTGGCTGCTGCTGTTCTTCCTGCTGCTGCTGCTGCTCTTCCCTGCTGCTGCTGCTGCTGCTGTGGCTGCTGCTGTTCTTTCTGCTGCTGCTGTGGCTGCTGCTGTTCTTCCTGCTGCTGCTGCTGCTGTTTCTCTTGTTCATCATTGCTGCTGCTCTCAGCAGCAGAACTCCTTTCTGAGCGGGGGAGCAGTCCCTCTGGTAAATGCATGCCTGCTAAGGTAAATAACTACACCTCCACTGGCCCCACCCTGTCTCAACTCCTTGGAGTCCTGATGCTCCCCCTCCATTACAAGAAACAATTCAAAGAAAATGAAAGAAAAAGAGAGTAAGAAGAAGTGAAAAAAGCAGTATAGATTAACAAAATTATAAATTCAGAAACTACAGAAAAGAAAGCTAAGGAATAGAAGTCAAAAAGGTGTAAAATAGAAAAATACTAAGAAGATATAGAAAGATGTTGCTGCTCAAGTGATCAGTGACTGTCTAGCACATTGTCTCCTACAGCTTACAATTGCTGAAATTAAAGTGCAACATTCACTTCCTGCCTGCCTGGAGTCTCCCATGTGACCTGCAGTAAGTGAATCATGTGACAAACCAAATTTCTCATTAACTTTGACATTACTAACAAAGTCAAAGTTAGCATCAAAGTTAACCAGCAAAATATTTTGACTGCCAGCTATGGCAATAATTTGACAAAATGATTAATGTTGTGCTATCCCAGTTTCCTGATGCATCACTGATTATGTTTGGAGACTTCAATATGAAAACAGTTAATTTAGACAATATTGTAGATACCTCCATCAGTATAACATATGTTGATGATACAATGAGAGTAGCAGCAGATATAAAACAAATGAAAAATGTATCTCAGTTAATCTAAATATTTAATAAATAACTGCTTGACAATGCTAAGGGGATGAATAAAGGAAGATATGCCAGGCAAAACTACATATATTGCTTCAAATGGTCAAAGTACAATAGGCTGTAAAATATGTCATCTTGCAGATACTGACAGTATCTACTTATTGGAAATTCCTTATCATGTAGATAGTGATAGTTTACCAGTGGTTTTGGAGAAAGTATTTTTTATCTTAAAAACAAATGTGGCACCAATTTCAGTTCATGACATTTGCAACCTTCTGTTTCTGTATGTAATCTTAGAATGATAAAATCAGACAGTAATTTGACCAAGATGAGTTTAGTGATTTGGAAGAATAAAGCAATGCAGGAGCTACTAGATAAGATTATCTTCGCTAATTTGGCAGATAAGGTTTATGTATATGTCTTTCAAACCTCCATTCATGTGATGCCATTCTTATACAACAAACATTTGCCAGTCAAAAATCAGATAGGTAGGCCAGCCTGTTGGTGTAGTGGTAATGCCACTGATCATGACACTGGTGATGTGAGTTAGTGAATGGCTCAAATCGCTGAGGGCTGGCTAGGGAAGTAGGATTGATTTTCACAGAGAACACTCTCCTCTTCCTCCTGGGAAGGAGTGCAGTTTGCTCCAGTGCTGTACTGCCACATCGGTGACCACAGGTCACAATGCATATATGAAGCCACTTTCTGGGAGGAGGGATGCTGGCAGGTGATGCACAGGTGATGTGCTTATACACACATGCATGCATAACTTCAAACCTGAGCATGGCCACAGCCTAGTGGGAACTGGAAAGAAAACTGGTAAATCTGCCAGTCCACTGTAGAATGATGACCCAGACTCCAGCAGGCCTCACACCAAGTAAACCAGGGCAGGAGTTGGGGGAGCCCAGCCACCTGTGCTGTGGGGAGAGGCCACATCAAAGCTTGAGTACAAATATAAGCCCACAAAAACACAGAGTTGTGTATTGCTGGAGTCAAGGGCAGAGAAAAGCATTTTTTTCTAATATAGATTAGGGAAAAAAGAAAGCAGAGAGGGGGAATCATAAGGCTGCCAAAGGTAGGGTGATAGAAGAGGATGGGCAAAAGGCCACAAAAGGCCTCTGTCCTTAATGCTTCATTTTACCAGTGAGTGACACGGCCATTGCCTGAGAGTGCAATCAAAGTGGCCAATAACGGGGTCTTAGAGATGAGATAGTCAATATTTACATGTTACAGGGTCCAGAAAGGGTTGGAAGCCCTAAAGATCGATAAGACCCTGGGACCAGATGGATTGCATCCAAGGATTCTCCTGGAACTGACTGCAGAACTGGCTGAACCCCTGGTAGGATTGTTCAGCTGATCAGTACAGACAAGGGTAGTTCTGATGGTCTGTAGAGTGGTGGATATCATTCTGCTCCATGGAGGGGGGAGGGCAAGGAACAAACAGAGAACTACAGATCTGTCAGTCTGACCTCTATTGTAGGGAAGCTAATGGAGTCATTAATTAAAGAAGACCCTGTAGACTACCTGGAGATCAACAGTCTCCAGGATAGTAAACAACACAAGTTTGTAACGCGGAGGTCCTGTCAGACAGACCTTATAGTCATCTTTGATTGGGTGATGAGGAATTGGATTAGGGCCGTGATATAGATTTGCTCTATTTAAACTTCAGCAAGACTTTTGACTTCATGCTCCAACTGGGTAGGAAACTTGCTAAAGATTAGGCAGCAGAGGATTGTGGTGTATGGGGTCAAATCAGAAAAGAGGGAGATCATGAGTGGGGTGCCACAGGGGTCTATCCTGGGTCTGTGCCTCTTCAATATGTGTATAAGTGACATTGGAGAGGGTATCCAAGGCAGGTTGTGTCTCTTCGCTGATGACATTAAGTGCTGTTGGAGGGTAGATAGAGATGAGGGAATCAAAAAATGCAGAGAGGCTTCCAAAAGCTGGATGGCTGGTCTAAGGTTTGACACTTGAAACTCAATACCAAAAAGTGCAAAGTAGTGTACCTATGGAATAAGAACCGCAAGACAGAATACTGGATGGGTGAGGTGAGATGTAGCACTACGAATGAGGAACATGACCTAGAAGTTATCATCAGTGACACCCTCAAACAATTGAGCTAGTGCAACAAGGCCTGTGGTAAGGCAAATAGAATGCTGGGGGGTTATAGGGAGAGGTACTGATAGCAGGAGGAAAAAGGTAATACTACCCCCTTTATACATCTTTAGTGAGATCACATCTGGAGTGCTGCTCTCAGTTCTGGAACATTCACCTCAGGAAAGACAAGGACAGGCTGAAGACGGTGCAGTGCAGGGTGACAAAAATGATTCAATTCCAACAGGGCAGATCTTATGAGGAGTGCCTCAAGGCACTGAACATGTACTCGCTGAAGGGCAGAAGGGAGTGGGGAGATATGAGAGAGACCTCCAAGTTCCTAAAAGGAATAAATAAGGTGAACTGCAAGGAACTTTTTTAACTTGAATGCTAGTTCAAGGTCATGGAGCCATAAATGGAAACTAACAGGAGAGAGGTTCAGGAAGGTCCTGAGGAAGCATTATTTTACAGAAAGGGTGGTGGAGATGTGGAGCAGTCTACTATCTGAGGTGGTGGGCAATAAAACAGTTATTGGTTTCAGGCACAGTTGGGACAGAGTGACGGGAATAGTGGTCACTCAGGGTGACAGAACTGGAAAAAAGAATGGGGGGGACTAGAACCCTGGATGGAGAATAGGTCCCAGGGTTCAGTAGGAAATTTGGGCAGACTGGATGGACCATTGATCTTTTTCTACCATCATTGTTTGTATGAAAACACAGGTGACAGGGCTGGGGAGGCGAGGACAGATGAGGGAATGTCCGGAGAGCAAGGGGACATAAAGTCTGGAAAAAAAAGAACAGACTGACTGTTTTGCCACCAAGTGTAAATCTCACAGGAAAGAGTTATCAAGATTCCTTAGATAGGTAAGAAAATAATCTTCAGCACAAAGGTTGGAAATAAGGCCCACTTACCACCTACTATATTGTATGTGCTGATTTTCATTACTTCAATGGTCAGTATGTAGGTTAAAGCCAACATTTTGTGACATAAACCTGCTTCGTCAGGAATGCTGTACTTTCTGTTAATTAAGTAACAAGGACAGAGAAACTGGTCATTTCTGAAGGATTAATGACTTCTTGTGGGGATGCTTCAAGGGTCACCTCCTTCAGCTGGTCATTAATCCAAGAAAATTATCGATTTTGAAGTTGTTATTGTGATTATATGTCTAACTGCAATAACAACTTTTTCCCCATTTATTTTTACCACAATTAAATTTTAAAGTTGAGTGGCATGAACCATGAGTGTCGATATTTGTCAGTTGGCAATTTATATACTAATGGAATCCCAAAATGATTGCATCAGGGTCCACATAACTCACCCAGAATTGTTGGCATTTCATGTTTGTTGTTAGCTTTGTGCAGACCATTTGAAGACTGTTCTATCACTCCCATAGGTTTACAAAGAAAGTTTCATGTTTTTGGGCAGCACTGTGCTGAGATTCACAGCTTAATGTTAAAATAGATAAAAGTAAGGACCTTGAATTTAGGGGAAATTCAAAGGGAGCTCATTAAGATGTAATGAAATGCCACAGGACACTGCATGACAAAATGGATTCATTGCTATTGAAATTGTTTCCTGTAGTACCTCTGTTGCAGAATCCTGCAGTATTATGTTGTATCCTGGTGGGCTACACTACAAGTGCAATAATTCCTTGTGGATAAATGACAGAAATCTGTGAGTGGCGAAAGAATATATTTATCTGTGCTTATTTTTCAGAGATTATATGAAGTGGACTAAACATATCAGTAATAAAAGGTTAAATCAAGCAAAACTGAGAATCTTAAGATTTAATAAAAGTAGGGAGACTAATAGTGGAACCAGCCTTTAAAGCTGGGCAGTGAAATTAAGTTCAACTTCATGCCATTGAGGTCTATGGAGATGGTAAATCTGAAGAATTAGATCAAATGCTAACCGGGTTTTATACTGCAAATATGTATTAATGATACCAAAGGTAGCTCTAGGGGTACACATAACATAAGAGTAGAACTAGGAAGAATCTGAATTACAGATAATTAAGGCAGGACTGGTAAATTATTGGATTAAAATGACTCAGATGGATGAGTCTCTGTTACAACTGTATTGTATGAATGAAAAAGAGCAGTTCCAGAAAACAAGAAATATGTGAACATCCCTAGATCCATTTTCAACCTTGCTTCACATACTCCGGTTATATGATTTCTATTATGTAGAGGAATATCAGCTAAAGGGTATAGTAATAAGCTTAAAATATCTGTTAGTTGTTAAACAAAGAGTAGTTGAAATGGCTAAATGAAAATATCTGGGTGAAATTTATGGAAAAGTTCTGTCACAGACTTGAAACATATAATAATGTTAAACACATCAGAAGAAATGAGAATCTTAATGAGCCCCCATGTCAAAATATGGGTTACTAGTGTTCCCTGTGCCTGCTTAAGCTTGCAAAGGGTTAACAGTTTCCAGTCAGAAAAGACAGAAAAATAAATGTTGCAATGCTTGGTGTTTACCATTTTGCAGACAGTTTATTGCTCAAAAATAAGTTTCCTGGCTACATCCTGTCCTTGCTGTCCCGTAAGGCTCTGTGCTGTCTGGAATGCCTTCCCTCTGTAGGGTATAAATATAGGTATTGAACTATAGATCACATGAATAAGCTGCCAATCACCCAGAGTAATCAAATATATTTATTTAGAACAAAACAGAGGATGCTTAAAAAGCCTCCATTTCAGGGAGTGAAATTCCTCATCCTCAAAGTACAATAAATGTTACGTGGTTGAACATTTAATAAATAACAACTGACATCTCTGGCATAAAGGAAAAATACAATAAATTATAATTTAACAAATGAACATAAAAACTTGCATTCTTCAATTCATTCAGAGTTCAGTGTTAGTTTAAAAGCTTCTGTGGTCAATATGCTTCTGATCATAGGGGTAAGAGCATTCCAGGTATTAGGGATATCACCATTTGTCACCATTCCACCACGGGTATTGTAACTTTTTAGTGTATTCAATCCCCTATTACTAATTTCACTCATATTATACTTATATGATAGTATATCAGAAGTATTGTCCTGAGTCACTGGTATCAGGCCCCTAACCCTTTTGAAAGTGAACATGGCACCCCTAGAATTCCCAGAATCAAGGGGTCTCACAACCAGTCAACAAAATCTATGAGCTGGGTGCCTGTGTACTGCCTCATTCTAAACTCCATTGGTGGGTTGTCAACAAAGAATGATTTTCCAGTTAAGAATACAATGTTTTGCAAACCACCCCCTCAAATAGTTTTGAAATGAATGAGAGAATTGCCACAATGTATAATTTGATACACTGTTTACTCTCCCTCCCTTATTTATGGATACAATGTTTTCCCACTTCATGCATCTGAGAAGAAGAACTGTCAAGATAATTTCAGCTGGGGCCTACATAAAATGTTTCTCAGTTTGATCCAATCCAGACTTGCCTGTGTTCAAATGATATATCTCTCTAAGTACATCTTAGTTTTTAATAATTCTAAAATGAAATGTTGGTTTATCCTTATTATTTAATAAACTATTTTGTTTCCTGTTGTTTCTTCCAAGTTTGGGGTTTTCAAACTAAACATCTTGTAACTGTATGTCTGGAATTGTGCAAAAATACTTATTATGTAAATTGTCAATATATTTAGAAGGTTGCTCCTCACCATTTCTTTGAGGAAAACTAATTCTGATTTGGTATTGCCTAAGCTCTTAAGATTTTTTTTGTTAACTTCCAGTACAAATTTATTTTATCTCTATAATAATGTGCTTTGGCCTATTGAATTTGTGTTTTGAATTGTTTTTTTTGTTTTGTTTTTTTTTTGCATTGGTTTTGCAATTTGTTAAAAGATTCCCAGTCTTCTATACTTATTGTTTTAGGTAGTTTCTGCCAGGTCCTATCTGTGTATAAGTGTATCTCACTTCTGTTATTCCGACAGTGCTTCACAATGCTGTTCCATATTGTCCTCCGGTAAGGGTTCTTGCACACATGCAAAAGCCAGTCCTCTCTATGGCATTCATTAGCGTGATTCCTCGCTACCAGTCCCATGACTACTGTATTCCTGTGATCTATAGTGGAAGACATATGCTGACACTAGAACTTTCTACTTCCTGATTATGTTTTTTTTTATCTATTTAGTCTACAGGAGCAAAGCCATAGGACAGACCTATTACAGCTACTTCAGGTTCTAGGGGATGAGGAACTTGCAGTATTAAGGATTTGGGGTTAGAATATTCCAATAGAGGAGTGTCTTTAAACTCCCTCAGTAGACAGATAAACCTGGGTAGAGCAAAGAAAAATAACTGAGATGCAAGAGGAATCACTCCAGGAGAGGGAGGCAATCCTGTCACTGTACAGTTTGTTGGTGAGGCTGCACCTGGAGTGCTGTGTGCAGGTCTGGCACCCATACTTAAGAAAAGATGCTAAATTGCTGGAGGGGGTCCAGCATAGAGCTATCAAGATGGTCCTAGGATTGGAAGACAAACCCTATGAGGAGAGGATGAGGGAGTTTAACATGTATTCCCTGGAGGACAGAAGGGATATAGGGGACATGATATAAACCTTTAAATATATGAAAGGAATAAACAAGACTGGTACAGAGGACATTTTTAAGTTGGTGGGACAATGGGGGCATAGTCCGAGATTGAATGGTGGAAGATTCAGGAGAGAAATGAGAAGGCACTATTTCAAGGAAAGAGTGGCGACAAAGTGGAGCGCGCTGCCTGAAGAGGAGGTATTCTGTTAGTCAGTGGACAGTTTTAAGAGGAGATGGGGCAAAGTGAAGAGGATGGTCACTGTTATGTGGGTAGGGAGGGAGGCAGCTGCAGTGTAATGGACTGCTAGCTGCACATTCGAAAGAGACTTGATAGACCATATGGCCTGTCTGCTGGCAGTTTCATATGTTCATGTTAGTATGAGTTCTTCACAGTAAGGGCTGTGAAAAATGGAACATGTTACTAAAAAGAGATAGCCAAGATAGCATCATTCACTAGGTTCAAGGCAGAACTGGATAAACAGATGATTAAAAACATAAACATAAAGAGAAACATACTGTAGAAGTTGACGACAGATAAGGGCTTCAAGGCCGACCCAGTCTGCCCAATTTTTCTACCTTATGAATGTGCTATAGGCCTTTACTCTGTCAATGGTCTATTTATTCATACTCATCTGTATTTCTCCTGTATGCCTATCCCATGCCTGTTTGAAGCCCTGCACTGTACTGATATCTGCCACTTCCTGAGGTAGGCTGTTTCATGCATCCACCACCCTTTCTGTGAAAAAAAACTTCCTCTCATTGCCCCTTAATCGGCCTACCTCTAATCTCATGCTCTGTTCTCTTGTCCTGCTATTTTTCTTATATTAAAGCATGTTAGACTCTTTCACCTTGCTAATGCCCTAAATATATTTGAATGTTTAGATCATATCACCTCTCTTCCTCCTTTGCTCTAGGGTATACATATTGAGCTCTGTTAATCTGTCCTCATATGTTTTCGATGCAGTCTTTGCACCATTTTGGTTGCCTTTCTCTGTACTGCCTCCATTTTGTTAATGTCTTTGTGCAGGTGGCCTCAGTACTGCACATAAGTACTCTTTAGAGATGCAGTGAATTTAAATTACCCGTGAAGTGAACGTAGTAGTATCTCCGATTGCCACTCTGATATGCTGAGTGGCAATGCAAAGTGCTCATTCTCCCTTGTCATTTCCACTTCGCGTTAAGGCTGAATGGCAATGCAAAGTAAGGCAGGGTCATTGTTTTCAATGGACTTCGCGTTCCTTATTATGATTCTAAGTGATTCACTTTGTGTTTCAGATTTGGCAACCCCCCACACATCACATGGCTTACAGTACAGTAAGTCACATGCTGTTTAGCCAGGCAGGAAGGAAGTGAGTCATACAAGCAGGCACTTTCACTTTCTCCTGTGCAGATGGAGAGAGAGGAATGTGTTGTTTTGTCATTGCTGAGACTTGCAAATCAGAGCAAGGAGGAGATTTAAACTTTGATTTAGACCCAACAGCTTTTTTAAAAACTACATGTTTTGTCTTTTCTGTACTCTTTTTAACTTAATTTGTTCTTTCTGTAAATTTATTTTCTTACCATTATAAGTAGTTAGTTGTTTGTGTCTGTATGAGTGTGTGTGTGTGTCGTGTGACAGTGTGAGTAGTCATTGCTCAGACTGAGGGAGTGCAGTAGTAGAAATGGAACAGGGTGAAGGAATGTCTGGGGCCGGGGCAGCTCTGGGAGATCATGGTACTGGTAGGCATCATACCATGAGCATGTGTGGGGGACATGGCCACCAGTTCCTGTTGGACCAATCAGAAATTCTAAGTGCTTCCCCCCAAAGCAGGACCAGCACCGCCTCCTGACTCTGAGGCAGTTGAACCACCACCACCACCATGTCCAGGACCAGCTCCAGCACCAGGTCCTCTGGAGCAGGATGTGCCTGTGCCCCCGGACCCAGGTGTGGATCCCATCCCTGCTGAGCACCGTGACCAGCTGGCTGCCAGTTCATCTGACCCTCCCTGCCTGTGCCTGGTCCTCCCCGCACCTCCATTATTTGGCAATTTTTTTACTGTGTTGGGGGAACAGCAGCATGGTCAGGTGCTGCCTATGTGAGGTGGAGGTGTGCTGTGGCCCCCGGGGGACTCATCTGGGGACTGGGAGCCAGCACACCCATATGCTCCATCACCACCAGTTGGAGTGGCAGGCTGCCACAGAACAGGCCAGGTCTGCACCATCTGGCCCTTCTGTGGCAGAGCTTGCAGCTGTGTGTGGTGGCAGCCCTAAGAGGAAGAGCACCAGAGCAGCACCTGCTGCTCCACCAGCACCCCACCACCACCACCCCCACCACCACCAGGTCAGCCTGTAGAATGTGTGGACCCCAGAGAATTGCAGAACTGTGTGTAACGCAGGCTGACTTGGCAGTTCTCTGGAGTGCTGTTGAGGAGAACAATGAGAGGGTGAGTAGTGTCGAGCAGTGGCCATATCACTTAGAGGGACATCAGTTGCAAATTATTTCCATGCTGGAACTGCTGCTGGATCACCATGGGATCCCAAATTATTTTTTTTTCCTCACACCATGTGTCCCCCCCCACCTTCCTTGCCATGTTATAAAATGTATTCCTCCACCATCCCCGACCCTTGTATATAATTATGACCTTTTTTGTTGTCTTCTGCATGTGTGACACTTTGTATTCTGGCCCCCCCACCTTCGTTAAGAGTGTGTGTGTGTGTGTGTGTGAGCTGTTTTGGTGCCTCATTAATGTTTACTTTCTGTCGCAGAGTGTTTGTGGAAAAGCAGACTGAGCAGTGCAAGTATACTGTGTTAAACTGCATGTGTGCAGTCAGTCTTCTTTCCTGTGTGTTTATATACTGCAGACATTGTCCAGCTTCTTGCA
Organism: Neoceratodus forsteri; assembly: GCA_016271365.2. Lineage (NCBI taxonomy): Eukaryota > Metazoa > Chordata > Ceratodontiformes > Ceratodontidae > Neoceratodus > Neoceratodus forsteri. Next base: position 1,407,747,597 of record CM028132.1, read on the forward strand.
AACATATATATGCTGATTGCTGTCTGACTTGTTGCTGTGTTTATGGTATAAAGAATAAAGTTAAGCATATGTAACGTATATTTTGTTTGAAGAGCATAGCAACCAAAAATCCTGCTTTTTAACAAACCGTATCTAACAGACATGACGTATTGCTGATTCACCCAAAATATTTCATGGTGTACAGACATTATAAAGGCATTTAGCTGGTGTAACCTATGGCTGCCCCCTGGGGGTCCTGCAGACCCACCTGCAGACATGCCAACATGCTGCCATCCCCCCATCCATGCCCCGAACTGCGAGTCACCGGCCTCATATGTGGCAAAAAGCCAGCCCTGGTAGTCTACTGGCCCCCCAATCAACATAAAATATATATAGTACACCCATTCCCTGGTAGTAAAGTGGCCCCTACCCAGCTCTGCCAGCCTACCCAGCACCCCCACCCATCCTCAGCCAGCGACTGGCACAGCCCACCTTCACCACCACAGCCAACCGACTGACTCCAGTATCAGCATGTACTGAAAAGACGTTCTCAGATATTAATCCAGGGAATGAGTGTACTGTACATATTTTATGTTGATCGGTGGGGGGGTCGCTAGACTATCAGGGATATGGGGATCACTATTATTATTATTATACATTTCAGGGGCCGCTAGACTACCAGGGATATGGGGATCAATGTTATTATTGTTATTATTATTATACAGTTTGGGGGGCGGCTGCTAGGCTACCAGGGATATGGGATCGCTATTATTGTTATTATAATACAGTTTGGGGGGCCACTAGACTACAAGGGATACAGGGATCACTATTAATATTATACAGTTTGGGGGTGCTAGACTACCAGAAATACGGGATCACTATTATTATTATTATTATACAGTTTGGGGGCTGCTAGACTACCAGGGATATGGGAATCACTATTATTATTATTATTCACAGTTCAGGGGGCCACTAGACTACCAGGAATAGGTATGCTTATGTATGACAGTGATGGGTGGCACTAGACTACAAGGGCTACCTAGGTATATGCTGCATTTGTGGCTGGCAACTAGGGGTCAGAGCAGGGGTGGAGGGTTGACCGCGCCACTCTGCTGTTGCGGCTTGCAACATGCTCACCAGGTATGCCCGCAGTTCAGGGTACCTGGCCACATGTCGCAAGTCGCAGGACTTAGCTGCGATGACCCTGTCCCTACTAGAATAGGTCTCAGGGTCAATGTCGCAGGTGCGGGTGACGCAAGTTGCATTTGGTGGAAACTTGCACCACCCTTCTAGAATCTGGCCCATGTAGTTTAGAACATTATAATTGCAGTGCTCAGTCCTGTTTTTTGACAAACATCATGACAGAATGACAGAAAGTAAACATCATTGAGGCTCCAAAAATATTTACCAGACTCACCAGAATTCCCAATCCCAAAATGCAACCGTCTTGTGTCCAGAACATTCCCCAGTGCTGACGAAGTGAAATGAGAGTGTAACATGAAATGCAAAGTCCCCCAGAATTAATGGCACACTCAGTCATGCACGCAGTACTCACAGTCCTCAGAATTATTGTGCATCCCCACAATGCAATTGTCTTGTGTCCAGAAAATTCACATGTGCTGACAAAGTGAAATGAGAGCGTAACATGAAATGCAAAGTGTCCCAGAATTAATGGCACACTCAGTCATGCATGCAGTACTCACACACAGTCTCCAGAAGTATTGTGCATCCCCTCAATGCAACTGTCTCATGTCCAGAAAATTAACAAGTGGTAACGAAGTGAAATGAGAGCATAACATGAAATGTAGTGTCCCAGAATTAATGGCGCACTCAGTCATGTGCGCAGTACTCACACAGAGTCCCCAGATTTTTTCTGCATCCCCAAAATGCATCTGTCTTGTGTTCAGAAAATTGACAAGTGGTAAAGAAGTGTAATGGGAGCATTACACCACATGCAAAGTCCTGTCAGAAATGATGACCATGAGCAAACTGTTGCTGGTGCAATGTGTGTCGCGATTCCCACAAATGCAATGCGATCATCTCAACTGGATGGAAGGGTGCCTTTTGTCTGTACACTAATAGTAGCCTTGGTGAGTTGATATATATCAATAGATAGATACATAGAAATATATTTTTGTATTTTTTATGTGTGGGGGGGTTGACATATATAGACATGTACTCATTGTATTGTTTTGTATCACAGGTCACAGATACTGCTGGTGTGCACATTCCAGTGCTTGATGATAACATTTTGCATTGAAATTGGAAATGGATAACTCTCAAGCCAATGAAGGTAAGTATTTTTTTTTGAGGGGGGGAAGGATATTTGCAGGGAGGTCTCATCAATAGCTTCTTATTTGGTTACTTCTTCACAGACTTCATCTGCATCCTTCTCCAGTCTGGTTGGTAATGATGGTCATGGTCATCTATTGAAATGACTTCTGCATGTCGCATGTCTGCCCCAGCCTTGGGGGGGTGCCTGATGTTGAAGAACTTCTTTGGATAAGGCAACTATGCCACAACAAAGCATCTGGAAGTTTTCTAAAAAAAAGAAATGAAGGACTTCTTACAACTTGATTGCAGCAGTAACACATTATGTTTAAGCTGTGGCTGTTCCACGGGTATCTGGATTATTAACACAGATAGTAAGCGGTCCCACTGCAATCAGCAGATTGATCACAACTTAATTTAGTACCAGGCTGTGTAACAAATACACTGTGCCAGTGTTCTGGTTCTCATTCTCAACTCAAGTTACATTTCAAAACCATATCTTGTCAAATAACACAACCTGTGTGCAACTTTTTCAACACTGTCATGGCTGTACAATAGCAAGTTCAGAATACAGTGCATGATACCTTGCAGAAATAACTTTGGCGACATACACATGTCACCTAGTTTATGAATCCTCCTCAGTTGGATTTGTTGCATTCTTTAAAAAAAAAATGGAACAGGTGAAATAAAATATATATACTAACCAGTATGGATTTGAAATGGATATTCCATAGGTTCATGTGTATGGTACTACTGCAGTACCATTGATACCGACTTTCAGCGAAGAAGAGTTGTTTTTTGTTAACCTGTAAAAAAACAAAAAAAGTTTACCATATGTGTTTGACCATTGCAGCTCAAAAAAGCAACAGAAAACAAAACATACAGCTAAAGGAAATTGAATAGCATAAAAAACATTAGTACACATACTCACTTTATAGTTTTAATATTAGGAAGCCTTGTGCCTGTGGCTGATGGATGTGGTCTCCTGTTCGACTCCCTCTGCCTTGGCATGGTCAATGTAATGGGAAAACATTGTCACAATGACACTGGCGGTGGGTGCTGGTGGTGATCGCTACGGCACATAATGACATTCCCTGTGACATCTTCCTGCATCTGATGGTGGTGGCAGTGGCTAACAGTGGTGGTGGTCCAGGGGCACACAAAGTTATTCTCTGTGGTGGCAGTGGCTAACATCAGTCCTGGTGGTGGTGGTGGACCGGGGGGGCACACTAAGTCATTCTCTGTGGTGGCAGTGCCTAACATCAGTCCTGGTGGTGGTGGTCCAGGGGGACACACAAAGTTATTCATTGTGGTGGCAGTGGCTAACATCGGTCCTGGTGGTGGTGGTGGTCTGGGGGGGGCACACAAAGTCATTCTCCATGGTGGCAGTGGCTAACATTGGTCCTGGTGGTGGTGGTCCGGGGAGGCACACTAAGTCATTCTCTGTGGAGGCAGTGGCTAACATCAGTCCTGGAGGTGGTGGTGGCCCAGGGGGGGCACAGAAAGTCATTCTCTGTGGTGGCAGTGGCTTACATTGGTACTGGTGGTGGTGGTTCAGGGGGACACACAAAGTCATTCTTTGTGGTGGCAGTGGCTAACATCAGTCCTGGTGGTGGTGGTGGTCTGGGGGCACACAAAGTCATTCTCTGTGGTGGCAAAGCTAACAGCGGTCCTGATGGTGGTCCAGGGAGCACACAAAGTCATGAAAAGAAAACATGTATCATACAGCAAATGTCACCACATTTTAACAACTCTCAGTTAAAACCTGCCAACATTAACCTCATCATCATCCCTCATAAAGAAAGCTGCTCTCACAGTCATCTATGTCTGAAGTCTGACCACTGGGAAATTCTTTCTCCATTGTGTCATCATCTACATCAGTGGTAGGCCGTTTCATGCTGCCACTGCCAGTGCCACCAGGATTGTCCATTTCTACATCACTAAAACCACCATGACTAGGCCGGGATACAAATACTGAGGTTGCAGTTTGTGCTGGTAGGTGCCTCTCATTCATTTTTATGTTTGCTTGCACGCATGTGCAAGAAATATAGTGCCACCATGCAAGAATTCGTAGGTGTGCCTCCTCCACTTCCAGTGCCCTGGTCGTTTTGCAGGTGCAGCTGCACTGCATCAATGACTGTCTGAGCTGTCTATGACAGCGTTCGGATGCAGTGGCATACAGTTCAGAGGAAAACACCGCCACAATCAGTGATGGTAACATGTAGGCAATTTGCATACTGCTGATGGCAGTATGCAAATTGCCTACACGTATGTCTTCACTGCATCTTAACTGTCATAGACAGTTCATCGTCACCCCCCCATGTACGTGGCACGCTGGGAGCCCACCCGAGCATGCTCATGAGCTCCCCTCCACCTGCGTGCACTGTATTACCAATGGGGGTGCCCAATCCCCTGTTGGCTCCACTGCCTCCCAAACAGAGACCTCTAGGTGCCATCCTGGGAGCCCAACCCAGCGTGGCAAACATCAGTATGGCCGATGGGAGTAGCCAATCCTCGTCGGCTCCACTGCCGCCCCAAAAAATAATCCTTTCAGCTGCCACACTGGGAGCCCACCCCAGCATGGCAAAAGTCCTGTGTTGTCTTCCTGTAGAAGATGCCACCTGGAAGCTCACCCCTGTGTGGCAGAAGTTGGTATAGCTCGACAGGGTGCCCAATCCCATCAGCCCACTGCCACCCCCAAAATACCTCTTCAGCTGCCATGCTGGGAGCCCACCCCAGCGTGGCAAAGTCCCTCATCATCTTCCTGCAGTAGAAAAACCTGTAAAAATGGCCCCTTGTTGACAGTCTGGCCCTCCCCAACCCATGCCCACCCTCTGTGCACCCACCTCCCACACCTCCCCCATACTTACCTCCGAGCCCAGCACGTGATCTTCGTGGACCGGGAACACACTTGCACCTCTTCAAAGCCAACCGCGACTGAAGAAATGTCGGTAAGCTGTATAATGGCATAAATGTTTTTTTTTCAACTTTGGTGCATATATCGGCCATTTATGGGAATTTTTTTTACCAAATTTTCAACATGGGGTTCTTGAGGCTGCACCTCATGAACTCAGTCACTGTCATTTTGTTATTCGGTCCCAAAAGGTGATTTTGCGGTCACGGCACGGAACCACCTTTTGGGACTGAGAAATAAAACAACTGTGGCACAGTTCATGAGGTAGACCCCCCAAAACTCTAAGCTGAAAATTTGGTGAAAAAATTCCCAAAAATGACTATGTTACGAGCGTGCGTTGTGCAGTTCCTACGCACGCTCGTAAGTTCATGAATTTTTAATATTTTCACTCCAGATTTTCAACATTGCCATTTTACCACACCTCCTTATGAGCAGTACAGTTGTCATTTTTAACATCTCACCCAAAATGTGTTTTCACTCATGTAGCATACAATGGCGCAGTCTACAGCTAAATCAATCTTTGGAACAGATTAAGAAAATCACAGTGACACTGTTCATGAGCAGAGGTCTTAAAATGGCTATGTTAAAAATTTGGTGACAAAGGCCCATAAAATGACTGTGTTACGAATGAAAATTTTGCAGCTTCCACGCACCTCGTAAGTTCATGAGTTTGTAATATTTTCAGTCCAGATTTTCAACACTGGCATTTTTCAACACCTTCTTATGAACAGTACAGCTGTAATTTTTCACACCATGGCCAAATGTGTTTTCACACTTCCGGTGCAGAAATGCATGGTCACTGTGAGAAATCACTTTTTGGGTCAGATTAAGAAAATCCCAGTGACACTGTTCATGAGCAGAGGTCCCAAAATGCCTGCGTTGACAACCTGCTGTAAAAAATCCCGAAACTAATTACATTACGGGTGTGTGTTGCACAGTTTCTACGAACACTCGTGACTTCACCTAGTTTTTATATTTTCACTGCAGATTTTCAACATTGCCAATTTTTACACCTCCCCATGAACAGTACAGCTGTCATTTTTCACATCCTGTTCAAAATGTGTTTCGCACCTGTGGTGCCAAATAGCATAGTCATGTGCAAAATCAGCTTTTACATAACAAACTGATATTGCCACTGTTCATAAGGTGGGGTCGCAAAAAACCCATGTTGAAAATTTGGAGTGAAAATACCAATGAACGCCTGAGGCGTTAGGGTTTCCGACCATAATGCCCCACCTTGTAGAGACTGACAGGCATCAGGGGTGTGACTTGGGTTTGTCACCTGTAATGCTTATACCATTCCACCCCCACCCACACCCTGCAGCCAGTGAGAGGCATTGAGGTGTGCCTTGGACTCTTCAGCCCCAAAGTTCACCCCATTCTCCAACTCTGCACCCATCGCCCCATATTTCCTGATGGAATGGGGTGAGCATAAGGCCCAAAGACCCAAAACACACCGTGACACTTGTCAGTGTCTGCAGGGTAGGGTGTGGTGAAATGGCATGGCTGTTATGCCTGATGACCCAAAGGCACACCCCAATGCCTGTCAGTCTCTGCAGGGTGGTGGTGGGGTTGGCTTCAGTTAAATACTTCACTGCCATTCCTATTAAGCATCTTTCTCACGCCTACACTACCAATGCCAATGCCAGCAAGTAAACATTCGGCATTGACAAATGCTTGTTATGAATGTTAGCAAACTAACATTTTCAGGAGAGAGGTTTGTCTGACGATCCCTAACTATTGCACCTGCTGAGCTGAATACCCTCTTGACACTTACACTGGAAAGTGGGCATGTGAGGTACTTCACTGCCACTGATGGGCATACTAGGTGGCATGTGAGGTACTTCAGTGCCACTGATGGGCAGACTAGGTGGGCCAAGTGGTCCTTATCTGCCATCAAAGCCTATGTTTCTATGTTTCTGCAGTCAGCTCTGGCCATTCACTGACCTTTCCACTCCAGTGAAAAAGAGGATCATCAGTTATTGACAGATGCCTGTTTTCAGACAAATATGACTCAACCATTCTCTGTGCTGCACTAAGTCCAGTGGTTGATGCATCATTCTGTTCTCTGGAATCATTTATTCCACAAATCCCCTCTTGGGACAAAGCCTCCCAAAGCTGGGTTGACGCCAACCACTTTGGATGACAGACCACCTGGAACTGCAGTCCCCTTCCCCTTACAGGATATGCTTGATACTCCTCCAGGTGCACCTTCAGCCGGATTATGCTGCTGAGGTTTGCTGACCTTGGCATGTGACTTCTGTCCCCCATGAACCAAGTGCACCAGTTGCCCACTGACATTTTTTGCATGTTCAGGTCCTCCCTTCAGTACTGAGGCAATTCCACATTTGTATCGTGGGTCCAGCATTGTTGCTATGGCAAAGTTGTCACTACGCTGAATGCTCACAATGTGATGATTCTGGTCAAATACTGTCAGCATGTGTTGCAGCAACATACTGCTACCACCATCTCCAGCAACATCAAGGCCATGCTGTACATTCACCAATGTCTGGCTCAGCATCGCAGCAGTGGAATTAATTGGCTAATGGAGGCAGAATTTGCCCTCACTGCCTGTGTGGCATGTTCAAAAAGCCACAAAATTGTTGTTACAGAGTCCATGAGGTGCCACTGCTCAGTTGTCATAGACATGGAGGGTCCGAAACTATCACGGCTAGTGTGCATCACAAGGTATTCTGAGATGGCTTTGTATTGTTCATACAGCCTCTCTGCCATATATAAAGTGGAGTTCCACCAGGTGACAACTTCCAGCATCAAGCGGTGCTGAGGGAGGCTGTTTTGCACCTGCAACTGCCGAAGTTATCACAGGCCTTTGCAGATCTTGAATAGTGAGAACAGATACAGCGTGCAACTGTCAGCATTTCCTTTACATCAGGGTGCTGCAGAACCTGCGCCACAAGATTTAAACAATGGGCCATGCATGGAACATGAAAAAAGCCACCATTCATGATGCATTTCATCACATTTAACCCATTGCCACTTGCCATGAACCCAGCTCTCAGGGACAAGGGGTTCAGCCACTTGTCAATTTCAGTCAGTACCATGTCCAACATGTTTTCACCAGTGTCTGAATAGGTCACATTGTGCATAGTAATTGTTGAATGCTGTCAAATTCCTGGAAGATTGCTACCACAATACTCCACCTTACTGCACTGATTATCCACTCTACCAACATCACAAACAACCCCCAGCACCTGCACCCAGTGTGCAGTTATACACAAATATGAACTCCCACTGTTTTGCCACTGGTCCACATATCCATACTTAAATGGATGAATGGAGAGGAGGAATGTTGAAGGGCATGTCTTATTGAGTTGGACACAGTACGGCACAACTCGGGGACAGCATGGGTCAAAAGGTATGTCCTGGATGGGACTTTCCATTTTGCACAGGCACATGCAGCAAACTGCCAGAACCCAGAATTCTCCAAGAAGGAGATGGGCAAAAGATCAATTGCCAGCATTTCAGCTACAGCAGCATTAAGTTCACATGACGCTGTATGATTGGGTGGGTACTTCAGCTTATGCACAAAAACACTCTGTAACATGGGCTGACTTAAACGTTTTACATGGGGTGTGATGACAAATGGTTCTGCTCTGCGAATGGCAGGGGTGGAGTGTGGACGTTTGATGAAGACGGTTGCACAGGTGATGATGACAAACCCACAAATGCAGTTGTTTTGCCACACATTTACCAACTGGGATTGATGTACCACTTGCACTAGACATACTGCATTTACCACTACCACCACCATCAACAAAACTGCTGCTCTCACCAGCACTGGATAAGATTTCAAAATCATTATGCTCCTCCACCTCATCATGCCTGTAGTAATCCTCTGCTCTTATTTCACCACTACCACACACATTTAATTTCCTACTAGATTTAACAGTCCTGGAAGGGGATAACATGCTCGTTATGTTCAAGTTCAAGTTTCTTGTAGGAAAACTCCGTTTTAACAAGCTCATTCACAAGGAGGTCCTTTGACATAGACAGTTAGTTACAGATTGCATAATCGAAAAAACAGTACAAATTCAAGTACAGAATTATGGGCAAGCATTAACATGTTGCATAAAAATGACAATGACATAGAAAAATGCAAGTACAGAAAAAAGGTATAAAGTGCTTGTTTTGGAGTATCAAGGCAGCTAATTTCTAGGTAAGTAAGAGGAAGCAGTGGGCTAGAGTTAGAGCAGTGAGCTAGGATTTAGAAGCAGCTGAATGTATCTTTTAATTTTGCTCCAACCAACCTTTTAAATAAGCTGACAGTGACAGTACTGGGAAGTTTAAGTACACCTTGGAGCTGGTTCCAGATACTTGGGAATATGCTCGATATGGCCCACTTGCCGAGTGAGGTGCGAGTTCTCGGTACATCGAGGAGGAGGAGGTAATTTTTCCTAAGAGAGTAGGCACTATGGGAAATACAGAAAAGGGTTGTGAGATAGTTCAGAAGCTTGTTCAGGAGTAGCTTAAGAGTCCAGATACCAGCATGAAGCGTGATCTAATTGAGAGTGATGTCCAGCCAGCAGCTAGGTACAAATCGCAATAGTGGGTTCGTAGGGTAGATTTGTCATGAATCAGAGAAGTGAGTGGTACAGGATGTCTAGTTTGTTGAGTCCTGAGACCGCTGTAGAGGAATAGATTAGATATCCATAGTTGAGTAGTGGCAAGAAGGTGACCTGGATCAGCCTAGTTCTGGTATCCAATGGAAAGAGGTACTGGTGATGGAAGAAGAAACCTAGCCTAATTTTTAGCCTCTTTGCCAGATCACCGAGGTGGTCATAAAGGAAAGCTTGTTGTCAAACACATACCAAGATATTTGAATTTGGAGGTGATTTCAAGGGGTTCACCTAGGGAGGTAGTGATGAATTCTTTGTGCATGTTTGCAAGGGAAGTGGAGGTGGTGTTTGGGGCAAAGATCATGGCCTTAGTTTTCTTGGAATTGAGGAGTAGTTTGACATTGATTAGGTTGATTTCTAGTTGTGCAAAGTTGGCTTGGAGTACATCCCTCACTTCAGCAAGTGTAGGGCCTGATGTACACAGTACAGTATCATCAGCAAAGAAATGCAGATGGGACTGGTATATATGTGCATCAAGGTTATTGATGTATAGGAAGAAGAGGATGGGACCTAATATGGAGCCTTGTGGGACTCCCCCGACAATTGGGAGGGATGCAGCAAAGAGGCCACCAGCTTTTACTTTCTGGGTCCTTCCAGATAGGTAGCTGGTAAACGACTGGGCAGCAAGGGGGGTGGCAACTACTTTTATTAGGCTTTAGACTAACAGATTGTGGTTAACAGTGTTGAACGCTTTGCTGAGATCTAAAAATAAAGCACCAGTAACTTTCTTGGAGTCCATGGCTGTGATCCATTCATTGTTAACTTTGGCTAGAGCAGTGACTGTACTATGGTTGGGCTGGAAGCCAGATTGCGCAGGATTGAGGATTGAGGATGATTCGATATGGAGTTTCATTTGGGAGTAAACTAGCTTCACAAGGACTTTGGAAAGGACAGGTAAGATTGAGATGAGCCTATAGTTGTTTAGGTTGCATGGGTCCCCTCACTTGAATAATGGGAGGACGTGGGCAGATTTTCAGCAGGAGGGAACAGTGGCAGTGGAAATGGAAAGACTGAATATGTGGAGGATAGGGGTGGTGAGGTCGAGATAGCCTAGCTTAAGAAAAAAAGGTTCTAGACCATCATCCCCTGCACTTTTGTGAATGTCTATGTTAAGAAGTGAATCTTTGACTTCTTTATAGCTAAGCGGGCACAACTGGAGCAGGTGGGTCAAATTTTGTGAGTCAATGTTATTACAGTCTTGGTTGCTACCACAGACTGCTTAAGGCGAAGAGTCAAAAGCTAGGTGAGCAGTTACAAAGTGATTGTTGATTTCTCAAGGATTAGGCAGCTGTTTTCCACAGCTCTACCATTGCTGAGGATCTTCAGAGGGATGGAGGGGCTACAGGCCGACCTTTGATGGACTTGAGTGTCTTCCAGATTTTTGAGAATTCCTTTGCCTGTTTAAGGGTGAGACATAATAGTTGGCTTGATGATGAGGGCGAACGCCTCACTGTGGTATTAGCTGCCATCTTATGCTGGGTCCACAGTTCCATGTGCCTATTTTTAAGATGCATATGCTGTCCTCCTGTGCCCAGATGGCTCCCCTTTTTACCTCGACTCACACGCACATGGCAAACCTGGCAGATTGCAGCTGACTCATCATTTGCCTCTTGCACCAAAAAATCTCAAACAGGGGATTACGATGCCTCCTTTTTTAACATGTCCCTGATGCTGCTTATTGGACAATTCATCATCATCATCATATTCATCAACATCACCCACATCCACATCTTCTGCTTGATGCTGACATGTGGTCTGCATATTGCAACCACAGCAATATCATCATCAGATTCATCATCATCATCAACACCACCATGTCCATCACTTGAGATTTTTTCACCACACTGTGAATCACTGCATGGAAAATGCATGACCTGAACAGCAGTGGAAGAAATGTCACATTGTATGCTATCGATGACATGATTATCAGAATCCTCATGTTCAGTTACTGGGATGTTACTGGGAAGTATGACATTATCTACACTGCCACTCACTCACACTGCTTCACACCTCTTTATTTTTTGAACACGGTACACTGGTCAGAAGTGGAACTTGAGGCAGCAATACTCATGCCACCACCAGCAACTGCACTAACACCACCAGCTGAGACAACATCATATCCTCCAACTATGAGTGAAGCTACTGATTGGGCTGTAAAAACATTGCAGGAGAAATACTTTTCCTTACATCAGCAATGCACTTCTGCATCTGCGTACTACCATGCTCACAGACAATCATACCACTGGCAGCAGTGTCATGGTGAGAACCAGCTTTCCTTGCACTTCTCTTTGTGGGCATTTTGGGGGATCAACAGCAATATTCTAAACAAATTTAGATTTTGGAACATTCACTCTGGGTGGAGGGATGCAGGATGTGAAGCCATAAAAGCAACTGTATCTTCAACAACAGATACAGACAAAATTCACAAGTGAAAGCAACGCCTTAACTAACCAGTGGTGCTGAAGTCACAAACAATTCAATCTGGAAAACAATTCCTTTTGCCAGTGTGGAGGGGGGAGCACAGACTGCAGATTTTTATGGCAGTGCAAGCAGCAAAACAAAGAAAAGACACCACAGTGGCAGTACAAAATCACGCAGCTGCAGTGGATAGCAGGTTCACATTGCAGAGCCTGCAATTACACTGAGGCACAATAAAAGGTGTATTATTTGATGTCACACACCACACACACACACAATTTGTCTACAAGTAATGTGAAGAAAATTGAAAAGTTCAGTAATATACCACGTATTGTAAACAACCTGAAATTATGAACTGCTGCACCAGATCCACACAACACACAATCAGCAAAAAATGTCAACAATTACTGATAATATTACTGTGTGTACATTAACACAGTCAGTTATGTAACAAAAATATAACCAAAAAACAAAGAACTCCCTATTTCTCCAACTTAAATCTACCTACACCACAGATACTCCCTTCCCCCAAAGCACACTTTCACTGTCTCTTACTACACAGACTCAATGTTGTACATTAACATTCAAAGTCTACACACAAACAAAAACGCTCGATGATATGAGCACAGGAGGGTTTCCTACAATTGATGGACTAAAGTTTGAGCAAAACAAAATAACTCAAAAATACTTTTTTATCATCTTTTGGAAGGTTTGAATCACAGACAGCTCTCAGAACACACTGTCTCCTACAGCTTCCTACACACACTACCCCGAACTGAGGCTGTGCAGATCAATATAGTGCCCATGTGACCTGAAATCCTATGAATTACTGCAAAATTAGTCTTCGGAGCTTAAAAACAAGGCGAAGTGAGGTGAAGTACATTGTTCTCAATGCACTTTGCCTTTAAGATTGGTGGAGTAGTGATCTGGGAAGGCAGAGTAACGTGAAGTCATTGTTCTCAATGGACGTCACATTACTCATTATAATGCAAATTACTCTGCTTTGCATTGCGGAGTATTCTGCAAATTCGCCTTGGCTCTGTGAATCACTTTGCGGAGTGAATTGAGGCTACTTCTCCCACCACTACTCCAGATGGGGCCTAACCAGTGTCTTGTAAAGAGTGACTATTACCTCTCTCTTATGACTTGTGATACCCCTACTAATACACCCCAACGTCCCTCTAGCCTTACCTACTGCTTTAGTGGTCTGCTTGGATGATTTCAGGTCATCTGTGATGATGATGCCCAAGTCTATCTCTTCCCTTGTGATTGCCAGCAACTCCCCTCCCAACCTACAGGTAACTTCAGGGTTTCTTTACCCTATTTGCATGATCTTTCACTTCTTTGTGTTAAACCCCAGTTGCCACTCTTCAGACTATTTTGCCAGTTTTTCCACATCTCTTCTCATTCTGCCCACCCCATCTGGATCATCTACTCTGTTGCATATCTTGGTGTCATCTGCAAACAGGCAAACCTCCTCCAGTAAACCCCACTAAGAGTACTAAGCAGTTGAAATTGCCTTATTCTGTCTAAACAACCAAGTAAACCAAATACCTGAGACACCCAGATTCCCTTGGAATATAAATATCAGCAGCCAGACATAAGAGCAGTTTCAGTTCAGTTCCACATTCACAGATGTCCTCACAGTCTGTGCTGTGTTATGGGGGTTAGAGGAAACAGAGCTGTTAGTTCTGTGCACCTCTGTGCATTTTCTCCAGTGACCTGACGGATGGGGCTTGCGGAGCCAAGAATGTGGCAGGGTCCTAGGACTGAGGGGCATTGGCTCCCTTCAGTGCAGGTATTCAGAGGCTCAGAACTTAACTAGAGTCTGAAATCAGGGTCTGGGGCAATCTGCTGGTGATTCATCTTCAAGGAGGGCTACTTGATGGTTGCTGTATCAACAGTCCCATGTTCTAGCAAAACAATGGACTGGAGAGCTGAAAGAAAATGGGGATTTCTGTTTCAGGAGGTCTTGTACTACAGTATGTGGGTAAGAACCTAAAGTGAGTCAAGAAGGGAAAAGTCCAATAGTTGACTTGCAGGAGACTGATGGTAACATCAATGAAGTGCATTAACCCTTTGAGTGCTGAATATGTACGGAACCTATTCAAGTTCTGAACACACAGTGAAGCCCACCAGGATACAACACAATACTGTGGCATTCTGTAGCAAAGTTGATACAAGAAATAAGGCAGTTGCAATATCATCCTGTCCTGTTTGTTCATGCAGTAACCTGAGACACTGCTTTTCATCCAGGTGGGCTCCATTGTTTAAATATATAGGTGCTATGACATGGGCTGACTTAAAATATCATTTTTATCTTCATGAGCATGAATTGATCTGTTGATATCTCTCATGACTGGTGAAGCCACAACTAAGATAGCAACAGACCAGTGCCTTCAAAAGAAGACAAAATGATATCTTAGTTAGCTCATGTCATATTTAATTTATACAACAGGGGCCCAATATTCAAAAGAGTGCAAAGTGCAGTGCAAAACCTTGTGCTGCACCTGAGATTGCCTGGGAGCTTGAGGATACTATATTCAGTTGAATAGCACACAGTTCTATTCGACTGAATATGAAACCATGTTGTGCAGTGCTAAGTCAAGTAGCACTGCCCGACATAACTCCCAAAGGCCACCACCAGAATTAATAGCACCGGAGTGCTGTCTGCAATATTCGAAGGGACCCATGCAAATGAGCCCAGTGGGCATGCAAGGTGCTAAGTGGCCATTTGTATGCCCATTATGAGCTAATTTGCATGGGTAGTGAGGCAGGTTAGTGCAGTGCCATCCCCCCAATTGCCTCATCCCAGAGCTATGTAAATATCCCTGGTGGTAGTGTCCCCCCCCCAATTGCCAGCCTGTTCTGTCATTAACATAATCCCTGGTGGTAGTGGTACCTCCCTCCAGAACGTCAGTCTGTCATGTCACTAGTAGTGGCCCCCCACAATTACCAGTCTATCTTGTAGTTTACAAAAATCCCTGGTGCTAGTGCCCTCCTCCAAGCACCAGCTGAGCCTGTTATTCACATAATCCCTGGTGGTAGTGATTCCCCGCGCCTCCAATCACCAGCCCATCTTGTGATTCACATAATCCCTAGTGGTAGTAGTCCCCCCTCTGATCACCATCCCATCCTGTAGTATAAAATAATCCCTGGCATTTAGTGGGCCCCCCACCATGGCACCAAACACCCGCTGAGTCACCTTATCATTCCCCTCAGTGCCATGGGTGTATATGGTGACTGGCACAGCCTCCTCACACCTGCTCTGCCAGCTATATGTCCAGCCAGAGAGCTCACTCCTTATTTATAGGACAAGATGACATGCCCTGTTGTATAAACAAGGGGTGCACTCCCTGGCTGGACATACCGGGCCAACCAAGGAGGTGTGAGGATGACATTGCCAGTCATCGTATTCACCCGCAGCACTGGGGGGAATGGTAAGGTGACTGGAGGGAGTTCAGTGCCACTGTGGAGGTTGCCCTAGATAGCAGGGATTGTGTTATACTACAGGAGGGGCCAGTGATTGGGGAGGACCACAGTCACCATGGATTATATAAATGACAGGACGGGCTGGCTATCAGGTGGGAAATCACTACCTACAGGGAATATGTGAATGACAGGATGGGCTGCAATCGGGGGCACCACTACACAACAGAGATTATGTGAACAACAGGACCGCTGGTGGTTGGGAGGACCACTACCACCAGAGATTTTGTTAGTGACAGGAAAGGCAGGTGATCGGGAGGGTCCCACCACCAGGGATTTTTGTATACTAAAGGATGAGCTGGAGATCAGAGGAGGGGACCACCACCATGAGGGATCTTGTTAATGACAGATCTACTGGTGATCGGTGGACCACTGCAAAATTTATTAATGACAGTAAGGGCTGATGATCGGGGTTGACTACTACCACCAGGGAGTTCATTTTTACAGTAGAGCTGGCAATTGGAAGGGGAGTGTCAGGGACCCCAGATGGCGAGTGTGCTCCCCCAGTGGCCAACCAGCTAGGTGGATGCATTACCTCTGGCAGCTGTTAAGGTTGCCTGAAGTAAGTCAGGGTGTTATTCGGCAGTATTTGTGCTGCACAAAAGAACCTCAGTAAACCCTTTTGCACAGCACAAAGCCACTGAATATGGGGTAGTGTGGCTATTCATGGCTATGCACACCCTTGCCCACTTGCATACATTATGTTTTGCATTTGTGCAAACCCTCTTCACCCATGCAACAGCCACTTTTAAATATGGGGGATCTAGAGCAAACTCTGGTTTACATGGGCTAAGACCCATTAGTGGCTGCCCACCAACACAGCGGTAGAGCTACTATTCACAATGCTGGTGACCTGGGCTTCACAATGAGCCCAGGTTGCTAGAGGGCTAGCTGGGGGATGGATTGAGAGGCCTTTGCATGCTCTCTACCTCTGGGGGAGAGTGTGGCTGTG
Organism: Neoceratodus forsteri; assembly: GCA_016271365.2. Lineage (NCBI taxonomy): Eukaryota > Metazoa > Chordata > Ceratodontiformes > Ceratodontidae > Neoceratodus > Neoceratodus forsteri. The sequence goes on from CM028132.1 coordinate 1,407,764,257, forward strand.
TCTTCAGTGCAGGGCTCCTGTGTGACCATGTGTGATCCTCCGATGGGGCTCCTCCATTTGTTGTTGACTCCCCTTTTTCCCTGAAGGGGGCCTTCTCCTTCATCCTGTCCTACCAGCTCGTCATATTGTTTTTTACTGCCACAAGATTATTAAGTGAAATCTCGCGGCTTTCCGAGAGAGAGATTTATAGTGAAGAACTACCTTCCCAAAAAGGTGGCACCATCCTCGCGAACCTAAAATGGTTCCTGCAATGTGGCTACTCTCCTTAAAGGCACAGGCACCTCCTTAGGTGTACTGCACACAAAAATTTAAATTTAAAGGCAAATGCCCCAGAGAATCACAAGCAGGCAATAATCAAGGGCCACACATGTTGTTTTTTAAAGCATATTAACAGCATTCAAACACTTAATTCATCTCTAAGGAGATATTAGAGTTGGGCCATGCAGCTAAAGGAACAGAGCCTGATGTATAGCCTCAGTGCTCTTACAGGCCCTGCCAAGGGACAAGTGGTCATTTTTATTATCTACTCATTTTATTATGGCATTTTCTTCAGACATGACCCGAGCAAGCCCAATACTATTATGTTTTTAGAACCATGACCACCTTAAGAAGATTGTGCAGAAAGTGCCCCAACATCTTACTCACCTCAGACCAGTGAGAGCTATGCTCTCTATGCATGGTGGATTCCGAGCCTAGGGAGTTCACCCACAACTCAGGATCCACAGACAAGGATCCTCTAAATGATAACGTATCCACCACTTCCCAAAGCATAGTGCTGCAATTATTTCAAAAGCTCCTGGACAGGATCGACTCCTTGGGAGCAAATAAAAGACCCAGGTCACCCAGCAAAACCTCCCACCCTAAGCGCCCCAAGGGTGACCCAAACTCAAATGACATGCCAGACATGTCAGAAGATGAACACTCTGACAAAGAGGAGGATGAGCAAGAGGAGGATATGGCCGCATGACTATGCCCCTTCAACACCATTCCCAACTCATAAGAGTCGTCTGTCAGACACTGAGAATAGATGAGCCAGTGGAACAGCTGGACAACAGATTAGACCCCCTGATTAGGGAGAGGAAACAATCCTCCACCTTCTTCCCAGTATGCAAAGCGTTAGATAGCATCTTAGCCAAGGAATGTGAGGCATCAGATCCTATTAAGACTAGGGAAAAGGGAACCTTCGAGAGAAGGTATCCACTCCCCGCAGACAGAGAGAAACTCTGGGCAACTGCCCTCAGAGTAGATGCAGAGGTCGCCTCCTTGAGCAACAAGTCCGTCTTGCCCTCAGAGTCAGCCTCAGCCCTGAAGGATCCCATGGACAGAAAGGTAGATGAAATTGTGAGGAAGGTTCATGATATAATGATCATGAATATGAGAGCATCCATGACCACCACCTATTTGGCAAAGGACCATACTCAGATGGTTACAGGCAGTCCAACTTGATGTCCCCGAAACCAGTGCCCATGGAGCCACCATGGACTATGCTATTCAAACCATGAAGTATGTAGCAGATGCCACGATCAATAGTTTTAAGATGGCATCCAGGTCAGCAGCTCCCATTAATAGAGCCTGGAGACAAGTATGGCTCAAGCTGTGCAATGCAGATCAAGAGTCCAAATTTAGGGTCATGAAACTACAGTTGTCTGGAGACAAAGTGTTCGGGCCTGGCATAGAAGAGTTCACAGTAAAGAAAGGGGATGACAAGGATCAAGGAGGGTGAGCTACTCTACCATCCTTTCAAAACAACAAATTCCAGCATTTCTCGGGCAGAGCCAAGAGGAGTCAAGGTCATCAGGGACAAGATAGACACACCTTTGGATTCAAACCAAATTTTTTCAACAACAGGCAGAACTTTCAGGGCAACAGGGGAAGAGGCTCCCACTACAATGGCAAACAGGGGTATAAGACAATCAAATTGAAAAGGGGATTCTGCCAATGAGAATCCGCCAGTCTAGGGCCAGACGGATGCAGTGGGTGGAAGACTACAGCAGTTCGCCACAACCTGGACCAAATCAATCAAAGACAAATGGGTCAAGGAGATCTTCTCACAGGGCTATTCCATAGAATTCAACTCAGTCCCAAGGCAGGACAGATATATAGAATCTCACGTCCCAAGGGACAAAGCTACCTAGCAGCAAGTAAGGGCCATTCTACACCAACTGCTACACAGCAGAGCCATAAAGTCCATTCCAATTCAGGAGAGATTTCCGGCATCTAATCCATATTCTTTCTAGTCCCAAAAAAGACCGGATACCTCAGACCTATCCTGGACCTAAAGTTTGCGAACAAGTTTGTACGGTACCAGAGATTCAAGATGGAAACCTTAAGATCCACCATTGCAGCTATACGCAAGGGCAACATTCTAACTTCCATAGACCTGCAGGATGCCTACCTACACATACCTATCAGACCTTCCCACCAGAGGTTCCTCCAATTCAGTGTTCTGGGATACCACTTTCAGTACCAATGCCTACCATTTGGATTGGCGTCGGCCCCGTGACTGTTCACCAAGGTGATGACACCTCTAGTGGCAAAATTACATATGGAGGGCATTCGTGTGATCCCATACCTAGATGACTGGTTGATACGGGCAAGAACAGTGGCTCAGTCAAGGACAGCAACCTCAGAGCCCAACAACTACTGACCGAACATGGGTGGCTTATCAACAAAGCAAAGAGCCACCTAACTCCGATCATATTGTTAGACCATTTGGGGGCAATGTTCAACACAGTGACAGGCACAGTAAGACCGTCACAGACATGCATCAGCATGTTAACAGTGCAATGCAGAACAGTTATGCAGAAGACGTTGACAACACTTTGGCATCTTGTGCAACTGCTGGGTTTCATGGCAGCATGCATAGACCTACACGACTGGGCCAGGTTACACATGAGGCATTTACAATGCCTGCTCCTAAACAACTGGAGCTACAGTTAACAGAATTACAATCAGAAAGTGTCAATTCCATTATCAATTCAGAAATCACTAAGATGGTGGGCAGACCCACACACCTTCATGCAAGCGGCACAATTGGAGAGAGATACAACAAGAACCCTTCAAAACAGACACAAGCCTGCTAGGCTGGGGTGCTGTACTGGACAGACAGTCCATTAAAGGGAAATGGACAAGCCGGGAGTCAAAACTTCTAATCAACATACTAGAGACAAGAGCCATCTGACTAGCCCTCATACACTTCAAAGACCAACTCCAAAGACACCATGTAAAAGTGCGCACCGACAGCCGAGTAGCAATAGCATACATCAACAAGCAGGGAGGAAAAAGAAGCAGAGCCATGGCTCGAGGGGCAGAAATATTACTGCCATGGGCATAAAAATATCTACTCAGTCTCACAGCAGTCCACCTGGCAGGCAACCTAAACACAAGGGAAGATTGGCTGAGCAGGCAAACACTGCAACAGAGGGAATGGCAACTCCATCCAGAGATTTTCAATGAGCTCCAGAGGAAATGGGGCCCCTTCAACATCGACCTCATGCCTCAGTGACTAACACCCAACTTCTGAACTATATGTCCAGATTCAGAGACAAGAGAGCGGTAGGAGTGGATGCCATATCAACCCCATGGAAATTCAAAAAGGTGTATGTATTTCCCCCAATAGCCATGCTACCAGCAGTACTACAGAAAATCAGAAACACGAGCAGCAGTGTAGTACTCATAGCCCCAGACTGGTTGAGGAGAACCTGGTACACCCTAATCAAGAAAATGCTGACAGACAATCCTATGAGGTTACCTCGCCACCAGAACTTACTCATACAAGGCCCGATCTGGCACGAAAACCCTCTACCACTGAAACTGATGGCTTGGCCACTCAGAGGACTAGATTGTTAGGGCTAGGGGTATCAGGTAAGGTGATGGACACCTTGGTACAAGCTAGAAGGGAATCCACCAACAGAATCTATAATAAACACTGGTGGGCTTTTGCTTCATAGTGCAAGAACCAGGACTTGAGAGCATCTCAATGCAGTATTATAAATGTATTAGAGTTTCTGCAAAAAGGGTTGGAAAAGGAGTTATCAGCCACATCTCTGTGGGTACAGATGGCCGCAATAGGGGCTATAAGGGGAGAAACCGATGGACATTTACCCGGATCCCACCCTTTGGTTCAAGCATTCCTAAAGGCCGCAACCCTTATCACACACACCCCAAAACCCTTAACAGCTCCATGGCACCTCAACTTGGTACTTGACATCCTCGCCATCCCACCATTTGAACCCATTGAATCTATTCCCTTATCCTTACTTACGATGAAGACCTTATTCCTAGTAGTGATCTCATCAGCCAAGAGAACTAGCGAATTACAGGCTTTATCTTGCAGAGAGCCATTTATCCGTTTTTTCCCAGAAAGGGTCATACTCCATCCCATCCTGTCCTTTATCTCGAAAGTGGCCAACGCCTACCACATGTCCCAAGAGATCTCAGTCTCTACCTTCAATCACCAGTTAGGGGACCCTCAAAGAGAAACCCTACTCAGCCTAGACCCAGCCCGAGCAATTCGGACCTACCTGGCCAGGACGGTGACTCTCTGTCAGACAGACAGGCTGTTCATATTGATCCAAGGCAATAAACAAGGTCTGGCAGCATCCAGATCCACTATTGCTAGATGGCTACGAGAAGCCATAACGAGGGCCTACAGGAGCGGAGGAAATATCCCTCCAGCAAACATCAGAGCACACTCCACATGAGCAGTAGCCACACCTTGGGCGAAACGCAGTTCCGCATCTGTCAGAGAGATTTGCCAGGCAGCGACCTGGGAGTCCCCGCACACTTTCCTCAGGGACTACCGGTTAGACACCAGCCTAACGGGAAACTCAGAGTTTGGTCTCAGGTGCTCCAGACAGCCTTGATTCAAGTTCCTCCTCCCACCCAGGACAAAGTCTAATACTGCTGCACAATCATCCCATGTGTTGAGACTCGGAGTGCTGTAAGAAGATGCGATAGATAATGGTTGTTTACTCACCTGGTAAAGGTGATTATAGGAGCACCTTCTTACAGTACTCCGTATCCCACCCATTGTGGAGGAACATATTTGTGTGTATATATATATATATATATATATTTGATACAGATTAAGGAAAGCATATAGAGTGATCCACCTAAGAATGTATCTAAAACTCTGGATAACTAACTATACGGTAATGGGACATAGACTCCACACAGTCAGTAGTTATGTAACAGGTTATCAGATGTTTATAAATAACAGTACGTAGTAAAGAATATCTCTCGACATAACATCACCCGTTGTGTATTATTCTAACCAACGGCCCCTCATGGGAAAAATGGAAAGTAGTGTTTTTGTCTTTCTTGTTTTTAACAGTTTACTTTCAGGAGGGAAACAAACTTGGAAGATATCATACTGAGGATTCTGGGAAACAGCAAAGATAGGAGAGGGATCGGATTTCGAATTTTGGGATTCCTTTGTGCATCAGCCTATGAGAAGAGCACTTACTACCCATGTGTTGAGACTCGGAGTACTGTAAGAAGGTGCTCCTATAATCACCTTTACCAGGTGAATAAACTACCATTAGCAAACCAAATGGAGCCACTCCTTTAGTTCACTCATAGAACACTTTTTGTAGGGCTCAGCAATGCCATTTAGGGTAGCTAGGGGTATTCTGTTGAACCCATAAAATAACATTTTCCTAAAGTTTGATCATTAATATGATTCTGTAGAAATGAGACTTTGCAACCTCTATGGTTCATCTGATCAATATGGCAAGACTGCATCAGTTTGTCTATAAAGCCTCCAAACCTACAAATTTGCTTTGATCCTCTGGTTAGCATTTCTATGTTATTCACTGTAACAGTGAAAACTCAATTGTTTATATCTAGCATGTCCAGTCTAGTGCACAGCCTGCGTGGTGCTGCTTTCAGATAAGGGGCTGATTTCAATTTAAAGAGGCTGTGTGAGCTCTTTGCTTTTATCTCGCCCAGTGAAGTATTTTTTCCCTTGGGAGGGCGCTAAATGCACATTCGTTGGAAGCAGACACTGTCTGAAAACTCTGATTGTAAATAATAGCTAAAGGCTGGTTAAAGTGATACAGGAAATGGTTTAAAATACTCTCTCCCATTTTTTCTGTTTTAAAAGTATACACTCTTCTCAACAGCTCAGGCTGAAATCTTTCTTTTATCATTTTCATTTTTGGGCCCATGTCTTTCCTGCATTCCACCAGGCCCTCCTTACACCTACTCAAGCCCTGATGCCTCCTGTAGAAGTTGTCCAAGTCCAAGGTCATATCAGTCTCTGCTCAACATGCCTCACTGGAACCTCCAGCCTTAATCCACAGCTTGCTCCTATGGGTAAGAGTAACCTGCACCTCCCAAGGAGGGGCAGATAACTTTGATATGATGGCTTCATTCCAGGAAGAGGAAGCAATAAGGAGCAGGAAGATTGGGAAAGGCCGTATAATGGTGTGGTGGGTAACAGCATCACCTGCCTGCCTGGGGCCACTGAGATGTTCTTATTATTCCAACATGAGTTATGGTTCTGTCAAACAGTATGGCATTCCAACCTATCAAGCCAGTTTTGGGAGGGGGGAGATGGAGTCCTACTGACCCTTCAGTACAACTCAGCCCAGCTCTTTGTTTATTTACCATATTGCAGCCAAAACTCCCACCAGAGGAGGGTCAGCTGAAGTACAGTACACCAATTCATGACAAGAATACAGAAAAAGACAAAACATATTACATAATGAATTACACCTAAAGTCAAAAACCAAAATAATAAGCATTTTATTACACAGAAGATACATACATAATTAAGCAATAAGGCATGACCAGGGGTTATGTTAATGGACTGTTAATCACCTTCTAGAGGTGTAATGTGGCACAAGGCATAGCCGAGTGCCACATGCCCCTAGAAGGTGATTAACTGACCAGTAACATAACCCCTGGGAGTGCCTTATTGCTATTATAATAAAAACAATTTTAAATAGTGTTACCCCTTCTTCAACATATGATTACACTCTACAAGTATGTTAATAAAAGATTAACATAAGGCTGTTAGAATGTTTACAACCAATCAGAAAGCTCTATTTTCAGACCCTTTATAATAATATTAAAAATCATTTAACATTTTCATAAAAAAGGAAGACTGGTATTTGGTCTAAACACTGTTTTTTGCCATCTAACCTGTTTTCTTAAACCATAGACAGCAGTTTCTCTAGGTGGTAACAGCGTATACAATTTGTGTTGAGGATTACAAACGTCTCTCTGATGTCTCATGACTCATGATGTCTTTGATCTCATGGCACCTCTGCATCACATTCTAAACAAGCAGGTGCCCATTCGACAGGGACCACTTTTTTAATCTCTAATCTCACTGAGACACTAGTGGCACCTTCCATGAGGCAGGAGGCATTAAAATACTGATTTTGTTTTTTTCTTTTTATGTTTAACTGCCAATACTACAACCTTATAATTGATCTTCTTTATGAGTTACTTCTGACTGTTTCTGTGCTTCTTGGGTACTCTGTGTCCATTTCACTGTTCTGCGCTGTTGAGTGGCAAGCACGGGAATGTGTAACTGAACTGAAAAACCCAGCTACAGAGTCAAGCCATACAAAAGTGATGGTACTGGACTTCAGGAGGGCTGACTTTGTCAAGATGGGAGAGTGCTTTAGAAGAGCACTAGCAAACAGGCAAGAAAGAGGGGTGGAGCAACAATGGGGAAACATCAAAACTGCCATCACAGAGGCAACAAATTTAAGGCATAATTTACATAATTAAGGGCATGGCTGATCACACAACCTTCAACAGCATCAATCTAGCCCTCAACAAAGCCTGCCAACTGGTCACAAGCAGTGATAGATTAACCCATACGTGTGAGCTCTATAAGCGAGCAGACTGCTGACCTTTGAAGGGAGACTAAAGTACCGCACTTGCCTCCAAGCCAAAAAGATCCTAATGAATCTTGTACCCATGGGCCTTCACCCCCTCATCCAACCAACCCCTCATAGGAGCACCCCTAGGCACCTGGCAAGCACCCCCCTCTTAGTCCCTTGCTGTAGGACAACCCTAGGGCAAAGGTCTTTCCATTATCGTGCTCCCCTCTGGCTTAATAACCTTCCTTCCTCCATCTCCCTGGCCCCTAGCCTTGGCCTATTTAAAAATGGTATCAAGAGACTTCTCCTTGACTCGGAGACTTGTGACTGTTTCCAACAGTCCTCCCTAATTCGGAATGTGATAGAAAACTAACACTTCCCATGAATCCAAACCTAGGCCTACAAACCTAACGTTACTTAACCCCCAATCTCAAGGCTTGATGAAGGCCTTCTGAATCAGTAACCTGTCCCACTTCACCTTGATGACCAAGGATCCTTTAACAACCCTAGAGATACTAACCAAGCAATGTAAATTATCCTGTATGGTGCAACCATGTAAAATTTGTCTTAATGTAATGTTTCTGCTTAGTGAGCTGTGTACATATTGTCTTTAAGTAATGTTTCTGTTTTGTATTTGATGTGGAGCCTTTGCAAAGGTGTCTTCGACTCAAAGGATTGTAATTCTGAAATTTTAATAAAATAAAAAATAAAAAAAACAAGCCTTAGTGTGAAACAAATAAACAAATCAAAACAAAAGAAGACGCCACTATGGTTCTTCAAAGAGGTGGTGGGGAAGGTTAGGGAGAAAAAGATAGCATTTAGAAAGTATAAGGAAACACAGAAGGAGCAGGACAGAGAACTGTACCAGTTAAGGCAGAAGGCAGCAGGGAGGGAAGTCAGAATAGCAAAGGCCCAGACTGAGGAAAAGATAGCCAACTTGGTTAGGAAGGGGGATAAAATCTTTTATAGGTACATCAGGGAGCATAGAAAGACAAAGGGAGGGACAGTGAGGCTGAATAGAATGGAAGGTGGGTGGGCAGCGAGGGATAGTGAAAAAGCAGGGATACTGAATGAATACATCTGCTCAGTATTCACAAAAGAGGAGTAGGGGGAGGTGCCTTATCCAGTTAACAGAAGCACTCTGGGTAGGGGGTCGATCCCAGTCCTTTCACAGAAGAAAGGGTTCTGCAAGAACTCCTAAAACTGAAGGTGGACAAAGCAATGGGGCCTGACGGGATTCACCCCAGAATTCTAAAAGAATTAAGAGGAGAACTAGTGACACCACTGACTACCCTTTTTAATAAATCATGGGAGGATGATATGGTACCTGAGGCCTGTAGGACAGCGGATGTGATTTCCCTTCACAAAAGTGGGAACAAAGCAGAGGCAGGAAACTACAGACCTGTCAGTTTGACCTCTGTGACAGGGAAAGTGATGGAATCAATTCTGAAGGAAAGAATTGTTGAGTACCTACTGTAGAGGCCAGTGGGGCAAAGGACCCAAGGCAGCATGGGTTTACAGAAGGAAGGTCATGTCAGATGAATCTAATTAATTTCTTTGACTGGGTGACCAAAGTAGTAGACCAGGGAATGGCTGTGGACATGGCCTACCTAGCCTCTAGCAAGGCAACAAATTAACCAGCCTGTGAGTGGGTCCCAGGGTGATAGCCTGGGTAAAACATTGACTGGACAACAGGACACAGAAGGTAGTTGTAAACTGAGTCCACTCTGAAGAAAGGGGGTTACTAGTGGGGTACCGCAGGGTTCAGTACTGGGTCCAGTCCTTTTTAATGTCTTTATAAGTGACATTGCAGAGGGACTGGAAGGAAAAGCATACCTCTTTGCAGATGACACAGAGATCTGCAACAGGGTTGATACACAAGTAGGCATAGAAAGGATGAGAAGGGACTTGGCAAGGTTAGAGGAATGGTCAGAAAAATAGCAGGGAAAGGTTACACAATGGGGGGGTAGTAACAAAAACAAAAAATGGAAAGGGACCTGGGAGTAATCATATCAGATGACCTTAAGGTTGGTAAGTGATGTGAGAAGGCAGTGGGGAGGGCTGTGGGGATACTGGGATGTATATGGAGAGGCATCACCATCAGAAAACAGGAAGTTGTTATCCCTGTGTACAAACAGTTGGTGAGACCCCATCTGGAGTACTGCGTCCAGTTCTGGAGACCCCATCCCCACAAGGACATAGACAGGATGGAGGCGGTCCAGAGGAGGGCAACTAAAATGGTGTAGGGTCTGCTAGATAAGCCACATGAGGAGAGACTAAAGGAGTTTAATATGTATACCCTTGAGGAAAGGAGGGAGGGGGGGGACATGATAGCAACTTTTAAGTACCTCAGTGGAATCAACAAACTCTAAGAGGGTAGCATCTTTCAGAAAGAGAGATGTGCAAGAACAAGGGGACACATTTTGAAGATAGAGGGGTGACGGCTCAGGTTCAAAATGAGGAAGTATTTTTTCACAGAGATGGTGGTGGATGCATGGAACAGCCTTCCTGAGGAGGCTGTGGGGTCTAAAACTGTGGGAGAATTCAAGGATGCATGGGACAGACATCAGGCAATTCTAGTGGGGGATAGGAGGAAGTAAGCTGTTGGTTAACTAGGATCTGCAGCTTGTCCTCTAGGTAGAAAAATGGGCAGACTAGGTGGGTCAAGCGGTTCTTATCTGCCATCAAAGTCTACGTTTCTATGGAATGTTCAGAAATCAAAAAATGGGACAGCCGTAAATAACACAGAGGCAGATAATAAGGCAGCTTCCATGGCAGTAAAAAGAAAGTGGGTTGAAATTTCCAAGATTTCATCATACACACGAAGGGAGGGTTAGTGCTTGCTTGAAAGCCATCACCGATGAGATGACATACCCCATCCAGTGGTACACTCAGGGCCCTACAGTGACCACCTGCCTAGCACAAAGACCAGGTCCTTAAACAAATTTGATTTTGGGGGGGGATCTCAAAGACCCTCCCTGTGGGGGGTTGATCTGTGCAGCAGGAGGTAAGTTGCTCTTGGGGGTTCAGTGCAGTTGAAGGGGCAGAGAGGTGGCTACAGGGTGGAAGAGTACAAATTGAGGTATGGCTGGAGGACAGGAAAATTAGTTTAAAAAATTGTGTGAGTGCAGGGGTCAAAAATATAAAATTTTGTGTTGGCTAGTAACTGAGAAAATTCACCAGTCTCACAGACATTACTAGAATGATACAAAACCTACCAGCATTTGCTTAGTGAGACTTTCAAAAATTATACTTGGGCTCCTATTCTACTTTGTTGATTGTAGCCTAACGAAAAGATATGTATAGTTTTTTGTTAATGCATTTTCTCCTTTGCCAGTGCAGCCCAGTTCCTCTTGGTCCCTCACCTGGCTCCCTAGGAAGTTACCTCAGTCCCAGCATATTCCTCCATCGATTCCCCCCTCACCGTTGGCCTGTCACCTGACTCCCCAGGAAATTACCTCAGTTCCAGCATATTCCTCCATCAATTCTCCCCTTACTGCTGGCCTGTCACCTGGCTCCCCAGGAAATTACCTCAGTCCCAGAATATTCCTCCATAGATCCCCCCTCATCACTGGCCTGTCATCTGGCTCCCCAGGAAGTTACCTCAGTCCCAGCATATTCCTCCACAGATCCCCCCCTCACCACTGGCCTGTCATCTGGCTCCCCAGGAAGTTACCTCAGTCCCAGCATATTCCTCCACAGATCCCCCCCTCACCACTGGCCTGTCACCTGACTCCCCAGGAGTTACCTCAGTCCCAGCATATTCCTCTATCGATTCCCCTCACAGTTGGGCTGTCACCTGACTCCCCATGAAGTTACTTTAGTCCCAGCATATTCCTCCATAGATCCCCATCCTCCAGCCATTGGCCTGTCACTTGGCTCCCCAGGAAGCTACCTCAGTCCCGCATGTTCTCCATATATTCCCACCCTGCTGCCATAGCAGGGTCAGCAGATCCCCTTGATCCCCAGCAGTGAAACAGATCCAGTGTCACTTGGGAGAGAGTCCTGCAGTGTGAGGCCTGCAAGTGTTAGGGCCTCTTATGATGCACTGGACAGGCACTTTTCAGGGTATTAAATAGCTGGTATTGCATAGTAAAACACTATGTAAATGGGGTAATGCTAACCATTTCTGGTAAGTGTAGAAGTAGAATACTAACCATTTTTTGAGTGAGTCCATGACACAGTAGACAATATAAATAAAATCATATGTTTTTTCTTAAGTTTTGCTAATCAGTTTAAGCGAAATGATATGCATGTTTGTAGTTGGTTAGCACTTTCACACATAAAACTGCTAATCAATTTTTCTGGCTTATTTAACACCCTGCTTTTCCCTCTTGTCCCCAGGGCTGCCGACTGAATGGCATCACAAGCCAGTGTACGTATGTGTGAGGAGCCCACTGACATCAGACATTCCTTCACCTCTGCTGTGCCATTGTATGCACACTGCCACCTGTGGTAAACCAGGAGGCAGTATAGCGCCGGGACCAGCATTCCCTCCTTCCAGGAGGACAGCATCCTCTGGGACCCTCAGTCCTTTTCTCTCACCTTCAGCTGGCCCTCCAATGACTGAGGTTTATTCTAGAACCTGGGTTGCAGGTGTTGCAAGCAATGGTGCAACCACTGTGCCCACAGGCTGGCCACTGCAGTACTATATTTTTAGTAATAATAAGAGAGAAAGCTGGGGATTCCATTTGATATGAAGAATGTTGTTCAACTGTTTGAATTTTATTTGAATCAAGCCCTGAATGCAGTGTATTGTGAACATGGTCTGTATAGCGCAATGGTCTAAGGCTCTTAGCTGCAAATCTGGTGGCGTCAGCAGATCAGACCTGGGTTTGAATCCCACAGCTTCCACTTGCATACCGTGTGACTCTGAGCAAGTCACTTAATCTCTTGTGCTCCCAGGTCGCACCTGGAAACAAGCTCTGGCTTAGTGTGCCCTTCCTGTTAAACAATTTCCCTTTCCTTCACACTGTCACTAGTACTAACCACAAGGATGGGACTTCCCATTGGAACACTGAGACTGGCCTAGCTGGCAGTCTTCAATTTCATCTGCAGTATCCAAGATTTGAAATAGGCTAGTTCTGTTCACTGTTGTCTAGCATCCTCTGAAATTCCAATTTAACAAAGAGGAGACACAGAGCTGTCTAAAACCAGCATTGTTTTGATATGACATACCCCATGCAGTGGTGCACTCAGGTCCCTGCAGTGACTGCCTGCCTGGCACAAAGACTAGCTCCTTAAACAAATTTGATTTTAGGGGAGGCACTCAAAGACCCTCCCTGTGAGGAGTCAATCTCTGCAACAGGAGGTAAGCTAGTCTCGGGGCTTTGGTGCAGCTGAAGGGGCTAAGAGGTGACTACGGTTGGGGAAGAGTACAAATGGGGTTATGGCTGAAGGGCTGAAAAAGTAGTTTAAAAAATTGCGTGAGTGCAAGGGTCAAACATATTAAGTTTTGTGTAGGCTAGTAACTGAGAAAATCCACTGGTCTCACAGACTTTACTAGAATGATTCAAAACCTACCAGCATTTGGTTGGCAGACCAGTGCGCATAGTCATTTAACCATTCAGTTCTTACTATTGGAGAGGCTCCTGCAGTGGGTTGCCAGGCTCCCTTTCATTCAGTTATTACTGTTGGAGAGGCTCCTGCAGTGGGTTGCCAGGCTCCCTTTCATTCAGTTCTTCCTGTTGGAGAGGCTCCTGCAGTGGGTTGCCAGGCTCACTTTCATTCAGTTCTTCCTGTTGGAGAGGCTCCTGCAATGGGTTGCCAGTCTCCCTTTCATTCAGTTCTTCCTGTTGGAGAGGCTCCTGCAGTGGGTTGCCAGGCTCCCTTTCATTCAGTTCTTCCTGTTGGAGAGGCTCCTGCAGCAGGTTGCCAGGCTCCCTTCTCTGCAGATGGTGCAGGATATGTCCATATTGCACCATGGACCCTCTGGCCCAGGTTAATTAGGACTGAAACTCAATCCTATCTCCCACATGACAGTCTAGGTCACCATCAGCCACTCTTCACTAGGACTATGATTTAGTCATAATTTAAAATATTATCAATACCTTTGTAAACCTATTTTAAATAATAATTAATATTTTAATTATTTTAAATTTCAGTTAATTAAAACTGCACTGATATAGTTTAGCTATGTTGCTTTGATTCCAAATTTTCATTAACATACAAAAAAAATAAACTTTTCAGAGGTTACCCATTCTAAGGATAATTTCTTTATTGTAGTCTAACATTTGAACTACTATAGCTATAAATGTGTTTATTTATTTATTTGTGTATTTACTGATATAAGCTTACAGTCATGCCACTAGTCATTACAGTCTGAAATACATCAATACACAGCATTATACTTTTAATTATTACATTATGGGAAACTGGCAATTCAATAACATAGCCAGCGGATTAAATAGTCCTGCCCTACCTGGTACAATAGCAATACCAATGGTGAACTTTTGGCACTGACAAATGCTTGTTTCTTTTTAAAAGTGAAAAACAGACTGCCCCCCAAATGCATGCACATTGGTCATCCCTCCCACGTGTTGAAGTCTCCAGGGACATAACGATGAAACAAATGGTACATCCAGGACAGTCCCCACTACTGCCTCTATTTCTGATCCTGTGTATATCCTCCACCTGGGGAGGGGAAACTGAGGCTACATGGGGGCTGACATTGAACAGGTAGGCAGGGACTATTGGGAGGTGCTGAGGTTTGCCCTGGTGGGAAGGGCTGAGAGTCAGGAAATTAAATGTGATTATTAAAAATAAATGAAATATATGCATTAGATGGAACACCTTAGTTGACCCGTTTCACCTTGCCACGTGGTCTATTTCCAGCAGCCAGGCTGTGGGGTAGCTGCATCAAAGAGCCAGGATGTTGCCACATGGCAGCTGAATGGGCCAGTCACAGTCTCTACAAACCCTCTCAGGCATGAAAACCTGCAATTCTGCTGCTTCAGCTCATCTCAAGCATCCAGCTGAGCACCGATCAGCTAGAGCTACTGGCTCAGGACTCCCCTTTATATGTTGGTGCGCTTGCACAGCCAACATCTTGCAGTAGTGCAGATTTGTAGGTTTGGTCACTGTTGGGTGAATGCAGGGCATGCGCCAGTAGGTGAGTCTCGCATTCCCCATTCAGCCAGCAGCAGGGGCCGACACCCTGCCTAGCTAATGAGTTGAAGACATGAGAGAAAAGGTCCACTGCAATGAGAGCGAAGCTTTCATGCCGCATGACCACAACATTCCTCCCCCTACGTGCGGGCAACATGGCGGCAGTGACTGCCTCTGTTGCCTGTCAACACCACTGTTTATTGTGTGCCGATGGGGGTGCCCAATCCCCGTCAGCATCATGTAACCCCACCCTTTTTTGATTGCCGAGGGGGGGTCATGCACCTCCCCCCCAACAGTTTATCTTTGCTGATGGGGGCCAAATCCCTGTTGGCATGTATTCCTCCCTCCTGCCCCTTGAATTTTGCCGACGGGGGAGCCTACTCCCCATTGGCATAATGTGTCCCCCCCTGTTTTTGCTTGCTGAGGGGGTGCCCAATCCCCCTTGGCTCCTGCGGCTCCCCCCCTTTACTTGTTTGCCGACAGGGCTGCCCAATTCCTTGTCGGCTAAAGCACCCACCCACAAACTCACACACACTCAGGTGGCATGCTGGGAGCCCACGCCAGTGTGCCAAACACCTATTAAAAATGAAAACGGTCCCCTGATGTCTTTTAGTTTTTTCTTTTTTTACCTGTAAAGAAGAAAACGGTCCCTCAGCAGTCTCCCTGCCCCCATAACCCGCACCCACCCACTGTCCACCCTGCCTCCCACCCCCACCCCATACTTATTTCCAGAGTCCGCGTGTGATCATCGTGGACCAGAACACGCCTGCACTTTTCAAAGCTACCACTCTAACTGTGGAAATGCTGGTAAGCTGTATAATGGAATAAATAGTTTTTTTCAACTTTAATGCATATCTCGGCATTTTTGGAATTTTACTCAAATTTTCAACATGGGGTTTTGGGACCCTCTTCATGAATGCTGTCACTGTCATATCGTTAATCTGTCCCAAAGGTGATTTCGCAGTCACTGTGCAGAATCACCTTCAGGACCGATTAATGATGACAGTGCCACTGTTCATGAGGTGGGTTCTCAAAAGCCTATGTTGCAAATTTGGTGGAGAAAATCAAAAATAGCTGTTTTATGAATGTATGTTGTCAGTTGCTACATAGGCTCTTAACATTGTGAGTTCACAATATTTTCGTTAGATTTTCAGCATTGTCATTTTTACACCTCCTCATGAACAGTACAGATGTAATTTTTCATCCTGACCAAAATGTGTTTCCGCACTTCCGGCGCACAATAGTGCGGTCGCTGTGGGAAATCAGTGTTTGGGACAGATTATGAAAATGACAGTGACACTGTTCATGAGCAGAGATCCTAAAATGCCTATGCTGAAAATTCGGTGACAGTACTCCATAAAATGACTGTGTTATGAGCGTGTGTTGGCAGATTGTGTGCACACTCATGACGTCATGCATTTGTAATATGTTCACTCTGGATTTTCACATTTGCCATTTTTCCACACCTCTTGATGAACAGTACAGCTGTCATTTCACATATCTTGCCCAAAATGTGTTTTTGCACATCTGGCACAGAATAGCGTGGTCACTGTGCAAAATCACTTTTTGGAACAGCTTGAGGAAATAACAGGAACTGTACATGAGCAGAGGTGCTAAATGCCTGTGTTAAAAGTTTGTGCCGGGCATCCATAAAATGACTGTGTTACAAGCATGTGTTGTGCATTTCCCACGCACCCTTGAAACTTCATAAATTTCCAATATTTACATGCCACATTTTCAACATTGCTATTTTTTTACACCTCCTTATGAACTGTACAGCTGTCATTTTTCACATCCTGCCCAAAATGTTTTCCCACACTGCACTACCAAAGCCAATGCCAGCGTGACAACATTCAGCATTGACAAATGCTTGTTAACTCTAGAACTTCTGAGATCGGAGGGTTCGGAATAATGATCAAGGACAAGGAAAACTAGCTGCTTCAACCAATCAGTTCACCGCAGAATTGCAGCAGAATCAGCAGTTGTTCTGCCGCAGCAACCGCAGGTCCTCCTGCAGCATCTAGGTGCACTTTGCCGCAGATTTTTTTAAATTGCAATAAAAATCTTGTTAATTTATCTGTTCCAGAAAATTGCATGCAGATGGGTTCTGCTATACATCTCATGTGTTGTTTATGAGAAACAATAACTAAGCTTTTCCAAATGAAAGTTAATGGTGTCCGTGCATGAGTTATGCTGGCATTGTACATCATTAACGGGCCATTAGAAGAAAAATGGCCATTAAATGAGTAACCAAAAGTTAATGGTACCATTATTTATTTACCGACTAAGGGAAAGTAGTTATATGTGATATCATATGGTGACATTAGTGCTGGCAGTGTAGCCTAAAGGTGAGAGTAAAGAGCTGTTGTGAATGAGCTTGCAACATCCAGCAGATCTGGGTTTGATTCTCCCATTCAGCAGATCTGCGCTTGATTCCACAACCTCCACTTGCAATGTGACTTTGTGTAAGTCACTTAACTACCCCAGTGTTCCTAGGTTGTCCCTGAAAACAGGCACTTGTGCCTTTCCCACACAGAAAAAGAAGGCCTTCAAATTCCATTCAAGCATTCTTCAGTTTTTTTATAAACTGAGCCGTGGTATCATGTAATAACAGCTACTCAATAATGGCTACTCAATAAGGGTGAAGTCAGAATGGTGATGATAATTACAGCAACCATGGAATAAAGGTGACCATGCAAGTACAGCGACCCCCACTGAAAGGCAATAGTACTTGGCAATGTGTGCTGTAGCGTTGTGAAAAAATTACCATTAGTAAACTATTACAGATACTTAGAAAGGAGACGAACGGAGATGAGGCTGATGGCGGAAGAATTTAATGATTATAACAATAATCACAGCGAGAGATTACAAGTGGTACATCCTTCATTCTTCATTCTTAATTCTTCATTCTTCAAACTAACAGTGTATAGTGGCTTGCTTATATAGTGGCAAACAGTATCATCATTTCCTATGGTTGTCTATGATTGGTCCAAGACAAGCACAAACATCAACTTAAAAGGCAATTCTCCTTTTAGTATATGTATGAGCTAATCTTTTTAGTCAGCACAAATGTATAGATAGTGTAAATGATATTACTGTATAAGGCTAGTAATAATTGTCATTACCAGTTACCAAAATCTAGGAGGAAGAAATAGATTTGCACTTAGGAATGTGCTTACAAGCACTTTGGTCTGTCCTAATAAAAAACACTAAAGATAGTCAAAGGATAATTTGAGCTCTATCCCTGTGTTTCTGTCTTGCAGACACTTAAGATACCTGTTTTCTATTACTCATATGGTCAGTACAAATATCAAAAGACACTTTAATATTGCAGCTTGTGGCTCAGTTAAACTTGTAGCTTTACAAGTTTTAATATGATTCAATAACATAGGCCAATATTTGTTACACAAACACATTATGTGTTAGACCAAAATGAGATTTGCCTGCAATATTGGGACACATTTCTTTATCCCTTGTTACAAATGCCTTTGAGTTGGTTATAAATAAGTATGGGGAGGTTTGGGGGATGCAACCCCCCCATGGGGGGCAGAGCCCCCCACATTAAAAATGTATTCTGACATTGCTGTTTCTGTACTGTACCTGTATTGTAGCTTCACTGTTTATGTCCACAATGTTTTGGAATCGCAGTTTTGACGCTCACTGTTGTGTAGTTACTGTTATCACATAGAACCGACCCAGTTATTTTCATGTTTTTGAAGTAATTCAAACTGACTTAATTTGTACCTCAAACATCAGTTTTTATCTCTTGGTATAATAATGGTAATAAACTGTTAGGAACAAGACCTTCAAATTTACCTGAAATACCTTTTAAAGTGCTAATTCCATACAGTCTTAAAATATAAGAATCAAATGGCCAACAAAATGGAAAAACTAACCCTCCCACCTATGGGCCCCATTTTCTTCCATCCAGACCATCCCTAGGACCTCTGACTAGCATCCTCTATCTACAGTACATGTCCGCTCTCTGTCCACCCTGACCAGCAACTGGAGCCCAAACCAGTCTTCCCCACCTACATTCTCCCTGTCACCCACCCTGAATCGGCCATGGGACTGCTGGGCTTGTCTGCCTCACCTATGTCTCCATGGTATCCTCAAGTGGACCAGCCTTGGGATGACTGGAATGGCCTCCCATGTCTACGTTTCCATTGCCCACCCACTCGGACCAGGCCTGGGAGCACAGGATCTGCCTTCACACCTACAGGTGAAGCTTGCCAGGATTAAACCCAATTCTGTAGCATGCTGCAGTAGAGTTACTACAACAAACAATGCAATTTCATTGGTAGTCAGTCCCTTTTGTCACACAGGAAACTGTGACACTGCGCTTCATCCTGGTGGGCTTCACTGTACGCCCTCCATGTCCCTTGATCTGGATCAGTATTGGGATCCAAGGTCCAGCTTTCTCCAGGAAAATCTCTCCTTTTTGCCCACTTGGACTATCCCTGAGAACCCATACTGGCTGTCCCTGTGTATGTCACCATGTTCCTTCTCCCAGATAATCCTTTGGATCACGAGACTAGCCTTCCACATCTATGATTCCCCTGCCTGCTCACCCAGACCTGTCAAGGGACCTCTGGACCAGTTTTTCCCACCTGTGTCCCAATATCCTTCCACCGGGACCAGCCCTGAGACCCCCCTCATTTAAGTCCCCTCTTCCTCCACACAGACCAGCTCTTGAATCTCAAAGTAGCATGTCCCACCTACTGTATGTCCATTGTTCTGCCCACCAGGACCAGTCCTGCAAACTCTAGAAGAGTATTTGACACCAACCTCCACATTCATCTCCCACACTGTCCAGCACTTCAACTCCCATACAGGGTTCCAAGTGATAACAGCAACCGAGTAATAGCAATCACTGCTTGAGTGAGTCTACATCGCTGAAAATTAATTTTGGCAATGTAGACTTGCGGCTAACAGCAAGACAGCACTGGAGACTTAAATTTTATTGTTTTATGCAGGACCCTCCAGGGCTTTACCCCCGCACCCCCTACTAAAGGATTCTCAACCCAGGGGTGCGAATCTAAAAAAAAAGCAACCCATAGCGCAAAAACAAGCATGCCTAGAACCAAGCCCGGCACCCATCCAACCCCAGCCTGCCACCAACCCACCATGCCACATGGTCAGCTCAGCAGCCCACCACCACACTACACCCCAGAAACCCTTCCTCCCCTTCTGCCCATCGTAGTCCCTCCCACCCCCGTGCATGTGTATACATAGTGACATCCTGTCGCTATAGTCGCTGAACCCCCTAACAGTTTGCCCTTCCTGCCCATTAGCCCAGTGTAAAAGCACCTTGATTGAGTTGCCCTCTTTGAAAGTGCCCAATCGTGGTCACCTAATACATGGGATAGCCCCAGACAGGTTTCCTAAACTCATCCCTACCCTCTGCTTCTAGCAGGACCAGACAAGTGACCCATGAAGGGTGTCCAACCCACATCTATTCCCTTTATTTTCTAATTGGATCAGCCATAGGACACTTATACAAGGGTCCCACATTCACCTCCACCCCATCTCCCACCTGTGGCACCCCTAGGTCTATAGCACTTGGGTCTGATACACATCTGCATTCACTTCTCCCACTCATACCATCCTTAGAACCCTAAAACAGGGGCCAGATACCTGCATGCACCATCATCAGATTTACTACAGCATACCTAAATGCCGAATCTGGAAACCCAGGAGCCCAAACATTATAGCTCAATAGTCGGTATCCCATAAGTCTTGAATTGCCCGCAGCTAATGTTTTTTTCTGGGTTTCAGTGAGCTTCATCACCCACATTCCCTTATTTATGATTGCCAGCTCTGCTGTGGGCATTCCAGACTGTCAGGATACCGACTGTTGGGGTATAATTTTCGGGCTGCTGAGTATCGGGATTCAGCAATTCAGTATGCCGTAATATTCCCCCTTCATTTTTCCCTTGGACTACCGTTAGTGTCATCATACTAGAATTCTGACACCACCTGAACCTTCTTTCACACCATTCCTAGAACCCCAGAACCAGGATTCAACAGCCACCATACTCCGCCCCGCCACAGACCACCTATAGGCCCCCCTGGAGCATATTTACTCATCTGAATCACCAAAGGGACCCCCAACAAGGCTTCCCAGCTATGGCCTCCTCTCCCCCACCTGGTCCTCTTAGAGGAACCACATACAGATTCCCCCACATCGTTCACCCTCTTCTCCCATCTGGACCACGTGGGGACCACTCAAACCACGCTGCCCCCAACCAGGACACTGGGGGATTGCAAACCTATGGCCATGATTAGGGATAGTCAGGAACCTAACAACTTTGCTGTGGGGGTGGAGAAACCTGAAGCTGGGGATGGGGATTGAGAACCTGCTGCCAGGGCTAAGAGGGGTATGACAGTGAGTATGGCACCATGGCTGGGGGGGGCTCAAGAGCTAGTGGCCCCACGCTCAGCATGTAATGGGTGTTGGCACACCATTACAGCTAACCCACCCAATATAGATTAAGTTGAGGGTCTTACCTGAGCACTATAGGAGCCAGTGGTAGGCATCTTGAAGGGATGCTGTCCACCATACCTGTAAAAAAAAATAGAAACGGGGGTCACAAAGAATTCATAGCTCTTAGAGGGTACAGTAAGGATGGAAAGGACAGGTTAGGCATAGAAATATACTTATCTGATGGTCAGGGGTCCACGGCCTGTCAGACATGTCAAATAAAATTAGATTAGCTGAGGAAAAAATAGAGGTGCAAAAACTAAGCAGAAAGGAAGAATGGTTTGGGAGGGGCTCCAGTCAAAACCCCCCTGTGCTCCTATTGGTGGCTCTATAACCAGTATTGTACCTGATAGCTAGGTGGTCTAGTGGAGGCTTTTCAGGGGCTTGTAGGCCTGTTGGTAAATAAAATAATGGTACTGGTGGTCTTGTGGGCTAGGAATGCCATGGGGGCAGTTACTAAGTAAAATGGTAGCCCTGACTGTCTAGTACCCTGTGGCTAAGGCCAATTTTCCTTTGAAATTAATTAGTACACTTCTCTGGGGTCTAGCGGGGGCTGTTTGAGCCCTAGTATTGTGTAGGTGCTGCAGATGTGGAATAGTGGCAGGAGGAGGATATGCTTGGGTTGCACCTGCAACCAGCCACATAGCACAATCGTGCTACAGTGAAAGTGCCTTCGGGCACTGGTAACTCCCAGCCCACATAGGGCTCAGGCTGTGGTCCATTCTGCATGGTTGGGGGATTGAGAGAGAAAGAGAGACTAGAAGAAAGAGAGAAAGGAGCCAGAGGGAAGTGGAAGAGGCAATAATAGAAGCTCCTCCCTCCTCACCTTCCCAAACCATCACTTCAGCAGCAGAGTTTGCTTTGGCTTCTCAGAAGGAACTAGAAGGGAAGAGGATCAGATATGTTAACAGTACAGTAGCTTCTTCTTCTTCTTCTTGTTTTTATGTTGTTTCTTGTGGATTCTACTTGGAAGAAGGTTATTTATTTTCTTTCTTACTACTTCTAAGGGGCTAGCAGAGTATTGTTTGGGGCTGTTGGAATTTTGAAACCTGTTTTGGTAGCTATAAGTGGGCTCATTTGTTTGATGTTTCACTGTGTAGCAGGCTGCATTTGTAGAGGCCTGTTTCTTCTGACTTAAAACCTATTTGGTGTGATTTAACTAGGGCTGTTTCTTTGAATTGGAGACCTATATCTTCTAATTTCAAGCCTATTTTCATGTGTTGTTGGTGAAGCTGTTTGAATTGGAGTGCTGTTTCTTTTGGTCGGAAACCTATTTGGGGGGCTTTGAGTAGAATTGTGATTCATCTTTGCTGGCTTAGCTGCAAAATTTAGTTCAGAGTGGGGGAAGGGTGCTAATGGTCTGACCAGGGGCCTCAGCTACCTGATTGTTTCTGGAAGACTTGGGCTGGTCCCACCAAAGGTCCATTATTTCCTCTATACCAGGGGTTCTGACATCACTTCCTCAAACAGCCAATGGATATGCACCTGTCATAACAGAAACAGACATCCAGGAAAGGAACAGCAACAAGTGAAGAGGTGACTGCTATCTCAGTGGAGGGTAAGTAACTGCAAATCTAGGAGCTTTCATTGTTACTTCTTTGCATTGCTATTGCATTGGGGAAAGGAGGAGTAGGAGTTTGAAGAAGGTTGTGCAATAGCTACTTAAAGTCTCTTTTTGAGTGTGGATAGGATAGATAGGAATATAAAAAACAGTTGCTCAGTCTATCTAAATGTGTACAACAAAGGGGGTAAGGGAAACTAAAAAAAGAATGTTTGCGCTGATAGAGGGGGGAGAGGGGAGACTCGGGGGAGTGTTTGGTATCCTGCATCTGGAAGGGTGGGGGGGTCACTGGTGGACAATGACAGCAATGGGAAGGGTGGTAGGCTGCAACAACTGTGGCACACCAATCTTTCTAAAAATTACCTGGAGTGTGGGAAGATGTTTAGTGTGCAACCACACAGAGAAACTTAGAAATGAGATCAAGGGTCTGCAGGAGGAACTAAGACAGACAAGGCAGATTGGGGGTGGGTTTAGCCCAATACTGGAGGGAGTAAGAAGGGAGATGAGGGAGGGCGATTTAAGCCAACAGTGGTGAGGAGTGGGTCAGAAGAAAGGAAGCAGAGACAAAGAGCCCAGGCCAGGAAGAATGATTGCCAGGGAAACCAGGTCAGGAGACAAAAGACAAATGGAAAGAGGAGATAGGGACTTGTGAGAGGAGGCGAAGAAGTGGCAAAAGTCATGGAGTGGAAAGGAGAGAACAGGTTACTATGAAGAGAGAGGGAGTGGGCATTTGTGAAGGGTCTTCAGAAAATAGTTTTGCACTGCTAGAGAGGAAGAAGGTGGAGGAGGGAAATGATGAAATTAGAGGAATAATTGATAAATGCCTGGACCAAACCAGAGTGAGGGGAAGTTCTGCTGGGAGAATTGCAACAGGGGAAAAGGCGAGAAATAATGTGCAGGAGGAAGAAGAGGAGCTGGAAATAAGAGAGGGAGATGAATGGAAGCAAGTAGGATTAAGAGGATGGAATCTTAGTGTGTGTGACTCTAGCACTAAGAGGAATCAGGTGGGGTAGCAAGGGGGAGGGGCATAGTCGCATTTGGGTGGAGACCATGCCAGGAATGACAGGGAAAGGGTGGGACAATCTGTTCTGAAATATGCTAGAAGGGGTAGGGACAAGCCTCATTTAATTATACATCTTGGGAAGAACGACCTGGCTGACAAGACAGTAGATATAGTCCAGAGGAGGTTTGAGGAATTAGAACAATTATGTGAGGGGGCAGGAAGATCAGTAACTTTTCAGAGATACTTCCAGTCCAAGCAACACAACAAGAAAGCTGAGAATAGAAGAATTTAACGGATGGCTAAGAACTTGGTGTTGTGCTAAAGGGTATGGGCTGTTGGGGTGGGGGACCTGGGAGGACAGTAGTCTCTATGCCAAAGACAGACTACACTTGAGTGAGGAGGGAAAAGTGTTGAAACAGAGGATGGAGGCGTACATAGAGGAAGTTGGGAATTTAAACTAGGAGCGGGGGGGTGGCAATTGGGCAAGAGATATGCAGAGACCACAGGTTGGGAAACCATATGACCTTACACCCCATAACAGTGACAAAGGAGAATTGGCAAGTACCATTGGTGATGCTAGTAAAGGAGGACAGGATGGGGAGGGTGGAAGGTGGTTACCCTAATGATAGGAGCATTGGGAGGAAAACTGCAGAGTGACAGGTGCTCATGGCAGAGGGAGAGGTGGACATTGCAGCAATCACAGAAACATGGGCCACCCAATGCAATGACTGGGACCTATCTGTACAAGGGTACAGGTTATTTCATAGGGACAGGGTGACTGAGAAAGGAGGGGGTGTGGCACTATATGTGAAGGAAGGACTGAAGTGTGTAAGGGAGGAAGGGGAGGAGGGAAGAACGGAGTAATTTTGGATGCAAATCCAGGATTCCAAGAATAGGATTCTTAGAATGAGAGTGGTGTACAGGCCACCATCTCAGATAGAGGAGTTAGACAGGAAACTAGCGGGACAGATCAGGAGGACCTGTGAGAAGGATAGTGTGGTGATTGTGGGGAACTTCAACATTCCAGGAGTGGACTAGAGTACCCCAACAACCAGGAACAGAAGGGAGCAGGTACTGCTGGATGCCTTCCAGGACAGCTTCCTGCTGCCAATGGTCAGTGAACCAACCAGGTTAGGGAATACCCTTGACCTTATGCTGGCACATGGGGACTTTGTGAGAGAACTTACAGTGGAGGAACCACTGTCAGGGAGTGACCACCACTCAGTATGGCTCACATTGGAGATGGGCAAGGAAGAAGTGGACTCTGGCACAAGAGTGCTGGACTTCAGGAGGGCCAACTTTGGGAGGATGAGGAAGTGGTAAAAGGGTACCTGGCCAGAATTCAATCTAGTATGGGCACTAACCAGAGGTGGGAGCTATAGAGTTGGGGATAGTGAGGCAAGCAAACCTGCTGCAAGGCCCAGAGCGAAGGTTCCGAGCTAAGAAACCAAGCTGGTTGAGCAAGGAGTTCATGGAAAAGGTAAGGAGGAAAACAGTTGCCTTTAGGAAGTACAAGAAAACAGGGAGGGAGGAGGACGGAGAGTACTTGACAGAATCGAAGGAGGTGACAAGGACAGTAAGGGGAGTCAAAGCATCTATGGAATTCAGGCTGGCACAAGGCATTAAGAAGGGGGAGAATGACTTCTTTAGGTACATCAGGGAGAAAAGGAGCTGTAAGGACCACATAGTAAGGAATAGGAAGGAGGAGGTTGGGTGGAAACAGGGTGTGATAAGGCAGAAGCACTAAATGAGTACTTCTGCTCAGTATTTACTAAAGAGAAGAAGGGGTGACACCCAAGGGAGAGAAATGGCAGAAACAGGGGAGAAAGGGGTGACAGATGGGGAAATCATGGAGGGCAGAGTTCGGGAAAGTTTGAAGGCACTGAGGGTGGACAAGGCGCCAGGCCCAGATGGCATCCACACCAGGGTACTGAAGGAGCTGGCAGAGGTCCTTGCAGGACCTTTGGCAGACCTATTTAATGCCTCACTACATTCACGGTGTGTACCTCAGGACTGGAGGATGGCTCATGTGGTGCCCCTCCACAAGAGTGTCCCCAAAGATGAACCTGGAAACTACAGACCAGTGAGCCTCACATCCATTGTGGGTAAGCTAATGGAGACTATCCTGAGAGAGGCTGGTGGCCCTCCTAAAGGCCCAAAGAACTACAGGACAGCAGACAGCATGGCTTCATATGGGGCAGATACTGCCAAACCAACCTGGTGGAGTTCTATCACTGGGTAACTAGGCAACTGGACAGGGGCCATGCAGAGGATGTCCTGTATCTGGACTTCAGCAAGGCATTCGACTCGGTGCCAAATGGAAGGCTGGGAAGTAAGTTAGTAGGCACAGGGGCGGGTGCAAAGCTGGTGATTTCTGTGGTGATTTGCATATGCAGCCCATGATGCTTTGCATTGTGGGGACATGTGTGATTTTGTATTTTCTCAAAGCTGGTGAGATGGATAGGAAACTGGCTTCAGGGAAGGCAACAGAGGGTGGTGGTGGGTGGGGAGCTCTCACACCCAGGGGTAGTGATGAGCGGTGTTCCACAGGGCTCGGTGTTGGGACCAGTGTTGTTTGGGATATTCATTGCAGACATATCATGGGACATCAAGAGCAAGATCAGTCTGTTTGCTGATGATACCAAGGTAGGCGCAGTGGTGGATGACCTAGGAGGATGGCAGGGGTTGCAGGATGATCTGGCAAAACCTTAAACCTGGTCAGACACCTGGCAACTGGGGTTTAATGTCAAAATGTGCAAGGTGCTACATTTTGGGACGAAGAACTGAAGGAGGAGTCACCAGCTGGGGGGAGTGCAGCTAGCCCAGCCAGAGGAGGAGAAGGATCTGGGGGTGCTCATTACAGGGTCAATGAACAACTCAGCACAATGTAGGAAGGCAGCTAAAAAAGGCCAACAAAATGCTGGGTTGTATTGCAAGGGTTATATCCTTGAGGAGGGAGGAGGTTTATTCTCCCACTGTATAGGTTATTAGTTAGATCGCACCTGGAGTACTGCATGCAGTACTGGCACCCGATCTGAAGAGGGACATTAAGTTACTGAGGGGTGCAGCGCAAGGCAACAAAGATGATCAAGGGCTGGGGACTTATCATATGAGAGGAGGCTGAGGGAGTTGAACATGTACTCACTGGAGGAGAGGAGGGATGGGGGGACATGATTGAAACCTTTAAGTACATGAAAGTACTTATCCTTCCATTACTCTGTGTTCCCATGTATACATTCTACTTATTCTAGCTATTGTATTGATCTACCACTGTAACCTAATATGCCAACCTATTTATGGTGTATAGTGGTGTGTTGTTTTGTATAAAATTCCATCCTTTTCAAAATGCTGTTCTACCACAGTGCCAAGGTCATGGCATGTGATTCTACACTACTGTGGTAGAACAGCATTCCAGAACCTCTAGAGACTGCATGAGTCGGTTTAATTTTGAAAGCAAAAGAACTGACAACACACATATTTCATACAGTACTATACACTATAATAAATACAGGATGAGCAACTCTATGCACTCTATCAGAGGGAATCAGAACCCCTCTGTGGCAGAACACACTGGTTCTGCAAAGTTGCCCATCCAGTATTCTCTATTGTTTTGTTCCTATTTTTGTAACTTGTATTTGTTCTCTGACGCGGAACCTTTGTAAAAGAGCCTGGCTCAAAGATGCCTGTAATCCTAGTTGTAATAAAATAAAAAATAAAAAAAAAAGATGACAGAAAAGACCAAAGGTCCAGTCTGTCTGTTTGTAGTTCCCTATTAAACCCCAGGACCAATTGCCCATGCCGGGGACTAGCCCTCACTATCTATCCCACTGTTACCCTACATACTACAGCCATCTTGAGTAACCACTACATCTTTCACTCAGTCCCAGCCATACTTGAAATCATTTATGGTTTTGGTACCCACCACCTTGGCTGGCAGACTTTACTACCCTTTCTATAAAATAAATATTTCTCATATTCCTCTTGAACCCTTTTTCATCATTTTCCACTCATACCGCTCATGTCTTAATTATTGCTCAGGCTAAATAATTCCTCGCAGTTCACCTTGTTCATTCCTTTCTTTCAAGGATTCCTAGTAAGGGGCACAGGGAGGAAATGCATCTAACAACACACGATCAAGAGATGGTATATTTTATCCTGGGATAGAAGCTTTAAGCAGAGTCTGAAAACTTTATTCATTCATGCTTTTGGTGTTTAATCATCCTCACAGTGTTATGTACCCAGCACAAGCCCACTCCCTCCAAAACACCCAAACTATGCCACCTGCCTCCACAGTATCCAATACTAGCCTCATCCTTCCACAGCTCCAGACACTAGCCCCCTCCTCTCTAGAACCCGCACTAGCCCACCTGCCTCCTCAGTACCCTACACCAGCTCAGCTTCATTGACTGCACCTAATACCAGCCACCTGTGTCCACAGCACCCAACACCAGCCACTACTGTCCACAACACCCAACACCTGCCACCTCCCTCCACAGCATCCACAATACTAGCCCGCTCTCGCCACAGCAGCTGACATTAGCATGTTTTTCTTACAGCCCCCTATGACAGTAGCCCCCTTGACTGTACATCTTCCACAGCCCCCAACACTACCCTGGCTCCCTCCATCAACCCAGACACGAACCCCCTCCCTCTACTTCATGACTCAACCCTCGTACACCACCCCTCCTTCTTGTTCATCACAGTTTCTCTGAACAACCTTCCCTTTCTAGGCATCCCACTTTTCTAGGCCCATGGATATCACCTCCCTCCTTCCCTCTCTCTCCTGGTCCCTGACCCCAGAAACCACACCCTTCCTCCTCAGCCACTTGAGAACCATATACACACTTATTACCCACCTGCCCTGCAAGACCCACTCTGGACACCACCTCCACAGGCACCTGAAGCACACACACCCTCCTCTACACCTCCTCCATAGGCTCGTAAAGTAGCCCCTCCTCCTTCCACAACCCCAACCCTAGCTGACCTATCTTCCAAAGCCCCAGACACTAGCATCCCAGTGCTGCAGATACTACCCCCCACTCAGCCCCACACAGCCCCATTTCCTTCCTTGGCACAAGACACTAGCCCCACCCTTCACTGGCATAAAATTGGCACTGTCCCATTAGCTAATTGTAACAGATTTTGTATCTAGCTAGTAAGATTTTCCTTTAGCTAGCCAGGTGAACTTGTACTGAGAACGAACACTTCAGTAAGTACACCAGCAGGGCCAGTGGAGAAGTCTGTGAGGATTTTACCTGGTTACCAAGCAAGAAATAAATTTTTCCAGTCACTGTTCTGCTGGCTAGTGGCTGCAAACCAAATTTTGGCCTCTAAATTAAATATGACTTACCTGCTCTGTTTGAGTCACAGTGTCCAGGGTTAGATTGGCTTGGGTTTGGGGTATTCTGGTAGTATCTAAAAGGAAAGTACAGAGAAGGATGTGTAGACAAAAGTGTCAGAGGTTCTAAAGGAGAGATTAGGGGTTAGAATTAAACAAGAAAAGATACTTATCTGAAAGGTGGACATTCAACATTTGGCCAGATCTGTTAAAATAAAGGTAAAAATGAGGAATGTATAATAGCTTGAGTAGAGACAGAGTGCAGAAGATAGATGCAAATGACAATACAGTATAGGAGTAAAGAAAGCAGAATTTTTGTGGAAAAGACAAGAGTTAAAGAGAAACTACTGTATCATAAGAGTTGAAAAACACTAGATGTTCACCAATTGCATTTTAACTTTATTGTTTCTAGTTATTATTTTTACTTTCCCGTGATGTTGAATGACTAAATATTGTAGGTAATGCAACACTTATTTCACTAAGTCTTTCAAAACCTAGAGTTCCTTTCAATCTTAAATTAGTGTTATTATGTGATTATATATCCACATAACCCACTACACCCAAATCAAACTATAATTATCTAATAGGTAAGGCATTATGGACCCCATATTCAAAGTCAGCCAGCTGTGCACTCACATGGGGGAAGAGTCATGGGAAATTAAGTCTTTGCCGAGTAGATTTTTAAAGCAACATGCAAAGTGCAATCTGTCAGTTTAGCAAGTGTAACCCCCCTGTTACCTGGGGTTACTCGAATCCCAGTAAGACCTAGTGGTAGGCAGGGAAGGCAGCTTGTGAAACTCCAGTTAAATGGATTTCACACTATCTCACTCTGTTCTCAGTCTCAGCTGAGACTGAGAGATGACATCACCATAGAACTTTCGCAGCTGCATGAGCCACATTGGGATCTGCAGTTCGGAGTTAGGCTAGAATGTTGGGAGTTTTTTGAAGAGTGTGTGTGTGAGCAATCTTGAAGAGAGGAGCACAGCAGTCTGTGCACAGGCTCTTGGAGCCTAAAACTCTGATATAGAGCTACTTTAAGGAAGAGGTGTGTGTTTCCGCCAAAAGATGAACACAGTAAGCTGTTTGTGAAGTGGTGGAAACCACTGTTACTGGTCTCAGTGCCCCATCCCTGAGGGGATGGGGTGAAAAGCATCCCACCTGGGTGAAAAGGTTTGCCTGTCATCCCAGGGGCAACCCTCCTGGTTCCGGCTAGGGAAGAAGCTGCCTTATTTTTCTGAATTGTGCTGTGGCACTAGAAGCTGTCAAGAATTGCCTGTGGGGCATCTGCAACCAAAGGGTGAGTCTGCTCTTACATAGGGCCTATGTTTCACCTGAACTGTTGTAAAATGTGGATTGGACAGCTTAATCAGTGAGAGGCCTAGAGGAATAGGCTAAGCCAAGTAAAAGTATGTTCAAGTCCAGCACAATGGGAAAGCCAAGACATGTACAGGAAATGTGCTAGGCATTTACCCTTTAATCTATACTGCCAAGCTTTTCAGAAAGAGATGTTTAAGTATGTTCAAGTCTAGTACAAGGGGAACGCCAAGACATGTAGAGGAAATGTGCTATGCATTTACCCTTTAATCTACACTGCCAAGCTTTTCAGAAAGAGATTTTTAATGTCCAGAGAAATGGCCGGGTATGAATTGTAGAAGCTAGAGGTGGGAGACCCCCCCCATCAGTAGTAACCAGACTCACCCCTACGGATTTGCTCTGTGGCCCTTCTACTTTCCCTTAGGCACATGGCCAGTGCTGAGGAAAGTACCCAGACATGGGATTTAAAATGAAATTTCCCTTATGGAGTCAAAGGCTCTAAGGTGGTTTAGGGAGCCACCGGAAAACGTGTCCATGCCAAATGGAAGGTGTTTTGAGTGGCCGGCAGGGGAGCCGAGCCAGTGAAATCCCCAAATAGTGTACAAGTCAGGCTGTGTACCCAAAGCAGCATGCAAGTCCAGGCTGTGTGCCTGGTGCGTCCAGAGCCTGAGGGCCGAAGTGTTGAGGAAGTGTTCTGTTTCTCTTAACCTACATTGACAGGAATGTAGCCCTGTGGGGGTCAGTCTATGCTTTGTTTGTCCAGTTTGGATGTGAATAAAAGCCACACTTTAGAATCCCATTCCTGGTATTGGACATTACAGTTATTGCTTCTTGTGTTCGGATTTACTTGGGTGCTGCCGTGCAGAGTAGCCAAACCTAGCCCTTGTGTCGAGTAACCTATTCTTCCCCAAACCCAGTCCCCCACCTGGTACTGCTGTCAGATTCAAACAGCATACCACCTGTCATTTTACAAAAAGGCAGGGGGTTGGGGTTACACAAGATTTTCCAAATTATTTATACAAAAAATGAGGGTCATAAGGACAATTACACGGGGGTGTATGTTAGAGGTCTGGCTTTATTTACCCATTTACTTACCTAGGGTTGTCAAAAATGAAGAATCTCTTTTTCAGTGAAGTCCTGCTTTTTCGGCATATATTTTCATAATTGAATAGAGTCTTGGGAGATCAAATATGGTCACAGCTGAACAAGCTACTCTGGCAGGCCTGAAATAGTTAAGCAATAAGGAATGACCAGGAGTTGCATTAACCATATGTAAATCACATCTTTACGAGGTAATGTGGCATAAGGTGAAGCCGAGTGCCATGCCCCAAGGGTGTGATTTACTTATTTGCAACCTTGAGTACCTTACTGTTTTTTTAGCAATGTGAAAAAAAAAAACTCTTCAAACTAGCTGTTTATATTTTTTTTTATTAATTGTACCTGATTTTATATTCAAACTGTCCTTCCACCATCTGGTCATCAGTCCATCCACAGTCCATTTATGTTCCAGTTCAGCTTCCAGATGTTCAAAGACACCTGTGCTTCTGCAGAGCTGTAGAGCACATCAAGAACATCTGCGCAGTTGAAAAACAGTGTGTCAGATTCTGACATCATGCAGATGTTGGTATTGGCTAGCCAGCAAGTTTGTCTGACTAGGAAAATAAAAAAAAAATGTCACTTTAGTGTGAATGTGTGGGGTTAATGGCTTAGATGCCAATCTTTAGCTGTAAAACAAATCACACTGTTACCATGGCAACACTGACTGACTAAACATGCCATCGCAAAGAGGAGAGAGAGATGGGTCAAGAGCATAGCCCAAGAACGATGGCAACATTGTTTCCATGATGGTTGTCGTGGCAACGTGGGGTTTAGTGAGTTCTTTTTCACTCTGCATGCTCTACCCCCCCACAGCATTGCCCTCCCTGTCTTAGCCAACTATCATCACCTGGAGTAGCATCCTAACCACTCTTCCTGTAGCTGAATCAACACCCTACAGCTCAACCACCCTCCACCCCCAAAACTCCCTGCAACTAGACCTGCCTCAAGTTCACCATCCCCCCCAGCTAACCCCTCTCTCTGTAACTGGAACCCTTCCCCCTGGCTGACTACACTCCAAACCACTGCATTCCCCTTCCAGATCCCTAACCAGACTCCGCACTCAAACGGTACCTCTCTGTCAGTATCACTGGCTGCAAAGTAAGGGCTGGTGGTAGAGGGGGTGGCAGAAAGTGGAGGCAGTGAAGATGTCAGGGGAACTATGGGGTAATGGAGTCTGGAAGAAGGAGGCGGTAAGGGAACTCAGAGTTGGGTTGTGGATGGAACGACTACTGTGGAGGGAGCTATTGGGTGATGTGGAGGGAGGGCAGGCAGTGTTGGTGGCCATAGAAGGAGGTGAGGCTAGTATCTGAGGCTATGTAAGAAGACTTAGCTAGTGTCAGGCAACAAAGGGACGGGAAGGGGGCTAGTGTCTAGGGCTATGCAGACCTGTGGAGGAAAAGTATCTTGACAGTCTGTATAGGGTGGGTGGGTATTTAATGGGTCTGGGAGGAGTCAGTGGGGGGCCATGCAGGGAGACAATGGGTCAAGTGTATGAGGAGGTCTCAACTGACCAGACAGGGACAGGAATGTTAAGGTTGCTGCGACTGACAGGTGTTACTGGTTAGAAGAGGGGCTGGGGGGAGTACCGGGGGCTGTGAAAAGAGTGCAAAGGGCATGAGAGAGGATTTAGTGATCTGTAAAGACAGAGAACATCAAGTGTTCAGGATAACTGACCAGTCTACCCCCACAGCTGGAACACCCTCCACACAGACCAGCCAGCCCCAGAAGCTGGACCCACTGAAGAACATACTGGCTATGTGCCTCCATCCCACATCTTGAACCCCCCCTTTCCACAGAGGGGGTTTGGTGGGGTGTAAAGGTAAAGGGAGTTTATGTCAAGGGTTAGGGGGCAGTAGACTAGCAGTCCCTAGCATCCATTGGATAACACCTCTCATTCCATGTAAATTAAGTCATTGGCATCAAGTGGCACCTCTTCACTCTCCCCATCCCATATTAAACAAGCATTTGTCAATGCCAAATGTTTGCTTGGTGGCATTGGTAGTGTAGGAGTTAGAGAGATGCGTAATAGGAATGGCAGTGAAGTATTGAACTGAAGCCAACCCCACCACCACCCTGCAGAGACTGACAGGCATATGGGTGTGCCTTTGGGTCATCAGGCATAACGGCCATGCCATTTCATCACACCCTACCCTGCAGACACTGACATGTGTCACGGTGTGCCTTGGAGTCTTTGGGCCTTATGCTCACCCCATTCCATAAGAAATACAGTGAAATGGGTGTAGTAAAGGAGAATGGGGTGAACATTGGGGCCAAATAGTCCAAGGCACACCTTGATGCCTGTCACTGGCTGCAGGGTGTGGGTGGGGGTGGAATTGCAGGAGTATTACAGGCGACAATCCCAAATAACACCTCTCATGCCTGTCAGTCTCTAGAGGGTGGGGCGTTATGTTCAGAAACCCTAACGTCCCAGTCGTTCATTGGTATTTTCACTCTAAATTTTAAACATGTTTTTTTTGTGACCCCCACTTCATAAACAGTGGCAATATCAGTTCATTACCAGAAAGATGATTTTGCTCAGTGACTATGCCATTTGGCACCACTGGTGTGAAAACACATTTCAAACAGGATGTGAAAAATGACAGCTGTACAGTTCATGGGGAGGTGTAAAAAATGGCAATGTTGAAAATCTGGAGTGAAAATGTAAAAAAACTGGTGAAGTCATGAGCGTGAGTGTGAGTAGAAACTGCACAACGCTCACCCATAATGTAATTAGTTTGGGGATTTTTTACACCAGATTGTCAACGCAGGCATTTTGGAACCTCTGCTCATGAACAGTGTCACTGTGATTTTCTTTCTTTTTTTTTAATTAAATATACTTTATTCATTTTATACCATTACAGTATATCTTAACAGGCATACAACTTTCCAGCAGTACTTACATTGGTACCATGGCATGAGTCATTAACAAAACATATAGTACATTTTAACCTTCTGTAATATGCTGGTACATGGAATAAACATATTCTACTCATGCCTTCCAATCAAACGGTCACCTACTCCTCCCCATACCTTCCCCCCCCTCATCCATCCCCCCGGACCACCCAGAGCCATATCTACCCTTCCCAAAGGTGCAAATCCTGACCACTAGGTAACTCCGCTATCCCCTTTGTCTATGACAGATGACTTGAAGGGGTCATCCATGTAAGCATCTCTAATTTAGGGCATCTAAGAGCTCCATATGATATGTCTATACAGTATGTTGTTGTCCATACAGATATTCTTCATCTCTAACTTGGTTTCCTAAGAAATGGGAAGGAGGGACCAAAGCGTAGAAAGATTCTCCCATCTGGATTTGTACAGGGGGAGCCTTCCACAAAGACTCACAATTACCTTTTCTTAAGTTATGTAGGAGCTCCTTTACCCACTCAAGGTAAGAAATCACATGTTGGTCTTTCCAATAATGAAGGACAAGCCTTTTGACCGACAGAGAGATAATAGCCATATGGTACCTCCTCTCCTTGAAAGGAATAGAGGTATAGTCCTCTACTATGCAAAACTGTGGTGAGAAGTATTCCTATAACACCAATAATGGGTCCGCCCTTTCCCGAATGGTTCTCCACAAGCATGCCACCTTGGGACAATCCCATAGTATGTGAAGTAACGTCTCTGGTTCCTGAGCACACCTAAAACATACTTGATTCTGTATCTTGCCCTTTCAATACAATTTAGATGGAGTGTAGTAAATGTTATGCAATATATAAAACCGTGTTAGTCGTAAGCAGTCATTAGCAGTATATAAACAAACTCCTTCCCAGATTTTGTCCCATAAAAAATTGTCATGTGGAAAATTACATACCCAATAATTAGATTGACCTGAAACTTCCGAGTTTAATTTCCCATATAACAATGACACCAGCTGGGATATAGCATGTGGTTGCTTAATGCAATCAAAAAACTCCTGAAGAGGAGGCCCCTGTTGCATATTCCATACACCCGAGCCAAACCAACTTATCAACATTTGCCTAATTTGAAACACAAAGAAGGAATACTTGTTGGGGAGCTGAAGTAAAGCTAAGAGCTCTAACATTCCCCCCTAGCTTGCCATTTACTGTCAAATCACAAACTTTTATTTGAGAGTCCAATCATTCTTTTGGAGCAACAATTTTCTTGTCACCCAATTTAAAATTAGGGTTATTGAACACTGGTTGTGATAAGTCCATTTGGTTATTGTATTTCATTGACTTACAAAACTGTTAGTGGACCTTTAGCGAAGTATACATAACCGAGCCTCGTAAGTAATTGGGCAATTTGCCCCGGGCTATAAATAAAATGCTTTCTGGTGATAACCCAGTTAATAAATGTTTTTCAACTTGTAACCATATGGGGAAATTGGCAACATTTTCTGTGTCTGAAGGGGTAGCCCTCCAATGCATATACTTAGCCATGTGGCTGGCTAAATAATAGTGATAAAAATTAGGAAGTTTAAGGCCCCCCAAGTTGTTTTGGGGCACTTAAGTGATTATATGCTCTACATGGGGTCTTGTTTCTCCATATGAATTGGGAAATTATACTGTGGATTCTACGGAACCAGTTCAGGGGGGAGATAAACACTTAGCATATTAAACAGATAAAATACCCTCGGCAGAACAATCATTTTTATTACACTGACCCCTGCTTGAAGGGACAAGTGCATAGAATGCCATCTATTTAGATCCAACTGAATTTCCTTTACTAAATTATCCAAATTCAGCTTTTTCATCTGGGACAATGATGTAGATAAAATTACTCCTAAGTATTTAAGGCAGGCAGTCCAGGCCATGGATAATGGGGTAATGTCTTCCCTGGAAAGCAAAGGGTTCAAGGGCATCACTTCTGATTTACTAATGTTAAGTTTGTAGTTTGAAACTTTACTAAACTGTTGAATTATCTGTAGGGTGGCCTGGATGGATTCACAAGAGTTGGTGACATGCAGGAGAATATCATCCACGTAAACTGATAGCTTTAAATGAAACATCCCTATCCTAATACCCTGCAATCTTGGGGATGCATTTAACTGTCATATCAGCAGTTCTAGATATAAGTTAAATAATAATGGAGAAAGTGGGCAGCCTTGCCTAGTACTTGATTTTAAAGAGAAAACAGAGGAAAAAACTTCATTGCAGTAAACTTTCACTCTAGGTTCAGAATATAATGCTTTAACCCAGGAAATAAAAGGAGCTGGAAAACCCATTACAGCCAGAGTATTAAACAGGTACATCCAACTGACCATGTCAAATGCCTTTTCCGCATCCAGGGAAACCAGATCCATTGGTTTGTCTGCCTCCCTGGATATGGAGAAGACATGTGCCAGCTTACGGAGGTGATCTGATGAGACTTTGCCCTGCACAAACCCAATTTGTTCAGGACTTAGGAGCCCCTCCCAAACTTTGGACACCCTTGCTGCTAATATTTTGGTAAAAATTTTTATATCGTAGTTCATCAATGAGATGGGACGAAAGTTCGTAACTCTATTCTTCTACTTACCTGGTTTTGGCAACACCACTATAATTGATTCCAAAAGTGTCATATATGTAATCCCTTTCTCACATATAAAGTTCAATAGGCAGGGACACTGGTTTACCAGGATTAAGAAAGGGCAAATTCCATTTCGCACATTGTAAAAAACGGTACTGTCACCGGTGTCTGCTAAGCCATAATCCGGTTTTACCAGTGTTTGGTTTTGTGTACTTTATTTAACAATTTTTAACTCTGCTAACATGCATTTTAGCAGTTTTGACCTCCACTATTGCATATCCTTCCATCTTTGTACCAATTTAAAGTTATTTTAGGTACAGAATGTGATGGCAGCAACAGCACTACAGCCCCCATCCCTGAGCTGTGATTCCCTGAGCTGTGATGGAAGCAGCAGTAAGGTCCCCATCCCTCTGGTGCGATGGCAGCACCAACAACACTACAGCCCTAATCCCTCTGGTGTGATGGCAGCAGCAACAGCACTGTGTCCACCCTCCCTCAGGTGTGATGGAAGCAGCAGCACTGCGGTCCCTATTCATTAGGTGTGATGGCAGCAGTACCTCGTTACGCATTCTTCAGGTGTGATGGCAGTATCAGCACTATGATCCCTATCCCTCACGTGAGACAGCAGCAGTACAACATTCCCCAGCCACCAGTGGTTATGGCAGAAGCACTATGCCCCCCCGCCTCTCAGGTGTGATGACAGTAGCAACAATGCAGTCCACATCCCACAAGGGTGATGGCAGTAGTAACAGCGCTATGATCCCCTTTCTTCAACACCCACACCCCACATGCACAAGGTACAAATTACTTAGCCTCTTTGCTTGTTAGAACTCAGATGTGAATTAATCTGAACCACCACCATTACTAAGGTTGACCACATTTGTTTTTTCCTATCATTTAACTGCCTGAATTGGATTTCTGCCAGTGACACCACTGACCAGGGTTTGGGAATAGGTTTGGGTGCTAGAAGACCGGCTGGGGGGGTGAAGGCTTGAGTGTCCAACAACCACTTGCCTTCTCCTTGGAGGGAGGGTATATTCATAGCTCAGCATTTGCTGGCCCCAGGTGGAGGCTGGAGGCATGGCAACACATTGACCCTCATTGCAGAAGAGAGAGTGATGGATGTCAGCTTGTGTCTTGACATCATGTGGCCGTCATGCTCCCACAAAAATGGAAAAACACCTGCTGGCTATTTAGAGGATGGCTTCTGGTCCCTCCATAAGCTTGACGTCCCAGACACATGTGCCTGTTCTGACCTTTGCCATGCCTGGGATATACAGGAAGCTCTTTAGGTGATTGTCTTCCTTGTTAGCCTCCCACAGTGATAGGGGCCAACTGATGAAGGGTTAATTTGGGTTACCTGGTAGCATGGCCATAAGGGGCAGTGGATGGTGGTGGGGGGGACTCAGCAGCAGTGGTAGGGGGACCTGGCAGGCCTGAAGGAGTGGATGGCCAGGGGGTAGGAGGAACTAACAAAAACTGGCTGTATTTGCTTCTTTGAAATAGTGTCATCACCTAAACAAAAATTCACAAGTGTTTAGTGGAGGACCTTCTAATGCATCTCACAAACATGTGGATGTCTTTTTTTCCCCTTGGTCTCCATGAAAAGGGTGTCTCTCAGTTTTCATGTCTGAGCTCAGTTGTGAATTGAGCACCACTCTACCCATTAGCATCATACAGCCCTGGGTCTTACCTTCCATGTGTAACTGAATGTGCTTTCAAATCCACTGGCCAAGCATAAGTACACTTAAACACGTAACATTTGCTTTTTATTAAAGCAGTCTGTCAGAAAACTTTTGTTGTCACAGAGACTGACACAATAGGTGGGAAAGAAGGTGCAAATGATGAAATGGGCAAACTGGGTGGTCCGTCAAAGTCTATGTTTCTATGTTTCTATCCCATTAACCTAAATAAGTAGTAAGGCAGCTTGTGCCTTGTGAACATACTTTCATTCAGACTCACTTTCAATCAAACAGCTGAGGATTTTGGATGACCCTGCTGATTATAAACTTGAATAAACTAGTTGGTAACAGTGATCCTGCGCTTAGCAATATATATCCTAGATGTTCATTTGCAAGAAATACAATAAAAATCTGACTAAAGTCTAAAAACAAGCTTATAAAACACAGAATGTATCTGAACTTTTATATTTACCTATACAACATCATTGCAGCCACAGTACAACTCAGATAAATTACATGGTACCCTGACTACTGTATGATGTAGTAAACATATATTGTTTTTTGTTTTTGTTTTTTTTTGTAAACTGGGTAAACCCACCTGGCAAAACTGCCTGTTTTCAGAGGTGACCCAGGAGCACTGTGGAGGTTAAGTGCCTTGCTCAGAGTCACACAGTATACAAGTGGAGGTTGTGAGAATCAAACCCAAGTCTTCTAAATGTACTCAGTTTGATCAGTGTTTGTTACTCTAACCACTAGGCTATACTATCAGCCATAACACCCATATATAATGTTTTAATACATGATTTCAAGAATAGTGCACAGTACCTACAGTGCAAATTATGAACATTGAAAACTTTGCAACTTTTTACTAAAACTGAATTATTTCCCTCTTCATCTGCTTATGTTTTCTTACACCAAAGTGGGTATATACTTGACAGAGCACTATAAATAGCCTGAGGTAGCACTACTGCTTGCAATGCCAGGGACTCAGGATCAGAAGTGAATTTGGGTTGCTAGAGGCCTGGCCAGGGGAGTAGGATTGAGCAACTGGGGGGCTACCTCCTCTGGGAACGATGGCTTGAAGGTCCTGATGCTTTACTGCCATCTGGGTGACCACAGGTGAGAAGCAAATGAGGCTGCAGAGCATTTGGGAAGAGAGGAAGCTAGCCAGGATCTGGAGTAGTAGCATGTTCCTATGTGCCCTACTTCCTTGGATACCCTTGAGTGTTGGTGCCCTCAGGGACAAAGGCCAGAAAACCAGTAACAATCACCCCACATCAGATGCTGGTAGAAGGAACCCAGCTGCCCCAGACTTCATAACCAGTTTCCATGAGGGACCCACTGGGCTGCCCGACACACATTAAAGGACTGTGGAGGGGTGACCTGGGGTCCTCCCTTCCTTCCACCTGGGGAGTACAACCTAGGCAGGATGGGTGCAGGCTCACAGGAGCTCCTGAGCATTACCTGGGGTGAAGCTAAGGGATAGCCAGCCTGAGATCTCTGAAAAGTGGAGACTGATACTGTGAGAAGGGGGCAGAGAAAGAGAAAATAAAAACATTTAAAAATATGCTGAAATATTAGGGATTCTGTGCAGTGAAATGCAATTTCCATGAGGCACTGGTACAAGAATTCAAAATCCGCAAACCAAGCAGGATTCCATGATTTTTACCGGTGTTACTGGTAAAAACGGAAAACCATTGTTCCTGTAAATAGGCGAAGAAGAATAGGGCAGAGCTTCACCTCAAAGACCTTATAAAAATTGGATGGGAAGCTATCTGGGCCCGGAGCTTTATCTTTAGTAAGAGATCTAGTGGCATCCCTGATCTCTTGCTGTAAAATAGGGCATGCCAAAAATTCCTGTTGGGCTACCTCCAGTGAAGGTAATGGTGAAGCTAACAGATAATCCAGGATATCATCAGGTGAGGGGGTAGGTTCAGGAGGGCTATACAACTGCATGTAGTATTGTTCAAATTCTTGGGCAATTTGCCTAGGGGTGGTTAAGATAGCATTGGTCGATAAGGAGAACACTAAGGGAACAAGACAAGACACCTCTTGTTTTCTAAGTCACATCGCCAGAAGATGATTGGTTTTATCCCATTGCTCAATATATTTAGCTTGGGTTTTGAAGAGGACATATTCCGCTCTCTCCCTCAGAATTTCTGCATACTCATTCTGTAGCACCACCAAAAGCAACATTTC
Source organism: Neoceratodus forsteri (assembly GCA_016271365.2). Taxonomy (NCBI): domain Eukaryota; kingdom Metazoa; phylum Chordata; order Ceratodontiformes; family Ceratodontidae; genus Neoceratodus; species Neoceratodus forsteri. The sequence goes on from CM028132.1 coordinate 1,407,805,359, forward strand.
CTCATCTAGTGGGGGATTTGATAGTGAGGTTTCTAAGGCCTTAATTTCCTCCCAGATATCTTTAGCTTTTGTATCCTGTTTTTGCTTTTTGGTAGCCAAAATTCTAATGAATTCCCCCCGCAGAACACATTTTAATGTACACCATATTTTGTCAAAAGCAGGAATAGATCCTTCATTTTGATCCATAAATTGCTTTATAAAATCTTTAATCAGAGTGACTATATCTTCCTGATTAAGGAGTTGAGAATTTAATTTACAAATCGTGTCTTTTTGAATACTTGGGGCTAAGTTAACTTCCAACCCAATTGGGGAATGGTCAGATAGCACTCTGGGGGTGATCCCACTTCCCTGCACTCCTGGGATTATTCTCTGACTAATCAAAAATAAATCAATCTGGGAGAGGGATCTATGCACAGGCGAATAAAAAGTATAAGCCCTTGTGCCAGGATTCAGCATGCGCCAGGGGTCTATTGAGCCATACACTTCTATAAGGTCTCGTAGAGATTTTTGGGCCTGTGAAAGATTGGAGCCCATTGAGGAGGATCTATCTAGTGTGGAATCTATAACTAAATTACAGTCTCCTGCTAGAATTATAGGTAGACCACTAAAGGGAGCAAGGGTTAACAATAAATTGACAAAAAATGCTTGGGAATCCTTGTTCGGTCCATGTATCGTGCCTATGAGTACTTCCGAGCTTTCTAGAATTCCCTCAGGAAAATAAACCTACCTTGGGGATCGACCACTTTTTGTAGTTCTAGGAACTGAGTGCTCTTATTTATTAGTATCGCTATGCCACATTGTGTTGTGGAGGTCCCTGTCATATACACCGTCCCTATGAAACCCCTTCTTAGTAAGTTATTATCTGTTTCCAGCAAGTGCATCTCCTGTAAGAAAGTGACCTGACAGTTCAGCACCGCTAAGTGCTTGAGTATTTGAAGCTGCTTAACCCAAGACCTAGCTCCTTTGACATTCCATGATATAATTTTCATATTCTAAGATGTGGAATTTGAAAGATCCACTTGGGCATCACTATGTATTAGTTGCACCCTTATAAGTTGCATTAAAATTGGCTCTGGCCCTCCCCCCCCCCTCCCTCCCATCTTCCCTCCCATTCCCTTCCGGCCCATGTTCATTCTCATCCTTACCTCCTCTCCCATCCCCCTATCCCAACCCCCATTCATAAACTACCCTAACCACTCATGTCCTGCCTTTATCCCCCAGTCCAAATGACTGCACTCCTACCTCTTTATCTGGCATGATGACGACCATGCCACCCAAAAAGTTCTCCCACTACCAATGCCTGTCCCCCCCACTCAAATCTTATACATTATATTCTCCACTATAATTTAATTGAACTCCTATTGTGGTACCAGGAAAAATAAATGTGTTTACATAGGGTTCCGCAATTCTGCTGTCCAGAAGCTTCTGTGAGGAGCTTCCCTAGCAACCTATCAACTTCAGAAATTAACAAACCAGAATACAAGGTCGCATATCGCAAACAAGGATTTAAACTTTTTCAGTTCCTAAAGGAAACTAATTTGAATAATACCAAAATGTTATCTTAACGTATTGGCTATATAAAAGACAAAAAGAAAACCCCCCACTGAGGGCAGTATAACAACGCTCCTAATGCTAAGGGCCTCCAACCTATTAACACCTTGGGTTAAACAGAAGGTATTTCCCCATCCTTTTTTATGTTTCAGTGTGGCCAATTGCAATCTATGTTACTCTGGGGATCACAGGCCCATTTCAGCTAAATATTTAACCTTTAAGCAAAATTAGCTAACATAAAATGTCTTTTTGTTTTGTAGAAACAAAGATGCAGGTCTGTGCAGAACACATCTCGAAATATGCATTTCTAGTAACACCCAGTAGCAACTAGATGTCACTGCAGTCTCATTTGAACAGATCAGGAAACCTGTGTTTGCAGAATTCAGTTGCTGTTTCCACACTTTCAAACGATTGCCAACTGCCCTTGTGGAATATCTGTAAAGTTGCTGGATACCGGACTCTGAACTTGATACTCGCAGAAATAAGCTTGGTGACTACAGGGTGAAGGGTAGACCTCTTCTGTCGCACCATGTATGGTAGGTCCTGTGCCACTCTTATCCTTTTGGCCTCCCATTTGATTTCTTGTAGATCTTTAAGCTTAGCAATAATATGCTGCTTATCTAGGAAATTGAGTAATGTGAACAAGAAGGACCTGGGAGGAGAGCCTGCAGGTGGTATAGGCCTTAGAGAGTGATGTGCCTGCTCGATTATGTAAGCAGGGCCATTGGGGGAGGGCCCCACTAATTTTTCGCAGATCTTCTGGGTGAAAACCATGGGTAATGAACCCTCTTCCCCCTCAGGCAATCCCAGCAACACCAGATTGTTTCTCCGCGATCTCCCATCAAGGTCCTCCAGCTTTTCCTCAGCTTTCTTGAGCCTGTGTCTCATATGCCCCATCTCTGGTTCTAAGCGCTGCTGCCACTCATCCTGCGAATATATACGGGCCTCGTTATCTGAGGTCCGTGTAGTGAGCTGATCCAATGATGCCCTCATACCTCTCAATTCCGAGGCTAAAACCAGCAGTGTATCCTTCATGGGTGTTAGTTCCTCAAGAAATCTTTTCACACTGAGCACTTCTGGCTGTTGGGTATGTGAGTTTGGGTACTCCACCTGCACCTTGGCTTGCTTAGGCATCTTCTCCTTGCTTGGGGTGGACAGAGGAGTATGCTTCAGTGTGGCCTTTGTCATTTCCGCATCCATCATCCGCAATTTTTCGCCTCTTCTCCAACTGCGTGGTTCGGGTTTAATATTACCCCTCCTCCCGATTTGTTTTTGACTGCAGAAGGCATTAAAATCTGTTGAAAAGCCTGATTTGAGTGGGGTTGGTACCGGAGCTAACCGCGAGGGATCTTGTTCAGGTAGCCATAACGTCGGAAGTCCCCACTGTGATTTTCTTAATCTGTCTTGAACACTGCTTTCCCACAGCGACCATGCATTTCTGCGCTGGAAGTGGAAAAACACATTTCAAGACAGGGTGTTAAAAATGACAGCTGTATTGTTTATAAGGAGGTGTTGAAAAGTGCCAGTGCTGACAATCTGGACTGAAAATATTACAAATTTGCGAACTTATGAGGGTGCGTAGAAACTGTGCAATGCACACTCGTAACACAGTCATTTTTATGGACTGTGCTCACCAAATTTTTGACATAGCCATTTTAAGACCTCTGCTCATGAACAGTATCACTGTGATTTTCTTAATCTGTCCCAAACATTGATTTCGCACACCAACAGCGCCATTGTGCGCTACATGCGCGAAAACACATTTTGGGCAAGATATGAAAAATGACAGCTGTACTGCTCATAAGGAGATGTGGTAAAATGGCAATTTTGAAAATGTAGAGTGAAAATATTACAAATTTGCAAAGTTACGGAGCTAGGAACAGCGTAATGCACATCAGTAAAACAGTATTTTTGGAATTTGTTTACCAACTTTTCAGCGTAGGTTTGGGCTCACCATGAATTGTGGCACTGTCCTTTCATTACTGGGTCCCAAAAGGTGGTTCCATGGCAGTGACTGGGAAATCACCTTTCCGGACCAAATAACAAAATGACAGTGACTGAGTTCATGAGGTGGGGCCCCAAGAACCCCATGTTGAAAATCTGGCAAAAAAATTCCCCAAAATGGCTGAGATATGCGCCAACATTGAAAAAAACCCTATTTATGCCATTATACAGCTTACCAGCATTTCTTCAGTTCGCGGTCGGCTTTGAAGAGTGCAGACGTGTTCCCGGTCCACCGAAGATCATCACACCGGCCTTTGATGGTAAGTATGGGGTCAGGGGTGTGTGGGTAGGTGGATGCACAGAGGGTGGGTGTGGGTTGAGGGAGGGGGCAAGACAATCAACGAGGGACCATTTTTTGTTTTCAGGTATTTTTTTTTTTTTTAGGAAGACAACGCAGGACTTTTGCCACAATGGGGTGGGCTCCCTGCATGGCAGCTGGAAGTTTTTTGGTGGGAGCAGAGGAGCCAAAGGGGATTGGGCATCCCTGTCAGCCATACAGAGGTTTGTCATGCTGAGGTGGGCTCCCAGCGTGGTACCTGGAAGTGTGTTGGGGGGGCAGCAGATGGATGTTTGCCACGCTGGTTTGGGCTCCCGGCATGGCACCTGGAAGCGTGTTTGGGGGGGCAGCAGACGACATTTGCCACACTGTGATGGGCTCCCAGCATGGCACCTGGAAGTGTGTTGAGGGGCACAGAGCCGATGGGGGATTGGGCACCCCCATCGGCCATACGCTGTACAGGGGACGCATGAGCATGTTGGGGTTGGATCCCAGCATGCACCTGTGTGTTCGTGGAGGGAGGAAGAACTGTCTATGACAGACAGTTCAGATGCAGTGCCGATGTAGGCAGTTTGCATACTGCTGATGGCAGTATGCAAATTGTCTACGGTGTTTTCCTTTTAACTGTATGCCACTGCATCTGAACGGCTGTCATAGACAGCTCAGACATTCATTGGCACGGTGCAGCCATGCCTGCAAAAGGGAGCAGGGCACTGGAAGTAGGGGAGGCACACCTACAAAAACTCGTATGGTAGCACTATGTTTCTTGCACATGCATGCAAGCAAACATAAAAAGCAGTCTTTGCTGTCCCGGTGTTCCTCATACCCTGCTCTGTCACTCTACCAAAGGCAACTAATAAAGCTTTCTAACCCACTTCTTCAGCTGGATGCTGTTTAATGTTGGCCTTTAACCAACACTGATTACTTTGATTACAGAAATACATGCAGCACAATCACATTTTTTGCACAGTGAGCTGAGTAGTATCTATTTATGTAATTTGCATTTGTGACAAAGACCCATGGTAGTGGTGGACCATACTTCTCAACTTTTTGCCACTGGAATGAGGGACACAGACACTCTGAATTCTTGGTCTTTCTTCCTTCCCCCTGTGGCTTACACATACCCCAGATGGGAGAGGGGGATTTCCAAAGACATTGCTCAGCTGGGGAGGTTGGTTGTGGGGCTGATAGTGGCCCTGGTTCATGAAGGATGGTCATGCGGGGGAAGTAGATTGGGGGGATGCAGATTCAGTGGTTGCTGAGGTGCCATCCTTCAGATAAGATGTTAAACCAAGGTCTCTTCTGCCATCTCTGGTCTCCATCCAGGTGGAAGTAAAAGTTCATATGGCTAATTAAAAAAAGAGCCACAGAGGTTCCCAGTGCCATTGCTAACAGAGGTATCAGTGTAGGAAAAATCATCTTTTAACAAAAATCCTGTTTAAGAAAGTTTATATTCACATAAATGCACAAACAAGAACTTGGTCACTTTAAGATGGCTTACAGCTTGGGTGCATGTGACAAGATGAAAATTAGTATAGTGTAAGTGAGACTAAAACACCCAAGCCAAGAGAAGTAGGGTCACCCCCCAAGCCTGGAAAAGTGGGGGCACCCTCCAAGCCAGAAGAAGTAGAGCCATACCTGCCCCTGTGCCAGAAAAAAGCAGGGCCATCCCCCTTGAGCCAGGAGAAGCAGGGCCATCAAACCCCTTTTCAGCAACTATCAGCTTCCCAAATTGGTCCCAATGGATTGCTCAACCACAATGGCAGGGCCAGGAGATAGAGGCCCATGCACTGTCTCCCTTGAGTCCCTCCACATCCCACAGTACAGAGACATTTTCAAATAAACACAGCTACTTACCTCAGCAAAAAGGCACAAGAAGTCAGGACTCTGTCTCTCTGGTTCTGTAGGCAGCTTCTCTCTTGGTTGCTGTTGCTGTAGCTGTTGTTGTTTTTGCTGTTGTCTGGAATTTTACTTGAGGGACTGACTCTGTGCTTGCAGCAACTGGCTGGGCAGGGTGACTAGCTGCTGCTACTCTAACCTGCTACCAACCAGACCGTACTCTATTTTTTTGTAACCAAAGTACAACAGAGTCAGTGCAGCTCTTTTAAGGTTGGCTTTACTGCTGGGTCATGGGGGGGGGTGTCTATTCCAGCTATTCCGCAACACAAACATAAGGGAGATCAACTGGCTAGACTTGGCTGAAGAGGGGCCATTGGACTGGTCATGAGTACTAGAAGGATCCACGGGGCTGGGCTTGGGTGCAAAATAGGGCCCACTGGGTTGTGTGTGGGTGCAGGGAGGACACACTGTGCTGGCTTGGAAGTGAGAGAGGACTTAGTGGGCTGGGCATGCATGCAAGTGAGGAACCCAGCAGGCTGGGTTTGGATGCAGTAAGAATTTAGTGGAATGTGATGAGGGAAAGATAAGGATTCTCCACCAACACCAATGATGAGCTGCGAGGTATGGAGAGTTTTACTGGGACTGTTGCAAAACAGATAAAAACAATTAAGTGTGTTTTTTGTTATCAACAAAGTAATTGTTTATTGTGAATTTTTCTAACTTAGCTACTGCATGCATGTCAAGCATGCTACATGCAAATGTGATGAGCTTTATCAGGTTCACTTAGGTTCATTTGGTGTATGCAAACCACCTGCAGACATGGAACAATTTTGTGTGTGGCATACATTCTGTACGCATGCTGCACACTTGTATTTCTGTAAGGGACTGGAGAACTCAGGAGCCTGCCAACATGGCTATGTGGGCTGAGATGCCTGAGGCTGGGGATGGGACTTGAAAGCCTCCTGCCAGGGCTAGAAAAGGGTGAAAAATAGCGCATGCCACCATGGCGGCTGTGTGGTTTGCATGCACCAAATGCAGGTATTGGTGGCAGTGCATACCTGGAGTAGATTTACCATAAACTGGTTATACGTATGAAGCTAAGATGACAGTAACATTAACTGAGAGATGGTGAAAAGATCAAAAAAGGAACAAAAAATTAGATTAAATTGAACTAATCTAAAGAAATATGCACAAGGGAAATTAGCTCTTATGCTCTTTTAGTGAAACCAGAATAGCAAAAGCAATTAGAACATTCACAAGGAGTTTCCACTATGTTAGCAATAACTATTAACTATAATGTGGGAAAAAGTGTGTGAGAATTATCTAAAAATTTGACTGTGTGCAGTGCTACTACAGTGTGCATCTAAAAATAGCAAAAGTAAAGAGGTGTACAAGAAAAATTGTTAAAGGACACCTAAACAAGCAGTTTTTCACAACTGCAAACTCCAGAATCTGGTTTCATAGCAACGTAAAGGTTACTGTTTACATTTATGTTAAAACTGCATTTATGTAAATAACATAAATGCAGTTTCATAGCTTTTGGAAAATGTACACATCAGCCTTCCACTTACAAAAAACAGCCTTGCCTTCTCCCTAAGGCCCTGTTCACACTGTGGGATGCTGGAAAACAGTTCTTTAACATGTTATTAGAAATGGATTATAGCTTACCATTTTAAAGCATCCGCACTGTGTAAAGTGAATTTGAAAATGTGTTGCTGCCTTAACAAATCCGTATACGTGTGTTCTCACTGGAGTGGTACTATCCATTTTCTGGCATTCTCAGCACCTGAAAGCTGCTTACCATCATGCTTCGCAGTGATACTGAAAGCTGCAGAATCATGCTCTGGAAACCATGTAATCCTGCTCTCACTGACAGTGGGTCCGAATTAGAATCGGAACCATTTTGAAAACCGTGCTCAAGCCTACTTTGAAGCAGGGTTTGAGCACGGTTCACTAAAACGGTTCACAAGTCATGTTAAGTGTGAACGAAAACCGTGTTTGAGAGCACTTAAAATGTTTTACCACTTGTAAAACGTTTTAAGTAGCACAGTGTGAACAAGGCCTAAGGTGTCTGCCAACTGTGTTAAGTGATGAGTCATGATGACATCATCGAGGCCAGAGCCAGAGACCAATATAGATTCCAATAGGCTAACTAGTTCTTCTTTTCCTCTTTGTTTTGAATTGTTTTACCAGAATGATCAACACCATGTGTTAACATGATGATTATTTTCATCAGTACATGTTAGGCTACCATTTTGTTCATTTTATTTACTTTAAGTTGCTGAAAATGTTTTGCAATCTAACTGACTTTCTCTTTGGCAAACTGCAGGACAGTGCAACACTTCAAATACCTGATGATCTAGTGGTTATGTGATGCCCTGAATTTTTTTGTTTTGTTAACCAGCAGAGACACACTGTGCTGAAACCTTATTTACAGATGTGGCCTGGCAGCACAAGGAAGTTATACGACTTGCTCAGGGTCACACAGCGAAGTACCAGTCTGGTCCAATACCAAAGCTCATGCATTCTTGTTATCCACAAAAAAAGTTTCTCTTGTATTCTTTTTCCAAGTGAACCCCCTGCACCTAGCCTGGCTTCTGCTGAACACCCCACCGTCCATACTGTGTCCTTAGTACTTCCTGGGGCTGCATATGAGCTTGCAGTCTCATGAAGAGAATTATCACACCTCAGACTGTAATCGTATACCTCAGAGAGTTCTGAATACCTACACCGATACGGATCATCAGCTGGCACTGTTAAAAAATACCTCCCAAGTCACACTTAAGTCCACTTTTTCAATATTTGACTTCTGCTCCCACAGTAAACACTGAGTGGATCACCACCCTTCTACACAGTGCAGGCAGTATGAACAGTTCCCCCTGTTGTGTTTTTGTCCCGCCTCATTAATCGATGATTGGGTCTTCATGGAGATCCAAGCAATAAGCCTCAGGACTCACCAGAAAAACTGCTGTCCATACCCTCACAAGGGCTGTACCTGCTATGAATAACAATATTAGTAGCAGGAGAGGCATGCTAATGCCTTGAGCGAATCCACCAGACTTCCTGTGTCAATCTACTCCTTTACCTGTGATCTGCAGAACCCCGCAGGACAGTTCCCTGCAAATCTTCTCAAGTACTATTTAGTGCCATACTTCACAATGCGAGCTGGTTAGCTACTACCCTTCTAAATCTTGAATGATCTATACACAGCTCCCTCATACTGCCCTAACAAATGTCAACATCCCCCCCATCTGAGGGTAATCTCTCTACATTGAATTCAAGTAACACTGTAAGTGCAGCCCTGCCACTGAGTATTTGTCATTGCTGACTACTCTCATTTACAGTCAGGTAGTGACCATGACGCTGGCAGCTCTACATTTCAGATCTCACAATGATCTGCTAAACATACCCCTTAGACATAGAAACATAGAATTTGACGGCAGATAAGGACTGCTTGGCCCACCTAGTCTGCCCATTTTCCTACCTAACAGATAAGCTGCAGATCCTAGTTAACCAACAGCTTACTTCCTCTTACCCACCCCTAGGGCTGCCTTATGCCTGTCCCATGCATTCTTGAAGTCCACCACTGTTCTTGACTCCACGACCTGCTCAGGGAGGCTGTTCCATGCATCCACAACCCTCTCAGTGAAAAAATACTTCCTCACATTACCCCTGAACCGTCCCCCCTCTATCTTCAAATTGTGCCCCTTGTTCTTGCACATCTCTTTTCTGGAAGATGCTACCCTCTTGGACTTTGTTAATTCCCTTGAGGTACTTGAAAGTTTCTATCATGTCCTCTCTCCTTCTTTCCTCAAGAGTATACATATTAAGCTCCTTTAGTCTTTCTTCAGATGTTTTCTGGTGCAGACCCTGCACCATTTTGGTGCCCTCCTCTGGACAGCCTCCACTCTGTCTATGTCTTTATGGAGATGGGGTCTCCAGAACTGTACACAGTACTCAGATGGGGTCTCACCAACTGTCTGTACAGAGGATAACAACTTCCTGTTTTCTACTATTGATGCCTCTTCCTATGCATCCCAGTATCCTCCAGCCTTCCTTACTGCCTTCTCACATTGCTTGCCCACCTTTAGGTCATCTGATATAATTACCCCCAGGTCCCTTTCCATTTTTACTGTTGCCAGTATCTCACCCCCCATTGTGTATGCTTCCCCTGGGTTTTTGTTTCCCAGGTGCATTATCTTGCACTTCTTTGCATTGAATCTGAGCTGCCATACATTTGACCATTCCTCCAACCTTGCCAAGTCCCTTCTCATCCTTTCCATTCCATCCTGTGTATCAACCCTGTTGCAGATCTTTGTGTCATCTGCAAAGAGACATACTTTTCCTTCCAGTTCCTCTGCAATGTCACTTATAAAGACATTAAAAAGGACTGGTCCCAGTACTGAACCCTGTGGTACCCCACTAGTAACCCCCCTTTCTTCACTGTGTACTCCATTTACTACTACCCTTTGCGTCCTGTTGTCTAGCCAATTTTTTATCCAGGCTACCACCTTGGGACCCATTCCAAGGCTGGCTATCTTGTGTATTAATCTTTTGTGGGGGACTGTATCAAATGCCTTGCTAAAATCTAGGTAGGCCATGTCCACAGCCCCTCCCTGATCTACTACTTTGGTCACCCAGTCAAAGAAATCTATTAGATTCATCTGACACGACCTTCCCATCGTGAATCCATGCTGCCTCGGGTCCTGTGCCCCACTGGCCTCAAGGTACTCAACAATTCTTTCCTTCAGAAGTGATTCCATCATTTTCTCTACCACTGAGGTCAAACTAACTGGTCTTTAGTTTCCTGCCTCTGTCCTGCTCCCACTTTTGTGAAGAGGAATTACATCTGCCCTCCTCCAGTCCTTGGGTACCACCCCATCCTCCCATGATTTGTTAAAGAGAGTAGTCAGTGATGTCACTAGTTCTACCCTTAGTTCTTTTAGAATTCTTGGGTGAATCCCATCAGGCCCCATTGCTTTGTCCACCTTCAATTTTATTAGTTCATTCAGAACCCTTTCTTCTGTAAATGTCATCCCCTAACCTGACTATAGCTGTACCTTGCTGGAATGGCCTCTTCAGTCCCTCTCTGACATTCATTCTTTTCTTCTGCTCCCCACGCCAAAAACTGGTGAGCTCACTACCCTTCTGCATCATAAATGCAGTTAGTACAGTTGCCTGTGTAATTTTTACATATATATATTTTTTTGTTAACTCTTTTTTGCTCTAGTCATGGCTCATGGGGCCATCTCTCAGGCATCCAGTTTTTTTCCTGCCACCTGTGGATCTCTCAGGCTGTGCCTCCTCTCTCCCCCCCTTGCAGCCGGCACCCCTAGTTTCAGCCACCCGGTGAGGGTAGCCCTATGCCTCTTGGGCTGTCTTAGTAGACAGACTCCGACTGCAGGTGGGCCTGGAGGGAAGAACTGGAAGGTCAGCAGAGGAGAATGAGGTGGAGGGCATGGGGGACTGGTACCATTACCTGCTCCAACGAGCCGGGTTTTTCCTTTGTCCCCCACCCCACTGCATGGGCACGCCCCAAAACAAAGGTGCATGGCAACCCTGCCAGCGTAGGCCATGTGATTACGTGCAGACCAGTGTTCTGTGACACCTCCGGTCTCCACTAGGGGTTACCGGGACACCGACTCCCTGATACCCCCCCGAGATAGGAGAGCAGCCCAATGGGTGCTCAATCCCATTCCTCCCCTGATGACCCCCGGCACCCAAGCTTGCTCCTGAACTCGGGTTGCTGATGTGGCGCTAGGTGTAGTGTCCAGCACCTCAACCCTCAGTGCTACCAGGCTAGCTGTCATTTTTACAATAATAAACATGATCTTCTGGTAAGCCAAGCTGATAGCAGCAGGGCAGAAGGGGAAACATAGGCATTCCTACCTATATAAGATCTAATCCACCTATGATTAGGCACTATTAAATGGCATGCATAATGATGTGCACACACCCATCATTTAATCATGCCTAATTAAAGGTAGCCTAGATCTTTTAAGGCTAGGAAAGCCCATCATTCCTCTTGTTCCCTGCTGCTATCAGCCTGACTTACAGGAAAGATTTGTTTATTTTTGATAAGTTAAAAAACCTGGGCACTGTACTACCTACATTCATGATGCACAAGGGTGATGCTCTCACCAGTTTTTGGTGAGGGGAGCAGTAGTGAGAATGAATACCAGAGGGGGATTGAGAAGGCCACTCTGACAAGGTACTGCTATATTCAGGGAAGGGGGGAAGACAGAAGGGGAGAAATATGAACAGATCACTGTGAGAAATAAGATGTGGGGCTGCCAACACCATGAACACTACCTGACCCTATTGTCCTGGCCAACATTCCTCTTCCCATAAAACCAGTTCAAGCAATTGTCCAAGGCTGTGTGTGGGTATTAATGTGTGAATTGGCTGCCACTACACACTCAATCACTTCACTACCAGTCTAGCATTGCTTGTAAAGCACTTTGGAATGCAAAGTGTATGAACACACTATATAAATACTGATTATTCTTCTTATTACATTTCCCATGGATAAAGAAGAGAAGACAAAACAAGCATATTTATGATTTTCAAGAAAGTATGAACTCTGGCATTAGACTGCAGAAGAACTTTGCTACAAACAAGTGGTGGATCTATTGGGTGGTGAAGAGTGTGGCTGTAACCCCACCCCCCCATTGTAAAGTGCTCACTTGCTGCTGCTGAATTTCGCTTTGTTGAAGAAGCCTGATTTATTGATTGTACAAATGGTTACATTCAAAAATATGGATTACATTTGTAGTTTTAGTCAAAAACATACTAGAAAAGCATAATAGTAGAAAATATAAAGGTTTCATAAAAATGTTAAAAATTGCATATCAAGTATGCACACACTCCCAGCAACCCACCCCCATTGTAGCATCCTGGATCTGCATAACCACTAGACCACCAGGATATTCAAGATTTGTACTGCACTGTGGTTTGCCAAAGAGAAAGTCGGTTGGATTAAAACAAAATGTCAGCACTTTAAAGTAAACCAAATGAACAGAACCATAGCCTAACATACATATTGATCTAAATAATGCACATGGTTTTGACCATTTTGGTGAAACAATTAAATACAAAGGGAAGAAAGGACTAGTTAGCACTATAGAGAGACATATAGCTCTCTGACTTTGGCTTTGATGATGTCATCACTTAACACATTTGGTAGCCATTTTAAGAAGCAGGTAAGGCAGTTTTTTATTTAAATTGGATGGCTGATTTTACATTTTTCAAAAGCTTTGGAACCACATTTAAGCAACTTATATAAATGTAGATTTAGCATTAACGAATTCAGTAGCCTTTCTTTTAGTCCTGTTTGAGGTCAGATGTTTGCATAGTTTGTCAAAATGTTATTTAGGTATCCTTTAAGTGTGTACGGTGCTACTACAGTGTGCATCTAGAAGTAATAAAAATAATGCAGTGGTAGAAGAGTGTAACAGAAAGTCAATGCAGTGCAGTTATATAGTGCAGTTAATAACAGCAGTGATACGTGTTAACACTGAAATGGGACCCTAGATTGTAGTGTGCACTCAGCTTCCCTCTGGGTTATCTCTTTAGCATTATGCTTCCCCCATATATAATGGAAAAATGCCTTATACCCTTGCTTCAGCCCATCAGCTCTTCTTAGTCCCACCCTGGAATTTTTTTCACCCAACCATTGATTTTACTTAATATTCAATTGAGAAAAATCAGTAAACTGAAGCAGCCACAATAAGAAAAAAGAAAACACATGTAATGGCTAAAATAATTTAACTGCTACAAGATGGGTCATTTCAAGGGTATTTGAAGGGATAACAGGAGCAAAAAAATGAAGGGTAAAGATAAAAAGTGGAAAAGGAATGGTTGAATGGTACAAATACTGAGAAATGAAGGGACTTTAAGAATAAAACAACTGAAAATTCACCCTTCTTTTTCTGTATGGGTTGTGGGCCTTACCTGGTTCCCAAAGATTAAAAATAAAAAATAAACATTTAAATGGGTCTGAGCCCATTGCTATAGCCATTAATATGGTGCAGTATGTTAATGGTCATTAATTAATTAAACCATGTCTGAATTTTCATAGGCATTTTAATAGTGATCATTATTGCAGTTTTGCTGGCTATTAACAAATATTAATGCTCAGTCAATTACTGGCAATCTAACCATTACAATGACCACTACATATTCATGCCCATTAAACATTATTAATAATAATAATCATAATAATAATAAACTTTATATTTTAAGCACCTTTCAAAATATCAAGGCACTTTACAATAATAAAAACATAGTTCCATAAAATAACAAATACAATAATAAATAACACAACAGTTCCAAAGACCAATGAGTCACTGATAGGCTCGGCACCACAAAAAAGTTTTAAGCACCTGTTTAAATCTCCCCACGGTCATGCACTCCCGAAGCTGATGGGGTAGAGAATTCCAGAGGGTAGGGGCCACAAACATAAATGCATGGGCCCCAGAAGGTTTCAAGGTCACCCTCAGAACCTCCAGCAACCCCTCGTCAGCTGAACGGAGCTGTCGCACAGGGCTGTAGGGAATTAGAAGCTCTTTCAAGTAGTCAGGACCAAGTCCGTGTAGGGCTTTATAAGTCAGTAAACCAACTTTAAAGGTGATCTGCCACTGAATTGGCAGTCAGTACAGATCATGCAGCACCGGGGTAATATGCGAAGCCCGAGACGACCCCATCGGCAGTAGTCAAGGCACGAGGTCACAAAGGTGTGGACCAGCACAGGCAGATCACTGGTTGGAACAAGATGCTTTACCCTGACAATGTTCCTAAGATGATAAAAGGCAGACTTGATGACTGCCGACACCTGAGATCGAAGGGACAGCCCATCATCAAGGACCACTCCCAGGTCATGCACCTGTTCAGAGGTAAGAATCTGGGAGCCCCTCAGAAATAGCCCAGAGGGCTGACCAGCAATCAACCCTTCTATCCAGTGACCTGGATCCACAACCATCACCTCAGTCTTTCCTGTGTTCAACTTTAGCCAGCTCAAATTCACCCAATCCTAGATTTCAGCAAGGCAGTTATTAAATACTGAGAGAGCACTATCCTGGTTGGGTGCGAAAGACAGGTAGAACTGGGTATCATCAGCATAACAGTGAATCCTCAGCTCATACCATCTTACAATGTCTCTGAGGGGCAGCATATACACTGCAAACAGCATGGGGGACAACACCAAGCCCTGAGGAACCCCACATGACAGAGGGAGTGAGTCTGAAGAAAAAATCCCCAACACAACTCTCTATGTTCTGCCCATGAAGAAACATGTAAACCACCTGAGGACCATACATGTCAGGCTACAGATGAACCTCAGGTGCTGGAGCAGCATCCCATGATCCACAGTGTCAAAGGCTGAAGAGAGATCAAGAAGCACCAGAATGGAATTGTTTCTCTGATCTCTCGCCATCAGGAGATCACTGAGCACCTGAACCAGTGTAGTCTCAGTACTATGCCTCTATGCCTCTTTCAAAAACCGGACTGGAGAGATTCATAGATATTATGGATGATCAAGTTGTTCTCCAGTTGAATCACCACTACTTTCTCAATAACCTTCCCTATAAAGGGAAGGTTTGAGATAGGTCTGTAGTTTGCAAGAACGTCCGGGTCCAGAGAAGCTTTCTACAGAAGGGGTGTTACTACCGCCTCCTTTAGGGAGCTTGGAAACTCACCTGGTTCCAAAGAGCACCAGACTATCTGAGCCAGGAGTGGGCCAATGATATCACAACAACCCATAACCAGGGAAGTTGGGCCAGGATCCAAACTACAGCATGTAGTGTGCATACCCTGGTACCCTGGACAATCCGTACAATATCCCCGAACTCCGGCAGGTCAGAGGTACTCCAGGAGATACGAGGTGCAGTGACTGAGCACTGACCAACAGCACCCCCCACAGAATGAGTCAGGAGGATCTCCGACCTGATGTCGCCACCTTATTCGCAAAAAATCGAGCAAGGTCATTGCATCCCATTTGCGAAAAAGCTCTTTGGAGCTACAGACAGGCTGGGTCGCACAACCTGTCCACAGTTCAGAAGAGCTGAGCTGGTCAATTCTGAGTGACAGCAATCTCCCTGGACAGAAACTCTGCCTTCTTACAGGAGATCACTGATTGGTAGGCCTGGTAATGCTCTACCAATCTAAGGTGATCGGCCTTCAGAGCGGATTTCCACCAGCAATGTTCTAACCTTTGTCCTAATCGCCGCAACTCCCTCAAAGATCCATCATCCCAGGGGCCTGAGGGTGACGTAGGAGAGGGCAAACACGGATAGGAGCAATCAGGTCCAGGGCCGAGGAGATGACCTTGTCATAGACCAAGACCAAGGACTCTGGAATCGAGCTGGCAACAGCAAACTCCAAGAGGTCAATCACTGCTGCTAGGATTTCAGGGCTCATGTCCCATTAAGGGTGGTAACTTTCCATCTCCACAGAAGCAGACCTACAAAGAGGGGGAGCAAAAGTTAAACCTCACAGTGTAATGATCAGACCAACCGACAGGTTCCACCCCCAAATCAGAGGCCTCAATCCCTAGGAGGAACACCAAATCCAAAGAATGACCATGACTATAGATAACAGAGATAACAATCTGTGTGAAGCCTAGTGATGTCATCAACTGGAGGAAGTGCTGTCCAAAAAGCAAGAGTTTGTCATCGACCCAGGCATTGAAGTCACCCAGAACTATCAGTCTGGGCAACTCCAATGCCATGTCGATGGCAAAGTCCACCACTTCCTGCAGGAATCACTTTTCGTCCCCAGGTGGACGACAGATGAGAGCTATCCTACAACCCACACCTGCTACCACAGTACATTCAAAGGATTCGGCCTCCTCTACTGGTACACCTGTGAGGCCCAACTCAGTCTGGAAACATACAGCTACCCCCCTCCCGTGGTCCAGTCTCGGGCGGTGTATCACTGAGTACCCGGCTGAAATTGCCGCTTCTAATGAAGGACCAGCATTTTCATCCAGCCAGGTCTCAGTGATGCATGCCAGATCAGTTTTTCCAACAAGATCTGCAATCATTGCAGTTTTGTTCTTAATAGATCTGGCATTGCACAACACCGCTTGAGCTGTCCCGACTAATTGCCCATCAAAATAAGTGGTGCCCTTGGGTATGGGGACTAGAGATGGAACACCACATTCTAGGCTCCATTTCATCCCAGGACGTCTTCTAAACCTAACCACCCCTATGTGAGAGATCCGTTCATTCATCCTCTGATGTCTGCACTCCCCAACCCCCCACTACCACCTTTCCTATGTACAATACCCAGCACATGACAGCGTTGGTAGATAGAAAAAGTCAGAGGTGGGGTGGGAGACCATGCAGAGGGCAAGGAGTGTGGGAGGATGATTAGCACATGATCAGGGGAGAGAACAAACACATTCCACAGGCTGAGTAACCACCAGAACTCAATAAATAAGAACTCACAACAACAAAGTTAGAACCTTCCCATACTATAAGCTAACTCCACTAGAACAGTCGTTCTTACCCAATAAATACCCAACTACATAAATACCCCCTTCCCCCAAACACAAAATTTAAATAAAGACTTAAAAGCAGCAGTAAGTGAATAAATGTCCTACATAAACTCTCCAATCAATGAGTTTTAAATTAATAATAACAGAAGAATAATGAGTCTTGATGGGTGGCTCTCACCACCTCCTAACAATAAATTGAAATTAAACCAGAAAACATGGCCCTCTCACAGCCACATTTAAAACAGATTATATAGTATGTGATTACTTTCAAAAAGAAAAGAAGAAAAGGAAAACAAGTTCTGTCACAGCCAGTTCGAAAAATAAAAATAAAATAAAACTACTTGATGAGAAACTAATAGTCCACAACAGAACTATTCCAAGCTTTTTAAGGAGACTTCTGGCAGTGGAGCAATATTCTTGTTGCAGTCCTCCAATGGGTTATGTTGCCAATCCTGAAAACCATGCCAAGGAGGGCCCAGAAGCACCACCAGATCTTTCCACTTAAGAAGTGGGGACAATACGAACCCTGTTAGTTAGCCCACCACCGTTCCAGGAACTCAGGGAGTATATACAGGATGGAAGCAGTCCAGAAGAGGGCAACTAAAATGGTGCAGGGTCTATATCAGAAACCATATGAAGAGAGACTGAGAGAGCTTAATATGTATACCCTTGATGAAAGGGGGGACAAGATATAAACTTTTAAGTACCTCAAGGGAATCAACAATGTCCAAGAGGGTGGCATCTTTCAGAAAAAGAGATGTGTAAGAACAAGGGGGCACAATTTAAAGTTAGAGGGGGGACGGCTCAGGGGTAATGTGAGGAAATTCTTTTTCATGGAGAGAGTGGTGGACACATGGAACCGCCTTCCTGGAGAGGTTGTGGGGTCCAAAACAGTGGGGGAATTCAAACATGCATGGGACAGACATAAAGCAATTATAGTGGGAGGTTGCAGGAAGTAGGCTGTTGGTTAACTAGAATCTGCAGCTTATCCAATAGGTAGGGAAATGGGCAGACTGGGTCGGCCAAGTGGTCCTTATCTGCCATCAAAATCTATGTTTCTATGTTTCTATATACCCTACGGTTAATACCTCTGACCCCCCAAGGAGACTGGCTTCCCCCAGTGCCCACCTCAGGGTTAGTTCGGCTAACCCTTATTAGGACACTGCAAATAAAACTGCCTCCCAGGTACTTCAGAGAGGCTTCAAGAAAAAACAGCTCACAGCCTTCTGTCCCCACCAGAACAGTCTCACCATACAGGAGCAATAACCTCCCAATCTCAGTCTGAAGCAGTAGTTAAAATCATTAAATCCACATTAACATGGCAGCTCATAAAGCAGGTTTCCACCCAAGGACTTCTTCAGAAACTCCAGCCGATTGTAAGCATCACTCACCAAGCAGACAATCACCCAAAAGCGCCAAACAAGCAATGGTTCCACAACTCGGCACTCAGGGTTTCACTACATCTAATAAGAAACCCCCTTTAGTTACAAGCACCCCAGAGTAGCACAGTACATACTGCAGGGACGGTTGTAGCTCCACAGCTAAAAAATCAAATCCGGGCCACAGTTAATACAGCCGAAATGGAGAAAGAAGCTGGACAATCACAGTCTCACTATCGGAACTCTGAAATGTCCCCTGGCAAACTGCTACAAGGAATGTGGCAAAAAACACAGCTCTTAATCTAAATGGAGTTAGCACACACACCGCACACATCACATAGTCAGCATCCACATTCCAGTTAATGCTTCAACGTTAACGCTTCACAGTGCTTGCTGACACTTAATAGCACTTACTAGCACTGCTAACACTGCTGCTATAACAAAAATAAAAATAATATAACTAAAAACTACTAAAAAATGACTCATACTGGAGCTAAAATGAAGGCTGACCCAGAGTGGTCGCCATCTTGAGGCAAGACATATATTACTCTGTTGTGCTGACAATTAATGGCTATAAAATGTAAAAATACCCCATTAAATTTAATGACAAGTTAATGGTTAGAAAAACTTTAATGTACAATTTGGATCATTAATTAAGTACCAATTAACAGGAATTTAACAGCAGACATAATCAAAATGTAATTAGTATGTTTGATGGTATTTTAATGGTATATTTGCACAGTAGTGATATCCAATCTGTTAGCCTACAGTTGGAAATGGTCCCTAGAAATAGGAAGGGCATACAGGTCGTTAGCCAAAAAAAAAAACAAGGAGCCCCTCCTTGACCTATATAGTGGCTAACTTCCTTAGATTTGTAGTAAAAAAAGAAATCCTTAAGGTAGCAAGAGAAGGGGAAATTTAAAGTAAAACAAACACAAGACTGACATTTTTCATGAGTTTTGAGTGAAATTGTCAAAAAGAGAAAACTATTCAATGACATTAGAGAGACACTAAAGAAAGCAGGGGTGGCATTTAGGATGAAATAGCCAGCAATTGTTTGATCATAGAGGTAGCACACACTCATTTGGAACCCTGAACTGGCATGGGAGTTTCTCAACAGTCACTTCCAAAACTGACAGATATTTTTCAAAAAACAATCAGTACTCTTACCATTCTATGGATGATTTACTGAACACTGGCCCAGCCACTCACCAACCATCATTATCTCACTCCTTGAGCATGGAATTTCAACTCTATGCACATCGCAGCACAGGCTTAGCAAGTAGCAAGCCTAAAACATTAAACAGATCCCCCTAGAAATCTCTCCAGAGTCTGAAATACAATAAATCAAAAAAGTAAAACCGCAATTAGAAACCATCTAAAATTCACTTACTTCTGGCTAAAATATGCTCCAGAGAAAAAAGAAATAGACTTGAACTGACACACACTCTTGCTGTCGCCACAATGTCACACAACAGTATGAAGCAAAAGGAAGTAATGCAAAAGCCAATGAGGAAAGAGTTTTTCCCTGATGAAGCAGAAACTGTGCCTCATACAGATAGCCTGGATTTATGCAATAGGCGTGGACTCAAACCCCATTACATAAATGCTGTTATTTGAGGTACTGTGTATATAAATTTCATTTATGTATGACTCGTCATTAGTATTTATATATGTAGTAGCTACATCATCTTGCAGTTTTATGTATATAGTGGGTAAGTCACTGTTGCCCCCGCACCAGCCATTACTACTTCTTTCCATAACTCAGTCAACCACTATGCCTCACAAGATTACTATAAAAAAAAGCTGCCACTCAGTTCACATATTTATTTGTGAACTTAATCCAGTTCACTGTCCTGTAAAATGTAACCCAGAGCACCAAATTAAATAATGTAGTTTCACTGGACCGGTAACTGCTTCACACTCTGATGCTACATTTCTTTTACATCCCCCCAGCGGCATCAATTTTCACATTGCCACTCTGCCCTCTTACTATCCTGCACTCAGAATATGCTAGAAAATAAAACAGTACTTATTTCTCAATGTTGTTTTGCGCTCAACCACCACTTCCGGCCCACAGTGCTCGCTCATTCTTGGCACACTCCTGGCTTTCTAGTCTCTCTCTCTTCCATGCCAACAATCTCTGGATCTCACAGTTTTTAAGGCTTTGTTATGTATGATCTGGGTATTAATAGTTTGTGATTTTCTGAATAACTGTCGTAAGCTTCTGAGAGAGGACTTATGAAGGACCGAAAACTTATGCATTTTGTTCTTTTTGTGACGTCTAAGTTGGTCCAATAAAAGGTATCAAACCATTTGCTTCTGGATCTGAGTTTACATTCTTGGCACACTGTTTCTAACTCACAACACCAGAGAGCATTTTGTTTCTACACCATGGTACATACCGTAACAACAAAAAAATGGTTTAAACCCTCTCTTGGCTCCGTGTCCTTGGCATTTGTCAACTCCTCCTGGCTCCCCTACTGCAAATGTCAACTGCCCCACACTGCTACAATCCAGCTTGCCAACCTGTCTGTTCGCTGGCTGCCTAACTCCCTTGCTAACTACTGCATGCCCATCAATTTGTGGCTTTCAATTACAGTAAAAAATATTCTTTCTTTTTTATTATGACATCAATAGAGGAAAAAAACTATCTGGAATTCTTACTGTTGAAGTTGGCACTCTAACCACAAGTGTTCCCTTGCTAAAGAGCATCACCTTGTTTCCCCAAGATTTTTTCAAAGCTGCTAACCTCCACCAATCGGCTGAGATGTTGGGGCATTATGCCACTGCATCCATGGCAACAGCCAAGGGAATGGTGCATCTCAGACGAGGAAGAGCTTTTCTTTACAAAGAAAACCCACAAAACTTTTTTATTTTTATAAAACAACAAACTCTTTAAAAAAATTAAAATGCAGTAAGCCAGCCACCCTACTGCATAAATTTAATATGCGATGTCTGGCTTTGTGGAATACACAGTTTATTTGAATGAGCCTCGAGTGACCTCTGGAACATCACTAGTGGCTCCACAACTCGTAAGGTTACCCAAGGACACTCTTGACTCTTTCAAATAAATCTTGTATTCAGCATCCAGCCATCACATATCCCTTATGTATGCAGAAACCATACATAGATACATAGATACATAGACGGTGTCGGCAGATAAAGGCCTATGGCCCGCCCAGTCTGCCCATTTGATCTTGTAAGTTCAGTTTGTTTTCCTAGAAGTCTGTTGCCCCTTACCCCTGACCTCTAGAATTCCTTTATGTCTATCCCATGCATTCTTAAATCCTGTGATTGTTTCAGCCCCCACCACTTCCTCTGGCAGGGTGTTCCACTTGTCCACCACCCATTCTGTGAAGAAATTCTTTCTCATGTTTCCTCTAAATCGTCCTCCCTCCAACTTCATCCCATGCCCTCTAGTCCTGGAACATCTTTTTCGCTTAAAAATAGTGTTTTCCTGCACCCTGTTCTTCCTTGTAAGATACTTGTATGTCTCTATCATATCCCCTCTCTCCCTCCTCTCCTCCAGGGAGTACATGTTCAGTTCCTTCAAACTGTCTTCATAGGACTTGTGATGCAATCCATGCACCATCTTTGTTGCCCTCCTCTGAACTTTCTCTACCCTGTCTATGTCATTACATATGTATGGTCTCCAGAACTGTACACTGTACTCCAGGTGGGGCCTCACTAGTGTCTTGTATAGTGGAATTATGACCTCCCTTTTCCTGCTGGTGATGCCCCTGCTTATACATCCCAGCATCCTATTTGCTTTACCTGCTGCCTTATCACACTGTTTCCCAACCTTGAGGTCATCAGAGATGACAAACCCAAGATCCCTTTCCTGCTTGGTGCATGCTATATCCTCACCCCCCAACTGATATATTGTGCCAGGTTTTTGTGCCCCATATGCATTATCTTGCACTTCTTTGCTTTGAATTTCAACTGCCAAACCCTGACCATTCTTCAAGTTTCTGCAGGTCGCTCTCATTCTGTCTACACCCTCTGGTGTGTCTACTCTGTTGCAGAGCTTTGTGTCATCAGTTAACAGTGAAATTGCCTTCTAGATCCTGCACAATGTCACTGATGAAGATGTTGAATAGGACCGCCCCAGCACTGATCCCTGTGGTACCCCACTGGTCACTCTTCCTCTATGGAGTGACAGCCATTTACCACCACCCTCTGTGTCCTGCCAGCCAGCCAGTTACCTACCCACCATACTACTGTCCTGCCCACACCCATATTCCACAGTTTGTGTAATAGTCTTCTATGTGGCACAGTGTCAAAGGCCTTGCTGAAGTCCAGATAGGCCATGTCCACTGCCCTCCCTGATCCACCTCCCAGTCACCCAGTCAAAAATTCAACGAGGTTGGTCTGACATGACCTCCCTGGGTGAAACCATGCTGCCTTTTGGTCCTGTAGTCCATTGATAACCAGATGTTCCACCAATCTCTCCTTCAGTAGTGCTTCCATGATCTTCCCACTACCGAGGTGAGGCTGACTGGTCTGTAGTTCCCTGCTTCCTCTTTGTTCCCACTTTGTATAAGGGACTACATCTGCTGTCCTCCAGTCTTTGGGTACCTCCCTGTTTCCAGTGATCGGCTAAACAGGATAGCCAGAGGTTCAGCCACCACCTCTTAGTTCTTTAAGGACCCTGGGCACCCCATCTGGCCCCATTGCTTTATCAACTCTTATTACTTCCAGTTCCTTCAGGACCCTTTTCGTAAATGGACTTGTGTCCATTTCTGCACCATTCTCACCCTTGTACTCCTTCAGACCCATTACCTCCTCTTCCTCAGTAAAGACTGAGCAGAAATACCTGTTCAATATGTCAGCTTTACTGTTGTCATCCTCCCACGTGCTGCCATCCTCCCCCTTCAGTCTCACTATCCCTCCCTTGTCTTTCTTTTTTCACTCATGTACCTGTAAAAGTTTTGTCCCCTACCCACTGATTTTGCAATGTGTTCTTCTGTCTGAGCTTTGGCTTCCCTTACTGACCTCCTGCCTCCTTGCTTCTCCTGGTACTTCTCCCTATCCCTTCTGCCTGTGTCTTTTGTATTGCCTGAATGCAATCTTTTGGCTTTCACTTTCTTTGCTACCTCTTTGGAAACCATAATGGTCTCCTCTTCCTTTTCCTCTTGCTAACCTGCTTTGCATAATTCTGTTGTTCTTGTAATCCCATTTTAAATACTGCCCACTGTTCCTCAACCCTGATTCCTGTCCCATTCCCCTTAATGCCTCTTTCAAGTATCTCCCCATTTTCCCAAAGTTTTCCCCCCTAAAATCCAGGATACGTCTTTTTGTGTGGTTTGGTTCTGCTCTTTCTGTGATTTCAAACCACAATGACTGGTGGTCACTGTTTCCCAGGTGCTCCCCCACTGTTACCCCCATCACATTGTCTCTGTTTGTGAGCACAAGGTCCAGTATTGCCTTCTGCCAAGTTGGTTCCATGACCAGTTGCTTGAGGAAGGCACCCTGAAGGAGTCCAGGATAAATCTGTCTAGTTGATGCTGCTGCTGGGATGCTCCAGTCCACATCTGGAATATTGAAGTCTCCAACCAGTACTACCTCACCCCTGTCTGCCATCCTTTGGATAGCTAGCATCAAGCTCCTTATCTGTTTCTTCCTCCTGGGCTGGTGGTCTATAAGACCACACCTGTGCGGATGGCTGTCCCCATTTTCCTTTCCAGCTTAACCCATAGTATCTCTCCACCATTTTGTTCCTCCTGGATCTCTGTGGCCCTATGTCATTTTCACATAGTGCCTCCTCCTCCCTTCCTGCCTGCTCTGTCTCTTCTGAATATGTTGTAGCCAGGTATGGCCATCTCCCAGTCATGGTTATCATTATACCAGGTTTCAGTGATGGCCACAATGTCCAGGTCTGACTGTACCATGACAGCCTCCAGATCTTCCATCTTGTTGCTAAGGCTCTGGCATTTGCACACATGGCTTTCCATGATTTGACCTCCTAGACTGCTTCACTGTTCTACTCAGCCCATTCCTTGGTTGTCATTTATCCCTGGTTCTCCTTGCTGTCTGCTCTTCTGCTGAATTTTGCCCCTTTCTGCTTATCCACCTCTTGGGCACTAATCTCCATCTTTTGCACACTGCTTTGCAGAGATCGCCACCTCTGGTTCACTGGTTCCACTGCTAGCTGTGGGAGGTAGGCAAAGTAGGTACCCTCCTTGCTGGCCTGCCACCCCTTTTGCTAGTTTAAATGCTTGTCAATGTAGCATTTAAACTTATCATTGAGTGCTTGGATTCCTCCAGGATGGATGCAGGCGTCAGGCTTGAACAAACCTCCATCCCTCCAGGTGGGTCCCCAGTCACCAATTTATCCAAACCCTTCCTCACAGCACCAGTTCTTTAGCCATGAGTTAAAGTTCCTGGTGCATGCACTCCTATGCTCTCCCTTGCCTCTCACAGGTAGTACTTCGGAGAAAGTGACAGAAGTAGCTACTTGCTTGAGAACCCTTCCCCAGTTTCCTAAACTCTTCCTGAACTTCCTTGGCTCCATTTGCCAGGTCATTAGTACCTAGGTGGATAATGACATCCAGCTCACCCTCCTGCCTTGCTTTCCCAGTGATCCCCAGGATCTTCCTTCCATCCCTCCATGCCGTGGCACCTGGTAGGCACCTCACCTCCTGTCCTCCCTCCTTTGTTCCTAGCTGATCCCTCTTATGATGGAGTCCCCACCAGGATCTGCTTCCTCCTCCTCTGGGGTCCACTGCTTCCCCGGCTGAGGTCACCTCCTGCAACCTCCACATCCTTTCCTTCCATTTCTCTGGGTACTTATATTTTGTTGTCCTCATTTGCCAGTGTGGCATATGAGTTCTTGAGTGGAATAGGATCTGGGATGTGCCTCTGCCTGACTGCTCTAACCCTCCCGAGCCCACTGTCATCCAAGTGCTCCTCGCCTCGGCATCCTTGAGGCAGTTGCATTGGACTGGGTGGTCCCTGGATAGGGGTGATGGTACTTCTGACCCAGTTTCTTCGCTCTGAGTCTGGCTACCTCATCACGCTGTCCAGAGAGATGCATGCAGAGCAGCACCTTAGTGTCCAGAAGGTCTGCCTGAATATGGCTGCCCCATAAGCCACTACATTGCACCACTCCCACATTATACTGCAATTCCACTACTTGTCTGCTACTGAAGCTCTCCTAGTTTCCTTTTATAAATTTACTGTACTAAAATCCTGTCACTGATCCTCAGATAATTTTTTTTTAAAGAAAAAAAACAATAAATAAATGAGTCAAAACACTTCTCATGCTGAGGGTGGGCTTCTTTCCTATGCCCTCCTACTTCACACCCTTACTATACCCTATACCCATAGAAACCAGTCAGGTAAATGTGGTCCTGATGGAAAGCTAAAGATATGCAATAACTATTTTTTTTCCTAATACAGTGGAAGCCATAGACATGGTCAGATATTTCCTGAAATGTCTATGATACATCTGTAAATTTCTTGCCTGCCAGCATTACAACTATGGGCCACCAGTGAGAATCTCTTTAGATGTTTCATGAAATTTCTGGAAATATCTGACCATATCATGGCTACTACTGTACTTTATTTCGTTTTTACACCTCTGTTTAAGAACTTCTAAACCCTAGGGAGTGACACTCATTATAACAAGCAAAGAACTGAAGTGAAGCTTTTGCATGCAAAAATCAGTAAGCCTTTCTCTGTCTATTTATATCTTGATTGATTATGTTCATAATAATGCCCTCAGATAATTATAGCAGCCACTTTTCACAGAAAATCTGCTAGCCAGTTTAGTCAACATATTGATTTGCTTCATCCTTTTCTAAACGCATCCCATAACTACTTGACACTTAATATGTTTATACACCCCCCTTACTATGAAAGGGTGCTATGCACCAAGTAGGTTGGGGTTCTTGGAAGAATCGCATACCCCACCCGCACCCCTGCACCCTGCAGACAGGTGCACCAAGACCAGCATTCACCAATGCTGACCACCTGTCCACAGCTCCTCCCCCTCAGTGCGCAGGACTCTGAAGGGTGGCTGGAGGAGAAGACATCATCCTGGGCAGGCATCCAATGGGGTGCCCCTTGGGACTTGTAGTGGATCCCACATGGAGGAGGTGTGGATCTGGGGCCATGCGTGCTGATTGCAGGCACCTGGACCCACGCAGCAAAAACCTGTACTGGTCCCCGCCGCATCCGGACTCACTGGTATTCACCCATCCAGCTGCCCCTGCCACCTCCTGCTGCCCAGCTGTCAGGGGCAGCACAGTGTGTTCTG
This sequence comes from Neoceratodus forsteri, assembly GCA_016271365.2. Classification (NCBI taxonomy): domain Eukaryota; kingdom Metazoa; phylum Chordata; order Ceratodontiformes; family Ceratodontidae; genus Neoceratodus; species Neoceratodus forsteri. Next base: position 1,407,832,169 of record CM028132.1, read on the forward strand.
TCCTGGTTCCCTGGTGACCAACAGCCTGAGTCTGAGTGTGCACACAGTGAGTTATAGCAGAGTCTAGCATGGTATACCCTGCACCACCCACTGCACCCATGTGGCCAGCACTACATGGGTTTGTGAATCCTGCATAGTGCTGGCACTCCCACAGCATGCCCCCTGTATGGGGCTGTCCATGGATGAGGGGGATCAGGTGCAGTGGGTCTGCGCACCCCCTGTCGGGCACACCCGTGGGGAGCACAGTGGGTAAGAAGTGGCTACATGCCCCAGATATGCTCGTGTAGCCACTCCACCCCATTAGTGCATCGCGCCCAAAGAGCTGAACAGTTTTATGGGTAGTTTCTACCTCTAATTGAATTCCTAAGGTGGCATCAGTTACAGTTGGTCTGTACATATCCATACTTGCCTATGTAAATATTAGGTCAGCAGGGAAATCACTCATGCCCCTGATATGTTACTAAACGGTGTGCATTTCAATAACTCATTCAACTCACATTTCTCAGACATTGGCTCATACATGCATGTCTTCTCTAACATGCTCCCCTACTATCCTGCACGCTAGCACCTGATCTTGGTCACTACAAACCCAGTCTCGACCTCCTTCTGTTTTAAACAGGTCAGGCCTGTTGAGGTCCATAAACTCCTTATGCAGATTCCTGCCTCAAATCTGTGGACCTACTGGGCATTGAACCAAAATTTCTGAAACTTGCACCAAAGACTTAGCCTCCCCAGTAGCTGAGCTAATCAACCTATCCTCACCACAACACAAGCACAGTGCCTGCAGTGAGGAAAATCTCATGTGTTGTCCCAGTTTTTAAGAAGGAAGATTATAGAATTCTAAATAACTATAGGCCCATTGCTATTTTACCCATTCTAAACAAAATTCTGAGAAGGTAGTGGCCTCACAAGTTACAAGTTACCGCTTGCTCCATGACTTAATATCCCATACCCAGTATGGTTTCCATAGAGGGTACAGAACCACTACTGCCATCCTTACCCTTGCCAACAGTATCTCCTCTGCAATGGACACCAGCAGCCTCACAGGCACCATTGTTATTTCTCTGACAAAAGCCTTTGATCTGGTTGATCACGCTTGCTCACTAGCAAACAAGCCAAGCTGAGTATCTCCAAAACTACTCTTGCACAGTTTTACAATTATTTGTCAAACAGAAGCCAGAGGGTTTCATATGAGTCCACCATCTCAGACCCTGTACCAACTCTATTGGGTGTTCCCCAAGGCTCCTTACTAGACCTGCTGTTGTTTGCCCCATACATCAACTCCATTACCCAAAGCTTGACCCACTGCTCTATGCTGCTGATATGACCCTCTATACCTGCTCCAACAACATCAATCAAATCAACCAGCACATGACAGCTGACTTACAGTCAGTGTACACACCTGGCTACCTGAAAGCAAATTAATCCTGAACATCACTAAAACTCAATCCATGCTTTTGGCATATCCTCCATACTGAGGGCATGCTCATCCTCTATCTATAGCATACCAAGATGGTACCTTGTTGCCCCAGCTTCTTTTTACATATCTTGAAATCACCCTTGACCTCAAGACTTGATTATGCATCCCATGTCACATGCATCTGCAAATCCATGAGCTCCATACTTGGTGTCTCATATAAGTGGCCCAAGACCTGACACCACAGGCATGCCTTGCCATCACCAGGGATGCTCTTCTTCAGGCTTCTATGGAGCCCCAGTGTACTTTTCCACCTCTAAAGCCACCCTCTTCAACTGGGATGTCACCTACAATAATATTTGTTATTTTGTGTCAATGTCTCCTAGACTCACTCACCACTGCTCCCTCTATGATAAGTTGGGTGTCCCCACCACCATCTCTCCTGCTTGAACATAGCTAAGGTGGTGTTTTCTTTAAGATAATACTTAATGATCTGCCTCGACCCTTGCTTCCTTTATCCAGACAGTGAGAAATGGCAACCCCTGAGGTCTAATGAAAATGTTCTGCTTGTTGTTCCTAAGGTAAAACTCATGCTGGTAAAGCATCCTTTGCCCACTTTGCTCCTGAACTATGGAACTCCATTCCTCCAGACATTCTATGCTACCTTTCTGTACATGTTTCCCATCTAAAGTGTTGAGAACATTTCCTTGGCAAGTTCCCTGCTTGTAACCCTTTTTTCTTGTGGAAACTTGCTGACTTACTAGCTTTGTTCAATCACACCCTACGGATGTAATTTCTAGGTTTATGAATACTACTCATATTCATTTCCTTGCTTTGATGCGTTTTGTCTAAAATCATTCCTTCTCCCTAGTGTTCATGTACCTTCTCAATACTGAATGCATTATGTAATATATTTTTCATTACAGACAAGTTGCTCTTGCTTTAACTTTTTCTCCACAGCATACTGAATGCACTGCAAATATATGTATTACCTTTATTGATGAATTTGATTTCTTTCAAGGCTTGTCTCTGTAACTGAATGCACTGCATACCACGTACTCGATAGATGCAATTGCTCTGTCTGATGTTCATTTCTTTCCACTGTATGTTATAAAATAATGTTTCTCACTGTCTGTATTTTTCGTTGTATCCTCCCAGATTGCATCTGAAAATAGGCATTCAGTTTCCTAGTGTGCTTACCTGGTAATCAAAAACTAAATAAATAATGAATGTGCATAATAAATTACTGCACAAGCCCATCATATAAAGAAAGTCCTAAACTGAGGTGGCAAATGATTGTGAGATAACGCAGATTAATTGATTGCAAATATGGGAATATTAGGAAGCTAATATGACCCATATTAACTATCAATAATGGTAATGCTCTGAGTGAACCACATCGAAAAGCTAAGCTGAAGCAGTACTAAGACGGTATACAACAGGCAATATGTGATATAATAACTGAGTTACACTTTTAAGTGTCAAATAACTACAGTGTAGCTACAGTGTAACTACATTTCAACTGCAGTGTAGTTGCATTCAATAAAACTTGTTATTACAGGGTAATTATCCTGTTGCATGTAATTAATGATTAGTTACATAGAGGCTGACACTTAAAAAAAGAATTTCTTTATGCACCATTCAGCTGTGCGATACTAAGGCTGCCCTTACCTTTCACCCTTCTTTTTTTTCATTTTTGCTTGTTTTATTTTTTCTTATCTAACTGCTAACTTAGTGGCATGTTACTCCAGCTGAAAATAACAATAACAGCTGGATTTTTTTAAACTACTGCACATACCAAAGGATTACAATAGCCTACTTCAAACATCCTTACTCTAAGCTTCCTGAGGGAGGTAAACTGAAGCTGAAATCCGGTACCCAAATCATTGCAACAATAACAGGAAATGGTTTGAGAACCAGAGGCACTGAGATTATTTTTGCCATATAGGATCACAAAAGAAACTGACTGTTGTAAACAGGCAAATGATCTTAATACAGACATTCACAAGGTTGGCACTCTGGTGCACATGGCTTAACTCTAATTCTGGGATCATAACTGTTACATATAGTAAAGAACATCAACTAATATATGATATCATTGTTCCTACTGGGGCTACTAGAAACCACAAGCTGATCTTCTCTTTATTTATATTACATATGACATGATTTCACTTATGCCTGGAAGCTAATCTGAAGAGGCACATTTGTGTTCTTTATGTTTGTATCTTTCTATTATATGTTTTATTATTTATGATTGATAAGGTTAATAAGAAAGCAATTTTTCCTACTATACAGCACATTATTTATTATAATGATCAGCATGAACTAATAGCACTATATGTTAAAATGTGACTTGGGTTACAGTTACTTTTCATGGTGATTACAATAAATATAATATGCTTTTTAACAGATTACTTGCAATTGTACGACAAAAACAATTAGATAAGAAATCTGAGGTTGCAGACATGCCAAAGTCTGTATTTATTTAACAATTTTTTACTCTACATATATATATATATTCATGGCAAAAAAACTCTGTTTAATGCATCAGTTAGGGTTGTTTCACAGAGACAAAAGCGAGGAAATTCAGTGTTAGAGTTGCCACCTTTGCACCCATCACCACCCTGTCCCCACCAACAGGCATCTGGTTGTACATTGGGGGTCGCTGCCCTAACTCACTCCCCATTCCATATGTAAATAAGCTGAGGCAGTTCAGTATGGGAGAATAACATTAAATTAAGTTATTCAAAGCAATTATACCATACAGTATCACACCATTATGTACCCAAGCAATATCAGAGACTATATAAAATGTTCCAAAACATTAGTAAAATGATTAATTGTAGGAAAATTATGGTGTCCCAAATATCACACACAGCTGCAGAATTTAGTTTAGTTCAGAATCTCGAGCTGTACATCCTTTGATCACCCATACTTTTTTGAAATTGTAGGCCATTTCCTAGGGATCTACACAAGTGCAGCAGACAACAACTGTTCACAAAATTTCATGGTACAACACATGGAATACATGGGAGAACCTGGAATGAAATAGACAGAACATAAATAATATAATATAATATAATATAATATAATATAATATAATATAATATAATATAATATAATATTCAATCTAATCAGGTACTTATGCCAGTTTTAGGAGACTCTAAATCTTGATCTGCATCAATCAATCAATCAATCAATCAAAATATTTATTTTGCCAGGTGGAACATCATTGAGACAAGCTCATTCACAAGATGGATCTGGGGCACAACAATTGCCAACAGGGTTAAGACATCACAGGTTGAGTGAATGTACATAACAATTACATAGTAATAATAACAACATAATGAAATATAACCATTGCATGTGACAAGATACTTGCACCAGAACATAACAATAGGTTCAACAGGAGGTAGTGCCATTTAAATACAATTGCATGGATACAGATATATGGACGTAAGGAAATGAGCTAAAGTTTATACAGTAAACATCATTGGAGGAGTCATAATGAGCAGGAGTGGCAGTTCCTCTAGCATCAAAGTGCAAAGAAGATTGAGATGTAAGAGTCCTTTGATAAGTACTGTAGGCATGGCCTGGCAAGTGGGGTGGAAAGGGGAGGGGGGTATAAGGAGCGGGGAGAGAGGGAAGGTCAGCCGAGATAGGAGAGGATTGGACATGATGGCCTAGGGAGGAAGGACTCTTTGAAGGGAGAACATGACAGATGCCATAGGCAATGGTTGGGGTTTAAGTCCAATATTTGAAGCAAAGACAGATTGTGATGTTGGGACCTTGATTTGGACAATGACAAAAGGGAGGACTGAAATGATGCCTCAGGAAGCGGTTGAGGTTTATGTCCAGAATTCATAGCAGTAACAAATCATGATGTTAAGCCCTTTACTTGAAACAATGACAGACCTTGGAGAAGGTCCTCAGGAATAAGGATTTGAAGAGGGAGAATGTGACAGGGGTAGCGAGCCTTAAGGTTTTCTGGATCTTATTCCAGAGCGCGGGAAGAGTGAAACTTATTGAGGCTGTACCAAAATGTGTTTTAACTTTAGGGATAGCCAGAGATAAGATGGTAAGTCTTCTGAGAGAATAGGCACTAGGGATGCAGGGAGTTAGGCAGCTTGTGAAGTACTAAGGTAATTTATGAGTGATTGCCTTATATGTCCATATAATAGCATTCTTTTGCCTCCTGAAGCTAAGGGAGGTCCAGCCTATGGAAGAGTAGAGGATGCAGTGGTGCATGTCATAAGGAGCATCTGAAATGAACCTAAGGGCTCTGTGGCATATGGTATCAAACTTGGAGAGAGCTGTGCTAGTACTATGGCCATATAGGAAGTCCACATAGTCCAATAGTCCAGGAGAGGCAAGAAGGTAGCTTGGACTAGGAGTTTTCTAGCCTACTGGGTTAGTGAGTGCTTGATCCTGAAGAAAACACTGATCCTTTGATGCAGTTTCTTAGTGAGTTCATCAATGTGATCAATGAAGGACAATTTGTAGACAATCCAGACCCCCAGGTATTTGAAGTTTCCATAAACTCCAGGGCTTCTCCTAAAAGGATGCTTATGTGAGGAACCTTATCTGGTTTTTGTTTTTTTCAGAGATGAGGGCCAGTGGAGAGAAAATCATGGCCTTAGCTTTTTTTTGACATTGAGTTTCAAGTTGAGTAGATTTTTTAAGGGGATGTCTAAATCATTCTTGAGGTCCAAAATGCCTTGATCTGGAGTTGATCTGTCAATATATAGCACTGCATCATCAGTGAAGAGATGGATACTAGATGACTTTAGGCCAGTGTCAATTTGATTAATATAAATGGCAAAGAGAAGTGGACCAAGTATGGATGCTTTGGTGACACCTCTAAGGAGTATTTATTTTGGCAATAGGTCTCCTTCAGCCTTGACCTGATGCTCTCTGTCCACAAGATAGTTTGCAAACCAACTTAGGGCCAGGTTGTCCACCCCAACTTTCTTCAGGGTCACCAGGAGTAAATTGTGGTCCACTGTGTCGAAAGCCTTGCTAAGTTTCAGAAACAAGGTGCATATGTATTGTTTGCTATTAAGTGTAGAATGCCAGTCATTTATAACCTTAGCAAGGGCAGTGGAGGTACTTTGCATGGGACAGAAACTGGATTGAACTGGGTTTAGTAGATTAAAACTATCCAGATGAGATCTGAGCTGTTCATTTACTACCTTCTCTAATAGTTTTGACAAGGCCGGGAACAAGAAGATTGGTTGGTAATTATTTAGGTGGCAGGAGTCCCCTGATTTGAATAAAGGGATGACATGGGCCGTCTTCCAGACCTTGAGGAGGGAGCACTGATTGACAGACAAATTGAAAAGGTGGGTAATAAGGAGGGCCAAAATATATTAGGCTAACTTTAGGATGAAAGGCTCAATCATTTCCACGCCTGCACTTTTCTTAGTATCAAGTTGAAGAAGAAGATACTAAACCTATTTGATGGTGACTGGACAGAAGGAGAAAGAGTGGTAAGGGTCAATAGATTCTGGATCATGGCAATCGGGTGACTGACTAAGGAACTGTGCCCTGATGGCATTTGCTGGGGAGGTATCAAAAGCAATTTCTGCTGTGGCAAAGTAATTGCTAAGGAGGTCAAGGATCTCATTTTTATCTGTAGTGTTGGTACCACCAGTTAAAATTTTGTGGGGAAGCATGCCAGTGCTGTTATGGCCTTCTACCTCCCTTAAAGTTTTCCAAAACTTAGTAGCAGAGTTAGCGTGAAGCTCAGAGCAGAAATAATGAGACTTCGCAGCTCTGATAGTTTTCGTGCAGAAATTCCTTGTGGTTCGGAAAGCAGACCAGTCTCAGGCCAATTTAGACTTTCCAGCTCTTTTCCAAAGAGCATCTCTATCCCATAAGGCAGTCTTTAGCTTATCCGTGAACCAGGAACAGGATTTTCTTTTGGTTCTGCTTTTGGTAACTGAGGCATGGAGGTCTAGGGTTCCAGTGAGTATTACATGAAGTACCTCTTGTGCCCCTTCCACAGAAGATACGAGGTAACATTTCTGCCAGTTAGCATACTGGAGGTCATAGAGAAAAGCATCTGGGCAGAAGTTCTGTTTATATCTCTTATGGATGTATTTAGAGGAAGAGGAGGTTTGGAGTTGCACCGACCTTAAACATGCATTGGCATAGTGGTCGCTGATGTCGTCAAAGAATACACTTGAGTGGGAAAAGAGGTGAGGCTTGCTTACAAGGATTAGGTCAAGAAGGGAGCTACACTCTGGGATTTTGGTGTTTGGGCGGGTAGCTTCATTAATGATCTGGGCAAGTCCATGGGCATCCCAGAATTCCTTCAATGGTAAGGAGACTGGAGCGAGCCAGTCGAGGTGGAGGTCCCCAATTATGGATACTTCTGATGAGGTGGTAGCTAGTGTGTCGCTTAGGTGTTTGAGCAGAGAGAGGCAGCTGATGGGGGCCTACAGCACCCATTAATGCAGGTAGAGGTTGATTTGACAGGTTAAATTCTTAACATGACGCACTTGAACTCCTTAGGGATTGTGGCTGTGTCCACCATAGTTGCGGTAATGTTATCCCAACATAGATGGCTACTCCCTCTCCCTGGGATTTCTTATCAGTACGAAACAAAATGCATGATACATAGATACATACATAGATACATAGACAGTGTCGGCAGATAAGGGCCTATGGCCCACCCAGTCTGCCCATTTGAGCTTGTAAGTTCAGTTTGTTTTCCAAGAAGTCTGTTGCCCCTTACCCCTGACCTCTAGAATTCCTTTATGTCTATCCCATGCATACTTAAATCCCGTGATTGTTTCAGCCCCCACCACTTCCTCTGGCAGGGTGTTCCACTTGTCCACCACCTGTTCTGTGAAGAAATTCTTTCTCATGTTTCCTCTGAATCATCCTCCCTCCAACTTCATCCCATGCCCCTAGTCCTGAAACATCTTTTTCGCTTAAAAATAGTGTTTTCCTGCACCCTGTTCCTCCCTGTAAGATACTTGTATGTCTCTATCATATCCTCTCTCTTCCTCCTCTCCTCCAGGGAGTACATGTTCAGTTCCTTCAACCTGTCTTCATAGGACTTGTGATACAATCCATGCACCATCTTTGTTGCCCTCCTCTGAACCTTCTCTACCCTGTCTATGTCCTTATGTAGGTATGGTCTCCAGAACTGTACACTGTACTCCAGGTGGGGCCTTACTAGTGTCTTGTATAGCGGAATTATGACCTCCTATTTCCTGCTGGTGATGCCCCTGCTTATACATCCCAGCATCCTATTTGCTTTACCTGCTGCCTTGTCACACTGTTTCCCTACCTTGAGCTCATCAGAGATGACAACCCCAAGATCCCGCTCCTGCTTGGTGCATGCTATATCCTCACCCCCAACTGATATATTGTGCCAGGGTTTTGTGCCCCATATGCATTATCTTGCACTTCTTTGCATTGAATTTCAACTGCACAAACCCCTGACCATTCTTCAAGTTTCTGCAGGTCACTTTTCATTCTGTCTACACCCTCTGGTGTGTCTACTCTGTTACAGAGCTTTGTGTCATCAGCGAACAGTGAAATTTTGCCTTATGATCCCATAATGTCACTGATGAAGATGTTGAATAGGACCGGTCCCAGCACTGATCCCTGTGGTACCCCACTGGTCACTCTTCCTCTGTGGAGTGACAGCCATTTACCACCACCCTCTGTGTCCTGCCACCCAGCCAGTTACCTACCCACCACACTACTGTCCTGCCCACACCCATATTCCCCAGTTTGTGTAATAGTCTTCTGTGTGGCACAGTGTCAAAGGCCTTGCTGAAGTCCAGATAGGCCATGTCCACTGCCCTCCCTGATCCACCTCCCTAGTCACCCAGTCAAAAAATTCAACGAGGTTGGTCTGACATGACCTCCCCCTGGTGAAACCATGCTGCCTTGGGTCCTGTAGTCCATTGACAACCAGATGTTCCACCAATCTCTCCTTCAGTAGTGCTTCCATGATCTTCCCCACTACCGAGGTGAGGCTGACTGGTCTGTAGTTCTCTGCTTCCTCTTCGTTCCCACTTTTGTATAAGGGGACTACATCTGATGTCCTCCAGTCTTTGGGTACCTCCCCTGTTTCCAGTGATTGGCTAAACAGGATAGCCAGAGGTTCAGCCACCACCTCTCTTAGTTCTTTAAGGACCCTGGGTCATGAACACAAGTGGGATTTGTCAGGGAGATTGGCTATGGATCATATCTTACTTACCACATTTTTCGTGACTGCTCAGAAATCCCAGTCCCCTATGGCTTTAGTGGCTTTTAGACATGGAGAAAGCCTTCGACTGGGTAAGCTGGGAATTCTCGGGCCACGCTCGTAAAATGGGTTTCCCAGAGAGTTTTATCCATTGGATAAAGGTGTGTATAGTTTGCCTTCTGCTAGGGTCTACTGTAATGGTGTATTTTCATCTCGCTTTCTCCTTATTCTGGTACTGCAGGATGTCCTTGTCCCTTACCTATTTAATCTATATCTGGAACCCTTCATATTAAATCATCACCCAAGATTTCGGATGTGTCATTGCTCAACAGACATTAACCTATCCATTTTGCAGATGACATCCTTTTACATCTCTCAAATCCTGAATCTTCTCAGCAGGAGGTACTGAAAATTATTAGTCAATTTGGTAAAGCATCTAACTACAAATTGTATTTATCCAAGTCAGAAATATTTCCACTGAACTTCGCTCCTGCTTCAGGCAATTGTATCTCAACTTGGTATGAAATGGGCCCCAAAATCCCTTAAATATCTGGGTATACATTTGGCCGGGGACGAGGAGACTAATAAAACTCAATCTGAGGACCTGACGGACAGAGTCAAAAAGATCTCAACAGGTGGGATAATCTCCCACTTACTATAGGGGGACGTGTCAGTATCATCAAAATGAATGTACTCCCACGTATCTTTTACCCCCTGAACCTTCTCAACATATGGCTTCCTAGACAGTACTTTCAGAAACTGCATTCAATGGTGACCAAGTTTATTTGGGGTGGTAAACAACCTAGAAGAGCATTCCTCAAATTAAGCTTGCCTAAAGACAAGGGAGGCCTTCGTTTGCCTAATTTTGGGTTTTACTACTGGGCCAGCCACTTAGCCAAGATTGGTAGGTGGATCTGTCCTCTGAAAGACTACCATACACCTATTTGGCTGGAGCTAGAACTTAAATTATTGGAGAAACACAATATACATCCGCACCATATTTTTTATTACGTTCACTCCTCCCTTCCAGAGGATATCCGCAACTCAGTCATAGGGCTCTCCCTTAAAATTCTTGCCCAGTGCTGGAATTTTCTTAAAATCTCATATACTAAAGATTTGGCCCAGCCACTAGTCCTTAACCCTAATATTAAACTTGGAGGTCAAATGTTGTCCTTAAACTGGCTCCCACAGATTCAGGACTGTTCAGTGGATGATCTTTACTTTCAAGGTTCTCTCGGTTCCTCCTATGACTTGTTAGCAAGCTTGAACATTTCTCCTAAAAACATTTTTAAAATTTACCAACTGAGACACTTTATAGGTAGGAATTTCGGTTTGGTGGGGATACCCTCTCAAATTAGGCCCTTCCTGGAACAACTCAAGATTTGTGTCACAAATTCCCATAGTATAGCTCAGATATATAGCTATATTTTGCTTACAAAATTCCCAGATTCATTAGTAGGCTCCAGGGTATGGGCTCCTCTCGTACCTGGCCCTTCTATCTCTTGGAGCCAAATTTGGCGTGATGTGTACAACTATCTTACTCTGGACCGGAACAGGCTTATACAGTTTTACATTTTAAATAACATGTATTACACACCAGCAAAGTTAGCTAAATTTGACAGATCAAAGTCTGACAACTGTATAAGGTGTGGTAAGAGGGGGGGAACCTGTTACACATATTTTGGTCTTGCGTTAAAGTTGCCCCATTATGCATGCAATTCGGATTAATCTGGATCCGGTCTTGGATCTGGAGGAACTATTCACAGCTGAAATCTGTGTAATTGGCCTATACTCAAATATCAGTGTTAATGAATGGAAATATCACAAGGCCATAATCTCAATGGCTGTTAAAGGTTAGTTCTTCGACACTGGCTAGACCAAGTGGTCATCTAATACAATGATTGGCTTGAGGAACTCTCCTTATGTTTCAAATTGAAAGACTAATAGCTAGTTCCAGAAATGCTATGCCTACCTTTCTTAAAAATGGGCAAGTTATTCGCTTTGTATCTTGATAGAATTCTCTACTTAGATACCTCTGACTGGACTATTATGGTTTGGTTTAGATGTGGCTAACTGTATCCTGTTGCTTATTGTTCTATGGCACGGATAGTTTCTCTTCAGGTTTGTCCTGGTAGTGGAAGTGGCACCTTCCTGGGGTGGGTAGGGTGGGTTTGGGTTACCTGTTACATGTTCCTGTCATGTCTCTGAACATTGCTTGGGATTAGTCCAGGCTTGCCTGGTATCTGTATTACATGTCTATTAATGTGATAAAACAATAAAAACTTTGAATTTCAATAAAAAAAAAGGACCCTGGGTTGCACCCGTCTGGCCCCATTGCTTTATCAACTCTTATTACTTCCAGTTCCTTCAGGACTCTTTCGTGTAAAGGGACTTGTGTCCATTTCTGCACCATTCTCACCCCTTGTACTCCCTTCAGACCCATTACCCCTTCCTCAGTAAAGACTGAGCAGAAATACCTGTTCAATATGTCAGCTTTACTGTTGTCATCCTCCACGTGGCTCCCATCCTCCCCCTTCAGTCTCACGATCCCTCCCTTTGTCTTTCTTTTTTCACTTATGTACTTGTAAAAGGTTTTGTCACCTTTAACCACTGATTTTGCAATGTGTTCTTCTGTCTGAGCTTTGGCTTCCCTAACTGACTTTCCTGCCTCCCTTTGCTTCTCCTGGTACTTCACCCTATCCTTCTGCCTGTGTCTTTTTGTATTGCCTGAATGCAACTTTTGGCTTTCACTTTCTTTGCTACCTCTTTGGAAAACCATAATGGTCTCCTCTTCCTTTTCCTCTTGCTAACCTGCTTAATGCATAATTCTGTTGTTCTTATAATCCCCATTTTAAATACTGCCCACTGTTCCTCAACCCCTGATTCCTGTCCCATTCCCTTAATGCCTCTTTCAAGTATCTCCCATTTTCCCAAAGTCTGCTCCTAAAATCCTGGATATGTGTTTTTGTGTGGTTTGGTTCTGCTCTTTCTGTGATTTCAAACCACAATGACTGGTGGTCACTGTTACCCAGGTGCTCCCCACTGTTACCCCCATCACATTGTCCCTGTTTGTGAGCACAAGGTCCAGTATTGCCTTCTGCCGAGTTGGTTCCATGACCAGTTGCTTGAGGAAGGCACCTGAAGGGAGTCAGGATAAATCTGCTCCTAGTTGATGCTGCTGCTGGGATGCTCCAGTTCACGTCTGGAATATTGAAGTCTCAACCAGTACTACCTCACCCTTGTCTGCCATCCTTTGGATGTCTAGCATCAGCTCCCTATCTGTTTCTTCCTCCTGGGCTGGTGGTCTATAGACCACACCAGCGGATGGCTGTCCCATTTTCCTTTCCAGCTTAACCCACGCTATCTCTCCCCATTTTGTTCCTCCTGGATCTGTGTGGCCCTTATGTCATTTTTCACATACAGTGCCACTCCTCCTTCCTTTCTGCCTGCTCTGTCTCTTCTGAATATGTTGTAGCCAGGTATGGCCATCTCCCAGTCATGGTTATCATTACACCAGGTTTCAGTGATGGCCACAATGTCCAGGTCTGACTGTACCATGACAAGCCTCCAGATCTTCCATCTTGTTGCTAAGGCTCCTGGCATTTGCACACATGGCTTTCCATGATTTGACCTCCCTAGACTGCTTCACTGTTCTACTCCAGCCCCTTCCTTGGTTGTCATTTATCCCTGGTTCTCCTTGCTGTCTGCCCTTCTGCTGAATTTTGCCCCTTTTCTGCTTATCCACCTCTTGGGCACTAATCTCCATCTTTTGCACACTGCTTTGCAGAGATAGCCACTCCTCTGGTTCACTGGTTCCACTGCTAGCTGTGGGGGGGTGAGCAAGTAGGTACCCTCCTTGCTGGCCTGCCACCCCCCTTTGCTAGTTTAAATGCTTGTCAATGTAGCATTTAAACTTATCATTGAGTGCTTGGATTCCCCTCCAGGATGGATGCAGGCCGTCAGGCTTGAACAAACCTCCATCCCTCCAGGTGGGTCCCCAGTCACCAATGAATCCAAACCCTTCCTCACAGCACCAGTTCTTCAACCATGAGTTAAAGTTCCTGGTGCATGCACTCTATGCTCTCCTTGCCTCTCACAGGTAGTACTTACAAGAAAGTGACAGAAGTAGCTACTTGCTTGAGACCCTCCCCAGCTTCCTAAACTCTTCCTGAACTTCCTTTGGTTCCCCATTTGCCAAGTCATTAGTACCTAGGTGGATAATGACATCCAGCTCACCCTCCCGTCTTGCCTTCCCAGTGATCCCCAGTATCTTCCTTCCATCCCTCCATGCCGTGGCACCTGGTAGGCACCTTACCTCCCTGTCCTCCCCCTCCTGTGTTCCTAGCTGGATCCCTCTTACGATGGAGTCCCCCACCAGGATTGATTCCTCCTCCTCTGGGGTCCACTACTTTTTTCGCTGAGGTCACCTCCTTGGCTAACCTCCACATCCTTTCCTTCCAGTTCTCTGGGTAGAATGTTAACCTCATAGTCCAGGGTGGTAGGTTTTAGCCAAGTTTCAGAGATTACAAGAACATCAGGAGAGCAGTGGAGGGTCCAAGTTTTGATAGCATCACACTTTTTCAGAAGGCTGCAAGCATTCAAATGCAAAAATGAGAACACTTTTAGTAAAGGTAGGTCAGCTGCGGCAGGAATGGGGGGCAGGGTTTAATTTGACGGTACCAGCACAGATGAGTAGTAGTAGTAGTAGCAGGAGCATCTTTTTTATAATGCTAAGAAGTAGTTGGAATGGCCAAATTTTGCCCTTGAGGCATGTGCAGTTTCTCTAACTCTTTTCCAAGGCCAACCAGTGAGGTGAGGGGTGATAGTAAGCATACTGAATATCTTTACTTGGAAGAGCAAACCCATGAGAGAGAGGCAGTTGGTACCAGACATGAGTACAGTAGTGTATGATAGGAGTGCTTAAACATGATACTATAGGAAGACTAGAATGTGCAGTAGGATTGCAAATTTCTGACGGCGGGTTTTTTTATGGTTTGAAGAGAATAAGGGCATAATGCATTTACCAGGCAAGATAATAGAAATGATAATAATAGATAAGATATCACATAATTATTCACAGTAGTTATGCAGTTTTATTGGATGTCATTCCCCCTTTTTTAGAGTATGAGCATAATAGCTCCATTTTAGGTCCCATCTATCCGGCAGGAAAGGCTTAAGGCCAGAAACCTCATTTAATCCATATGGATTCATAGTCTTAAGTTTGTAAATCCATTTCCCAATTAATATTCACACCCAAACTGGAAAGTCAGTGCTCTCTTTAGAGCAAAAAATGTTCATCCAGGCAAATGTAGAGTACCACAATGTAATTTAATATCCAAGACTTGATTGAGGTACACAGAAAAGTGCTCCAAACTTTCCCCAGTGCTTCAATTGAAATGAGTCTTCCTCAGGGAGTCAGGGTCAGGGACCCCTGAGGAAGACCTGCAGTATGCAAGTCTAATTGCTGGGAAAGCTTGGAGCACTTTTCTATGTACCTCAATCCAGTCTTTGATATTAAATTACATTTTGATACTCTACATTTGCCTAGATGAACATTTTTTTGCTAAGAGGTAAAGAGTGCATTGACTTTCTAGTTTGGGTGTGAATATTAATGAGGCGATGCCTGCCACCTGGAGGGACTGTATTTTGGTGGCAGTGACAGAAAAACTACTGTAACTAAATGCTTAATAGTGGGTTTGTTTAACAGGGCACAAAGGGGACTACATGAATGTGGGGCTTTTGTTTAATAAAAATGGACGTACTGGCTGCACCAGAACTTTATTCCTGGGGACAAAGTATGAAACTGCATTTAAAGTTTATCAACAGCCATCTTATTGATACTTTGACCCACTAAAGTAGTCATTCAAATAACTGGTTGCCTGAAGACTGTGAGAGGGGACTCCTAAGAGAAGGTGTTAATTATTTTTAGGTGCCAAGGCACTTAGCCAATCAATAATCAGAGCGGGCTTATGGAGATGATTGATAATGCTGGGCGGCCAATTAGAGGGGAGGGATCCCTGGAAATATCCCAGAGACTTTAGGCAGTTTGAGTATGTTTGTCCTGGGCTCTGATTGAGTTCAAGAGGGCTCAGTGCTGTGAGAAGAGATGCTTTTAAGGCCTTTCACAGGAATTAGACTGGATTTTGGTTGTGGAATAAAGGAGGATTCTCATTGCTGAGAGGAGCTGTGTTGTTGTGACTAGTAATCTAGGCATCCAAGTGAAACTGCTGAATTGGAGGAGATTTCTGCTGCAGCTGTCCTGCACCATTTCAGACTGGAGAAAAACTGGTTTGCTGAGAAGAAAGCCTTGTTGTGAACTGGGTGCAAGCCAGAGTAAGAGGAAGCTGTATTGAAGCAGAGAGACTGCCTGAGAGCTGTGTGCAATCCAGAATGGAAGGTGGTGGTTGTCTGAACCAGAGAGGCTGAAAAGGAAAAAGGAGAGCAGGTGTCCTATGCTTCAGGAACCGGTGGCAGCTTCTGTATTCCAGCTGTGGAAAAAATTGCTAAATTGGACTGTGGAAGTTGTTTCCAAATGGCACTGGCAATTGGAGAATCTATGAAATCATCTGGCAGCACATCAGAACTGAGTTTTCCTGCTGAGAGAAGGAGTGGAATTAAAAGTTCCCAGCTGCATCTTCAGAGTGAGGTAAGGAACTTGTTAACCTGTACCAAGTGGGGTCTGCTGGCTGCAGGGCACTCTGACCTGTGTGGGAGCAGGGCTGTCGAGCAACTCCTAGGTCTGGGTCCCCTGTGGCTTGGTGGGCCTTGCACTGTAACTCTGCAATGGGCCATAATAGGCTGAAGGTGACAAGCAGCCAGACCTACAATCAAGCCCAAGTCTTCAGGAGATTTTCCTTCTGCCCATTCGCTGCCCTCTTCAAAATGGAGACCATTTTCCTTCTAAATTTAGACTGGTGGAAGCTCTCTACTTCAGGAAATCTTCAGACTTTCAAGAACATGAGAAGCCAGGGCTTGCCTTGGCAGTCAAGGAGGGGGGGGTGATTGTTTAATTGCTTCTACCAGGTGCATCATTTCCAGGGCCCCAACAGCCAGCCAGCCCACAGCAATGAGCAGGCCTGTGATTGCTTGGTACCCAAAAGGGACAGAGGGTAACACTGGTACTAGTGGGGGTGGAGCATCTAGATGTGCTAGGCCTATGGGTCTGGTTATTGTTAACTACACTAACTGCTTATTTATCTCCACAGCGATTCCTGTTCCACACACCCCTTCCCTATTCTTCGCCCTAAATAAAGCTGTGTTCTCTTGTTTGGAATTGCTGTGTGAAGGGTGCTTTGTGGCATCCTACTGTAAAGTGCATGAGGTTTATGGCATTGGGAAGCTGTTTGGTATCCAGTGTGCCGGGCAGTTGGAAGGGGAGGTGGATGGGTACAGCATCTCATGGGATTGTACCAATTGTTTGTTGTTTATTTTTAATTTGTTCACCTGTTAAGCCCACTGGGTGTAGAAGTCCCTTTTTCAGGGGCGACCCGGGGGGGGGGATACAGATGGTGAGCAACTGAGATTGAACCAGATTAAGCAGTTGATGGTATTTTAGTGAATGGGGGAAATCTGGCCAGAACACCAGGGAAGTTCCCCTACTGGTCTATAGAGGGAACCCCTGTTGGTCTCAGCTAAGATAACTGACGTCCAGGAGGAAGGTGTGGATGGTGAAGGTGGAGGAGCTGGATAAATTACTGAACCCTTTGAATCTCAGTCTATACTCGATGACATTTTGGAACCTCCTACTTCTATTATTCTTGATAGAGCTAAATCTGGGCAGAATTTAGTGGAAGGCATTGTGGAAAATGTACTACAAGGCTATGCTCAAGAACCTTGGCTTGATGTAAACAGACTGACTTCTCAACTGGACTACACTACCCCTTCTGAAGAACATTTGCTGTATGTATTTCAGTTGCATAAACCATTTTTTTTAACTTAATCTTTTTATTGAGGTTACATTAGCAAGAAGGAAACAATCCAGACATTAGAATACATATCCAATGGGACTGCATTAATCACATTAGATACACTAGTAAAAGGGGAGGTATATATGTTAGATGCATAGTCTAATATGACCTAAAGTAATAAACAAAATCTGTATACGCATCACAATAAATGTATAATGTGATATAAACAATAATCTGGTATAGCATAGTAATAGAGGAGAGTATAATAGGGAGGATTGTATTTGGAGGGAGATAAAGAACATTAAGAAAAAGTATGAAAGATAGGGAAAGGAGAGAGAAAAATGAAATGAGAGATATCAGGGAAGATGAATAAATAGTATAGATATAATAGAAGGATCAGATGTAGAGATACTGTCTATATAACATTTTTTCGAGGTCTGGAATTACCGTAATTATTAATAAATCTATGATAATCCTGCCAACAGCTATTATACAAAGAGAGTCAGTCAGAGATAGTATAAGATAATCTATCCAATGAAGCATAGTGAGAAAGATCCTGGAAAATATCTGAAATAGTTGGGATGATAGAAGATTTCCAGTTCATAAGGATAATATGCTTAACCGAAAGAGAGAGAATATTCAGTCATCTAAAATAAGCATTAGATAGAGTGACTTGGTTTGAGGGAGAAATACCTAACAAAAAATGTTTGGGATTGAAAGGGACTGGTTGCCCAATAACTTGTGAAGCAAATTTAAGAACTTTATACCAGAGTTTATTAATGGGCCTGCACAACCATAAAATGTGTAATAAATTACCATTAGGAGCGTTGCAGTGCCAGCTATTGTTATTTAGTAGACCCATGTTAAATAAAACTGAAGGGGTTCTATACCATAAATGTAATATTTCTGTTTGAATTAAGGAACTACAGGAGTCTTTGAATGTGCTATGAGACAGGCACCAACATTTACTCCATTGTGCTTGAGTAATATATTAATTGAATAAAACGCGCCACTTATTTTTGGGTGCTATGGATTGATCTGGTAGGTTTTCTATAACAGCCTTATAGATAATGCTGCCTCATTTTGCAGAAAGTTTGATTCAATGTGAGATATGTTGGTCATTTAATGTGTGTTTGTATAGATGATTGAGGATGGAGTTATAGGCGGTTTGAAGTTGTAAGTACTTCCAAAAGTCCTGTTTGGGAAGGTTCCATAATTGCTGCAATGTTGAAAAAGATTTCAAGCTTAAGGAGTCGGGGTCAAGAATATCTCCAATATAAAATATTCCTTTGTTTTTCCAGGTATGGTAAAAGATAGGGTATTTTGTAAAGATAAGAGTGAATTACCCCAAAGTGGCATGCATGAGAAGGGGGATAAATTGGATTTTCAAAATTTATTAACGAAGTTTCCAATAATAAACTGAGGATGAAATAGTGGGATGCAATCTAATTTTGGAAGGGAGGGGATTGTAGACAAAAAGTGTGAGGATTCCACTTGGACATAATGAAGATTCCATTGTAACCGAAAGCGATGTTTGAGATGTGGGTTTGATGACCCATTTAATGGTTTGTGCTGCTCAAAAGGCCCATAAATAGGCTTTAAACCAGGGCAGACCAAAGTCTCCTGTTTTTCAATGTGAACACAATTTGATGTGGCTGAATCTTGGAATCTTACCCTCCCATAAGAAGTCACCAATCACTTTACCAAGCTTAACTAAGAGATTGGTAGGTTGTCTTAAAGGGATGTAAGCAAATAAATAAAGTATTTTGGGGGAAATTGTCATTTTAATGATGGCTATTTTCTTTGTGAGTGAGAGATTAAGGAGTTTCCACCTGTTGAGAATAGTCTTGATGTTAGTTAGAAGAGGGTCAAATTTTAAGCTCTGCTATTTTTTCTAAATTACTAGAAATCTTAATATCGAGATATCTAATTCCTTTTGGTTCCCAATGAAATCTGACAGGAGAGTTCATGGGAATCTTACAGTGATCATTAAGGGGTAAAGTTTCAGACTTCCCAAGGTTCAAAGTCAGACCCGATATCTCAGTAAATTTTTGGAGTGATTTAGCTAAAGGAGGTCTGGCTTCACTTAAGTTTTTGAGTCGAATCAGAAGGCCATCTGCATATGAAAGAGATATATATATCTAGAGTTACTAAAGCGAATTCCTTTAATATCAATGGCTTGCCATAGACTAGCTGTTAATGGTTCTATAGCCAAGATGAATAATGAGGGTAATAATGGGCATCCTTGTCTTGTCCCTCTTTCAAGTTGATAAAAATGGAGATAGAGTTGAGGTAGTGAGACTTTTTGCCATGGGTGAGTTATACAATAGCTAACCCAGGAACAGAATTGGTGGGAAAAAACAAAATGAGAAAGAACCTGGTATAGATAATTCCAATTTAAAGAATCAAAGGCATTTTTGAAGTCTATAGCTATGGCAGCAGCTGGGGAATTAAGTGTCTTGGCTTTGTGTATCAAATTACATAAGGAACGTAGGCGATCTGATCCTGACCTGTTTTTAACAAAACCAGCTTGTGAGGGGTGAATTAGCTTTGGAAGAAGTAGTTCTAAATGGGTTGATAGAAGTTTAGAAAAAATCTTTCTGTCAGTATTAAGAAGTGAAATCGGTCTATAACTGGCCGGGAGGGAAGGATCCTTGTACTTTTTGGGAATTAAAGTAATGATTGATTCAGTACAGGATGGAGGTAGCTTACCCTCATTTGAGGCCTCTTGAAAAACATTAAAGAGAAGGGGGCATAGGGTGTCAGACAGTAATTTATAAAAGTAAACCAAAAAGCTGTCTCCACCAGGAGATTTACCAGATCTCAAAGAAGCATGTGTAGACTTAATTTCTTGAAGAGTAAAAGGTTCATCTAGGGCACTCTTATCGGAAGTGGAAAGATGTGGTAGTTGAAAAACATTTAGAAAGTGTTGAATATGTGATATGGGTGAATGATTGTGATTGGAGTAAAGCTTTTGGTAGAAAGCTCTCATGATGAGATTAATGGAAGGATTATCAGTATAAGTTTTCCCACATGTATCTGTAAGACATGAGATATGTATTTCAGATTGTTGCAATCTATGTTAATAAGAAAGGAGTTTCCCATTTTCCCCATGTTCCCAATATTTATGTTTAAGCCAGAACATGGCTAATTCAGTTTTACGAGAGACAAGCACATTTATTTTGGTCCTCAAGTGAAGAATTTTGAAGTGGAGGGAAGAGTCAGGTTTTAAGTTGGTTGAGTTGAAATATCAATTTCCTCTGGTTTTAAGTGAGTTTTCTAGATCAGCCAGTTGTTATTCCCTGGATCTTTTCCAGTGATTTGCAGAACTAATTATTTTCCCTCAGATTGTGGCCTTTAAAGCTTCCCATACAGTATTCATAGAGGTATCGGCAGGGTTATTATAAGAAAGAAATTCTTGAATTTGGGATTTAATCTAGGGTAAGAAATCAGGGTCTCTAAGGAGAAGAGGATCAAGATGCTAATAAGAAGAATTAGAAGAGGGTGGGCCCCATAGCAATTGTAACTTGACAGGAGAGTGATCAGAGAAAAGAATAGGGTAAATGGAAGACTCAATATTTTTTTCTACAATAAGTGCAGAAGTGAACCAATAATCAATACGGCTATATGTTTTATGTAAGGCAGAGTAGAATGTAAAGTAAAGTAAAGTCTTTTTCACGAAGGTGAAGGATACGCCATATATCTACTAATCCAAAATCCTTCATTAATAGTGAAAGAGCATTAATACTTCTAGGAAGAGCATCAGTAGATATATTACTGCAGTCTATACTGGCATCCATAGCTAAATTGAAATCACCCCCGAGAATTATGGGGGAATTATTAACATTATTTAAAATTATTTGCTGGGCTAAGTTATGAAAAAATTCAGGAGAGTCAGAGTTAGGTGCATATACATTAATAAGCATAAGAAGGCCAGAGGGGGTATTAAAAGTGATTATAATCCATCTAACTTCAGAATTGGTAGTATAGTAAGACCAGGAGAGGTTTTTATGAAGTAATATGGCTACACCTCTTTTTTTTGAAGTAGAAGATGATTCGAAAATTTGACCGACCCAATCTTTTTTGAATCTGATGGTATCCTCTGCTAATAATTTTGTTTCCTGTAGGAAGGCAATATGGGCTTTTTTCTTTATAAGATATGAAAGAATTTGTTTCCTTTTAGAAGGTGAATTAAGTCCCTTCACATTCCAGGTATATAAAAGAAGATCTGTCATAGTATCAGAGTAAGGGATATGTAATATTTATTGAGTAGTGAGGAACTGTAGGAGTAAGCGGAGGATATACCAGAGTCAAAAATAAGGGAAAATTATGTATATTGAAGTTGGTAGGATCCATCCAGTATCTGTAGTGAAAGATATAGGGAAAGTAAGATATAGACATCTCTCTATAAAAGCATAGAATAGAATAACATAGAGAATACATTATTGATTATAGCTATATCTAACAATAACAGTAGAGAAAAACACTTGTGAATGTAGAGAGAAAAGAGTCAACAAACAGTTGTTAAGACTCTCTCACCACACCACTGGGCATACACAGTGGAAGGACTATAACAGACCTATAAAAAAGGTCACCCTTATAGTCACCATCTAATGAATAATATTACAAACAAATACAGATGTAAAAAACTTGAGTCAAGGGTTTATATAGTCATATGCGTCATAGAGAATCAAACTAGAACCACCTTATGTAATTGAAATTACATATATGGATAAAGAGAAAATATTTGGAAAAGAAAACAGGGAAACAAACACTACCAGGCCTAATATTATAACGGATAGATCAATCAGGTATCACAAGCCTCTCATTACAATTTTTAAATCTGCATTGTAAATGTCAAGAAACCCACATGTTTTGTATTGACTGAAAGATAACTCTGCAGAAGCTGGTATTGTTTATGAAAAGCATAGGTCTATATATAAAAGAAGGAAATAATAGGTACTGCATTACCAAAACCTTGTATGAGATGGTACTATAGCAGTTTCAGAAATAAGATGCACCAATAACATTATGGGTAGAGTGCATTTTGTTAGGTTAATTATGACATCATAGGAAATAGTCCTGGATTGAAGGCCAAAGGTAAATTTGAGAAACACCAGCTTCGACAGTGACTGAAACATTAGAAAGCTCCTGTGAAGGAGTGGAGTGACCAAACTCGAAAATTGCCTTTATTGACTTATAATTCGGTGACTAAGTCTATACAGCAGGCTCTGTAAGCCACCAATATATAGGTATGGTTCAATGTTAGTCAACTCTATGTGAATATAGATGTTGAGTAGTAGGGAAAGATATGAAGTGAAACTGAGTTATCAGCTGTAACAGTATGTTAAAAATAGCAGGTAGCCCATAATTAATTATGATTCATTATAAAATAAAATTTATACAACAAGTATTACATATATAGTAAGAGGGAAGCAACCATTTCTTATTGGTACTTAGGTAAATAGATATGCAATGAGAAGGTGTAGAAAAGGACATTTTGTAATACTATAGCCCAAAACTGTGGAGGTGATCGTAAAGGGTTCAGTACAGATTACAGCTACAATATAACAGTAATGTTAATGTGGTGAATCCTATAGGTTTTACCCCAAAAACATACACTAAAAAGATAAAATTAAGTTTGGTATATGCAGCCATTATGCATTGTGATGATAAAATATGTCCAAAGTATTAGAAGAATACCAGAGACTCCACAGATATAGCGAACAAGCAACAATAGGCAGGTATTATAAAGTAGTATTGTAATTTGTACCAGTCGTGTTGTACAGCCTGCATTGTAAAAATCTGCTGGAAGTAATATACATTAAGTATAGGTCACTAAACATCGCAGGTTATAGGTGATTAAAACAGACAGCTTTAATTAAACATAAAGTTCTGATCTGACTAAATGTTACTAAACCGACAAAGTAAGATAGCATGAGCTACCAAGGGAGTTCAATTTATCACTTGCTTGTGAACTTCATTACTTGAGATATTAATTTTATTTTTGGATTTAGATTTGCATTTCTTCTTGGGTGGCTCAAGTGATTTTAAGGGAGAACTCACCACCTCTTCTGCCCAGGAGATATCCACAGCTGCATTATTTTGTAGTGCAGCACATGAAGTTTCAGCGTTATTCTGTTCATTGCTATGTGTTAGCAAATCCTTGTGAGAAGATTGCAAGTCATCAGCTAAAAAGGCGTACTTTTTGCTATGAGGGATAGACTGAGAGTTCTCCATTGAAACAGATTTAAGATGATTTTCAAGTTGGCAGCAAGAATGGTTTACATTTTTAGAGCCAGATGTAAGTTTCTCTTTAATTTTAATAGATTGTCTAACAGGTGGGACAGTAGAAGTGACTGTGCAGGAGACTGAAATTTCTGAAACAGCCCCCCCCCCTCGAACCTGCTCTGCAGTATCAGAAACCCATGTGGATTCAGTGTCAGCATTCAAGCGATTGTTCTCTCCAAAGGCCTGTGAGGTAGGATCCTTATATGAGGCATTCAAAAAAGCAACAAGAGCTTTGGGGGTAGAAAGTCTTTAAATGAAGATCCCAAAAAGATGCACATTGTAGAAGGGTAACGTAAAGCAAAATGAATGTTTCTTTGGTGACGGATTGACGTTAAAGAATTATATGCTTTTCTTTTAAGCGATAAATCTTTGGAATAATCTCTGTAAATGTGGATCCTAAAGTCTTGCCAGGTCAGAGTCCCAGTCTCTCTTGCTTGGTTTAATATTAACTCAGTGTGAGCGTAATTTAAAAATCTTGCCATGATGGGTCTAGGTCTATGTTCTGTTTGGGCCTGGGACCTGAGGAGTGATGAGAACGTTCGATGATTAATTGCTGTTCAGGAGGCAGTTTTAGCATAGAAGGGAGAACATGTAGGAGCAACTCTGTTGTGTCGCCTAATTCTGAGCCTTCGGGAAATCTGAAAAAGCATAGATTATTTCTGCAATTGCAGTTCTCGATATCGTTGAGTTTGTATTGAAGGTTTTTAATAATTCTTTCTCGATTCCTAATGGAAGCTTGCATATCTTGAACAGCAGTAGCGTTGCTTGAAGTTTGATGTTCAGCATAAGAAATGCGATGATTAAACGATTCTAGAGATGCTGCATTATATTGGGTGGAAATTTTTAAATCGTAAATATTTGATGCTAATTGAGTAAACATAGATTCTACCCTGGCAAGAGAGCTGGAATTTGAAAGAATATCCGCCATGTTGTAAGAAGCATAGGCCAGAAATGTTCAGCAGACAGATTTTTGTCAAGGAGACTGTTAAATCTTCTCCACTTTCTGACCCCTTTCTGCTTATCCCACTTACGAAACCTCTTCTGAAGATGATTACTTTGCTCTTTAGAAGTGAGGGTGTGAACACTGCAGATGTTCAGTACTGTCTCAAACAAAGGTGTGATATCTTGGACGCTCCTCGGCCTATCTTAGATGAAGATATGGTCTGGACTGGTGGGTGGAAAGTTAAAATACAACTTCGCCAAACTGACAGAGGCATAGCTCATTTACCTGGTAGCTTTTATATTGGGAGAGACAGGGGCTTATGTTTTTATCCTGGACAGCCACGCACCTGCCACAAGTGTGGCTCCAGGACTCACTTAAGCTACACTTGTGACAAACCGCGATGTACGTTGTGCTTGGCCTATGGTCATCTCAGTTTAGGCTGCCCTACTCCTCTGACGTGTAATCTGTGTGACGAACACGGTCACACTTATCAATCCTATCCCTTGGCAGATCATAATAGATTGAACCAGGATCCCTTAGACCAAATGCAATTGATTTCAGACTCCCAAGTTCAGGCCCAATGTAGGAAAGAGAGTTTCCCTTTAGGGGTGGACCCCTGTCCCCCAGATGTATCCACTTCCACTTCTGTTGAGCCCCCCTCTTTGGCGGTGTCAGGCCCCTCCACATCAGTTACTCCTTCTTACCCTGAGAACGTCCCAACTACTCTCGCCCTAGAGCAGACTTGCTCAGATGTTCCCATTGCAGATATTCAGAGCAGAGCCTGGTGCCCCCTTCCTCCTCTCCTACGGATAGCACCTTTACTCCAGTTACTACTTCCAGGAAGACTAGGGGGAAGAAAAAGCCTGCAGTTTCACCTCCTAGATGATCAGTTCTCACCAGAAATAGATTTCAGGCCTTAATAAAGAAGTGACAGTGGGGTGACTCTGGGGAGGATGACGCAGACTCTGATTCCTCCTGAGCCTCCTTTTCCAAGGTGGATTGCCTTTCTGACCCAAGACAGGAATCTTCTCATCAGGCAGAAGTACAAATAGATTTACCCCTCCCATAAGTAGGACAACTATGTTATGTCACTCATTTCTTTTTCATTCCTATGGCTGCACCTTATAAGCTGCGTTGTCTTTCACTTAACGTATGCAGTGTTAAGTCTTTTCGGAAACAGCTCACTACATTCCAATATTTATATGACTTGCCACACAAAATTTATTTTCTCCAAGATACCCGGTTAAAAGCCCAGCAGGAATTTTTCATGTTTCCAAGAAATGGACTAGGGGGCCCTCTTATTGGACACATTGAGAGGATTTATGTGACAGAAGTGGTATTTTATTTGGTAATTACTCTTTTCAAATCTCCAAGATTCTGGACATTCTGCTGGGATGAGCCGTGATGGTAGATTGTACTTTTTCTCTCAGCATTTCAGATTAATTAACATATATGCCCCACAAAGCATAGCATTGAGGTCTGCTCTTTTCAACCTGATGCATCCCTATTTCTACACTTCTCATCACATCCTCTTCCGGGGGGATTTTAACTGTGGACTGACACATGCCACATTTAGGGATATGGCTACCTTAAAGAGAATAACCCACATAGCTCAGCTTAAGGATGGCTATTATGAGGTCCATGAGACAGGTGCTAAAACATACTGCAGAGGGAAATTTGCCAATAGGATTGACAATATTTTTCTGTCTAAAAATGTCCAGGTGTTGCAGGCTGCGGTGCACCCTTGCGAGACCTCAGACCACCTGGCTGTCTCCCTGACTTGCACCTCGGCCAGTGGTTCCCCTCCCTCCCAGTCTGTTTCCCGATGGAAATTAAACTGCACACTTCTGACTGACACATTACTCTCTGAGATGGCCTTGAATTTTATTCATGCTAAGGCGTCTGTCATTGATGCTTTTGACTCCTCCTTTACTTGGTGGGAAGACACCAAAATTGATTTAAAAAAAATTTTCTGCAACAATCGAGACATAAAACCTTGATTGACTACCTGAAATACTCTAAACTGAGGCACAATCTGTTGAATTTGCTCTCTCTGTCTCCTTTGTTGCCCAAAGCAATGTTTCCCTTGTGATCGCAACTCTCAATGCAGAAATAGAAGCCTTTCAATACGACAAAGCCTTCTCCCTGAAGTTCGAAGTGCAATGCGGAACCCAGGGCACTAAACCCTCATTGGATATTTTTAAAAGTTGTTTAGATAGGGTACAAACCCTCATTGGATATTTTTAAAAGTTGTTTAGATAGGGTACATGCCACCCTTATGGAACAGATCAGAGATCTTGTTATGAAGACACTACACTCTTCCTTACCACATATTAAGCAGCGAGTTCAGATTCACCTGGAAGAGCTTTTCGGTTCATCCACTGCAGTTACTGCAGGCCCTGAATATTTTGCCCAGATCACAGTCCCACAGGTTGACCAGATGCAATTGGACTCTTTACTCACTCCAATTTCTGTAGATGAAACCTAGTCAGCCATACTACACCAAAAGAAACAAACCTTCCCAGCTGAGCTATACCAACATTTTATTTCTGTCCCCCCCCCATTGACGTTTGTCTTTAATGACATTCTAAGGTCCTGTTTGACACCTTGAGGTTTTTCTGATGCGTCAATGATTTTGCTGTTCAAAAAAAGAGACAGAACTGATATCCGTAACTGGAGGCCTCTCAGTTTACTAAATGTAGACTACAAGATATCTATGTCTATCCTGTTGAACAGACCTCTACCTATCGCCTCCCAAGTAATCTGCTCTGTACAGTCTTGTGGAGTCCCTGCTAGGTCTTTACACCATAATTTATCCTTTTTAAGAGATGTTATTGCCAATAGCACTGGTTCTCATCCATCATTGTTAATTGCTCTTGATCAGGAGAAGGCTTTCGACAGGGTTGATCATAAGTATTTATTTAAGGTTTTGCACCATTATCATATCCCATCAAAATTTATTTCATGGCTATGGATTTTGTATAATACTGCCTGGATAGTGCCATATGTTAAAGGCTCCCCTGGGACAGCTTTTTTGGGACAGAAAGGGGTTAGACAAGAGTGCCCACTCATCCCATTTTATATGTATTTCAATTGGACCCTTTACTTCGAACTTTATTACTGCATCCAGCCATCCCAAGAATTCCCTCCCCAATATGACCTTCTACTCCAGTTGCTATTGCTTATGCAGATGATTTAGTTTTTTGGACTACCCCTTCGATCTGTATTCCTTTTTTTTAAATTCAAGTTTTTTGTTATACCACCATTACAGAGCAAGATGTACAATAAAGAAAAACATCGGAAACCAAATATACAGAGTGATGTATACAGCTTTCTCAACCCACCCCCCCTTCCCATATCCCACCCATCTTGCATACCTATGGACACAAAAATTCAGGAGGTGACAGTTGATGACAATATACTCAGAGATGTTCAACTAGGTTGAGCACAGGATCCTGATCCTCAAACTGTACCATCAAGAATATGAATCAGAGGCTTGAAGTAAGTACAGAGTATGAACAGTCGCCCATGTTTTAGAATAGCTAGCGAGGGAGTTATTCATACTGGCTCCCATTTTCTCCATGCTCAGGTTAAACAGCAGTTCCCGGAGCCACTCCAGGTAGGTTAAGTGGATGTCATCAAGCCAGTGCCTTAATACTACCTTTTTGAGCAAGGAAGAAATGGCAGCCATATAATATCTCCTGACCTTCATATCAATCCTATTATAGTCCCCAATTAAACAAATTTGAGGTGTGAAGTACTCATCCAAACCAAGCAAGGGATTCAATTTGATTTTAACCTAATGCCCACCTACCCACACTAGACAACTCCCCTGCCTTCAACTGTTATATCATATTTTCAAAGTGATATTTGACTTCCTTGCCTGTACATATTGTGTATATATATATATATATATATATATATATATATTTTTTTTTTTTTTTTACTGAGTATTCTGTGTATTACTTGCTCACTGGACGATGCAGTCACACATTGTACACTGTGCCTATGATTTGTTTGTTTTGTACCAAATCTCCTCATGTCTGATATTGAAACCTTGTATTCACTGTTCTCAAATGGACCTATGCATCAAACCTGTATATCATGCTTACTATTGTTGCTTGTATCAAATCTGTTTCATGTGTATTACTGTTACCTCGTACTCCACTGTCACCCTGCACCATGTGTTATGGCCTAGGTCGTGCCTGAAAATGGTTCTTGGGATCAGTGCACTCACCCTGTTATCAAAGTCATAAATAAAATAAATAAATAAATAGGGCCGTCACTGAGGGGCAATCCCAAAATATATGGAGGAGGGATCCTTCTGCCTGGTGGCATCTGTTGCAAACAGCACCAGGAATTCTCCCTATCCTATGGAGTTTGACAGGGGTCCAAAGTAAATTATTCAGAAACTGAAATTGCATCAGCCTGAGGCGGTCCTGGGAAATATATCTATAAGTATTCTGACAGATGCTGGGCCAATAAGCCAATAAGCTGCTCGATCTGGAAGTTGATCCTCCCAGTATTTAGGAGTACCTAACCGATTCCTATATGCTTGTTTATACAACTGTGAATAGAATCTGGATACTGGGTGTGGATCCCACACTGACTTGGAGAAAAATTCGAAGAATTCCTCTGGGATTGGCCCTGTTTTAAACTCTGCTAGTTTTTGAATCAGTAAATGTCTTATCTGATAGATCTTAAACACTTGGTTAGGGCCCACCTTAAATTGTGTTAGGATAGATTGAACTGAACTGCACCCTCCATTTTGTGTTAACTCCTTGACTCTTACCCCTGTCAAATGCAGAATCCATGTATCTTGATAATTTTTCTCCCGATATTAAGATTCGGGTTACTGCAAAGAGGTTGATTGAGGTCTTTATAGGGGGAATATTTAAAAAAGAAACATAACTGGGCATGAATCCTCAGGGAAGTGGCTATTGGGGTGAGAGACAGTTTCTTGGTGAGGTTTTTTGGACTAGAATATAAACACGCAATAGGATCAAGACCAGCCTCCTTCAACATCTCAATTTTCAGTTTCATCCAAGAGGGGACGTAAAGTAAAGTATTCTCTATGTCTGGTGTCAGTAACCACTTAAGGTATGTACTGGCACTGCTGGCCAGTAAAACATACCACAATATGATAATCGTAACCTACCCAAACATTTAGGGGCAGCTAGTTTATGATAGGCCCGTCAAGGTGATTCACCTTGCCAAATAAAGTCTGAGATAATCAAATGAATTCTGGAGAACCATTTTAGTAGAAGCCAACAACTGAGCATGTTAATTTGGTAAAATACCCAAGGAAGTACATTCATTTTAGCTAAATTTATATGACCCCAGAAAGTCATGGGAAGTGTCCGCCATCTATTTAAATCATGTTTTATGTCGTGTATAACAGAATCTAGATTGAGTTGAATCATTTTGGATTCGCTTCTTGCTAGCGTAATGCCTAGATATTTTAGTTTACATAGAAGAAACATAGAAGTTGACGGCAGATAAGGACCGCAAGGCCCATCCAGTCTGCTTATTTCTTTTTCTACCTTATGAATGTGCCATTGGCCTTTTCTCTGTCAATGGCCTATCTATTCATACTCATCTGTATTGCTCCCTTATGCCTGTCCCATGTCTGTTTGAAGCCCTGCACTGTATTCATAACCACCACTTCCAGAGGTAGGCCGTTCCATGCATCCACCACCCTTTCTGTGAAAAAGAACATCCTCACATTACCCTTTAATCAGCCTCCCTTTAATTTCATGCTGTGTCCTCTTGTCCTGCTATTTTTCTTATACTGAAAAATGTTAGACTCTTTCACCTTGTTAATGCTCTTAAGGTGTTTGAATGTTTCAATCATATCACCTCTCTCCTCCTTCCTTAGGGTATACATATTGAACTCAGTTAATCTGTCCTCATATGTTTTCTGATGCAGTCCCTGCACCATTTTGGTTGCCTTCTCTAGACTGCCTCAATTTGGTTAATGTCCTTGTGAAGGTGTGGCCTCCAGTACTGCATGCAATACTCCAGATGGGGCCTAACAGTGTCTTGTAAAGAGGATTATTACCTCCCTTTTCTGACTTGTGATACCCCAACTAATACACCCCAACATCCCTCTAACCCTACTTACTGCTTTAGTGGTCTGCTTGGATGATTTCTGGTCATTGGTGATGATGATGCCCAAGTCTCTTTCTTCCCTTGTGACTGCCAGCAACTCCCCTCCCAGCCTGTAGGTGACTTCAGGATTTTTCTTCTCTATGTGCACGATCTTGCACTTCTTTCCATTAAACTCCAGTTGCCACTCTTCTGACCATTTTGCTAGTTTATCCAGGTCACTTTTCATTCTGCCCACCCCGTCTGGATCATCTACTCTGTTGCAGATCTTGGTATCATTGGCAAACAGACAAACCTTACCCTCCAGTCCATCTGCAATATCACTGATGAAGATATTGAAGAGGACTGGCCCTAGGACTGATCCCTGAGTTAGCCCACTTGTGACTTGCATCTCTTCTGACTGTATACTGTTTACCCCCACTCTCTGTTTTCTGCCTGTCAACCAGTTTGCCATCCAGTTGACCAATGTCTGACCCATCCTGAGCCTATCCAGCTTATTAATCAATATTCTATGTGGAACAGTATTGAAAGCTTTGCTGAAGCTTCTGCTGAGTCCAGTGAAAGCCCAGGTTGGAGATGTCATTTTTCTGTAGTTTCCCATTTAGTGGAAAGACAGTGGTTTTACCAATATTTATTTTATAGTTGGATAGTTTATTGTGTTCTTCTATAGCTTCTAAAGCTACCTGGAAAGACTCCTGAGGATTTTGGAGATGTAAGAGAATGTCATCCGCATATGCGGAGGTTTTTAAATCGAGCTCACTAATCTGGACTCCCTAGTATTCCAGGGTTAGATCTAAACCTACAAAGGAGGGGTTCCAAATATATATTAAAAAGTAGACAGGACAAGGGACATCCTTGTCTGGTGCCTGAGAACAATGGGAAAGTAATAGAGAAAAGCCCATTACAATAGATCCGGGCTGTTGGATGATTGTATAGGGATGAGATCCATTTGATGCATGTAGGAGGAAACTCTAGCCTACGCATAACCTCAAACAAAAATTACCAGTTCACTCTATCAAATGCCTTCTCCACATCCAGGGACAACAGACCATATAGATTGTCTGAGTCCCTGGACATGGTGAAGACATGGACAGCTTACGGAGATGATCCGAAGACATTCTCCTTCTCATAAACCCCACTTGATCCGGATGGATGATATGAGGCATAACTCTATTTAGTCTATTAGCTAATATTTTAGCTAAGATTTTAAAATTGCAGTTAATTAAAAAGATTGGATGGTAGCTACTAACTCTGTCTGGGTCTTTTCCAGGTTTGGGAATGACAATTATAAGGGCCTCTAGAACATGGCTATCAATCATGTTGCCCTCAAGTAAGCAGTGGAACAATCTTTTCAGCCTGGGGACCAGCTGTGTGGCTAAGCATTTAAAAAAAATTGGAAGAGAACCTGTCTGGGCCAGTAGCCTTGTCTGGAGGCAAAGAATGGGTGGTCTCTAGAATTTCAGTCTCTGTAATTGGAGACATCAGACCCACTTTAAAATCATTAGAAAGAACAGGCATTGATGTGGCAAGTAAATAATCATTGACAACAGATGCCTGGGGCTGGGAAATCATTGGACTATATAGTTCTCTATAAAAGGATTCAAACTCCTGCAGTATCTCTTTGGGATGCAATTTAACTGAGTTATCACTTTGGATCTAATACGTTTTATAATTCTGGATGCCTCTAATGCCTTGAGTCTCATGGCCAGAAGATGGCCGGGTTTCTCCCCATAGACTAAATACCTCACTTTTGTTTTAAAAATGGCATACTCAGCATTGTCCCTAAGGATGTCATTGTACTAACTTGTGAGACAGGTTAGTCTTAACCTAGATTCCTCTGGAGTGTTAGGTGTGAGATTTTTTTCCATGTTCCTAATTTGGGCCAATAAATTCAGGGCCTTACTATCTCTCTTCCTTTTCCTTGCCGCTGCAATTTTGATAAGTCAGTCTGTATTCCTGATTTTATCCACACTGTTGTCAGATTCGAAGCACTGTCCAGTTTGAAATTAAATTACACTAAAAGATCCACTATCTCTATTCCCACATCAGCTTCTCCGTCACCCACAGTGGACTTAGCAGGTATTCCCATAATGACTGAACCTGTTAAAATTTTGGGAATAAAGTTTGGTGGAAATGATGATGCCTGTAGCAACTAGACCATGGCCATTGATAAGGCCTTAGGACTGGTCAGTTCCTGAAAAGGAAGAACAGTCCTTAAGAAAAAAGAGAATTGTTGAAAACATTAGTGCTTGCTCTGTTTTTACACCTAGCACCTGTGTACCCCCTTCCTTTTTCATTAGAAGCTAAAGTAACTTCAGGGTTTTTTTCAAGGTTTTTGGGGGAGATTATTAAACCCAGTCAAGAGAGTGTTTACTTAACCAGATTATGGCTTTGGTGGGATACATATGATTCATCCGGTCATTTTCTTTCATTGTTTATTCTTTAAGCACACTCTGGCGCAGGCTCCAACTCTCTCTCTCTCCTTTAGTCTGGTACTCTATACTGAAACATTCATTGGACTCGCTATGTACCGTGTGGCAGTATGCTCCCCTTTGTGATCCCCAGAAACTTTAGGAGATATAATGTACCGAACTATTTGATACCTGCATTTCATAAACTAAAGCAGTGGAATATTATACTGCATGCTATACAATTGTCCACTAGAAAACACCTATACCATAATAGTATGAATACATGATTTTCTGAAACACCAGTTTTTTTGAATATGAATGGAGACTGGACAATAACAAGGTTTTTTGCAGCTCACTGACCCTCAAATACCATCAAAAGTCTGGGATGTTACTTGGTTGTATTGCCATGGGAGGCTAGGGGTCAGGGGGAACTTAAAGCACAAATCACTAGACAAAAGAATGTGCCTTCGGGATACTTGCTTAAATACGGTTGAGATGATGCACCATTTTTTTTTCTTGAATGCCCCTAGAGTGTTTCTTTTTGGGTCATGCTTTTGCATAAATGGAAAGACAAGAAGTTGAAGTTCATGACTTATGACATTTTGGTTTATGATTGCTTCACCCCTAACCTAGCTCAGTATCAACCCAGTACTTTACGATTGTTTTTTGCCTTTTGTAGATACTTACATAGATACATAGACAGTATCGGCAGATAAGGGCCTATGGCCCACCCAGTCTGCCCATTTGAGCTTGTAAGTTCAGTTTGTTTTCCTAGAAGTCTGTTTTCCCTTACCCCTGACCTCTAGAATTCCTTTATGTCTATCCCATGCATTCTTAAATCCCGTGATTGTTTCAGCCCCCACCACTTCCTCTGGCAGGGTGTTCACTTATCCACCACCGTTCTGTGAAGAAATTCTTTCTCATGTTTCCTCTGAATCGTCCTCCTCCAACTTCATCCCATGCCCTCTAGTCCTGGAACATCTTTTCGCTTAAAATAGTGTTTTCCTGCACCCTGTTTCTCCCTGTAAGATACTTGTATGTCTCTCTATCATATCCCTCTCTCTCCTCCTCTCCTCCAGGGAGTACATGTTCAGTTCCTTCAACCTGTCTTCATAGGACTTGTGATGCAATCCATGCACCATCTTTGTTGCCCTCCTCTGAACCTTCTCTACCCTGTCTATGTCCTTACGTAGGTATGGTCTCCAGAACTGTACACTGTACTCCAGGTGGGGCCTCACTAGTGTCTTGTATAGCGGAATTATGACCTCCCTTTTCCCGCTGGTGATGCCCCTGCCTATACATCCCAGCATCCTATTTGCTTTACCTGATGCCTTGTCACACTGTTTCCCTACCTTGAGGTCATCAGAGATGACAACCCCAAGATCCCTTTCCTGCTTGGTGCATGCTATATCCTCACCCCCCAACTGATATATTGTGCCAGGGTTTTTGTGCCCCATATGCATTATACTGTTTATGGCTGTTTATTTTTGTTACAACAAAAAGTTTATATGAATGTTCAGGTTACAAATCAAATAGTGCAGAATATGGCCGGCCTGGAGGCGCTGAGGGTTGAGGCACTGGACGCCACACCTTGCACCATACCGACGACCTGGGTTCAAGAACGGACTCAGGTTGCCGGGGGTCGGAGGGGAGGAGGAGGATCAAGCGTCCCAACGGATGCTCTCCTCCTCCAGGGGTGGGTTCCTGGGGTGCTATATATGCACCTGATGTTCCATGGCCAGTGGAGCATGAGAATAGTGGCCAAAAGCCGGGGAGGGGAGGACGTCAAGAGCACTTGACAACGGCGTGTCTGGATGTCAGTCCTGGGTGCTGATGTCTTCGGGGGGGGGGGTGGAGGGAGAAAAATGGAAAAAACCTTCAGTGGTCCTAGATGAAGACGGCTCCACCCAAGACCACCAAACCCAGAACAGACCCCAATGTGCAGAAGGAGGGAGGAGAGAGGCACTCTAGGGGCAGATCCTGGTAAGTGGCGTAAGAGGGATGAGCAGTCTGAAGGAGAGGACACTGGGGTAGGAAAGGAGGTTAAAAAAAGAGGAGGGTTAAAAAAATAGTGCAGAATATGCAGGCTGTATTTTTCTCTGAACAAAAAAGAATGTCTTCTTCTTCTGAGCATGCCAAATATTTGAAGCATTGTGATTGGCTACTGACAGATGCAGTGTGACTTTGCATTCAGCCATTTGGCTGTCATTTATTTCTGACTCCTGTATATTGCCCCAGCTTTGTCAAATGGGTTATGTTATACTGCGATTGCTTCTCTCTTGTTTTTTCTATTTAGAGTTATACTCTATTTTTTCTTTCTCTGGGAGTTTGCTGCACTCCAGATTTCTTGTCAATAGACTGTTTATTATTTTTTGGGTTATGCTGTTTTGTTCTATATATTTTCTTTTTTTTTTCCTCCCCTCTCTCCTTTTTTTTCTTTTCTGTATTTCATTTGTTTTCTAGTTTGACGCAATACATTTTTTTATTATTTATGTACTCTCCTTATGATTTTGTAAGAATGCTTATTGTTTGACGTGTGTATTATGTTATGTTTCAATAAAAATATTTCCCTACTTGGTTTGTAGGGGGCAATGCTGTCCGATGCTAGGATGGCCAGTTCTCCTGAGACACAGACCAAGATGGATGTAGAGGGAGCTGAAGAGAAGGCCTCCTCGTCTGCTCTTAATTCTCTAGATGCTGAAGAAGTATTTCAGGATGCAGAATGATTTATTACCAGCACAGAAATAGAAGGTGATCAACTAAATGAGTTAGATACTTCAGTTGTGCCAAGCAATCTAAAACCATCCTTGTAGTCAGATGCTGGGACAACAATACCAGATACTGTTTCAAGGGCCCATGTGCTAAAAACCCAATTGGAAAATGAAGTTTGCCAGTTTGAAAGAAAAAAAATGGATTTACAAGCTGCTTTGCAGGTTTTACAGAATGAATTGGATGCAGGACACTCGGAACTCCCGTCTACCATTTGTGTTGGTGAGTTGCGCATCACGAACGCAACGGCTGCTTCTTATACAGGTACCACATATCAAAAATCCTTATATGATTAGGGTAATGCTACTGTTTTCTATTTCAATTCGGAGAAACCTGTTACAGATTTAAATACAAGGGATAAAATCTGGACTGTTAATGCTGATGTGGGACCTTCTATACAGCTGGGTACTATGGGGAAGGCTATAAATTTGCAACCAAGCTCCTTACAAGTAACCGGAGTCCTGAAAACAGGCTCCCTACCAGTTAAATTAACTGATATCATGAATGTTCAGTTGCCTGGAGATCAGGGGGTGCCAGAAGGGGTAACATAGATGGGTTTTAAAGAACCAGAAGATGCAGAGGTTATTCTGGGTTTAGCAACGAAACAAACGGCCTTAACAAAAATTATAACCGAGGGTGTGAAAGACACAGTGGAAATAGCAATGCTTGATCAAGGAATAAGCAAGTGGGATGGGAGAAACACTAGAAATGTGATGGATGGAAAGAACAATGACCCAGACTGGACCCCTGAGAAGGCCTTGGGAGGGGCAGACTGAACGTTAGGCCCAGAAGGGCAGTGGTACCCAGACCCAGACTGGGATCCTACCCCTTTATCACAGGGCGTTCTGGAGTGGAAGCATCCACCCCTTTCAGTGCCACCACCACATAAATTCCCCATTAATGGGCATACAGAGGGAAGGCAGCCACAACAGAGCCAACAAGACCATACCCCAGCTCAGAGTCCAGGGAAAGTGGACACAGATGACTCTCATACTGGAGAGCAGAATAAAGAGGAAAGGAAGAAATAGTCCAACTTTTTCCAAAAAACAGAGGCTGCACTGCATAGAAACATGGTTCACGTTAGGTACAAAGGGGGGTTGGAGGTAAGGCCTGATATGTATTATGTTGGGAAACAGTTGCTGAAAGGTTCATTAAAATTTAATCCTGCCTTCATCAACATTTTGGGTGAGGACAATTATGACATCAGTTTTTGTTTCCCCCAACTGCTTGATTTATTCTGGTCCCGTTATAATCAATATAACTTTTCTCTGCTTTGGAGTCCCTTCCTGGTAATTCCATTCACCAAACCCCTGACAAAATATGTAACAATACTGTTTCTTAATGAGGGAGTACACATAGACGACATCACCCAGTGGCCAAAACAGTGCTGCACTGTACTAACTACCCCTGAAGGCATCCTAGATGCAGAAGATTTTTGGATGGGTGGCTGGAAATACAAAGTCAAGCTAATGCAAGATGACGAGAGGATAATACATATTCCCATCTGTTTTTTTCTTGGGAAGGACAGGGGGGTATGTTTTTATGATGGGAAACCTAGAGCTTGCTACAAATGTGGCTCTCAGACCCATTTGTCATACTTCTGCGATACACCACATTGTGAGATCTGTGGGGAAGTGGGACACGTCAGCAGGCAATGTGTCAATCACACCAAATGTTCCTTATATGAACTATCAGGCCATCTCTTCCATGAGTGCCCCTGGGCTTCCAAAAATAAATCTGAAAAAATGGACCCCAACGAGCTCATTCAGAATGCTCAGCAGGCGGCAAAACCTCCACCTCCCCAGGCAACACCCTGAAGGGGAACGACAGGAGTCACAGGATGCAACTCCACCAGAACAAGATGGTTAGGAGGATGATTGAACTGACACCCATCCCATGGATATGAGGCCTATGGAGGACAGGCCTCCCACAGACCAAGACCCACCTATTGTTAATTTATTGGATGAGGAGCCTCTTCCGAATACGGCTATGCCTGAGGTTCAATCTGGTCAATCTGAGCGAAATAAGGCTTTACAACAGGACTTGTTAAACCCAGTTAGCTACTTGGAAGGTGCACTGGATGACCTGGATCTACCACTTTACCAACCAGGAAGTCCACCGGCTTCAAGACGAAGATCAACTCGGAGCAGCTAGGCTACAGCAGGAATTTTTAATTTCAGTTTGAGAAATCCTTTTTCTGTACTCAAATCTAAGAATTTGGGGGATATGGATGCAGATGCTGTGGACTTGGAGTCAAATCCAGGCTCAGCAGACTCTTTCAAAACAGTGGAGTATCGTTATTCTGGTAAGAAGAAAAAACAGAAAAAATGAAGAACTGTATACCACCTTATAAATGCATACTGTAGCTTCCTTGAATTTTTGTAGTATTCTCAATCACAAGAGGAGACTACTTGCATTGCAAACACTGCATGATTTTGATCCTGATGTTTATTTTATTCAAGAAAGATGGATGTGAGTCTGGCCCATTGGTGCTGAGGGTTGAGGCGCTGGATGCCCCACCTCGCGCCGCACCAACGACCCGAGTTTGGGAGCAAGCTCGGGAGTTGAGTGTCGGCAGGGGAGGTAGACAGATTGAGTGCCCTCTGGGCGGCTCTCCTCTCTTGGTCGGAGGGATAAGGAAGCTCGGTGCTCTGGCGACCCCCAGTGCAGACTGGGGGCACCATCGCGCCGCTGGGCTGCATGTCAGATCATGACTGACATAGGCAGGGTTTCCCATGCACCGGCATCAGACAAGCCCAGACAGGGGGGAAAGGGGATCTCGGACTAAGACTACCAGAAATACCTCCTCCAGCTCTGGATAGGTGACGGTCCCTGCCACACCCACTGCCACACTCCCAACGCTGGTTCCCCACCACTGCCCCCGCGGTCTCTCTGGGTTGACCTGCCCGACCCGGGGAACCGCAATGACCTTGAAGATGGTCGGGGAACACAACGGGAGGTAGAGCTAGTGGGCACGAGCAGGAGGCCTGAGAGAGTTCCAGGCTAAGGAGCAAGAAATACAGTTAAAAAAAAAAACAGAAAGAAAGATGGATGTGGTCAGCCAATCAAGTGCAGTTGTTTATATCTGAATGGCAGTGGGGACCATCATTTTGGTCCTTTGGGTTAGATAGGACAGACGGGGTTGGAATACTATTTATTGGTTACAATTTCTCCTTAACAAAATTGGTGGATCTCATTCCAGGGAAGGTCTTGATTCTGGCTGAAATCTGGTTCTCACAGCCCAGTAGATTTATAAACGTATATGCCCCACAATCAAAAGTGGGCAGAGTAAAAATGTTGGAAGTGATTCAGCCCATTTTAGTAACCACTAGGATTTTATATTTAGCTGGTGATTTTAATTGTGCCCTATTCATCAAGACAACTTTCATGAAAGAAAAGAAAATGTATTGTGATTTTAATATGTTGCAAAAATCTATTATCACTGCTGATTTGATAAATTGTGCAGAATTTTTAACCTCTGGTCCCCCCTTCACATTTCAGAGAGGACAGCGTAGGTCGATTATTGATTACATATTTACCAGTAAACACCACAAAAATATTAAATTGACCACTACATTGATGGAATTTTTGGATCATTTACCATTAGTTGGATCCTTTTCAGATTCATCGACCCCACAATACAAAAATAATAGATGGAAGTTAAATTCTTCAGTGCTTCAAGACCTCGAGGTTCAGCAGAACATTAGAGGGCTTTTGGCAGCCAGAGTTTCAGTTCTTGATCTGTATGAGGATTTAAGAGATTGGTGGTGGGACACCAAGAATTACTTGACAAAATTCTTTCAAAAAATTGGCACACAAAGGGCACAAGATTCATATTTTCACTACCTCAAACTACGGGCTCACCTGCAAAGGTTAGTCACATTAGCTTATGGTGCTAGAGACGATATTTCAGACCAAAAATCCAGCTTAAAAATGGAATTATTAAAATTCCAGTATGACAGGGCACACTCACTTAAAGCTAACTTACTATACGGAACCCAGAAAACCCCACAATTGGATCCTTTTGAAATGTGCAGGAACAAAAGAGAAGCCTCCTCCTTTCAAGAATTACACAATAAACAAGGCAATTTAACCTCTGACCCCTCCGAAATATATCAAGTGGTAGTGAACCATCTTAAATCCTTTCAGAACCTGGAGTTGCCAGATGTCTCTAAGATATCACGGTACCTGTCACAAATTAAGATAACTCCGGATATACAGAGAGCAAAAGCCCTAATTGGATTGGTAACAATGGAGAAAGTTCGGTATGCCATTTCACAGTCGAAACTCTAATCCTCTCCTGGGCTAGACGGACTGCCTTTTGACTTATATCTTAACTTCTCAACTGAACTAGGCCCTTGCTTAGCACTTGTATTTAATTATTTGTTGACACATGAGTTTATCCCCTTTTGGTTCACTAAAGATTTAATTATTTGTATTTATAAATCTGGCATAGAAAAGAAATTAGTAACTGGAGGCTGATCACTCTTTTAAATGCAGATTTCAAATTATTATCAAGTATTTTAAATATTCGGTTACAACAGTATGCTGCCACTAAATTACACTGTGCCCAATTCTGTGGGCTACCTGGGTGGAAAATCCAACAGGCCCTTATTCTAATTAGAGAAGTGGTAAATTACTATAACTAACATAGCCACTCTGGATTTTTGATCTTTTTAGACCTTAGTAAAGCTTTCGACAGAATACATCATGAATTCTTGTTTACGACCCTGAGCCATTATGGAGTCCCATCGGACTTTGTTACATGGTTAAGATTATTATATTCTTCAGGATCCCTTAGTCCCATTATGATGGGTAAAATTGGACAAGCCATCCATATCACAGATGGAGTACATCAGGGGTGCCTGCTAAGCCCCCTCCTGTACGCTTTTTCATTAAATCCCCTGATACAATGCATTACTCAGAATTCTTCTGTGATAGGTGTTTGGGGGTCAAAACTGAATGATGAACTATGGATCCTGGCATATGAAGATGATATTTATTTATATACAGAGGCAAGAGATAGTGTAAAAATAATACTTTTGGACATTAATTCATGTTTGGCAGTCCCTGGGGACAAACTGAGTCTCCAAAAATGCATTGGTTTTGGTATAGGACTAGAACAGCGGTCTGTGAGCCCTATAGAAAATATTAAATTGGTTACTATGCTGGTAAAAATGTTAGGGTTATACTTTTCAGGGAATGATATAGGTCCTTATAACTGGGAATCAACCCTCTAGGTATGTGAAATGAAGTTCAATAAATGGAAGGGGTGGAAGCTATCAAAATTGAAATGGGTGGCAATTAAGACATTTCTCATTCCTTGACTACTGTATACAGGGATGGTATGTCCTCTACCCTCCAATGCAGAAACTAAACTCTATAGCCTCTTTTTTTCAACTGCTATGGGGTAATCGGTTGAACCTTATCAAAGAATTTATACCTATTTGCAGAAGGAAAGGGGAGGGTTAGGAGTGGTAGACCCGGTAGTGTTTTTTTTTTATTCCCTCTTCCTTTCTAAAAATTTTAAACTTGCCCTACAACCATCCACAGCTTTAACTATAAATGGTTGCTCAATAATCTTGCTGGGTTCTTTCAGGTCTGATCGGATGACATCCTGCGGCAATCTAAATATTTCAAATTCCCACCGTCATTCAACAGCTCAATCCAGAAACTTAAGAAATGG
The DNA here is from genome assembly GCA_016271365.2 of Neoceratodus forsteri. NCBI lineage: Eukaryota > Metazoa > Chordata > Ceratodontiformes > Ceratodontidae > Neoceratodus > Neoceratodus forsteri. The sequence goes on from CM028132.1 coordinate 1,407,873,910, forward strand.
CATTTGGACAAGGGTATGGTTGGTAAATTGTCTTGTTCTCAGCTTTATTCAAAAATCATGTCCGATTTAGTACCCATGCAGCCTGTTTTTAAACATTGCCCTGAAGAGGAGAATGGTAAAGTGTTACACCTCCTAAATGAGAAACGTATACCCCTGAAAACGTGGGAAATCATTTGGCTGTGTGCATATGGCAGGTTACAGATTAGAGGGAATAACAAACATAAGGCCCTAGAGGAGTGATATTGCCCCTTTTTAGATCGCATAGCGGTGGTGGAAGATAGCACTCATTTTTTTAATTTCTTGTATGTACTCCAGCAATTTATGGATTTATTTAGCAAAGGCATGGGGTGTACAATGACTGGCCACTGTCTCATATGAATCTTTAGCTTTAGGCAAACATCTGGCTAATTTACAAATGTTTGATATTAGTTCTTTACATGTGTTTTTTGCAGTGTTGACATTTTGTCTGTGGCATGGGAGATGTCAGTGGGTACTTCAACAAAAATTGGTTTTGTATGACACTTTTAGAGTTCTAGTCGAAATGGGATTACAGGAAATTTTTGACTATGAGCTACGTCATAACCCTAGATCAAAAGTGTTTATGTGGTGGAGAGGGTTTACGGCATTTATAAAATTCAAGTAATAAATATATGGTTAAGGGAAATCTTGATTTATTGGGACTTATTTTTGCTGGGTTGGTGATATTGGTTGGTTAAGGGTTGGTGTTTTTTATTTGGTCTTGTAGTTTTGCCTATACTAATTTTTTAGGAAATGTTTTTGCCTTTAAGGTACACTGTGTGTTTTGATTATGTGCATCAATAAAATATTCCCGTACTCTTTTCGATAAGTGTCATGGTATCTTTAACATCCACCTGAACTACCACCAATCCAGGCAGATGGGACCTCCGTTTAATGTCTCATCTGAAAGACGGCAGCTCAGAAGTGCAACACCCCCCCATGCTGCATCACAGTGTCAGTATTGGGATATTAACCCCTGAAAGTCACTGTAGCAGAACCCAGGCCCCTTAAGCTGTGTGTAGGTCAACTGGCAGGGGTAGTACCCTCGGGCATATGGCACCTGGGCTGCATACTAAAGTTTGAACTCTTCATTTGATCTAAGTGAATACTTGCTTGTTCCCGAGGTTGGTGTGGTATTACAGAGGAAAGCCTTGTGACGCTTGGCCAGTTGGTTATGATTATTGTAAGCTATTTGTAATATAAAAATATAGTATGTGATTGTCTCACATAAGACATCCTGTGCTTATGGGGTGCACCCCCCCTAGTTTCAGTGAAGCTACAGGATCTATTAACCTGAAACCAGGAGGTAATTAAAAAGACCAGAGACCTGATTAATGGTCTCCTGTTTTTTTGTCTTAATTAGAACTGACCCAGCTGCCAGGATATAGGGCTCATAAAGTTTTATGATTCCTGTAGGAAGAACATTGATACCACCTCGGTGCTAAAAGTTGTAAAACCCTTTGATATGCCTTGAGAATAGGAACTACACAAGATCAAAGAGAAAATTTTAATTAAGGTGTCATATTTAGGAAGTGGAATTTTTGCTGATGTCACCTTATTTAATATACCGACTGATAGGACGTCATGTTTCTATTTTTTCTATTCTAAAAGGAAGGAGCTAGATGACTCACCAAGGTGGTGGGGAGATGGAATTGAAATGTATCCTTGTAACTGGGGAATATGTCATATTCATTTTGGGACTCAAAGACAGAGCTCTCTGATCTAACTAAAAGCACTACAGAGGTAATACATTAGATAGAAAAGGTCTGAATGTATGGTGGTAGGAGTTTTTGTTTTGTACTCTTCCCTTGTTCGTTTATGTGATTGTGAGCTCTTTGATATATTGTTCTGTGTTTAAATTTTTCATATGTTTATCATCTTTTAGTAAAATCTTTTTTCCAAGATACTGCCTGGGTGTGTCTTCAAGTTCTTTTTGCATGTGATGTATATGTGGTTAAATTTAACAGCTGTTCTGGAGACCATGATGGTGTTACTAAACTGGGAAAAGGTAAAAATATACCTAAGGTCTTATCTAGAATTTCAAGGGTTCATTTTGGAAGTCTGGCTTGGTGACCCTGGCAAAAGATTGTGCTGCAATCCCTGAAGAGGGTATGTATCTGAACCTATACATTGGTATGCTAGCATAAAGTTCACAGTTTGAATCCCCCCAGAACTTGAGACTAAAGGTGATTTAGACCCAAAAGCAGACAAGAGCATTACCCTGTCTGTTACCTGTTCACACTATTGCACTCTGAGGTTGGCACTGTGGTAACAGAGGGCTTGACCTGCTGAGTGCGTTTGTGACAAGCCTGACTACCTTTTATTCCCTTAACCTGCACAAATCTAGCCCTGATGGGATGAATTGTCAGTTACTCCATATCTCCACTCCTACCATAGCATCTCCTTGAACTCACCTAGTCAACCTCACCTTCTCCCTCAGTCCTGGAACTTGGTCAACGTTCTTCTACTCAACAAAGGGGGGAACCTTCCTTCCTGGGTAACTTGTAACCAATCTCCCTTCCCCTACTAAGCTGCAAGAGAAGCTTGTCAACACCAGACTCTCCAATTTCCTATCCTCCACTGATTTCCTCTCCCTTCCAGTCTGGCTTCCAGATGCATCACTCCACTGCTGTGTTTAACTGATTTGATCTTTCCAGGGATTGATCAAAGGCATATCACAGCTGCCATTTTTATTGATCTGGTCAAGGCCTTTGACTCAGTGTCCCATCCTCTCCTTCTGGATAAGCTGAGTTCTGCTGGCATCTCAGCTCCTGATAGTGGCTGGTTATGTTCTTACCTCTCAGGCCAACAGCAGTCAGTACAGATAAGTAGCACCCTGTCATCTCTATTTCCCAACCAGATTGGGGTTCCACAGGGCTCTATCCTGGGGCCTATCCTGTTCTCCATCTTCCTTAATGACCCTCATCTCAGCTTGTGCTAACTCAGATATGCACATGTATGCAGATGACACAGTCTTCTGCACCTCCGATCTCCCTATTGCAACTATGGAACATCTGCTACAACATGATTTCCACAATGTCCTGCACTGGGTCCAATCAAACCAACTCTGGGTCAACACAAATAAAACTGTGTCTATGACTGTTAGCACCAACCAGAAATTGGCCAAACTCCCAGCCTTGCATATCTTCTCCACCTTGGATGGTGTCCTTCTAGAGGTGGTTCAGTCCTATAAGTATTTCAGTGTATGGCTAGACAGCAAACTTGACTTCTCCTAACATCAATGCCATCCATGCTAAGCTCTGCCCTAAACTTGGTGCCTTGCACCGCAGTAAAGACTGTGTTTTTGCAGGGCTACCATTAGCTTGTTACCAAAAATGGTGCTCCTGGTGTTTAACTCATTATTTACAACTGAAAGGGTATATATATACAGTGTATATATATACAGTATATATATATATGACAAACGCGAGGGGGGTCAATGGATCAGCCAGCGAGTTGTGAATGTGTGGAACTCACTGCCAGAGACTGTGGTGTCATGTAGCACTATGCTAACATTTAAACACAATTTGGACAAATATATGGGAACACAGAGATGTAGGAATTTCCACTAATTAGTGGAGAGCCATTAAAGGTCTTTTTGACCTCCTGGCTTGTATATCACCTATGAACCTATGACTATGCAGGCATGGTTTATGGTACCGCTCCCTCAATCTCATTTGCCAGACTAGATAACCTCTTCAACTTCTTCTGCCCCTTTGTTAACAACTGCCCCTTCCGTACTAATCATTGATCACTTTATATCTCTTTAGCCATTCTCCCTCTATCCCTATGTCACTAGATCCACTGTGCCTCATTTATATCCAGATACTGGTTTGGGTCTCTTCCCTCTTGCCTCTCATCAGTCCTCTCCTTCATCCCTTCGGCCTCCTGCTCCCCTGATCTAGGGATCCTTGCACCCTCACCCTTCCTCATCCCCACTCCTCAGCTGGGCAAGCAGCCTTTTCCTGTTGTCTTCCATCACTTTAGAGCCAACTACACTCTTCCCTCCTCTTCACTGCCTCCCCTGGCTCCCTTAGGTATCAACTGAAATGCCTCCCCCTCCTCTGATTTTCCCTTTCCTTGACTGCTCCCCTTGCATTTGCCTCCTACACTGCTGTAGGGGTAGCAGGAATGTCTTATTGTTTTTACTTCTACCTTGAGTACTCATTTTGCATTTACTGCTGTCATTATTAATGTTCTGTGATTGCTCTTTATGTAACTGTGAACTGTGTCTGTATTATGTATTTGGTATCATAGAAACATAGAAACATAGAAGTTGACGGCAGATAAGGACCGCAAGGCCCATCCAGTCTGCCCATTTCTTTTTCTACCTTATAAATGTGCCATCGGCCTTTGCTCTGTCAGTGACCTATCTATTCATAGTCATTTGTATTGCTCCCTTATGCCTATCCCATGCCTGTTTGAAGCCCTGCACTGTATTCATAGCCACCACTTCTTGTGGTAAGCCATTCCATGCATCTACACCTTTCTGTGAAAAGATTTCCTCACATTCCCCTTAATCGGCCTCCCTCTAATCTCCTGACTGTCCTCTTGTCCTGCTATTTTTCTTATATTTAAACATGTTAGACTCTTTCACCTTGTTTATGCCCTCTAAGGTGTTTAAATGTCTCGATCATATCACCTCTCTCCGCCTTTGCTCAAGGGTATACATATTGAGCTCCATTAATCTGTCCTCATATGTCTTCTGATGCAGTCCCTGCACCATTTTGAGTTGCCCTTCTCTGGACTGCCTCAATTTGGTTAATGTTCTTGTGAAGGTGTGGCCTCCAATACTCGCAGTACTCCAGATGGGGCCTAACCAATGTCTTTATACAGAGGATTATTACCTCCCTCTTACGACTTGTGATACCCTACTAATACACCCTAACACCCCCTAGCCTTACCTACTGCTTTAGAGGTCTGCTTGGATGATTTTAGGTCATCAGTGATGATGATGCCCAAGTCTCTTTCTTCCTTTGACTGCTAGCAACTCCTCCCAGCCTATAAGTGGCTTCAGGGTTTCTCTTCCCTATGTGCATGATTTTGCACTTCTTTGCATTAAATCCCAGTTGCCACTCTTCTGACCATTCTGCTAGTTTATCCAGATCTCTTCTCATTCTGCCCACCCCATCTGGATCATCTACTCTGTTGCAGATCTTGGTGTCATCTGCAAACAGACAAGCCTTACCTCTAGTCCATCTGCAGGTCACTAATGAAGATGTTGAATAGGACTGGCCCCAGGACTGATCCCTGAGGTACCCCACTTGTGACTTGCATCTCTTCTGACTGTATACCATTTACCACCACTCTGTTTTCTGCCAGTCAACCAGTTTGCCACCCAGTTGACCAACTTCTGACCCACCCCGAGCCTACCTAGCTTATTTATCAATCTTCATGGAACAGTGTCAAAAGCTTTGCTGGAAGTCAAGGTAGGCGACATCAACTGCCCCCTTGGTCCACCACTCTGGTTACCCAGTCAAAGAAATCTATGAGATTAGTTTGACAGGACCTTCCTTTTGTAAACCCATGCTGTCTTGGATCCTGTGCCCTATGGATTCCAGGTGTTGCACTATCCTTTCCTTAAGGGTGCCTCCATAATCTTGCCCACTACTGAGGTAAGACTGACCGGTCTGTAGTTCCCCGCCTCCTCCCTGCTACCACTCTTGTGGAGTGGGATCACATGAGCCCTTCTCCAGTCTTCTGGGACCTCTCCTGTGCTCAGAGACTCACTAAACAATTCTGCTAATGGCTCTGCTAGTTCCTCCTTTAGCTCCTTAAGTACCCTGGGATGTATGCCATCAGGTCCCATTGCCTTATCCACCTGAGCTTAGCAAGCTCTTGTAGGACCCTTTCTTTTGTGAAGGGAGTGCTCACCTCCCTCCCCTGTGTCCATGATGCTGAGCTGTGGGCCTGCCCTACCTTCTCTTCAGTAAATACTGAGCAAAAGTATCTATTTAGGATAGATGCCTTTAAGGGTCCTCCTCTCCACATGCTCCCTTTTCTCCATTAAAGCAGCAATACCCCCTCTGGACTTTCTCCTTTCACTAATGTATCTATAGAAAGTCTTGTCACCTTCTTTTACTGTTCGTGCTAGTGTTTCCTCAGTTTGGGACTTTGCCTGCCTTACTGCCTTACCTGCTTCCCTTAGGGCAGTTTGGTATGCCTCCCTATCTTCATCCCTGTGTTCCTTATATTTTCTGAAGGCCAGCCTTTTGGCTCTGACCTTTTCTGCTACTGTATTTGAGAACCAAAGTGGTTTCCTTCTTCTTTTGCACTTCCTTTTCTGTCTAACACAATGGGATGTTGCTTCAAGTATTGTATCCTTAATGCTTGCCCACTTGCCTGTACCTCCTCACCTGTGTTTCTTTTGCCGGGCTAGCTTAACTCTGTTGGCCATCTTATCAAAGTCAGCTCCTCTGAAGTCCCATATTTTTGCTTTGGAATGGGATGATTTAGATGTAGTAGCCAAATTGAACCATACCATGTGATGGTCACTGGCCCCAGGTGACCTTCTACCTGGAGATCTGTGATCCCTTCTTGTTAGTCAGTACTAGATCTAGGATAGCCCTGTCTCTTGTGGGTTGCTGTACCAGTTGTTTGAGGCCCTCCTGCAGGAATCCACTATGAGTCTAGTTCTGGCAGATGTTCCTGCTGGTATTGACCAATCTGTATCTGGCATGTTGAAGTCTCCCATTATCAGAACCTCCCTTTAGCTGTCATGTTTTGTATATCTTCTAACAGTAATGTGTCTATGTCCTCCCTCTGGTCTGGGGCCTGTAGACAACCCCAGTTCTTATGGCTGTCCCATTTCCTGTTTCCAGGGTGACCCACAGTTGTTCTGGCTCCTTATGTGTATTCTGAATTTCTGTAGCTTTGATATTTTCATTAACATACAGGGCCACCCTCCCCTTTTGCACCTCGGTCTCTTCTGAACAATACATAGCCAGGTACTGAAGTCTCCCAAGTGTGGTTACTGGTAAACCACGTCTCACTAATTGCTACTATGTCCAGTTTAGCCTCTGACATAATTGCCTGCAGGTCTGGGATCTTATTTCCCAGGCTGTGAGCATTTGTATACATGATTTTCCATTGGCCAGATTTTGGTGTGTTAGTTGTTGGGTGAAGTTTGGCATTACCCTGTGCATCGTATGGAGACAAACCTTTTTCTTACCTGGTGATGCAAATGAGCGGCAAACCGCGCTGAATTCCTGTTTGACCACTAGCTGAGGGGAGGGTGTTCTTCCCATTTGACGATGGGTGCTGCACCCTCTCCCATTTGCTAGTTTAAATATTCTGCAAGACGTCAAACTTCTGCCCCAATGCACTGACTCCTCTTTAGTCAGATGCAGTCCATCAAATTTAAAGAACTTTCGCTCCCAGAACTGTTGCCAGTTCCCTACAAATCTGTGTCCTTTTTCCTGGCACCAGTCCTTGAGCCACGTGTTTAGCTCCCCTATCTCCCCTTCTCTGACCTTCCGTCCATCTGCTCCCTTCTCCCAGACTGCAGGATCTCAGAGAAGGAGATGCCGGACGAAATAGATGATAGTTTGTCACCCAGCCTAGTCAGGTGTTCCTTGGTCTCCACAACTGACCGGCTGTGAGATCATTAGTCCCTATGTGTACTAGGACATCAATGTTTTCTCCTGCTTTGTGAACAATTTTAGCAATGTGGTCAGTGTCTCTCCATGCTTGATGTACCTGGGAGACATCTGACCATCACCCTGGCTGGAGATGGGTATCAACTCCCGAATCATGGAGTCTCCTATGATCAGAAGTTTTTGGATTCCTTTGTGCTTGTTTAGTTTTGGTTCCTGATTTGGGTGAGTATTGTTGTACTAGCTCCTGTGCCACAGTGTCCTGCTCTGCAGTGTCTTCTGCCTCTTTATTTGATTTCAGAGATAGAGGCAGATACCTGTTTGTAGTGTTTATATGGTTTTTGGAGGTAATGTGTTGGAGAGTAGAGAGTGATGGGGCACCTGATTTGCTCCTCCTAACCACCTGCCAACCTCCTGGACCAACTACCCTCTGCGGTCGAGGTTTTTCTGTATCCCCTATTCTATTCCCCTTGGTCACATCTGAAAACAAACCTCAGCTCAGTGTGTGCCTTTCCTGGTCATCAATTTTCAAATAAATAAGTAAGTAAATAAAAAAATAAATTACTTGTTTATTTACTTTGTTCACTGGCTATGTACACTGAGCCAAGGCCCCTTTTCAGGAATGACCTGGAGACACATTTACAAGGCAGCTACAAGATGGTGCATCAAATACAGCCAAGTACAATCATACAACATGCAATATGCAGAAATATTTCTTAAGAAACATATCAGTAAATGTATTCAATTAAAACATTACACAATCCAGCTGATGTGACAAATAAAGCCTTAATTGGTTTCTAAAAACAGTATGAAGAGGCCAGCCTGGTGGTGCTGATAGTTGAGGCGCTGGATGCCACACCATGTGCCATGCCGGTGACCCAGGTTCGGGAATAGATTTGGGTTGCTGGTGGGTCACCGGGGGGAGGAGGGTTGAGTGTCCGTAGGACTGCTCGCCTCCTCCAGGAGGAAGGGGGATGCCTGGCTCAGCACATGACCAACCTCTGGTGGAGGCCAGTGGTAACGCATGGCTTAGCCCAGAACAAGGGGAGGATCATGACAAATGTCAGCGTACACACCTAGGTGTCAGAACACGTCACATCCTGGGGGGAGTACAAGAAAAATCACTGTCCTGGTGCAGCACCAACAAGGGGAAAATTCCTTGCTTTCCCTGGGCTTGCCGTAGAAAGGAGACCCCAATGAGGGTTTCAAGATGCAGGGGCCCGACCCATCCCACCTGGGGGCAATCCAAGGCAAGATGGGGGGTCTTCTTGCGACAGCCCAAGGGGTAGTTAGTTGGGTGACAGTGACAGTGCCAGGGTGGTGGGGGAAATAAACAGAAATAAAAAAAAAATTAACAGTATGAAGGAGTCATGTGATGCATCGCCAAAGTTGGATGGGCTTGTGGACTGCTCTTCTTAATCTCTAAATTACATGGTTTAATACTTCATACTATGATTTTTACTTGCATATTTCTTTTCTTTAACCCCTACTGAAGTGCTCGGTGGTTTTATTTAATTTTTCTGTATGGATACTGAGATGAACGTAGTGGGACCGCAACATACCCCATCACCTACTCCAGATCAGCAAAGGGTCTCCAAACACAACAAGCCGCAAGCTGCCCCTTCTTTCACTACATCATCCTGCACCTCTGTTGCTTTAACTGAGGAGCATTTCTTACAGGAATTTGGTCCCCTCAAAGAAATTATCACCTCCTTATCACAAGTTAATTCGCCAAACAATGAAGGAGCTCACCAGGTGAACTGGAGATGCAGCTGCTCAAGTAAGTTTCCTAGAGGACTGGCAGGGAAGACTGGATCCAGAGATAGTGAAGATCTGGCAGCAGCTCTCAAAATACAAAAATAAATTAGAAGATCTGGAGGGTCGGTCAAGAAGAAATAAGTTGGGACTTCCGGTGTGATGGTTGCCCGGTGAGAAGCTCTTTCTGATAGCTCCCCTGCCCTCCTCCACATAGTGACTGCACTTTTTGTAGAAATACCCAAGCTGTGAATCAAGGGCATTTAAAATCTTCTCAATTGTCTGGGGAAACCGACTGTCACGTCATCGGAGCGTATTTCGACAATGGAAGCCGAGATGAAAATGCTGGCTCTCCGGCCAACTAACCCACCGACTCCAGCAAAAGACAAGAACCCTAAAAGAGCTAAAGCGGGAGGAACAGAGGCTCCCACCTTGCTAAAGCAACAAGCGGCCTTATCTGAAGAGTGTTTTTTGGAGGAGCTGGCACCAATGAAGGAAACCCTGCTCGCACTTGCTTCAGATTTCAGATGGTTGAAAGTCTCAATGGAACAACTAAATATGCGCATGAATGATAACAAAGCCAGGATTTCCTGACTAGACTATTGGAGAGTCAGAATGGACCCAGAAATGGTTACCCTACGACACCGTGTAAAAAAGCAGAGGATCACCTAGAAGATCTCAAGGGTCGCTCGAGAAGGAATAATTTGGTGGTACTGGGCCTTCCGGAGGGAGAGGAGGGGCGGCAAGCAGTGGCATTTGCCCAAACATTGTGCCAGAAGTTAGCAGGGCCTTCTCCTAATGGGCCTACGTTTATTATTGAGAGAGCTCATAGATCGTTGCACCCTATGCCCCCATCGGGTTCGCCCCCTCGCCCTTTTATTTTCCGGATGCTGAATTTCCTTGACAAGCAACTCATTTTGGCAAAGTTAAAGGAGGCAGCAAAAGTGCAGTGGGAAGGGAAGCGAATTCGTATCATTCAGGACCTCCCTTATTCAGTTTGTCAGAAGCACTCAGCCCTCCACCTACTAGTGTCCAAATTAATATCTGGTGGCATTCGTTTTAGAGTACGCTATTCTGCTACTTTACAGATCAGCAGAGAAGGTCAATGGCATTCATTTGATACACTGGACTTAGCTACTGAAACTTGCAAGAAGTGGTATCCAGATTTGACCAAATGAGCCCTCTCCATTATGTTACTGTGCTGAAGTCTGCTATCTAGTGGACATTTAATTAAATGGAAATGCTTCGTATTGTAATCTGTATAATGCTTTGTTAATTCAATTTCATTGATGGTGTTTTGCCATATTAGCAGATGTATGATACTAAGTTGGCTCAATAGACAATATTAGAGGGGTACTCTTTCTTTCTTTTCCCTAATCTTATCGATATTAAGTTGGCATTTTAGGGTAACTGAGATGCCATAAAAGAAGGCTTGGAGTAGTTACCATATTTTTTTCTTTTTTAGGGGATATAAACTAAAGACTCTCCGGTTAGGTCTCTATACCTTTAAGTACTAGTGGTCTGCTAGTTTGACCACAGGGTGAAGGTTGACTTTGGTTACCCCTGTTGGTAGTCCTGTTATGGGCTAGCGATGTGGTTTTATATTTACATAGTTGTAGGTTTAAAGGGCTTGGGGAAAGGTTTACAGGTTTTACTGTTGTGTTTGATTGTTATAGAGTTTATAGAGACTTATTCATTATATAAGGTAGGAACTAGGAATTATAAGTGTTTGGGGGTATTATGATGAGCATATTTAGTTCTAATGGTTTTACAAGGTCAGAAAGGTAAGGGGGTAGGGGGGAAGGGAGGAGAAATCAGGGGTAGCATGATAAACATCACCCCAAACACGCAGTTGGGGGATCAGTCCTGGGGACTGGGGGTAGTTCATGGTATATTTACCTATAAGGGCATATCTTATAGTTTTGTGAATATGCCCGGGAGGGATTTATTGGGGGATAAGGGTGGTAATTTTAATTTGACCATAGTACCTAAGATTGCTGGTGATTATGGAGGGGGGGGGTGTATAGCCAGGCTTTGATGATATATTTTAAATTAAAGGATATGCATATGGGTCTAAATTTTGGAGGTCCACTTCGGGGAGCCTTTATGAAACAGATGCATCGATATGAGAATTGTCTCATGGAATATTAAAGGGGCAAGAACTAGATTGAAACGTCATCAAATCCTTAAACATTTGGCTCTAGTGCACTCAGACATTACATTTTTACAGGAGACACAACTGATGGTAGGTGAAGGTAATTTATTCCGAAGAGAACATATCGGCTCTGTTTATGTGGCTGGCAACTCTACTTCTCAAAGAGGAGTTGCAATTTTAATCACTTAAGGGATACAATTCCAACTCTTACAAGAGATGGGAGATCCGCAAGGGAGGTTTTTGTTTGTGAGAGGATTGGTTGACCATAGAGAAATTATTTTAGGTACTGTCTATTGGCCTAATCACTCCTCTCCTGAATTTTTCTCCCAAATAGCTCTTAAGTTAGCCCCATTTAAACAATTGCCAATAATATTAGCAGGAGATTGGAATCTTACATATGATAATAAGCTGGATAGATCCACTCAGAGTGGTCAGAGTTTATCCACTGCACAGAAATCTTTACATGAAATGATGAAGGGACTGGGCCTTCTATACCCTTGGCGCCTCCTTCATCCAAATGAGAAGGGTTTCACCTTTTACTCAGCTTGTCATAAATCTTATTCCCATCTTGATTTTTTTTTTAGTTAATAGGGCCATGATGATGGGCCCAACGGATTGTGGAATTTCCCCTAGAGTGTTATCAGACAACTCCATGATATGGTTTGAGGGCAGGATACCCCAAACAATTCCTAAGGTCACCCAGTGGAAGCTTAACATTCAATTGTTATCCCAAGAGGGTATTGTGAATAGGATCCGCACACTAATCAATCAATACATAGAACAAAATAGGGGCTCTAGTAGCATATGACCAACTTTGGTGCTCCCTGAAATGCTTCCTAAGAGGGGAATTTATTAGATTGGCTGCTACCCGTAAAAGGAAAAGGGAGGAAGTAGCGAAATCGCTGCTGGATTCTATTCAGAGTTTAGAGGGTAGGATGGGTATCTGTCCTACAAACTAAGATTTAATCCGGCTTGAGGTTCTTAAAGACCAATATGCGGACACCCTAAGAGAAAGGCTGAATATGCCCTGTTTAAAACCCATGTTAGGTATTTGGACCAAGGGGACAAAGCTGAACACCTCTTGGCTCTCAAATTGAGACAACAGGAGGAGTCTAGACTTGTTGCCTGTATAGCTACTGTGGATGGGGGTAATATAGTGACAACCCCTAAAGCCATAGTGAAAGAATTTGAAATGTTCTATAGGAATTTACATAGTCATCCGGATAGTAGTCCTACGGATACTGAAATTCGACAGTATCTTTCTAAATTTCCCCTTCCCACCCTTAGTCAAGAGCAGAGAGCCCAGCTGATCTCCCCTATCTCGATAGTAGAAATATCTACTGCTATTCAATCTCTTACACCGAACAAAGCTCCAGGACCAGATGGATATCCATCAAACTTTTATCGAACGTTTGAGAAGGAGATTACTCCTATTCTTCAAGAATTATATTCTCACATCTGTGCCCATGGAATTGTTGATTCCACCTTATTAGAAGCTACTATTATTGTTCTACCAAAACTGGGGAAACCCAAAGATAAGGTAGCAAATTATAGACCGATTTCCCTGATGAACTACGATGTTAAAATATTGGCTAAGATTTTGGCATCTAGGATTACCAAAGTTTGGGATAACCTAATTAGCCCTGAAGTGATTGTGTTTATTGGTGGTAGAAGTCCTTGATAATTTCCATGAACTTGTTTCATATTTTCCCATATCCAGGAGACAAATGTACCAATGGCTCTGGTCTCCCTGGATGTGGAGAAAGCCTTTGATAGGGTTAGTTGGCCTTTCCTTTTTGGTACCATGAGTCAATTTGGTTTTCCCCTGGAATTTATTGGGTGGATTAAACATTTATATTCCAGCCCTATGGCTAGACTATATTGCAATGGGATTTTTTCCAACAGCTTCCTTTTACACTCTGGAACGCGTCAGGGGTGTCCATTGTCACCTTTGTTGTTCAACCTGTATTTGGAGCCCTTGATTCATAGTTTGCAATTATCTCCATATATAACAGGTATTTCAGTGGGACCATTTGAGTTGAAACTGTCGGCCTATGTGGACGACATTTTACTTCACGTCTCGGACCCAACTAAGGTCATCCCCAAAATGTTGGACATAATTGATGAGTTTAGTAGGTTTTCAAATTATAAGCTGAACATTAACAAGACAGAAATTATGCCACTCAACATCCATGTTCATAAAGGAGACATAGTAAGGTTTAAGATGGCCTGGACTAATAGACTCAAATACCTTGGTATTATTTTGTTGACTTCAGTTTCTCTCTTGAAGAAACTCAATCTTGATAACCTTCTCCTAACTATTCAGCAAGACTTAATTAGATGGTCTCCCTTATACATTTCCCTACAAGGTAGAATTAATGTTATCAAAATGAATGTGCTACCTAGAGTATTCTACCCTCTGAATATGTTGAATATTTACCTCCCCCATCATGGTTTTGGAAACTCCAGAGTATGATTACTAAATTTTTATGGCAAAATAAACCCCCACAGAGATCTTATAAATGCCTAAGTGCTCCAAAAGCATTGGGGTTGAAGCGCCCCAATTTTTATCACTATTATCTGGTGAGCCATATTGCTAAATATATGCGGTGGGTGACTACCCCCTCATATAATAGGCAATCTCAATATAATCCTTTATGGCTGCAAATTGAAAGGAATCTTATTATAAGATCTAAAGTGTCATTTGACAGTCTTTGGTATATACTCCCCAATGATTTACCTAAGTCACTTCGGCCCACGGTTATTTTTACTTCAGTTAAGGTTCATAATCAGGTGTGTATGTCTTTGGGGATTGTGCATACTAGGGATGTCTCTCAACCAGTATTTGGTAACCCTAATTTTAAGGTTGGTAAAGCCTTCCTCTCACCACATAGGTTGGGAATACCTCCTTATACTAAAGTTAGTGATCTAATTGATTTAGGGAGGATACTCTCGGTCCAAGAAATATTGGAGAAGTTTCATTTATCATCCAGGTACGCCTTCTACATTTACCAAATTAGACATTTGCTCATTACTTGGTTTGGTCCTGGTAAGTGGGATACTAACCACGGAGATATTTTTTTGGAATTCCAATCCCTTGCTGGGCTACCACATGCGGTTTCCAGTCTAGTGGTGGCCCTGTATAGGAAAATGTACCCTGGTACAGCTGACTATTCACAATATTGGATAGACACTCTTCCAAACAGTTGTACTAATTGGGAACATTTATGGAAAGGAATTTACACATATAGTGCCAATGATAAGCTTAGATTGACACAATATTATATATTGTATACTATGCACCTGACCCGTGTGAAACTGTGTAAGATGGGTAAATTGCCAAAAGATGATTGCTTTAGATGTGGTCAGGTGCAGGGTTCCCTGATCCATATATTTTGGGAATGTCCTCTGGTTGCTTCTTTATGGGCCAAAATTAAGTCTAAAGCGGACCCCCTGTTGGGGTTACAAGATCATTTTACCCCCCAAGATTTGTCTGTTAGGGGATTACACAAAGGTTGAGGTGAGGGAAAGGAGATACTTTATTAATCTAATTTCACTCACGGTGAAAACCTTAGTATTAAAGCACTGGAAGGATCAGACTTCCATTACCTATCAGGAATGGCTTGCTGGGTTACTATACAACTTAAGGATTGAGAAAACTATTGCTAGCTATAGAAATACAATTTCTAGGTTCAACGCCAAATGGGAGAAATTCCACGCTCTATGGTCAATTGTTCAGTCACATTAGTAAAGGAATTAGAGGGCTTTTACAGCCCCTTTTGACTTAACTTAGATAGTTGGGTGTAGACTACTGGTGCCTTAAGGGATGACGTTCTCATACCCTTTTTTAGGTTGTTGTCTTTAGGCTTTCTCCTAGTGGGAACAGAAGAAGAACCTGTAATGTTATAAGTTATGTACTGGCTTTGGGGTGGGAGGTTAATGGGGTGGTGGCAGGTTTTATGGGAGGGATATGAAGGGGAAGGGTAGGGGAGGGAGGAGGGTGGGTAGGGTGGTGAATGGGTTGACTTACGGGTCAGTACATAATGTAATGTATTTACAATTGTTCTTGTTTCATCTCCTGTAATATGTACTGCATTGTTGGTGAATGGTAATACTAAATAAATAATGCATATTTAATTTCAAAAAAGAAGAAATAAGTTGGTTATTACTCGATTGCCGGAGGATATGGAAGGCTCCTCCCCTGTTTTATTTGCGCAAATGGTTTGTGAAAAACTTAGTGGCCCATCTTAAAATAATATGGTTTATATAGTGGAACGCGTACATCGGGCACTTTGCCCCACTCCTCAGGCAGGTGCCAAGCCTCGACTGTTTGTTTTCTGGCTTTTGAACTATCTAGATAAACAGCATTTACTACAGAAGCTACCATCTTATAAATAGGTAACTTGGGAAGAAGTTTCTACTCGGGTATTTCAAGATTCACCAAGTTCCATCAGAGTGAAAAGGGCTGCTAAGCACCCTCTGGTATCTAAACTGATAGCTGCAGAAATCCATTTTAAAATACACTATTCTGCAATATTACAGGTTTCAAAGAATGGTGTTACTAAGAGGCTTGATACCCCAGAATGGACCTCTGAAGAGTTGTCTCGCATGTTTCCTGATTTATTTAAAAAATTCTAAGACAGTGCAACTACAATGTTTTATGGTTTGCTTTTTGCTTTCCTTTTTTTCATTGCCAGTTGAGATTTAGTTCTTGGTTTCTATTTGACTCCTGGAATTTGATTCTGCCTGACCATTTTTTGTTATTGTTTAGACTTATTTCACAGATTGGAGGAGAGTGGAGATGCAGTGCTGTGGACTCACATATTTTTTTGTCAAGTTTGGAATGTGGATGGTATGCACTGGCATCATAATTTGACTCGGCCATCAGATATAAAGTATTTACTGGAAGTCCTTATGGCTAGACATCTTTTTTTTTTTTAGTGGCTTGTCTGTCGGAATCAGTCTCTCCATGGCAACAGGTTTGGGACATACTGTTCACGAGTTTCCCCAACAGTTGGAACATAAACAACTACACCAATCCTGTCTTAAGTTGATGATCATCACCAAGAATTAAGATTATTTGTATTTTGTGGACTTACAATAATGTATTTCTACTTTTTAAAAGTTTTACTTTGGTATATATAAATAGTCGGTGAATTCATTTTGATTTAAAATTTTGTTACTCAGGAAATTACCCGATATCTGTAATTCACCTCCCTGGCTATAGATTGAGTTTAGTTGTTTACAGATGCAAGTATTCCTCATGGGTCTGTTACTGGACTATAGTGATATATACTTATCTTACTGTATTTCACTTGTGCCATATATATATATACTGCCATCAGACAATGCTATTTTGTGATATGTTTCTATAATCATTGACCTTTCATGTAATATGAATTGAAATGAGATGTTTATTCTTTTTTCCATTTTCTACCTAGTCATTTAATACATTGGTTAACACAGAGGGCTGGATATTCAAACTGCGCTATTTTGTGGTTGCAAGCCCTTGCGCTACAAAATAATTCGCAGGCGATAATAGCTGGGCGATATTCAAAGGAGTTGCACTATTGAGCAACTCCTTTGAATATCACCCCAGCCACAGTTATACTCGTGCATGGCGAGTGGAACTTGCCACCACAAGTGGTCAGAGTGGAGCATTCAACTCATGTGTGGCTAAAGTATCATTGCGCCATGTGCAAAACCGATATTCAAAAGGTGACATGCAAATGGGGCCATAATTCATGAAAGGCGCAGGGGGCCATTTGCATCTGATTATGTCTCCATTTGCATGCTATTAGCATGCAGGTGCGGCTGATCCCGAGGACTTGCACCTGGCGCCTGCCAGGCAGCAGCCATCGGGACCGGCGCCCTGCAGCCCGATTGCGGGCAAAACAGCATAAATCCCACCACCTCACTGGCCCGATCAGGCAGTAAAGTTTAATCTCCCCACCAGCCCGATCGCGGGCAGCAATGTTCCCCCCAACACATCCCTGGTGGTCCAGTGGACTGTAAATCCGACATCACGGATGGAGTAAAGAAATCCCCCAACATCCTCTGTGGTCCAGTGACCGTAGTCCCATCGCGGGATGGAGAAGAATCTTCATGCTGGAACAGTGACTGTAGTCGATCATTGATGGAGGAAGAAACACCTCTGAATACTTCTTGGTCCTACTCATTTCATTTAAGCCTGCATTTCGGGCAGTCGGCGGGGGCGTCTTCGTTGTTGCCGCCGCCGCGATGTTCGCTCGGAGGTGGTGAGTAATGGCTGGGTGTACATGCATAAACACAGTCCGTTTTGTGAATGAATACATTCATTACATTCATTCACAATGCGAATACATTCACTGGCAAAACTGGACTGTCTTGTATGTATGAGCTGCACGCACATTGGCTCTGCTCTGCACCAATGGCGGCAGTCTACCGGCAGTCTGTTGGCGTGACGGGCGGCAGGCGGTGGGATGTTGCCTACCGCCGCCGCCGGGGAGCGGAGCGGTGAGGCTTCGTGGGTGGGTGGGGGACACCAGGCACCAGGGATGTGTCTGGGGTTTTTCACGCCATCCCGCGATCGGGATTTATTGGTCCACTGGACCACGAGGGATGTGTTGGGAGAACATTGCTGCCCGTGATCGGGCTGGTGGGGATTAAACCATGCCCGCGATCGGCCAGTAGGGGTAGTGGTGGTGGGATTTTACACTGTTTTGCCCATGATCGGGCTGCAGGGGGCACAGGGGGTTAGCCAGCCACAGGTGGCAGCTGCTGTGTTGTGCCCTGCAATGCAGCAGCTCACCTGTGGGTGGCCCTCGATTTAAGCCTTTTTTTGCTCAAAGCGGTGCAGGCGCAGGTTGGAGTTGCTCCATTGAATTCCGTACAGCCTGGCTGAATATTGTAATGCAGTTTATGGCTATTCCTCCTCCAGTTCAGCATGCATTCATTTGCATTACACTGTTGCTCAGCCTGTTTTCAGTGGCGTAACTGCCTCCTGCTGAATATCGCAGAATGGAGCAAGTTCGGACTTGCGAAGGCGCAACCCTATTGCGCATGGCGCAACCCTTTTGAATATCTGGGCCAGAGTGTTTGTTTCAGATTTTTTACACCAGAAAAGTCATGTGTTTTTCTTTTTCTGTAACAGAGATTCTGTTTCATAAAGCCTGTTTTCTTTTGGCTTTTTCAATCACATATTATTCATTAAGGCTTACATTTATGTTTCCTTGCACTTGCACAATAAATGTCTTGTGGTAGAACAACATTTGAAAGGTGTGTCAGGGATGAGTCCAATGCAGAGCACTGGCACCTGACAGACCAATGACCACAGAAGCAAAGAGTGAAAGTGGTCGGAATTTCACAGCAGGGAAGTGGCCGCACTTGAAAGGAATGAAGCGCTTCAATGAGAGTGCTTCATTCCTTTCATTTACATAATGCTGTCTGCTCCACTTCCTCTGTTCCCTGACCCTGCACTCAGCATCATGCAATGAAACCCTCCCACTATGTGCTGCCAGCCCCATAACCTCGGTTCCCACGGCATCCAAATTATCCCTCCCACTCCCTCCCATTGCATGCTTTCCACCCCGCTCCCTCTGTTCCCTGTGCCCAATCCCCATGTCAGCATTATCTACCCCCCCCACTGACACTGGGGAGCCCATTCCCAGTGTCCAGAAATAAATATTTGTTTCCCCTTTAATAAAAAGAAAACTGTCCTCCAATGGTTTTTTTAAAACCTGTAAAAAGGAAAACTGTCTCTCATCGTCTCCCCCATAACTCTACCCCATCTTGACCCTCCCTCTGCATACCCACCTCCCCGCACAACCTTACCCCATACATGCCGTTCGAGGTCAGCAGCTGCAATCTTCTGAGGACCGGGACACATCTGCACTCTACAAAACCAAACTGTGCACTGAGGAATCAAGGTAAGCACCGTATAATGGCTATCAATGGGGTTTCAACTTATGTTGATATCTCATCCATTTTTTAAGAAATTTGACCCCAGATTTTCAACATGGGTTTCTTGAGACCCCACCTCATGAACACTCACTGTTATTTTGTTACTAGTCCAGAAAGGTGATTTCACAGTCACTGCATGGAATCACTTTTTGGGACCAATTAACAAAATGACAGTGCCAGTGTTCATGAGGAGAGGTTCCAAAAAATCCCATGTTGAAAATTCGGTGCAAAAAAATCCCCCAAATGACTGTGTTACGAGCATGCATTGCGCAGTTTATACACATGCTTGTAACTTTGCCAGTTTTTAATATTCTCACTCCAGATTTTCAACATTGCCATTTTTCACACCTCTTCATGAACAGTACAGCTGTCATTTTTCACATTTTGCCCAAAATGTGTTTTCTCACCCGTGCACAGAATGGCACAGTAGCTGTGCGAAATCACCTTTCGGGATATGTGAATGAAATGACAGTGGTATTCTTCATGGGATAGTGTCCCAAAAAGGCCATGTTGAAAATTTGGTGCTACAACTCCATAAAATGGCAGGGTTACACCCAGTTGTTCAAACTTTTCCACACACATGTAACTTTGGTCATTTTCAATATTTTCACTTCCAAATTTTCAGTATAGCCGTTTTATCAAACCACCTCATGAACAGTACAGCTGTCATGTTTCACATCCTGCCCATAATGTGTTTTCACACCTGTGACATGGAATGCCATTTTCCCATGAATCTGAACATTTTCAGCTACAGGGTTCATGAGGTGGGGTGATAAGAAGACATTTGGGTCAAAATATGAAAAAATTACAAAGTTATGTGCATTCGTTGCAGTTTTGGCATGCATGCTCATAACTGTGGAAATCTTAAATATTTGCACCCCACATTTTTTTATGTATACCTCTGCTCCATGGCCCTCTCTGTCTGGAGGGAGCCCCAGCCCCATCCCCTGATGTCCACTAGCCGACACCAACCAGCTACTCCAGGGCTTACCCCCTGCTGGGGTCAGTATGGGGCCCAACCACCCCCACCAAGACTGTATCCAGTACAGGGATTGGTGCTGTGGCTATTCGGGAGCAGGACCTGCAAGTTCCTGCCATCTTCCTCTGTGAGTTTTTTTCCTTTTGGTTTCTCCTCTTCAGGGGCAGAGCATGCAAGGACACCAGCGATGGTGGCACGCATGCTCCTGTGCACGCACCCCATCAGGCATCTGTCCAGCCTCTGACCTGATGTCTGAAGCTTTGGTGTGCCAGCCTCCAGCCATCGCTATGGGCCAGGCCTGCACCAACAACTGACTGCCCCCCCTCCCCCTGAGAAGGAAAGCTGTCCTTGGAATGCTTGATCTTTCTCCTCCCCTGCCGACCTCCAGCAGCCCACGCTCACTCCTGAACATGGGTTGCCAGCATGGCACAAGATGTGGCATTCAGTACCTCAACCCTCAGTGCCACAGGGCCAGCAATGCACCCCACATTTTTAACATAGCCTTCTTATTAACCAAGCTTCTGTATTCAACTGCTGTCCAAAATATGACAGCTTGTCAAAACATACTTCAGGCAGGCTTTTCCTCCCACCAGAAGTACAACTAACACAATACACCCCTGCCATGTAAACCATGCAAGGAAGCTTCGGCATTGATAAATGCTTGTATTCTGTATCTTTTGCATAGTCAAAAGGAACTAAGGGCTGGATTCACAAAGCTTTCTGAAGGTGCAAAACCTTCTCTGAGTCCTCAAAACTGCTGTAGCTATGGAAACAAAGGGAAATTTGCACTGAGTGCTATTCACAAAACCCTCCACAGCTGCAGAAAAAAACCACTATGGATTGTGGAAAAAAGTGCAGCTGCAGAAGTCCCTGAGGAAAAAAAGGTGTGAGATAAATAAGGCATATCCCGTGAAAGGCTATTCACAACCAGTTTTTTCTGCAGTTGCAGAAAAAAATTATAGATAGGACAAGGTTCCTTGAAGCATATTTTGTGGGACTGTGTCAAGATTGTTCCTTTCTCAAATAAGATTAAAGATTTTTTGAATCCTTTATTGGGACTAAATTACTTGTTTACATTAGAGATATGTGTAGTAGGTAACTACCCCTCTCAAGTTACTGGACCAAAGAGGGGCCATGTTGTGTTGGTGGCTCTTGCTGCTAAAACAATAATTCTATGCCACTGGCATGATGTAATCATTCCTAATTAACAAGAACAGCATCTGGAATCATAGAAATCATAGAAACCTGCCAGCAGAAAAAGACCATACAGCCCATCGAGTCTGCCAGAAAAATGTTAGCTCACCCCCTCCATTTTACCCCTACACCCTACCCTCTCTCTCCATCCCTGCCTAGCCCCATGTAGGTATCCCATGCCCTTTTGAATTTCCCCACTGTATCCACCTCCACTACCCATTTTGGCAACTTGGTCCATGGCCCTACCACCCTGTGTGAGAAGTTACTCCCCCTTACATCTCCTCGATATCTGCCCCTCCTTCAGCTTGAGTGCATGACCTCTGGTGGTTTTGTTTTCACTCAGTCTTAAAATGCTAGTCCCTTTGACCTTATTTATTCCCTTCATGTATTTGAAAGTTTCCATCATGTCTCTCCTCTCCCTTCTCATCTCCAGTGTATATAGACCAAGCTCTGCCAGTCTCTCCCCATATGGTCTCCCTTTCAGCCCCTGGATCATTTTAGTTACCCTTCTCTGAACCCTCTCTAGCCTATCATTGTCTCTTTGTAAATAGGGCCTCCAGAAATGTACTCCATACTCCAGCTGTGGTCTAACCAGTATCTTATATAATGGCATGATTACCTCCCTCCTCCTACTTGTGAAAGCCCTCCCAATGCACGCCAAAACTTTTGTTGCCTTACCCGCTGCCCTTTCACACTGGATTCTAATCTTTAATGTGTCAGTGATCCAAAGTCCCAGGTCCTTCTCTTGCTCCGTGACCTGCAGTGGCTCCCCCCCCCCCAGGCAGTAATTTGCTCTTGGATTATTTCACCCTGTGTTCATTATTTTGCACTTTTTCACATTGAATTCCAATTGTCACCTTTTCACCCACTCTTCCAGCCTGGCTAGATCTTGACTTATTTTCTCCACACACACACACCCAGCATGTCGACCCTGTTTTTGACTTTTGTGTCATCCACGAACAGGCATGCCTTTCCATTTAGACCCTCTGCTAAATCCCCTACATACACATTGAACAATACTGGACCCAGCACCGATCCCTGTGGTACTCCACTCTACACCCCTAGTTCCCTGGATTGCTTCCCATTGACTACTACTCACTGAGTTCTTCCTCCCAGCCAATCCTCCACCCACTTTGTAAGCTTTGCCCCCACCCCCAAGGCTGGCTAACTTGTTTATTTTTTTTATTTATTGAAATTTCAGATAACACCTTTGAGAACAAGCTCATTTCATAGGTTCCATGCAAGATGAACAATACATATTGAGAAAGTATGAAACAGAGAACAAGCAAAACAAGGAATTATACAAGACATTACAAGAGTGTATAACTAGAGAAGTTCCAATACATGTGGCATTGTACAATGTATGCCATGGTGCATATTTGATTAAAACCTGGAATTCAAAGGGCCATATTAGAGGGGGTGGGGTTTTATGAAATGACCCTTTACAGGAAAATGAGAACAGACTCAGCCTAATATCTAATAATCAACAAGGTAAGGTAATGGCATCAGCCCAGGGGCCTCATCAGAGGTGAGAAGGTATTGGAAAAAGAATTTTAAAGTGAGCAAAGGAGCTCAGGAGATATAACGGGGGGGATGGGGAAAGTCTTAGAGGGATGAGGGGAAAGAATGGAAGGGATCAAGAGGAAATGTGAAGGAGAATGATTAGCAACTTAGAACAGTTATTTACATGCTGAGAACAGATATGCATAAGGTTAGAATAAGTGCTGGTCACAAGAAGGAAGGTTATTGGAAGCAGTCACAACTGTCACCAGCAACTAGCCGTTGCTTAAGTTTAACCTTGAAGGAGCCCAAGGTGAATGCTGAAGTGATGTCATGGTGCAGCGAGTTCACCCATAGTGGGGCACAGTAGACAAAGGACCTTTGTCCCAGAGAAGTGCGACTGCGGGGTATATTAAAAATCTGGCTAGTAGAGCTTCTGGTGCAATGATGGTTGATAGTGGGGGTAATAAGCTTTTGCACTTCTGGGGGCATTTTGCCTAAACTTACTTTTTTGGACAGTAAACATGTCTAGTACATGAGTCTACCTTTAAATTGGAGCTAGTTAGTCTGAGCGTACATGTCGCAGGTATGGGACAGATGGGCTGAGCTGGTAAGGAGCCAGCATGCTTTGCTGAGTGCAACTATGTTGCAGCAAAGAGTTGTTTCTGTAGCTGAGCCACAGATTGGTAAGCCGTAATCAATAAGCGAGACAGGAGAGCTTTGAACGGCCAGGTTAAGAGCTTCTGGGGTCAAACATTGCTTATGCCTATAAAGTATCCCAGCCTTAGCAATGTTGTCAATGTGATAGGCATAGGTCATCGTACTGTCAACAGTAATCCCCAGATATTTAAAGAGCTGAACTAGCTCCAGGGGAGAGCCCTCTTCATTGGTGATACAAAGAGGGTAAGTTCTGTGCCTATTTTGGGAGCTGGAGAACAGCATAGTTTTAGTCTTGTTGTAATTCATAACTAACTTGTGCTTATGGAACCATCTTTCTATGACTACAAAATTACCCTGTAGCCTAGATTCAAGAACCTTAGGGTTAGGATCACTGGTAAACAGGACAGCATCATCATCATATAAAAGGATGTGACCCTGACAGGAGTAAGGAAGGTTGTTGAGGAAAATGCTAAATAAAAGAGGGCCCAAGATGGACACTTGAAGAACTCCAGATAGGACAGGTCTGCTGTCTGAGAGGGTGTACCAATCTTCCCCTGCTGTGTACGGTTGTGCAGGTAACTTTCAAACCAGGTTATACTGTTATGAGCTAGGATAATTGTGGTAAGCTGTTTGACCAGGAGGGCATGATTCACTGTGTCAAAAGCTTTGGTTAAATCAATGAAAGCAGCACTGACCAGGTGACCTTGATCTAAGGAGTGGCGAATAAAGCCTGTGAACTCCAGAAGGGCAGTATTGGTACTATGACCATTTCTGAACCCGTGTTGTTGCGAGGATTTTAGCTGATATTTTTCTAAGTATTCAACCAGTTGGTCAGCCACTATATGCTCAAGAGCTTTCGAGAGTGGGGGCAGGATAGAGATAGGCCTGTAGTTCCCAGTAATTGTGAGATCCCCAGACTTATGAACTGGTGTCACAGTGGCAAATTTCCATTTCTGAGGGACCTGAGAGTAACTAAGTGCTCCCTCGCTATCGTGAACACCTATATAACGAATTTCTGTTACAATGAACACCTGTAATGGCTCCCATTGTTACCTAATTAGGCCTATTAACACCTCGCTATAGTGAACAATAGCTGTAGTGAACAAATTTGCTGGCTCCAGAGGTGTTCCTTATAAAGAGGGATCACTGTAATATGTGGTAGAGGTGACAGAATTTCATCCAGCGTAAGGGCTACAAACTTAAGATCCAGCCTTCTGTGGGGAATGGAATCGAACACCTTCCTGAAATCCAGTTAGGCCACATCCACCGCTTCCCCTTGATCATACACCTCCATTACACACTCAAAGAATTCTGTCAGGTTGGTTTGACAAGACCTATCCCCTGTGAACCCATGTTGGTTGTCATCACTTAGCCTTTCCTCCTCTAGGTGTCTTACCAGTCTGTCCCTTATGAGGGTTTCCATCAGCTTGCTTACCGCAGAGGTGAGGCTGACTGGGAGGTAGTTTCCAAGATCTTCCTTCCTGCCCCCCCTTCTAAAACGGCACCACCTCCACCCCCTTCCGGTCCTCTGGGACCCTCCCTGTTTCAAGGGATAGATTAAGCAGCTTGGCAAGAAGTCCTGTCAGCTCTTCCCTCAACTCCCTGAGAACTCTTGGGTGTACCTGATCTGGCCCCATAGCCTTATCAGTTTCTATTTTTCTCAGCTCCTCCAGCACCCTCACCTCTGTGAAGGGACTCATGTCTGCCTCCTTGCCCTCGATACCCCTTCTCCCGAATACTGGCCCACCACCCTTTTCTGCTGTGACTACTGATGCAAAGTATTCATTGAGTAGGGTCACCTTTTCTTCATTCCCTTCAACTATTTTACCCCCTCCCCTCTAAGTCTTGGGATCCCTTGCCTACTTTTCGTACTGTCGCTAACATACCTAAAGACTTTTTTGTCTCCCCTTTTCACCTCCCTAGCTAATTTCTCCTCTGTGCTTGCTTTTGCCTTCCTGATTGTTTTAGCTACTTTCCTAAGCTTTCCTTTATAGACTGCCCTTTCCTCCACCCCATGACATTTTGTAGGCCTTGAACATCTTTTTTTTCTCCCTGATGGTCTCCCTAATTCCCACTGTAAACTGCAGAGGTTTTTTTCCCCTTTTGCATTTGCTAATTTTCTGGATGCATTGGTCGGTGGCCTTCAGGATTCCTCCATTTATTAACCCCCACAGCTGCTCTACCTCCTCAAAGTGGTGAATCCCTTCCAGTTACCTCCTTAGGATGCCCTTCATCTGCCCAAAGTTTGCCCTCCTGAAGTCGAGTACCTTGATGGATGGCCTGCCCAATTTTGGCCCTGCCCAGATGGAAAACCTGACCATTCGGTGGTCACTGTCTCCCAAGTTTTCCCAAAGCTCTACTTCCCCCACGCCATCCCTACTGGTCAGCACAACATTGAGTGTTGCCTGCCCCCTAGTAGATTCTGTGACCAGCTGATTTAGGAGTGCATCCTGCATGGATTCTAGCAAGTCTCTGCTTCTTTCTGATGTGGCCGATGGGGTTTGCCAGTACACATCAGGCAGGTTTAGATCTCCAGCAACTAGGATCTCCCCCAATTTGGCTTTCTCCTGTGTGGCCCTGGCCATCTCCATATCCACTTCCTCTCTCTGGTGAGGTGGTCTGTAGACTACCCCTACCCTTATTGCCCCCCCTTTCTACCCAGAGTAATCCAAAGGATCTCATCAGATCCCCTTTCCTCCGTACCTTCCTCTCCTGCTATCCCATCTCTCATGTAAAGGGCTACCCCCTCCCTTTTCCCCTGTCTATCTCTTCTAAAAAGACTGTACCCTTGTAGCTCCACCTCCCAGCTATGGCACTCTGTCCACCATGTCTCCGTTATTGTGATTAAGTCCAGGTCTTCCACTCCCACCACTTTCTCTAAATCTGCCATCTTATTTCCTAGACTCCTGGAGTTGGCTAGTATCCCTTTCCATCCCCCCCACCCCTATGATCTCCTTCCCTCTTGCTGTCCATTGCTTTTCACCTCGGAAGAGTGTAGGCTGGGTTAACTTTGCTATTCTGAGAATCTCCTTCACCCCTAGTGTCACACTCTCCCCTGGCTAATTTAAATGTATGTCTGTTCCAAGTCTCTCATCAAGATAGATAGATGTCACTGTCAATGGCTCAGTAGGTAGCACACTCACCTCTGAGGCTGGGAAATCAGAGAGCTGTGGGTTCAGTTCCCACATCTGGCACTTGGGTTAATATCCCAGTACTGGCACTGTAGTGCAGCATGAGAGGGCTGCTGCACTTCTGAGGTGCCGTCTTTCAGATGAGATGTTTAACTGAGGCCCCATCTGCCTGGATTGGTGGTAGTTCAGGTGGATCTTAAAGATCCCATGGCACTTATCGAAAAGAGTAGTGGAATTTCCCTGGTGTCCTGGCCAAATTTCCCTCATTCACTAAAAATACCACTGACAGCTTAATCTGGTTCAAGGTCAGTTGGCATTCATCTGTATCCCTGCCCTGGGTCATGCCTGAAAATAGGTAGGATTTGTCTAGTGCACTTACCCAGTCAGCAAAAACTAAATAAATAAAATGTATCCCTGCAGCTTTGCTCTTAATAGTCTGGCCCCTGCATTACTTATGTATAACCTGACCCTCGTGTACAGGTGTTCACCCACCCATGTATCCACCCAATCACCCAGACATGTGAAGCCTTCCTGCCTGCACCACTGCCTTAGCCAGAGATTAAATCCTTTGGTATAGATTGGGAAAATCAAACCACCAATTCAAATATAGAAAGGGACTATCTAGACTCATTTAATCTCAATGGGCTGGTTCAAACAGTGAAACAAAACACTAGGGGAAACAACATATTGGACATCATTTTGACTAACATGGGGAGAGAACAATTAACACTAGGGTAGGGTCACCATTGGGAAATAGTGACCACTAGATTGTCTATTTTCAATTAGTAGATCTGCCCCTGGAAAAAACTGGGGAAACTAAAATTCCAAACTTTAAAAAAGTGAATTTTAGACAAATTAGAAAGACTATAAAAAATTGTGATTGGAAAACATCTTTTAAAAATGTGTCTGTAAATGAAATGTGGGATTTATTGATAAATAAGACAAAAATGGCAACAAACAAAAATATCAAATACAGATCTAAATATAGTAAAAAGGAAAAGAATCCAAGATGGTTAAATCATAAACTCAAAAAACTTATAAAACTTAAAAATAGAATGTTTAAACATTTAAAACAAAACAAATTGAGTCATTCTACATATAGGGACTACCAAAGGAAAGTGAAAAAAGCTATAAAGGTGGCTAAGGATACATTTGAGGAGCAGCTGGCTAAAAACAGCAACGATAATTATAAACGTTTCTTTTCATATATAAACAACAACAAAAAAGGAAATAAACATAGTATAGGTTCTTTTAAGGACAAGCAGGAGGAAACAGTAAAGGAAAAGGACATGACAAATATACAGAAAAAATACTTTGGTTCAGTATGTAATCATAAGGAACAGTTGACTAAAGACATCAATTACACCAAATCAAGGACAAATAAAATTGTAAGTGATATAAAGGATGTAAAAAATAGACTAAAAAAAATATGAAAACAAATCACCGGGGCTGGACGATATCCATCCTAGAGTAGTTGCTGAAATTTCAACCATATTACCTCCATCTGTGACATACGTATGACAGAGATCATAGAACAGTGGGGAGGTGGCTGATAAATGGAGGGAAGCCCATGTTGCACCAATCTATAAAAAAGGAAAAAAGGATTCCCCTGAAAATTATAGACCAGTAAGCTTGACCTCAGTTTTGGGAAATTCTTGAAGGAATAAAGAACATGTTCTCCTAATACTAGAAGAAAACCAAAAACTGGACCAAACGCAACATGGTTTTACAAAGGCAAGATCTTGCCAAACCAACCTATTACAATTTTATGAAAAAGCAACTAAGGCATTGGATGAGGGGAGCTCAGTGGATGTAGTGCAATTGGACTTCTCAAAAGCTTTTGAAAAACTACCGCATCCTGAATTAATTGGAACACTTTATGAACAAAATATACAGACAAACATTATAAAATTGGATAAGAGCATGGTTGGATAATACAAGGCAGAGGGTTGCTGTAAATAGAGTACTATCTGATTGGATTACAGTGTCAAATGGGGTCCCACAGGGATTGGTTTTGGTACCATGTTTGTTCAATATGTACATATCCGGCTTACAGTGCAAAATTGATAATATTTGGATTACAAAATTTGCAGACGATTGCCACATGGGAAGTGTAATAAAATCACAAGACCAAAATAAACTGCAAGAGTTTCTTTCTTACATTGAGCTTTGTACACAAAAGTATAAGTTTAAGCTAAATGGGAAAAAGTGTATAGTTCTTCATTTTGGAAAGAAGAATACCACATATGAATACATGATTAGTAAAAATATGCTTAAACAATCTGTGGCTGAGAGAGACCTGGGTGTCATTATTAAAAATGACCTTACTTTTGGAATGCATTGTGACCAGATGATAGGAAAAGCTAATAGAATATTAAATTGCATCTTAAGGCATATTAAGAGTAGGGCCAAAGAGGTTTTGATGCCCCTGTATGGGTCTCTGGTGAGATTACAACTTGAGTATTGTTCTCAAGTATGGACACTGTATAAAAGGGGGAGGTTGATAGGGTGGAGAGAGTCCAGAGGAGAGCTACAAGAGCAATAAAGGGTTTGGATAATGTGACATATGCGGAAAGGATGAGAAGTTTAAATCTTTACTCATTAGTGTATAGACAGTGGAGATGGGACATATTCATTTATAAAGTTTTTCATGATCATAGACTGAGAGCAGATTTAGGACTTGAAGCTAAACTAAAGACCTATAGAACTAGAACTCATAATCTACAGATAGATTTACAAAGGTGGAGATTGCAGAAGTGTAAATATTGGTTTAGTCAAAGGGTAATACAGCATTGGAACACACTTCCAATAGCAGTAGTCAAAAGTCTGTCACTAGAAAGTTTCAAAGAAAGATTAGAAATGTATAGCAAAAATTAAATATATGGGTTCTAAATTCAACATAAATTGGGTAGATAGCAAGCAAATGGATGCAAGTTCAATTAAGCTTTGTATTGACTATGATACTCTTGCCTGGCCATGCTAGCACACTGTACTGCCAAAACTTCCGAGAAGGCCACGGAACTTATCAGTCCTCTGCATCCTTCTGCCAGTCCCCTGAACCATCTTTGAACCACCTCCATCTCTTCCCCTGCTAAGTCATTTGTACCCAGATGCAATACTAGGTGCGGCTTTCCTCCCACCAGATTGATGTAGTTCCTTATCCTGGAGAGTGCTCTTCTAGCCTCCATGCCTGGATCACAAAAAACTGACTGCCACTTAAGATCTACTTTCCTCATTTGCCAATGGATCCCCTTAATGATCAAATCTCCATACACTACAATAGCCCCTGCATTTTCTGTCTTCGAGGGTGCCTCATCCATCTTGTCCTGACCTTTCCTGAACCCTCCACACACTGTAGGTGCTTTCTTCTGCTCTCTGTCCTCTTCATCTTAACCTCCCCCACCACATCTTTTTTGCCTGTCTTTTCATTGCTGCTGGATATCCTCCCTGTTTTCCTGTGACCATCTTCCCTCATCTGGTCTCTGGCTCTCAGATCCTGCCCCCCCCAGCACCCTACCTTATCCCAGGCCCTCTACTCCATTCTTTCCTCATGCTGCACCTCCTCCTTGAACCTCCTTGACTGTGTCCCCTGTGTGTGTGTCATGCTTGCTTGTGTTTTGTGCTCTCCATATGTGCTCCTCCCTTTTGCCACCCTCTTTTTCCTCACCCTGGCAGGGCTCTTCCACCCTCTCTGCTCATTTACCCTCTTCTCCCTCCTTTACCCCCATCTTAGCCAGTGGCCAGTACCTGTTTGATTCCACTGTATAACTCTTGCTGAGCAATATTTCCCCATCGCCTCTTTGCCCCTATAGCCTTTGCCCCCTGTCTGCTCTGGCCCCTCCATCCCCCCAACATCTTGTTTCCTCCTCATCCTCCTTCTCCATTCTCCTCCCTGTTTCCCCTCCCTCTTCCCATCTGTACCCTTCTCTGTGTCTCCTATCAATATCCATCTTTATCCTTACCAAATCACACTCAATCCTCCTCAGATTGTGGCAGACAGGGCATTCTCCAAGCTTCCACTGAGTGTTCATGAAGACAGCAGCTCCACAGCTATTACAACCAACTATCCTTCCTCCCCCAGATCCCATGCTCCACCTCATATTCTGGTAATTTACCCCCTCCCCCTCCAGGGAGGATACAGCTGCTGACATCCCTTCCCCCACCTGCCGAGATTTCCCCCCTGGTTCTACCCTGGTTCCTCCCTAGCTCTCCACATTTTCTCTTGCAACTATGTAGTTTCTCTACTGATTTATACCTTGCACTAGTGCCCGGTAGCCTAGAGCAAGTCCTTCCAGTGTGTACCTTCCCAGCAGTTCACAGTTTTCCCAGTTCAGAATTTCATCACTGATTACACCCCTTACTAGTACCCAACTACCCTAGAAAAAAAGCCCTCTTTGTATACCTTCCAAGCAGTTTACAGCTTCCCCTTCTGTTTTTACCCTAATGCGGCAGTTTTTTTTTTGTCAGAAATACTTCAAGTGTTGAACACAGAGCTTCAGATAGCTGCTGTGAATGATTGTATGCCTAATAACCATAATAAGTGGTTATCTTTGTATGTTTCACTCGAGCCAGATTCTCTGGATTGTTAACCTGATAACTTTCTTTTCATTTTTTTTTTACCTGGCTATTGTTATATTTTCTCTTTTGTGGACCTCCAGTTAATCATTGAACAGTAATTAGTAGGTGTATATCAATTGTTAACCATATCAATTTTTTTCAATAGTATTGTTTTGTGTGGTTCTTCTATTGTCTATATAGCTCCAGGACTGGGGGGGGGGGGTATTTTTAGGGGGTTCTCTTCTTTTCTATTTTTAATGTTCTTTGGACCTTTTTTCTTTGTTCTGCTTTGTAAATTGTTCTAATAATTATGCAGTGTTACAATTAATGTTTGTCTTATTTCTATTGATATATTTAAATAAATAAAATATATTTAATTTTAAAAAAGTTTGCTTTTTAACATTAAGAGGAAAATCAGGCAAATTGTTCCAACATTTAACAGGGTGGGCAGAAGAGGCACGTTCACTTATAATAGAAGAAGTGACTGGAATATACAACAAGGTTTTTCGAGCTGATCAAGATTCCTACGTTCTTCTCTAAAATCTTGTAAATTAAATAAAGGGGAATCAGATTGAGAAATTATCACACCAACTCCAGAAGGCTTTGTGCAGGAACTGATCAGATTAGAAGTTCTGAGTTTGTATATTGTGTAGCTAGGCTTGTTTTACTTTTCGGGAGTATATGTGTACTTGTGTGCATGTATGCATCTCTGTTGTGCATAGAGATGTGGCAAAGTAAAACTTTGCCTCATGAAGTCATGAAAATTCCCACTTCGCAGAGCTTCACAAAGCTTCCCCAGACCTGAGAAACTTTGATTTTGCCCAAATCATGAAGTTTTTGCTGCAAAGTGTGGGTTTCTGCTGCACAGTGTGGAATTTCATGGGCAAAATTCTGCACTTTGTGGAGAAATTCCACACTTCGCAGCAAGTCTCCAAGGAAGGACTTGGTTGGTCTGAAAGCTTAGACATTGTTTTCTTTTTGTAACATCTATGTTGGTCCAATAAAAGAAACATAGAAACATAGAATTTGATGGCAGATAAGGACTGCTTGGCCCACCCAGTCTGCCCATTTCCCTACCTAATGGATAAGCTACAGATCCTAGTTAACCAGCAGCCTACTTCTTCCTACCCCCACCCCCTAGAATTGCCTTATGACTGTCCCTTGCATGCTTGAATTCCACCATTTTGACTCCAAAACCTCCTCCGGAAGGCCGTTCCATGCATCCACAACCCTCTCTGTGAAAAAATTCTTCCTTAAATTACCTCTGAGCCACCCCCCCATCTTCAAATTGTGTGCCCTTGTTCTTGCACATCTCTTTTTTTGAAAGATGCTACCCTCTTGGACTTTGTTGAGAAAGGTATCAAACCATTTGCTTCTGGATCACACTTCGCATCAAACCATTTGCTTCTGGATCACACTTCACAGCAAAACCTTTGCACTTTGTGATACGTGAATTACACGAATTTCACGAATTGTGCTTCGTGAATTGCGTGAAATTTGCTAATTAATTAAGGAGTGAAGTTCGATGACTTCACCCATCTCTAATTGTGCAGCATCTGAGTGTACAATGCTTAGCATGTACAGTATATCTTCCTTTTACTATATAAAAATGACAGTTCCATATCTTGGCATCACTCAGTACCATTGGTACTTTAATTTATTCCTTATTTAGCTTGCCCCTTACACCATCTCATATAGTGCAAGGACATTATGGTTTCTTCTCCATTCTGAATATGCTTTAACATTTGAAACAATAAAAGAGCTGATCCTTTAAATATGGTGAGCTACATCATTTCATCAGTGCTCTCTGCTGATTTTGAATGCCCTTTTTCCATCACTTTTCTTGTGACTAAATTAAAGTTGTACACAGAAAACAGAGCTCTTTGACCTTATGGAATGATCGGTGTACAGAAAGAGCTGAAAATACTGATAAAACCTGGGGATAGCCTTTTTAAAGTAAAACACCAGATACTACCCAAATGGCAGTAGTTAATGTAAAAATGCCTACTTAGGGCTTCCAACAAGAAAGTGCAATTTTCTTTTCCTTGGAGGTTGCCTTTACCTCAGAAACTGAGCACTTGCAATATTCCAGTCTGCCTGAAGGGACAGATTAGTTGCCAAGCCAGTAACAGGGGCACTTTCATTCAAAGAACTGTCTTTTTGCAGATTCACTGGCATGAGGGGGCTCAAGGGAGCCAGCTGTTGGGGTCATCATCCCAAGGGCAGGGCTATCCATCATAAAAGGCCGCACTGCCTGCCCGGCAGGATGTTACCTTTACCTCAGAAGCTGAGCGCTTGCAAGATTCCAGTCTGCCTAAAGGAACAAATCAGTTGCTGAGCCCATAACAGGGGCACTTTCATTCAAAGAACTGCCTATTTCCACCAAATTCACTAGCAAGAGGAGGCTCAAGGGAGCCGGCAGCCGGTGTCATCATCCCAAGGGTGGGGCTATCCATCATAAAAGCCCATACTGCCTGCTTGGCATGAGTGGGAGTGGTGAAAGCACCATTCAGTAGAAGAAACTGGTACAGGATGCACAACCTAGAAGGGACTCTTACAAGTGACATTCTGAGAGACTGAAGTAAGGGTGATATTGGGTTTTGCTGGGTTTCAGGTTATAGTACTATTTAAAATTATTGAAGTTTTATATTTATAGACATGTTTTTTAAAGTTGTTTGTACTGCATTATGTTTGCATTTGTGGGCAGATTATATTACACAATGCTCAGATAAAACCTTAGAAGATGGGTGGAAGTACTGTAACAAGGGGATGCAAACAAACAACGCTGATTATGTGGGGGGGTGACATCACATAACTGCACTTTATCAGAAGGGAGTCATATAGATCCCCTTCAGATGTACTCTTTCAGTAGCTATGCATCTCTCATGGGTATGTAGGGCCAAGGGAAAAACTTGTATAGGCATAAGGTATGAGGAGTTATTGAGAGTGAAGAACAAAAGGGTTATTCATTTCTGCTTTATGCTCCTATTGTTGATGGCAGGGGATACAGAGATAAGCACAGGCCCCCCGAGCCCCTTGAAGGTAAAGGGTCTAAGGATTACTTGTCTAAATGTCAGGAGTCTGCAGGCTCATTTTGAAGAAGTAAAGATATGGATAGAAGTGGGGGGCTATGATATAGTGGGTTTATGTGAAACGTGGTTAAAAAATAATGTGACAGATAGTCACTTATCCACAGTGTTGGGTTAGTTTCTTTTTCAATTACTTTCTACTACTTTTGGAAACTTGTTCCAGGAAGCTCTGTGCAGTCACTAGCGAGGATGGAGATGTACTAGAAAAAGAAATACACCTTCCAGTTACAGTTACTTATTTCTTTTTATACAAAAACAATACAAAAATAATAAATAACTATAACAGACTACATTTATTTGAGAGTAACAGGTTAGTCACTAGTTACTTTTAAATAAATGTAATCAGTTACAGTTATGTATTATTTTTGTATAAAAAGATATAAGTAACTGTAAATGTGAGGTGTATTACTTTTTCAAGTACTTCTCCCGCCTTGCTAGTGACTTCACAGAGCTTCCTGGAACAAGTTTCCAAAAGTAATGGAAAGTAATAGAAAAAGTAACTTACCCAACATTGTTTATCCATTGAAGGTTATGCAACATATAGACAAGATAGGATGGAGAAAAAAAAGGGGGGGGGGGGTGTAATGTTTTACATAAAAAAAACTGATGGTAGAAGAAGTGGAAAAAGGACCCCTCAATGGTAGCATAGACTATCTAACTTTACAAATAAGAATGGGAGCTACAGGGTGTAAGCATTTATATGTAACCTGCTTTTATTTTCCTTCAAGGGTTAAACTGGGGGAGTATCCCATATCTGACTTATGGACTAATGTATATAAAAACAGAAGAGAGCATATAAAAATTGGGGATGCTAATGCAGACTGAAAGAAGGAAAGGGAACTAGGGAAAATAAAAAGGAACATGGACTCATGATATTTTACTTAA
The DNA here is from genome assembly GCA_016271365.2 of Neoceratodus forsteri. Lineage (NCBI taxonomy): Eukaryota > Metazoa > Chordata > Ceratodontiformes > Ceratodontidae > Neoceratodus > Neoceratodus forsteri. The sequence continues at coordinate 1,407,909,369 of CM028132.1, forward strand.
TTAAAAGAAAACTGCACCCTCATATCTTCTAAATGTCATTTGCTTCCATGTCAACAGACAACTTTTTTCATGTAGCTATTAAAGATGTATGCAACTGCTTCAGTTAGTTTTCACACTTCATACTAGGCCCTGTCACTCTCCTGGGAGGGTCCATTTCATGGTTGTTGAAATCTCATTGTCCCTGAGAGCTGCATTAGCATGAATTAGTATGAAGTGTAAAAACTAACTGAAGCAGTAGCATACATCTTTAACAGCTACATGAAAAGTGTTGTCTGTTGACATGGAAACAAATAACATTTAGAAGGTATGAGGGTGCAGTTTTCCTTTAATAAAAACTCCTACACCCTTTAATTATAAGACAGTAACCATCCTGTTATTGACGGGTTAATCACCAACTGGCCAGGAAACATACTTAGGCACAGCGTACTGCCAGATTCAGTTTTAGATCATTGCCCATATCATGTGTCAGAAAGGTGAAAAAGGAATCAAATGTACAAAGTCTGATTGATAAAAGATATATAGGTAGACTGAATACAGTAGGCTACCTGAAGGATCTGGATTCAGTGGACTGGGGTCAGACTGTGACTTCTGCTGACTTAGGTGGGATGGTAGAACAGTTTATAGTCAGTGTGGTACAGTTGCTTAATAAACACGCACCACTAACAAAACAGAAAATAAAGGGGAAGGTTTCACCCTGGAAGTGTAAGAACCTCAGGGACTTAATGAAACAAGCATCTGTCAATGCCAAACTTTTGCTTGCAGGTATTTGCATTGGTGTTTGGCATTTATCCGAGTCGTATCCATGTCCCTTTAGCATCCATATCCCAACAGAGTACCTCTCTGCAACTCCTCTTGCATCTGATCAACATTTCACCCTCATACATCTTACGTGTCTGTCTTAGGAACCCTAACGCCCTGGGCGTGCTCAAGGGAATAAGCCTCTGTGGAAACTGCACAACCTGTACTTGTAACACAGTCATTCAGTAGGATTATTTCACCAAATTTTCAACATAGGCATTTTGTCACCTCTGGTCATGATAACTGTCACTATGATTTTCTTACTGTGCACCGAGCACTGATTTTCCACACGACCACGCTATTCTGTGTCGGAAGTGTGAAAACACATTTCAGCCTAGATTTGAAAAATGACAGCTGTACTGTTCATAAGGAGGTATTGGAAAATGCAAATGTTGAAAATCTTGAGTGAAAATATGACAAATTAGCAAACTTACGAGTACGCATGGAAACTGCGCAATGTACGCTCATAAAACAGTCATCTTTTGGAATCTTTGCACCAAATTTTCAACGTAGGCATTTTAGGATGTCTGCTCATGAACACTGTCACTGTGATTTTCTTACTCTGTACCGAACATGGTTTCCCACAGCCGCCAAACTATTGTATGCCGGAACTGCAAAAACACATTTAAGCCAGAATGTAAAAAATGAGAGCTGTACTGGTCATAAGGAGATGTGGGAAAATGGCAGTGTTGAAAATCTGGAGTGGAAATATTACAAACTGACAAACCTACGAGTGTGCATCGAAACTGAGCAATGCACGCTAGTAACACAGCCATTTTATGGACTTTTGCCAGCAAATTTTAAACATAGGCATTTTAGGACCTCTGCGCATGAACAGTGTCACTGTGATTGTTTTACTCTGTAGCGAACACCGATTTCCAACAGCAACAGTGATATTTTGTGCTGGAAGTGTGAAAACAATTTTCGGCCAGGATATGAAAAATGATAGCTGTGCTGTTTATAAGGAGGTGTGAAAATACGCCTACATTGAAAATCTGGAGTGAAAATATTACAAATTTGTGAATTTGCAAGTGTGCATGGAAACTGAGCAACACACACTCATAAAACAGTCATTTTTTGGAATTTTTTTAACCAAATTTACAACATAGGCTTTTTGAGAACCCACCTCATAAACACCAACACTGTCATTTTGTTAATCGGTCCTGAAAGGTTATTTCTTTCAGTGACCATGAAATCACCTTTCAGGACTGAATAACGCCATGAGAGTGACTGAATTCATGAGAAGGGGTACCAAGAACCCCATGTTGAAAGTTTGGCGCCAAAAGTTGAAAAAATGGCTGAGATAGCCACCTAAGTTGGAACAACCCTATTTATGCCATTATACAGCTTACCTGCATTTCCTCAGTTCGCGGTCGGCTTTGAAGAGTGCAGACATGTTCCTGGTCCACCGAAGATCATTGCGCTGAGCTCCAGAGGTAAGTATGGGGTGAGGGGAGGTAGGTGCACAGAGAGTGGGCACGGGTTGGCGGGGGGGGGCCAAGGACTTGGCGAGGGACCATTTTCTTGTTTTACAGGAATGAAAGAAAAAAAAGAGAAATGGGCTCTTTTGGCATGCTGGGGTGGGCTCCCAGCATGCCACCTACCTGTTTGTTGAGGGGGTGCAGCTGGCAGGGATTGGGCACCCCCACCGGCCAAAACAGAAATGGAGGCTTTTGATATGCTGGGGTGTGCACCCAGCGTGCCACCTGTTTGTTGGGGGGGAGTGGAGCTGGCTGGGATCGGGCACCCCCACCAGCCATACAATGTGTGTGCACTGGGCAAGGGGGCCAGAGAATGCTGGGGTGGGCTCCCAGTGTACCAATATTTTGGGGGGGCACAGCTGACAGGGATCACACAGTGTGCTGGGGGGGTCATGAGCCGAGGAGGATTGTGCAACCCCCTCACAAGGTGGGGGCTGGGGACAAAAGGAGGGAGGGGGAGGACATTAGCAGAGGGAGGAAGTGGGAGGGATTGCCGAGCTGTGCATGACAGCAGTTCAGCTGACATATGCTAACTGCATACATGCCAGATACCACTGCTGATTGCAGCGGACCTTTTGTTAGAAGTGAAGACCAACACAGCCGCACTGCTGTCATACACAGCTCAGCATGTATTGGTCCCCTAGGGTTGTGCCTGCTACACTGAGCAGTGCATAGGGGAGGAGGGTCACACACCTCCAAAACTCGTACTGTGGCAAGATGTTCCTTGTGCATGCACGCAAGTGAACATAAAAAGGGATAAGATGAGGAAACAGTACCTAATAAAGCAAGACGGGGTAAGTTTGGGAAAGTACAAAATGTTAAGAAATAAAGCTAAGAAACAAAGAAATGAAGCCAAATCAACATATCATTATTCTCAGTTGAAGAATATCAAGGATCCAAAACAATTCTAGCAATCATTTAAGCAAATTTGTACCCTTCAGGCTACAACTGGTATCAAAAGTATAATAGATGGGGATTCTCTGATATGAGAAAATGGGGAAATGGCAGTAAATTTTAATAGATCTTTTATTTCCAAATGCATGAGGGGTAGGGATCATGAGAACAGTTCAGGAGTTGAAGGAACTAAGGGCTGTGAAGTAAAACAAGAACATGATGTGCCAGTATTTAAATTTAAAGAAATAGAAGAAAGGGAGGTCCTGAAACTGATAACAGGTTTAAAAGATGATAAAAGTGGGGGTCTAGATGAACTGTATCCTAAAATATTAAGATTGTTAGCCACACATATGTTTGTTGTTGTTTTGTTTTTTGTTGAATTTTGTTGACCCAGTAAGCCCACTGAGCCTAGAAGTCCCTTTTTCAGGGGCGACCGGTGGGAGGGATACAGATGATAAGCAACTGAAAGTGAACCATAAACCTGTAAGCTGTTATAGTAGCATATAGTAGCCCCTTTAACAAAACTTTTTAATTATTCATTGGAAAAGAGTTTGGTAGCTCTGAAATGGAAAGTATATGGGGTTATTCCAGTATATAAAAGGAGGGGATGGGTTGGAGATGTAAAACTACAGGCCCCTATCACTGTTAGCAGTGGTTAGCAAACTGCTAGAGAAGTGTATATTCCGGCAGTTGCTTCGAACATTTGGAAAGGCATAACCTGCTCATTGATCAGCAGCATGGGTTTAGGGGAGAGACAGTTCATTGCAACAGCGCTGACTACGTTCTCGGATGCTGTCCTAGTGGCTTGTGATGAGGGTTGTGCCACAGGAGCAGTGTTCGTGGACCTAGCTAGTGCCATTGACACAGTGGACCAAAAGTTGTTTTTGCATAAACGTAGCAACTCAGGAGTCATTGGAACAGATAGTGAGTGGTTTCAGAATTATTTATTGGACCGAGGACAGAGAGTTAAGATCAGGGACACAACCTCAGAATGTTGAGGCCATGGTACCCCAGGATTCGGTGCTAGGGACATTATTATTTACAGTATTTATGAATGATTTACCTACACTATTTTCAACTGAAAACAGTATAATTAATGCTGATGATACTGCGATATGGGAATCTGCACCTACGGGTGGCATCATTCGGGTGTCCCTGCAAAATAAATATAACATATTGGCTAAATGGTTAAAAGACAATAAACTGACCCTAAAGGAGAATAAAACAAATATGTTATTTGGAACTCAACAGAAACTGCAAAAAGAAAACAAATTACAAATAACTGGTTAAAATGGGACAAGTCTTCACTCAGCTCCTACTGCAAAACATTTAGGAGTTCTTTTGGACCCCTGCTTGAGCCTAGTTCAACATATTGGGAAAAAACAGGAAATAGACTTCACCAAAAAATAGGTTATTTAGCTAGGAATATAAGTTCACTGACTGAAGAAGCTCGAATAGTTATAGTTAAGCAAGTTTTGATGCCCATATTTGAATATGGAACTATAATGTTTTAATAGTAATGGGGTGTTTGAGTCAAAGTACAAGACCTTATTTAATAATATCTGCAGGTTTGCACTCCAGGTACCAAAACGTATGTACCTTTGCTAGCTTTACAAAAAATTGGGAGTACTGTCACCAGAAAAGAGAATTAGACACCAGCTGGGGAACTTTGTATTCAAGGTAGTAAGAGCTAATGATCCCAAGGTCCTTTCTAGGGTACTGGTTCCAGTAAAAAGGAATGAATAACAAGAAGTAGTGGGATCCAGGATTATGTTGTCCTGAGATTTAAGTTGAAGATGACCAGAAAGGCCTTCTCTTGGTATGCATCCTCTCTACTGAACGAATATACCCATTTGACAAAGTGAGCACACGATCTAATGCACTTTAGGAAAGGGTTATTTTCATTTTTATGTTGGCTCATGCTTATGCAGCCAACATCTTGCTCTAGTAGCAGATTTGGAGGCATGGTCACTGTTGGCTGAATGCAGGGCACACATCAGTAGGTGCGTCCCTCATTCCCCAATAAGCCAGCAGCAGGTGCTGACATCATGCATCTCTAATGTGGCCACCAGATCTAACAAAATGTCTGCTGCAATGAGAGCGAAGCTCTCATGCAATGGGGACCACAACACACCTCCCGATGTGCAGGCAACATGGCGGCAGTGATTGCCACCACTGCCTGTCACAATCACAACCACAACAAAGAAAAGGTCCACTGCAATGAGAGTGAAGCTCTCATGCGGCAGAACCACAACACGCCTCTTGACATGCAGGCAACAAGGCGGCAGTGACTGCCGCCACCTGTCACAATGCCGACAGGGGAGCCCACTCCCCGTCGGCAGACCCCCTTCCATTTAAAATGTATGCCGAGAGGATGTGCAGTCCCCCTTGGCATCATACGCTTCCCCCAACAGTCTATCTTTGCAGACGGGGGGCCCAGTCCCCACTGGCTTTAATCCCCATTCATTTTGCCAACAGGGGAGCCCATTCCCCATTGGCATAATGTCACTCCCCTGCTTTTGTTGTGTGCTGATGGTGGAAGCCTAATCTCCGTTGGCATAATGCACCCCCCGTTTGTTATGTGTCGAGAGGGGTGTCCAGTCCCCCTCGGTTCTTGCCCCCCCCGCTTTCATGCTGTGCTGTCAGGGGTGCCCAGTCCCCTTCAGCTACAACATCCCCCAAAACCCATTAGGTGGCATGCTGGGAGCCCACCCCAGCATGCCAAATCCCCTGAAAAAGGAAAACCATCCCGCAATGTTTTTTTTATTTTTATTTTAACCCTGTGAAAGAAGAAAATGGTCCCTCATGGTCTCCCTGGCCCCTCCCACAACCCGTACCCACCCACTGCGCACCCTGCCTCCCCACACCCCCCTCACCCCATACTTACCTCTGGAGTCTGGTGCAATGATCTTCGGTGGACCGGGAACATGTCTGCATTCTTCAAAGCCGACCACGAACTGAGGAAATGCCAGTAAGCTGTATAATGGCATAAATAGGTTTTTTTCAACTTTGGTGCATATCTCAGCCATTTTTTGGAATTTTTGCACCAAATTTTCAACATGGGGTTATTGAGGTCCCTCCTCATGAATTCAATCACTGTCATGGCATTATTCAGTCCTGAAAGGTAATTTCATGGTCACTGAATGGAATCACCTTTTGGGACAGAGTAATGAAACAGCAGTGCCACTGTTCATGAGGGAGGCTCTCAAAAAGCCTATGTTGCAAATTTGGTGGAAAAAATAAAAAAATGGCTGTTTTACAAGCGTGCATTGAGCTGTTTCTATGCACGCTCATAACTTAGTGGATTTGTAATATTTTCACTCCAGATTTTCAAAATTGGCATTTTGCCACACCTCCTTATGAACAGTACAGCTATCATTTTACATATCCTGGCCGAAATGTGTTTTCGCACGTCCAGCGCAGAATAGCACAGTTGCTGTGCAAAATCAGTTTTTGGGACAGTTTGAGAAAATGACGGTGACACTGTTCATGAGCAGAGGTCCTAAAATGCCTATCTTGAAAATTTGGTGCTGAAAGTCCATAAAATGACTGTGTTACAAGTGTGCGTTGCGTAGTTTCTAGCACCTTTGTAATGTTACAAATTTGCAATATTTTCATGCCAGATTTTCAACACTGGCATTTTTTCACACCTCCTTATCAATAGTACAGCTGCTATTTTTGCCCAAAATGTGTTTCCGCACCTGTGGCGCACAATGACATGGTTGCTGTGGGAAATCAACTTTTGAGACTGATTAACAAAATCACAGTGCAACTGTTCATGAGTGGAGGTCCCAAAATGCCTATGTTGAAAATGTGGCTAAAAAACTTCCAAAAATAATTGGGTTATGGACATGTGCTGAGCAGTTTCTATGCATGCTCACGACTTCACCAATTTTTCATATTTTCACTCCAGATTTTCAATGTTGACATTTTTTTTATGCCACCTTATGAACAATACACATGTCATTTTCCACATCCTGCCCAAAATGTGTTTTCGTCCCTGTGTCGCCAAATGGCATAGCTGCTGTGCAAAGCCACCTCTCGGCTAACAAACTGATAGTGCCACTTTTCATGAGGTGGGCTCACAAACAGCCCATGTTGAACATTTGGAGTGAAAATACTAACACACGCCTACGGTGTTAGGGTTTCCAACTGTAACACCCCACCCTGTAGAGACTGAAAGGCGTCAGGGGTGTGACTTGGCATTATCAGTTGTAATGCTCATGCCATTCCACCCCACCCCCACCCTGCAGCCAGTGACAGGCACTGTGGTGTGCCTTGCATTGTTCAGCCACAAAGTTCACCCCATTCTCCTATACTGCACCCACCTTGGCATACTTCCTTATGAAATGGGTAAGTATAATGCCCAAAGACCCCAAAGCACACCATCACACTTGTCAGTGTCTGCAAGGTAGGGTGAGGTACAATGGCATGAGCGTTATAGCTGATGACCCAAAGGCACACCCCAATGCCTGTCGATCTCTACAGGGTGGGGGTGGGGTTGGCATCACTTCAGTACTTCACTGCTATTCCGAGTGTACGTCTTTAACTCTGGCACTACCAATGCCAGCGAGACAACATTCGGCATTGACAATGCTTGTTAAACAATGAAACTGTGCGTAACTATATGTGAAGTTATTGTACTGCATGTATTTGTATTTTTATATATTTGATTATAATTATTGTCTCCTCGTCAGTGTCAGGCATGGCTAAAAATGGGCTGTGCCCAGTCTACCTCCTAGTTTAAATTAAAAAAAATAAATAAAATCCTTTACCTTTTGAATATATTATGTAATCCCAAAATTTGAGTGTTGACCATCTTGTCGGCTGAGTCGCCCACAGCTATCTCGCACATACCTGCCAATGTCCACAGTGAGGGTTATGCTAATGAGGGCTAACAACTCCACCATTAGTTGGTAGCCCTAACTGGCATACCTCACACTGCAGAAGCGGTCTTGTGTGTGCGAGAGTGCCATGTGCAGCTCGGCCAACATGATTGTCATCCCTGAAATTTTGGCATTACATAACAAATTCAAAAGGTAGAGACAAATTGTACTTTCTTGCTAAAAGCCCTAATCGGGTATTTCTACAACAACTGTTACCGAGACCTGGCTGGATGAAAATGCAGGACCCATTTTGGCATCCACTATTCCGGCTGGGTTCTCAGTTCTGCATCGCCCTAGAGTGGACTGATGGGGTGGGGGAGTAGCGATCTGCTGTAGATCAGAACTGGATTTCAGGGCGGTCTCAATGGGCTCTACCAACTCTTTTGAGTGTATTGTGGGGGCAGGTGCAGGCTGCAGGATCCCTCTCATTTACCGTCCACTAGGTGATGAGAGGGTTTTCCTGCAAGAGGTAGTAGGGCATGGTATTGGAGTTCCCCAGATGGTTAATTCTGGGGGACTTCAATGCCAGGGTCAACGATGGGCTCTCATCATTTGGTCAAAACCTTCTCCAGTTGATGGAATCACTGGGCCTGACATGGATAGTTACTGCTACCACCCACAATGGGGGACACTCGCTGGACTTGGTATTTCTTCTGGGGATGGAAATCACCAACATGGTGGTGGATCCTTCGGATGGTCGGACCATCATGCCCTGAGATTCAGTTTTGTGACTTCCCTTAGTAGGCCTGCCCCAAAGGAAATGGTGCAGTACCATCCATTAAGTGGAGTTACCTCAGAGGGCCTAATGGCAGTACTGGACCTTTCAGGAATTCTGACTGATAGCAGTGATCCAGGCTCCCTTATTCTCTTTCCTATAATAGAACAGTAGAAGGGGCCCTGGATATCATTGCCCTGATTAGCTTTCATCCCTTGATCCTTTGCCCTGGGGCTCCTTGATATAACAGGTCCCTGAGGGAGTTGAAGGGGCAGGGACGAAGGTTGGAGAGACACTGGTGGAAAACTCACCTGGAGGAGGACAGGCTTAGACTGCTAGATCATTATAAAATCTACCAATCGGCAATCTCCAATAAGAAGACAGAGTTCCGGTCTAAGGAGATTGCTACACCTAAAAACAGGCCATCTCAGCTCTTCTGCACTGTAGACAGACTGTGCAATCCAGTCTGTCTGCAATCTGGTCAAGCCTTGTCACAAGGAAAGTGTGATGAGCTTGCACAGTTTTTCGCTGATAAGGTGGCCTCCATCAGGAGCGAGATCACTCAGTGCCTCCCATTGGTCCTTACTTTGATCAACCGAGTGGTAGAGTTACCCAGGTGGCCTGGTCTATCTGCAGCCTGCCAGCAGTCACTGATATTGTGAGCATCATTCAGACTTTGCTACAAACTTGCTGTAGTTTGGACCCAGGCCCAACTCATCTTCTTGTAGGGTGTGTTGAGGTCATTGGCCCAGTCTTGGCCAGGATATTGAGGAGTTCTTTGGAGAGAGAGAATTTTCCAGACCTCTTAAAAGAGGCAGTTTGACCCCTCCTGAAAAAAGCCCTCCTTAGACCCTGACTCTCTGGCTAACTACAGACCAGTCTCTAACTTGCCTTTTAAGGGTAAAGTTATCGAGAAGGTGGTCACTCTGCAGCTGGAGGATCATTTAACAAGCCACAATGTCTATGATCCTCTCCAGTCCAGTTTCAGGAAAAGACATAGAACTGAGACAGCCCTGGTCAGGGTACTAAATGATCTCCTGATGGCCAGAGATCAGAGATCCCATACCATCTTGGTTCTCTTTTATCTCTCAGCAGTGTTTGATACTTTGGACCATGGAGTGCTGCTTGAGTGCCTTTGGCTTTTCTGTGGACTGGGAGAGGGGCAATCCTCAGTTGGTTTCAATCATTTCTCGAGGGCAGATCTCCTGCCCACTCTGATCCTCCAACGAGGGATTGCTAGAGATTCTTAGGATCCATTTGAAAACACCTGGAGGGAGAGCATTTGTCTTTATGGCTCCCACCTTGTGGAATTCTCTGCCTCATCTGATATGAGATAGTCTGACCATGGAAGGTTTTGAAGCAACTTTGAAAACCTATCTATTTAATCAGTCCTTTTCTGGTTTTTGATAATAGGGGTTTATATTAGTCGGCTATTTAAAGAGAAGAAATGTTTGTGCAGAATTTCATGAATATTTTAAATGTGTATGAGGTTGTGATTTTATATAGATGTGGTTTTATGTCTCTGATTGGAAGGGTGCCCTGAGCTTCAGAAGGGTGCTTTTTAGAAATAAACTGATGATGATGATGACGATGACGATGATGATGGTAGTATCTGGTGTTCTTCTTTAACTGTGTACTTCTTTCAACATTTCAAATGTAAAAAAGTGTGAAAGTATATTAGCAGTCAGGGAAATGTGTTTTTTCCTCAGGTAGCCAGGTAAGGCCAACTGGGCACAATGTCTGTTTTTAGGGGCAACCCAGGAGCAATTGGGAGGACAAGTGACTTGTTCAGAGTCACACAGTATTCAAGTGGAGGCTGTAGGAATCAAACCCAATTCTGCTGGATATACTAAGCTCATAACTCTAACCTCTATGCTATACTGCCAGCTGGGTTGTTTCTTACGAGATAGGAGATAAGGGGTAGGCAATCTAAACTGGAATAAAAAAAGTTTAAGTCAAAATTGTCACTGTGAGGTACAACTTTTCCTTGACAGTGGGTCTCTGCTCCTACTGTATCCACAGTCTGAAGTACTATAGCAACTGATACAAAAATCTAGAGCATAATCATCCATCCCTTTGATTTAGCTGACACACCGACAACCAATACATTTCAATTACAAAGCAAAATAAAATGAATTATTTTTAAATTCAAATTTCCCTTTATTGTTTTGGTCACACCAACACTGCATTTTAGCACCAGTCTTCCAACCTGTCAATCAGCAGCCAGTCTGGTCAGATTCCAACACATGAGTGTTGCTTCTGGTGTCAGCACTGAAGAAAATAAAAACCAACACCAGAGATGGGCGTCTGGTGCTGGCACCAGAAAAGTAAATGTTAACACCAAGAAATAGGCTTCCAGTATCAGCATTAATAAAAAGTAAATGCTAACACTAGAGATGGACTTGTGGTGTCAGCATTTAAAAAAAAGTGAAAGGTGACATGGGGGGTAGGCTCCAAGTCTTGGCATCTAAAAAAATTAAATCTGGCACCATGAAACAGGCAAGGCTGTACTGCTATAGTTTACCCACCTTGCATAGTTAATAAGTAGGGAATTTCTTACCCATGCCCTGTGAGTCAGGGATGGAGTCTTAGGGCGACATGATAGTCCAAGTGGATTCATATACACAGGTCAAAACAAAACTAAGTAATTGTCTACCCAAAGGAGCTCTGGTGAATTGGACCCATTAGTGCAGTGTCAGACTAGAGGAGCTCAAAGCCTCCTTCTGACCAGCTGCCAAGCATGAGACACACAGTTTTACCTGTAAAATAAGAATAGTGATGGTATCACAAAGGATCCATAGTTCTTTAGGGAGGAAATAGGGCAGATAGGGTAGGCTAAGCATAAAACAATACCTATACCTATCTGATAAGCAGAATTGACATACTGGCCTGTACAAAAAAAAAAGGAAAAATGGGTCAGTATGGGGATAACAGCAGTGAGAGTGGAGACAGAGCACTGGAGAGATACAAGAGGAACAAGGTGAGCATAGCAATTAAGTAAAAGTTAAAAGGTTTAAGGTGAAAGTGAGAGAGACAAGTGAAACTTGGGAACTTGCACAACTGGGCTGAGGAAAAGGGTGACTGCTCTCAGCACTGTGTGAGCCCAGCTCTCTGCAGAGCACCAGGGACATTGCTGACTGATTCCTCATTGCATGGCTCCTGAGCTCCACAGGCAGCCTTATTGTTACTGCATGTGGACCTTGGCATTTCAGAAACAGACAGGATTGCAAAGCAAGCAAAAAGGGAGGGGCATCTGTTGACTACAGCTGCTCTTGGAGCAAAAACATTTTATATGCCAGAAGTCTATATTCAAACATTAAACATCATAAAGACGGTGAACCCTGACACTTAATAGATGGCAGATTTAAATCAGCAGGTGGAGCATTGTTTGAGCTGTAATGCAGTCTGATTTCCAGCACACCTCCAGAATCTGCTACGCCACTAAGGCTATACCACTATGACTGATTTATAATCTGCAATCAGACATAAAAATACCTTTTGGCACCATGCAATTCTGCTTAAAGTTGGACCAGCATAACATTCTGTGGTGATTTGCATATGCAGCCCATGATGCTTTGCATTGTGGGGGCATGTGTGATTTTGTATTTTCTTGAAACTTGGCTTCCCAGCCAAATGCCCTTTGGGGTAACCATTGCCTCAATGTTTGTGCACAGAGGTTCTTTGTCTCATAAAAATAACTGTTTGCCCAAAACCTTTGGAACAAGAACAATCAACAGTTTAATCTATGAGCAGAACTGGAATAACACCAGAACAACTTGTGAGTGACTTTCAAGGGAAAAGTCAAATTGAGACGTGGCTATGCAAAGTCCAAATGATGCAATAGTGCACATGTCTACTATTAACATTAAATCCCCCTGTGTTCCTCTAACAATTCAATTTAGTTTCAAGCCATTTAGCTTGGCTCCCCATTCCATGGTATGTCCTTCTATCATTACCTTCCTAATAGGAAAACCCTTGCTGCTTTCCTTGCACACAGAAAAGAAAATGGAATCCCTGGCTTTACTGATGCCTTCTGTTGTACTGTTTGTGTTTGTGTGGGGAGAGGTAAACATTAAGCCAGTAGAATTCTGCAGAAGTTTGAATTCCTGCATTCCATGAGAAACAAACATTCCATCTGTTGAATGTGTGGATGGCTAGTGAAACACAGAAACACAGAGGATGGTGTATGACCACTCATACACAAGGATATTTTTCATGCAAGAGGTTTCCATGGTAACCAGAGACCTTGAGAATGCAGCTCAAAGAGGTCTTGTTACCACAGAAACATTGAGAGTCAAAAATAGCCTTGTTGTATATGAGTGAACGTACACTGTCTTTTAGAATGTATGGGCACTCATAAAAACACTGGTTGTTCTCACTTTCTTGTTTTCTTTTCGCTGCTCGCTTCCTGGAACAGCTCTCACCACCACGGCCATTCCCCCAGGATCGGAGGTCACCAGAATGAGCATGCATAACTGCGTTCTAAGTTGTTATGCTGCACTAGCTACGTAGCTAGTGCAGCATAACAAACTAACGTAGCTAGTGCAGCATAAAAAATGCTGTTTGAGGGATGGATTTCCATCCTTAACAACGTCCGACCATATACTATGTAGAATTTGTTGGCAGAAAAGGACCACTTGGCCCACCCACTCTGCCCAAGTGTTGTATGACTATTCTTCCTCCACAGACCCCATCTGGTCTCTGGCAACACTCCCCAATCCCTGTTTCTTTTCTTTTTTTCCATAAAGCTCTTTTTATGGAGACTGTGTGGGCAGGCCATCATCCTCATCCCTATCTCCTCCAACTGACGTTTTCCTCTCCCATACCATCAGGTAGTCCCCTGCAGATTCCCCCCTGCAGCAGTGCCAAGAGGTGGAGGGCAGTCACCTGATTGCAGTCAGCAGCAAGGCAGAGAAAGACTTCCCCCAGGATTGCACCAAAAGCTCTATGATTAGAGGTTGAGTGATCTCAACATGTACACCCTGGAAGACAGAACTGCAAGAGAGGACATGACAGAGACCTACAAGTACCTTATGGAGGTAAACAAGGTGCAGGATGGGAGTCTCTTATAAATGTGGAAGACTACCAGGACCAGAAGGCATGCGAGGAAGCTGGAGGGGGGATATTCAAGAGAGATGTGAAGAAATATTTCTTTTCTGAAAGGGTGGTAGTTGCCTGGAACAGACTGCCAGAATGGTGGAGGCCAAAATGGTGGTGGGGGGGGGTTCAAGCATGGATAGGATAAACATAGGGGTATATTAGAAAAGAGGCAGGTAGAACATTACAGTTGTGCAGCAGTAGTGCTACTGCAAGGTAGTCTGGTGACCTGGGTTCAGGAGTGGACACGAGTAGCTGGGGGATGGCTGGGAGGAGAGGATCGAGTGTGTTACAGACTGCTTTCCTCTCCCAGGGGGTGATGGAAGCTTTGTCAGCCCTGCTGTGGACTGCCACTGGGTGGAGACCTCGTGGTGGTGCAGGCTGGGGTAGCAACATGATAGAGACCTACAAGTACCTCACAGGGGTGAGCAGGGTGCAGGAGGGAAGTCTCTTTTAAATGAGAAAGAGCACCACAACCAGAGAGCATGTGATGAAGCTAGGGGTAGTTTAAGAGGGATATGAGAAAATACTGCTTCATTGAAAGAAAGGTGGACTACTGGAACAGACTGACAGTGGAAGTGGTGGAGGCGAAAACAGTGGGTGGGCTTCAAGCATGCATGGGATAGACATAGGATAATATTAGGACATGGGCAGTGAGGAGGGAGGGTCACCAGAGACTAGTTAGGGTCTGCAGAGGCAGACTGAGCAGCAACACTCTGGGAAGCCTGGATGAGCCATGCGTTCCTTTTCTGCCAACAAATTCTGTTTCTATGTTGTAAGCAAGAGCAGATAGCTAGAAGACACCTAGCCCCTCTATAGAGGAATCAGGTCAATCCCAGCAAAGTCATTTGTGCTGTGTCTGTGCTTGCAGCTACCTGGCCCTGGCAATATTCAGATGGATAGCGCTCAGTCACAGAGCAACACTATCCGACTGAATATCGGTCCATATTGGTACAGAGCTAAAGGATCTGTGCTGCCCAGATGTGAACCTGAGGGCTGTACATAGCCCACAGTTATAGCACTGCCCAAAAACAGGACAATGGCAGGTCCCCTTTTGGCCATATTCATCTCAAGCATACAAATGAGGTCATTGTGCACGCAAGGCACAAAGGGGCCATTTGCATACCTATTTTGGGCTCATTTGCATGTAGTGCAGTGGCCCCTTAGTGCCCGTTTTCCATGTCAGAAGGCCCTAGAGGCCATGTGACTCCCCCCACCACCTGACTGTACACCAACACCCCCACCTGCCACTCACTGAAGACCCCTGTCCCGCACCCACCCACTCCCTGAGTGCTGTTCTCCAACAAAGGTGGCCAGCACAGCCCTCCTCTCACCTCCTCAGCCAGCCATCATCTGACAGTTATGGAGGGTGAGCATGTTGCCCGTACCCAGAGTGCTGCTCCCACTAACTCCACTGCACACATGCCCCCTGTGTTGGTAAACAGGATGGTAACCTATGGATTGAGGGGCACCAGGCCTCCATTTTAATGGTAAAACAGGATTTGATTCATGAGGAACAGATCCTGGTAAGCCAGCTTTCCAGAATTACAGCAGTGATGAGTCCTGCAGTCTCAGTGCCAGTGGCCCAGATCTTTCTAAGCTGGGAAGGTGTCTAGAGAATATGGAAGGTGGATGTTAAACTGGACCTGCCCATTAATGTAATCATGAGTAATGACTTTGACAGTGATGCCTACATTGTGTGCACCATTACCCGTAGAAAGGTTAGAGAACCAGATCCTGAGGACACAGAGGGTGCAGTTTAGCTGGAACCAGACCCTCCCTCATCAGAAGGGGAGGTTGTAGCTGAAGAATGAGGTGGGAGCAGCAGTTGTGAGCCACAGCTACAGACTGAGGTGAACCCAGCCATGGGCAGCTCTCCCACAGAAGAATGTTTTTTTTTTTGTATAATATATTTATTATTAGCAGATATACAGTTCATACAGAGTATCTTTACATACAACAACCTAGTATTTATGTTACGTTTGATACATCTAATGCATGTTATAAAGCATGTGATAGCTTTCTTTACATGGCCATACGTTCAATTTAGTTGGTATACAATTGTCATGAATCTCTTCATAAGATCCTGTGCCTAGTGTTATTCAGTAAGTTGTGCTTAGATTCAAAACATGTTTAGACTTATTAATTCTTGCTCTATCTTATTATTAAGCTTGAGCCAAATGTAGCTGCTGTAAACTAAAATAAAGTTTAACATTAAAAACATTTAGAAACAAAACCACATTGTCCATGTCCTTTATTGCAATATTATTCCCTCATCTGATGCTGCTTTGTTCCCAACCCTATCTGTCTTGTAATTCCTGGTTTCTAGTCTCCTCTCTAAGTCTAAGGTTGTGTACCATCTGATATCCATCTGGACATGTTTCATTCAGGTCAGCCCTCCCTCCTTGAGGAGCATAACTTCTCCCTGAGACAGCGAGCAGAGGAAGGGATTCCACACTCTTAGAAATGTATCTTCCTTCCCCTTTAGGATATAATTTAGTTGATCTATTGCCAGTGCTCTAATGGCAAGGCCTTTCCACATATTTATGTTTGGGAATGTATTCGTCGTCCACAAGTTTTGAATCCCCTGCCTGCCCATCACCAGGAGCACCCTAATCCCGCATGGGTATAGGATCCATTCTCCGTTCTCCTCTGCCTCAACTCCCAATAGCAGGGATCTGGGGGAATTCTCTGTTGATTGACCCCACATTTTAGTGATTTCATTTGCTATCCCCAGCCAGTATTCCTTCAGGTTAGGACATTCCCAGTAATAGTG
The DNA here is from genome assembly GCA_016271365.2 of Neoceratodus forsteri. NCBI lineage: Eukaryota > Metazoa > Chordata > Ceratodontiformes > Ceratodontidae > Neoceratodus > Neoceratodus forsteri. The sequence goes on from CM028132.1 coordinate 1,407,926,016, forward strand.
TATGTAGGTATCTCTCTTCAGTTTACACTTACATTGGTGATACCCCTGGGCAGAATTTATGAATCATATGGGAAGGTAATATAAACGGTGCAAGAACTTGTATCGTGCATTTTTTTATTTGTTACATGTAAGAAGGCCTATGTGTGACCTCAGCATTATTTTCCAGATAGAGTCTGATACTTGTGTAACCCCCCTGCAAATGGGGGTTCCCAAAAGACTTCCAGGAGCTTGCTTGAATGCTCCAAGCCTGAATGGTGTTTGGCATTTAAGCCATTTATCAGTGAGTGTTTTTAGAACCTCTGGTACTGTCTCTTTAAGAGCTGTCTGCTTGCAGACATAATTAGTTTGTATGGGGGACTGTGTTTCTTTGATTGAGTACCACTCAAGCTGCTGCAATTCACTTCATTTTTGCAGTCACTAGGAGTGCAAAGGGAACCTATCTGAAAGATGTAACTGTTTGCCAGAAATTATTTAGAGTAATAATGAAATTACAGTTTGTCTAACCTGCTTTCTTTGCAGTCAGAACTGTGTCTGCTAGTTCCCCATTCTAGTTTTGAACTGCTGAACTGGACCAATCAGTGTGGGGTAAGCTAGCTCTAAAATGGTGCCTTGGACGAATCAGAACTTGGACTCATAATCTGAGCCAGCCACAAGAGGATTGTATGGGCAGTGACTCTGGGAGATGTAGTTTAGACTTCAGTGCCTTTTGGACCAACAGCAGCAGTCTATTGAGTGACAGCCAATCCAGTCAAGAACTGGGAGGAACTCAAAGGAAGTGCCCGTTTTGTCGGTTGGAGTTTCAATTGAGCTTTGGCAGGGAAGAAGGAAGGAGCCCTGTGCTTTTCAGTGTGCAGTTTTAGTCAAAAAACGTGTATAAGCCCAGAGTTCGGTCTGCAGCTTGTGTAACAGCTTGTTAGGACTGAATCCGTCCTGTGAAAAGAATCAAGGGATCTCTGAAGAGTAGAAACCAGGCTCACCCCGTAGAAGACTGGAGGAATTGCTGAAAATTGCACTCGGTCTGTCAGGAACTGAATCTGCTGTGTGTTCTCCCGGTATTGTGCAGTAATTGCGATCGGGATACAGATGCAGCCTGCCTGGTATAGTGCTTTCTTTTATATGGATGTGTAAGGGTTGTGTGTACCTCAAGTGAGCCCTGCTGACATTGAAGGACCCTATCTTATTTGGAGGTGCGAGTACTAATTCAGGGTCGCTCCCTGTTGAATTGCCACATTAAATCCAAATGGAATTACTGTACTGCTGACTGTTTAATTCTCCCTTTCTCTGTGTGAAAGGGCCTACCAGCTGCCATGGTTTGGACTAGCCACTGAGGGCTTGGGTACCCAGGGACAGTAACTGATAGGGATAGGCCTGTGCACAGAGCCATAGGTAGATTATTAGAGTGATAAGCTAATTAACCTGATTTCCCCCTGTCCTTGTTATATCCCCCTAAATAAATCAGAGCTGCTTGTTTCAGCAAAGTTATACTGCCTGAGGTATTTGTCTATGTTAAAGTACTGTACTGTGATTGTTGCACTGTATCTCATTTCACAGGAGGTCCCAGTGCCGGAACCAGACCTGGGGGCAAGTGTATACTGTGAAGGTAATTCTGATATATTGTGTGGGCCACTAGTGGGAAGAAAGGGGGGTTGCAGTGTCCCAGAGGGCTGTGACCAAGTTAGTTTAACTATTGCAAACCCTGACCTCTGGGTGGAGGCACCGTCATTGGATCAGGCCCCTCAACCTGTTGGTGGCAAATCAGGCAGGGGTAGTAGCCCTGGGATAGCACCATCTAGGGTTACATCTTGGAGGCTCACCGCTGGGATTGTGTGTCCTCTAGTGGCCATGTTATGAACCACTGTTAAGAAAAAATGGGTACCCGACAGAAGTGGCTGTGCACCGGCTGGTGGAGTGGTGTACTGGGAGGAGATCGACCCCAAATGCTATGCTTATCCTGGACATCCCCTGGGTATCAATCGGACACTGTGCAGGGAGTACTTTCAAGGTGGAAGGTTTACAAAACCCTGTGGTGGTGGGTCGGCATGCTAATCTGCTCACCCACACTTTCCTGGCCTAGTAGAGTTTAAGGATCCCATAGATAGCTCCAAAGTGCCACAGACCATTACCCCAGAGGAGCCCTCACTGCTTGGAGAGTGATAACTAAGGACAGTAAAGACCGGAGAATCAGCCCCACCACTATCTGAAACTTTTGAGGAGAAATTGCTGAATGGTTTGCTGGGAGAGGAAAACTGTGGAGGACTTGAAGAAACTATTCTTGCCACCTGGGAGTGTTCCTCCCCAACACCTCTCCTGCTCCAGTGCCCGTAATGGTGGCTGAACCAATGCAGACTCCTATTTCTGCACCTGCCATTAGTCACGACTCTTACCGAAGGTTGAGGATCTTCTCTGGCACCTCCCCACCCCCAAGGGAGGATGACTGGGAGACCTGGATAGACTATGTTGCCCCCAAGTGCTAGAATGGCAATGCTGGAGGCGAAAAGTGAAAGAGGGTTAGTGAGCCTCCGAGGGTCCTGCCCTGGCTACCATCCGTGCTAAGCGGGCGGTAACCTGAGCGACTGCACAGGCCTATCTTGAGGCCTTGGAGGTGTATATGAGGGCCCAGATTCTGATGAGGACCTATGGTGGAGAGTAAGAAATGCACAACAGTACCAAGGGGAGTTGTTGTCTGTGTATGTCTCTCGGCTGGAAAAATTGTTGCAAGAATGCCTCAGAAAGGGTAGTTTGCCAGCGATTGAACTGGACCGAACCAGACTGGACAGAATCCTTAAGTCTGCCCCTTCTCAGAACTGCTGTTGCTTCAGTTACGCCTGGCAAATCGACTGGAATCCCACCCTCCTATGATGAGTTAATGAGAGAGACCCGGGAGGAGTTGAGAAAAGGAGACCTCGGGAGGTACCTGCACCAACAGCTGTGGCTACTTAATTCGGTGACTGAGGGTGACCCATCAAGGAAGTTCAGGGGCAGAGGTTGACAGTCAATGAGTGTTCTGACAAGGAAAAGATATGCCACAATGGGGTGAACTGTTGACAGAGATCCGGGAATTCAAAAACAGTCCCTTTATGAAGGCCACGCCTGCAAGTACAGAGCCCTGACCTATATCCGACTGCATCTGCTATGGGGTGGGGGTACCCACCCATGTATCTCCTGCTGATAACAGCTCCAAACTCAATTCCTTGACCATGGAAGTGGAGAAACTGACGAGATGTCTCCAAATGCTTATCACGCCAGAACAGAGATGGCACCAGGTTTCCAGTTAGTAATACCCCGCCTGGCTCCCAGTGTGGCCTCGGCCAGCTCAAACTCCAGAAAGTATGTTTTGCTATAATTGTGGGAAAGATGGGCACATGAAAGGAATGCCAGTCCCAAAAGACACTGACAAAGTTGCATATAGGCTACAAGGAGAGCTTCGGAGAAGAAATCAGTGGTTAAGAGGTGCCGACATGATCCCAGTGAGGGCACCAAAATGCTAATTCACGTCCTTTTGTGGCAAGGTCAGTTGCCCAGGCCCCCACTACCGCCTCTCCAGACTGGTCCAGAATAGTGGTCCCTCCATGGAGACCACTGTAAAGGTGAATGGAGTATCTACAAGAGCTGTATTAGACAGTGGCTCCCAAGTGACAATTATGTTCCAGGATTGGTATCAGAAGCATTTGTCAGGCGTGCCCTTACAACCATTAGAAGGACTGCATGATGGGGTTAAGTGAGAAGGCCTACCCTATTCGGGTATATCCGAATTTGGCTGTCTTTCCCCACCTCCGTGGCTGGAGTGGCGAACAAGTAGAGACCCTAGCCTTAGTGTGTCCCCACTGGACTGTATGATGGTGTCCCTTTGTTGATTGGAACAAATGCTCATATGTTAGGAAGGCTGGCACAGTTGTGTTATGAAAAACAGGGTCAAAGACTAGTAGAGCTTTAAGAGTTCCGGCTTTAATTAAGAAGGCCTATGAGGCACAGAGAGATGCTGAAAAAACAGAACCAGAGGAACGGTGGAATTGTATGGAAGAAGGATCCTGAGTCTCTGATCCTGGCGCCAAATGCCCAGTGTACCTTACAGGGAGAGGTCCGTATCAGAAAGGATGTTAAGAATAAAATATTAATGTTGGATGCACCAGGCGATGGAAAAATTGCCAGAGGGACTGCTGGTCAAGCCTAGTATTTTGCCGCTAGAGCCCATGCTTATGCCAGAAGGTAATGGTCCAAGTTCATAATGTATCTGAAAGAGACATTCGAGTAAACAGAGGTTGCATCTAGCTAATGTGCATTGTGCAGACACTGCAGTGCTACCCAGCAGCAAGAGTTCAGGAAGAATGACAGAGTAGCACACCTGACTTGTTTGATTTCGCGACTCCCGCTGCCAGCTGAATGGAAAGTGAGGATCAGTGAGAAGCTTGCCCAGAGACCAGGTGTTTTCTTTAAAGGAATGGGACATAGGATGCGTGCAGAGGCTGAGCACAATATCCGGCTGCATGACGAAAGACCATTTCATGAGAGGTCTCGGCGCTGGCACCTGCTGACATAGATGATGTGAGGCGGCATCTGCAAGAGATGTTAGCTGCTGGTGTAATACAAGAATCCAGAAGCCCTTATGCTTCCCCCATTGTAGTAGTGAGGAAAAGAATGGAACAGTAAGGATGTGTGTGGATTATACGCCTTAAACCGGCGGACTATCCCACAGTCAGGTACACAATGCCCGCATTCAGGACGCTGGACTGCCTAGCGAAGGGCAAGTGGTTCTCTGTGCTGGATCTCACGGTGGTACTACCAAATCCCGATGGCCCCAGAGGACCGTGAGAAAACTGACCTTTATCTATCCGCTTAGCTTCTATGAATTCATGGGGATGCCTCAAGGGATTTCAGATGCCCCAACCACTTTTCAACGATTGATGGGCGTGCAGTGGGGACATGAACTTACTAGAGTGCCTGGTATACCTAGATGATGTTATTGTGTTTGGCAGCTCACTGGAGGAACATGAGGCAGATTATTTAAGGTATTGGACCGACTGGAGGACTTTGGCCTTAAACTGTCCATTGATAAGTGTCAATTCTTTCAAACATCAGTAAAGTATATGGGACACATAGTATCCACCGAGGGAATAGAGACCGACCCAAGTAAAGTTGAGGCCTTGACCACCTGGCCACAGCCAAAAAATCTAAAGAACTGCAAAGATTCCTGGGATTCTGTGGTTAGTATCGAGTAACTTCATCGAGGACTATTCGAGAGTGATCCGTCCTTACTTACCTTATCAAGGTATCCCCAACCCACAAAAATACCAAAGTCAGCGTCCCTCAAGACTGAAAGAGTGTATTTTCATCCGAGTGAAGTATTTGGGGCCGCTGGACTCCTGATTGTGAGACTGCTTTTCATGAGATCATATATCAACTTACCCATGCTCCAGTGCTGGCCTATGCTGATCCAAGAAAACCTTACGTCCTGCACACTGATGCTAGCTTGCAAGGGTTGGGGGCTGTGTTGTACAAAAAACCACGAGAATGGCCTGAGACCAGTGGCCTTTGCCAGTAGAAGCCTGACCCCATCCGAAAGAACTATCCTGTACATAAGTTAGAGTTCCTAGCTTTGAAGTAGGCTATTGTTGACCAATTCCATGAGTACTTGTATGGGGCTAAAATACTAGTAAAACTGACAATAATCCTTTGACCTATGTGCAGACCTCAGCTAAGTTGGATGCCACTGGCCATAGGTGGCTTTCTGCATTATCTACATATGACTATGCTCTCGAATACTGAGCAGGTCTGAACCACATAGATGCTGATGCTCTCTCCGGAGGCCTGTTCCCCAGAATGATTGGGTCCGATTGGCAGAACCTGAAATTCGAGCACTCTGCGGAAGTTTGACAGGGAGGAACAAATGTCCACGGACGCAGTGGACTGCATGGTGGATTGCTGGGGACCCTCTGAGAATTGCATACCTGCTGCTTATTGCCACTTTCTGCAATAGACATTGGTGCACTGCCTCAGCTGGACAATGACAGTATTGCCGGGCCTCAATCCACGATCCCATGATCAAAGCAGCTTTAGAAGCCCTCTATGCAGGAAAAGATGTGTCCAAATTATGCTCCACTGATTTGAGAACTGCACTGTTATACAAAGAAGGTCCTAAGTTGAAACTGATCAATAAACTGTTATACAGAGAAACAGTAGACAGAGGGGACAAGTAGACAAACAACAACTAGTACTGCCCACTGCCTTTCGAGACTCAATACGGAGTCCTTGCACAACCACATAAGGCACCTTGGTATAGACAGAACACTTGACTTGGTGAGATCCAGATTCTATTGGCCTAAGATGGGGCTGATGTGGAGCAACACATTCGAACTTGTAGTCGCTGCTTACAGAGAAAGCTTTGCCCCAGAGGGCTGCCCCCTTGTTAACATCACCACCAGTGCACCCATGGAGCTGGTCTGTATTGATTTTCTGAGTTTGGAGTCAGATCAAAGAAATATCAGTAATGCTGGTGGTCACTGACCATTTCACGAGATATGCCCAAGCTTTCCCCACCAAAGACCAGAAAGCATCCACTGTGGCCAAAGTACTTGTAGAAAACTTTTCGTTCACTATGGGGCTCCAAAAGAATCCATTCTGATCAAGGGAGACTTTGAGAGTCGTCTGATCAAAGAGATGCTTTCTCTGTGGGGAGTGCGAAGTCCAGAACCCTCCTTACTACCCCCCAGAGACCACAGCCTGAACGTTTCAACCGCACTTTGCTAGATATGCTAGGCACCCTGCACCCAAAGGACAAGCCTAGATGGAGCCAACAAATTAGCACCCTGGTACATGCTTATAACTGCACCAAAAGTGATGCCACTGGATTCTCCCCTACCGCCTGATGTTTGGAAGAAAGCTCGACTACCAGTAGATGTGTGTTTTGGGGTCTCTCCTGATGGGGTTCAAGCTGACAACTATTTACAGTATGTGCAAAAATTAAAGGCCCAGCTAACTCATGCGTACCAACTGGCTCAAACCATGGCTGCCAAAGAAATCTGGCCAACAAAGAAAGGTATGATAAAAAGGTGAAAGCACAGGAACTCCAGGAGGGAGATCGGGTATTGCTAAGAAATCTGGGACTGCATGGCAAGCACAAGATTGCTGACAGATGGCACCATCTCCCTCACATTGTAGTGGGCAAACTAGATGATCTGCCAGTGTACAAAGTAAGGCCTGAGAATAATTCAAAAGATGTAAAAACAATGCATAGAAATCATTTACTGCCCATTGGACAAATCTTAATTGAGTCTGAGCCCCTAGAAGATGCCCCCTCTGGACCAGTGACTAGAGCTGCTGCTAAGAAAAGATCAAGAAAGTCTGCACCTACAGAAGCAAAGTTATACACCCGAACAAGAAGAGTATTTTGAGTGCCCTGACAGTCCACTGCCAGTGTCCGAAAGCGCTCCCTGCGAGCCAAATGTTGTGGACTCAGAAACTGTAACTCCTGGAGCTGAAAGTGCCCCAAGTTCTAGCCTCTCAACCCCCATGGAGACTCCCCTGACAAGTGAGGACAATGCTGAAAATGAGGCTCAGAGTGCAGAGACTATAATAGTTCCCCTAGAAAGACTGGTCGAGCTGTAAAGCCTGTGGTGCACCTCAGTTATGATTCCCTTGGGAGGCCTGTGGATTTGCCACTCAATGTTGTCCATAAAGGTGTATGTGTCCCGAGCTCATTGCCCAAACTGAGCGTCAGTGTTAACTCAAGTTACTTGTGTTGCCCTCTAAGTATGGTGCCCTTGCCCGTCCAGCCCCAAGGTAACTGATAGGAAGGGCCCCCTCTCTTCAGGTTTCATGTACAAGAGGTAATAACTTGAGTTATGGTACAATGTGTATGTAATACTGTGTAAAGAGTGACGTACTGCAATGTTTCAGAAATGTGTTCTTGGTAAAATGATATATTGACTGATGATTACATGTGCGAGCCTAATGCAAATGTATATGGTTGCAGTTGAAACTTATGGGGGTACTTGCTTGACGCGGACGTCAAGCTTTCCCAGGCCAGGAAGGGTGTAACCCCCCTGCAAATGGGGGTTCCCAAAGACTTCCAGGAGCTTGCTTGAATGCTCCAAGCCTGAATGGTGTTTGGCATTTAAGCCATTTATCAGTGAGTGTTTTAGAACCTCTGGTACTGTCTCTTTAAGAGCTGTCTGCTTGCAGACATAATTAGTTTGTATGGGGGACTGTGTGTTTCTTTGATTGAGTACCACTCAAGCTGCTGCCAATTCACTTCATTTTGCAGTCACTAGAGTGCAAAGGAACCTATCTGAAAGATGTAACTGTTTGCCAGAAATTATTTAGAGTAATAATGAAATTACAGTTTGTCTAACCTGCTTTCTTTGCAGTCAGAACTGTGTCTGCTAGTTCCCCATTCTAGTTTTGAACTGCTGAACTGGACCAATCAGTGTGGGGTAAGCTAGCTCTAAAATGGTGCCTTGGCAGAATCAGAACTTGGACTCATAATCTGAGCCAGCCACAAGAGGATTGTATGGGCAGTGACTCTGGGAGATGTAGTTTAGACTTCAGTGCCTTTTGGACCAACAGCAGCAGTCTATTGTGAGTGACAGCCAATCCAGTCAAGAACTGGGAGGAACTCAAAGGAAGTGCCCGGTTTTGTCGGTTGGAGTTTCAGTTGAGCTTTGGCAGGGAAGAAGGAAGGAGCCCTGTGCTTTTTCAGTGTGCAGTTTTAGTCAAAAAACGTGTGTAAGGCCCAGAGTTCCGGTCTGCAGCTTGTGTAACAGCTTGTTAGGACTGAATCCGTCCTGTGAAAAGAATCAAAGGATCTCTGAAGAGTAGAAACCAGGCTCACCCTGTAGAAGACTGGAGGAATTGCTGAAAATTGCACTCGGTCTGTCAGGAACTGAATCTGCTGTGTGTTCTCCCGGGTATTGTGCAGTAATTGCGATCGGGATACAGATGCAGCCTGCCTGGTATAGTGCTTTCTTTTATATGGATGTGTGAAGAGGTTTGTGTACCTCAAGTGAGCCCTGCTGACATTGAAGGACCCTATCTTATTTGGAGGTCGTGAGTACTAATTCAGGGTCGCTCCCTGTTGAATTGCCACATTAAATCCAAATGGAATTACTGTACTGCTGACTGTTTAATTCTCCTTTTCTCTGTGTGAAAGGGCCCTACCAGCTGCCACAGTTTGGACTAGCCACTAGGGCTTGGGTACCCAGGGACAGTAACTGATAGGGATAGGCCTGTGCACAGAGCCATAGATGAATTATTAGAGTGATAAGCTAATTAACCTGATTTCCCCTGTCCTTGTTATATCCCTAAATAAATCAGAGCTGCTTGTTTCAGCAAAGTTATACTGCCTGAGGTATTTGTCTATGTTAAAGTACTGTACTGTGATTGTTGCACTGTATCTCATTTCACAGGAGGTCCCAGTGCGGAACCAGACCTGGGGGTAAGTGTATACTGTGAAGGTAATTCTGATATATTGTGTGGGCCACTAGTGGGAAGAAAGGGGGGTTGCAGTGTCCCAGAGGGCTGTGACCAAGTTAGTTTAACTATTGCAAACCCTGACCTCTGGGTGGAGGCACCCGTCATTGGATCCAGGCCCCTCAACCTGTTAGTGGCAAATCAGGCAGGGGTAGTAGCCCCTGGGATAGCGCCATCTAGGGGTTACACTTGTAAACTGATATCCTGCTCCCACCATTTCCTTGTGTTACTTATTTCCCCAAATGAGGCCTGTCTATCTAAGTATGTGGCCCTTCCCACTAGCCCCTTTTCTTGTTTAGCTGCCCCTAGTAACTCTCTTTCAAACCTCTGCAATAGGATAGTCGTCTGTTTCAGTTCTACCTAGTCTTTAACAATACTTTCTGAACTGGAAGTATCTATATAAGTGTGTAGTCAGCACATCCAACCCTTGTTGAATATCCTGAATGCCCATATTCCTGTTTAGTAAGAAGGTCTCCCACACATTTTACTCCCTTCCCTTGCCAAATTCTGAACCCTTTGTCTCTAAGGCCAGGTAGAAAATCTGGATTTTCAGCAACTGGGGCTAATATGATATTCTCCCCCTCTGCTCCTTGCCTTCTCTTTATTGCTCCCCATCCTTCCAAAGTAGCAGCCACCATGTGGCTGGCATCCTTGAAGCGCCTATAAGCCTGTAGGTTCTTGTGTCCAAGGTAAGCTGAGATCCTCCCGGGTGTTCCATCCTCTTCCAGGTCTAGCCAAATGGCTGCCTGTCCCCTGTTAACCCAGTTTTGCAATACAAATATCTATACTGAGTAGAAAGATAGTATCCCTTAACATCAGTGAAATGTACCCCCCCTCCCCGTTCTACAGTAGCTTTCAGTCATTGGAGACTTATTCTCGGCTATTTTCCTTGCCAGATAAACTCTGAAAGACCCTTCTCCATTTTTTTTATATCTCCCAGTGGGGGAGAAAGGTAACATCAGCATAATATACAGTATCCTGAACAGGACATTCACCTTAATAAGAGTCATTCTCCCTATCCTCGAAAGTGGCAGTGCCCTCCATCTATTAAGGTCATTGGAGATAGTCTGGAAAAGGGGTTCATAGTTAAAGTCATATAAACTTTACCCACTTTTATCCCCAGGTAGGTGAATGCTCTGTGTACAGTTTTTAGTCCCCAGGAATCTCTTCTACTACCTTCATTTCCACCAAGGAACATTATCTCTGATTTGTTTACATTCAGTTTTTAACCGGAGAATTTGGCAAACCGCTCCACTATCTGTAATATAGTTGGGACAGACTTTTCTGGGTTTGTGAGAAACAATAAAATATCATCTGCATACAAGGTTATCGTATGTTGTATCCCATGGCTACTCTTCACCCTCAAAATCGCTGGTTCATTTTGTATTCTAATAGCAAGAGGTTCTTTTGCTAAGACAAACAGGAGGGGAGAGAGAGAACATCCCTGCCTGGTACCCCTTCTGAGCTTAAACCTCTCTGATGTTATTCCATTTACCAGAATCTTGGCTACTTGGTTTTTGTAGAAAGTCCCCACTGTGTGCAGGAACTCATTCCCCAGACCGAATCTCCCCCAAATTGTTAACATATATCTCCATTCTATTCTGTCAAATGCATTTTCTGCATCCATGGACAGGACACAGGTTTTTCTAGGGTGTTGGGAGCCCTGCCACACCACATTTAGCAGTCTTCTCATGTTATGGTAGGACTGTCTATCCCACACAAATCCCGTCTGATCTGGGTGAACTATCAAAGGAAGCACCTGCTCCAATCTCATGGCTAACACTTTTGTCATAATTTCGCAGTCATAATTTAGGAGAGATATTGGTCTGTAGGATGCACATTCAGCTATATCCTTCCACAGCTTGGAAATAACTGTGATAATGGCCTCACAACAGGTTCCAAGGAGTCCTCTCTCCCCCCTCGCCTCCTCCATTACATCTCTAAGTGGTTCAACAAGGTCTGCCCTTAATTCTTTATAATATTCTGGCCCAAACCCATCTGGACCCACTGCCACCCCCTCTTTAATCTCCGTATAGCCAGATCTATCACTCCTGTTGTTATTTTTGCACCCAGCCTTTGTCTCTGTGCCTGGTTGAACTTAGGGATTGGCAAATCCTCTAAAAATTCCTCCGTTAGCTGCTCTGAACTCCTACATTCTGTCTTTTATAGTTTGGCATAAAATTCCTTAAAGAGTTCTCTAATGGGATTCTGCTCGCTTAGTAGGTTGCCCATCTTGTCTCTGATATGTACTATTTTTCTACTAACTTTTCCTCCTTTCATGAGGTGTACAAGCAGGGGTCTGGGTTTATTGCCCCACTCATAAACACGTTGTCTAGCAAAGAGCAATCTGCTCTTGATTTCCTCTGCTAAATTTATATTCGTCGCCTCTCTGGCTGTCTGGAGTTCACGTTTTTCTTTTCCTCACCTGTGTGTAGCACCTCCCTTTCCAACTCAAGAATCTTTTGCTCTAATTCCCATTGTTTCTGTCTTTTCTCCCTTTTTAACTCTTACAGTGTACCCAATGATAGCGCCCCTCATGTAAGCCTTGCCTGCTTCCCAATAAAGCCCACCCGACTCCATTGTTCTTTCAGGTAATCTTGGAATTCCTTCCTTACCAGCAGATAAGTGGGAAACCTCAAGTTCCCTCTTTCCTCATTATTCTGACTTAAATAGATTTCATGATCCAACAGGAAAATGGGGCTATGTTCCACTTTTTGTATTCTCGTGTATAGGTCCCGCTGGATGGACATATAATCCAGTCATGACCAGGAACAGTAGGGATTTGAAAAAATTTATACTCACGGACCCCTGGATTAGCAGTCATCCATGCATCCAGTAAATTTATATCTGCTAGGCCCAACTGCCATTGCTGTGCCACCCCAACTTCCCTGGATCTAGTCCCCAAATAGTCTAGTTTGGGGTCTGCCACACAATTAAAATCCCCTCCCAGTATTAGATTGGGGAACTGTTCCCTTATAACTATATCTAGGATCTTCTGATAAAACGTAGGCTCTGTGACACTTGGTCAGCTGGTTCTGATTAACCTATGCTTTTTGTAATATAAAAATGTGTTATGGACTGTCTCTCATGAGAGATGCTGAGACAGCATGTGAGATGACACACACACACACCAAGGTTTAAGATACAAGGTGTTACCTGGAAGGCCGGGAGCTAATTACAGACTAGAACAGGCCTTAATCAGGATCTCCTATTTATCTAAGTTAATTATAGTTGTAGTTGCCAAGAGGGAAATCATAAACTTTTATAACGCTTAGAGGAAGAAGAGCAAGTTTTGACGTTTTAGTGCGAAGTCATAAAAGATGCTTTGATGTCCTGGAAAGGGGAAGCTGATCATAAGATCAAAGAAATGTCATTTGAAAAAAGAAAATGAGTTGTGCTGAGATCACAGAATATTAATTTACCTTCTGGAAAAGGCATCCTGTTTATATATATATATATATATATATATATATATATATATATATATATATTTATATATTCTGACAGGGAGGAGCTAGGTGACCTCTTGCAAAGAGGTGGGCAAAGCCAGCTTTTAAACAGTATTCTGTTTTCCATTTTCACACAAATGTTTGGACTCTGAAAGCTACAACATCTACAGCACTGTGAGATAAGAATACCTTAGAACAGACTATTCTAAGTGTACTAGTGGTAGGAATCTGCACTTTTTAAAACATTATTCTTTTAAATGATTTGTATGTTTTGTGATATACGGTTCTGTATTTATATGTTACATAGTTTTATCTATTTTAGTAAAACTCTATTTTTAGAGCCTACTTGGTCTGTCTTTGAATTTCTTTCTTTAGCAAGTAAAAGTATATATGGTTAAAGCAGACACTGTGCATAAGCTTGAATGGTGATACCAAACTGGAAAAAGGTGAGAGTTTAATCTGAGGTCTTTTATTTAAGTTTTTAAGGGTTCATTTCTACACACCTGGCTAGGTGCCTTTAGGCAAAGATATCTGGCCCCCCAAAGACAGAATTATCTGAGCCTGTGCATTGGGTATGTTAGCAAGAGGTTCACAGTTTAATCCCTCCAAGACTTGAGACCAAAGGTTGATTCGAACCCACAAAACAGACGGGAGAGTTATCCTGTTTCTGTTAACTGTTCACAAGAGTGTGCTCGGAAGTTGGCACTTTGGGAGTAGAGGGCTGACCTGCTGAGTGGGTTTGTGATAGGCTCTAACACTGAATGCGCGTATACATTTCCTAAGGTGATTGCACAACCCTGAATCTCTCCCACAACAAACACATAGCAACCCTCAGTTGGATCTCTCACTGTACATGGAGCCAAAAAAGGGAACATCTAATTTTTTAAAATTGCAACCCCTTATTTGTGGGAGTTAAAGGACGATGCATGGCAGGCCCCTACACATCCCCCTATCAGTCTATCATGCTCACTAGGAGTCAGGTGGGTTTCCTGGAGCATGGCTATGTCTGCATTTTTCCTACTAAATGCGGCTAATATCTTGGCTGTCTTGGTGGAAGATGTAAACCCTTTTACATTCCAGGAGATAATTTTACTAATCTTATTTACATGAGGATCCATGTTATGCTTATTTTTCCATGACGTTCCCTTAGATATCTCTGGTTCCAAGCAGCATCTTCCATGTGGTCAAAAAACAGAATCACAAAGTTAAAACTGTTAACTTGAACTGATAACTTAAACTAGAAAACTGCCCCCCCATTCATAACACCCATTGTTTTCTTACTAATCCCATTTCTGTATGGTTTTGTCTTTTATGTGTCTCCCTCTTCCTTTATCACCCCCCCGCACTCTGCTTTATTTCTAGAAAAAAACATTTCTGCCTGTTTCTTAAAGTTATCTTTCTCCACCTTTATGTGTTTGCAAAAAAAAGGGAAAAAGAATATTGCTCATTCAAAGCCATATTTCAGCTTTAAGGAGTCTCTCTCCACCCCATTGTACTTTCCCGCACAGTACCCCACATCTGTATCATGTTATATCTCATTAGTCCCCATGGCAGAGATTGTATAAATGTGAGGGGTAGCCTCTCCAATATCTGGACAATAATTTTCCCCATTTTCAAACATGAGGGATAACCTCTCCACCATCTGGGCATTATTCTCCCCATATTTCAACTAATCCCCCACAAGACATCCCTCCCAACCCCTAGCTTTTCTCCATTCCTTATGCCACCAAGGCATATGCCAGCTTAGAGCTTATTGCAGGTATCTAATATGGAGCGCACATTCATTTCCTCAAGTGTCCCTCGATGCAGGCAGTTCATTTTCTGAGTTGGCATAGTCTGGGAAGTGAGAGGCCCACAGCAATATACATGTGCCCCCCCTGAACTGCCGCACAGTCTTAGCCCAAGAAAAGCATTTACATTTCCATAGTTCTCCCCCACAACCATTATTAAGCCATTTCCATACACCCTCAAGCATTTTGATATAATAAGGGGAACAACTAGTGCACTAACAGTTCTGTCTCTAGTTCAATATGGGGAATTGAGGCATATAAATCACCCTTTTCCCATGAGGGCTTATGCTAGGGATGCAAGATTAAATGTAGGTGTCGCACCATAAATCAGGAGCATGGGCAAAGGGAGGATAGAAAACAGAGCCAAACTCCCCTCATACAAAGTTACCAACTCACAGTTTTAGACCGTTCATGTCTTATTATCCTTCCTGTCCCACTCTTTAAGAAACCCTTGTAGCTTGTCCGGTTCCGAGAAGGAGTAGGTAGCTCCCTTTGAGCGCACTTTAACCGTCTCTGTGTATATCATTAAAAAGTCCAAACCTCTCTCTTGCATTTGATCCCTATATGAGTTGAATTGCTGGCGTTTTCTTTGAACCCTAAAGGGACATATCCTGGTGCATGGTGAGCTTGTGGCCTTCAAACATTAATTCCTTTTTATTTTGGTACACCATCATGATTGTCTGCCTGTCCAGGTAGTGGTGCAGCTGAAATAAGACTTGTTGAGGTGGTTGATCCTCTGGTGGTCATGGTGCTAGGGCCCTGTGCGCCCACTCAACTTTCAGCAATTCTTTCTTAAGTTCTAGCCCCAGGAGCTGTTGGAGGGTTTCAGAGCAGAATTCCATCAAGTTTCCCCTTTCAGCCACCTGTAGTAAGCCTCATATATGTAGGTTATTTGACATACTGTAGTGCTCCTGGTAATCCAAGGCTTCCTTTAGGTCTTCCACCTCCTTTTCAAGCTTCACAAATTTTTCTGGAATCACTCCCATAACATCCTCCAGGTCTGAAATTCTTTGTTCAGCTTCACTGGCTCTCTGCATGTGCTGTTTTACTTCATGGGTTATCCCCACAATGTTCTGCTTGAACTACTCCCATGTAGGCTTCAGGTCGGCCAGGATTTGGTCTGATATAGCTCTGCTAATCATTCCAATCTTTGCCGCAGATAGTGATATCGGGCCTGGGCCTCTTGTGCTCTTGCTGTCTTGAGTAATCCTTTTTTTGTTATTTTTGCTGGCCTGGCTGGCAGATTTTCCCCATAGTAAGGAATTCCTCCATTCTTCATGGTATAGGTGGTTCAAAAGCACAGAAACAAATATTTTTTAGGAAGAAATTATACTTTTAATGGCTCTGTAGTGTGGAATTCTGGAGAGGTGCATCTGCTTCCTTCAACTGCTCATTGGCACCCCCAGAAGTGTGTGTTTAAGGGAAGGTCAGGCATGCAGAGCTGGGGAGAGCTCTGCAAGCTGACTCATCCCTATAAAAACTAAAGAAGTTAGCCACCAGAGCAGAAGATTACTTTCAGGGTTCGTAGAAAAGGGAGTTATACTGGAAGAATGGACTCATATTGTGAGGAGGTTTCAAAGGGAGGACTGGAGGAAGGGGTACTCCAGCAAACAGTAGTTCCTAGGAAATATAGGAAGCAGCTTCTGGCCTTAGCTCATAATATACCCTTTTTGAAGGCACTTAGTAGTCAGCCATACAAAAAGGCAGTTAACAAGTTTTACTGGCCCATTATCCTTAAGGATGTGGCAAACTACTGCCAGACTTGTCCACAGTGCCAGAATGTAGGAAAGGTTGGAGATAAGGCTATATAACTGAAGACCCATTTTGGTGAGTTGCTGTGGACATTGTGAGGCCACTCAACAACCCAAATCATACCTGTAAGAGGTACATTTTGGTGGCCATGGATTATGCCACGCGGTACCCAGAGGCCATCTCTTGTCCTAAATTAAGGCAGAAAAAGTGGCTGATGAACCGCTGGGGATATTTAGCCTGGTGGGTTTTCCACAGGAGATTCTATCAGAATAGGGCTTCAATTTTGTGTCTGTCTTAATGGTTAGTCTATGGTGGAAGTGTAGGATAAGGCAGCTCAGGTCATCCCCATACCACCCCCAGATTAACGGTCAGTTCAAGCAATTTAATGCCTTGCTTAAGACTATGTTAAGGGCATTTGCCAACCAGCATGCAAGAGAGTGGGATGAGTGCTTACCTTATCTCTTATATGCATATTGGGAAGTCCCACAGGAATCCACAGGGTTCTTACCCTTTGAGCTCCTGGAATCTGTTGTGGAGTACATCCTGAATTACAGGTCATGGCTCAAGGAGCTCATGTGATTCACCCAGGAGCACCTAACCACTGTACAACAGAGACAGAAGACATGGTACTACCGGGGGGGGGGTCCAGAGCCTGGGAGTATGGAGTCAGGTGATGAGTGATGCTACTCATCCCTGTCCAACAGAATAATAACAGGTGATTTGAAAGGCTCCTTATTCACTGGTCAGGAGGTTGAATGTTGTTAGTTATGTGTTGGAGCTACTCGACAGGAGGTGCAAGCAGCAAGTCTACCATGTAAATATGATGAAGCCCTACCATGACTGGGATGAATGGTCCTGGCAATGTGCAGCTATCCAGAGAAGAAGGAAGAAGTAGACCCACTGGTGGATCATCTGGGAGAGAATAAGGGAGAATTCTCACTGGATGATGTCACCCTCTTGGAGTGGCTGACACTGGCCCAAGCTGCCAAAATGTGTGGGGTGCTGCACACATTTGGGGAAATGTTTACAGGGAAACCAGGGCATACCATGCTGGCAGAGCACCACATAGATACAGAGTCCAAGGCCCCAGTGAGGCAGCCACACTACAGGGTCCCCAAGGGATTGAAACATGCTATTGAAGGTGACAGCAAGGAAATGCTGGCTCTCAGAGTAATTCAGGAGCCCAATAGTCCCTGGGCCTTCCTGGTGGTACTGATGCCCAAGAAGGTTGGGACCATGGGGTTCTGTGTTTATTACTACTAGTTCAACAGCTGTATGGAGTTGGACACATAACCCATAAACAGAACAGATATGGTCCATAGACCTGACCCCTGAAGCCAGAGAGAGAGAGTCAGCATTCATCTCTCTGTTTGGCCTATTTGAATTTCAAGTGTTGTCATTCTACATGAGGAATGCACCAGTCACCATTCTACCGCTCATGGACCACATTCTGAATGGAGCAGGAGAGTTTTTGGTCTGGCAAACATGGACAACATTGCCATCTACAGCCAGACATGGGAGGATCAAGTCAGGTATGTGACCAATGTGCTCCACTGACTGGAAGCTGCAGGGCTGGCAATCAAGACAGAGAAGTGCCAAATAGAGATGGCAGAGGTATACCTTGGGCACAGGGTGGGGAGTGCGTATATCCGGCATGAGCCAATAAAAATTGAAGCCATGCAATGATGGTCCATGCCCATGAGAAAGAGAAAAGTATGGGCCTTATCAGGGATAGCAGGGTACTTTTGAAAGTTTATGCTGAACTTCAGTAGCATGGCCAAACCTCTGTCCGATCTCAGATGGAAGAAAATGCTGAAATATAGAAATTGAAATTGATGTCAGATAAGGCCCATCTAGTCTGCTTATATACCCTAACTTTCTTAGTGGACGCTGACCCTACTAGGTCATCGGCTTTAGCCTCTCCTTCCCACCTCTAAGGTTCTCTTACGTCTGTCCCATGTGTGTTTAACTCATTGCCTCCACAGGAGCTCTCTGAATTACAGCACTTGTCTCCTGTATACTGTCAACAGTGAATCCTGGACCTTTCTAAGCAAAATCAAGCCATAATCAGCATGCCACAAACAAATGCTAATAGCACAAAAACCATAAGTGCTAGACACAAAGTATGAGCTTCAAACTTGTTCAGTATAAAATTACCTTTCCACTGGTGGTATGCAAGTAATAATAGGTCATTTATTTTTTTAATTTCTATGCTGGTCGAAACCACAAAACAAAATATTTTTTCCACTAGAAAAAAAGCACCATAAGCCTTTTTTTGTTCGGAAATATATAACATATCAACACCAGATTAAGCTTCCAGACATTAGATGTAGTTTTAATAATTTGTTTGTAAAAACAACAGCTATTTCTGTAGTATTAAACATAATTTTCCCCCATTTTAGTTAAGATTCATTGATGAGGTTTGAGGGACAAATCTGAACCATACACACCATTTCATAAACAAATACATATAACTCCTAAAGTAAACAGAATACACAAAATGTATCAGCGGCAAAGTTGTTCCACACAAAATTGCCTTTCCAACGGTGCTATACAATCGGCTGTGCTCTATCAGTTTTTGTTTTGTACTGGCTGAGATACACAGAATGTGTTTTCTTCGAAGTGCTTAGGTGGTTCTTGATGGACAAAATGTCTGCCATACACACCATGTCATAAACAAATGTGAATAACTCCTAAAATGAACATGATACACATAAAGTGTCAAAGACAAAGTTGTTCAGCACAACATTACCTTTCTAACTGTGCTATGCAGTCAATTCTAATCAATTCTAATTGGCAAGTAATATTTAAACGTGAGTGATGTCTCCAGACATTACCAGGACACACAGGAAGTTTGTAGGTGACTTCTGTAGTCGTTCCGGGACACACCACAATACATTTGCACTCACTACTCACACAGAGGGTCATGTTCAAACTTGTTTCAATGCAGAATTTTCACAGTTTATGAAACATCAATGTAATCAACCAGGACAGTGCAAAGCACTGCCAACCTCATGCTTCACCCAGTCCGCTGGGCTTCATCAGAGCTGTTACAACTTAATGGCAGTACAATTATATACAACTTTCAAATTGGTCAATGAACTCATTGGCCAATAACCATTCTTTAGGTCACAAACAAACATTTATAAGTGATTCGTCATATAATCCACTGGCCCTAGTATGATGCAGAATATATTTTGTGAAGTGCTACTACAGAGTTTAAGTGCAAAGCAAAATAATAAAGAGCCATTTTAAGTTTCCTTTCGGATCTTGAAAGGTACTTGCCAAAATGTGCTCATTAATTCGAAAGTGAAGTTTTCTTTTAGTTCTGCCAATGTAATAATTACCACATGTACACTTCAGCAAATAAACCACCCCTTCTGTGTTGCAGTCTCGTGCCCCATGATTTTTTTCTGTAATGCCATTTTTGGGGTTAAGGAAAGTATCTCTCTTTTCTATGACATTACATGTTTTGCAGACACCACATTTTTATGTTTGCTTGCGTAAGAAACATATTGTGTCAGCTTGGTTGTAGTAGCGAGTTGTGGAGGTGTGGCAGTGTTGTAGCCAGTGCCAGCAGTCCATTGTGGGGCTGATCTCTGTGGCGCCAATTGAGGAGCCATGTCCATGACAGTAGTAGTGTAGAGTGCGTCCAACTTGAAAGAAACTCACTGCTGCAATCAGGGAGTGCCCTGTCATTAAAAATCAGCTGTTTTTGCTGCTGGGGCAGTCCCTGAATGCAGCAGTGAATTACAGCTTTCCTTGTCCGGTATCTCCTTTCAATAAACATGGTGGTGGCTTCACCATCCACCTCTCACAGTCCCCACAGAAGCCAACGGACAGCAGCTATTTCTTACAGTCCCCATGAAAGCCGATGGAGGTTCCCAATCCCCCTGTCATCATGCCCCCTCCCCAGTTCATTTGTCAATGGGGTAGCCTAATCCCCATTGGCATAATGTCCCTGCATTTGTTTTAATTTCACTTGGTGGCAGCTATCGCCATCCACCTCTCACAGTTCCTATAAAAGCCGATGGTGATGCCCAGTCCCCCTGTCAGCATGCCCCTCCTAAATTCATTTGCTGATGGGAGAGCCCAATCCCCACTGGCATAATGTGCCCCATTGGTTGTGTGCCAAGGGGTGCCCAATACCCCTCAGTTCATGCACCTCCCAACACTTTGTATGTGCCAATGGGGGTGCCCAATCCCCGTCGGCTACAACCTCCCCCCAAGAAGCTCTCAGGTGACATGCTGGGAACCCACTCCAGTATACCAAGCCACCTGTAAGTTAAGAAAACCTTCCTGCATTTTTTTTTTTAACCTATACAATAAAAAAAGTACCTCATTGAGTCCAGTGCCCCCTCCCCAACTGGCATCCACCCTCTGACAACCCCACCTCCCCACACCCCCCTCACCCCATACTTACCTCTGGAGCCTGGCATGATGATCTTCGGTGGACTGGGAACACGTCTGCACTCTTCAAAGCTGACCGTGAATTGAAGAAAAGCTGACTGAAGAATGAGACTGAAGAAATGCCAGTAAACTGCATAATTTCATAAATTTTTTTTTCAACTTATGTGGATATCTCAACCCTTTTCATGACGTTTGGCACCAAATTTTCCACATGGAGTTCTTGGGACCCCATTTCATGAATTCAGTGACTGTCATCTGGTTATTCGGTCCCAAAAGGTGATTTCACGGTCATTGCACAGAATCACCTTTCGGGACCAATTAATGAAATGAGTGTCATTGTTCATGAGGTGGGCTCCCAAAAAGTCTATGGCCCAGATATTCAAAAGAGTTGAGCCATGCGCAATAGGGTTGCGTCTGAGCAAGTCTGAAAATGCGCCATTCTGCGATATTCAGCAGGAGGCAGTTGCGCCCCCGAAATCATGCTGAGCAACAGCACAATGATAATGAAGGCATGCGCAACCGGAGGGGGAGGAACCATGCATAAATGGTGCAGTGTGATATTCAACAACTTGTGCCATGCGCAATAGGGGAGCAAATGGAAGTTATGCCATAGTGGGAAATGAGCCAAAATAAAAGGGAGCAAGGGAGAGGCGCAAGAATGCTACAGAGAAGTAACATGACAGCAAAATACAGCAGGACACACTGGGCAGCAGGGACACACAGGGCCAGGCAGGAAAGGGCACCTGGAAGCAACAGTCACAGGGGAAGGTGTGGGGAGACAGTGCAGAAGGGGGAGGTACACCACACAGCAGAGAGGCAAGCACAGGCAGGTGTTCCCGGTGCAGGGGAAGTATCAGTGAGGACAGCCGGGGGGATACAGTAGCAGTTGCCGGGGGGAGTGAACACAAGCCTGGGATGTGGCCAGTGCCACCTTCCAGATGGAGGCCATTATGAGGGGGGTGAGAAGGTGGGCAGCAGGGGGGCGTGGCCGTGGAAGGGCCGTCAGCGGTATGCCCCCAACAGGCAGTACTGAGCCCACACCAACTTCTAGCTGTACAGTGATACTGAGATTATGGGCCTGTACTGCCTGAATTGGACAATTCTGAGGCAGCTCTGTGAGTTGTGCAGTGATGTGATGCAGGCACCCCACATGGCGGAGCCTTGCCCTGTCAGTGGAGACCAAAGTGACAGCTTGCATGTGCTTGCTTTCCACAGGTACCTTCCAGAGACTAACTGGGGACACCACAGGCATAACCCAGTCGGCTACGTCATGCCACCTCACCCAATTCCTCAGCGCACTGCTGCCACATGCTGCAGAGTACATCCATTTCCCCAGCACACTGGCGGAGCACACAGTAAACATACAGGAGTTCTACAGGGTATCACGTATGCCTGGCATGCTAGGGGCAATGGACTGCACCCATGTGGCCATCCACACACCACCTGGCCCCGAGGGGGCCGCATACATCAATCGCAAGGGCTATGTCAGCATCAACTGCCAGGTGGTGTGTGATGCCAGGGGGTGCATAATCAATGTCTGTGCCATGCACCCTGGGGGAGCACAGGATGCCTTCATCTGGCACCAGATGGCACTGTGCCACAGATTCGAGAGCGGGGATATCCCCATTGGCTACCTAGTGGGTGAGTATGCAAACCACATGGACAATCATAGGGCCTGGGGGGCATGGTCAGAGGTGACATGGGTAGTGGCCTACATGGCCCGGGGCAGGGCGATGCTGATCACCAAACTAACCTCCACCTTCTACACACAGGTGACAGTGGATACCCACTCCGTCCCTGGCTGCTCACACCCTGCCGGCGGCCCGTGACCCCATCACAGCAATGCTACAATGAGGCACACGTTACCACACGTAATGTCATCGAGTGGGTGTTCAGGATACTGAAGACATGTTTCCATTGCCTGGACACCTCCAGCAGTGCCCTACAGTACAGCCCCTCAGAGGCCTGCAGGCTATTCCTGGCCTGTTGCATCCTGTACAACATGGCCAACAAATGTGGGATAGCCACACAGGTCGAAGAGGGGGACAGCGATGAGAACGATGAGGACGTCGGTGACAATGGTGATGGGCAGCCCCCTGCTTGGGTGACGGGACCCCCAACTGCTCCGGCTGGCACAGCTACACCGGGACCCCATCATGGAGGAGCACTTCAGCCAACCCAGATAAGTCATGGGGCCATGTGCAGCCAACAGTGGCTAAGGCACAACCCACAAACATGCATGTACACACACCAGGGGTGCATGCCGTTATGGGAAGTGGCAGGGCATGGAACCACACACACAACCAGGGATGGGTGAGGTCTAACACGCCACGCGGATGGACATTCACACACGCACACACACACACACAATGCACTAAACTTGTACAAAGGGTAGGAGGCACACTGACCCAGAACACCACCCCTAGCCACACACATGTCCACAGACCACCACACCCACTGCCTGTCCATGTGCGTGTGTCAGATGCTGAGCACCATTGCACATTGGTGTACAGTGCAATGCAGGCATCATCATGAACATGCAACTGCGGACAGCAGCCAGGCCGGGAACCCACACATGCACTGCCCACTGAAAGACACAGTGCACACAGGGCAGCACCAGACAGTAGCAGCATTGGGAGACAGGTCAGTCATGTGACGCAGTGCCCCGGCCACCACAGATGCATGGGTGGCTCCGCCGAGATCTGCCAGCACTGACAGACTGATCACTGGCCTCATGGGGTGGCACTGATGGTCGCCCAGGGGTTCCACTGCATGAACATGACCATGCTTTCATAGGGGTCTGCAGCACACCGGACGTGCCTGCGCCAGGCATGCTCGGTATGCCCACAGCTGAACCCGGTGTCGACAGGGAGGGTGTCACACGACACCAGGAACAGGGGGTGGACAGTGCACTGCGTGGTGTTTGCAGTGGCCACTGTCATGACTGTGTGCCCATTGTTGCCATGACAGCAGTGAATGCCTGTGCCTGCCTGTCAATGGCAGTGGTCACATCCTCCTGCAACCGGTCCATCCCTGCCAGGATCAGAGCGGTGTCTCTGCTACTATGCTCCTCTGCCCACTCCAGAGCCACACGCAGTGCATTCACTGATGTCGCAAGCCACATCTGCTGCTGGACTGATGCTTGCAGTAGGTGGATGTGCTCCTGTGAGAGGTCATCTGCCTCCTTGGCATCCTGACCCTCAGGGTGTGTGCAGCCCTGAAGTTCAGCACCCCTTGAGGGTAGGCGTTGCACACCAGGACCAGTTCTGGGCATGTCCACAAGTGGTGCACAGATGCTGCCGCTTGACCCTGTACCCCAAGCCCATTGGCCGACTGCTGATGCTGCCCCTCCGGCTGCCGCTCCCCAGGGCTCAGTGGTGCCGCTGCAGTGACTGCAACAGTCCCACTGTCCTGAACACCCACCAGTGCTGCCCCACTGGTGCTGACAGGCACAGGCTGGGACTGTGCTGACACACAAGCCTCCACGGCAGCACCACCCACAGCCATGGCCATGATGTTACCTGCTGTTGTTACCTGCTGTGTGGCCATCCCGTGGCACACACATGTCACTGCCCATGCTGTTAGTGACATCATCATTGGTGACGGACCCGGCACCAGCCGAGTCACAGCATGCCGGCATCCATGGATGCCCGGCATGCTGAGATTTATCAGACGAGACTTTCTCCTCACCTGTTCCAACAACATCAGTGTGGACAGCCAGGCGGGCCCACTGTCGCACTGAGCCATGTATACCTGTGGAGGTGGATGGGCCCTCCTCCATCTCCAGCTGACTGTCCTCAGTGGACAGGCCAGCCACCGCTGACCCATGCAGATGCTCAGGATCTGTAAGGGAAAACAAAGTCTCGTTACTGCTTGTGACCTACCCTGCCCCCCCATAGACAGACCATGACCTACCATGCAGTGATGGGCTACCACCCGTCTGGAAGCCACCACCTGGAACACCCTCAATGGCACAACACTGCATGCTTCCAGCAACCTTCTCCTCCTGTGGGGTCAGGTGTACCACCTCCGGCTGTCCACCACCTGTCACAGCTCCTGCTGCCCTGATGGCAGCCACCTTCTCTTTTATCCTCCTCCTGTCTGTGCCCATCTTCTTCTTGCACTCCTGCATGGAGTGCTGGTGGCTGCCATGCAGGTTCACAGCACGTGCCACCTTCTCCCATGCAGCAGCATGGGCTTGAGGTGTTTCCTGCCATCCACTGAGAAGCAGCTCCTGATCCAGGTAGGCCTCAAACAGGGCATCGGTCTCGGCCTTGGTAGCATTAGGCCTCCTCCTCCTCCCACCACTGTGTTCCTCCTCTCCCACAACTCACTCGGTCATGTTTTAGCCTGTAAGAATGACAGTTGTTACCTGTGACTGTGCAGTCCCATGCATGTCCCTAAATTCACAGTCCACACTCCCAAACAGCATGCAGCTCACCAATAGACTGCAGTAACCGACTATGGCCAGTGCAGCCCAATGTTGCACTTTTATAGCACAATCCATGCAAATGAGGCGAGGCGCAACTTTAAGTGGATGCAGATTGCAGTGTTGCACCATTGAATGGCTGATTAGCTGTTTTGCATATGACGATTGAATATTGCGCTGTTGCGCTTTGAGCAATTGTGTTGAACGTGCTGAGCCAAGGGTGCAGTTCTGTGACATGCATAGTACACACCTCACTGGGCATGCCCAGGTTGCTGATGCAGGCATCTGCTGTGCTGCTGATGTGCTATGCACGGGAAGCAATGCAGGGCATGGCCACCATTGTGCCAGTGGCACTACAGTGATGTTCACCTACATGGTGCTGTGGCACTGGGCCATCATAGGCACAATGGGGTGCAACAGCGTGGTAGGCAGCTACTGGAGGTAGCACACAGGCAGCCAATCACGCTACATGCATTGGGTTCCAATGGGCTGTGCTGTCTGTGTACAGAGCCCGTTGACCCCGTGCCCGACCTTTGCCCCCTAGGCGCCATGCGTCAGGCATGGGTGCACCACTATCACGCTGCTCAGTGACAGTGCGATAGGGAATGGCAGCACTGTACCACACAGCATGTACACGTGGGGAACTGTGCTGCAGAGCACCATTTTTGCAGACCGAGCTAGGAGAATGGCACGCGGGAGGGCTACACAATGGAGCCAGGTAGAACTGGCCAACCTAGTGGCCATAGTGAAGCCACACCATGGACCACTATTTGGGGAGGCACCCCTGGACAGGTCCAGGAGCCAGGTGTGGGAGGAGGTGGCCACTGCACTTGAGGAGGCCACTGGAAGGGGGCAGACTAGAGCAGTGCCACCACAGGGTATGGTGACGTGCAGGAGGGAGCCAGACCTGCTAGCTCACCTGGCAGGCACGCGTAAGTGAGGGGCACAGTTCACGCGCCAGGTAGGTGTTACGTCAACACACTTTTATCTTCCATATGGGTATCATGGTTGTATGTGTCCAGCACATGGGGGAGGGACCATCTGGTGTTGGCTGTGGTGGTGTTATCAGGGTGTGACATGGGTCGGTCTGGCTGGGTGGGAGGGCACACATCTGGGGGCAGGGGGGCTTTGCTACAGGTTTGTACTGATGTTCCATTCTCCATGTTTGCACCACAGGGCCAGAGGAGCGGCGCCTGACACGTGAGCTGCAGCGCCACCAAGAGGACAGGGAGGCAAGGTGTGGTGATGGTCCACAGCACCTGAGGGACCAGCCTGATGATGGTGAGTGCCATACCTCCATGATTACTACTGTATGCTGTGTAACAGGGTGGGCAGCGGGGCATGGCCACCATCCATTGACACCACTGCCATGCATGCAACTTGCTACAATCAGCACTGTCCAGTGGCAATGCATGTCTGGGAGTGCATCGATGGTGGTCCATGCATGCACCGGGTACATGGCTGTGCCACTGCCTTTGCACCACATAGCCATGTCACTAAATGGCCACGGTGCTGCTGTGCGTGACTTTCCCAGTGGGTGTGTGCAGTGTTCTGCATGGCTGTATGTGCCTTGATGGCCAGGTCATGTGGACGTGATCACTATGGGTGGTCACACACCATCACAGAGGCATGTCCCACGGCCGTGTGCCATGCACAGTGGGTGGGCTGTATGGGGCTGTGTATTTACACCTATTGACTGTGCTCCCTTGTCCTAGGTGTCCGCCAGCTGATTGACATCAGGGAGGCATTGCAGGAGATCCTGCATGTGGCAAGGTCGTCCTTGGAAATACTACAGAGGATTGACAAGATTGGCATCCTCAGGAGGCACCGGCATAGGACCAGCCAGAGGGGGGAGCGGGGCCTCCGTTGACAGTCCCTCTGCCCCTGATATCCCCTACCCCCCTGGACCCACCCTCACAACCCTCTTTTCCTGTTCCATTTGTTCACTCCTGCCACTTACCCACCCCCACCATGTTTGTGGCCCTCCCCAACTTTGTATATATTACTGTATATAGTTCGCTTTGATATTTTGTTTTAATACAGATCTTTTGATATGAATACTGTGGTGGTCTCTGATTTGCAGTGGCTATAGGTGCTCAGCTGCAGTGGTGTGCATGGTATCAGGGGTGGTACAGTCATGGGTATGTGTGTGTGTGTCCTTGGGGAGGTGACTATGGTGTGGGGGTAGCTATCAGTCAGTGTCTGTGGTGTGTGTGTTGTGCCCTGTGCACTGGATGACTGTGTGCAGTGGTCCATGCTCTGTGTCCATGGTGCCCCTGTCAGCCCATCCATGGCCTGTGCAGCTGACACCCATGCATGTCTGTAACCTGCACGGTCTGCTGGCATGTCAGTGGTGGCTGTCCATGCAGGGCAGCCACTGTACCTGTCACAATGCTGGGTTGCCTCCTGTCACTGGTGTGGTGCATGTCTGCCTTGGGTGGCACTGTGGCCTCCACAGTTGTTGACCCACCTCCATGCTGTGGCTTGTGTGTGCTGTAGGGGATGTGCACCACTGTCTGTGACTTGTGCCCTGGGCAAATGCTGGTGGTGTACAGGTCCACAGTACCTGTGCAGGGTGGCTGGCACTAGTGTGCCATGGAGGACCACAGGTTGTGTGTACACAGTTTACATGGACCCACACTGGGGGCTTGGTTGCCCTGCTACTGCGTCCCTGTGTTGTTGTGCCCTTGGGTATGGGGGGTGTCTGTCCATGCACTGTGTGGCATCCGGTGTGGTACATGCTTCCACACACCACTGTGGGTGTCTGCACTGGCTGTTGTGGCCAGTGCTGGGTCAGGGTGTGTCATTGGGAGAGTGTGCAGGGTGCTGTACCACTGGTGGTGGGGTCCGGGGCATACCCTGTCCTGTGTGGTGTACCTCATGTGCCGATGCATGGTTGGTCTCTCAGCAGTACCTCTAGGGAGCTGTGCATGGTGGCACTGTGTATGCCTTCATTGCATTGCTGTGTGCTGCCACCCGCTGATGGGTGCTCGTGGTGGGGCTGCCTTGCATGGTTCTGTGGTGCACAGGGTTGCATTGTCACAGTGGGGGTGGTGGCATGCATGGGGTTTCCTGCAGTGGTGGACGCTGCTCCTGGGCAGGGTGTCTGGGGGTCATGGTGCAGGGTGTGCTCTGCATTGGGGGGATGGTGTGGCACAGGGTGGTCAACCTTCCTTGTGAGCCAGTCACAGCTTGCCGGGGGGTGTGATGGGGCACCATGGCCCGGCTGTGGGTTGGTTACTTGTCTCCATGGGCCTGTGGTTATTCCAGCCCTCCCCCAGTTGTGCAGTGCATGGGGTGTGGGGTGATGATGTCTGTTCTGCTGTGTGTTCCTCTGCCCATCTGTGGCATGGGTGGTGGGCCCCTATCTCCCTGGTCGTGCAGTTGCATTGTCACCCTTCTGCTGGGATGCATCCCTGGTTGAGCTATGGCACTTCTGGACTGCTCAGCTGAACATCCCTTGTTGTACTATGGCACATCTGATCTGCTCAGCCTCCCCTTCCTAGTTGCGCTATGGCGCAGGTGGTGCGATATTCAGTTGTCGGCTGTAGGCACAGTTTGGCTGGCTCAGTTTTTGAATATTGCACATCTATCTCATGGGTGCAATGGACTTGCACTTGCTCCTGCTATTGCGCACTTTTTGGGTGCAGTTTGAATATCTGGGCCTATGTTACAAATCTGGTGAAATAATTCCAAAAACAGACTGTGTTATGAATGTGCATTGCGCAATTTCCATGCAGACACGTAACTTCACAAATTTGTAATATTTTCACTCCAGATTTTCAACACTGATATTTTCTCACACCTCCTTAAACAGTTCAGCTGTCATTTTTCACATCCTGTCCAAAATGTGTTTTCGCACTTCCAGTGCACAATAGCGTGGTTGCTGTGGGAAATCAGTGTTTGGGACAGATTAAGAAAATGACAGTGACACTGTTCATGAGCAGAGGTCCTTAAATGCCTATGTTAAAAATTTGGTGACAAACTGCGATAAAATGACTATGTTATGAGTGTGCATTGTTGATAAGTACCAATGCCTGTAGTCTGTGTAACAAGCTCCCTGAACTAGTGGCCTTGATGGAAGAGGGTTGCCTGGATATTGTAGCAGTCACAGAAACATGGTACACAGAGAACCATGACTGGGATGTCAACATACCAGGATACACAATCTACAGGAGGGACAGGGAAGGTAAAAGAGGAGGAGGAGTAGCTCTCTATGTAAAGGAAGGGATCAAAGCAACAGAACTAAAGAGTAAACAGGGAGCAGATGAGGCACTTTGGGTCACCCTGGAGATAGGAAATGGCACCACAATCCGCATGGGGTTGTATACAGACCCCATCTCAGGGGAGGAATGGACAAGGAAATGATAGAAGGCTTTCTTAGAATGGCAGAAAAGGGGAGATATTGTTGATGGGGACCTGAATATGCCAGATGTTAACTGGAGCACCTTTGCTGCAGGCACATCCAAGAGCAGGGCATTCTTGATGCCATACAGGGGGCATGCCTCAGACAGCTAGTATTGGAACCCACTCGGAAGGGAGTAATCTTAGACCTGGTACTCTCAAATGGGGATGGAGAAAGAATCTCAGATTTAGAAGTGGGTAGCCATCTGGGAACAAGCGACCACCAAACAGTGTGGTTCACGATAAATACAGCCATACAATAAAGCTATACAAAAGCAAGAGTACTGGACTTTAGGAGGGCTGACTTTGGGAAAATGAGAGAGTGCCTCAGAAAAGCACTAGCAAACAGGCAAGAAGGAGGGGTGGAGGAACAATGGGGAGTGATCAAAACAGCCATCACAGAGGCAACAAGCCTTTGTGTAAAGCAAATCAATAAAACACAATGAAGGAAAAAAAACGCTATGGTTCTCAAAAAGAGGTGGCAGGAAGGTTAGGAGAAAAGGACAGTATTCAGGAAATATAAGGAAACACAGAAGGAGCAGGACAGAGAACCTTATCAGTTAAAGCAGAAAGAGGCTGGGAAGGAAGTCAGAATAGCAAAAGCCCAAACCGAGGAAAGGATAGCCAATTCTGTTAAGAAGGGGGATAAGACCTTTTATAGGTACATTAGGGAGTAAAGAAAGACCAAAGGAGGGATTCTGAAGCTTAATAAAGGGGAGGGAATGTGGGTAGAGGGTGACTGAGAAAAAGCAGGGATACTGAACGAATATTTCTGCTCAGTATTCAAAAGGAAGAGGAGGGAAGTTACCTAAACCAAACAAGAGAAACACTCTGAAGATGGGGTCGATACCAGTCCATTTACAGAAGAAAGGATTCTGAAGAACTAATAAAATTGAAGGTGGACAAAGCAATGGGGCCTGATGGGATTCACTCAAAATTCTAAAGAACTAGGGTAGAACTAGTGGCCTTGTGACTACTCTCTTTAACAAATTATGGGAGGATGGGGTGGTACCCGAGGACTGGAGGAGGGCAGATGTGATTCCTCTTCACAAAGTGGGGAGCAGGACAGAGGCAGAAAACTACAGACCAGTTAGTTTGACCTCAGTGATAGGAAAATAATGGAATCACTTCTGAAGGAAAGAATTGTTGAGTACCTAGAGGCCAGTGGGGCAGGGACCCAAGGCAGCATGGATTCACGATGGGAAGGTCATGTCAGATGAATCTAATAGATTTCTTTGACTGGGTGACCAAAGTAGTAGACCAGGGAGGGCTGTGGACATGGCCTACCTAGAATTTTAGCAAGGCATTTGATAGAGTCCCACACAAAGATTAATAGCAAAATAGCCAGCCTTGGGTGGGTCCCAAGGTGGTAGCCTGGATAAAAATTGGCTGAACAACAGGGCATAAAGGGAGTAGTAAATGGAGTACACAGTGAAGAAAGGAGGGTTACTAGTGGGGTACGCAGAGGTTCAGTACTGGGACGGTCCTTTTTAATGTCTTTATAAGTGACATTGCAGGCGAACTGGAAGGAAAAGTATGTCTTGCAGATGACACAAAGATCTGCAACAGGGTTGATACACAAGATGGAGTGGAAAGGATGAGAAGGGACTTGGCAAGGTTGGAGAATGGTCAAATGTATGGCAGCTCAGATTCAATGCAAGAAGTGCAAGGTAATGCACATGAGAAACAAAAACCCAGGGGAAGCGTACACAATGGGGGGTGAGATACTGACAACAGTAAAAATAAAAAGGGACCTGGGGGTTATTATATCAGATGACCTTAAGGTGGGCAAGCAATGTGAGAAGGCAGTAAGGAAGGCTGGGGGGATACTGGGATGCATAGGGAGAGGCATCACCAGTAGAAAACAGGAAGTTGTTATCCCTCTGCACAGGCAGTTGGTGAGACCCCATCTGGAGTACTGTGTGCAGTTCTGGAGACCCCATCTCTGCAAAGACATAGACAGAGTGGAGGCTGTCCAGAGGAGGGCAACCAAAATGGTCCAGGGTCTGCACCAGAAGACATACGAAGAGAGACTAAAGGAGCTTAGTATGTATACCCTTGAGGAAAGAAGGGAGAGAGGGGGACATGATAGAAACTTTCAAGTACCTCAAGGGAATTAAAGTCCAAGATGGTAGCATCTTCCAGAAAAAGAGATGTGCAAGAACAAGGGGACACAATTTGAAGATAGAGGGAGGACGGCTCAGAGGTAATGTGAGGAAGTATTTTTTCACTGAGAGGGTTGAGGATGCATGGAATAGCCTCCCTGAGGAGGTTGTGGAGTCAAGAACAGTGGGGGACTTCAAGAATGCGTGGGACAGGCATAAGGCAGTCCTAGTGGGGGGTAGGAGGAAGTAAGCTGTTGGTTAACTAGGACCTGCAGCTTATCTGTTAGGTAGGAAAATGGGCAGACTAGGTGGGCCAAGCGGTCCTTATCTGCCTTCAAATTCTATGTTTCTATGTTTGAGAATTTGTAAGCTTTTCACTTAAAATTTTTAACGTTGTCAATTTTGCACACCTCCTTATGAACAGTACAGCTGTCATTTTTCACATCCTGTCCGAAATGTGTTTTCATACATCTGGTGCACAATGGCATGGTCATTGTGGTAAATCAACCTTTGGAACAGATTAAGAAAACATAAGTGACAGCTTTCGTGAGCAGAGGTCACAAAATGCCTATGTTGAAAACTTGGTGAAATAATTCCACTAAATGACAGTTACGAGCGTGCACTGTGCAGTTTCCACATATGCTCATAAATTTGAGCATTTTTAATATTTTCTCTCCAGATTTTCAACATTGCCATCTCTTCATACCTCCCTATGAATGGTACAGCTGTCATTTTTCACATCCTGCCCAATCTGTGTTTTCACACATCTGGTGCAGAATGGCATGGTAGCTGTGGGAAATCAACATTCGGGACAGATTAACAAAATCACAGTGCCACTGTTCATGAGCAGAGGTCCCAAATGCTTTCATGAGGTGGGGGTCACAAAAAGGCCATGTTGAAAATCTGTAGTGCAAATACCAGCAAATGCCCAGGGTGTTAGGGTTTCTAACCATGATGTCCCACCCTGTACAGACTGAAAGCCATCAGGAGTGTGCCTTTGGATTGCCGACTGTACTGCTCATGTCATTCCACCCCCACGCTGAAGCCAGTGTCAGGCATCGAGGTGTGCCTTGGACTCTTCGGCCACAGGGTTCACCCCATTCTCCTATACTGCACCCATTTCAGCATATGTCCTTATGAAATGGGGTGACTGTAAAGCCGAACACCCCAAGGCACACTTCAACACTTGTCGGTGTTGGCAGGATAAGGTGAGGTGAAATACCGTGAGCGTTATGGGTGATGACCCAAAGGCACACCCCAATGCTTGTCCATCTCTACAGGGTGGAGGAGGGGTTGGCGTGAGTTAAATAGTTCACTGCCATTCCTATTCTGCATCTGTCTAACTCCTGCACATCCAACACTGATATCAGCAAGCAAACATTCGGCATTGACAAATGTTTGTTTAGTACCTCATTTACTTGTGTTTCTTAAGATCTTGGGGTCTGGTTGGTAACTACTAACCAGATGGTCCCTAAGATTCTTACCCCTTCTATACACAATGCGTAATGGTTTATTCAATGTGGGTCTCAGTTCTGGTATGCCACATAGTATTGTCATATTCTTCCTTATGATGACTGTAATCTCATTACCCTCCCCCATAGGTGATCACAAAAGTCATAGGAGTCTCTCTTTCCTTCTTTTTTTTGGTAAGAACAAGGATTACCTGTTAACCTCTCTGAGGTCCTATGCAATTTTTTCTACATAAATCTCTTTGTATTTCCTAGCTATAAGCCTATCAGACAGATACCTAGGCCTTTTGTTATATAATACCAGCTCAGAACTGTGACACTTGGACAGTTGGTTCTGATTTCAATATATTTTTTATGCAGTATAAAATATTTGGGAAGGGTCTGTCAGGAATAATTGCTGTCTTGCTGAAACTGACTCATCAAACCCCCCCAGGGATAAGTTCAAAGGACATGAGGTAGCTTAAACTGCAGATATCTGAGGTGCAATTACCTTGTCAATTTACTTTGAAGCCAGGAACCAATATATCCATTTTATAATGCCCTCAGGGAAATCCTTTGATTTGCACTAGGTGTCATGAGAAAAGGGGCATAGACATGTGTTTTGGCTGTCTTCATAGGAAGCCAGCTCATTACATCAAAGAGACATTTGATGTCTGGGTAAAGCAGGTCCCAGACTAAATTAGGAAAGTCCAATAAGCATTTGCTTGGAGTATACAGTGAATTACATCAAAGAGACCTTTGATGTCTGGGTGAAACAGACCACAGACAGGTTTCGGCAAGATTCATTATGTCACCTCTTATTTTTTTAAATATCTTATTAAGACATTCTGTGTTATAAATTTTAATACACCAAGGAAGAGTTAGGTGACCTCAGAGAGAAGGCCGGCTCAAGACTGCTTCAAAATATACTGAGCAGACCTTACACAGTGACATTATTATCTGACTGAGAAAAGAGGAACAACGAAGCACTGAAAGATTAAGAAGTAAGGATACCTTAGCTAAAACCAGTCTGAGTGTATGTATTGTAGGAATTTGCACTTTTAAACCTGTTTTGTTTTTAAGACTGTATTGTGTTGGGATATATTGTTCTGTATCTACTGTTTTGCTATTTTTATCTATTTTAAAGTTAAGATATATATTTGAAAAACAGAAACTGCCTGGTTTGCCTTGAAACTTCTTTTTTTTTAAGTGAAGCTTAGATGGTTATAGTTGAACATTCTGCACGTGCTTATTGTGATACCAAACTGGGAAACAGAAAAGAGTTTTCTAAGTCTTACATAGAGTTGTAAGGGTTCATTTGGTTATACCTGTTTAGGTGCCCGTAGGCAAAGATATCTGGCTCCCCCAAAGACAGAATTATCTGAGCCTTAAAATTGGGTACGCTAACAAGAGGTTACCAGTTTGAATCCCTCCAGATCTTGAGACTAAGGTGACTCGAACCCACAAAACAGACAAAAGGTTTACCTTATTCTGTTAAACTGTTCACAGTTCTATGCTCAGAGGTTGGTATTTTTGGGAGTAGAGGGCTGACCTGCTGAGTGAGTTTGTGATAGACTGGTTGGCAGCGGTGGCATATAAAGTTTGGTGGTATAAGCTTTATTGTTCAGTGTGTCAGCTTGAGACTGTTCGGCTCACTTGGGAAAAAGAAAGGCAGTGTTTTATTTCAAAAGGAAACAGAACTATATCCCATGGCTTACAGTCAAGTTCCTACCCATTTTATTTTTTTTCCTAAGTGCCAGTCTGAGTAGCAGTAGTCAGGAAAGATGGCTTCCAACTACAGCAGGCACACTGCAGAATACTTAAAG
The DNA here is from genome assembly GCA_016271365.2 of Neoceratodus forsteri. NCBI lineage: Eukaryota > Metazoa > Chordata > Ceratodontiformes > Ceratodontidae > Neoceratodus > Neoceratodus forsteri. Next base: position 1,407,961,094 of record CM028132.1, read on the forward strand.
CAGTTGTTCAGGGAGAGGGGAGTCCCATTTGAGGTGACAGCCAAAAAGCAGAACCTCATAGAGGCCCTGATGGTAGCAGATACCCAGAGCAGCGAGTCACCGACCGTGACTGAAAAGGACCAAACCTCGAGTATGGCAGGGCTAGTGGCCAGTGCTGTGTCCAGGTCTGGTGAGGAGGACAGCAGGGCCACTGTCAGTGAAGGGCCACAGCAGCAGGGGATGGTCACCAGTATTCTGAATCCAGAAGTACTCCAGCATCAAATTGAGTTGCGCAGGTTGGAGCTGGAGTTCCAAGAGAAGAGGGAGCGAGAGAACAGAGAGGCAGAGCGGGAATGCTGAGAGGCAGAAAGGGAACAGTGAGAGGCAGAGAGGGAACAGCGAGAGGCAGAGCAACAACAGAGGAAGGCAGACCGTGAGGAGCGTGACTGCCAGCGAGCTGCAGAGGAGAAAAGAGAGGAGCGCCAGTTGCAACATGAACTGGAGAAGCTACAACTCCAACCAGCGGCACCAGAGCAGGTAAGTGGCTTGGGTTTAACTGGGACTGCAGGACTGGGTTACAAATTGAACTCCAAATTAATAGCCAAGTTTAAAGGGGGGAGGATATGGATGCCTTTTTAAATTCTTTTGAAAAATTTGTATTCGGGCTAAAATTCCTAGAGGTCCTGTAGCTTCCAGCTATCCCCACTACTTACCAGGAAAGCTCGGGATGCATTGGGTCAAATGGACAATGAGGACAGCAATGATTACAACAAGCTAAAAGCTGCACTGTTAAAAAAGTTTGAATTAACTGCCGAATCATACAGAGCTAAATTCCATAAGCTCAGGAGAAGCCCTGATATGAGCTATGAGGAGCTAGCCATGAAACAACATCAGTTTTTAAAACGCTGATGGAAGGAATTGAGGCAAACTCTGATGATAAAATTGAAAATGTGATTTTATTAGAACAGTTTTATTGGGCATGCCTAGCAGAGCTAAAAACCTGGCTAGAGGACCGAGATCCCAAAACAGTGCAAGAGGCTGCTGAGATCTCGGACAGCTATGCCAAGAGCAGACCTGATCTGAGAATGAATGGGGTGGGTGTGGCAGTGAGGATAGGGAAAAGCGCACCTTCAGGGCAGCTAAAACCCTCACTGCTTCCACCGAAACCAGTTAGCCCCAGGTTTCAGAGAAAATATTTCTCTGAAAGAAGAACTGAATGTTGGTTGTGAAGGAAACTGGGCATATTGCCAGACAGTGTCCCAAAAAGGCAAGTCATAATACACAACTGGGTGCTAGAAAAGAAGTGGGTTGTTTATGTGTCCCTGGAAGCATGCCAGTGAACATGAGGGTACACATGCACCCAGTCATGGTGAATGGTGTACAGACGCAGGGGTTAAGGGACACAGGGGCATCCCTGACATTGGTGAAAGGGGATATGGTACAGCCTGGTCAGCTTATATCCAATAAATACATCACTGTACAGGACTTTGTGGGTGAAGAGAAAACATTGCCAATGGCCAGTGTTCTCCTGGACTGGGGTGAAATGGGGGAACTGTGCAACAGGGTGGCTGTAGCCAAGACATTAGCAGTGGATGTGATCCTGGGTAACAATCTCCAGCAGGAGGTGGTATGTGCAGTTACCCATAGCCAAGCAACAAGGGAAAATAGTAGTTCTCTGAACCCCACAGAAACCAGTGTGCAAACTGCTGAGATGGTGGTTCCCCAGCCTCTGTCTCCAGATGGGGAGACTGATAAAAAGGGGGTAGAAATTTCCCCAGTAGCAAATAACCACACAGCTACAGACGGTTACTCTGAAGAGAAAGTGGTGACACCTTGTCAGAGAGTTGGGATTTATAGTGATCCTGAGGGCCCTGACGCTAGTGCTAAGGACCCTACTTTAGTGACTGAAGGGGACCTGTCCCATGCCTTGGGACTGTGTGAGGGGTTTGCAGTTGCTCAGAGGAGTGACCTTAGTTTAGAGAAGCTGAGGGCTTTTGCAGACTCTGACGGAGCACAGACAGGTGACGGCAGACATAAGATTTATTGGGAAAATGGACTTATGTATACTCAGGCAGTACAGACAGAGGGAGGAAGGGATGCTAGGCAGGCAGCTTGTAATTCCCCAGGGGTATCATGAGCAGTTGCTCAAGATTGCACATGATATTCCCTTGTCGGGTCATCTGGGAATCACATGCACTATGCAGCGGTTGGCTCAGAATTTCTACTGGCCTAACTTCACCCAGCAGGTGAAGGAGTATTGCAGGTCTTGTCTCGGTGCCAAACGAATAGGGAAGTAGAGAAGAAAACTCAAGCCACCCTGATTCCATTACCCATAGTGGAGGAGCCATTCCAGAGGGTGGGAATGGATATTGTGGGGCCTTTAAATACCCCCAGCTCCTCAGGAAGAGATTCATCCTGACTGTAGTGGATTATGCCACCCGTACCCAGAGGCAGTCGCCTATCCTCTCTGAGGACAGACAAAGTGACAGATACTCACGGGATTTTCTCCATGTTGGTTTCTGCAGAGGTAATCACCGATCAAGGGGTTCCCTTCATGTCGGACCTGATGAAATGTTTATGGAGAAGTGTGGGGTGGTGCAGAGATGCATGACACCATATCACCCACAAGCCAATGAACTTGTGGAACGATTCAATGGTACCCTAAAGTCAATGCTCCAGGCATTTGCAGAACAGCATAGGAGGGACTGGGAGAAATACCTTCCCCATCTGTTTGCATACAGGGAGGTGCCCCAAGAGTAGACAGGATTTTCCCCTTCTAAATCTTATATGGACACTGGGTATGTGGGCTCCTAGACTTGATCCAGGAGGACTGGGAAGGAAAGCACACCACCCAGGGAACTCCTATTGTGGATTATGTCCTTAGGTTTAGGAAAAGGCTGAAGGAGATTATGGGGACAGCCCAGAGGAACCTGGCAGCTGCCCAAGAGAAACAAAAAGTGTGGTACGACCTGCTAAGAGCAGGCTAGAGCCTTCATACATGGTGGTGAATCAGGAAGTCATGTCCTTATTCCGTCCAGAAACACAAGCTGCAGGCTGAGTGGGCAGGACTGTGCAAAGTGGTTAGGAAGGCAAATGACATGAACTACATTGTGGAGTTACCTGACCAAAGACAGACAGAAAGGATGTACCATGTCAACATGATGAAGCCATATGCAAATAGGGCTGACATGGTGTTTGCAGTGTGTAGTCATGGGGAGGGGACGGACTAAGGAGACCTCCTTCTGGACTTGCTGGAAGAGAATAAGTGGGAATCCTCTGTGAAGGCAGTAAAATTGTCTCCACAGCTGACCCCGGCCTGATCTAGAAAGTAAGGGAGGTTTTAGCAGGCTTTGCCCCCTTGTTTAGCGCCAAGCCTGGACTAACCCCCTTAGCGACACACGATGTGGAGACAGGGACACAGACGCCCATACGGCGGACAGAAAATTGGGTGTCAGAGGTTGTCCAAAAGGACATTAGGAGGGAAGTGGAGGAGATGCTGGATTTAGGGGTAATCCAGAGATCCCACAGCCTCTGGGCCTCACCCGTAGTCCTTGTACCCAAGCCAGATGGCTCAACTCATTTCTGTGTAGACTATCATGGACTAAATGCAGTCACGAAGTCAGATGCCACCCGATGCCCCAGACGGATGAAGTTCTGGACAAGTAGGAAGGGGCAACCTACCTTCCGACCATTGACCTGACAAAGGTATTGGCAGGTAGAATTGACAGACAGAGCTAGGGAGAGGTCAGCCTTCATCACTCTGATAGGCTTATTTGAGTTTAAAGTAATGCCTTTTGGAATGAAGAATGCCCTGGCCACTTTCCAAAGGTTGGTAAACCAGGTGTTAAATCGTGCTGAGGAGTATACCATGGCGTATCTGGATGACATTTTCATCTTTAGTACCAGCTGGGAGGAACACCTATCCCACTTTAGGGAAGTGCTGGACAGGATACAGAGGGCTGGGCTCACTGTCAAAGCTTAGAAGTGCCAGGTGGCCATAGTAGAAGTGGCATACCTCGGGCATGTGTTAGACCAGGGACAGCTCCGTCCTAACCAAATAAAAATAGAGGTAATGCAGGCATGGCGCAGATTAGAAACTCTGAAGCAGGTCAGGAGTTTTCTCAGGACAGCAGGGTACTATAGAACATTTGTAATTACAGTGCCCTGGCTGCTCCCCTATCTGACCTGGCAAAGAAAAGGATGCCCAAGAAAATTACCTGGGGCCCAGCATGTGAGGAAACCTATTGCAAACTAAAGGAGGCACTGTGTAGTGCTCCTGTTTTGACAAGTCCTGACTATAGCAAACCTTTTATAGTTCAGACTGATGCCACAGATGTGGGTATTGGGGTAGTACTGAGTCAGACATCCAGCCAGGGGAGAAATCACCCAATAGCCTACCTGAGTAAAAAAACAAGTTTCTTCCCAGGGAGCAAGTACACTCCACAGTGGAAAAGGGGTGTCTTGCCATAGTGTGGGCCTTAAAGAAATTGGAGCCATACTTGCATGGGAAGCATTTTGTGGTGCAGACTGACCACAACCCTATGATTTGGCTGATGCAGATAGGGAAAAACAATGGTCAATTGCTACGATGGAGTCTTGCTTTGCAAGGCTATGACATGACCATTCTACATAGGGCTGGAGTGACCAATCAGAACTCAGATGGGCTGTCTCGTGTGTATGAGTAGTGAACTGATTTGTGAAGCTCATCCCATGCAGGGGATAGATACCCCCTTCAAATTCAGTCTAGGTGGGGAGGATTGTGACATGTGGACAGCTGGTTCTGATTTCAATATGATATTTTTTATGCAGTATAAAATATTTGGGGAGGGTCTGTCAGGAAGAATGGCTATCTTGCTGAAACTGACATATCAAAACCTTCCATGGATAAGTTCAAAGGACAGGAGGTAGCTTAAACTACAGATATCTGAGGTGCAATTACCTTGTCAACTTACTTTGAAGCCAGGAACCAATATATTCATTTTTTAATGCCCTCAGGGAAATCCTTTGATTTGCACTAGGTGTCATGAGAAAGGGGCATAGACCTGTGTTTTGGGTGTCTTCACAGGAAGCCAGCTCATTACATCAAAGAGACCTTTGATGTCTGGGTAAAGCAGGTCCCAGACTAAATTAGGAAAGTCCAATAAGAATTTGCTTGGAGTATACAATGAATTACATCAAAGAGACTTTTGATGTCTGGGTGAAACAAACCACAGACCAGTTTTGGCAAGATTTATTATGTCACCTCTTATTTTTTTAAATATCTTAGTAGGACATTCTGTGTTATAAAATATAAATTTTAATACACCAAGGTGGAGTTAGGTGACCTCAGAGAGAAGGCCGGCTCAAGACTGCTTTAAAATATACTGAGTAGACCTTACACAGTGACATTATTATCTGACTGAGAAAAGAGGAACAATGAAGCACTGAAAGATTAAGAAGTAAGGATACCTTAGCTAAAACCGGTCTGAGTGTATGTATTGTAGGAATTTGTACTTTTAAACCTGTTTTGTTTTTAAGACTGTATTGTGTTGGGATATCTTGTTCTGTATCTACTGTTTTGCTATTTTATCTATTTTAAAGTAAATATATATATTTTTAAAACAGAAACTGCCTGGTGTGCCTTGAAACTTATAGTTGAACTCTGTGCATCTGCTTATTGAGATACCAAACTGGGAAACAGAAAAGAGTTCTCTAAGTCTTGCATAGAGTTTTAAGGGTTCATTTGGTTATACCTGGTTAGGTGCCCATAGGCAAAGATATCTGCCTCCCCCCAAAGACAGAATTATCTGATCCTGATATTTGGGTACACTAACAAGAGGTTACCAGTTTGAATCCCTCCAGAACTTGAGACTAAGGTGGCTCGAACCCACAAAACAGACAAGAGGGTTACCTTTTTCTGTTAAACTGTTCACAATTCTATGCTCAGAGGTTGGCACTTTGGGAGTAGAGAGCTGACCTGCTGAGAGGGTTTTTGACAAGAACAATTATGTTTTAGCCTCAGAAATTTACCCTTAGGTAAATTTCATATGAAGTGTGGCAGATGGCAACTGGTGGCTAAGAGGATACTGTTTCTTTCTGAGGGTTTTGTGAACAGGTCTGTGGTAGGTGTGCCATGTATACACTTCCTAACTGTGAGGTCCAAAAGTTTACATAATCCATATCCATGGTTATTTTAAAAAGGAGGTTCTCATTTCATCGTTCCAAATAACCCACAAAATACCTGCGTTGCTATTTGGTGCCTTTCCACACCAAGAAGATGTCATCAATATAGCTCTTGTAAATGTCTATTTTTCCTGCATACATATTCACTTCCCTATTATAAATCACCCTATCCTCCCACTCACTGAGGTACAAATTAGCAAGACTGGGGGCTAAGGTTGCCCCCAGGGCTGTGCCTTTGACTTGTTTATACAAACTGCCCTCAAGTCAAAAGATGTTAATATTGAGTATGATGTCTATCAGTGTGGTGCACATGTTAATTGTGTTTGTCCCATGCTAGTGTACTACAGTAGTGCATGTTCTATGGAGGATATGCCATCATCCTTGAGGATGTTTGTGTACAGTAGAATCCTCATCTAGGGTAACAAGGAGCCAGTCTTTCTCAATTTGCTATTTTCTAAGACAATCAAAATATGGCTTGTATTCTTTATGTGACTTTTAGTTTTAACCACCAGTGGGTTGATAAAACTTTCCACGTACCTCGAGATGGGTTCAGTTACCCATCCAATACCGGACACAATGGGGTGACTGGGAGACAAGACTGGTTTCTTGTGCACCTTAGGAAGAGTGTAAAAAGGTGGTACATTAGGTGCCTGTACTGTCAGAATGCACAGTTCATCAGTAGTAGTTTGACCATTTTCAAATAGTTCTAGCAGATAGTTTTCACTCTCCTGTTTAATGCTATTGGTTGGGTTGAAACCACGTTTTCTATAGAACTCTGTGTTTGATAACTGTCTATATGCTTTCTGTACATATTTCTCAGCATTCTGTACTACGATACCCCCTCCCTTATCTGCAGGCTTTATGGTGATTTTAGGATCCTGTGCTAGATTCTGTAATGCATTTCTCTCCTGTGTAGTGAGGTAACAATGCAATATTCAGGGATTACCATTGTTATACAAAACAGTCAGATCATGTAAACAGCATTATAGAAAGGTTTCTACTGTATGGTGGAGTGGGTGACAAAAAGTAGATGCCTTTTTAAACACTAGTATACTATCCTCATGTTCTTCTAAATTGCTAATATTGAATTAATTTGTTAGATGTTCCTCCTCTCCATGTGGGTTTTCTTTGTGGGGCCCTAGCTTTGAAAAGAAATACTTTGAAATTAACTTTCCTTGCCAAAGTTTCAATATCTAAATATACATCACACTCCTTAACTGAAAAAGTAGGCACAAACGACAGACCTTTAGCTAAAACCTTGTTTTCTATTTTTCTATTTCTGTAAGAGTTCTGTCATTCTGATTTTTAAACATTTCAATTGCATTAATCTTCGAGGTTTTTTTTTTTAGTTTACTTCTTTAGACATGTTATTACTGAATATGTGTGTTGCACTGACAAGCATGTCATTGACAGAATGATTCGCACTCAATACCATTCTTATGATCTGTTTATGCTATAACTTGAGCAGATTATGTGGTGCTTTACAACTTACTAACTGAAAAAGGTTGCACCGTATGCTTTTCTGAAATTCTTCTGGTGCCTAGGGCAACCTATGATATCACATGCCTAATTAAAGAAACAAATGAATGGCTGAGGAAGTGGTGCCTTAAACAAAATATTTTCTGTATTCCTCATTGGGAGAATTTTTGCAACAGGGACTCACTCTTCTGCTAGGGTGGACTACACCTAAGCAGAAGAGGGAATACTTTACTGGGTAGATCTATAGTCTTGGTGATAAATAAACATTTAAACTAAATAATTTGGGGGAGAATGAGCTAGTACCTAATTCTCTTAGCATGGGTAAGATTAATATTACTGGTAGGTCTTGTAATGTACTGTCATTTAATGCTAGATCCCTGAACAAAATTAACTTGTCAGAATTGGAAGGTATCTTGCTTGAGCTTAGTATAGTTGCTATAATGGAAACATGGTGGGATCCTTCTTCGGTGTGGACCAGACAAATTCCTAATTTTAAACTCTATCATAAGGACAGAGCAGATAAAATTGGAGGTGGAGTGTGCCTCTGTATTAGAGATGACATTCCCTCACATGAGATTCAAATAGAAACAAATACAGAATCCCTTTGGGTCTCCATTCAATTGGAAAGATATCCAAAACTCACACTAGGTGTATGCTATAGGCAACCAAGTGCAGATATACAATACACCACTGACGTAATAAATATCATTACAGATATGGCCTATAAAGGTGATATTCTTATTTTAGGAGACTTCAATATGCCTGGCATTTTCTAGAATTGTCTGTCGACCACCAACAACCATGAAAAACTACTTATTACATCTATCATGGATCTGGGCCTGTATCAATTTGTAAGCCAACCCACTAGAGGAAGGAATATACTTGATTACTTATAACTAATGTTGAACACAAATTCACAGATATAGATATTATTGCCCCCCATTGGGATTAGCGATCATAACTCAATATTTTTCAGTATTCCAATTCGAAGTCCTAAGATCATAAATAATACTACGTATAAGGATTATAATAAAGCCAACTTTACATAAATAAATAAGGCATTAAATGTAATAAATTGGGAAGAATTATTTAGGGACAAGCCTATAAATAATGCATATGAGGACCTAGTACATATTATACAGTATTTAGAGAAAAGTTATGTTCCAACCAAAACTAAATATAATAACAAGGGTAAAATACCTGTATGGTTTAGTAAATCAATAAATAAACTAATAACATCCAAAAAACGTTTATTTAGGAAATACAAAAAAAAAAAATGTTACTACCAGGCACAAATATAAAACTGCTGTCCCCACACTTAAAAAATCAATCAGAATAGCTAAACTGAAATTTGAATTTAACTTAGTTCATTCAAAAACTATTCAAAAATCACTGTTTTCATACATCAATAGTAAAAAGGGAAACATAAGACAAATTGGCCTCCTCCAAGAAAATGGAACCGCTACACATCTGATCTGGGGCTAGCAAATCATTTTAACAGATATTTTTGCTCGGTTTTTGCTAAATCCAACTCCTATCCTACAATAAATAATACTAATAATAATTCATGTATTCCATTGTTTGACCTCATAGAAATAAAGTCTATTCTATCAACTCTAAAAAAATCTACAAGCCCAGGACCTGACTGTATCCATTCAAGATTCCTAGTGGAAACCCAGAATATCATAACAATTTCCCTTATGTTATTGTTCAATAAATCATAATTACAGAATGAAATCCCAGATGATTGGCACAGAGCTATAGTTACACCTATTTACAAAAAAGGAAACAAATCTAATGTCCAGAATTACCGGCCAATTAGCTTGACCTCTATTATTGGAAAGGTTATGGAGCGCCTAATTAAAGCTAGGATTGAGAAAGTTATACAATAACTGAGTATCCAAGATGACTCACAACATGGCTTTAAAACTGGGCATTCTTGCACCACAAATCTTATATCCTTTTATTAAACAGTAAGCAGGTATCTGGATAACAATATTTCTGCAGATGTCCTATTGCTCAATTTTAGTAAAGCATTTGATTAAGTCTCACAAATCTTATTGATTAATAAACTTTATAGCCTAGGATTTCCTCCATACCTAGCTAATTGGATAACTCAATGGCTTTCAAATTGAACTCAAGTAGTTAGAATAAATGGTGTACAGTACACTGTTTGCAGGGTAACTAGTGGTGTTCCCCCAGGCTCGGTGTTGGGCCCTATTCTGTTTAACATCTTTATAAGTTACATAAGGCTTACTTCAAATAATATACTGTCAAAATTTGCAGATGACACAAAAATTGAGGGTAGAGTTGACTCACCAACTAATATATTAAAGCTTAACAGGACCTAACACATATAGAGCATTGGGCAAAGACAAACTCTATGGCCTTTAATATTGAAAAATGCATGGTCCTACATTTTGGTAGACATAATTTACAACATATATATTACCTTAATAATTCTCCACTTAAATTTACTACTTGTGAAAGGGACTTGGTTATCCTAGTTAATAATTTGTTGTCATCCATTGCCCGCTGTAGTAAAGTGGCTAGAACAGCAAACATTATGGTAAGACAAATTAATAAAACTTATTAATAAATCTGAGCATTGTTTAGTGCTTTTGTATAGAGCATATGTTAAACCACAACTGGATTATGGGTCCCCCTTTTGGAGTCCGTATCTCAAGGCTGACATTAATAGGATAGAACAAGTTCAAAGGAGACTTATTAAATTAATACCACAATTAAAATCAATAAATTATGAAGACAGACTTAAGGAAATGGGACTCTGTCCTTTAAATATAAGAAGGCAAAGGGGTGACCTTTTGCTCATGTATAAGCTATCACGTACTCCTGCATTACTAGAGTCATGTGGGCTAACATTAGCCAACAAACGCAGAGTGGGAAGGCTACATAATCAGCCATTTAAAATTGATTGGCCTAACACTAATAAGCATGATAGCATCTTTCACATAAGAGTAGCAAAACAATGGAATGCTCTACCTCAGGAGATCATAGGCTCAACTAGATTTGATTCCTTTAAATCGAAACTTGACATTTGGCTAGAAGTACGTTAATTAAAATTCAACATTGCCCCACAGCTGTGGGAGGACAATCTAGATGGGCCTTGTGCCTACTTTTGTCCTAACTGATTCAGTAAATCCAGTAAATCTGTGTTGGCTGCAAAGGGATGCCATATGTCTAATGTGTGTTCTGCAGAAGGCAGATGAGTCCTAGTCAGGGTACTAGTCAACTCCCTACAGGGGGTGCTAGTCAGTGTTTATGGCCCCAATGTAGACTTTGATTCCTTCTTTCCTGCTGTGGTCCAAGTCATCTCATAAAATTCTAAGAAATGGGACAGACTGATACCAGAGGGGATTTCAGTGACCTCTGGGATCCCCTTGTGAACAGGCTGCATAGCACATCCCTAATTCTTACTAAATCCAAAAGGTTGTGGAGGTGCTGGCCAGTGAACTCCAGCTTACAGACCCCTGGAGAGAACTACATCACACTGTATGGGACTTTTCTTTCCATTCTGCTCCACATAGTAGTAGTAGTCAAATTGACTTCTTCCTCTTGCATAAATCTAGTCTGTCAGATATTCATCATACCTCGATTGGTGCACATTATCATCTCAGACCATGCCTACATGTGCTTCACTCTGTGGTTAGGGCCTGCATCTACCTCACCTCCATGGTGGTGGTGCCTCAGTGAAGACCGTGAGAATACAGGCACTAGGGGCACGCTTTGACCAGGAAGTTTTGTACCTGTAATACATTGTAAGAGAAAAGCTTGAGTAAAACCCTTTAAAACTTTAAGAGCTGCTTCTGCATTTATTTCCTTGTGTGCGCCCAACCATTCTACTGGACTATCATTTTGTGGCGGTGATCTACCTCCTTTCTTTTGGGTGCAGCACCAGCCAGATGCCATTTGGTTCACGGTGTTCCTTTTGGACTTGCTGGTACATGGATAGCTACCTGTGTACCAGTAAGGACTTCAAGACTTGACTATCTAGTGAGACTGCACTCTTTCTGTCCCTCTCAGTGATACCCCCTGGGATCACAAAAGTGATGCTCTGGAGTACATTGAAAGCCTGTCTCAGAGGGCAAATTATTGGGTATGCTTCGCATGCCCAACCCAAAAAAAAATGCCTCAGTGAGATTACTGACCTATAAAAGATGCTTAAACAGAAAGAAAAGAAATGCAATTGCATGGCCTCTCACTTCTCCACAGCTGCACTCAGAAATGGTCCAGCTCAGGTATAAAATGAACAATTTATCCACAACTGCTGCACAAAGGACAGTCCAGAGAAGAGTCCATAAATACTGGGAATCAGGGATGAAGGCCAACAAGTTGCTTGCATACAGGACAAAAGTGCAGCACCCTGCTAGGCACATCAGCAGCATGAAACTCCTCTTAGGGCAAGTAACCACATCCCCAGAGGCTATAGGTGAAACTTTCAACGCCTTCTATACTGCCCTCTGTCAGTCCCAAGGAAGACCTACTCCTCCCCACTTACAGGATTTCTTAGGCAGCACAACCATCCAAAACATTTTTGATGCTCATATGACAATGCTGGAAGCCTGTTTAGGCTTTCAGGAACTCCAGGCTGCAGTCAATACCCTTCCAAAAGATAAAAAAACAAGCCTTGATGGTTTCCCTGCTGAGGTCTACCATACTTTCTTTCCAGACCTGGGCAATCAGCTCCTTGACAGTCTTTCTGAAGCCTGTACCAATAAGGTCCTCCCACTCTCCGTGACAGAGGCCTTGATCACCCTCCTTCCCAAACCAGGCAAAGACCCTGCATGGGTTTGAACTATCCCCCATATCTTTGCTCAATGTGGACATAAGGATCTTAGCCACAGTTTTGGCTCAAAGGTTGGAGAAAGTCATTCCTCATGTTGTGACTGTTCAACAAACAGGGTTTATTAAGGGCAGGTTATCTATTAATAACATCATGGCAGCCATGGACACTATCTGGGTAGCCTCTCACTGGCCCACCCTGCACTACTCATGAGTGTCAACACTGAGAAAACATTTGATGCAGTAGAGTGGGAATATCTTTACTAGGCAATGGACATTATGGGTATTGGTCCCCAGTTCTCAACCTGGATATGTCTCTTATATACCAGTCCCTTTGCCAGGCTGCTGACCAATAAAAAGTTGTCATTAAAACTGCACTTACATAGAGGAACAAGACAGGGGTGCCCTCTGTCCCCTATCCTGTAAATCCTAGCAACGGAATCACTTGTATTTAAGATCTGCCAGTCTCCTTTGATTACTGGCATACAGTCTGGCACAATGCAAATGAAACTCCCCTCAGGGCAAATAACTACTTCCCGAGAGGCTACTGGTAAAACTTTGAAGCCTTATATACTACCCTCTATCAGTCCCAGAGAAGCCCCTTCCTCTCCACTTATGCTGATGATTTACTATTAGCAGTCCCAGATCAAATTCCCTCTTCTCAGCAATCCCAAACATCCTAAATTAGTTTTATTTATTTATTTATTTATTTATTTAATAATTTGAACTTTATTAATACATTTTCTTTATAAAGGGCAGTTACAGCAAATCAGGATGTAACGTAGCACATGCAATAAGAACTGCCAACCCACCCCTCCCCCACTCCCCTTACAGCAGCAACAAGACAAAATCGCCCTCACGTGCAGTGCATAATTCTGTTGGACATATGAGTAATACCAAGGTGTGGCATAAACCTCAGTGAGACAACAAGAGTAAGGAGTGTAGGGGATCCCATATCTTACCATATGCTGCTAGTCTATTATGAAGACTTGCAATTTCCCTCTCTGTTCGAAGATTAGCAATAATTTCATGTAACCATTCCTGGAAGGAAGGAGCAGATTGGTCCTTCCAATGATGTAAAATGAGTTTCTTAACTGAGAACGCAACCATAGAAATATGGTATTTCCTAATTCTAACATTAACCAGGGATATGTCCGCTAGAAGACACACCTCTGGAGTAAAATACTCCTGTAGGCCCAGTAGGGGATAGAGAGACATCTTAATTGAATTCCATAAGGAGGAAACTTTGTGACAGGACCAGAACATATGCAGGAGAGTACCCTCTTCTTGTAAGCACTTAGTACATGTACTAGAGTTTGAGAAGCCCCATTTTTTTAATTTAATGGGGGTACAGTACATGTTATGTAAAATGTGGTATTGCATGAGACACAATCTATCTTGGGAAACATACTTATGACAGGATCTCCACAGGGATTGCCAGTCCAAGTGGTGTTGAGGGAGGAGTGAGTTCCAGAAGCTAGTAGGTCCGCAGGTGTCCCCATATTTTTTATAGTACAGCACCCTGTATAGCTTAGATACTATGCCTGAGGATCCAGACAATAGGGAGGTTTCAGGAATCAGAGCTGACACCTTCTGGGAGGGGGAAGAATTCCCCAGAACTACAGTGAGAAGGTGTCTTAACTGCATGACTTTAAAGTGAGATGAGACCGGAATGAGGAACTTGTCAATAGTTCCGCGTGGGGACAACCAGTGCCCTTCCCCATCTACCAGGGAAAGCAGTTTTCCATCACCTAATTGAGGCAACCAATTGCAAGGAATCCACTTTCCATTAAGAGTAAAAGATGGGGAATTCCAAATAGACTGAGCTAAATCAGTCTGAGGGGAATAGTGAAGAAATAAACATAACTGTGTGTAAACTCTTAAAGAAATACCTATTGTGGTGCAGTTGGCCATCTTTACATGGGACAGTTTGAGGTAAAATAAGTTTAAGGGATCCAGGCATTTAGTTTTAATTGCGTCTAACTCAATCTTAAGCCATACTGGTTGTGCCATTTCAGGGCCAGGGGATATCCATCTCAGACATTTTGCTAGATGACTGGCCCAGTAGTATAATGCCATATGGGGAATCTTCAGCCCCACCTCAGGTTTTGGGGCAGCTAGTTTGTGATAGGCCAAACAGGGATATTTATCTGCCCAGATAAATCTGGTAAATATACCGTGCAGTTTCTTAAACCAGCGTATAGGAATAAAAGAGTTGAGAAGGGATAAAGGGCAATAAATTCTAGGAAATACATTCATCTTAATAATGTTAATCCTGCCCCATAATGATATGGGAAGTTTAGACTATCTGTCAAGGTCATGAATAATAACCTGTGAGAGAGAATCCAGATTATCTTTAACCCACACTAGGGGGTTACGGGATAGCTTTATACCCAAGTATTTGATTGCTCTAGGAGTGCAACCTAAACCTAGGGGGCAAATATCATCCTTAAATACCTTGTGGTTTAATGGGAAAAATAAGGATTTGCTAGCATTCAGCTTGTAGTTGGATAGCACACTAAACCTGGCTATTTCATTCAGTAAGGGTAGTGTTGAAGAGACCGGATGGGAGAGATGTATCAGCAAATCATCTGTGTACGCAGTGAGTTTAATCTCATGGTGCCCAACTCTGATACCTTGTATAGAAATATTTTGGAGAATGTTTTGAATGAGGGGTTCCAGGTATAAGTTAAACAAAAGAGGTGATAGGGGGCAGCCCTGCCTAGTACCTGAATGAAGTGAGAAGTAGTTAGAGAAGGCCCCATTAGCTGAGATTCTTGCTGTAGGGGATTTATATAATTCGGCAACCCAGGAAATGAATACCGGAGGAAATTTAAAGGCACTCAATACCTTGAAGAGAAAACTCCAATTCACCTGGTCAAATGCCTTCTCGGCATCCAAAGATACCAAGCCTGCAGGGAAGTCAGCACCTCTGGCAGCTGAGAAGATGTGGGATAACGTATGCAAATGATCTGCTGAAGAGTGTCCCTTCATAAAGCCTACCTGATTCATACCTATTAACTCGGGGAGCACCACGGATAACCTGCTAGCTAAAATCTTTGAGAGGATCTTGATATCCTGATTTAGGAGGGATATAGGCCTATAGCTCTGAACGAGCTCAGGGTCCTTGTCTGGCTTGGGGAGAAGTACTATCAAGGCTTCAAAGAGATGGCAATCCACTTCTGTCCCAGATAGGATGTGCTGAAATAAACTATTAAGTATTGGTAATAAAAGTTCTCAAAATGTTTTATAGAAAAGGGAAGAAAATCCATCAGGCCCAGGAGTTTTATCCGAGGGTAAACCAATAATAACCTCGGCAACCTGAGTTATAGGAGAGACCAGAGAATCTATGTAATGTACTGGGAGGGAGGGTAGATGTGAATCCGTCAGATACTTCTCCATGCTTACTGGACTAGGGGGTGCTCCATGTCCCTGTAAAGCGATTTGTAGTGTGCTGCGAACTCTTGAACTATCTCAGTGGGAGATGTTTTCAGAGACCCATCTACCAATGCCCTGATAGAAGAGATAAATCTCACTGATTCTTGTTGTTTAATACGGAGTGCCAAAAGGTGCCCTGCCTTCTCACCTTGATCAGTATAACTAGCTTTAGTGTATATGATAGCTAACTCTGCCTTTTCCTGGAGTAGTTCTAAATATTTGTCTCTCAACCCTAGGAGCTTCACCTTATCCTCCTCTGGAGAGTTAACCGAGACATTGGATTCAAGAACCGGAATTTGGGATAACAAGGACAGTAATTCTCTTTCCCTAGCTCTTTTCCTAGCCACTGAGAGGCTAATAAGAATGCATCTCATGTAAGCCTTGAAAGCCCCCCATATAGTATCCAGTTTTGCACTGTTCAAAGGGTTGGACAGAAAAAAGGCCTCTATGTGCTCCCTTATGGTATTGCAATAATTGGAATCTTTAAGCAGTTGATCTTTAAGCTTCCATCTTGCTTCTCTCTTTGACATATCCTGGATTGTCAGATCACACAGCACCAAAGAGTGGTCAGAGACAGGGCCAGGCTGTATCGACGAGGACCTAACCCTAGGCAGGAGAGTCTGAGAAATGAATATGTAGTCAGTAAGGGACTGTGAGCCATGTGCCAGAGACCTGTATGTGAACTCCTTGGAATCAGGATTTAGGACACGCCAGACATCACAGAGCCTGCATTGATCCAGTAGTTCCTTAAAAGACCTCTGACATGGGGAGACCCCCCGATGCACCACCTGAACTGTCAAGGTTTGAGTCTACAACTTGGTTGAAGTCACCCCACCAGGATCATCCTTATGGGAAGGAAAGGCTGGATTACATTTATGAGTCTCATGAAGTAAGCCTGGTCATCTGCATTAGGACCATATATGCTGCCCAATAGCAGAGGTATTGACCAGAGAGTACCTATAACTAAAACAAACCTACCCTCGGGATCCCTGATAATATGAGTTGAAATGAAGGGAATGCCCCTGTTAATAATGATCATAACCCCACAGCTGTTTGAGGAGCCTTGCGCCTCATACACCATCCCCACTTGTTGCCTCCTTACTTGTGAGGCTTCTGCTTCTAATAGGTGCGATTCCTGTAGGAAAGTAACCTGAGTGCATAGAAGACTTAAGTGTTTGAGAACCTGATATTGTTTAGATTTTTTCCTGATCCCCTTGACATTCCAAATTGCAAAAGTCACCTCCTTGGCCATCTACTAAAGACTACTAAAAATAACATTCGTCCCTTCACTCCGAGTGTATAGCACAGGTAATCTAATACCCCCATTGCTGCTGTAAGGCCTCCCACCACCCCAGCCCCCACCAGGAGTCCAAGTTTAAACCCTCCAATGCACACCCATCCCCAACAAGAACACATAGCCCTCCCCCAGCCCCCACACTGTCGCAAGCAACACTTAGCACAGCACTGGATCATATCCTCCCTTCCCACCCCCGAACATATCCCTTGCTAATGACCACCCCTCATAGTTAAAAATGCAAAGCAGTCAATAAACTGCATTAATGAGGGCATAATATCTAAAGAGCGGTCTCGGGCTTCCAGGGCCTGTGAACATCTGTTAGTGAATCCACTAGTGATCGAGAGAGGAGAATTAAACTGGGTGTCATAAATGTGAATATGACAGATCATCACAAGAGTCTAGAGAGAGAGTTGGAAAATGTTTGTTACCCGTGGGGAACTATCTCGTGAACCAGAACCAGAGAGAAAACTAACATAGAGGGGTGAGCCCATCATCGAGATGAGAACATGGGGAAACAAAACCGGATGAAAAGTGAAACAGGATCCAGAGATGGGAAAACGATGGGAGTAACTACCCGGGGTTGCTGACCCCTAATTCCAAACCCCCTCCCTGCAAAACCAGGATGACATAATATTTAGAAGCAGTCCCTCTCGAGGCAAAATGACCAGCCCAGCGTTACATGGGCGAACAACGCCCTCTTGTGGTTGTAACCTAATCCAGCCCACCTGCCAGAGATGCTCTGAAAGCCCGGAATCGCTCAGAAATCTGAAATCCCAACATATAAAATCTGATCAGAAGGCATAACCCAGAACCTTCCCCTGTGTACTCCCCCTGGAAACTAAACAAGCAACATTATCTCAGATGCAGTCCAAAACAAACCCTCCGGGAGCCCCCCCAAGAACTCTCCCTGAAACACTATTCCCACCAACAGGCCAGAGCCTGAAAAAAGTAAAGTCAGGCCTCTACTAGTAGCCCAGTTCTATTAGTGAGCATAAGCTCGATTGAAATCTGTCTTTAGAAAGAGCGCTGTCCACACAAAAAAACAAGCAACAGTTCTCTCAGAGGTTCCCGATGAATCCCGAAGAGCAGAAGGCCCTCTCAGGTCATCTGGAACAAATCTGGCAACGCCGACTTCAGGCTTAGCAACGCAACATCAGGATCCTCGAAATTGAGCCATGAGCCATTTACTGAGACTTGTAACTTCACTGGGTACCCCATCCTGAACTTTAATCCCGCTGCTATGATCTTAGATACAATTGGGTGGAAGTCTTTCTGTTTCGATCGGACTGAGCCAGGGATGTCTTAAGCAATTCTCAGCTTCACCTTCTCCCATCTGACTTTTTGCAGGGCCTTGACTTTCTGTAGGAAAAGCTGCTTTTCTAGGTAGTTCAGAAAGTGGCAAATTATGAGGCGAGGAGGTGCATCAGGTGGGGGTTTTGGTCGCAAAGATCGGTGGGCCCGTTCTATCATATATGTTGGGCCAAAGGGAGAGGGACCAGCGACCCTTTCTACCAGCTTCTGGACAAAGACTACGGTATTCTGGCCTTCTTCCACTTCGGGGAGCCCGAGAATTACCACATTATTTCTCCAACTACGGCCTTCCAAATCTTTGAGTTTTGCTTCTAGACAACATAGCTTTTGTTTCGTTAATAGGAGCTCAGGATCCAGACTTTCCAATTTTACCTCGATTGAGATTATACAGGCAGTCTTGTCCGATACTGTCGTGGAGACTTCCTCTAACTTTCTGGAGAGGGATTTCAGGTCGATTGCCATATCTTTCATCTCTTCCCGGAATGGTTTAAATTCCTCCAAGAATCTGTTAAGTGTTAGGGGTTCTTGGTCCCCAGCTTGACAAGAAGATTCCGGTTTGTCTGGGCCACTTGAGGCTCAGGATTTCTTTGAGGCCTGCTCGGGAGTGGCAGGGGGGGTATGTTTCTGCTGGGCTTTCTTCATATAAGCCTCCATTTACCACACAGAAACCCAAAATAGGAGCACACGCTGTTTAGAGACAAGGAAAACTCATAGGCAGAGGAATTAGGTAAAATTTAACAATATTAAATGACGAGTTTATATTCTGGAGGCAGGAGCTTAGCGGAGGAGCATCTACTCAGCACTCTGCATCACGTGATCCCCCTAAATTAGTTTTATGAACTCTCTGGGTTAAAGGTGAACTGGAACAATACAGAGATACTTCCTCTAAACCAGCACACTCAGGAAGAGCAGCTCAGTCATTTGGGCCTGAAATGAGAGTCAACCCAGATATCATACCTAGGTATCACTCTACCTTATGATCATTATAGAGTGGTGGATCTTAATCTGGCCCCAGTGTTTTCTGTTCTTGAGAGAGAGAGAGAGAGATCTGCCAATGGAGAAAGCTCCAGCTTATGTAGTGGAAAAATCTCCGCTTACAAGATGATGGCATTCCTCTGCATCCTGTTCTGCCTAAACAGCCTTCCAGTACCCATCCCTCAAGCCAAACTCCAATGGCTTGAAACACTTGTCTTATCCTTTTTATGAGAAGGAAAGAAACCCAGATTCAGCCTCTAGAAAATAAGAGCCCCACATAGGCTAGGTGACTGGGTTCTTCTCTGGCTATAGGCCTATTGTCAAGCATCTAATATTCGTCAGAACCTGTCCTGGCCAATCCCCATGGGATCTCACATTCTTGACTGGTGTACTCTAGAGGGTTGCCCTATAGGTCAATCAATCAATCAATCAATCAAAATCTTTATTTATCCAGGCGAACATCATTGAGCAGAGCTCTTTTACAAGATGGACCTGGCTAGAACAGGGTCGGGTAACATTCATCATAAAAACATATAAATACATGTAAATAAGTATATAAACACAAACACAATGGTGCAGTAATAGGGGAGTCAAATGATAAAAGGAAGACAAGGCAAGCCATAACAGAGGAGGATTCAAATACAAGGGGCAGGTCCACGATTGAACCATGCAACTGTATATAAACCATGTTCTCTGTATAGAAGTACCAGTTAGTTCATTTACCAGGGGCAGTCACTAGTACTAGCCATGAAAATGGCTTGAAGAACCACCAACTAATGGCAGATGGGGTACCAGGAGGGGTATGTAATATGTAAGCTAAGGATAAACATTGTGAGAAGTGAAGTCCCAAGGATAGGTTGGTATAACTGATGCGGCAGTGGGGCCCCATGGGGAGAGGGAAAGGAGAGTTAGCACTTTTATAGTATGATTGTGTGTAGATTGTGGATGAGTGCAGTATAGAGTTAGGAAAAGAAGGCTGGAGAAAGCGAGAAGATAGACCAGTATCAAAGGGAGGACAGAGGCATCAAGGTGTTACATGAAAGCATGATGACAGACCAGGGCCAAGGAGGAGACAAGTACTAGAAGTAATTAGTTCATGGTTAAATGGTACAGATTAGCATGATGTCAATCCCCTTGGCTCTCCAGAGCGCTCAGTGGCCATATATCCCCACAGGTTGCACTGTGTCCCACACAATGCTTTGCCTGCCAGTCCTGGAAAACCCTGGTCAAAGGCCATACCTGAGCACAAATACACCTGCGTGGGTGGGAACCCTCTGAAACAACCCACATATGACTATACAGAATGAGCCCATCTATTGGTCTTCCTGGATCCTGCAAGGTATTCTAACAGTGAGCTACCTGTACTGTAGAAATTCTGCAGTTTTGGACACTTTTCTTCAGAATGTCACTGTCAGAGTTTCCCTTCCTAAGTAAGATTTTGGAAGTACAGTACCACTGGATTTGGTGTGACATTACCCACATAGACACTCTAATACAGGTCTCCAACATGGATCTCCTCTCTCAGATGGCATCTCACAATGGGTTAAAAACAAAGTCTAGTTCAGCTGTAGGACTTCATGTAGAAGCCCTACAATCCTACTCAGCAAAAGCAGAAACAGGCGTGGGAAGCTGAACTGCACCTTTCCACCTCAGATAAACTGTGGTCCCACATTTTGTGCAAAGCCCATACTGATCTTAAGGACAGGAGATGTCAGTTAATCCAAAAACCAGTTCTGGTACTGTACCCCCAAGGTCCTTAAGAAGATGGGCCTTCTACCTATAGAGAGCTGCTGGTGCTGTCAGTGACAGAGGCAGATATCCTGATGCATATTCTATGGTCTTGCCCCTCTCTCGCCTCACTTTGGTCCCAGATCTGGAAGTTATGTAGCACTATTACAGGTTTAGACATCCCTGCAGGCCCATTTTTCTGGCTATTAGGCAGTACTTTTCCTCCGCAAACAATCCCATCTAATGCCTGATATTGGCTCACCTTCACAGCTCTGGAAACAAAAAGGCAAATTCTTCTAAAATGAGATCCGATTCTCCCTCCTTGCTGGTTGACTGGGTGGCAGCACTCTCCAAACTGGCAGGATATGAGCACCTGTCTCATTTGGTTACTCACAGACTTGTCCATTTTTATAACATCTGGGACCCGGTATTCAAAACTTTGCCTGGGCGCAAAAAAGAGTTTGCCCGTGCAAGCCAGGTTTTGCATGGGTGGGCAATATTGAAAGGCCTGATTAGTGCAGTCAAACAGAGTTTGTGCACAGGCAATAAACTGAAGTGCCGGGGAAGTGAATATTGGCACAGTCCAATATTCCAAGCATGTGCAAGGCCATTTTGCATGATCCCCTTGCAGGGCACATTCTACTGATCGAAACCCAGACTTACTCCTATGCAACCCTAGTGGTTGGCCTAGGAAGTGCAGTGGCCCCCTGACTTCAAAAACAGCAATCCCTGGTATCTAGTGGTCCCCCCATCTATCAATCATCAGCCCAATGTTAAAAAATAAACATTTCCTGGTGTCACGTGGCCCCCCCCCGCCTGCCGATCCCTGGCCTGATGTTAAAAAATAAACTGTCCCTGGTGTCTAGTGATCCCTCCCTTAGCTGACTGTTGGCCCATTGATAAAAATGTATCTTTTCCTAGTGTCTAGCTGTCCCTCCACTTACCTGCACCCATGCCTGATCAAGAAATAATATTCCCTGGTGTCTAGTGGTCCCTCCTCCCATCTGCACCCATGTCTGAACAGAAAATAATATTCCCTGGTGTCAAGTGGTCTCTCCCATCTCAATCCCCTGTATTGTAAAGTACTACCATGTCCTGGTGTCCAGTGCCCCCACCATCCCAATACCCTGTAAAATACATTGAAACCATTCCCTGGTCTTTAGTGGACTCCCCTCCTTATACAGTACATGATGATTCATAACTCAGTTGGCTGGCCATGGAGGTGAGTGGTGGGCTGAGTCGGGGGGGGAGTGGGGTGGTTGGCACTGCCAGGTGCAGGCTGGGGGGTGGCCAGTAGACTACCAGGGAAAGTATTGCAATAATCAAAATGGGTGTTGGGGATCTTGATAGGGTTGTGGGGGGTCACTAGACTGCCTGAGAAATATCTAGGATAATAACAACGGGTGTTGGGGATCGTGATGGGGGACATGGCGTGCTGTACACATGTGGCGGGGACTGGGAGATCAGCCTTCTCTGCTTGTGCCACATTACCACATACTTTTTGCTGGTGGTGTTGTGCACCACACTACAGGTTGCGCAAAATCCTGTAGTGTGGTGCTGTTCTTTTGAATATGCAACAAAACAAAACAGCTCAACAGGGTCAAGAGTGTGTGGTAATCAAAAATGTCAAGTGGAAAGCAACAAGGAAACCGCACCACTTGGAAGCAACTTCAAATAAAGCAGCTTTAATGAAGAATAGTATAAAATAACACAGCAAAAATACAAAGTGCATCAGGGACGTGGCTACAACCCTCTACCGGTTTAGCAATCAAACATGCATCATCAGGAGGATAATGAATCAAACAGATAGATCCTTTTAAGCATAACAAGCCTTATAGATTTAAAGCGACAGTGTAGGGAAAAGAGTTTTGTTATATGTGTGTGTGTGTGTGTATATATATATATATATATATATATATACATACACACAAATATATCACACAAACACACAGAATCCATACTAGTTTAAAAACAGTGACAAATCTCATTTAGACACTGAAGGAGAATTGCTGCCAGGAATTACTAACAGATCTGAAAATATTTAGGGAAGCAGTATAGCGCAGTGGTTTAAGACTCTGAGCTGCAAATCTGGAGACCTGGGTTTGACTCCCATAGCCCCTACTTTTTTTTTTTTTAATTTAACTTTTCCCTCCTTCAGAGCCTTCCCGTCGCCTATCATTTCTGCCGGTCATGGGCCGCGGCTTCTGCCTTCACAGTAGCCGCTGTCCCGATGCCATTGGCTTACCCCCATGGTGGGGCCCGTGACACACAGCTCCGATATCGCCCGCGGGAGCTGTAATAGGTCGAGGACCCGGCCTGAAGGCAAATTGAGCGGCGGTGTGAGCTTCGCCTGCGGCGGCGGGATGGCTCATCCTTTCCTATTTTCTCCCAGGAGGGGGTCGTGCAATGGCGCCCAGCGTCCGCACCACCTCCTAAGTGCTTAAGCTTGGCAGTGTGGTACTCCTTGCCTCCGCTAGAAGTCCCCATCACCCGGATGCTGTCCCAACCCTCACCCTGGAGAGGAGAGCAGTCCACGGACGCTCAATCCTTCTCCCCAGCCAACCCTCCGACTGACTGGGTCCATTTCCCGAACCAGGGTCGCCGTGTGCATAGCGCAATCAACCAGCAGCGCCGATGGGCCGGCTCCATAGCCCCTACTTGTATCCTGTGTGACCCTGAGCAAGTCACTTAACTTCGCTGTGCTCCCAGGTCGCACCTGTAAACAAACTTTCTGCTTAGTGTGTCTCACCTGGTTAAACAATTGGAAAAAAAACCATAAAATAAGTACAAAGATGTGTCATACAAATATGTAGCATGTAAAGCATGGGAAAAATAAAATACAAAGCATCAGTAAGGGCCTAGATACGAAACATCATTATAAAGAACCTAAAATCCATAGATTTATGTTATATCATTTAGAAACACCAGCTATTTAGAAAAATATAATTAATGTTTAACGTTACCACCACACTTTCACCATGAACTCTATGCTCTTTGCAATTTAGAGAATATGATGTTGTATATATGCAGAAAACAATTCATCCTGCAACCTGAAAAATAAACGTAAAGAAATATCAGATTGATCCAATGGTTAGGAGAGAATTAAAGACAGAGAAGTTGATAATAACAACTGAGACAAATCATCTTCCTCTGACCCTGCTGCCAATGTTTTCTCCTCCCCGTGTCGGGTTGTCTTCCTCTGGTGTCCTTGCTGATCTATTTCAGAAAGAAACTGATCGTAATTCACTTCTCCATGCATCCAGTTGCCATCCACGCCATTTGATTAATAATATTCTCAAGGCCCAGTTATGTAGAGCATGTAGGAATTGTTCGGACATCAGTGACTACTTTAAATTGCAATGAAATGTGTAATAGATTCACTGAAAGGGGTTATTCTACCAAACTTGTAGAAGAGGCTTTTTTAGATACTTTGGACATTGAGAGAGAGAGAGAGAGAGAGACTTTACTAACTGTAAAATCCAAGAAAGAGGGACCACTTAGGGTTAATTCTGTTACTAATTTCAGTAGGCACACACATGTAGTACAAGCCATTATTAATAATAATTGGCATATTTTGAAAAATGAACCACTTTTGAAAGAAGATGTTAAGGAGAAACAACGGTTTGTTTTCCACAGGGGTAGAAACCTGCAGGATAAATTGGTACTTAGTTACCTATATGATAAAGAATAAACCACATCAGGTAAAACTTGGCTACCGCCTTTACCTGCTGGTAACTTTAGTTGTGGTAACTGTAAGTTTTGTCCTTGTATTCTTAGAACTGACACATTTACTACATGCAATAATACTAAACTGTTTAAGATCAGGGAATTTTTTAATTGCAGTAGCAGTAATATTGTGTATCTTGCTACATGTGAATGTGGTTCCTTCTACATAGGTAAGACCAGCAGACCAATGAAGATTAGAATAGGGGAACACCTTTGTTCTACTGCAAATAATAATGGAAAAAAATGCACTAGCATTCCATGCCAACAATACTAGAGGTGGTAGACACTCTTTCAAGTTCTACAGTCTTGAAGGAGTAACATTAGGACCACGTGGTGGTAATCTTGATGATGAATTACTCTATTGTGAGTCATTTGGGATTTTTACCCTGGGGGGACTTGAACATCCAGGACTTGACAGAATTGAACTGCTCTCCTACATTAAGAGAAAGACAATTGCTCTCAGTTGTTATAAACTTATCTGTCTTTAATTCCCTCCTAACCATTGAATCATTCAGATATTTCTTTATGTTTATTTTTCAGGTTGCAGGATTGATTGTTATCTACATATACAAAACATCATATTCTCTAAATTGCAAAGAACATAGAGTTCATGGTGAAAGTGTGGTGGTAACATTAAACATTAAGTATATTTTTCTAAATAGCTGGTATTTCTAAATGTTATAACATAAATCTATGGATTTTAGGTTCTTTATAATGATGTTTCATACCTAGGCCCCTACTAATGCTTTGTATTTTATTTATATTTGCCATGCTTTACATGCTACATATTTCTATGATATATCTTTGTACTTATTTTATGTAATATTTTCAGATCTGTTAGTAATTCCTGGCAGCAATTCTCCTGCAGTATCTAAATAAGATGTATCACTGTTTTTAAACTAGTATGGATTCTGTGTGTTTATGCGCGATACTTCTATATATATATAACAAAACTCTTTTCCTTACACTGTCACTTTAAATCTATAAGGCTTGTTATGCTTAAAAGGATCTATCTGTTTGATTCATTATCCTCCTGATGATGCATGTTTGATTGCGAAACCGGTAGAGGGTTGTAGCCACGTCCCTGATGCACTTTGTATTTTTGCGGTGTTATTTTATACTATTCTTCATTAAAGCTGCTTTATTTGAAGATGCTTTCGAGTGGTGCAGTTTCCTTGTTGCTTTCCTCTTTTGAATATGCCAGTGCACCTGCATTCATAGCCCCTCCCTTCACTCCCTCCCCTGCATACATTAACTTTTAACATTGGCGCTATCATATAGTGCCTGCGCTAATTGAGCTTCTGAGTATTGCAGCCTGGTGCAATTTCAATGCTATTCCAGTGCTATGGGTTTGTGCCCAGTGCAAAGCTTTGAATATCTGGCTGCAGGGCAACTGCAAGGGGTGGCACAAATTTTTGCACTCCCCTTTGTCCAGTTCTAAATATAGGGCCCCGGTCTCCTTTTCTACAAGCAACACAGATTCTCATGCGAGATGCTTCCTAAAGTTATAATATGTATGGATAATTAGTTTAACTTGTGTTAGTATTTCCCTATATAATATGCTAGTCTGACACTTCCATTAATTATACTCATGTTATTGTAATGATATAACTTTTTTACACTGCTCGGTACTCTTCATTCTTTTGAATTACTCTTTTTTTATTACTTTTGATAATATGCTTAAAGAGCAGCTGACACCATTAGGAAAACTTCATGAACATAATGTTCAGGCACAGTTCAGATGTCATTTCATATGTTTTCTATATATGTCTACAGATTTCTCCTCTTCATTATTTATTAGGGAGGAAATTCCCAGAAAACCCAGATCTGCATCCTTTAGAGTTCATGTGCCTCTATAACTTATTGCCTATTTGAAATCATAATGCTCTATTGTGACATTACAATCTGTTGTTATGGAAACAACTGTGAAGTCACAAGCAGAGTATTATGACATCAGCCTGGGAAGAAGCAATAGGAGCTGATGAATCCTTAAGGAGCAACAATCCTGTTTTCATGCGTATGACCTGTTATAAATAATGGGGATAAGAAATAAATAGCTAATAAGAAATGTAGGCTGCTTTGTGCCCAGATATTATGTTTTGCAAAGTTCTTCTTGAGGCGTCGGTGGCTCTTTAACAGTTTAATATGCTGAGGTTTTCTTTTCTCTGTACTAGTTCGATGTCACATTTGTCTGTAAAAAGTTAAAAAAGTGAGGACCTATTGTGTTTGTGTCCAACAAGATAGATGTTCTTGTTCAATGTATGGTTATCTTAAATGAAAAATAATTTTGGGAAAAAAGATAAAACGTATGTTCTACTCTGCTAACATAAGATCCAACTAATGCTCATATTTTGCAGGTTCTCAGTCTTTCCACTGCATTGGTATTAAAAGTTTTTACATTTATCGACAATATATTTATTAATATTAGATCCAACTAATGCTCATATTTTGCAGGTTCTCAGTCCTTCCACTGCATTGGTATTAAATGTTTTTACATTTATCGACAATATATTTATTACATCCTTGAGCTTATTGTTACTGAGATATTCAGTGTGTCCTTTATGCTTAATAATATGATTTGTGGGTTGAATGTCAATGTGATTCCGAGCATTTTTCTTTTTTTTTTTACTAATTATTTTCACTTAGAGCAAGTTATTTCACTTGGAACATGTAATTTCACTTAGGATATGCTTTTTCCATTTTGAATCTGGAAATCGAATACAGAGAAGAGCGGGTCAGATAGTGATTCCTATTATTTTTAATAATAATAATTGTTCAGTTCTCTTCCAAATGTTTGTGAGTTTTGGATATGATTGCTGAGAACCATAATGGTCTCTTGAACATGTTCCTTTTAGTCACCGTACTCATGCATAACTTTGATGCCTAGAGAATGGCTCCCTTTATTGACCCCACATCTCTCTTCAGCTCCTCACAGTCTTAATGTGTGATATCCTGTAACATATGCAAATATCATGGAGTATTAAATGTTATTTTTATATATTTCATGAATTCTGTGACTGAGACATTTCAGGAATAGATAACAATAGGTAAACTGGCAGGTCTGTGACCCATCTCCAAAGAGGCAGGCTATGGTTACCATATCAAAAAATAAAAGTGTTCCCAATTGCAACAGAAGGGGAGTCCTTTGCCCACTGGTAAGGAGCACTGTCCTGTGTCTGAACAGGGAATCTGGTGGGATTTGGACCTAGAGATATCCCTAGTAAGGTTTCAGGCATCTGAAGGGTTGTGACACTGGTAATAGAAGGCAGTATAGTGCAGTGGTTTAAGGCTCTGAGCAGTGAGCCTGGAGACCTGGGTTTGAATTCCACAGCCCCCACTTGCATACTGTGTGACTCTGAGCAAGTCATTTAACTTCCTTGTGCTCCTAGGTCACACCTGGAAACAAGCTTCGGCTTAGTGTGCCTCTCCTGGTTAAACAATTTCCCCTTTCCTTCCCTAACAGCTGCAGACTGAGTTCTGGGAGAGAACAAGCCTGTGACACCTGGGGTGAATCCCATCCTCTCCTATAACATTAAGCACCATCAGGGTTGCAAATCATACGTTACTGCTTATACAGTGCCTGGATGGAAAAATAGAATTAAAAGGCTTGTCTGAGGTTTGAGGGGTGGGAGCAATCAGCCACACACCCTTCCTAGGCTACTGTATATAAACCAGCTTCCTGTAGTCTCATTCAGTTGCTCTATTTCTTTGCTGTACCTGGAGGCTTTGCCTCCTTCCTTGTGGTTGCTGCCTTCATTTTGGTTCTTAGGGGTCTCTCTGTTTTGGTTTTGCCTTCTCCTTTACTGGGTTACTGTTTTGTTTGTAGATTTCTATTTTCTGACTTTAAGGCAGCCCCTCTGCCACTCTTTGTCCTCATGCAACTCAATACTTACTTGCAATGTGTTTCTTGCCTCTCTCTTTTGCCTCAGTATTTCATTTCTGTTTTCACAATGTGCTTTATCTGCTTGTCATATCCAAACACTTGCAGTCATTACACTGTTTACCTGCTCTAGAACCAGCACCTGCATCTAGTGCTGTGCTGAATTTTTGCTGAAATTCTGCTGAATTTTGCCACAAATGGAATGGTGAAATTGTGCAGTAGAAAATAGTTGCAGAATGATTTTCCACAGAAAAAATTGCATTAGGCAGAATTCCACTGAAGAACCAGAATTCCAGTGGAAATTCTGCCGGCAGAATGGCCATTCTGTGCTAATTCTGCCAGAGGAATTCTGCATTCCGCACAGCACCACCTGCAACCTTTTCACTGCAGCTCTTCTGCATCCTTAGGATTAATTTACTCAACAGCTGCAACCACTTATCTCAACCTGGCTAGTTTGCAGCATTTCCTGCCAACTCTACTCTCTAGCTACAGAGAAACATAGAATTTTATGGCAGATAAGGACTGCTTGGCCCACCTAGTCTGCCCATTTTCCTTACCTACTGTAACACTGCAGACCCTACATGATCTCCGTCTTTACCCCCATCCCACTTTCCATACAAATAAGGTTCCCTTATGCTCGTCCTATGCATTCTTGAATCCTGTTACCATTTTTGGCCCCACCACCTCTACTGGGAGGTGGTCCAGGCATTCACCACTTTTTCTGTGAAGAAGTGTTTTCTTACATATTCCGTGTGTACCCGCCCAGCTTCATAGCATTACCCCTTGTTCTTGAGCACCTTTTTTTCTGAACATTTTTTTCCCATTTGAACCATATTTATACCTGTGTGGTATCTGAAAGTCTCTATCATAGCTCCCTCTCCCTCCTTTCCTCCAGGATGTACCTATTGAGATCCTTTAATCTCTTCTCATAGTGCTTTTGTTGCAGACCCTGCACCATTTTAGTTGCCTTCTTCTGGACCATCTCTACTCTATGTTCTTCCAGAGATGTGGTCTCCAGAACTGGACACAGTACTCTAGGTGAGGTTTCACCAGTGATCTATACAGTGATAACATCACCTCTCTCTTCCTGATGGTGATACCCCTCCCTATGCACTCTAGCAGCCCACTAGCTCTCCTCACTGCTTTGTCACTCTATCTGGCCACCTTTAGGTCATCAGATATGATTACCCTGCACTGCCAGGTCTCTTTCCAGTTTGGTGGTCATTAATACTATACTCCCAATTTTCTGTTCTTCCCCAGGTTTTGAAACTTAGCTGCCACACCCTTGAGCACTCCTCTAATTTTCTTAGACCTCTAATAACCCCCCCCAAAGTGTCTCCCTTATTGCAGATTTTATTGTCATCAGCAAAAAGGCACACCTTCCCCTGTAGCCCCTCTGCAATGTCACTAATAAAGACATTAAAGAGGACTGCTCCCAGTACTGATCCCTGTAGCACCCCACTGCATGACTTAAAGCAACAGTCAAACCTTTTTTCCTTGCATTCAAATACTATCTACTGTTGTGCTTTCTGACACCAGCACCACCAAGCCTAATGACGTCAGTTTCTGCTGCTCACAACCAACCATAAAACATCTACAAGTGATATTCTGACTCTAGCACCACCAAGCCTAAGGATCTCAGTTTTTGCAGCTCACAGCCATCCATATCTTGTCCACATGATGTTCTGTTCTTTTCTTTCTCACTTGTCCAGCTGTTCAAACAAGCATTCACCTTTGACTGGCTGCAGGAATATACACTATACTGTGCTTCCTCCTATTTTCCCTGACTTTTCCAATCCCAAGCCACCCTTTAGTTAGGGAACCTGCCTGTGATCTCATAAAACCTGATGATGTAATCACCCCTAACTCAACCTCCAACTCAGTACTCCTGATCATCCCGGGGAGTGCAAATGATCTTACTCCAATTCCCCTAGAGCCTAACTAGGAATACCCAATCCCACCACCTATCCGTATTATGCTCCTTCTAACTATCAAACCTCCTAAATGCTGCTCTATCCATAACAACCCCTCCATGTCCATAAAGCACCTTAGGCTACAGGCAAGATGTCTCATCTGGCTGCTACTGCTCCTGTCAGGAAACATTCACCCAAACCCTGGTCCAGTTGGCAGGAGCATTAACCACCATGTGAAATATGGCTCCCTAACTATTGCATCCATCAACATCAGCAGCTTGCTTGCTAAATTTGACCTGCTGCATGCCTGGACTGCCCAGCACAAGCAAGATGTCCTATCTGTGGCTGAGACCTGGCTCACCCCTAGAACTGCTGATACAGAAATCCAGTTCAATGGATATACATCATTCAGACTGGATCATACAGAGAAAAGAAGAGGGGGACGTGCCATCTATATTAAGGACCATTTACAAGGTCATGTCCTCCCTCCCATTAACTCAGGAAATAATGTATAAATCCTACCACTTAAGGTTATGCTAGGGACTCATGGCAAAGGTATAACCATCATCTCCATCTATATTCATCCTAAACGGCAAGCTGAAGGATTCAGAATCATCCAAGAGCACTTATCAGACTGTCACCAGCAGTCAGAAACACTAGTGCCGGGCAATTTCAATATAAACTGGGACTCCAGTAGCACTGCTCCTTATAGAGATGCCATTGCGGCTATAGGCTATGGACAGCTTGTAGTCTTTTCCACATGTACCAATTACTGCACCAAGACCAGCACCTTACTGGACTGGGTACTAATGAACTACCCAAAATTCATCTCCAGTATGCAAGTCTTCCCAGATGCAATAAGTGATCATTCCCCCATCTTCTGTGCTTGGGTCAGTGAGCCACCCAAACTCCCCACAGAGGCTGACACCTCATGTATTCTTAGGAGGGGGCAACTGGGGCCACTGAAAGACCATCTCAGACAGCTAAACTGGTTGACCATTTACTCAGCAGATGTTGATGCTGCTCTGGATCTGTTCATTAAGACCTACAGTGCAGCCTGTGATATCTTCGCCCCAATCACCAAAAGAAAGGTTAATGGATCTCATAAATCCTGGATTACTCCATCTCTCATTGCCCAACTCCATGCTTGGGATAATCTCTGGCATGAGGCAAAAAGTACAGGATCCAAAAGCGATATCCAAAAGTATAAAACAGCTCAAAACCAATGCACTGAGGCCATTCGCCAGGCAAAAAGGCAATACTGTAGGGTTGAGTTTGACAACTCTTGGGGCAACAGCAACAAATTCTGGGCAAATATCAAAGCCCTCATAGGAACCTCTAACAAATCACCACCTACCCTAATTAACATTAATGGTGAACTATCCCAGGACCCAAAGGCTATTGCAGATACATTTAACAAGGCCTTCCCTGATCTTAGCGGAGTCCTCCCCCAAGACTATCTTAGCACACCCAGCCCTGTTCAGCATACTTTGTCAGACCCTCCTACCTCCAGCATCACCCCACCTTTCTACCTTCATGTCATCTCTTAAACTGAAGCAAACAATACCTGCTAAAATTGACTGGTAAAAACAGGCACAGTTGGGATGGCCTTGACATGAGGCTTATATATCTCACCATAGACGAAATAGTGGCACCCTCACAAAAATAATTAATCTCTCCTTAACAACTGACCAATTTCCCAAACTTGGGAAATCTGCAGTGGTCACTCCAGTCTTCAAAAATGATGACAAAACACTCCACTCAAATTACCAGCCAGTCTCCATACTTCCCCCAATCTCCAAGGCATTAGAAAGAATAGTTTACTATCAGATAGTCGATCACCTAGATAAATATCAACTCCAATGTAGGGAGCAGAATGGATTTCAGAAATGGCACAGCACCACGACCACACTGGTGAAGTTCACAGGGTTCATACATAACTCCCTAGATTGAGGGCACTTAGTGGGGGCTATCTTTACTGACCTCACTAAGGCCTTTGATATGGTGAACCACGAACTTCTGCAAGCCCAATTAGACACGGCTACCTTATCCGAGACATCAATGGGTTGGTTCAGAAGCTACCTTTCTGATCGGGTCCAACAAGTGAAACTAGGCAATGTTGCTTCCATTAAACTAAATGTGACTATAGGGGTACCACAGGGTTCCATCCTTGGCCCTCTCTTATTCAGTCTCTTCCTAAATCGCATCCTGCAAGTTTACCAAGATGACATTCTCCTATATGTGGACAATGACGTAATTTTCTCCAGCCATCTGGACATTAGAGCTCTTGAACAAAGCATCCAAAATAACTTCACACTAGTTGAGGACTGGTTCATTAGCTCGTGATTACTGCTCAATTATAAGAAAACAAAAGCTATGTTGTTCACATCTGCACACAGCAGATTCAAAGCATCCAAACTTATCATCCGCAACAAACAAGACAATATCCTAGACATAGTTAATAACTTCAAGTACCATGGGGACACACTGGACAGCACCCTTTCTTATTCCCTCCACATCGACCAAGTCACTAAATCAGTTAGCAGGAAGTTAGGGCAAATGTGCAGGCATAAGCACTGCCTTACAGAAGATGCTCTAAAACTTGAGTCAACAAGCTCAGTTTTCTCTGTGGTTGACTATGGTCTTGTTATATACAGTGCGGCCTCAACTATGGCCCTAAAGAAAATCGCCATTGCTCTCAATAAAGCCTGTAGGCTATTCCTGAGTCTTTCTTTCCTTACCCATATGTGCAACCTATACTCCCATATGAGTTGGCTTGACCTGGATAACAGAATTAGTTACCAGCTCAGTCTCCTGGCTAAAAAGACTACCTTTGGCATGACCCCCCCCCCGGGTCCAGAACATGATTACACCTTCTGCACTATCTTGACCAACATGAGGAACACTCACTACTTCAAGGTGCCATTCTGCTGCACCTCCTTAGGCCAAAGGTCTTTTGTATCCTGAGCCCCATACCTGCTAAATTCCTTTCCGAGCATTGGACTTCCCCTAGTCAGAAGAACAAGACAGATGCCCTCTACTGTTATCAAGAGGCGACCACCTCAGGAAGTTTGAGATGGGAACTGGGTCAGATCCAGAAGGATGGCCCTGGGTGCTATCAGGCGTAGGATCTCTGTTGTGATTTTTTTTTTTTTACAGGTAATTAGTTGGTCCTGACAAAGGCTTTTAGGATTTTACCTTGAAAGGACTGCCTGTTACAAGAATGACAATAATGTTGTCCCTCTGAGGGGCAGTAGGAGCCTGAGTGCCCTCCAAAACTTAATCTGAGGCCAATGGTAGCCACCGTAGGGGCAGCATCACAGAGGGGATATATATCCCTATCAAAGGAGCAGAAGAGTCCAGAAGGCTCTCGACCATTGAATTAGTGTGTTTCACAGGGTGTACTTGTACTGATGACTGTAAGAAGTCCAGACACAGAAGTCTTTGGTCCATAGAAGAAGCCTGAAATGTTATGGTGGACCCCATATCCCTGAGGAAAAACTGAAAAGAAGATCTTCCATCACAGACTCTGCTGATACAGAAGACTTGCATTTCAGCCTCTAAAAAGAGCCATCCACTGTATCAACGACAAGTAGGACAGGGGAGACTCATCCAGATCCATTTCTACCCCATAAGGACCTCCAAAAAGGAGGGATCAGTCAGAATCACTAGAGACTCTGTCACTTGGAAAGGTGTCGAGGAGCTCGGCACCACATCATGGAGCTAGTGCTAGTACTAGTGCTGCACAGAATGTGGAATTCCACCAGCAGAACAGCATGGATGACAAATCCGCCATTGGAAAAACTGTCAGAATTTCACTGAATGCTTCGCAGATCTCCACCCACTAGGAACCATGGAAAATATTCTGAGGAACAGCCCTTTATTCCACAGAAAACCACTTTGCAACAACTTCTGCGGAAAAGGAGAGATCCTTGGAAAAATTAAACTCCACCAACCTGTCCTGCTGCACAGCATCAACTGGCACCACCCGTGGCACTGGCATTGACAGCACTGAGTGGCGCTGATGCCACCCGCAGCACTGACAGCACCTGCAGGTCACCCGCAGCACCACCCACAGCACCCTCAGCACCGCCTATGGTGCCAACGGCACTGCACTGATGGCACCACCAAAGGCACCGCCACCATAGACCTGAAGAAAAGGGGGAAGGAAAGTGGTACCTATTCAGGCCCCTGCAAGGAAAAAATGATTGGGAGTAGG
Source organism: Neoceratodus forsteri (assembly GCA_016271365.2). NCBI lineage: Eukaryota > Metazoa > Chordata > Ceratodontiformes > Ceratodontidae > Neoceratodus > Neoceratodus forsteri. The sequence continues at coordinate 1,407,996,004 of CM028132.1, forward strand.
CACGAGGGGTCAGCGTCGACTGCATTGGCACCAAAGAGCACACTACGCACAGCCTGACCCAATCAACCTGGCCCCAGTCCAGTGGCCTGAGGCCCGGAGGCCCTGGAATCAGGTCAACTGGCCATAAAAAACAGACAGATGCTGAACACCCTACTCCAAAGGAGCAGCCCAAAGGTGAAACTATTCACGGAACCACATCAAGGAAAGAGATGGGATCTGGTGTCGAAGAATGCAGGCCTTAAGAGCTGGGCCAAGAGGAACCCACCAGAGTCAATTCAGGCCTACCACCTTCCACCACCGACAATCCCCAAGAAGCCATACCTGAGGGCGACCTCGAGTGGTACCAATTCTTCTTCCCCCAACAGGAGAAAGAAGAGCTCAAGGTCAAGCAGAGCCAGATAACTGGAACCACCAGTTTTGTGCTTCGACAGACTGTCCTCCCCCCTGAGCACCGGACTGCACATTGTCGGACCCTTCCCATCACAAAGGTCAGTGGACAAGACAAAGCCCCACTGCCATCACAACTTTCAAATGAAGTCTTCCTACTGTCACCATTTTTGTCAAAGGTCGACTCCGTTGATGGCAAGAGAAAATTTATTTTTCTTCTTTTTCTTCTTCTTCTTCGTCATTATCTTCTTCTTCTTTTGAAAATAAGAAAAGAACACTAAAAATGCTAACTTAAACAAATACTGAATGGCTAAGCTGCTGTCGTATAGACAAAGACTTGACTCCGGCAGGTAGGCGATGTCGGCATCCAAGCGCACTCGATGGCTGGAGAAAAGAAACTGAGGCTGTTGGAGGGTCAACGCTGAGATAGCCTATACAGGCATGAGTTAGACTTGTGGTGCCGTGCATGCATGGTCCTATCCCAGCGCCGGCCCTCCTGAAGATTTTTGACTCCCATGGGGTCCTAGCACCTTCGGCATAGTCCTATTAGTGTGAATGAGTGTTGGAAACTTGAGCCCAGGAAGATAAATAAGTTCTGGGTAGGTGTCTTTCTTCCTAAGTACAAACTCCATTCAATTCTGGGGCTGGGATGTGAAATCCACAAAACCAACACTACAAAACCAGCCACTCAAACCACAGTTATAAGGTTGAGTTATTTAATGAGAGTATATCCAGTGAGCCGTGATCCCACAGAGCATGTTTAAAGTTCCGGCCTAATTGGACTTTATCAGGAAGAGGCTCTACATTAGAGTAACAGAAAATTTGAATACAAGTGTCATATAAAAATACAACATTTCAGCAAGCCATCAGTTTCAGAAGGATGTACAATCAAAACTCCTCCATTAGCTAGCTGTTAAATTTACCAGTCAATTATAAACATAAGAAACTAAAAAATAAAATAATTCTAATAAAAGCCGGCCCATCAGCACAGCGGTTGGATTTCCGCTTGAGACGCCGGTGACCCAGGTTTGGGAGTGGACTCAGGTCGCTGGAGGGGCGGCCGGGGGAAGCAGGCTGGAGCATCCCTTGATGGCTCATCTGCTCCGGGGGGAGGGTTGAGATGTAGCTCAGCATTTGCCAACCCCTGGCAGAGGCTGGGGGTGCAGCAATATGATGGGTGCCTCAGTGTAGGATTGGTCCTCGGGCAGAGGCCTGGGGCTCACTGACACCAGTAGGCAAGGGGAAGGGTGTCACAGACATCGGCGGCCACACCTTGATGTCAGGGCTAGAGCAAAACCCACCTGGAAAAGCAGAAAAATAGCCTGCCATCGCCTGGCAGACTGAGAGCTGGAGATTTGCCCTCGCCCGTCTGACGGCTGCAGGACCAAAGCAACATAAGTTTCGGGGTGCTCTGGGCCCCACCTCATCCATGCTTGGGGGGTAAACTGTGGCTCCATGGGGTTCCAGGAGTACATCCAGGTAGGGTGAGAGGCAGAGGGATGTCTGCTAGGCCCACCCGATGGGTCGGTGATGGCAGACTGGGGGAGGATAAATAGAAGGGGAAAAAATAAATCAATAATACTAATATAACGACTAATATATATCATAGCCAACAATTCATGTGCAGATACACATTATTAATATTAATTCATAAATCAAACATTATATAATTTCACTAGTATTCAATCAAACAAATATATGACTGGCTCTTCTATATACCAAAGCAGGTAACAATGAACCCATGACCACAACTGTCACTCTGCACCCATGTGTAAAATCAAGTGAATATACTACGAATAGGCAAACATAAACAAAATGTGGGTGTATTCTAATATTTAATACATAAAGAGTTATTACCTTGGCTGTCATATTTTAATTAAATCAGATTCTTCATTTACTTGAGTGCAGCACTGGAATTCGGAAATAATTTAAAACAATGTTTTAACATAAAGTGCATGTACTTCAAAGTAATGCCAATCAATTGACTCTTAAAATAGATAACATTATACCTGTTTAAAAGTTACATATCTTAAGCCTTCATTTTTAGAGATTAATTCAGATTCTTAATTTGTGTAGATGTTTAGAAGATATAGCATGTGTAGTAGGAGAGAGAGTGTGACTGGCCAAAGTAACTACAAATTATAGTTAACATCCTATCATACAACCAGACTTCAGTTACCAGCAAGCTTAGGAGACGACTTTTATGTTTCCTGGATGGGGTTCAAGAAATGGCCTGAGGGTCTGGGGGCCGCAAAGGCCCCCAGAAGCTCTGGGGTTACTGGTGCTCTGTGGTGCATTTTTGAGGGTTTTCTAAAAAGATGGCACAGCATAACAAACACCATTTCAGTGCTAGCATGTTAGCCAAAATTTGCCTTTATTTTGTTGTCACTCACCACCTGGACCTACTACCCAGCAAGCAGTGGTGTCACTCACCCCCTCCACAGCTAATGGCAAGGCCTCTGATGGTGCAACTCGCCCACCTTGACCTACTCCCCAACAAATGTTGCAGACGCTTGTACTTTCACTCACCCACCCACCTGACCCTCCCCAGCTATTGGCATATTTTGCTGTCACCATCCCTCCCTTCTGATCTTGGGAAATAAAAGGAACAGTTTTAGTAGTCTACAGTTCAAATGTACCTCCTCTGTGATTTAATCCATAAATGACATTGGAAGCAGCCAGTACATCATAATCAACTCTCTCCTTTACCAATGGGCATCTCCACTTAAAAGAATCAACTGATCTTAGTTGTTGCCAGCTGATAAGGTTACAGAAGCTTAATTAGACTAATCCTCATTGGCTTCACAGCAGACCCTGAGCATGTTACCATGACAACTGCAGTTGCTACAGCATCTATTGGCACGTTTCAAAGTTTCATACTATTGGCAAATGTCATGTCAAGCTTTATGAACAGACCAGCAAATGGCTATCCTTAAATACTTTATCATTTAATTTCATTATTAATTTAAATTATATTTCTCTATAGCAATTGTACTGCCTCTGCCCTGGCTAAGCTGGACACCCTATACCACAGAGCAATCAGGTTCATAACGGGCCTTCCACTTTCCACACGCCATTGCTCTTTGTACACTGCAGTAGGCTGGACTTCCCTTCATTATAGGAGAAATAGAAATACCTCTCTATGGGCTTTCAGAGCGGTTACCAACAAGCTCCCCCTCTACTTCTCTGATTGTATTCCCCTGAGTGTGATAGGTGCCTATGATCTAAGAAGCTATTCCCTAATTGCCTTGCAAGTACCTAAGGTCAAATCTCATTTCGGCAGAGCTGCCATAAGTTTCTTGTTGCCTTCCTTGTGGAACAATATGCAAAAAAAACTTGAAGCTTAGCTGCCCTGTTAGCTTGAATATTTTCAAGTCGTTCTATGACTGCTCTGTGAAGGAATCCTGCAAATGTTTCCCACATCGCTAGCTCACCTGTTTTGCAGTTTCCCTCCTGCCCATCATGTCTCCCGCCCTGCCTCTTCCCCTGCCTCTCTCTCCCTACCAAAATACCAGCTTCTCTACCACTCTTTAGCCATGGCCAAGTTCCACCCCCTTCCCTGAAGCATGCCAGTTAACTATTCCAACCCCATCATTTCTTCCTAAGCTGGTATCCCTCTTCTTGCCTTTCTCTTTCCTTTTAAGTGAACGTTCCGGCTGTTCCCAGTTATGAGCCTATCTGTTGTAAAGGCACTCTCACTCAAATGTTGATGTACATATGTATATTTTTCTTCTTTGCAAAATATTGCATTATATTTTACCATGTTACTGTACTATGATTTTAGTATGACCAGGTCCATCTTGCAAATGATCCCTGCTCAACGGTGCCCGCGTGGATAAATAAAGATTTTGATTGATTGATTGATTATTCCTATGAGTGGGAACACAATCGAACATAATGGCATAGCAGTTTTCCTTGTGAGAACACCAATAATACTTACAGTGCATAGATGCAGTCGTCTCACCATGCATGTCCTCAAGGAATACAGCTTAATGTCAATACATTTTCCATACAGTAGCCACACACTGTGCTGGAATGGGTGACTTAGGAAGTGCCGTAGCTGCCTGCTTCTCAGTGTGTTGCATAATGTCAAACTCGTACAAAAAGTCCTGCCCATGTGTTGAAAGTTATAAGTGTGGATTTACAAAATCCCTATCTTTTAAAATTCTGTGGAAAAAAATAAACAGTACTTCGAGAAAAACATGCTGACACTCCTAAATAGGGCTTTTTCTTAATGCTTATGGATTTGTGGAGCAGGCTGAAGAGTGCTAATTAAAATCTAAAGCTTTTGAGAGTCACTGGGTATTACTCATAACTAAGTGAATGGTATTTTTCTTAAAATGTTTGCGGGTTATTTTTTGTTTTAAAACTTAGTTTTCTATTGTGTCTTGTGAAAGTTCTGCAGTAAAATCCTGGTAACACACACACACACACACTTTTCTTGCAGAAGAATGGAAAACAAATTTTCTATGAAACCAAACTCAGTCATGCCAACTTCAGTAACTGGGGGGATGGGAGTGATTGGGATGAGTTACAGGACTGTAACACAAAAACATTTGAACAAAATTTGAGATGGGCATGGGCAGTCCATGCAACATTCAGGTCAGGATGTCAAAACTTCCAACCATTATAACTCTGGCACTGGCACTCCTCACAAAAAGCTGTTACAAATGTATGGAGCTACAGCTAAAATCTGTGCCTGCAGCTGGGGAGAGGGCAATAAAAGAAATTGATATACCCATCATATTAGAAAGTCCAAGTCATCTGGGGGATGAAGACCTTTAATGGTGTCAGACTAAACTGTCCAGGGCAGCAAGCTTCTGTATCTATTTATAAAAACAATGTCTAGCAGGGCTTTTTAAGTGATAACATTCAACGAGTTGGAGTATACGAAGCAATAACTTGCTTCTGTGAGGATTAAATGCTGAGGCAAAGCCGAGGCATTTAATCAACACAGAAGCCAGTTATTGCGAGTATACTCCAACTCATAGAATGTTATTACTATTATACGAGTTGGAGTGTGTTGCAAAAAAAAGTGTTTTACTGTCGTGGGAAAACTGCTGGCGCAACAGCAGTTTCTACTACTTGTTTTTTTTATGTGTGTGAGGGAGTGATTAATCCACTGTGTGGGGGGGGGGTGATTAAACCACTGTGGGTGGGGTTTTAGGCAAATAAACTACTCTGAGCCATTGTTTTGAAGTTTGTGGGGAAATAACTGACCAGAGTTCTGAATGCTGATTGGCTGAGTGCAGATACCTGTCGTATAATATAAAATAAACTGGCAGGCATACACTAGTACTAACCCAATAAATGGCAGGATGGATGCCTCTCTCCTGTAATGTTATGTACCAGTGGAAAGCCCTCGTTGTACTTACTCAAGTTTGACAAGTGAAGTTACTCATGTTTTCCTACAGCAGCCAGCTCATCTAGTTTCTCTGTCAGGACGAAGTGCGGAGGCGGCCGACAGGCAAGCAAGGTGAGGTCAACGAGCAGTCTCTGCAGTGGCAGTAGTGCGGGGTGGGGGGGTCTGTTTTGACATGGGTGAGCCTGATTGACCCTGGCTCACTTTCAATCCTCCCCAAATGTGCAATGCACCGTATGCACGGAAGGAACAGTGACAAAACAGAATCGTGCTTGCTGACAGAGTGTGCACAGAAACAACCACCGGTGCCAATCCCACTGAAACACACCATGTGACCACATCACCCAACAGGTACTACTCCAAACGCTGATTGGTCCTCAATCGTCCTCCTGGTGCACACTGATTGGAGGGTCTGACAGGCTTTCACTTTCCCAGAGAAAGTTAAACTACTGATGGCTGGCTAATACTGTTCTGCCTCATATTAACCCCTGCTGCACTGGTAAAAATTCTGGGGGAGGTGGAGCCCCTACCTGATTTTCCCGGGGGAAGCTTCAGCCCATCAACCCCTCTGTAGTCAGCACCTATGCCAGCAAGTTACACAAGCATTACTCGACATTGTTGTTGTGTATGCCCATTAAACTAAAAGGCTTGCCTAAGCTTAGAGGGGCAGGAGCTACCATCTACACCCACTTCCTGGGCTATATAAACCAGCTTTCTCCAGCCTCATTCAGCTGCTTTGTTTCTTTACTAACACTGTCCACCCTGCTCCTTGGTGGCTTGACTCTCTCTATGGGCTCCTTCCTAAGGTACCTTCAGCCAAATAAATCATATTCCCATAGCACTCCTATGGGTGGATCCCTCCTCAAGAGGGTTCCTTTGCCTTCCTGGTACCCTGACAGGATGGTAGTCCCTCAGGAGTATGAACAGCCAAAGTAACTACAACTGACAGTCAACATCCTACCACACAACAATCATTCAGCACAAGCAAGTTGCACAAGCATTACTCCACATACTGGGTACATTAAATGCCCATTAAATTTACATTTATCTAGTACTGTTCATGCACTACATTCCAAAGTGCTTACAAGCAAATTGTTCACATAGGATCAAATCATATCAAATCAACTTTATTTTTATAGCGCCTTTCAAAACCAAGGCACTGTACATAAAACCAAATACATAAAAATAAAATTAAAATAAGAATGTTAAAACAGATCATCCATGACTAGGGAAAGCTAAGCTAAATAAATAAGTTTTTAACTTAATTTTAAATCTATCAACAGTTGGACATTCTCTCAGCCAACGAGGTAGAGAATTCCACAGGGTTGACGCTGAAAAAGCGAAGGCACGAGAATCAGATATCTTTAATCGTACCCTGGGAATCTCCAGCAATCCCTCGTTGGTGGAACAGAGAGGAAGGAGGGGACAGTAGGGTACCAGGAGATCTTGCAGGTAACCGAGTCCCTGATCATGTAGGGCTTCAAAGGTTAGCAATCCAACCTTGAAGGTGATCCGCCAGCAAACAGGCAGCCAGTGCAGCTCGTGGAGCACAGGCGTAATATGACTGGTTTTAGAAGTCCCAGTCAAAAGCCTGACCACCACGTTCTGCACTAGCTGCAGGTGAAGGATATCAACCCCTGGTAGCCCTAGGTAGAGGGAATTGCCGTAATCAAGATGGGTAGTGACAAAGGCATGGACCAGTGTTGGAAGATCATCTGGAGAAGCCAGGTGTTTCACCGGGGCGATGTTCCTCAGATGGTAAAGGAGGATTTGATGACAGCTGACACCTGAGATTTTAGGGTCAGACCATCATCAAAAATAACACCCAGGTTATGTACCTGATCTGAGGTAGTGAGTGACATACCACCAAGTAATAAGCCTGATAGTTGACCAGCCCCCAAACCCGCCCCTGGACGACCTAGGTCTACTACCAGCACTTCAGTCTTATCTGGATTCAGTCTCAGCCAGCTGGAACTCATCCAAAATCTGATCTCAGTCAGGCAACTATTTAGCACAGAGAGAGCATTATCCTGTCTGGGCAGAAAGGACATATACAGCTGAATATCATCTGCATAGCAGTGAAAACTTAGACTGTATCGCCTGATGATATCTCCCAATGGCAGCATATACACTGCAAACAACATGGGGGCTAAAATGGAACCCTGTGGTACCCCACAAGGCAGGGACTGAGCACCAGAGGAATAAATTCCAGTGGCAAACCTTCTGAAACCTGCCCGTGAGGTAAGAATGGAACCATTTAAGGACAGTACCAGACAGCCCACAAAAGAGCTGCAGGCACTGCAACAGCACACCATGGTCCACAGTGTCAAATGCAGCAGAGAGATCTAGAAGGACCAGAATGGTACGTGCCTTTCAATTTCTAGCCATTAGGAGGTCATTCAATACCCAGACAAGGGCAGTCTCCGTGCTATGCTTCTTCTTAAAACCAGACTGGAGAGTATCGTAGACATTGTGAGTTGTAAGATGATCATCCAATTGCAACGCAACCGCCTTTTCAATAACCTTACCAACAAATGGCAGGTTAGAGATAGGCCGGTAGTTGGCTAGACAATCTGGATCCAAGGAGGGTTTTTTAAGGAGTGGTCGAACAAACGCCTCCTTGAGGGGGTCAGGAAAGACCCCCCTCTCCAAAGACTTCCAGACAATGTCAGCAAGGATTGAGCAGATAACAACTACACATCCCACTAAAAGGGGTGTAGGACCCGGATCCAAACTACAACTGGTTGGGCGCAATGTTTGGATGATCTTCATAATATCAGTGAACTCCAGCTGGCGGAAATCTGACCAGATAGACCGAATGCATGCCACTTCCTGTCGACCACTACAATCCCCCATTGGAGAGGTCAGACCGATGTCAGACCTGATGCTGGCAACCTTATCCACAAAAAACAGAGCAAACTCCTCGCATCTCAGCTGAGAAAAAGCTTCTCTGGGCTGGAGACAGATTGGATCGCACAATCTGTCAACAGTCCGGAAGAGCTGAGCCGGTCGATTCTGTGTGGCAGAAATCTCCCTGGACAGGAATTCTGCCTTCTTACAGGTGATTTCTGATTGATAGCCATCATAATGTGCCATCAACCTAAGCCTGTCTGCATCATGGCCAAACTTCCGCCAGGATCTCTCCATCCTTCGGCCAACTCGCCTTAACTCCTTCAAGGAGCCATCAAACCAAGGGCTCCTTGGGTGACGGGTGAGAGGACGAACACGAACAGTAGCAATGTTGTCCAGAGCATCTCCCACAGCCTTATTATAGGCTAGTATGAGATCATCTGGACTCATGCATTCACCTGACAAGCCCGATAGGTCCAGTACCGCCAATAGGTCACTAGGGTTAATGCCCCTTAAAGGGCGGTACTGAACCATCTCCATGGGGCAGACCTATTAAGGGGAGCACTAAAGCTGAACCTTATGATGTGATGGTCAGACCAGCTGACTGGTTCCACTCCCAAATCAGCAATCTCCATACCCAAAAGAAAGATCAGATCCAATGAATGACCCCCTACATGGGTCAAGGAGGTAACTACCTGTGTTAAGCCCAGCGTTGTCATCAGCTGGAGGAGATTTTGACCAAAATGTGAGAGTTCATCGTCAACCCAGGCACTAAAGTCTCCCAGAACTGTCAATCTGGGGGACCTCAACACCATGTCGGCAATGAAGTCTGCTATCTCCTGCAAGAATTCTCCACCATCTCCTGATGGATGGTAGATGAGGAGAATCCCGCAACCTACACCCTCTCCTAGGATATATTCAAAGGATCTGGTACATCCCAATGGCACATCCACAAGGCCCAGCTCAGTCTTAAACATAATTGCCACACACCCTCGCCCCTACAATCCAACCTTGGATGGTGTATCACCTAGAAACTGGAGACTGGAGATGCCAAGGTCAATACAGGGCCTGGATTTTCATCCAGCCAGGTTTCAGTGATGCAAGCCAGATCAGTTGATCCAACAAGATCAGCTATAATAAGTGTCTTGTTTTTAATAGATCTGGCATTGCATAACACAGCCAAGGTGGAATGAGGTGTCGGGGAAGACCTTGGCACCTGCCCACTAAGGTCGGAGCCCTTAGGTATGGGGACAAGACAAGAATGACCTCTATCCTGATTCCATTTTGCCCCAGGGCATCTCCAGGACCCCACAACTCCAATCCGCCCTCCCCTTTCCTGTCCCCCACCAGGCCCACCTCTCCACCTTCTTTTATGCTTCCTAAGTATGCCCAAAGCATGACACCTAAAATAGGTGCCGGATGACAGTGGGGGACATTCAAAGGGACATAATTCCCTGAGCCTGGAGGGGAATAATACCCAACCGTCACTAAACCTCCCCAACACATTATAAATAAAACCAGATAAACTAAAACCCACCCCAAATAAAATAACTAAATCTAATCTTAATAATACTGAATTAAATAATTTTTAATATCTAATAAAATATATCAGATGTCTTTACCCCCCCTTCTTAAATATCCAAATAATTCACTCCTCCAATCTCTCTCTCACAGAGGGGAAGGGTGATAAAAAAACAAAACACAAAAACAAAAAAACAAAGCATAGCTGAGATTCCCCATGTCATTTCTAGCAGGGATTCTGCTTAGGATACAGTAGCTTGACACCTTTTAGTATCACTGGTATTTTCATTGAATCTGGGATCCCACATGCTGGTGATATGAACATACAAAAAGTGAGCAGTAGAGGGCCTATTGGCCTATCTAGTCTGCTTGATTGGCAGAGCCCCTTTTCAGCAACTATTGTGGGTTACACCCCCATCCCATCAACCCTGTCCCCGTCACACTTTTCCTGCCCCACACAGTGATTCTAACCCAACCTTTCACCCTGCCCCACCACCTCTTGAATCCATCCACAGTCTCCAAAGTGACAACCTCCTCAGGAGTTCATTCCACATCATCACCACTCGTTCTGTGAAGAAGTGTCCCATGACCTCCTTCTTGGTCCTTCCTCCCACTGTCCTCTCTGCTGATGATATACTGCTCCTGTTTAAACATCATGTCCATGTGCGTGTTATCAGAGGACACATAAAGATGTGAATGGATGAGGGAAACAGCATCTGCAGTGTTATCCAAATCCAGATGAAACTGGTCCCAAACCATGTTACAATAAGACATACAAAAACAATGGGCCCTATGCACAAATGGGCAGGTAATACGCACCAGAGGCGTGTTACCTGCCCACGGAGTTCCGACCTGTTGACAGGTGTACACCAGCTGGTATTCACTACCGGCTACCACCTGTCCATAGCCCTGTCCCTCCAGTAAGCAGACATGCTGAGGACATTTCTGTGGAATGAGCATGCATCCAATGGGATGCCCAGACCCTGTTCGCTAACAGATCCCTTACACCCATGGGGCACAGAAAACAACACAGGGTGTGATGTGCATTGCCAGCTTGAGGCAGGTGGGTGCCTAGTTGGCCACCCCAGCCCTTCTTGTTGATCCATGGGCTGGGGTGGCATGTGGGGGGGGCTGCAGTGCCCCCACATCTGCACGGCTGCCAGTGGCAGCATCCCGGGGGGGACGTGTATCCCTTATGGCTGGGTGTTACCCAGTATAAGGTGTGCCATCCCACGCCCAGCACTCCTCACCTTTGTACATGGTGCAGACTGCGGGCATGCCCCGACATGTCCCCCACCCACCCTTGTGCATTGCTGTCCACGTGGCCAGGGGATCGAGTGCCTAGGCGCTGCACCCCAGTTGATGAATTCAGTGCAGGGTGCGCAATGGGTGCGGAGTAGCTACATGCCACAGATACACGGTGCATAGCCACTCCACACAACAGTGCATAAGGGCAAATATCTGTAAGTAAGTAAGTAGTTCAGTTGTTTGGGGCCCTAGCCTGCAAGCTGAGGTGCCCTACATAAAGTAAAAAATACATATACAGCAGTATTATGTTTCCTGACAACTCTGAAACTAATTTCAGCAAAACACAGCACTTCCTGACAGCCTGTGGCAGTATCATACCGAGGAACAATGTTGTATCAGCCTTCCATGTCTCTGTTTCAAAAGGTTCAAGGATGTTGGCAAGAGTATTTTGATCACTATTCAGTTCCTGGAAGAAAGAATGATACTTGTACTGCAAGTATGATATCTGTACTGCAAGTATGATTGCTGTACTGCAAGTATGATAGATGTACTGCTAGTATGATATCTGTACTGCAAGAATGATAGCTGTACTGCAAGCATGATATCTGTACTACAAGTATGATATCTGTACTGAAAGTATGATATCTGTACTGCAATCGATAGTTGCACTGCAAGTATGATATCTGCACTGCAAGCATGATATCTGGACTGCAAGTATGATATCTATATGCAAGCATGATATCTGTACTGCAAGTATGATGCCTGTACCGCAAGCATGATATCTGTACTGCAATCGATAGTTGCACTGCAAGTATGATATCTGTACTGCTACTCTTATTCCACAGTAAGTGCTCACACAATGCCAGCTTCTGTTTCTGGGATCCATGACGGGAGTTCGATAACATTTTTGTCGAACGCCCCAAGACAGCGAAACCGGCAGGTTGACTGCATTTTGCAGTTCGCTGCCAGTTTCCGGTGCCACAAGTGTTTTTCTTTGGGGGCTTTGCCCCACCCCTTCTATTTAGGATTGTTAACTCTGGAGTCAGAGCTAATTTGGGGGGTGTAGGACCCTGACAGGCAGTGCCCAGTGCCAGCAGGTCCCCTACAGTGGCATTGTGCTGTAGTCACTGTAGGGGACCTCGCTGTAGAACTGTTGCTGTCAGGTGGGTATACGCAGTTCCTGGAACCCTTAATAACAGTCAACAGCACCCAGCCTAAGGGGTAATCATCACAGACAATATTATCGTGAAATAGTGAAGCCCAACAGGAGAACATACAATTGCACTCAAAGAGTAACACAATTATGGATATTTACCAGACCCAGTAACTGCTGGCAGTAGAAACACAAATATATTTAAAGGTACACTGGACAATTACATGAAGGATAATGATATTACAGACTATAACCACTCAGATATGACTAGACACATGTATAAAGAAATGTGTGATCCTAGTCATAGATTACATAACTTATTACCACCCAAAGAAACTGTAAAACATGAATTACGAATACAGTGCAGATGGTAAAAAACAAACGTTAGAACTCAGACTTCTGAAAAATCCTTGTTCATACAATATCTTGGAAATAAATTAAAAGTGTATAAATGCATATTAGAGGAAATCAAGGTGTGAAAGTACATGTAGTTTCTTGTATAGTAGGTGTTACGTGATAAGGGTACGCAAGTTTTAATGTGTAAAGATTATAATGATATATTGTAATAAGAAACCGTTCTATGTAATCCTGTATGATCATGACAAGTTTATGTGGTTTCCTTTTGTTTTTTAAAATGTTATGTGTGTAGAATGTAATCAGCTTCAACATCCCTTCTGGGAATTGTTGCAATAAGTAGTAGTAAAAATAAACAAACAAGATAACGGGGACAGACTTGATGGAGCACGTGGTCTACATCTGTCCTATAAGAATACTGACATCCATAGGTTTATAACCTCTGCTGCATACTGTAAGTGGAGTTCCTATGTGTAACCACATGCTGCAGGAGAGGATAGGAAGGAAAGAAGAGTGTGTGTGGTACTTTGTGTGAGGAAGGGAAATAAAATAATGGAGATACAGGGAATACGGGGGGGGGCAGAGGGACTCTGGGTCACCCTAGAGATGGGGAACAGAGCATCTAGTCACACTGGTGTGATCTACAGACCTTCAGCACAGGGCGAGGAGTTACATCATACAAAGTACTAATGGAAGACATTGGTATAATGGCAGAAAAAGGAGAAGTTGCTGTTGGTGGGGGACTTCAGTCTGCCAGATGTAGCCTGGAGCCTCCCAGCTGCAGCTTCATCAAGAAGCAGGGAAATTTTGGACTCCCTGCAGGGAGCAATCCTCAAGCAACTAGTCAGTGAACCCAGCTGTTATGGGGCAATACTGGATCTGGTACTCACCAACAGGGACAGTGTTGTAGATGTCAAGATGGGGGCCACCTGGGGACCAGCGATCACTGTGCAGTGTGGTTCAGTATAAGGACGGCTGCAGAATCGAACCACACAAAGGCGAGGGTCCTGGACTTTGGGTGGACAGATTTAAAAATTATGGGTGAATGCCTTGAGGATGAACTGGCAGTGGGGATGAACTGGGTGGGGTGGAGAAACAGTGGGGGAAATTACTAAGGGCCCTAGTGAAGGCAACAAATCTCTGCATCAAGCAAGGGAGCAAAAGAAAGAGGAAAAGGAGACCACTATGGTTCTCGAAAGAGATGGTGGAAAAGTTAAAAGCTAAGAGGGTAGCATTCAGAAGGTTCAGGGAGACACAGAGAGAGGAAGATAGGAAAGGTCTATTAAGGGAAACAGAGGGAAGCAGTGAGAATAGTAAGGAGCACAAAGGCACAAACTGAAGTGAGCTTAGCCAAGACAGTAGCAAAAGGGGAAAAGACAAATTTCAGATGTTATTCCTCTTCACAAAAGTGGGAGCAGTGCAGAAGCAGGAAACTACAGACATGTTAGTTTAACCTCAGTGATTGGGAAGATGATGGAATCACTTCTGATGGAAAGAACTGTTGAGTACCTAGAGGCCAGAGGGGTACAGGACCCAAGGCAGCATGGATTCACAGCAGGAAGGTCATGTCAGACAAATCTAATAGATTTCTTTGATTGTGTGACCAAAGTAATCGACCAGGGAGGGGCTGTGGACATTGACCTACCTAGACCTTAGCAAGGCATTTGACACAGTCCCACAAAAAAGATTAATATACAAGCTGGCCAGCCTGGGAGTGGGTCCCAAGATGGTAGCCTGGGTAAAGAATTGGCTGGAGAATAGGACACAGAAGGTAATAGTAAATGGAGTCCACTCTGAAGAAAGAGGGTTTACTAGTGGGGTACTGCAGGGTTCAGTACTAGGACCAGTCCTCTTTAATGTCTTTGTAAGTAACATTGCAGAGGGACTGGAAGAAAAAGTATGTCTCTTTGCAGACGACACAAAGATCTGCAACAGAGTTGATACACAAGGTGGGGTGGAAAGGATGAGAAGGGCCTTGGCAAGGCTGGAGGAATGGTCAAATGTATGGCAGCTTAGATTCAATGCTAAGAAGTGCAAAGTAATGCATCTGGGAAACAAAAACCCAGGGGAAGAGTACACAATGGGGGGTGAGATACTGACAACAAAAATGGAAAGGACCTGGGGGTAGTCATATAAGATGACCTAAAGGTGGGCAAGCAATGTGAGATGGCAGTAAGGAGGGCTGAGGGGATACTGGGATGCATAGGGAGAGGCATCACCAGTAGAAAAAACAGGAGGTTGTCATCCCTCTGTACAGACAGCTGGTGAAACCCCATCTGGAGTACGGCATGCAGTTCTGGAGACCCAATCTCCACAAAGACATCAGGATGGAGGGAGTCCAGAGGAGGGCAAATAAAATGGTGCAGGGTCTGCACCAGAAGACATATGAAGAGAGACTTAAGGAGCTTAATATGTACAGCCATGAAGAAAGGAGGGAGAGGGGAGACATGATAGAAACCTTCAAGTACCTCAAGGGAATCAGCAAAGTCAAAGAGGGAAGCATCTTTCAGAAAAAGAGGTGTGCAAGAACAAGGGGGCACAATTTGAAGATTGAGGGGGATGGCTCAGAGGCAATGTGAGGAAGTATTTTTTCATAGAGAGGTTGTGGATGCATGGAACAGCCTTCCTGAGGAGGTTGTGGAGTCAAAAACAGTGGTGGATTTCTAGAATGCACGGGACAAGCATAAGGCAATTCTAGGGGGGTGGGGGTAGGAAGAAGTAGGCTGTTGGTTAACTAGGATCTGCAGCTTATCCATTAGGTAGGGAAATGGGCACACTGGGTGGGCCAAGCAGTCCTTATCTGTCATCAAATTTTATGTTTCTATGTTTCAGGTATGTAAGTGAAAAAAGGAAGACCAGGGATGGGGTTGTAAGCTAAGAAGAGAAGGGAGAACAGTGCAGAGGGGGAACAGAAAAGCAGACATCCTAAACAAATACTTTTGTTCAGTGTTCACAGTAAAAAATGATGGGGGGGGGGCGCAAAAATGTAATAGAAGCATTGCAGGGAGGGAGGTGGACACTAGTCCATTTTCGGAGGAGAGAGTCCTCAAGAGACTCGTAAATCTGAAAGTGAGCAAAGCTATGGGCCAGTATAGCGCAGTGGTTTAAGGCTCTGAGTTGCAAATCTGGAGACCTGGGTTTGAATTCCACAGACCCCACTTGCATGCTGTGTGACCCTAAGCAAGTTACTTAATTTCTCTGTGCTCCCAGGTCGCACCTGTAAACAAGCTTTCAGCTTAGTGTGCCACTCCTGATTAGACAATTAAACAGACAGGGTCCGCCAAGGGTACCGAGGGAGACCAGAGAAACAAAGAAGGTAACGGCAGACAAGCACCACGTGGCCCACCTAGTCTGCCCCTTTTCCTTACCTAATGCAATACCACATACCCTAGTTGATCTGCGGCTTACACTCTCTTCCCTACTGTGAGAGTGCTCTTATGTCTATCCCATTCATTCTTGAATTCCTTACCATTTTTGGCCCCACCACCTCTGCAGGGAGGCTATTCCAAGTATCCACTACTCTTTCCATGAAAAAATACTTCCTCACGTTGCCCCTGAGCCTATTCCCCTCTAGCCTCGTAACATGCCCCCTTGTTCTTGTACACCTTCTTTTCTGAAAGATGTTACCCTCCTGTACCTTGTTTATACCTCTAAGGTACTTGAATGTCTCCATCTCTCTGTCCCTCCTCTCTCTCTCCTCTCCTCCGGGGAAACATATTGAGGTCCTCTAGTCTTTCCTCATATGACTTTTGGTGTAGTCCCTGCACCAGTTTTGTTGCCCTTCTCTGGATTGCTTCTGTGTTGTTTATGTCCTTCCAGATATGTGGCCTCCAAAACTGGGCACAGTACTCCAGATGAGGTCTCACTAGTGATCTGTACAGTGGCATAACCACCTTCTTTTTTCTGTTAGTGATACCATTCCCTATGCAACCTAGCATCCCACTGGCTCTCCACACAGCCTCCTCACATTGTTTGGTTATCTCTAGGTCATCAGATATGAATACCCCAGGTCCCTTTCTTGATTGGTGGCCATCAGTACCTCTCCCCCAATCTTATACTTCTCTATTGGATTTCTGTGCCACACATGCATGATGTTTTACTTCTTTGCATTGAATCTTAGTTGCCACATTGTCAACCACTCTTCAAGCATGTTTAGGTCCTTTCTCATTTTTTCACCACCCTCCCGGAGTGTCGACCCTGTTGCAGATCTTAGTGTCATCTGCAAAGAGGCATGCCTTCCTCTCCAGGCCCTCTGCAATGTCACTTATGAAGACATTAAAGAGCATTGGCCCCAGCACTGAGCCCTGTGGTACCCCACTTGTCACCTCCCTCTCCTCAGATTGAATACCATTTACCACTACCCTCTGTGTCCTGTCACTTAACCAGTTTCTGACTCAGTTTACCACCTTGGGGCCCACTCCCAGGCTGCCCAACTTATTTACCAACCTCCGATGTGGGATGGCATCGAAGGCCTTGCTGAAATCTATGTAGGCCACATCCAATTCCTCTCCCTGATCTTTTTCCCTGGTCACCCAGTCAAAGAAATCTATCAGATTTGTTTGACAAGACCTTCCCATTGTGAATCCATGCTGCCTCTGATCCTGTGCTCTGCTGGATTCAAGAAATATCACAATCCTTTCCTTTAACAGTGACTCCATTAATTTTCCCACCATCAAGGTCAGTCTAACTGGCCTATAGTTGCCAACCTCTTCCCTGTTCCCACTTTTGTGGAGAGGGACAACATTTGCCTTCCTCCAGTCCACTTGAACCACCCCTGTCTCTATTGATATGTTGAACAGAGCTGTCTGGTGCTTCCAGTACCTCTCAAAGTTCTTTTAATATTCTGGGATGTATCCATCTGGCCCCATAGCCATGTCCCTTTTCAGATTCTCGAGTTCTTTTAGCACTCTTTCCTCTGTAAATCGGCTGGAAATCCTCTCTCCCATTGGTGGTCCATCACCCAATAGCGGTCCTTCTTATTCCCTTTCTTCTGTGAATACTGAACAAAAATATTTGTTAAACCAAGCAAAGTGGGGTTTATTTTCTTAATGAAGCCTTCGCTCATTCTCTTTGGAAAAAGCTACTGTTACTTTACATTTATAGCAAGGCTGCTCATCTTTTTTGCCACCTGTGAATTTTTGCTCAAATAAATCAAAACAAATTTTGTGTCACAAGACAGGACAAAACTCAGTCCCTTATTAAGGATACTGATTTAAGTAGGAGAAGTTCAAAAGATGATAGATTACTAATATTCACCTCTGCCCTGTTTTGTAGGTTTGAGCTAATTTCTTCTTGGCTTTGGCACCACTCTGAGGTTGGGACTGCAGTGTTTTGCCCTTTCCTCCTGTTCTCCCTCCTTGCCTAGTATGTTTCTGCTTTGTTGACATTGCACAATCCTGTTGCTGTGTGTCAGTATCGAAGCTGAGCAGTGAGGCATCTCTGGCACTGAATGGTCTAAACAATCAACCAAAGAGTCAGTGTGTCATTGAGGCACAGGTCAGGAAGCAGAAGAAAACCACGAGCAGTTGTAAAATTCACAATAAGAGTTTTCCTATTAATAACAGTAAAATAAAAAATATAAAATTGTTCAGAATAACTATTTGCAATGGCAGTACAAACATAGAAAACTGAGTACTTCTGAGTTTTTCTTCTCAATTTCCAATCTCAGTCTGTCAGTCTCTGTCTCTCTCTTTTGCAAAACATTACAGCTCTTTTTTTTAAGTCTGTGCACAAACTTATTAAGAAAACAGCGTGCTTCTCACACAGTGTTCTTGTTGGTTTCAGTAGGTACAGCAAAAGGAACATTGTGACCCAGAACTGACCTCTTGTTTACATCTTCGGTAAAAGGCTTAAACATTGCATCTCAGGTAAACCCCTTGAGTTCCAGATAGCTTTGCAATCATTTCAACAGTAAAACTATATACAGCTTTAGCTTTGTAATCATTTCAACAGTATAACTAAATACAGATTTAAACAAAGGGATCCCAGTATCAATTACATTTGCACAAAAAGATTCACATATATTTTTATACCTGCAGATATGCATGGGGGGAGACAGAACAGCAAGTGAGGGCAGAGAGACAGTGAGAGACAGAGAACTGCAAGACCGTCGGGGTGATCAAGTCCTAGGTCTCACGAGAAAATTTGGTTGTGCAACCAGACAGAGAAGAGACAAAAAATGAGAGAATAGAACAGATCCTTGCATTTAAACTCTTCCTCCATATGCAACTGAGCCAGGGCTGTATTCAACCCTGTCACAGTCAGCACCTGACTTACCAGCAGATGTGAAGTGGTCCTGGCTATTATTCTTCAGAATTGACTTCAAGGCAGGATGCCCCTTATGATTTTTAGAGTTCCACTTCTGATTGCTTTTTTTCCATCATCCATCAGGTAAACCTGCTTGTCACATTTAAATTTACAGAATTCTTTAGCTTTAATTTTAGATTCCTGTGCAGCTATTGTTTGTTTCAGTTCCAGTTCAAAAGCAGCAAAATCTGGATGATCTTTGAAAGCTGCAACAGCCTCCTGTTTCTGCTTTTAATCTGCTTGTTTGATAGTTATGCAGGGGGTAACAGTGAGGAAAGGAGCAAAGGGGGGCAGGTGAGGATCAAAACTGTGTCTAAACAATAGGTCCAGGGGTCGGATAAAGTAAAACAGCTCAGACTGGATGGGCCCATGGTCTTTTGTTGTGGACATTTTCTATTGTTCTATGATTCTTCAGTGGAAACACAGTACATGCACACTCAGTCACTGTTATTCAAATGTCTGCCAGTCGAAGTAATGACTGGAGGGTATGTGCAGTTTGCTATCCACTGTTCTGCTTGCCACGTCCCCTGGCTTTTTAGGGCGAGTCAGGTGCTGGAAAAAAGGATGGTTGGTGCTCAGTGAGTGGACTGGGCAGGGGGGACATCACTTTATGAGAGGGATGAGGGTAAGGGGGGGATACCACTGGCTTATTAGGGTAATTTCTTTTCATATCAGGGCTTGAGGTGGTAGAGGGGTGCCATGGGACTACCGAAGAAATTTCATTTCACAATAGAGATTAGGGTGGGAGGGGGTACTTCTACAATATCAGGGTAATTTCATTCCATAATGGGGATCAGGACAGTAGGGGGTTAAAATAGACCACCAGGGTAATTTCATTTCACAGTGGGGATCAGGGCAGGGAAAGGGTACAGCTACACTACCAGAGAAGCATGATTTTACAACTAGGATCAGCGTGGTTGTGGGATACCATCAGACTGCCAGGGATTTATACATTAGGGTATGGGGATTGGGTGAGGGTGGGGACAATGGTTGAATATCTGCACAATGTTGCCGTGCATACAAATGAATGGAGGCATTGAGTAGAGCTGCTAATGGCCATACAGTATAATGGCACACAAATGGCCACATAGCACCTTACATGGAGGCCTCTGAATATGACACCCAGAAGCATAGGTGCTACTCCGTTTGGGGTGGGCTATCACCTTTTGCTGCTGGCTGCCTGTTGCAAGCAAGGAGTTGTGGTGGCTGCACTCATGTACTTTGTGGTGTGCTACCACAGCTCGATTGCCTCCCAAATGACCAGGCACTACTTTGCACGGCTCCAGTGGCCATGTCTGAAGATGAGGGCCTCAACCTCTAGTGCATCTTTACTGCAAGGTTGGTTGTTCCATTAGGATAACTTTTTCCCTTCTTTACATATAAGAGATTCTTATATTTTCTAATAGCTTTAGTTGCTAATTGCCTCTAATACTAATATTTCTACTTGTATTCTCTATCATTGCATTTGACTTCTTGTATATTTAGAAATTATATTGTTTAGCTATCTCCTTCTCCCCTCTCCCCCAGGACACATCTGGAAATGAGCTGTTATAAGCTCAGTATGTATTTTCTGGTTAAACTTTTAAATAAATAAAATAAATAAATAACTGGAAAATTAATATGTGTTTTTCCAAAACAAAGGATATCGTACTGAGTAAAAGACACAGAAACAAAAGAAATCCAGTCATAAAGGTAATCAATACACATGATCCAGGGCTGGATTTTCAGAGTCCCTGAATTTTCCACATATACTGTATGGGGAAAAATTGGCACAAGTTGGTCTTCACTTGCAGAGCCGCAGTTTTTCCCATAGCCATGGTATTTTCAAAGGGGGAGCCAGTTTGCGACCGGCTCCCCAATTTAAAGCAGCATGCAGCTGATTTCTCAGTGAAGTTGCAGGGAAAAGGTGCACATGGTGGAATCTGTGTAACATCCCCACAGTTGCAGCAGCTGAAAATACGTTACTCTGCAGGTGTGGAGACTTTGGTCTGCAGTAGCCATTGTGCAGTGGGACTTAGTCCTGGGACAAGCTGAAAATCCAGCCCCCTGCTTTTTATGTGTTCTCACTTGTCTAACTTTGTATTCTCTTTTTCACTCTTTTCTCTGTAAGCTCCCACCCCCATTTTTCAGGCTTACCTGTTGGGGTCTCAGCTCCTGTGTTTGCCTCCTTTCTCCCCCTGTACATTTCTTCACCCTTTGGTCCTCTAAGACTTCCAAAGTGGGGACCAGCAGGGCAAGAGCAGCTGCATTCAAGAGCCCTGGCAGGAGACGAGCCACGACTCCACTCAAAATCTCCATGGCTGGAACTACCAAGCAGTACCCATGCTCTCAGGTCCTAGACTGCCAGTGGGGCAGAGACTGGATAATGAAATTACTATGAGGTGGAACTGGTGATTCCCAGGCCCCAAGGAGAGCAACAGGTCAGGGAACAGAAACAGCTGCAGTGGCCACTATAAGAGCTGCTGCTCATGTCCAGCAGTACCAAAATGGAGTCGGAGTTCCAAATCACAACCAGGCCACACGACTGCAATACAAACAGGCTCCTGGTTCTAGGCAATGAAGCAGAACCAGGATGACAGTACAGCAATGCCATCAGATGCAAAGAAAAGTGCCCCTGCTCCAGGACAGGCAGTTGGGTCAGGAGAAAGAAACAGCAGATGGGCATGCACTCACCAACACCAGAAGAGTGGCTGAAAGGCCACATCCCATAATGGAGCACCCAACAGTATAATGGGCTAAGTGCCTAAAGAAATAAACACCTCCATCACTCCCAGACAGGCATTCGGGTGAGGGCAATGTAAAAGCCACACCCACGGGCAAGTGGTAATGCATCAGCAAGCTGCCGAATCACAGCAACAACATGTAAACAAACATGGCGAGCCCCATGTATCCTCTCAACCCCCTGACTCAGCAGAGACTGATGGTAAGGGGGCAGATGTCAGAAAAAGACTTGCCTGTGAACTTTGGCAAATTAGAATCATGCTTTAGCTCTCTGCCAGGATGCATGCACCATTTTGCTGGGCTAACATTCCAAAGACTGCTTGCCTGGGGATTTTACTGACCAACAGGGCCTGGTGTTTCATCACCCTATAAAAGGGACTTTCTCAAGGGATCTGGGTCAGTTCTGTGAGGGTGAGGGAGAGTGAAGCTAGGAGCTAGAGGCCAATGAAGTTAGGGTACGCAGTAACTAAAAGAAAATACCAGTCTTTTATTAAAACTGAAAGCTATTTGAGAAGTGAAACATAGAAACATAGAAGTTGTCAGCAGATAAGGACCTCTTGGCCCATCTAATCTGCCCAGTTGTCCCTGCCTGCTCTGCCACAGCAGACCCTACTCAATCTCCAGTCATCTCCTCCACTTACCTTACTACCAAAGTCCTCTTGTATCTGTCCCATGTATGTTTGAATCCCATCATCATTTTTGCACCCACCACATCCACTGGAAGGCTTATTCAGGTGTCCACAACCCTCTCTGTGAAGAAGTATTTCCTCACATTTCCTCTGAGCCTCCCCCTTTCCAACTTCATAGCATGACACCTTGTTCTTGAGCTTATTTAACTGTGGAAAATGTTACCTTCCTGTATCTTATTAATACCTGTTAGGTATTTGAATGTTTCCGTCATATTCTGCTTTTTCCTCCTCTCCTCCAGAGAGTACTTATTCAGTTCCTTGAGTCTCTCCTCATAGGGCTTTTGACGCAGGCCTTGCATAATTTTGGTAGCTCTCTTTTGTACCACCACCACCTTATCAATGTCCTTCTGTAGGTGGGGCCTCCAAAACTGGTCACAGTGCTCAAGGTGGGGTCTTACCAATGATCTGTACATGGATAATATTACATCCTTCTTTCTGCTGGTGAAACACCTCCCTATGCACCAGAGCATCCTGCTAGCCATCCCCACTGCTTTGCTACCTTCAGGGCATCAGAAATGATTACCCCTAGGTCCCTTTCCTACTGGGTGGATGCCAGTACTTCCCCTCCCTGTTGATAAGTAGCCCCCAGGTTTCTGTGCCCAAGTGCATAATTTTTCACTTTTTTTGCATTGAAACCCAGCTGCCAAACCCTTGACTATTCTTCCAACTTTTCAAATCATCCCTCATTTTTTCCAACCCCTGGTGTGTCTACTCTGTTGCAGATTTTTGTGTCATCCGCGAACAGGCATACTTTCTTTCCTAGCCCTTCCACAAAGTCACTAATAAAGACTATGCCCAGTACTGAGCCCTGAGCCACCCAGCTGGTCACCTTGCCTTCTCTAGAGTGGACACCATTTGCCACCATCCTCTGACTCCTGTAGCTCAATCAACCACCCAGTTTATAGCTTTTTGAGCCACTCCAAGACAGGCAAGCTTGTTCGCCAGTCTTCTGTGTGGAACAGTGTTGAAGGCCTTACCGAAATCTACGTAGGCCACATCTACCACTTCTCCCTGATCCACTACCCAGGTCACCCATTTGAAGAACTCGATCAGGTTTGTCTGGCAAGACCTCCGCCCATGAAACCATGTTGCCTTGGATCCTGTAATCCACTGGTTACAAGGATTCCAGTATCCTTTCCTTCAGTAGTGTTTTCCTTACTTTGCCCACTACTGAAGTCAGGCTGACAGGTCTGTAATTTCCTGCCACCTCCCTGTTCCCACTTTTGTGAAGTGGAAACCATCTGCCTTACTCTAGTCCTATGGAACATCCCCTGCTTCTAATGATAAGTTGAACATAGTTGTCAGAGTTGCAGCCAGCACCTCTTTGAGCTCCCTCAGTATCCTGGGGTGCACCCATCAGGTCCCATTGCCTTGTCTACTTTTAATTGTGCCAGTACCTTGAGGACATTCCCCTTAAAGGACTGTTGTCCACCTCCCTACCATATATGCCCTTGTTCCTTATCTTTGGCCCATCACCTACTCCTTCTTCTGTAAATACTGAACAAAAGTATTTGTTCAATATGTCTGCCTTCTTTTGTTCCTCCTCCTCACAAACCCCTTCTTCTCTTTTTATCGTTACTATTCCCCCTTTGGTTTTCCTTTTCTCACTTATACATCTAAAGAAAGTTTTATGCCCTTCTCTTACTGATTGGACAATATTCTCCTCTGTCTGTGCGTTTGTGCATCTAACCCTGCCTCCCTTTGTTTCTCTTGGTAGTTTGGAGCTGGGGGTTTTCCTGTCCTACTAGTGACTTCCCCTCTGGGGGCCAAGCTCTATCCTAGATCAACAGACACTCCAAGAAGACCACTGCCAGCTTCAGGGTCCTTCGACCTCCTGCACCTATTGCACCAGACCAACCATGAGAGAACTGAGAGCAGTGAGTGAAAGCCAGACTTCCCCAGGAAAACCTGCCCTCCAGCCAGAAGCACATCTAGCCATCTTGCCTGTTCAGTCATCAGACACCAGAGGCATCTGTGAAGCTACAAAGCCATGAGTAACCATCAGGGTTTTGGCCTCCCAACTACAAAAATTATGATTGTGCCAGGGACTGAAGGAGAAGCCCTGGGTGTGACTTTGCCACTTTGATAGGCCCAGGTAGAAAACCTGTAGAGATTATCTGGGCCATCCGATTACCCATTGATTACAAATATGGGCCCCTTTTTTCCAGTTTACAGTCCAACTGTTCAGAAACAGTTTGGGTTTTATAGTTGGTTTTATTACCAGCACCCCCCCCCCAAAAAAAAAAAGCTGCTTTCAAGCTTGCAATTCATTTAAAATCAATTCAGTTTTCTTATTTTCTTTTCTTTCATCATTTTAACATGTTAGAGGAGTTCTTGGTCTCATCATTTGGTGGAACCATGATCAATCTTACCACGAGCACCAAGGTGACCCACTCATTGGTCAGGAAAAAGTTTCTTATTTTAAATTTTACTAAGCCATTATGAGCTCAGGTCCCCTGCTTTCTCTCTATCTTGTGGGGAAACCACTCTCTGGCTTAATTTCTTACATAGTGCGCTGTGTGCTCTGGCCAATAAGAGGCTCACAGGTGATCACTGGGGAGCTCACTAATTAGGGGAAGGACACAATTCTCCTGCCCGCAATTCAATATTAAAAGATTAGCAAGCTCAACCCTGGCGAATACATACAGATTTTTATCATGTTTGTAATGTATCTTAAATTGTTTAATGTGTGCAGGGTGCACAGGTGTGTGACCAAGCAAAGGCAAGCAGTTATATTACCAGTACTATCCCCCCCCCAAAGAAAAGCTGCTTTCAAGTCTACAATTCATTCAGATCCATTTGAGCAGATTGTGTGGGGCTGTTGTTATTTCAAAGCGTACAAGGATTTTACTGCTACGCCACTGCTTGTATATTCCCTTACACTCCTCTTGTCCTCCGTGTGAACTGCATTTCTTGATTTGGGAGTTGTTATTAGTGTTAGAGTCACTTATTTTAGGGAGGGACTGGAAAATATCTACATTTTTTAAATATCTGATAAAGAGCCTTGTATTTCGAAATATGTTTCAAACATATGTCAGATACATTCACACTTTTCAGATGTATTTTGAGATACATTCTAGATATTTGTAGAATAATCCAAGATGTATCATATTTGGGAAACATCTTTGATACATATATATATATATATATATATATATATATATATATATATAGATTAGAGGCAAAAAACTCAGTTTAATGCATTAGTTAGGGTTGTTCCACAGCGACAAAAGTGAGGACTGTTTCTCTTTTTGTTTTGCTTTGCGTCACCATGCGCGCATTACCATTTGCATTTGTGGGCACAATGTTACTATGTCACAAGACATCACGTGGCGTGAGCACGGGGCCCGCCGCCGCATTACATTCACTATTTCTTGTTTTCATTCTCAAAAAGAAGGGAAATTAGAGGCAAAAAACTCTGTTTAATGCATTAGTTAGGGTTGTTCCACAGCGACAAAAGCGAGGAAATTCAGTGTTAGAGTTGAAAGCCCCCCATGAACCCCCCTGCCCACACACCCAACCAGCACTGGGGTGCGCGTTGGGGTTGCCGGCCTTAAATCTCACCCCATCAGATGTGTGAAGAAGCAGAGGTATAGGAGAATGGGGTGAGAGTTAGGAGTAAAAACTGCATTTGCGACACTGTCGGACTTTTTGTTAACTTTTCCATTGACTTATAATGGGAACTTGTTTTTTGAATAACTTTTGAACTGTTTAATATTTTTTCATGAAATCTTCAAAAAGCACATCAGGGACCCTGGCCACACATTCCCTGAAGATTTTGGACCAGTCGCGCAAACCGCATGACCTGTAGGCGCGACTGTATAATTCCAAAAAAGCGTAAAACGCGCACACAGATCACTCTTAATAACTCCGGAGCCATACATCCAACTGCTACGAAACTTGGCAGATCCCAAGGCATATGGATCTTGATTGAGTATTCCAAATTTCAGGAAAATCCATCAAACAGTTGCAAAGTTATTAAGGTGCAAAATTTGGGGTTTAACATGTAAATGGCTCCTCTACCATAATATATATATATGTGTGTGTGTGTGTATATATATATATATATATATATATATATATATATATATGAAATTAATTTTTTGCTATACTATTTCAAATTTCAGGTTTCCTTCCTTCCTTTTACTTTTTTATGCTTCTGCTGCAGTGCAGCCAAACCCTTCACCAACCTCTCCAGCCCCGACACCTGGAACCCAAGGACTTACCTCCTTCCAGGCATTCCCCTGGCTTGCATAAAATCAAAACTATTTATTTGTGCATGCACATTATTGCAGTTTCTACATATTTTGCATTTTAGGCAAACATGTATTTTAAATCTATCCAGCGTATATATTCTGAGTTACTGATACCTTTTCATTTTCAACTTCCCTTATAAGATGCTAAATATGTAAAAAACACAAAAATATATTCATAATATAGTTTTAAGTTACACCCATATGGAAAAGAACTATAATTTGTTACTATGTAGACTATATCTGAATAAGCCTATATATATCACGTTTCAGATATATGTGCATTTTTCCAGTTATATTTTAGACATTTGCCAAATTCAGTTAGATATGTCTTATACTTGACATTGATATACTAAATATATATATTTTGTTATACTATCAAAAAATTATTTTGTTTTTCTTCTTAATGTTTTTATGGACTCTATAATGAAAAATTATTATAGTTTTATGCAAGCGTAATTTTAGTCTGTAATTTCTATAATAGTGTATGTTATTCATATTAGAGATGCATATTCTGTGATACATTTCATATATGTTAAAATGGGCTTGGCCTGATATACATCTGGTCAGTATCTGTAATGCATGTGTTATTTATCCATATTGATAATAAATTTTAAATACATGTTTTACATAGCAAATAAATATGTTTTATAGTATATAAATATGACTGGAATATACACCTTTATTATATATATATATATATATATATATATATATATATATATATATATCACACACACACACACTGCATTCTGTCAATATATATTGAATGCACTATTTCTACATATCTTCTTATAGCAATATATAGATACAATCAAAGAAGGCTGCTCCAAAATGTAGTGGTGCACACAACATAAATTGTAAACAACACTCACGGTAAAAGTTAGGCACACACACACACACCAAATCAGGAACTCCAGAAGACAATTCTTAGATTTTCCACCACAAAGTTTATTTGTACAAAAAAATAAAACATTATAAAACTAAAGACAAAAGTAGCAATAGTAAAAAAACAGACCCTCCCACACACACACACACACACACACACACACACACACACACAGGACTGACAGTTTGTGCTGTTCTCATGCTTTTTCAAAAACAGTGTGAAATGTAGGTCATATGGGGAGGTCTTTTTTTTTAATTTTACTATTGCTACTTTTGGCTTTAGTTTAATGATGTTTTCTATATTATACATATAAACTTTGTGATGGAAAATCCAAGATATGCCGTGTGTGTGTGTGTGTGTGTGTGTGTGTGTATGTATGGTATGCGCGCATGCGTGTGTGTGCCTAACTTCTGCTGTGAGTAGAATATCTTCTGCCATGAATAGAATATGTATCTTGTTTGCAAGATGTAGTATATGTAGAATATAAGTATAGTATCAATTTTTATATATGTCAAAAATATTTCTGTAAATGCCTACTTTGGTACTATTTATGTATTTGCATAATTAATTCGCATATTTCAAAAGTGCAGTTTATCATAGAAAATTATGGTAATTTCTATTTTTAGAAAAAATTTTGAATTGACAGTATTAGCTTACAGACCAAAGGGAAAGATAAAGAGTAGAAAACAAGTACATCACTTTGGCTTCATTGGGGACTGGGGGTCCGCCTGGAGTGATGCAAGCCTATACTGGCATGATGGGCTGCATTTGTCCAGGAGGAGAACCAGGGTCCTATGTGATAGATTTAAATGCTTCATTGGCAAGCATTTAAACTAGCCAAGGGGGGGAGGCACTGGAAAGGAGCAGGGAAATCCTAGCCCCCCCAAAAAATCATGGTAGTAAGTACGGTGAACACCAACATAGAGGTGTCAATAGGGAGACGGGCAGGGGTAAATGAGGAAGTGACAAAGGCAAGAAGGACAGGGATAGGGGCAAAAAGGAGTAAGGCCATCAGAAAATGGAGGGTAATGAGTACCAATGCCCACAGTCTGGGCAACAAGCTCCCTGAGCTGGTGGCCTTGATGGAAGAGAGCTGCCTGGATATCGTAGCAGTCACAGAAACATGGTACACAGAGAACCATGACTGGGATGTTAATATACCAGGGTACATAACCTGCAGGAGAGACAGGCAGGAGAGAAGAGGTGGAGGAGTAGCACTCTATGTAAAGGAAGGGATAAAAGCAACTGAACAAAAGAGTAAACAGGGAGGAGAGGAGGCACTGTGGGTCATCTTGGAGACTGGAAAGGGCACCGCAATCCGCACAGGGGTTGTGTACAGACCCCCATGTCAAGGGGAGGGAATCAACAAGGATATGATAGAAGGCATTCTTAGGATGGCAGAGAAAGGGGAGCTACTGTTGATGGGAGACCTGAATATGCCAGATGTTAACTGGAGCACATTTGCTGCAGCCACATCCAAGAACAGGGCCATTCTTGATGCCCTACAGGTGGCAGGCCTCAGACAGCTAGTTTCAGAACCCACTCATGAGGGAGCAATCTTAGACCTCATACTTTCAAATGGAGGCAGTGAGAGAATCTCAGATCTAGAAGTGGGTTGCCATCTGGGAACAAGTGACCATCAAACAGTGTGGTTCACGTTAAACTCAGCTACAGAGTCAAGCCATACAAAAGTGAGGGTACTGGATTTCAGGAGGGCTGACTTTGACAAGATGGGAGATTGCCTCAGAAAAGCACTAGGAAACAGGCTAGAAGGAGGGGTGGGGCAACAATGGGGAATCATCAAAACTGCTATCACAGAGGCAAAAAGCCTTTGTGTGAAGCAAATAAACAAATCAAAATGAAATAAAAAAGCCACTATGGTTCTCAAAAGAGGTGGCTGGGAAAGTCAGGGAGAAAAAGATAGCATTCAGGAAGTATAAGGAAACACGGAAAGAGCAGGACAGAGAGCTGTACCAGTTAAGGCAGAAGGAAACAGGAAGGGTAGTCAGAATAGCAAAGGCCCAAACTGAGGAAAAGATAGCCAACCCAGTTAAGAAGGGGGATAAAACATTTTATAGGTATATCAGAAAGCATAGAAAGACAAAGGGAGGGATTGTGAGGTTAAATAGAATGAATGGTGGGTGAGCAGAGGGGGACAGTAAAAAAGCAGGGATACTGAACGAATATTTCTGCTCAGTATTCACAAAAGAGGAGGGGGAAGTGCCTAATCCAATTAACAGAAGCACTCTTGATAGGGGGTGTCGATTCCAGCCCTTTCACAGAAGAAAGGGTTATGCAAGAACTCCTAATACTGAAGGTGGACAAAGCAATGGGGTCTGATGGAATTACTGTCGGTATTACTCTCGGTTTTTTAAAGTGGAAGCAGGCACTAGGCCCATCGAGACCACTTTCCCCACACAAGTGGGGGATATCAGTTTTAACTACCCAACAGTAGCCTATCTAGTTCTAATTTAAACTGGTTACATGATGTTTGATTCACTATATACTGTAGTAAGGAGTTCCAAAGTACTGCAGCTCTCACGGTAAAATGGTATTTCCGTTTGTTGGTAATTGCCTTAGGTATTTTTATTTGCCTGTTATTACATCTCAGTCCGTATACTTTATCCAGATATTTTAATCCACTTAACTTCATGAGGCATTCGTCATTTAGAATATTAAACAATAACAACAAATCACCTCTGTCCCATCTTGTCTGTAGGTCATATAATCCCAATGATTTTACCCTTTCTGGATATGGTAAATATATTATTTCCTGTATTAATTTGGTCATTCTTCTCTGTAGACTTTCTACCATTTTTTTGTCTTTTTCCAAATATGGTGCCCAAAAGGATACTGCATAGTCTGTGTGTGGCCTAACATATGATCTGTATAATTTTAGAATACATTCTTTATTACGTGTTATAAAAACCTTTTTAATTGCATTAATAATACGATTTCCTGTTTGAATTACTTTATTACATTGATTACTCCAGTCAAATGTATTATTTACTATTACCCCGAGGTCTTGTTCATAACATTCCATCTTAATTTTGTTCCCATATAATGTATAGTCAACATTGTGGTTCTTTTTCCCCAAGTACATCACCAGACACTTATCTGTTTTGAAACACATATTATTATCTTTAGCCCATTTTTCAATAATTAATAAATCTTTTTTTAATAGATTTATTTTTGTTTCAGTATCTTCTTCTGTTGAGATTTTAGTGTCATCTACAAATGTACTTATCTGACAAGACACTCCCAATTGTAAATCTTCAATAAATAAACCAGAGTAGGACCCAGAACAGAGCCCTGCGGCACTCCGCTTGTAACTGAAATGCTAGCAGAGACTATATCACCTATCCTTACACTCTGAGCTCTATCCCTCAACCAGATCTCGACCCATTTAACAGTATAACTGTTAATTCCCAACTTGATCGATTTCATAATTAATAAGTCATGTGATACTTTATCAAATGCTTTTCTAAAATCAAGGAACACAACATCCACTGGAATGCCTCTATCCAGACTAATACTGATGTTCTCATAAAAAGTAACCAGGTTTGTCATACATGATCTTCCTCTTCTAAATCCATGTTGCAAATTATCTATTATACCCTTTGTTATTAATTCCTGATCCATTTTTTGTTTTAATATTCTTTCCATGATTTTACACAAGACAGAAGTCAGACTAATGGGTCTATAATTATCCACTCTGCTTTTATTATGCTTCTTATATATTGGAATCACAGTGGCCAATCTCCAGTCCTCTGGGACCTCACCATTTATATATGATTTATTGAAAATCATATGTAATGGGCACAGAAGTGCATCCAGGGTTTGTTTTATGAAAAATGTATTTATATTATCTGGCCCTGATGAAGATGTTTCTTTTAAGGCTCTAATTGCATCTCTTATTTCCCCTTTAGTTATTTCATCATATGTACTAGTATATGTATATACTATTTCATTTATATGGTCTTTGCTTGAAAACACAGACCCAAAGTGATTTTTAAATATATTACTTATATCTGATCCATTATCAGTTTCTATCCCTTCATTAACAATAGTGGATGTTGGTAGATTTGAATTCTTATTTTTATTTATATAGGCATAAAAAGCTTTGGGGTTATATTCCATTGTAGATAATTTATATTCAATCAGTTTCCTCTCTTTCTGAATTAAAGATTTAGTGATGTTTAGTTCTTTTTTGTTAATATCTCTGTTTTCTACACTAGGGTCAGATTTTAATTTTTTATATGCCTTTTCCTTCAATTTTATCTGTTTTTGTATGTTAACTGTTAACCAAACTGGGATTTTACCTTTATGATTATTTATTTTAGTCTTAGGGATATATATTTGTTCCAAACCATATAAGGTTCCCTTAAGGAGCTGCCAGCACTCATCTGCACTCTTATCTTTATATACTAAATTCCAGTTTTTTCTAAACAGTGCTTCATTAATTTCCTTGTAGTTCCCCTTATAATAATTCTAACGATATTTATTTTTCCTATTACTGTTTTTGAATTGTTTGATTGAAAATATAACTATGTTATGATCACTAGATCCTAGTGGTTCTACTATTTCAATAATACTAAATTTGTCTGGTATATTTGTTAAGATTAGGTCCAAGATGTTTTTTTCACGAGTTGGTTCCATGACCATTTGTTCTAAACCAAGATTTATAAATGTTCCCAAATAATTTTGTTCTGTATTAGTGGAAGCTGTGAGTTATGCCAATCAATACCCGGCAAATTCAAATCACCCATAATAATAACATCGGATGTTTCAGAGTGATCTGCTAATAGTTGTATCAAAGCAGAATCATAAGCTAAATCAGCATTGGGGGGACGATATATATTTATTAAAATGAGTTTTTTCTTTAGGTATTGTAACTCTATACAACAACCTTCTATATCTGCCTCATTTTCTATTGATATAGTATTTCCTTTGTTATAATTGTGTTCCTTATATAAATACACATCCCTCCACCATTTCTATTACTTCTGTTTTTGTAGTGTAAATTATATCCTGGGATGGCATTAGACCACTGAGAAGCCTCATTCCACCACGTCTCAGTAATTGCTATTACATCTAACTGTCCTTGTTCCATTCTCCTGGCTAGTTCTGTTAATTTGACGCTGTTCAAACTCCTAGCATTACACATAAAGAATGTAAGTTCATCACTCAAGGACAAGGACTCTACTTTATCAGTCCCTTTTTGCCGCCCCCAGTATTTAGTTTAAATGTTGTTCAATTACTGTCAAAAGATGTTTACCGAATAGATGACTTCCCTTTTTGTTAAGATGTAAGCCATCTCAGCTAAAGAGACTATAGTCAACATTAAACTTTTCCCAATGGGTGATACATGTTATATTATTGTTCAATGCACATTTCCTTAACAATTCATTAATTTTTTTTATCTTAGCTTCTGTTTTCACAGAGGCTCGTGGTATGGGCAGAATTTCAGAAAGGCATATTTCTGATTTTAATGATGTTAGGGTGTTGACCAGGGATATGTAACTGTTTTTAATATCATTAGTTGTAAATTTATTTATGTCATTTGTACCCACATGAACTACTACTAGGGGATTTATACCCGCATCTTTAATAATTTTAGGAACTACTCTCTCAATGTCCCTAATCCAAGCACCCCTAAAACTAGAACACATTCTGTTTTGTTTATCTTTTTTACAGATCTGTCCATCCAATTCTGTTCATTTTGTTTTTATATGTTTTTAAATTTGTCATAAATTTTCTGATTATACGGTATGAAATGCTGTTAAGTTTTTGTACAGCGCCCAGAGCCTTCGGGATTGGGCGTCTTTTTAAATAAATGTGACTTGACTTGACTTGACTATGTATTTAATTATTGAGTCTCCCAATACTATAACCTGTCTTGGGTCAGATGTTTCACTCATTTCTAGTGGAGTAATCAAATTTTCAGATTCTAATATGGGATCAATTAAATTATTATCCATTGTCCATACATCATTGATGGGATTAGAACAATATTCCTCATTGTGTACCTGTGCAATAGTAGTAATAGTGTTCTTCTGATTAATTTTATTGTATTCCCCTATATTATTGCTACAATCCTCTCCATTTATTGTAATCCCATTATTAACTCCTTCATTTTGGAATTCATCATCTAAGATCTGAAATCTGTTTTCCATGGGAATTTGAAATTCCATTGCCCTCCTTCCCTTTTTTGCTTGTCTCTTATTGATTACTGGACTCCAGTCCTTGCAACTATCTCCACTTTCTTCCCTAGCCCTCTTTAAGGAGTCATCCTTTGTGATGTGTTGGCTAATAGGGACTATTAACTGGGATTTCTTGATCTCATTTAATTCGAAGTGTAAAACCTCATTTTGTTTATTTAAATCAATAATCATTTGTTCCAGTATTTCTATCTTATTTTTCAGGTCATCATTCTGGATACATTGAGTGCATTTTAATCCTTCAAATCCTATACTTGTTTCTAAACAAAAATTATGACACAGAATACATGTCATTGCTATTTCCCCAGTAGATTAAGTGACAATACCCTCATTCATCCCAGAATTCTAAAAGAATTAAGGGGGGAGCTAGTGAAACCACTGACTACTCTTTTTAATAAATCATGGGAGGATGGAGTGGTACCTGAGGACTGGAGGAAGGCAGATGTGATTCCTCTTCACTAAAGTGGGACCAAGACAGAGGCAGGAAACTACAGACCTGTCAATTTGACCTCTGTGGTAGGGAAAGTGATGAAGTCACTTCTGAAGGAAAGAACTGTTGAGTACCTTGAGGCCAGTGGGGCACAGGACCCAAGGCAGCATGGGTTCACAGCGGGAAGGTCATGTCAGATGAATCTAATAGATTTCTTTGACTGGGTGACCAAAGTAGTAGACAAGGGAGGGGCTGTGGACATGGCCTACCTAGACTTTAGCAAGGCATTTGACACAGTCCCATGCAAAAGATTAATAGTCAAATTAATCAGCCTGGGAGTGTGTCTCAGGGTGGTAGCCTGGGTAAAACATTGGCTGGACAACAGGACACAGAAGGTAATTGTAAATGGAGTCCACTCTGAAGAAAGAGGGGTTCCTAGTGGGGTACCGCAGGGTTCAGTACTGGGTCCAGTCCTTTTTAATGTCTTTATAATTGACATTGCAGAGGGACTGGAAGGAAAAGTATGCCTCTTTGCAGATGACACAAAGATCTGCAACAGGGTTGATACACAAGGAGGTGTGGAAAGGATGAGAAGGAACTTGGCAAGGTTAGAGGAATGGTCAAATGTATGGCAGCTAGGATTCAATGCAAAGAAGTGCAAAATAATGCACCTGGGAAGCAAGAACCCAGGGGAAGATTACACAACGGCGGGGAGGTAGGAATAACAACAAAAAAGGAAAGGGACCTGGGGGTAATCATATCAGATGACCTTAAGGTTAACAAGCAATGTGAGAAGGCAGTAGGGAGGGCTGGGGGATACTGGGATGCATAGGCAGAGGCATCACCAGCAAAAAACAGGAAGTTGTTATCCCTCTGTATTGACAGTTGGTGAGACCCCATCTGGAGTACTGCATCCAGTTCTGGAGACCCCATCTCCTCAAGGACATAGATAGGATAGAGGCAGTCCAGAGGAGGGCAACTAAAATGGTGCAGGGTCTGCAAGAGAAGCTGTACGAGGAGAGACTAAAGGAGCTTAATATGTATACCCTTGAGGAAAGAAGGGAGAGGGGGGATGTGATTGAAACTTTTAAGCACCTCAGTGGAATCAGCAAAGTCCAAGAGGGTAGCATCTTTCAGAAAAAGAGATGTGCAAGAACAAGGGGACACAATTTAAAGATAGAGGGGGGGTCGGTTCCGGGGCAATGTGAGGAAGTATTTTTTCACAGAGAGGGTAGTGGATGCATGGAACAGCCTTTCTGAGGAGGTTGTGGGGTCTAAAACTGTGGGAGAATTCAAGAATTCATGGGACAGACATAAGGCAGTTCTTGTGGGGGGTAGGAAGAAATAGGCTGTTGGTTAACTAGGATCTGCAGCCTATCCTGTAGGTAGAGAAATGGGCAAACTAGGTGGGCCAAGCGATCCTTATCTGCTGTCAAAGTCTATGTTTCTATGTTTCTATGTAGGAACTCACCCCAACATAAAATGGAACCAAAGGGTGGTGGTATCAATACAAATTTGACCCTTTATGAATTTTGAGATCAAGAGGTAAGTCCTATGTGTGAAGTATAAATGTACAACATGTAAGTCTATGTTAAAGGTACATCATTAAATGATAATTCTACTATACGAATATAACTGGTTAATAATAAAAGGAATTCCTAATGTACATTCAAGGGTATGTTACATCAGGATTAATCTTTTGTATGGGTATTTTAAGATATTTTACAATGCATATATTTGGAAAATATGTTAGATATCTGTCTACTATATAAAAAAGTATATTTATTAAATATTCAAGATATATAAATTAATTTATAAAATATACATTATGTACCTGTGGTTCTCAAGGAGAGTAGCAGTGCTAGTAAGAGGAAAAAGGATGACATTTCTGAGGTACAAGGCAACACAAAGCAAGGAGGACAGGTAAGAATACTTGGAAAATCAAAAGGAAGCAAACAAGGCAGTAAGGGCAGCAAAGGCTGAAATTGAGGAAAAGCTAGCTAAATCGGTGAAAGAAGGAGGGAAAGCATTCTTTAGGTATATTAGTGAGAGAAGGAAGACGGGGGAGGGATTGTGAGACTTAGGCAAGAGGGAGACAGGGTAGTGGAGAAAGACATTGACAAGGTGACCATCCTCAACAAATGCTTCTGCTCCGTATTCACGGAAGGTGTCAATGGGGATGGTCCCCCATTAATGGAGAAGGGCAAACAGGGAGAAGGGATGGACATTAGACCTTTTTCAGAGGACAGAGTAAAAAGAGCAGCTTAGGGTGGATAAAGCTATGAGGTCCAATGGGATACACCCGAGGATCCTAAAGGAGCTCCAGGAGGAACTGGCTAAACATCTGGCTAAGCTGTTCAGATGATCACTAGAAACAGGTGTAGATATGGAGGAGTGGAGGAGGGCACAAGTGCCACCCCAGCACAAAAGTGGTAGCAAGGAGGAGGCAGAAAACTACTGCCCAGTCAGTTTGACCTCAATAATAGGTCAAATGATGGAAACCCTACTTATGGAAAGGCTAGTGGACTACCTAGAGACAAGGGAGCTGCTGGACCCAAGGCAACATGGATTCACTACAGGGAGGTCATGCCAGACCAACTTAATTGATTTCTTCGAGTGGGTGACAAACGAAATAGACCAGGACAGAGTGGTAGATGTGGCCTATCTGGACATCAGGAAGACCTTCGACACAGTCCCACACAGGAGACTAATCCACAAGCTGGTAAATCTGGGGGTGGGGACAGAGGTGGTCATGTTGGTTAGAAACTAGTTGAGTAACACAACACAAAGAGCAGTGGTAAATGGGGTTAGCTCACAGGAGGGATGGGTAACAAGTGGCGTACCCCAAGGGTCAGTGCTCTTCAATATCGTCATATCGATATTGCAGAGAGTCTAGAAGGAGGGTTAGCCTGTTTGTGGATGATACAAAGCTATGTAACAGGGTAGATACACGGAAGATATAGAAACAATGAGGAGGGATCTGAAGAGGCTAGAAAACTGGTCCAAGTAATGGCAGTTGGGTTTCAATGCAAAGAATTGCAAGATTATGCACCTAGGAGAGGGCATCCTAGGGCTGAGTATAAACTAGATGGGGGTAACACTAGAGAGGCCACCACAGAGGAAAGGGATCTAGGGGTAGTCATAAAGACAACCTCAAAGTGGCTAAACAGTGCGACAAAGCAGTTGGAAAGGCTAATAGAATGCTAGGGTGCATAGAGAGGGGTATAACATGTAGAAGGAGGGAAGTGGTGGTACCGTTGTACAACTCCCTAGTAAGGCCTCATCTGGAGTACTTTGTTCAGTTCTGGAGGCCCCATCTCCAAAAAGACATAGACAGGATGGAGATGGTACAGAGGAGGGTGACAAAAATGGTGTCGGGGATGCAGCGTAAGTCTTATGAGGAGAGACTCAGAGCTCTAAATATCTACTCCCTGGAGGAAAGGAGGGAGGGGGGCATGATAGAGACCTTCAAATATCTAAAGGGGATCAACAGGGTACCAGAAGGGAGCATCTTTCACATGAAGGAAAGTGGCAGAACAAGGTGGCACAGCATGAGACTAAAAGGTGGAAAACTTAGAGGGAACTTGAGGAAATTCTGCTTCACTGAAAGGGTGGTATAGAGGTGGAACAGTCTCCCCCAGGAAGTGGTGGGGGTGGCCACGGTTCAGAAATTCAAGAATGAGTGGGATAGGCACATGAGAATTATCAAGCTAGGGGTGAAGGGGGACTTGTAGATTCTAGGGTACCTTAAGCATTAGAAAGAGGGATAGGGCAGACTGGATGGGCCACACGGCCCTTATCTGTGGACATCTATGTATCTAGGTATCAATGTACCTATAACAAATATATCATGGAAATATATTTATGATATATACTAAATATATTTGTCACATATATTCTGCAAATATATCATCTGTGCATCAGTTCTGTGAGCTGTAAGTTGTGCAGACTTTAGACTGTAATTCTAGTTGTACAGTAACTTTATCCTATAAAGTTACACTGCAGTGCACTAGTACACATGTGCAACGCACACCTGTGAGCCCCTGACATGGACATCTTCATCTCACTCTCAGCTGCTTACCATACTGCTCATGCTCTATTTCTTCATAGCTGAAGCTGCCAGCATAACTTTCTGAGGGTGCTATTTTACCAACAAGGAAAATGTACTGACAGCTGTGGCCAGGCAATATATTTTCAGGGAGGGAAGCAGTTAGGGTAACTGTCAGACAAGGGAGACAACACAGCTGATGGCAACATTGAAAAAGGCTAACTGTGATGGGGAGCTGTCACTGCTGGTGGCAGTATCAACAAGCATTTGTCAATGCCGAATGTTTGCTTGCTGGCATTGGCATTGGTAGTGTAGGAGTTAGAGAGCTGCATAATAGGAATGGCAGTGAAGTATTGAACTGAAGCCAACCCCACCACCACCTTGCAGAGACCGACAGGCATTGGAGTGTTGCTTTGGGGTATCAGGCATAACAGCCATGCCATTTCACCACACCCTACCCTGCAGACACCGACAAGTGTCACAGTGTGCCTTGGGGTCTCTGGGCCTTATGCTCACCCCATTCCATAAGGAAATACGGTGAGATGGGTGCAGTATAGGAGAATGGGGTGAACTTTGGGGCCAAAGAATCCAAGCCACACCTCGATGCCTGTCACTGGCTGCAGGGTGTGGGTGGGGGTGGAATGGTATGAGCATTACAGGCGACAATCCCAAGTCACGCCACTGATGCTTGTCAGTCTCTACAGGGTGGGGCGTTATAGCCGGAAACCCTAATGCCCCAGGTGTTCACCAGTATTTTCACTCCAATTTTTCAACATGGGTTTTTTGTGACCCCCACCTTATGAACAGTGCAATATCAGTTTGTTAGCCAAAAGCTGATTTTGCACAGCGACTATGCCATTTGGCACCACAGGTTGAAAACACATTTTGAACAGGATGTAAAAATCACAGCTGTACTGGTCATGAGGAGGTGTAAAATGGCAATGTTGAAAATCTGGGTGAAAATATAAAAAACTGGTGAAGTCACGAGCGTGCTTTAGAACCTGTAATTAGTTTTGGGACTGTTTACAGCAGATTGTCAACACAGGTATTTTGGGACCTCCACTCATGAACAGTGTCACTGAGATTTTCATAATCTGTCCCGAACACTGATTTCCTACAGTGACCATGCATTTCTGCGCCGGAGGTGCGAAAACATATTTTGGCCAGGATGTGAAAAATGACAGCTGTACTGTTCATAAGGAGGTGTGGAAAAATGCCACTGTAAAAAATCTGGACTGAAAATATTACAAAGTTGTGAACTTACGAGGGTGCATGGAAACTGCGCAATGCATCATTTTATGGACTTTTGTCACCAAAATTTCAACATAGCCATTTTAAGACCTCTGCTCATGAACAGTGTCACTGTGATTTTCTTAATCTGTCCCAAACATTGATTTCACACACTGACCACGCCATTGTGCGCTACATGTATAATAACACATTTTGGGCGAGATGTGACAAATGACAGCTGTACTGCTCATAAGGAGGGGTGGTAAAATGGCAGTGTTGAAAATGTGGAGTGAAAATATGAAAAATTTGCGAAGTTACAAGTGTGTGTAGGAACTGTGCAATGCACGCTCATAAAACAGTCATTTCTGGCAATGTTTTTCACCAAGTTTTCAACACAGGGTTTTGGGGGGCCTATCTCATGAACTATGACACTGTTGTTTCATTACTCAGTCCCGAAAGGTGGTTCCGCGCAGTGACTGCAAAATCACCTTTCAGGACTGAATAACAAAATGACAGTGACTGACTTCATGAGGTGGGGTCCCAAGAACTCCATGTTGAAAATTTAGTGACAAAATTCCCAACAATGGCCGAGACAGGCACCAAAGTTGAAACCCCCATTTATGCCATTATACAGCTTACCAGCATTTCTTCAGTTTGTAGTTGGCTTTGAAGAGTGCAGATGTGTTCCGGTGCACCAAGATCATTGCTCCAGCCTCCAAAGGTAAGTATGGGGTGAGGAGGGGTGTGGGGAGGTGGGTGTGCAGAGGGTGGGTGTGGATTGGGGAGGGTGAGACAGTCAATGAGGACTATTTTTCTTACAGTTTTTTTCTTCCTTGTTCAGGAAGATGACGTGGGACTTTTGCCATGCTGGGGTGGACTCCCAGCATGGCATCTGAAAAGTTGTTTGGGGGTCCAATGAAGCCGACATGGGATTGACCACCCCCACTGGCCATACGGATGTCGGACTGTTGTCATGCTGGGGTGGGCTCCCAGCATGGCAGTTGGAAGGATTGTTTGGGGGCCAGTGGCACTGACAAAGGATTGGGCACCCCGTTGTGCATACAGATGTCAGACTGTTGCCATGCTGGCACCTGGAAGTCTGTTTTGGGGCAGTGGAGCCGACGGGGGATTGAGCACTCCCATCAGCCATATGGTGTGCAGGTGGGGGTAGTGCATGAGCAGGCTGGGGTGGGCTCTCAGCATGCTAGTATGTGTTTGGGGCAGGGGGGAGAGGAAGAACTGTCTATGACAGACAGGTCAGATGCAGTGTGATGTGTATGCAAATTGCCTACATTACCACCGCTGATTGCAGCATTTTTTCACTTTCAACTGTAGGCCACTGCATCTGAACTGGTGTCATAGACAGCTCTGATATGTATTGGTGTGGTGAGACAACACCTGCAAAAGGGAGCAGGGCATTGGAAGTTGAGTGGCAGACCTACTAAAATTTGTGTGGTGGCACTATGTTTCCTGCACATGCATGCAAGCAAACATAAAAAGTGCAGTCAGTGTCCAATGAATAATGTGCTGTTAGTGTACAATAAACAAAGTGCAGTCAGTGGACAATAAATAAAGTGCAGTCAGTGTACAGTCAGTGTACAATAAATAAAGTACAGTCAGTGTACAATAAACAAAGTACAGTCATTGTAGAATAAACAAAGTACAGTCAGTGTACAATAAATAAAGTGCAGTCAGTGTACAGTAAACAAAGTGCAGTCAGTGTACAATAAATAAAGTGTAGTTAGTGTGCAATAAATAAAGTGCAGTGTACAATAAACAAAGTACAGTCAGTGTACAATAAAGTGCATTCAGTGTACAATAAACAAAGTGCAGTCAGTGTACAATAAATAAAGTACAGTCAGTGTACAATAAACAAAGTACAGTCAGTGTACAGTAAACAAAGTGCAGTCAGTGTACAATAAACAAAGTGCAGTCAGTGTACAATAAATAAAGTGCAGTTAGTGTACAGTAAACAAAGTGCAGTCAGTGTACAATAAATAAAGTGCAGTCTGTGTACAGTAAACAAAGTGCAGTCAGTGAACAGTAAACAAAGTGCAGTCAGTGTACAATAAATACAGTGCAGTCAGTATACAATAAACAAAGTGCAGTTTGTGTACAATAAACAAAGTGCAGTCAGTGTATAATAAATAAAGTGCAGTTTGTGTACAATAAACAAAATGCAGTCAGTGTACAATAAACAAAGTGCAGTCAGTGTACAATAAATAAAGTACAGTCAGTGCACAATAAATAAAGTGCAGTCTGTGTACAATAAATAAAGTGCAGTCAGTGTACAATAAAGTGCAGTCAGTGTACAATAAATAACTCAAAAACAAGTGCAAAATAAAGCAACAAGGCACAAGCAGCATTAATAATTATTTTTGTTGTTCTCTTTGGTTTACAGGGGTTTTTAAAAAACATGTATGTAACGCAATCAGCTGCAAACGAAATTCCACTGGCTTCAGTGTTCAAAATATTCACATTTTCACGTAAAAACAGAAGTTCGATTACTGTAGCTAACATGCACTGTTTTGTGTGTCTCTCTCTCTCTCTCTCTCTCTCTCTCTCTCTCTCTCTATATATATATATATATATATACACACACACACACATATATATATATATATATATCTTTATTTAAATTTATTTACGCAGAGGCCCAGATGATATCAGCATGGTCCTGTACTGCTTATTTCTGCAGCTGGGTGGACTGGGGCCTAGGAGAGCAAGTTACTTGCTCAGGTCACACTGAAAGTATTTGGCTCTGGATGGGTTTGAATATTTGAACCCCTTGTTCCCAAGCCAGTACTGGAATCACTAGAAATCATTCCTTTTTTTTTTAAATGTTACATCCTCTCTGCTGAGATTTACTGTGTGTTCTGTGGATTACGACAACTGTTGTGGTGCAAGGGCTGTAGAGGGCCCCCCCCAGCACTACCACCAAAAAAAAAGGATATACCATAGCTTCATTAGAGCCCATGATATGGTGCAATGCTTAGGATGGAGGGAGGGCATATGATAAATTATTTATAAAAAATACATAATCCTGTTATCTAATAATGTCTCCTTCCACCACCCTAATCTCCCAGCTGAAGTCAGAGGAAATGGATACAGGTTCAACGGTGTCCAAATGTAGGTTATGACAAGTACTTTCTTGCAGCCTTATATGTTTTTTTTTTGTTTGTTTGTTTTGTTTTATTTTTTTCCCTGTGGAGGTGACAATGCTAAAACTAGTAGGGTGGTGATTTCAAATCGGTCACTGTCTGTGTCCCTCTGTCAATCTTACCTATGTGGATTGTATTTCCTGCATACTGGAACTTTATATCCAGTGGATTTGAGGTATGCATGTTGTCAGGTAAACGCCAACTTAATTTACATATCTGATGAAGCCTAACTCAGTTTTCAAAAATTCAAATACAAGCACTCCACGTAGTATCAGTTGCTGTACTTCAAGCCTAATTGAGTAATCTGATCGATCATCCAATCGGTATATTACATGTGGAACTTTAAACGTATAATATAATGATTGTAGTTCACATTCGGAACTGTTGGACAACTTACATAATGGGGGGGATGAACTGTGTATTTAAAATGCTTTGCAAATTAAGGTTATTATTGTCTAGCAGGTCGCGAATCAAGACAG
Organism: Neoceratodus forsteri; assembly: GCA_016271365.2. Lineage (NCBI taxonomy): Eukaryota > Metazoa > Chordata > Ceratodontiformes > Ceratodontidae > Neoceratodus > Neoceratodus forsteri. Next base: position 1,408,039,306 of record CM028132.1, read on the forward strand.
TAAAGGCAGCTGATGTCCTCTCTGAGCCATGTAGATTGCTGAAAGGAAGGAGGATTCAGGAAGTGGATACCTATTACAACACTGCATTATATATTATGGTATGCCATTCTTTCACTCTCTCTCTCTCTCTCTCTCTCTCTCTCTCTCTCTCTCTCTCTCTCTCTCTCTCTCTCTCTCTCTCTCAACAGACACACACACACACACACACACACACACATATTTATATATTAATTGATACCCTCCCCCCCTACATAAGATTCAGTTTTAAGAAGCCTGTTAACAGAAATTCCGATGTTTTGTACTGGAAATAAATAACAGAAACAACTCCTTCATCTGGTTCAGCAATTTGAATTTATGGAAACTGCTAGCGGAACGGAGATAATAAAACCAGGATTTTACTAGATCGTGTTAATCTTCATCTGTATGATAAACATTTGGGAGCATTTGTGTGTTTCTATTCATAATTTGATCAGTTGGCATTAGTTTTCTCCAGCTTGAAGTGAAAGGCAACTCAATCATTTGTAGACATTTCTTCAATTTTTTTCTTTCCTCACAAGCATTAGATTTCAAAAGGATGTAGTGGGATTATGTTTAGAAATCATAAGCACTGTAAAAAAAAAATTAACAAGTTGTTTTAATAGTATGTGCATATGCTGAAAACATACCTTTCCATATCTGTGTAAGTGTGGCTGTATTTTTGTTGTGATTTTGTATTGTGCATGTAAAAGTAAATCGAAAAGAGTATTTATACTGGCAAAACAATGCAAAATATTTTAGAATAAAACTACGGAATACCTTTCTACTGAAACCAAATTTCATACCTGCTATCAACAAACTGCTGCCCGTTAGGGATGGATTTCAACACTCAGCTGCACCATTGCCATTGGGCAAGTCATTTAACCTCCCCATGCTCCAGGCTACCCAGCTGCAGAAATGGGTGGAAGCAGTACTCCACCATAAATTGTATTTATTTTAGTCTTTTGATAACTGGGTAAGGCCCACGAGGCACAATTGCCTGTTTTTAGTGGTGACCTGGGAAGGTTGTGACTTGGTCAGAGTCACACAGTATGCAAGTGGAGGTTGTGAGAATCAAACTCAGGTCTGGTCTGCTGGATGTATCAAGCTCGTTCACCTAACCTCTAGGCTATACTGCCAGCCCAAAATAAGATGCTGCATCTCAGCAGGGCTATCCTGGGGAAACACATTGTAAACAAAACAAAAAGAAGTGGGAGACTGGAATCTAAATGTCAACCAGAATGCTGTAACTGAGATGTTCTGATAAGTGAGTGCCATTGGAAATGGTAAAGTAAATGGTTAGTTACCTGTAACAGAAAGCCCAAACTGGATATCCATGGTAAACCATTTATAACCGAGATTTTAAAATATTTTCCTCCAAGCAGTTCACAGAACTTCACACCATCCTTCAAATATTAAACCACAAAATTAATCTTGGGATGTTTTTAATTAGGAAAGCAGACAGATAGACATAGAAACATAGTTGTAGGTAGGTAGGGAGGTAGACTAGATAGACAGACAAACAGACAGACATGCAATACACTCAACAAGTTGTCCCTCATCCTGAAATATGTTGGTTCCTTGGATGTGTTTTGAGGCATGATGCAAAGTTGGGTGCCTTCAACCGCCCAGGAAGTATTTGTATTTCCATCTGTAGGGCTGGGCAGAAGGAGGGCCTTTTTCTGCCGCAAATTCTGGTGTCTGCGTTTCTATGATGAGGGCTCTTTGGAAGGGGTTGTTATGGCCTTTTTTTTAAATGGTCACAAAAGATTAAAAATAGTGAGCGGTAAGAGCCCGCCGCCAGTTAATGCGAAAAGGTGGCTGTATCCTTTAAAGACTGTATCTATATTAACATATAAAATGGGTTAGAAAAATTCAGCAATCTAACTGACTGATAATTGGTTTGATATTCCCCTATAAGGCTGGCCAGGTAAAGTCACACAACTCAAGCTCAATTCCAGATGCGTCTCCAGATACACGGAGGTTAAGTGACTTGCTCAGGGTCACCCTGTATGCAAGTGTCAGTTGTGAATTTCTTTCAAACCCAGGTCCACTGGGTCTCCAGGTTCACATGTTGTTGTTAACCCCCAGGGCTCTACTTCCCCCTATAGATGTTCAATTTTATTTCTCAACCATTTCGTCTAATTCAGGTATAAGAAAGTAAGACTGTGTGTGTGTGTGTGTGTGTGTGTGTGTGTGTTTTAATTAGTGGCCTCAAATAGGAACAATCATTTACATACATATTTGAGGCAGAAGTCTTCCCTGTAAAATTAACTGAATTAAATCTCAAAATAGAAAAAAAAATAATGATGATGATGATGATGATGATGATGATGATGATGAAGAAGAAGAGAGGACAGGGACATGGTCTGAGGGAGGTAATGAGGTGACTTTTTGTATTTAAGGTTTTTTCTTTTTTTAAGTTAATACCCCTCCCACTATTTACCTCTTCTTCCTTTGATCTTCCTCCTCTTAATACCATCAGGATCAATTACTGGATTTTTGAAATTCTCTCTCAGCATTTTCCAGAGACAGCCAGAGAAAGATAATTAACAAAAAGTTACAAACTGCTGCCTTGTTCCACATGAAATGTGGAAACACCACAGTAGCTTTGTGTGGTTAGTTGTCCTTTTATTAAGAGAAAAAAGATGGGACTAGATCTCCAAGAAATAGAGAAATACAGACAAGAGTCTTAAAACTGCATCTCTGACCAAATATTTTAAAAATCTAGTAAAAAATATAAGTCGGATTCATGTAAAAATGTCAGTTTATGACTGACAGACAGCAAGATAGGTAGGTAGGTAGGTAGGTAGGTAGGTAGATAGATAGATAGATAGATAGATAGACAGATAGAGTTGCTTTACTTTTTGGCCATCTTATAGCTGTAAGGAAATGCCACTCTCTGGCTGCTGAGTCTTGACCCCCACCCACCCGTCTGGCAGCTCTTCGAAGGCTCACCGACCTATAATTCTGGAGGCAGTATAGCGCAGTGGTTTAAGATTCTGAGCTGCAAACCTGATGACTTCCAGCAGTCCAGACCTGGGTTTAAATTCCACATCTTACACTTGCATACTGTGTGACCCTGAGCAAGCCACTTAACTTTTCTGTGCTCCCAGGTCGCATCTGTAAAAAAGCTTTCAGCTTTGTGTGCTACTCCTGGTTAAACAACTAAAATTAAATTAAAAAAAAAAATAATTAGAAGGCGGAACCCCAGCCACCTCCCCTCCCAGGCTGGGCTTCTCCACAACCCATTCCAACCTCTGCTGAGAGGCTCACAAACTTTGAGCACCTCCTGGGAGCCAGACTCATTCAGGCATGGCAGCAGCTTCAGTCCTGGATGTAGGTACCCCCCCCCCATCTGTATATACTATACATGCAGCTCTTCAATTGTGAGACGGTGGAGGGGAGAGAGATAATAACTGCAGGGGTAGTAAGTATATATATTACAAAATAATGTTTTATAATGTAGTATTCCAGTATATCCCAACTGATGTGCAATACCTAGTTTGCAGTCAGGTCCCGTCGTCTTGTCCATCTTCACAGCAAGTGAGTTTGAAACTAAGACTCCTGATCACACAGTCTGTGTGTTTACCACTGAATCACCCACTGTGTGGACTTCAAAGCCCGTGAAGTGATGCAAGGCACTTATTCCCAGCCCAGGAGCTGCGCAGAGACCAGAGAGCAGGCACACGCAGCACATGTCGCCCAACTGTTCCGTTTTTGTGTGGGAGGGAGGGTCATGCTAACATAGTGTGAGAGAATTGAACGGTGTTCTGTATGGGTTAATAAATGAGTTCCTACTGGAGTGCCAAATCCCTTAATGTCCTGCCAGGGTGTAACATTGACATAAACTATTTCATAGGACTGGGGCAGGAAGAAAAGCAGTTCGTCCTACCATCTGTATTTACTTTGCGCGTTATCCAGGAAACCTGGTGGTGATTTGAAATCTTTATTGCGTTTCCTTCCCAATTTGTTTTCAGTCAAGATTAACATGACAAATGTGGCCCTGTCATAAATTTAAAGGAAGCTTTTAAACAGTTAATCTAATTGGGAAATTGATGCATCCTGGCTGGGGCTTGTATAAAATCCTAACATTATTTGTCTTAGCTTAACATTATCAAGCTAACAGTCCTGTCTGCCCATCTGTACTAAATATCAGTATGTTGTGTGTCTGTACTAAATATCAGTGTGTGTGTGTGTGTGTGTGTGTATTTTGAGTGGTGCAGCTTTCTCTTGAACACAGCTGACATGCAATGTGTGTGTGTGTGTGTGTGTGTGTGTGTGTGTGTGTGTGAGAAGTAATATAGAGAGAGCTGCCATCGTGATGTTGAAGAAACCTAAGTCTTGTGAAAAACCTGTGATCTCAGTTTGACCCCAAGTGTTGTCACACCACCGATGATTCTCTGAAGTGGTTTGAAATTCTTGCCCTGAACAACAACACCTATTTGCAAGTATTTGATTATCAAGAGGAGGTCTGACTCCCAACCCTAGAAAAAAAAAAACATTTTACTTCCAAGGAAGGATTAGGGTACACAGAAAGGAAATTAAAGGGACTCAAATGTCGGTCATATCCCAGGATTATATGTGAGGGGGAAACCGGAAGGAAAGTAAAGAAAGTTTGGTTATGGAGTTGTTGATTTACACAAATAAAGGTGTAATAAAATGAATATTACATAGCAACCGGACCTGTTTGTAACAGCAAAATACTGACTGTCTCATACACTCCACTCCCCCTTATAGGTTTATCTACATCAAATGTTTCAGTTGGACAAAGAGCTTTAACAATTCCTTTGTTTTTAAAATAATTAATAAATTCCTGCAACCCCCTCCTGCCTGTATATGACAAGGTCCCTCCTGGATGGGGAATGGGCCGGGAGGAGGCCCCTTTGATCATGCAGGAACAAAACAGTTCTAATTAATTTATTGTAGAATGCTTTTTTCCCACGTTCACGCTGGAATACCCTTCCTTTAGGTGCAACACCTGCTTTGTAAGAGGGTGCCTGGGGGTTAGGACAGCAGCAGTGGGGAGGTACTGTGCCTCGTTAAAGGTCTGACATAAATACTTTGCAAGTCAAGACCTATAAAGGGACACCACCAGCATTCTTACAGCTTTATTAAGTGCTCTATAATAAGTTGTCCATTAGGCAGTAATAGTATGTACTAGTATTCTAAAATCCATACTTGCTCCAGGATTTGCAGATAACTGCGATTTATTTATTGTTCTGGGCAAAAGTAAACGCGAAAGCGGTCTGCTAGGAAAGTTGTCAGCCGATGCTCCTGCGTGTTCCCGAAAGGCAATGCCGCAGGTAAACTCATTCATGTAGGAGTCTGTAGCGATTTATAGCAAGTGAGTAAAACAATGTGCCCAGTACTACTGGCTTTTATGTTTTCGAAATGTCTATCTAGCAAAAACATGAGCTATAACAATGGTTAATAACACAAATCTCCTCAAATCCACATTTTGAGAGACAAGAAGAGTTGCACAGTTTCAGTTGTAAAGTGTGTGTGTGTGTGTGTGTGTGTGTGTACACAAAAGGCAAGTTGGTGTTGTCATCTGAGGGTAGAACACAGGCTTAAGACCAAGATTCAAATCCTGTTGACTTACTGCACCCACTGTGTGACCCAAGCAAGTCACATAACTTCTTAGTGTTTCAGTCCACAGGGATGTGGGGGGTGTTGAAGCAGGACCCTACTGAAACGAGATGTTGCATCTCAGCCCTTTCTGGGGATAAGTAAACTGTTCTGAAAAAATCCCCAGTGCATCTCTTTATTAGGTCTCTCCTTTATAAATCAAGGCTAAGGATTTCCAGAAATGCATGCGCTAAGATAAGGAGGGGATGCAGGCTTCCAGAGGAACTTCACTAACCATAGCGCCTTTTCTTCTGAGAGTCACACCATCACCATGATCTAAGTTTTCCCAGAAATAAAAATGCTTGTCAATCCTTGAAACTGACTGAAGTCTTGCAAGAAAATAAACCCCTGTCAGAGATCTGGAGCTGGCCACGTTTTCACTTCAGATCGTGTTTATAAGGACCTGTCAATGCAACAAAGTCCCCCTGGAAAGCACTCCATCTTCTGCCAAAACACCCTAACCACTACAACTCTTTGGAATAACTTTGTTTTGTTGTTGTTAATTTTGAGTATGTTTAAGAATGAAATTGAAAATTAGAATAATCTTCTAATCAAAGGGCAGCAGTGATGTGGTTAAATAACATAGAGAGGGTGGAATGTGTGCTTCATTTTAACATTTCAGCAAAAGTTTATGTTTCCTCTAGCAATCAGATTTTGTGCCTCATACCGGACCAGTCAAGAGGATACTTATATTGTGACAGGCTGATTTGAGGACTGTTGCATAATAAAACAGCTTACTGGCATTTCCTCAGTTCGCGGTCAGCTTTGAAGAGTGCAGACTTGTTCCCGGTCCACCGAAGATCGTCGAGCCAGACTCCTGAGATAAGTATGGGATGAGGTGGGGGTGTGGGGAGGCAGGGTGCGCAGAGGGTGGGCACAGGTGGGGGGTCAGGGACTCAGGACAGTCAGAGAGGGAATGTTTTTTCTTGCAGGTTTTTTCTTTTTCATAGACGATGTGGGACTTGTGCCATGCTGGGGTGGGCTCCCAGCGTGGCAGCTGGAAGGCTGTTTTGGGGGCAGTGGAGCCGATGGAGGTTGGCCCCCTCAGCCATGGATGTTGCCACGCTGGGGTGGGCTCCAGTGTGGTGCCTGGTAGTCTTCTGGGGGCCAGTGAAGCCGACGGGGATTAGGCACCCCATCGGCCTTACAGGACCATTGCCACACTGGAGCATGGCACCTGGGACTTGCTGGGGAGAGCACAGCAGAGCCAACGAGGGGATTGAGCACCCCCGTCGGCCATACAGTGTGTGCATGAGGGGGATGCATGAGCACGCAATATGCTAATCAGCATATCTTATTGCTGCTCACTGAAGCAGAGCTTTCCCTTTCAACTGTACAGCACTGAATTTTCAACTGCTGTCATAGACAGCTGCAGCATTGCTTGGCAAACTGTGGCCATACCTGCAAACACACTCACTGAATTGGAAGACAGGGTGCCACACCTACAAAACTCAGATGATGCTACGATGTTTCTTGCACATGCGTGCAAGCAAACATAAAAATGCCCTCTGGAGCTGGAGACACCACTGTGTATCGCAACCATGATAAAGTCCCTCTGGGCAAAGCACTGTCACTGCAGCATGTAATGTGCAATACATGGTCATAAGACTGAGTGTGTGTGTGTGTGTGTGTGTGTGTGTGTGTGTGTGTGTGTGTGTGTGTGTGTAAAACACAGAAACATAGAATTTGCCAGCAGAAAAGGCCCACCTGGCCCACCCAGTATGCCCAAGTGTTTCCTGCCTATTCTATATCTGCAGACCCTGTCTGGTCTCATACAGCCTACCCTTCTCCGTTCTAATATATCCCTATGATAATCCATTGCATATTTTGAGCCCTCCCATATTCTAGTCTCATAAATACTGTATGAGTATCTGTGCAAGTATTTGTGTGTGTGTTCATGGTTGTTATTCAAACTTTGGCATCCCCCTGTACTGCTGGTACTTTGATTTATATTACTGTGTTGATTGGGATTAATCTTTCCCTGCAAACCAAATCCTCCATATCCATTCAAACACATACTGCAGCGGTATTTTGCCAGAGGCAGTGGTGCTATGGGTCTCAGTTTGGTTTCTATATGATCAATATTCTTGCATGTTGGAGGTACAGTGCTATAGCATAGTGATTAAGAGCAGTGAGCTGCAAACACCAGAAACCTGGGTTTGCATCCCATCAGTCCCCAACCCTTGCAAACTATAGGATCCTGAGCAAATACTTTAAGTGATTTATGAAAGTTCCACAAATGCCTTTTTCACATAGTATACCATTGCCAGCCATGCTTCAGATGTTGAAGCTGCAATGTGTTTGAAAAAAATCTGTAGTAGTAATTTTATGTTGGCTCAACTGCGCAACCAGCATCTTATGTAGTAACTTAGATTTGGAGGCGCGGTCACTGTTGGGTGAATGGCAGGCATGCATCATAGGTGCATCCTCATTCCCAATCAGCCAACAGCAGGCGCTGATCTCACTATCCTAATGTGGCCACCAGAACAAAGAAAAGGTCCGCTGCAATGAGAGTGAAGCTCTCATGCAGTGTGACCTAACACGTCTCCTGACATGCAGGCAACATGGTGGCAGTGGCTGCCACTGCCTGTCACAATGCCAATGAGAGCCCACCCCCATCGGCGAACCCCCCCAATTCGGCAGACCCCCTCCCATTTAAAATGTATGCAGAGGTGCCAATCCTCGGCATCATCCACCCCCAACAGTCTTTCTTTGCTGACTGGGGACCCAATCCCAGTCAGCGTTAATCCCTGTTCATTTTATGATGAGGGCCACACCTCATCGGCATAATGCACCCTCCCATTTGTTATGTGCCCAGGGGTGCCTAATCCCTCCTCTGCTCTTGCCCTCCCATCCACTGTGTGCCGACGAGTGCCCAATCCCCGTGGCTACAGCATCCCAAAAAAAACACTTAGGTGGCATGCTGGAGCCCACCCAGCATGTGCCAAATCCACTGAAAAGGAAAACCATCCCACAATCTTTTTTATTTTAACCCTGTGAAAGAAGAAAACAGTCCCTCATGATCTCCTACCCCTCCCACAACCTGCAGCTAGCCATGCGCGATCCTGCCTCCCCACACCCCTCACCTCATACTTATCTCCAGAGTCTGGTGCGCAACAATCTTTGGTGGACCGGGAACATGTCTGCACACTTCAAAGCCGACCGCAAAGTGAGGAAATGCCAATAAGCTGTATAATCACATAAATAGGCATTTTTCAACTTTGGTGCATATCTCGGGCATTTTGGGGAATTTTTGCACCAAATTTTCAACATGGAGTTATTGGGATGCCTCCTCATGAATTCAGTCACTGTCATGGCATTATTCCATCCCGAAAGGTGATTTTGCGGTCACTGCATGGAATCACTTTTTGGGACTGAGTAACCAAACGACAGTGCCACTGTTCATGAGGGGGGGGGCTCTCAAAAAGCCTGTGTTGCAAATATGATGAAAAAAAATCCAAAAAATGGCTGCTTCACAAGCGTGCATTGTGCTGTTTCCACGCATGCTCGTAACTTCTTGAATTTGTAATATTTTCACTCCAGATTTTCACAATTGGCATTTTGCCACACTTCCTTATGAATAGTACAGCTGTCATTTTACATATTCTGGCTGAAATGTGTTTTCTCACGTCCGGCACAGAATAGCGCAGTTGCTGTGCGAAATCAGTTTTCAGGATAGTCTGAGAAAATGACGGTGACACTGTTCATGAGCAGAGGTCCTAAAATGCCTATGTTGAAAATTTGGTGCCAAAAGTCCATAAAATGACTGTGTTACGAGTGTGCATTGCGCAGTTTCTACGCACTCTTGTAACTTCGCAAATGTGTAATATTTTCATGCCAGATTTTCAACACTGCCATTTTTCCACTCTTTATCAACAGTACAGCTGTCATTTTCACAGCCTGCCCAAAATGTGTTTATGCACCTGTGGCGCACAATGGCAAGCGGTCGTTGGAAATCAACTTTTGGGACTGATTAACAAAATCACAGCACCATTGTTCATAAGGGAGGGCCTAAAATGCCTATATTGAAAATGTGGCTTAGAAACCTCAAAAATAATTGAGTTATGGACATGTGTTTACATAGTTTCTATGCATGCTCGTGACTTCACCAATTGTTCATATTTTCACCCAGATTTTCAACGTTACCATTTTTTATGCCTCCTCATGAACAATACAGATGTCATTTACCACATCCTGCCCAAAATGTATTTTCATCCCTGTGTCACCAAATGGCATAGCTGCTGTGCAAAACCACCTTTCAGCTAACAAACTGATAGTGCAACTTTTCATGAGGTGGGCTCACAACAGCCCATGTTGAAAATTTGGAGTGAAATACCAACACATGCCTACAGTGTTCGGTTTCAACTGTAACACCCACCCTGTAAGAGACCTGACAGGTGTCAGGGTGTGACTTAGCATCATCGACTGTGTCCTCAAATTGTTCCACCCCATCCCACCTGCAGCAAGTGACAGGCATTGTGGTGTGCCTTGCACTGTTGAACCACAAAGTTCACCCCATTCTCCATACTGCACCCACCTCTGCATATTTCGACTGATGGAATGGGTAATTATAACTCAAAAGACCCCAAAACACACCATGACACTTGTCAGTGTCTACAGGGTTGGGTGAGGACAATGGCATGACCGTAATAGCTGATGACCCAAGGCACACTCCAATGCCTGTCAGTCTCTACAGGGTGGTGGTGGGGTTGATGTCACTTCAGTACTACTACTATTCTTATTATGCATCTCTAACTCTGCAACTACCAATGCCAATACCAATGAGACAACATTTGGCATTGACAAATCTTATTTTTTATGTTTTATCAGTGCTCTGTTTCTGCCCACCTCAGTTTTCCTGTGTAAGCCACCCCCAAAATGATATCATGCAAGGCAGCTGTCAATGTTTACATACAGCAACAAAGGAATCCTGGTAAATTATAAAGATGACTCAAATGTTCCTTATATAACCCCTCTTTGGGGGCTTACCTTTATTGCCCCATGTTCTCCCTGTTGTCCCATTTCTTCCTGTTGCTGCTGGCTTCCATGCTTACTCCCCAAGCCCTCTGGTGCCTGAAAATCTTTCCCAGAATGCCCCACTGTTGAGTTCAGCCCATTTGAGCTTAAAATAGCAAAATATGATCGCCACTATGTGCAATGTTCCTCAAAGCACGCAGTGATCACACAGGTGCAATAGGTGCCTTTGAAATGCCAACTGATGGATTGTAGTCTTTTAGGGAGGTGTTCAGGAATCCAGTACCCTCCCAAGCTAAATAGGGACAGGTGACCTTGGGAGGCTGGGCAGAAAGCTCCAGCAGTGGGTAAAAAGTTTGAATAGGGGCATGAATGAGGGGCTCATAAAATACTCATGAGCTCTTATGAATATTAATGAGGTTGCTGCCTGCCGCCTAGGGGAACAGAGTTTCTGCAGCAGCAATCAATGAACTACTGGAGCTAGCATAATGATATGGGCTTATTTAAAGAGCAAGGGAAGGGCTACAATATAGTAAGACTGTTAAGTAAATAAAGTATTGTGTGAGGGCTACACACCAGACCTGGATTTCATTGACTGCACTAAATTGTATTGAACAGACTGGAAGCTGACATGTTTGTGACACTTGACCCCTGCCTAGCAGCCAATCAGTGAACTAGGAACCAAAACTGAACCAAAGGGACTCCTGGGAAAAGGTGGGGACTAATTAGGTGCCTAAATCATACCAATAAACGAGCAGGAAATATTGATCCATTGATATAGATTATTGATAGAGCTTCATCAGCCAATCAGAACCATTGATTTTGGCTGAAAACTGTGGACTTTTGGAGGAGTTCAGTTTCTTGCTGGGTTCTGTACATATGAACATATGAAGAAGCCAGCAGAAGAAAGAACCATTGATGTCTACCAAGTCTGCTAGTATTGCAGGGTCCACAGCGAGCTATTGTCCCTGCCCTACCTCCCCATTCATCTCATCCTCTACCCAGATCCTAACTCTCCCCATGCCTATCCCAGCCTCTCCTAAGCTGCCCACTGTCTTCAATAGAGATGACCTCTTCTGGCAGTGCATTCCAAGTGTCCACCACCCTCTCTGTATTGTATTGTAGCAGTCAGGAGGATCCTGTGAGTGGACTTTGGAGTGCAGGGTTTTCCCAGGCCCTATTTGGAATTGCTTTTGGCAGAAGTGAATTGAGAAGGAAGAAAGAGACTGAACTGCAATTCTGATTCCCCAGAAATTGAGAAGTTGTTTAATGATTGCTTGGAGAAACTAAATGCTGCAGAAACCCTGCATTGGTGGTCCAAATTGAGCTGAGAGGACCAAGCTGTATTTGAGTGCTGCAGTTGTGCTGATAGTTCGTTTACCTGTATGGGACTGCAACTGTAATTTGGAGGAGGCAAAAAGTCTTTGGATGTCAGGGTGCTAGCCAGGTGCTGTACATGTCCTAAGTGAACTGGTTAAAGTGGCTAAAAGCTGTATCCTAGCTACAGCTGAAGAAAAGGTTGGGACATTATTTAATTGGAAAATAAGGACAGGTGTGCACGAGTGCAGGGCCTCTTGTTCTTGGATCCCCCGTGTGATTGCTTCTGCGCCTTATTAGATCTAGGACTAGCACCCACTTCAGTTGGCACTGGACTTTGTTGAATCACTGCCTATGATTCTTCTTACTTTGAACTCAGCGTAGGGACTGCAGAATGACCCCACCATTTGGGAGTTCTCACCCAGAGCCAGGAGGGAACCCACAACCCCTTCCAAGTGGGACTCACTGTCTCAGGAGGTCACCAGCACTTGCTGGGGTGCAAAGCACCTACAACCTATTGGGAGCTGGGCTGTGGAGCCACTTGTGGGTCTGAAGCCTTCTGGGCTGATGCTGTCCTGCAGAGCTCTGCAAATGGACCAGAAGTAGCTGAGGTGACAAGTGGCCAGAACTACAATCAAGGTGACCAGCTGCAAGATATTCAAGCAAGTCCATCCTGCCCGAGGGACCAAGCCGGCCTTTCATCTGCCCTGGGCTGCACTGAGCAAGGAGCGCCATCCTCCAGGGTTTTGAGGTCAATGAACAGTGAGTACCCAGGACCTAGTTCTTGGCAAGGAAAAGAATTTGTGTTGCTTACTTAAATCAAGTCCTTTTCAAATTATTTCAGAGGCCAACAGGTGGCCAACTCATACCACCGTACCAGGCCTGCATCTAGTGGGTACCCTAAGAACCTCCTAGGAAAGACTGGTACCAGTACTGGTAGATTTGGCCTGTGGGTCCCAATGTTTATTGTTGTTGCCTATTTCACAAACCAATTTTTCTATCACAGCCCTCTATTGTCCTGGTATCCTTCCTAGTCCTTACCCCAAAATAAAGCTGTGGTTTACCATTTAAAATTGTGTGTGTGCAGGATTCTCTGAGTCTGTCAAAGCATTACTGTTCATGGTTTATGGTGGTACTGAATTGTTGAGCATCCAGTGTGTAGGGTGGTTAAAAAGGGAGGTGGGAAGGTGCAGCATTCAGAGGCTATGCCAGCCAGTCATCTGACCCACTTCTAATTCTATCTGGGTGGAGGCACTGCACTATTTTTATTATCTTTGGGATAGGACCCCCAAACACCATAGAGGGACCCAGGCCCCTTAACCTGTTAGAGGCCAACAGGCAGGGGTAGCCCACTGGCAGATGGCACCTGGGCTACACTTGCTCAGAGGTGCAATTTTTTATTTTGGTAGTGGTGACAGCAGTGTAGCACCTAATATGTAGATATACATAGCAATGCATTATGGGCACAGTAAGGCGCTGTTTTCCAATTTCATTTCTGCAGCCTCATATTTCTGTAGTTGCATCAGCAATATGGCATTGTGCATACAGTATCTAGCTGACAAGATTTCTTTACTGAGTGATGTAGTCTGCTATATCTGTAGTGAGCACAGAAATATAATAGCCCGTATACTAATTTACATAGTGAGGCATTGTGAGTACAGTAAATAGCTGAGTTTTCTATCTCCCTAATCTAAGTTCAGTCTTCTATTTCAGTAGTGTTTATAGCAGTGCAATCTGTAGAAATGTTTCTGGAAAATTGTTTTTGTGATGCAGGTAGGCCAAAAAGATAATTTGCCATTCTGTGTAGATGTTGTTTCACTTTACTGCCTGCTGGTGAAGTGACAGGTCTGAAATGACAGGTCCTGTCAGAATGTGGGAGTGGAAGGATACTTTTCTGTGTTTATGTTATAGGGCCTGAATGGCAGTAAGTAGTTCAGGAGTGTAATTAGGGGTCAATGATTACATGGCTCTGAGCTGCTATCAGCCAATCAAATCAATAGAATTTTTCTACCGTGTCGTAATGCTAGATATAGCTACTTGCAAACAAGTAAAGAGTCAGCTAAAGCTGACAGTGTCACTAAAACTCTTGTTTCCTGCATGATGTCATGGTTGGAGGTTGCAGCACTGAGAAAACAAGCATTTGTCAATACAGAACATTCACTTGCGGTATTTGCAGTGGTGTTTGGTACTGGTGCTGGCTTCAGAGAGGAGTGAGGCAGCAAGAGCGTGGCAAGTGGTGTGGCAGAAGCTACACCATAAATGCAGGAAGGGCTGAACAGAACTGGACCCAGGACTGATCACAGGCGTACCTTGCTGGTCCTCCTCTCCCAGATTTGATCCATTTACCATCACCATCTGCCTTGAATGCTCAGCCTACCTCTTGTGGCACACTATTATATGTGGCCACCACTCTTTTATGAAAACTGTTCTCACATTTCCTCTTGAGAGGGGAACAGTCAGCAATAAAAGCCTCACACCCAAGTGTGAGGCTGATCCCAGTTTGCACTTTGTGTAAAAAAAACTCTTTCTTACTTACTATTTACTGCAGCATAGTGGAATGCACCAGGCTAATTTTGCTGACTTCTAAGATGCTATTTCATGTAACCAGACATCCCAGAATCCCCTCCTACTGACATCAGAGGAGAACTGCAGAGCTGGGAGATTCAATATCCTTCAATAGCCTACAGTATACATGTTAAAGATTTTGTAAGCTAAAATCAGATGTTTGTTGGCCCTGCTGTGCTCATGGGGCTTAGAACAGTCCTCTGTGACTCTACCTAGCCCCAGGAGAACAGCAGTCCAGCAAACTTGAAGACTACAGCTTACAAAACACTCAGACATTCACTGTAGGCTATTGAAGGCAACTGAATCTCCCAACTCTGCAGTTCTCCTCTTATGTCAGAAGCAGAGGATTCTGGGATGGCTGGTTACATGAAATGGCATCTCACAAGTCAATGAAATTAGCCTGATTTATTTATTGCGCTGCAGTAACCAGTAAGTAAATGAAAGTGTTGCTGCACACACAGGGCTAATTAGGATCAGCATTACACTTGGGTGTGAGGCTCATATTGCTGACAGTTCCCCTTTAATCTATCCCTGTCCAATTTCATATCATGCCCCCTCATTCTTGTACTCCTTCTACATCAGAAGATGTCTGCCCTTGCACCTTGTTTATGCCATTCAGGTACTTGAACATGTCTGTCATGTCCCCCTGCTCCCTCCTTTTCTCCCATGAGTACATACTGAGGTCCTTTAATCGCTCCTGATATGTTCTGTGTTGCAAGCCACGTACCATGTTGGTTGCTTTTCTGTGGACACCTTTTCACCTGTCAATATCCTTGTAGATTGCGCCTCCAGAACTGCACACAGTACTATAGGCGAGCCTCACTAGTGCACTATACAATGGCGTTCCACCTCATGCCTTCTGCTAGTAATACCTCTGCCTATGCACCCCAGCATACCACTAGCCCTCCTTGCAATATTTGTGCTCTGTTTTGACAACTTTATGTCATCAGAACTACTAACTCCTAGGTCCCTTTCTTTCTTGCTGATAGCACCTCTTCTAATCCTCTAGCACTCCCCATGGTTCCCTCTTCCCAGGTGCATTATTTTGCACGTCTTTGCATTGAACCTCAGTTACCACTCCTCAGACCATTTTTCAAGCCCCTCCATGACGCTTCTCATTTTCTCCACCCCTTCTGGAGTATTCACTCTGTTACAGATGTTTGTGTCATCTGCAAATAGGCAGACCTTTCCTTCTAGCCCTTCTGCTTCTGCAATGTCTGTAATGAAGACATTGAAGAGGACTGGTCCCAGAACTGATCCCCGAGGTACCCTACTGGTCACACCCTCTCCCCGGATTGGATACCATTACCACCACCCCATGACTCCTGTCCATCAGATAGTTTCTAACCCGGTTTATCAGCTTGTAACCCTTGGCCAGACTACCCATCTGGTTATCAGTCTTCTATGTTGGATGGTGTCAAAGGTTTTGCTGAAATCAAGGTAGGTGACATCCACTGCCTCTCCCTGATTTACTTCCTTAATGAGGCATTAGGGTTTCAGACCCTAACACCCCACACCCACACTGCAGAGACTGAGAGGCATTGGGAGCATGCCTTTGGGTCATCAGCCATAAAACTCATGCCATTCCACCCCCACCCCCCACCCGGCAAACACTGACAGGCATCCCAGTGTGTCTTTGGGGTCTTAGGCAACACCTATCACTGTCTGCAGGGTGAGGTGGGTTGGAATGGCATGAGCATTACGGCTGACACCTCAAGGCACACCCTTGATGCCTGTCAATCTCTGCAGGGTATGGGGGGTGAGGTGTTATGGTTGGAAACCCTAACACCCTGGGCACTTGTTGGTATTTTCACTCCAAATTTTCAACATTGAAACATTGAAACATAGAATTTGATGGCAGATAAGGACCGTTGGCCACCTAGTCTACCTATTTTCCTACCTAACAGATAAGCTTCAGATCCTAATTAACCAGCAGCTTACTTCCTCCTACCCCCCACTAGGACGCCTTATGTCTGTCCCATGCATTCTTGAATTTCCCCACTGTTCTTGACTCACGACCACCTCAGGAGGCTGTTTATCATCTAGCCCTCTCTAAGCAGAAAAAATGCTTCCTCATTACCTCTGGGCCGTCCCCCTCTATCTTTAATTGTGCCCTTGTTCTTGCACATCTCTTCTGAAGATGCACCCTCTTGGACTTTGTTGATTCCCTTAAGGCACTTGAAAGTTTCTATCATGTCCCTCTCTCCCTCCTTTCCTCAAGGGTATACATAAAGCTCCTTTAGTCTCTCTTCATATGTCTTCTGGTGCAGACCCTGCACCATTTTGGTTGTACTCCTCTGGACAGCCTCCACTCTGTCTATGTCTTTGGAGATGGGGTCTCCAGAACTGAACACAGTACTCCAGATGGGGTCTCACCAACTGTCTGTACAGAGGATAACAACTTCCTGTTTTCTACTATTGATGCCTCTCCTATGCATCCCAGTATCCCCCAGCCTTTCTTACTGCCTTCTCACATTGCTTGCCCACCTTTAGGTCATCTGATATAATTATCCCCAGGTCCCTTTCCATTCTTACTGTTGTCAGTATCTCACCCCCATTGTGTGCTCTTGCCCTGGGTTTTTGTTTCCCAGGTGCATTATCTTGCCCTTCTTTGCATTGAATCTGAGCAGCCATACATTTGACCATTCCTCCAACCTTGCCAAGTCCCTTCTCATCCTTTCCACTCCATCTGGTGCATCAACCCTGTTGCAGATCTTTGTGTCATCTGCAAAGAGACATACTTTTCCTTCCAGTTCCTCTGCAATGTCACTTATAAAGACATTAAAAAGGACCGGCCCCAGTACTGAACCCTGCAGTACCCCACTAGTAATCCTCCTTTCTTCTGTGGACTCCATTTTACTACTACCCTTTCGTCCTGTTGTCTAGCCAGATTTATCCAGGCTACCACCTTGGGACCCCTCCAAGCTGGCTAACTTGTGTATTAATCTTTTGTGTGGGACTGTATCAAATGCCTTGCTAAAATCTAGGTAAGCCATGTCCACAGCCCCTCCCTGGTCTACTACTTTGGTCACCCAGTCAAAGAAATTTATTAGATTCATCTGACACGACCTTCCCACCGTGAATCCATGCTGCCTTGGGTCCTGAGCCCCACTGGCCTCTAGGTACTCAACAATTATTTCCTTCAGAAGTGATTCCATCATTTTACCTACCACTGAGGTCAAATAACAAATCCTGTAGTTTCCTGCCTCTGTTCTGCTCCTGCTTTGTGAAGAGGAATCACATCTGCCTCCTCCAGTCCTCAGGTACCACCCCATCCTCCCATGATTTGTTAAAGAGAGTAGTCAGCGGTGTCATTAGTTCTACCCTTAGTTCTTTTAGAATTCTTGGGTGAATCCATCAGGCCCATTGCTTTGTCCACCTTCAATTTATTAGTTCTTTCAGAACCCTTTCTTCTGTAAATGGGCTGGTATCAACCCCGTCTTCAGAGTGTTTCTCTTGTTTGGTTTAGGTACCTCCCCTCCTCTTCCTTTGTGAATACTGAGCAGAAATATTCGTTCAGTATCCTGCTTTTCATTGTCACCTCTACCCAATTCCCTTCCCTTATTAAGCCTCAGTATCCCTTCTTTGGTCTTTCTTCACTCCCTAATGTACCTATAAAGGTCTTATCCCTTTCTTAACAGAGTTGGCTATCCTTTCCTCGGTTTGGGCCTTTGCTATTCTGACTGCCTTCACAGCCTCTTTCTGCTTTAACTGATAAAGTTCTCTGTCTTTCTCCTTCTGTGTTTCCTTATATTTCTGAATCTATCCTTTTCTCCTTAACCTTCCCTGCCACCTGTTTTGAGAACCATAGTGTTTTTCTCTGTTGTGTTTTGTTGTTGCTTTTACACAAAGGCTTGTTGCCTCTGTGATGGCTGTTTTGATTACTCCCATTGTTCCTCCACCCCTCCTTCTTGCCTGCTTGCTAGTGCTTTTCTGAGGCACTCTGTCATTTTCCCAAAGTCAGCCCTCCTAAAGTCCAATACTTTTGCTTTTGTATGCATTGTTGTATGGCTGTGTTTATCATGAACCACACTGTTTGGTGGTCGCTTGTTCCCAGATGGCTGCCCACTTCTAAATCTGAGATTCTTTCTCCATCCCCATTTGAGAGTACCAGGTCTAAGATTGCTCCTTCCTGAGTAGGTTCCAATACTAGCTGTCTGAGGCATGCCCCCTGTAGGGCATCAAGAATGACCCTGCTCTTGGATGTGCCTGCAGCAAAGGTGCTCCAGTTAACATCTGGCATATTCAGGTTCCCCATCAACAATATCTCCACTTTTTCTGCAATTCTAAGGAAGCCTTCTATCATTTCCTTGTCCATTCCCTCCCCCTGAGATGGGAGCTTGTATACAACCTCCATGCAGATTGTGGTGCCATTTCCTGTCTCTAGAGTGACCCAGAGTGTCTCATCTGCTCCCTGTTTACTCTTTAGTTCTGTTGCTTTGATCCCTTCCTTTACATAAAGAGCTACTCCTCTTCCTCTTTTACCCTCCATGTCCCTCCTGTAGATTGTGTATCCTGGTATGTTGACATCTCAGTCATGGTTCTCTGTGTACCATGTTTCTGTGACTGCCACAATATCCAGGCAACCCTCTTCCATCAAGGCCACTAGTTCAGGGAGCTTGTTACACAGACCTACGGCATTGGTACTCATCACCCTCCACTTTTTGATGGCCTTACCTTTAACCCCATTCCTGTCCTTACTGCCTTTGCCTTTTTACATTTGCTTCTGTCCTGCTCCTAATGACTTCTCTGCCTTGGTATTTACCTCACTAATTACTGTTGTTTGTGGGGAGGCTGGGATTTCCTGCTCCTTTTTCAGTGCACCTTGGCTGGTTAAATGCGCCAATGAAGCATTAAACCTCTCCTAGGATCCTGGTTCCCCGGACAGATGCAGACCATTGCACCAGTATGGGTCTGCATCCTCCAGGTGGCTCCCAGTCCCCAATGAAGCCAAAACCCTGGGCTCCACACCAGTTTTCAACCATTCATTGAATTCCCTAGTGAGGAGTACCTAGCATCACCTTGCCATAGACAGGCAGCACCTCTGAGAAGGTTATTGTATGCGCTACTTGTCTAAGGCCCTCCCCAATTCTACAAACTCCTCTTGCACTGCTCTGATCCCTTTCCTAGCCAGGTCATTTGTCCCTAGGTGGACAATGACATCCAGCTCCTTCCCTCGTGCCGCTGCTCCCACGATCCTGAGGATTCGCTACCTGTCCCTCAAAGCCATGGCGCCAGGCAGGCACCTTACCTCCCTCTCCCCTTCCTCCCCCATTTGTACCCCTCTAATGATTGAGTCCCCCACCAGGAGTTGTTTCCTTCCCCTGTGAGGTCTCATGCCACCCTCCTGTGGGTCTCCTTTGTGAAGGTTCCCAGCATCCTCCTTGGTCTCCACTGCAGGTGCCTCAGTAGAGGAACCACTATCCACCAGAATAGCAAATGAATTGTGAAGAGGTACAGCTGGAGGGATGCAACTCTGTTCCACCACCCTCTCCCTCCCTAAGCCCACCCTGGTCCAGCCTCTCCTCTTTCTTAGCAACCTCTGAGGTAGTGGCATTAGCCCTGGTGGTCCTTGGTGGGGAGGAGGTTTCCTAAATCCTAGCCAGGTCAGCCTGAAGATGGGCAACCTCCTCCCTCAGACCAGAGAGGTGCCTGCAAATAGGGCAGCATCGCAGGCCCAGAATGTCTCCCCAAACACTGCTGCCCCACCGCCATTGCACTGCACCACCCTATCATGTCTTATTTGTGTCCCTCTCCTGTTTCTCTCTGTGCATCTCTCTCCTCTCCTTACAACTCTCACCCTTCCTGTTCTGGGACAGTAACTTCTTATATTCTTCAGTCGCCTCCTTCTTCCTTGCTCAGTGTCAGACCACCAGCAGCTGGGGGGGAGAGTGAGCTACTTTTTTCCTTTAGGGTTGACAAAAACAATGATTCTCTATGATCCTTCCCTTCCTACTGCCAAACAGGAAGTTCCTGTTGACAGTCAAATCCAGTGGCTATAAAAGTAGAACTGGCTTCGGGTGGATGGGACGGAGGGCAATTAGTAAGAAAAAAGGCTAGCAACAGGAAGTTGTAATTTGAGTCACCTGCTTTTATAGTGTCTAAGCCACACCCCCAATTAAGCTCTCTCTCCTCCTACTGGTTTAGCAAAGTAAACTGATACAGAACCCTTCCCAGCACAGAACACACGCTGACTTTCTTTCTTTTCTTCGTTTTTTAAACCCTAAATAAGACCCCTTCTACTTCTAATAAAGTATCTGTTTGCTTAATCTCAACAGACACTGACTCCTGCTAAGAAATAAGTGTTAAATTAATAAGAAAATGTAGCTTCTTTTAGTTAGCTGCTTTCTGCTCTACAAGCAAGGCTAGCAACAGGAAGTTGTAATTTGAGTGACCTGCTTTTATAGTGTCTAAGCCACACCCCAATTAAGCTCTCTCTCCTCCTACAGGTTTAGCAAAGCAAACTGATACAGAACCCTTCCCAGCACAGAAAACTCACTGACTTTCTTTCTTTTCTTTCTTTTTTAACCCTAAATAAGACCCCTTCTACTTCTAGTAAAGTATCTGTTTGCTTAATCTCAACAGACACTGACTCCTGCTAAGAAATAAGTGTTAAATTAATAAGAAAATGTAGCTTCTTTTAGTTAGCTGCTTTCTGCTCTACAAGCAAGGCTAGCAACAGGAAGTTGTAATTTGAGTGACCTGCTTTTATAGTGTCTAAGCCACACCCCAATTAAGCTCTCTCTCCTCCTACAGGTTTAGCAAAGTAAACTGATACAGAACCCTTCCCAGCACAGAAAACTCACTGACTTTCTTTCTTTTCTTTCTTTTTTAACCCTAAATAAGACCCCTTCTACTTCTAGTAAAGTATCTGTTTGCTTAATCTCAACAGACACTGACTCCTGCTAAGAAATAAGTGTTAAATTAATAAGAAAATGTAGCTTCTTTTAGTTAGCTTCTTTCTGCTCTACAAGCAAGGCTAGCAACAGGAAGTTGTAATTTGAGTCACCTGCTTTTATAGTGTCGAAGCCACACAACCAATTAAGCTCTCTCCTCCTACTGGTTTAGCAAAGTAAACTGATACAGAACCCTTCCAGCACAGAACACAGACTGACTTTCTTTCTTTTCTTTCTTTTTAAACCCTAAATAAGACCCTTCTACTTCTAATAAAGTATCTGTTTGCTTAATCTCTACAGACACTGACTACTGCTAAGAAATAAGTGTTAAATTAATAAGAAAATGCAGCTTCTTTTAGTTAGCTGCTTTCTGCTCTACAAGCAAGGCTAGCAACAGGCTTTTTGGGACCCCACCTCATGAACAGTAGCACTATCAGTTCATTACTCAATCTCAAAAGGTGATTTCCATGCACGACTGTGCTATTCCACACCACAGGTGTAAAAACACATTTCAGGCAGGATGTGAAAACTGACAGCTGTACTGTTTATGAGGTGGTGTGAAAAAATG
Organism: Neoceratodus forsteri; assembly: GCA_016271365.2. Classification (NCBI taxonomy): domain Eukaryota; kingdom Metazoa; phylum Chordata; order Ceratodontiformes; family Ceratodontidae; genus Neoceratodus; species Neoceratodus forsteri. The sequence goes on from CM028132.1 coordinate 1,408,061,272, forward strand.
TCTATGTTGAAATTTGGAGGAAATAATTGAAAATTACCAAAGTTATGCGTGTGTGCAGGAAAATTTTGTGAATCTGCATAACATGGCCATTTTAGGAATTTTTCCACCAGATTTTTTAAGATGGGCTTTTGGCATCCCATCTCATGAACACTGCCACTGTCATTTCTTTAATAATTTCTTAAAGGTGATTTCGTAACAGTGACTATGCAATCCTGTGCCAGAGGGTGAAAACACATTTGGGCAGGATGTGAAAAATGGCAGCTGTACTATTAATGACGGTGTGATAAATTGTATATTTGAAAATTTGGGGTACAAATATAAAAATTGGCAGAGTTATGTGCCTGTGTAGGAACGCCACAATGCACGCACGTATTGCAGTAAATGTTTTGAATGTTTCCACCAAATTTTCAACATGGCCTTTTGGGACCCTACCTCATGAACACTGGCACTGTGATTTCGTTAATCCATCCCAAAAGTTGATTTCACGCAGCTTAAAGCACCATTCTGTGCCACAGGTGCTAAAACATGTTTCAGGCAGGATGTCAAAAAATGACAGCTATATTGTTCATGAGGAGGTGTTAAAAATGGCAATGTGGAAAATCTGGAGTGAAAATATTAAAAATTTGTGAAGTTATGAGCGTGCATAGAAACTGTGCAATGCACACTCATAATGCAACCAATCTGGGGATATTTTTGCACCAGATTTTCAACATGGGCTTTTTTGGACCTACCCTCATGAAAACAGGCACTGTCATTTCATCACTTGGTTCCAAAAGGTGATTCTGTGCAGCAACCGCAAAAATCACCTTTTGTAACTGAGTAACGAAATGGCAGTGCCAGTGTTCATGAGGTGGGGTCCCAAGAACCCATTCTTAAAATGGTTGAGATATCAACATAAGTTGAAAACCCCAATGACAGCCATTATACTGCACTTACCATGATTCCCCAGTTCACAGTTCAGCTTTGAAGAGTGCAGATGTGTCCACAGAAGACTGCAGCCCCCGACCTCGGAGGGTAAGTATAGGGTAAGGGGAAGAGTGCAGGGAGGTGGGTATGCAGAGGGAGAGTTTGGATGGAGGAGAGGGATGGGGAGATGACGAGGGACTGTTTCTTTTTTTTTAGGTAAACAAAAAGACATCAGGGGTCAGGTTTCTTTTTTACAGTTACATTTTCAAAGGATTTTTGGGGACACTGGTAGTGGGCTTCCTAGTGTCCTGGACTATTGGAGGGTATATATATGTATATGTATATATATAAAGACAAAGAACCTCTGTGCATAAACACTGAGGCAAGGGTTAACAAAGGGCATTTGGCTGGGAAGCCAAGTTTCAAGAAAATACAAAATCACACATACCCCCACAATGCAAAGCACCATGGGCTGCATATGCAAATCACCACAGAATGTTATGCTGGTCCAACTTTAAGCAGAATTGCATGGTGCCGAAGGCCTCTCACACAGTTTGAAAAGGGTCCTACCAGGACTCATCAGTATGCCTCGTCTGTTTGACACCCCAGTGGAATGGACCAGCTACCCCTGAGGCAGTGTGCCTGGGATATATTGTGGTGAACCCATTAAAATAAAAAACTATTTAAAAGACAAAGAACCTCTGTGCATAAACACTGAGGCAAGGGTTACCCCAAAGGGCATTTGGCTGGGAAGCCAAGTTTCAAGAAAATACAAAATCACACATGCCCCCACAATGCAAAGCACCATGGGCTGCATATGCAAATCACCACAGAATGTTATGCTGGTCCAACTTTAAGCAGAATTGCATGGTGCCGAAAGGCCTCACACACAGTTTGAAAAGGGTGCTAACAGAAGACATAGACACGTGTTTCGTCCTACCAGGACTCATCAGTATGCCTCGTCTGTTTGACACCCCAGTGGAATGGACCAGCTACCCCTGAGGCAGTGTGCCTGGGATATATTGTGGTGAACCCATTAAAATAAAAAACTATTTAAAAGACAAAGAACCTCTGTGCATAAACCACAATATATCCCAGGCACACTGCCTCAGGGGTAGCTGGTCCATTCCACTGGGGTGTCAAACAGACGAGGCATACTGATGAGTCCTGGTAGGACGAAACACGTGTCTATGTCTTCTGTTAGCACCCTTTTCAAACTGTGTGAGAGGCCTTTCGGCACCATGCAATTCTGCTTAAAGTTGGACCAGCATAACATTCTGTGGTGATTTGCATATGCAGCCCATGGTGCTTTGCATTGTGGGGCATGTGTGATTTTGTATTTTCTTGAAACTTGGCTTCCCAGCCAAATGCCCTTTGGGTAACCCTTGCCTCAGTGTTTATGCACAGAGGTTCTTTGTCTTTTAAATAGTTTTTTATTTTAATGGGTTCACCACAATATATCCCAGGCACACTGCCTCAGGGGTAGCTGGTCCATTCCACTGGGGTGTCAAACAGAGGAGGCATACTGATGAGTCCTGGTAGGACGAAACACATGTCTATGTCTTCTGTTAGCACCCTTTTCAAACTGTGTGAGAGGCCTTTCGGCACCATGCAATTCTGCTTAAAGTTGGACCAGCATAACATTCTGTGGTGATTTGCATATGCAGCCCATGGTGCTTTGCATTGTGGGGGCATGTGTGATTTTGTATTTTATGTATATATATATGTGTGTGTGTGTATATATACATATATATATATATATATATATATATATATATATATATAGGGGACACTGGAGTGGGCTTCCCAGTGTCCAAGACTATTGCGGAGGGTACAGATATGGGGACACTGGGAGTGGGCTCCCAAGTGTCCCAGAGGGCCAGAGGAAATAACTGGGACACTGGTAGTGGGCTCCCCAGTGTCCCTCAGTGGTGGTGCATGGGGGGTTGTATTGTCAACACAGCGTTTGGGCACCCCGATGTTGGTTTTAAGAGAAAGCTGCACCACAGTTAATGTTGAAGGGGCAAGGGAGAGGCAGAGGAGTGAGGACCAGGAGAGAAAGATGCACTGTGGCTAATGTTGAAGCTTTTGGAGGGAGTCAGAGAAGTGAGGACCAAGAGAGAAAGCCACACTGTGACTAATGTTGAAGCCTTTGGGGGGGGTCTAAGGAGTGAGAGCTGGGAGAGAAATCCACACTGTGGCTAATGTTGAAGCCTTTGGGGGGGTCAGAGGAGTGAGGGCTGGGAGAGAAAGCCACACCAGGGCTAATGCTGAAGCCTTTGGGGGGGTCAGAGGAGAGAGAGAGAGAGTACAGCAACCATAACTCCAGTCATGCACATTAGTGTGCTCTCTAATGCACATGGCTGGAGTTCAGGCTACAGAAAGAAATGAAGTGCTCCCATTGGAGCGGTTCATTTCTTTCAGTTAGGCAATGCATCACATCAGCAAAGCTGAACTTTTGTCATGACCAGTGTGCCTGTTTATTGGTGTACACTGCCAAGCCTATTATAGTTTCAGCTGTAATTTGTTGGCAGTGACACACCACTCAAATGTCATATGGTCCCAAGACGTTCCTTGCACACGTGCAAGTGAGCACAAAAAGGGGCAGGGTTATAAGGATGAAGCAGAGCACAGAATCAAAAGAATTTTTTTCATGGAAAATAGCATGTTTTGGCAGTTGAATGGCAGGAGACTGATTCATCACAAGATAGGTTACTACTCCCATTTAAGTTGGCAAACTTTCAGAAATCTTTTTATTTATTTATTTATTTATTATGTAGTAACATTTGGAATTAAACCCTCTGAGTCACAGACTCCTTTACAAAGGCTCCACAGCAAAGAACAGTGAAAGGACTGACCTACATTATCAAGCAGTACAGTGTTCGGGTTACAGAAAACAAGGAATGGGATTATGCATATATTAATATCAATACAGTGATCAGGAGAAAGAAATGAATTACAAAAATTTACAAAAAAACACACCGATGGAGGATGCAGAACAATAACCTCCTTGTGCTCCCAGGCTGCACAGGAAACAAGCTGTGGCTGAGTATGCCTTTCCTGGTTAAAGAAGTTTCCCCTTTCCTTTTTTAATCACTGGATATCTCTCCCTTTTGCATTACTTGAAGCATTTAACACTGTTAAATTGCTAGTCCAAGAGATCCATTTTTCTGACTGTTGGCGGAGCCTCAGGAGTATTGAACGGCCAAAGGAGCGATGTCATGTTTTCAGTCCGTGGAACTGACTGAAGGTGCCTTACCCTCCTCCAAGAAATGTTTTCCACCCTCAAATAAATACACTTTCATGTTAGTCAATGGTTGCAGGGTACTATTTTCTTTCTTAAATGGGTGGTACAAGAACTGGAACCTGAGTAGTGGGAGGCAGCATTAGTTTTTTTTTTTTTTTTTTTGAAGTAAGATCCATCTCCGCCTCCACCCCAAACTTTTTTGTGATTCTTGTGGGAGGGGCATGAGATAGCTCTAGCATGCTGTAACAAGATACACTACTGATTGTCAACACCACCTGGGGCCTCAGAAGGAGACCTAGACACACATTCTAATTTACAGTAAGAGCCACATGTTTTTTCTTAAACATTATATATATGTATAGTTTATATATAATTTGTCTTTAGTAGTTTCAAAACTTTGAAAGCATTCACACACACACACACACACACACACACACACACACACACCAAAGCAGAACATAGCTGGATAAGGTACCAGTATTTAGGAAACTTTTCATACTTACAGAGTCTTGCAATGTGAATCCTGGCTGTGACTGTAGTGTTTACAACTGAATGATAATAACTGTAGTGCCCCAGGGAAATTTGGGACACCACAGAAAATAGGGATCCTCAGTGGTATGAGGGTCAGACAGTAATGGGAAACCCTTGAAAAGCTTTGGTGACCCTCTGAAACACACAACAGGCCCAACTCCAGCAGACAGTCCCAGCAGTCTAAATTCAGGGTTTTAAAAGAAAATCATTTTTTCTCTCTCTCTCTTTCTTCTCCCTTCCTTGGTTCTCCCTTCTCCCCTGCTCAAGACCGACACCTAGCCAGCCAAAGCCAAACCAGTTGGGCCACATTCCTGTCCCACAGTGGAAAAGAAAGCCAGGCTGAGCTCTCTCAGCCAATCCCTGTGGCCAGGGCAAATTAAAAATTGGAGACTTTTTTTTTTAAGCCACTGACCCAGCCTTGGGAGGCTGACCTCTGGATGAAGGAGCCAATCCCCTGGTAGGTAGCCAGGACTGCCCCAGCCTAGAGGAGGCTCTGTGCAGGCTGGAGAGAGAGAGAGAGAAGAAAGAGTTTGACCAGGGAGGGTGAAGGACAGCAAAGCAATGGATGTTGGCTTCCCTGTTAGGAGGTTGAAGAGAATCCCCTGGGACCCTTCAGCAAACTCCCTCCAGAAGATCTCCAGTAGCAGCCTCGGTCATTTTTTTGCAGAACTCTATCGTCTAGTTGGGTTCCCCAGTGCGTTGAGTCAGTTAACTTGGTTTGAAAACAGACCCAGTGAACCTTTCATGCAGCAGTCTCCGGGAGAAGAGACCTTATCACTCCTTTGTGGTTGTGCATTCCCCAGAGTACAGAAATCCTTGTGGAACTCCAGGGATGAGTAGGCTTGTTGGCCAGCATTTCCTTTAAAAATTAGTCCTAGCTAGACCTGCTCCAGCCAGGGGAAGGATTGTTTGTTTAGCAATTGTATTGTTGCACTGTGCAATTATTGTTTAGAATTGTTAAATTGCTTCCATTATACCCCCCCCCAAGGGTGGAGGAAAGCTGCTTACCTTGTCCAATTGTAAAGAGAGAGAGAGAATGAGAATCAATTTATCAGAGCCACCTGGGGCCTCAGAGGAGACCTAGACACACATTTTAATTTACAGTAAGAGCCAAATGTTTTCTTAAACATTATATATATGTATAGTTTATATATAATTTGTCTTTAGTAGTTTCAAATCTTTGAAAGCATTCTCACACACACACACACACACACACACACACACACACACTAAATATAAATTATAATCACAGAGTAAATAAACATCACATGATAATAATGAACATAATTTGCTTGTATGAAATAGAGGGTTTTATTGGATATTATATTATTTGGGTTAGAAATAGGATGAATGGTGGTAAAACAAAAGGTTAGGATGAAAATGTTGAAGCCTTATAAAACTTTTATTTGTGTCTATACATATAATCTGCTAGTGTATACAAACTGAATTATTGCAAGTTGATTGTAATGACATAAAATTAATGTTGATGTACCATTTCTTGAGTATGATAATAAAAATGCAATTGACGAACAAAAAAGATATGAAAAATAATAAAGTAAAACAAAAGTCAATGTACAAGAAAACAGTGGCACACAGTAGGCTTCATCTGTCAATGCCAGTAAGGATATTTGCCTTTAGGAAGTAGAACATTTGTTTAGCTGACATCCCCTGTAGTTTCTGAAGAGCCTCAATCTTCGTGAAAGGCTCATTGATCTCTCTCTCCAGCCCAAGATGAGCTTTGCCTTTTTGTGCCCAATTTTCTGTAAGGGCTTGAGTTCTTTGAGGGAACCCATATGAAGTACAGTAGATAGATGATGCGTGTTCTGTGTCGTTGCACTAGGTCATTGTTCAGCTTCAGTTCCCAGTTTTCTTTTTCTTCCTGGTCCAAGATGGCCCACTCTTTGGATTTATTCTTCATTGTGCAAGAAATTCCCTTCTATCACAAGGATCAGAGGGTTTCCGAGTCAGCATTGGCTGCACTGTTTCCTTTTTATAGAGGTTAGTGGTGGAGGTTTTGTGTGGCAATAGGAGGTGAGTGCCTTGTACCAGACCCAAGTTGTTGTTGACTCTTCACTTTTTTTTCCCCTCATAGTGGTTTTGGGCTAATACGGCTTTTGTCTCCAGCTCTTTCTGATGCACCTTTATTTGTATTATTTCCAGCTGGCAATCTTTCACCTTCTATCAACTGCACCAGCGTCTCTGACTTAGGTGTGTCCAGCTGCAGCATTCCATTTGCCTCACTCCGCATAATGGCATCAAGTTTCAGCAGCCTCTGTATTATGGAGAGATCTAAACTTTCCATATTTGGAAGTGGACTCCGTGCATGCCTTTTTGTTGTGTGTGGGGTTTCCTCTTATTCTGTTTTGCACTTCTTTGTTGGCAAGTTGAAATTTGGCTCCTGCTCTTCCTGAGGTGCTACCCCAGGTAGAGGAACTGAACTGCTATTTTAACATCCTGTTTGTGTCCTGCTATTAAAAGAACCCAGGTCAGCCCCCTCAGAGTCAAAAGAAGGTGAGGTGGACCTTGAGGGCCCAGAATGGCCACCAGGATAGCTACAGTGACAGCTCCACTACCAAGTCAGGGATGCTGGGCTTTCACTTTACATAAGGATCATGGAATTATAGAAAACGTTCAAAGTCAGTTTTCAGTTCCGTTTAGATTTTCTTTGATCAGCATGTTTGGCCATCACAATAAAGAACAATAAATAAAGTAAGAAATGTACACATTTTAAAATCAATCAAAGAAAAACTATTACTAGGCACTCCCAGTTACAAAATAAAAACAAGCATTTGTCAATGCCGAATGTTGTCATGCTGTCATTGGCATTGGTAGTGCAGGAGTTAGAGAGATGCATAATAGGAATGGCAGTGAAGTATGGAACCAATGTCAACCCCACCCTGCAGAGACTGACAGGCATTGGGGTGTGCCATTGGGTCATCGACCATAACGATTATGCCATTTCACCTCGCTCTACCCTACAGACACAGACAAGTGTTAAGGTGTGCTTTGGAGTGTTTGGGGCTTTACACTGTCCCCATTCTATAAGGTAACATACTGAAATGGGTACAGTATAGGAGAATGGGGTGAACTTTGGGGCTGAACAGTCCAAGGCACACCTCGATGCCTGTCACTGGCTGCAGGGTGTGGGTGGAATGGCATGACCATTACTGTCGACAATCCCAAGTCACACCCTGATGCCTTGAGTCCCTACAGGGAAGGGCATTATGGCAGAAAGCCTAATGCCCTGGGCGTTTCTTGGTATTTTCACTTCAAGTTTTCAACATGGGCTTTTTGTAACCCCACTGCATGAACAGTGACACTATCAATTCATTAGTCGAAAGGTGATTTTTGCACAATGACTATGCCATTTGTCACCACAGGTGTGAAAACAGATTTCGAACAGGATGTGAAAAATGACAGCTGTCCTGTTCATGAGGAGGTGTAAAAAAATGGTAATGTTGAAAATGTGGAGTGAAAATATAACAAAATTGGTGAAGTCATGAGCATGCATTGAAACTGCACAACGTACACACGTAATGCAATTATTTGGGGGATATTTTTACACCAGATTTCCGATATAGGCATTTTTAGACTTCTGTTCATGAACAGTGGTACTGTGATTTTCTTAATCTGTCCCAAACATTGATTTCGCACAGCAACTGTGCCTATTGTGTTCCACAAGTGCAAAAACATGTTTCGGGCAGGATGTGAAAAATTACAGCTGTACTGTTCATCAGGGCGATATGCAAAAATGGCAATTTTGAAAACAGGAATAAAAATACAAAAAATTGGCGTAGTTACAGGCAAGTGTAGAAACTGCGCAACACACGCTGGTAATGCAGTCATTTTTGGGAATTTTTTCACCAAATTTGCAACATGGGCTTTTTGGGACCTCTCCTTATGAACACTGTCACTGTGATTTCCTTAATCTGTCCTGAACATTGATTTCGCACAGGACTGCGCCATTGTGCACCACATGTGCGAAAACACATTTCAGGCCAAATGTGAAAAATGACAGCTTTATATTTCATAACAAGGTGTGGAAAAATGTCAATGTTGAAAATCTGGAGTGAAAATATTAAAAATTCTCAAAGTTACGAGCGTGCATGGGAACTACCTAACGCACTCTGGTAACACAGTCATTTTGGGGAATTTATTCACTAAATTTGCAACATAGGCTTTTTGGGAGCCTACCTCATGAACAGAGACACTATTGTTTTGTTAATCAGTCCCAAAAGGTGATTCCATGCAGTGACCGCAAAATCACCTTTCAGGACCTGATAACAAAATGACAATAACTGAGTTCATGAGGTGGGGTCCCAAGAACCACATGTTGAAAATGTTGTGCCAAAATTCACAAAAATGGCTGAGATAGCCACCTAAGTTGGAAAAACCCCACTAATGCCATTATACAGCTTACTGGCATTTCTTCAGTTCGCGATCGGCTTTGAAGAGTGCAGATATTTTCCCAGTCTACTGAAGATCGTCACACCAGCTCTGGAGGTAAGTATGCGGTGGGGTGCACAGATGGTGGGTGCAGGTTGGGGGAAGGAGCTGCTGACCGTGAGGGACCATTTTCTACTTTTACAGGTAAAAAAAACAATTACAACATCGCGGGAAGGTTTTCTTCTTTTACAGGTACATTTGGCACACTGGGGTGGGCTCCCAGCATGCCACCTGCATGCTTTGGGGAGTAAACTTACTGGAGCCAGTGAGGATTGGGCCCCCCGTTGGCAAACAAAAAAGGATCTGTGTTGGGGGGAGACATGATGCCGAGGGGGATTGGGCACCCCCCTCAGCAAACAACTTGTATGGGGAACATTATGCCGATGGGGATTGGGTTCCCCCATTGGCAAATGAACTGGGGAAGGGGCATGCCAACAGGAGGATTGGCACCACCAATGTCAGCTTTTATGGGGACTGTGAGAGGCAGACGGTGACAGCTGCTGCCATGTTTATCGAAATGTTACACCAGAGAAGGCACGCCCTGTAATGAGGGGTCGCACACTTATTGCAGCAGCGATATTGTTTCAAGTTGGTGGCACGCTTTTCAACTGTTGTCATAGATGGTGATCACGTGATGTCTGCAGTGGTGTAGCAGCCTGGCCTGAGAGCTCCTACCTCTCCACCTTCCCATCTACAAATTTTCATTACTGGGCTTAAGGTTTTCTGACAAAAAACAATTTAAACAGTGGTTGCCTGCCTGCAGCTCTCCTCTACATGTTTTCTGGATCATTATCGGCAACAATTGCCATGATGGAAGCCGATATGCAGCAGGTCCCGCCGCACCATACTCCACCAACTTCCCCCGAGAAGGCACAGAAGAAAGCTAAGGCTCAGGGCTTGCAAATAGCCTGACACTCAGCCCAACCTGCTTCTGCTATTCTTTTGACGGAGGATCGTTTTCTTCAGGAATTACTTCCCTTTTGGGAAACTTTGACAGATATCTCTGCTGAATTGAAATTATTAAGAGCTGACGTGGGGAATTTAGGCCAAAAGATCAGAGAAGCAGAGGCTCGTAGATCTTCCCTGGAAATCTGGAGATACAAAACTGATTCTGAATTTGTTAAACAATGGCAAAAGATATCTAAGCTTCAGCTAAAAAACAAAGATTTAGAGGGACGTAGTCGCAGGAACAACATCCTGATCTTTGGTCTACCAGAGACTGAAGAAGGCACTGCTATGCTTATCTTCATACAGAGACTTCTCACCAAAGTGGTTGGCCCTTTTCCCTTCAACACAGCCTACCAAATAGAAAGGGCTCATCGCTCCATTCACCCACAACCTCCTGGTAACGCTCCTCCAAGACCCATCATTGTGAAATTTCTTAGTTGCTTGGAAAAACAGCACATCCTCTCCAAGGCAAGAGAGCTTCAATCCATCACTTGGGAAGGGAAACCTTTAAGATTCACCCAGGACCTGCCAAGCGAGACCTACCAGAAGTCAGCAGCCTTCCATCCTACAGTGAGTAAATTGATTGCCGCTGGGATTAAATTTAAAATGGCCTACCCGGCCCAATTGCAGGCCCTGACTGAAGGCTTCTGGATCACTTTTGATGCATCAGACCAAGCCAGCAAAGAGCTGTCACATCTTCTACCTGACCTGTTCAAAATCACTTCAAGGATGTTATCTCACTTCTGAGATTTAATTCCAAGCTGCCTTTATAGTCATGTACCTGTAGACTGACTGCTGCGTAATACCTATTCATCCCCCTTGATGATTGGGGATTCTGCCTTCATCCAGTTGTGGTTCTCCTCATTGGCCCGAGCCATGAACATCGGTAAGGCCTCCTGTTTTGGCGTCTTCTATAGCGACTGCATTTGCCTTCTTGACTGAGGTGCTGCCTGTTGATTTTTCATGTCTGAACCTCTCCTCATAAAAGTCTGGGAACTGTTTGGGTTGGGTGCGTGACCTGGGAGTAGTTTTGTGTGCACCTAATCTGCCTATATTTTGGTTCATGTCGAGTTTGGCTCAATCCGTTTTAGGTAGTCCTGGTTCCGGGGATCCTTCAATCTGAACTGAAGGTACTACTACTGGGTAAGGGGTTTGTCCCATTTATATCTTTCCTCCCTGCCACTTCTAGGCTAATTTTATGGCCGATAGCTGTCTGTAATGGCAGAGGTGATCTACTTGGTTTTATTACACCCTATATTCTCCCCCTCTGCTGTCAGCTCATATTGGTCTTGCCCGAGCTGTGAGGCCTTCCCAGTGACCAACTCCCTTATTCATCATGGCCTGCAACTTCCATCCCTCTGCTCAGTTATCTAGCTAGTTTCTCATGGAGAGAGAAGGGCATATGGCTTCCATTTTCCCCTTTTACTTTCTTCATGTAGGTCCGATCTACTTTTAGTAATCTAGCTCAGTGAAGGATTTACCCTAGTATCTATTTCAAGGATGGTTGGGAGGGTAGGGGGGGTACTGCCTGCTGTTGGGTCTCACCTACAAGCTGAGGCTCATCACATACTGGTTGCTTTGGTGGGTTTCTTTGACTTACCTCCCTGTTGGTTTTATACTGTTACCTTCCACGCAATTAAGGGTACAACACTGGGTACTGGGAACGGTTAGCACCTCAACTTTCCACTTCTCTTTTTGCACCTCTTAACACAGTCCTTATTGGCATGAACATCCCAGTCCACCTCCTGGGAACTTTCTGTCTGGGTGGGGTAGACAAGGGCTTATGGGGTTATGGCCCCTCCTAATGGCACTTTTCATGTACGACCCCTGGCTGTTTAACTCAAGGAGGAACCTTGTATATAGTTTTCTGTTTTCGCTATGGAGGGAGGGGGGGAGGTTCACCACTTGCTCATTGTTACATGACACAATCTGGTTGGGTGGACAACTGGTTAGGGCCATACATCCATTGACTGTTATCCTTTTACTACATATTATGGCCATCTGGGAGGGAGGGAGGGTGCTTGTATATAGTTTTTGGGACTGGGGTGGGTGGGATCTTTACTCAGCTATGTTTATTCATTCACCTAAATAGACTGTCTGTATTTGTACCAGTGAACATGTTATCACTATGGTCTGAGGCTCACTATTTATTGTTCTTTCTGGGACCTAGTGACTTTTATTTATTAGTGGATCGGGGGTGGGGGAACGGTGTGCCCTGATATATCTAGATCAGATGTTGTTGCAGTTATGTACTGTGACAATGGCTAATTAAGTGCTAACATGGAATGTAAGGGAACAAGAGAGCAGCTCAAGAGATACCAGATAATCAAACACATAGCATTGCTCCAGGCAAGATCATTCTACTGAAAGAAACTCACCTTTTCAGCTAGGTAGTTAAGCTAAGGTATTGGTCAGGTTTTGCCTCTGGAGAATCTACCTCGAGTAAGGCGCAGCTATTCTAGTAGTGAAATCTGTTTCCTTCCAAGCCAATCAAGTTACCTTGGACTCACAAGGCCGTTTCATTTTTGTCAAGGGCTCCTTGGACCGTAAAGAGGTTATCCTTGGTAGCATCTATGGTCCAGTAGAGGGCAACCCCCGGTTTTTCATGGATTTAGTAGACAAATTGGCTCTCCTTTTGCCAGCTCCCTTAATTCTAGTAGGGGATTAGAATATTCCACCTATGCAGGACCTGGACCATTCCAACCCATCTCCTAGGCCTTCAACTCCCCCCAGGTGTGCTCTCAGTGACCTAATGGACACACTGGGACTCTGTGATCCTGGCAGATTCTTATCCCTTCCTCCTGCAGCTACTCCTTTCACTCAGCCATTTCAGCACACATCGTCTAAGATTGACTATATTCGTATTAGCCAATCTATCCTACGGGGAGTGTGCAATGCTGGCCTTGAACCCCAGATACTCACTGATCATGCTGTGGTTTGGCTTCTGCTTAATTTCTCTCTAGACCTACAATGGGACCCCAACCTGAAACTAAATACAGCTCCTCAAGTATAAGTTTTGATCTCCAAAATAAAATCCCTCATTCAGTCCTACTCTGAGACCAACTTCAACTCAGTCCCTAGAGAGGACCATGAATGGTGTGCTCTCAAGTGCTTTGTCAGGGGGGAGTTTATCCACCTCGCTTCTATAAGAAAGAAAGCCCATGAGAGTGATGCTATCTCCCTCTTGAACCGCATAAGGGAATTAGAAAATTCCATTTCCCCTTCTTCCCCGCCCGACACCTTGAAAACTTTACTGTCCCTTAGAGTCAAATATGCTGATATCCTAAGAGATACAGTAAAGCCGAATATGCCATCCTGAAGACCCAATCAAAGTATATTGAACAAGGGGAAAAGGCAGTATGCTTGTTAGCACTTCATCTAAAAAAGTTAGACAGTTCTAGGATTATCCCAGCTATCACTTCCCAAGATGGCTCCCTCAAAACCCATCCTAGGGCTATAACTCAGGTATTTGAAAACTTCTACAGTACACTTTATGGGCAACGTACATCCCCATTGGGAGAAGACGAAATACTAGCTTACTTAGACACGTTTCCTCTTCCTCATCTCCTGGAAACCCAAGAAGCCCTCTTATCATCCCCCATCTCGCTTAATGAGATCACAATGGCTATAGAATGTCTGCTGTTGGATAAATCCCCTGGCCCTGATGGCTTTCCCTCTACTTTATAAAACTTTTTCCAAAGAACTATCTCCTCTCTTACTATGCCTTTTTTTGCTACATGTTCTCGGCCGACTCCCTTGACCCATCTATTTTGGAGGCTACTGTCATCCTTCTGAAACCGGACAAACCCCCCTCTTAACCGTCCAACTACTGGCCTATTTCCTTTCTTAATTATGACATTAAAATACTTACTAAAATTTTAGCCACAAGATTAAGTAAAGTTTGGCCCGGTCTACTTAGTCTGGAACAGGTTGGTTTTGTTCCAGGCCGGTCCTCAGCTGATCATTTATGTAAGTTGGCCCATATCTTCTCCGTTGCCAAAGACTTTCCCATGTCCATGGCCTTAATTTCACTGGATGCAGAAAAGGCCTTTGACAGAGCAGACTGGGCTTTTTTACAGGTCACTCTACAAAGTAGGGGATTCCCTCCAACCTTCCTGCGGTGGATTCAAGTTATTTACTCCTCTCCAATAGCTAAAATATATTGCAATGGTGTATTCTCTACACAGGCACCCATCAGGGATGCCCCCGTCCTCCTTCTTATTTAATCTCTATTTTGAACCCTCAATCAGACAAATTAAAGCCTCCCCCAACATTCTAGGTATCCCAATTGGCGAGACAGTTCAGACTCTGTCAGTTTATGCTGATTATATTCTTCTACACCTTTCACATCCTAGCGCCTCTCTTTCAGAAACTCTTAAGGTTATTGACAAGTACAGCTCCCTCTCCAACTATAAATGTAATTGTAATAAAACTGAAATTTTCCCTCTCGTTGGTCACACTCATAGAGCAGATTTTGGCATGAAGTGGACACCAAAATGTATTAACTAACTAGGTATTTTCCGCTCTGATGAGCCTTCACTTACGAAGAAACTTGATCTGGTCATTACCCTCAAGCAGGACCTTGTAAGATGGAAGGCACTTCCGATTTCCCTGCAGGGCAGGATTAACATTATTAAAATGAACATTCTCCCCAGACTTTTCTACCCTTTAAAAATGCTGAACTTATGGCTCCCCACCTCCTTCTTTAAATGTATCCATGCACTCATTACCAATTTTATCTGGCTGAATAAGCCCCTAGGCACTCTTACACTAAATTGGGCCTTCCCAAAGGGCTGGGTGGTCTCCTGCTTCCCAACATTTTACCCTGCTATTGGTCCAGCCACCTTTAGAAATGCAGCATGTGGCTTTCTATACCTCAGACATCTGTGGAAGGAGCCTATACACCCTCCTGGCTAGAAAAAAAAGTTATCTCTTATTTCTAAATTTGGTCTCTCTGTTTCAGCTATTCTTTTCTCTCCCTGGAAATCCCTTCCGAAATCCCTTTGGGACTCCATGATAAGGGTTTCTATTAAAGTCTTTTCACAACTTTGTTCTTTTTTCAAACTCCTGCCAGACAAGGACACTTCACAGCCACTCCTTCTCAACAACAATATTAGAATTGGAGGACGCACAATTTCAGCCTCCTGGCTCCCATAGTTCGCTAACTCCAAAGTGTCAGATGTTTACATCCATTGATCCCTCTTTTCCTTGCCTGAGATTCTACTGAACCTCCACTTGGGTCCCTCACAGGTTTTCAAGATCTTCCAACAGAGACACTGACTGTTTCAACAGTTTGGCTCTTCTCCCGTACACTCACAACTTTCCGAGATACTTAAGCTACTACAGGACCTAGCTCACAAACCCCATGGTATTGTTATGAGTTATTCCTTTCTCCTTCATAAGTTATCCCCTCCCCCGGGCTTCCAGGGTCTGAGAGGCCTTGTTGCCAATTTTAACCTTAATTGGGAGCACATATGGAGAGACCTTTACAGGTACACTACCCAGGATTGTCTCGGGCATACCCAATTTCAGATTTTAAATAACATGTACTACACTACAGGCAAAGATGTGACGTATTAGTTCCTCCACATGCACCAGATGTGGCAAGGTGGAGGACACTCTTACACATCTTCTGGCTTTGTGAGAAAATGTCTCTGCTATGGGCCTTCATTGAGTCCTATGTTAATCCCTTGCTGGCCTTGAAGGGTCTCTTCTCCCCTCCCCAGAGACCGGTATCATTGGTGATTATAGACAGACTCTAGTTAAATAACACAAATACCAATTGGCTTTAATTTCTCTGACAGTGAAGAAATTGGTACTTAAGCACTGGCTAGATCAGTCCTCTCTATCATATCGTAAGTGGTTACACAAGCTCTCCTTCTCTCTTAGGACAGAATGTCCGATTGCCAGTACTCGTCACCAGTTGTCTCTCTAACAAAAAGTGGGGCAGGCTTTACACACTATATTTACAGTAAATTGACTCACAGCTTGTTCTCTCTTTCTCTCCTCCTATGTCATAGCTCTATTGGCCTCTTTCTTGTGCTTTCTTAGTTTATCTATCGGGTTTTAGGCACACTCCGTGGGGGGAAGGGGATTAGTTGAGTATTGTGGGTTGTCTCTGTTGTCTATTTCTTTCTTTTTTTGACCTGTATGTGCTACATGTTCAGTTGCCTATCATTTGTTATGTCGACAATTTAATAAAGTCATTTAAATTAAAAAAAACAAACTGCTGTCATAGACAGCTTGTGCATTTACTGGTGCCACAGAGTCAAGCCCACAAAAGCAGTGGGGGCATTTACCACAATAGGACCACACCTCCAAAACCTGCTATTCCAAGCTACCACAACATGTTGCTTGCACACGCACTAGACAACATAATAAATAAAAAGTAAGAAAAGCTCTGAGAGACAAAATAACATCTTAGCAGTGGTAAATGATGACTGACTGTATTTTAAAATCATTTGAAGCTGGAGAGATTTTTTAGCCCAGTAGATTTAGGATGATGACATACACTGCTCAGTGCCATTTCTCTGATGCAGCAGGCATAATCTTAGCTGAACCTGATTTCACTAAAGGGCTAATACAGAGAGACTGGCTGCACTAGGATTACAGCTAGTGACACTGAAATGGAAAGAAAAATAAATGAAAAGTAAGAAAAGCTCTGAGAGGCAAAAAAGAAACTTTAATAAAATCTTAAGCAGTGGAAAATGATCGACCTATTTTAAAATCAAGTGATGCTGGATAGATAGATTATTTAGCTCAATTAATTTAGGATGATGATTTCCTCTGATGCAGCAGGCATGGCCTTAGCTGAATTTCAATAAAGGACTGGTACAGGAAGGCTGGCTTCCCTAAGAACACAACTAGTGACACTGAAATTATACCCAAGAATGTATCAGTACACAGCCTTCCACATAGGTCAACCTCAGGGCCGTGACTGAGATTTCCCTTTTTCTGTGAATTTTGTGTCTAGCTGGTTTGTCACATTATGGGAGACTGTTGTGTTTCCCTTATCTTTGTGTCATTACCATACATACCTTTAAAATAATTATCTAAAGGACATTTACTTATACCCTGATTGTAATTTTGCCGACCTTTCTGCATATTCAAATTATTTAATGTTATATTCTAATTTTTACTGAACTTGAGAGAGTGTGTGCATTTGAGAGTGGTCCTTAGAGATAATTTGTCATATAAATAGAATCTAGTGTTGATTCTATGATGTCTTGTAACAAGATATTACATGCATTTTAAAACTTTTCATATAACTGTACAAGTTGATGCTATTTATGAACCTTGTATTTTAAATCTTTTGAATCTTTTTTGGAAAGGCCAAAAGCCAAACAAGAAACTTGAAAATTGAACATGAACCTTAATGTTTTCAATGATTTTGAAGCCTTCAAAAATAACTCTGAATGTCACAGAGGGCTAACCTACTGGATGCTGAATTTGCAGCTGCCATGATGCAGAGATCAAGCAGGAGAAGATGAGAAAGAACAAAGCTGAACAAGATAAGGAGGTTAAGGGTGGCATCCTTGAACCTCCAAGAGATCCAAATATTTTTTTTGAATAATACAACACTTCTTGGAGCAACATGCTGTCTCTGAGGAGGATTAGAAACCATTTTATTAAATAGATATATGCAAGGACAAGGTGTCCCTGCTGAACTGATGATAGACCACACTAACGGAACTGCTTGTGAAAAAAGCAATGGAACCCACTGGACCAAATAAATTATACTTTGATAGCTGATAATGACCACTTGGCCCACCAGTCTGCCATTTCCCTACCTATTGGATAAGCTGCAGATCTTAGTTAACCAACAGCTTACTTCCTCCTACCCCCACTATAATTGCCTTATGTCTGTCCCATGCATTCTTGAATTCCCCCCACCACTGTATTTGGCACCACAACCTCCTCAGGAAGGCCATTCCATGCATCCACCACCCTCTATGTGAAAAAACAATTTCCCCCATGGCTCCTGAGCTGTCCTCCCTCTATCTTCAAATTGTGCCCCCTTGTTCCTGCACATCTCTTTTTCTGAAAGATGCTACCATTTTAGACTTTGTTGATTCCCTTGAGGTACTTGAAAGTTTCTATCATGTCTCCCCTCTCCATCCTTTCCTCTATGGTATACATATTAAGCTTCTTTAGTCTCTCTCTGCATGGTTTATGGTGCAGACCATGCACCATTTTAGTTGCCCTCCTATGGACCACCTACTTCCTGTCTATGTCATTGTGGAGATGAGCTCTCCAGAAATGCACGCAGTACTCCAGATGGGATTTCACCAATTGTCTGTACAGAGGGATGACAACTTCTTGTTTTCTACCAGTGATGCCTCTCCCCATGCATCCTAGTATCCCTCCAGCCCTCCTTAATGCCTTCTTGCATTGCCTGCCTACCTTTAGGTCATCTAATATGACTACCCCAGGTCCATTTCCATTTTTGTTGTTGTTAGTACTTCTCCCCCATTGTGTGCTCTTCCCCTGGGTTTTTGTTTCCCAGGTGCATTACTTTGCACTTCTTCACATTGAATCTAAACTACCATACTTTTGACGATTCCTCCAATCTTGCTACATCCCTTTTCATCTTTTTCACACCCTCCTTGTGTATCAACCTGCTGCAGATCTTGGTTTCATCTGCAAGGAGGCATACTTTTCCATTCAGTCCCTCTTCAATGTCACTTATGATGACATTAAAGAGGACCGACCCCAGTACTGAACCCTGTGGAACCCCAGTAGTAACTCCCCTTTCTTTCGAGTGGACTCTGATACTATTACCCTCTGCATCCTGTTGTCCAGCCAATTTTTGCCCAGGCTACCACCCTGGAGCCCACTCCCAGGCTGGCTAACTTATTTATTAATCTTTTTGTGTAGGACTGTGTCAAATGCCTTGCTAAAGTGTAGGTAGACCACATCCACAGCCTCTCCCTGGTCTACTACTTTGGTCACCAAGTCAAAGAAATCTATTAGATTCATCTGACGTGACCTTCCCGCTTTGAATCCATGCTGCCTTGGGTCCTGTGCCCTGCTGGCCTCTAGGTACTCAACAATTCTTCCTTTCAGAAATGATTCTATCATGTACCCTACCACTAAGGTCAAACTAACAGGTCTGTGGTTTTCTGCCTATGCCTTGCTCCCACTTTTGTGAAGGGGAATCACATCTGCCTTCCTCCAGTCCTCTGGTACCATACCATCCTCCCATGACTTGTTAAAAAGGGTAGTCAGCGATGTCACTAGTTCTCCCCTTAGTACTTTTAGAATTCTAGGGTGGATCCCATCAGGCCCCATTGCCTTGTTCACCTCAAGTTTTAGGAGTTCTTTCAGGACCCTTTCTTCAGTGAAAGGACTGGTATCAACCTCCCCCCCCCCCCATCCAGAGGACTTCTGTTGTTTGGTTTAGGTACATTCCCCTCCTCTTCTTTTGTGAATACTGCACAAAAGTATTCATTCAGTATCTCTTTTCACTGTCACCCTCTGCCCACCCCCTTCCCTCAATTAAGCCAGCTATCCCTCTCTTGTTTTTTCTTCGCTTCCTAATGTGCCTATAAAAGGTTTTATCCTCCTTCTTAACTGAGTTGGCTATCTTTTCCTTGGTTTGGGCCTTTGCTACTCTGACTGCCTTCCCCACTTCCTTCTGTTTTAACTGATGCAGTTCTCTGTCCTGCTTTTACTGTGAATAGTTCCTGAATGCTATCTTTTTCTCCCTAACCTTCCCTGCCACCTTTTTTGAGAACCATAGTGTTTTTTTCCTTTGTTTAGTTTTGTGTATTTGCTTCAAACAAAGGCTTGTTGCCTCTGTGATGACAGTTTTGATTTTTTCCCATGTTCCTCCACCCTTCCTTCTTGCCCTATTGCTAGTGCATTCCTTTTGCATGCTCCCATTCTGCCAAAGTCAGCCATCCATAAGTCCAGTACCCTTGCTTTTGTATGGCTTTACTTTACAGCGGTGTTTATCGTGAACCACAGTGTCTGGTGGTCGCTTGTTCCCAGATGGCTACCCGCTTCTAAATCCGAGATCCTCTCACCATCCCCATTTGAGAGTACCAGGTCTAAGACTGTTCCCTCCAGAGTGGGTTCCAACACTAGCTGCCTGAGGCATGCCCCTGTAGGGCATCGAGAATGACTCTGCTCCTGGATGTGGCTGCAGCAAATGTGCTCCAGTTAACATCTAGCATATTCAGATCCCCCATCAACAATATCTCCCCTTTTTCTGCCATTCTAGGGATGCCTCCTATCATTTCCTTGTCCTGTTCCTCCCCCTGAGATTGGGGTCTGTATACAACCCCCATGCAGATTGCGGTGCCATTTCTTGTCTTCAAAGTGACCCACAGTGCCTCCTTTCCTCCCTGTTTACCCTTTAGTTCCATTGCTTTGATCCCTTCCCTTATGTAGAGAGCTACTCCTCCTCCTCTTTTAACCTCCCTGTCCCTCCTGTAGATTGTGTACGTCAGTATCTTGACATCCCAGTCATGGTTCTCTGGGTACCATGCTTCTGTGACTGCCACAATATCCATGCGTCCCTCGTCCATCAAGGCCACTAGTTCAGGAATAACTGAAGCACAATAAAAACAGCGATACACATGGACTGGCTACAAAAGTGTTTTCATAAATTACAACATGAACAAATGGATGGTTCCCCAGCACTTTGAGGGTCACAACCATCTTCATCGGGGGGGGTTCAGGAAGCTTGGTTACCCAGACTACGGGCATTGGTAGTCATCGCCCTCCATTTTTTGATGGACTTACCCCTTTTAGCTCCATTTCTGTACTTACTGCCCTTGTCTTTTCCTCCATTTACCCCTGCTCTGCTCCCTATTGACCTCTCTACCTTGGTGTTAACCTTGCTAACTACCCTGTTTTGTGGGAGGGGGATGCTGGGAATTCCCTGCTCCTTTTCAGTGCCTCCTCCCTTGGCTAATTTAAATGCTTGCCAATGAAGCATTTAAACCTATTACATAGGATCCTCATTCCTGTCCCAGACAGATGCAGACCATTGCACCAATATAAGCCCACATCCCTCCAGGTGGACCCCCAGACCCCAATGAAGCCAAAACCCTGTGCTCTGCACCAGTTTTTCAACCATTCATTGAATCCCGGGGTGCAGAGTACCCTTGCCTCACCCATGGCATAGACAGGCAGCACTTCCAAGAAGGTTACTGTGCATGCTACTTGTCTAAGGCCCCTTCCCCATTCCACAGACTCCTCCTGCACAGTTCAGAACCCATTCCCAGTTAGGTCATTTGTCCCTAGGTGGACAATGACATCCTGCTTCCTCTCCTGTGCAACTGATCCTACCATCCTAAGATTTGTTTTCTGTCCTGTAGGCCATGGCACTGGACAGGCACCTACCTCTCTCTCCTCCCTCCCTCCTTCCTCCAGTTCTACCCCTAACAATTGAGTCCCCACCAGGACCTGTTTCCTTCCCTATGGGGTCCCATGCCACCCTCCTGTGGGTCTCCCTTGTGGAAGTTCCCTGCATCCTTCTTGGTCTCCACAGTGGGTGCCTCCACAAAGGAACAATGCCTCCACCAGAATGGCATATGACTTGTGTATTGGTACAGCTGGAGGGATGCTGTTCTGTTCCACCACCCTCAGCCTCCCTGAGCCCACTATAGTCCAACCACTCCTTATTTCTGGCAACCTCTGAGGCAGTGGCAGCAGCCCGGGTGGTCTCTGGGTGGGGGACAAGGTTTCCCAATCCCCTGCCAGGTCCTGGGTGGGGAGGAGGTTTCTACTTTGCCAGGTTGGCCTGGAGACAGGAAACCTCCTCCTCAGCAGCAGAGGTGTCTGCAAATAGGGCAGCATTGTAGCCTCCAGAATGTCTCCCAGAAGACTGCCACCCCACAGCCAGTGCATTGCACCACCCCACATGTCTCTCGTCCTCCCTGTTGAAATTGTATTATTTATTCTTCGCTATTAGGGAATCACTTCCCTTAGCAGTGTAACCCTTTTCCTGGACTATGTACTAGGACCTGCAAGTCTTTTTTTTGTTTGTTTTTAACAAAAGCAATCACAAGAAAATATCATTTATTTATTTATTTATTGAGGTTTTGAAAAGTACCTTTGAGTCAGAGACTCCTTTACAAAGGTTCCATGTCACAGAACTCAGATACAAAACAGACATTACATGGTAATTCAACTTCACCAGGGCATGAAGCAAGCTATATACATAGAGCAGGGAAAAGGCTAACAGTTAGATACTAGGAATAATAAGCACAGTTCTTAAACAATATGTTAATAATACTCAGACATCAAGCTGAACCTGACAGACTTAGGCTGAAGACTCAACGCGCGGTGGAAAATAAGCCGGCCAGAGGCCTTAGTCAGGGGAGGGAAGGTGATCAGTGGCAATCACAGTAATTAGAGGACTGGAGATGTTCCTTAAGCTGAGTTTTGAAGGTGCCAATTTGGTTTTCTTTAGCAAGAGAGGTGGGTAGGCCATTCATCCAAGATGGGGCTCTGTAGCTAAAGAACCTTTGGAATTGGGAGGTGCGGCAGTGGGGTACTGTGAGGAACTGCTTAACAGAGCTTCGGGTGTGCTTAAGTGTTGGGGCCGAGTGGATTAGAGGTGTGAGCCCGCGAGGGGGCGAGGCCAAGGGTAACCTTTTCTGCCATGAGGCAGGCGTGGTACCTGATCCTGTTTTCGAGGTTGAGCCAGTTGGTGCTATTGTATAGTGAGCAAGTGTGGGTGAGATGGTCACAACCCAGGGCAAGGTGGCAGGCTTTATTAAGGGCAAGGCAGAGTCTAGAAAGGGCTAAGGTACTCGCCGCACTATAGATAAGTAAGCCATAGTCAAGTAGGGAGAGGGCCGAAGAGGAGACAGTGAGTCTAAGGGCATCTTGAGTAAGACAGTGTTTGAAGCGATGCAGTATCCCAAGACAAATGTTGAGGGTGGTGGATAGGATGTGTATATGTTGATGGAAGCTTAGCACTGGGTCTAAGGTAATACCAAGGTATTTAAAGGAGCCACTAGTTCAAGAGGGGAATTATTGAAAGTTAGTAGAGGGGGGGCAGTGCTCCCTCTGGGAGTTCTGTAGGTGGGAGAAGATCATAACTTTCATCTTCTTATAGTTCAGTATGAGGCGCTGTGAGGAGAACCAGTTTTCAGCACCACTAAAGGAGGTTTGAAGGGAGTGATGGAGTTGAATGGAGTCAGAATTTGAGGAGTATAGGACAGCATCATCCGCATAAAGTAGCAGGTTGCCTGTGCAGGACATGGGGAGGGAGTTAAGAAAGAGGCTGAACAGCAGTGGCCCAAGAATGGACCCCTGGGGGACGTCGGAGAGAATGGGCAGTCTACTGGACAAGGTGTTACCTATTTAATCTGCTGGAATTGGTTTGAGAGGTAGTCAGTGTACCAGCAGAGGGCATCCCAGGAGAAACCAAAGTTGGAAAGTGTGGTTAGTAAGAGAGAGTGGTCGACGGTGTCAAACGCCGTAGTGAGTTCAATGAAGACAGCACCAGTGATATGGCCCCTGTCTAAGGTGGAGTGAAAATAGGCAGTGAACTCCAGGAGGGCAGTAGTGGTACTGTGTCCTTGCGGAAGCCATGTTGCTGTTTGCAGAGAAGGTTGGTTTGTTGAGGTGGTGGGAGAGCTGATCAGAGACAATCCGCTTATGCAACACTGCCTGGCTGTCTTCTGTGTGGCATACCCACCCTGCTTTGTGTCTGAGCAGGAAGTTGTCACATCTTCCTGCCTAACCACATAAAGCTAGGGTAGCCAGGGGAGGACGCGGGTTGGGCAATCCACCTGTTCTGTGCTGTGAAGACAATCAGAGCAATCCAGTCTAAACCCTCCTGACCATTACACAACTCCACTAACTGCAGGAATGAAAGAACACACCAGTGGGAACTTAAATGTTTGTTTCAAAAAGTCACCAAAATATTAGCAAACTACAAATAAGCCACCAGTTTCACAGAAAAAGGAAACAAAATCAGCAGTATTTGAATCCCTTTGTATGTAAAGCAGCAATCTACAAAAAGATCAGCAGTATAGCAAACCCCCTATTGAGTCAAACAAGCAAACAACTGTAAAATTAAAAGTAAGGCCCACTTCCAATTTGAGCAAGAGTGTGCCTAAATCCAGTTTCCTAGTTCTAGTTGAAGACTGTGTGTCCTTCCCAGCTCCAAGTTCAGTTTTCAAAGAACCTTTACCTTCAAAGATAAGGCCTTTCTGTCTGAATCTGCTTACACACATGTGGCTTATACAAATCAGATCAGTTCTGAAAAACTGAATTTGCATCAGCATATCCTCAACATTTGATTTCTAAACTACTGATTAACATAATTTATAATATGGCTATAAAAATCCAGTAATCTGACTGGCTGAGGAGCTCAGAACCCAGTGCAGATATCCCATGATGCAGCACTGGAAGAAGGTCCAGTAGCCTCTTCACAATAAAATCAATAGTACCAGCCATTCCTGACTGCCAACACAAATGTGTTTGTCACCATTACTCACCAAAAATCTTCAACTGGGCCCTAAAAATAAAAGTATCTTAATTTTATAAATATAAGAATTAAATGTTATTTGTCCTCATAATACTCTTATTACACACACACCAAACTTATTTATTTAGATTTTGGTAACCAGGTAAGCCCTCTGAGACCAGAGATCCCTTTTTCAGGGGCGACCTGGGGTTGATTACTACAGCCACTTTACATCAGGTGAGGATTCTAGTGACGTATAATAACTCAGTTACAGGGAGTACATACATAGTCAGTGGGGTACATTAGACAATAGTTGGTAGAAACAGCTAGAAACAGTTACATTACAACAGGTCAACAGTGTTTTAACATTAACCATAGGCAATCCAAGGAGAGAAGAGCATAGGTCAGTTGGCATAGAAAAGGGTTTGGTTTAGGACATGATCTAGCAGTTACAGCCACAGAGGCTCAGCTCAAGCAGGTACACTTTGAGTCCAGTTTTGAACCCAGGGAGTGAAGGTTTGTTAAGTAAGCTTGCTGGGAGTGAGTTCCACAAGTGGGAGGCCGCGTATTGAAAAGAACGCTTACCTTGGTTGGTGCGAACCCGAGGGATGTCAAGGAGACGACTTGCTGTGGACTGGAGGGTTCAGCAGGGGACTTTGGGAGTGAGCAGGCCATTCAGGTAAGGCGGGTGACCAAGGGATGTGAATTTATAGGTCAGGAAGGCAGTAGAACAGGATAACTTAAGCCTTAGGGTAGGCCAGTGTAGGTCGGTAAGTGCCTCACAGTGATGTCTCCTTTGGGAAGAGTTGGTTCCAAAGCGGGCTATTCGGTGATAGAGAGCGGTAAGTTTGATTAACTCAGTCTCCCGGAGGGACTGGAGTAGAGGAGAACTGCACAGCAATGAGGGGTGGAGGTTACAGTTAGCTATGGTTCACCGTGCTTCTCCAGAGAGGGAGTTTCCCAATCGATATAGGAGGCCAAGCCTCTGATGTATGGATCTAGTTAAGGCATCAATGTGTAGTTTGTAGGTTAACTCCTGGTCACGGAGAACCCCAAGATACCTGAACTGGTCTGTGACTTCTACTTGCCTTCCTAGGGCTGATGAGAGTTGGAGGAGCCCACTACGATCACTGCCCAGGCATCGTGTCACGAAGAGGACTGCATTTGTTTTTTCTTCATTTAGCTTTAGAGAGTTTGTAGTGAACCAGACTTCAAGAGCTGAGAGGCTGGCCTGAAGATTGGAGGAGATAATAGAGGGTTGGAGGTCACTGAAGTAGATTACGGTGTCATCCGCATAGAGAATAAGTTTGCAGGGAGCACAATCCTGTTCGATGTCATTTAGGAATAGTGAGAATAGTAGGGGGCCCAGGATGGAGCCCTGGGGTACCCCAGAGGTCATAGGTCTGGGGTTAGATTGTTCGCCTCTCCAGCGGACTTTTTGGGATCTGTTTGTCAGATAGCTCATGAACCAGGAGACTGAGAGCTGATCCAGGCCAAGACGATGAAGTTTGGTAAGGAGAAGCTCATGGTTGACCAGGTCAAAGTCCTTGGATAGGTCAATGAATAGGGCACCCGTTGGAATACCTTGGTCCATGGCCTTAAGAATGTCAGATGTTAGACGGATAAGGGCGGTGTCGGTGCCATGGTCTTTCCTAAAGCCATGCTGTACTTTAGAGAGGAGTAGGTGTTGTTCCAGGTAGTCTTGGAGTTGATTATAGACAAGTCTTTCCTGTATTTTCCCCAGGGGGCAGAGAAGAGAGATGGGCCTATAGTTTCCTACTCTATCCCGAGTTCCTTTTTTTTGGATGGGGACAATGGTCGCAACCTTACATTTACTGGGGACCGTCCCTTCTTGGAGGGACCTATCAATGAGCAGGGTGACAGGATAGGCTATGGCCAGGGCTGCCACCCTCAACAGCCGAGGTTCTAAGATGTCATTTCCAGGAGAGGAGTCTGGGTTTATTTTCCATCGGAGGGGGAGTACTGTTGCAGGCTCAACTAATTTCAGGTGGAATAAGGGGCGAGGTAGCCCCCTGTCTACATTGGGGAAGAAGGGGGTCCCATGCAATGGTGGGAGGCATCCATAGGGGTTAGTAAAGGAGGCACAGAAACCATCCGCCACTTTAGCCGGGTCATTGGTAAGTGAATCCCTGATTAGGAGTGAGTCATCATGTTCTTTTGAAGGGCCTTTGAGGAGAGAGTTTATGTGGCCCCAGAACTTCTTTGGGTCACGTAGGTGGCCAGTTTGGAGGTCCCTGAGGAATTTTGATTTTGCCTGTTTAGCAGTTTTTTTGCAAAGGTTTCTCAGGCACCGGTACTTTTCCTAGTCCATTTTAAGGCCAGAGGATTTGTAGAGTCCCCACGCCTTGTCTCGGAGTCGCATGGTCTGCTTTAGTTTAAGGTTTAGCCATTTGTGGCATTTTCCCTGCACCCTGAGCTTTTTCCAGGGGGCATGTAGGTTAGCTAAGGACAGAAACGTTTTAGTGAAGTATTCCAGTGCCTCGTCAAGTGAGGGGAGGGAGACAATGGGGTCCCAGTCAACTTTCCAAAGGTCAGAACAGAGTTCAGTGGGTACAAACCGGCTGAAGTTCCTTGCTTCCATCACCCTGGCAGCGACCTTAGGGGGTTTATTGGACCAGGCACAGAAAATAGGGGAGTGATCGCTCAGGGAGTCAGACATAATCCCAGCAGTCAGTAATCGGTCAGAGCAGGAGACGAGCGCCTAGTCAAGTAGTGCGTGATTGCCAGTCTTGATGTTACGCCTGGTTGGCAAATCAATCACTTGGGTAAGTGATGAGTCCAATATTAAATTCTGATTTTGGAGGCACCAGGGAAAAGCCAATTAAGGTTGAAATCTGAGGAGGATGGTCTCACCAAGGGTGATTGTGGAGGGCATTTGTAAGGGATTCTAGGGAGGAGGCGACGGTTTGGGGTGGGAGGTAGACGCACCCTATAAAGAGAGGCTTGGTATCTCCCAGGAGTAGTTTGACAAATAGTACCTCTCCCAGAGATCCATTTTGAAGGGGGAGATCAATCTGGGTGGCTTTCAGGGAGGAGTTGAGGTAGATAAGAACCCCCCCCCTTTTTTTTCCTGCTCTGTCCTTTCTGATGGCCTGATAGCCAGCCAAATCAACTTCATGGGGGAGGATTTGGGGCTTTAGCCATGTTTCCATCACTGCTAGGACATCCGGTTTGTAGACTAGGGTCCAAGCGTCAAGGTCAGGCATTTTGTGCCTTAGGCTCCCAATGTTCATATGCACCAGCTTGAGTCCGCAGGTGTTTGCCCAGAGGGGGTTAGTGGGGTCACTAAGGGTGGGGTTAGGAGAAAAGGGACCAGGGTTGCATTCAATGCCCCCCCCAAGCATTAGCTTAAGCCTAATCGAGAGGCCAGTGGAATTGGGATGGGGGGTTGGTGGGTCGTATCGGTTCAGGTCAAGGGTAGGATTATGAGTGAGGATGGTCGGGGTGGACCTTGTATGCTTTGTCTGGGCTTATTTAGTCTCTCATGCCAAGGATGATTTTTAATTTGAGGGAAGGAGAGGTTTAGTTTTTTGAGGCAATGTCTCAGCCCAGCAGTCAGAGATAGGGAGGTTTCAAAGTAAGTTCTCTGACTTGGGTAGGGATCTCTGCGTGGGGGGAAGAATTATGTTGTGCTAGTCGGAGATTTAGGGCTAAGGTGTAGGGAGCACAGCAGAATTGCAGTTATGTCACACGTTTTTAGCTCAGAAAAGGGGGGGGGGATATAATTTTAAGTTGCTACAGCTGCCAGCAGATGATGCAGGCGGCAGCAGGGATTTAAGCAGATTTAATGGGTAGGAGGCTGACAGTACAGTTTTTGCTATGCCCTCTAGTGGAGAAGTCTGATAAACTGCAGATGGGAAAGTGAGCTGTGAGCTGATAGGTTTTACAGCTCATGTGGCCACTGTTATATAAGTAGATGTTCACCAAGGGTGGTGGTAGGGGTGGTGGGGAGCCGGCGCGCAGCACCGGCGGGGCCCCAACTGAGAAGCTTTTTATAGGCATTGAATGTTTGCCTAGGCATATCGTCAGCAGACAAGAAGGAGTTCTTTAGGTAGCACCTATGGTCCGTTTTCAGGGCTCCGGTGCAGGTAAGGGGAGGGGTGCTCCGTCGGGGGAGGGTATCTCTGTTTTCCCTTGCGACCTCCACTTGTACGGGTTTTGCTGGGTAGGAAACCGGTGCTGCTCTGTGGGGGGAAGGCTGCTCCAAGAGTGCCTCGCGACCGCCTATTCTACAAGCATTTGTCAATGCCGAATGTTTGCTTGCTGATATTAGCATTGGACATGCAGGAGTTAGACAGATGCAGAATAGGAGTGGCAGTGAAGTATTAAATTCACTCCGACCCCACCTCCACCCTGCAGAGATGGACAGGCATTAGGGTGTGCCTCTGGGTCATCGCCCATAATGCTCATGGTATTTCACTTCACCCTATCCTGTAGACACCGACAAGTGTTGAGGTGTGCCTTGGGGTGTTTGGCTTCACAGTCACCTCATTTCATAAGGACATATGCTGAAATGGGTGCAGTATAGGAGAATGGAGTGAAGTGTTGGGCCGAAGAGTCCAAAGCACACCTTGTTGCCTGTCACTGGCTTTAGAGTGGGGGGGGGGGTGGAATGGCATGAGCATTACAGCCAGTGATCCAAAGGCACACTCCTGATGCCTGTCAGTCTGAGCAGGGTGGGACATTATGGTTAGAAACCCTAACACCCCAGGCGGTTGTTGGTATTAGCACTACAAATTTTCAACAAGGCCTTTATGTGATCCCCACCTCATGAAAGCTTTTGGGACCTCTTCTCATGAACAGTGGAACTGTGATTTTGTTAATGTGTCCCGAACTTTGAGTTCCCACAGTGACCGTGCCATTCTGCGCCAGATGTGCCAAAACACAGATCGGGCAGGATGTGAAGAATGACAGCTGTACCATTCATAAGGAGGCATGAAGAGATGGCAATGTTGAAAATCTGTAGTGAAAATATTAAAAATGCTTGAACTTCTGAGCGTATGTGGAAACTGCCCAACAGATGCGTGTATCAGTCATTTTGTGGAATTATTTCACCAAATTTTCAACATAGGCATTTTGTGACCTCTGCTCAGGAACACTGTCACTATGATTTTCTTAATCTGTCCCGTACATTGATTTCCCACAGCGACTGCACCATTGTGCACCAGATGTGTAAATGCATATTTCGGGCAGGATATGAAAAATGACAACTGTATTGTTCATAAGGAGGTGTGAAAAAATGCCAATGTTGGAAATCTGGAGTGAAACTATTAGTAATGCACAAAATTACTAGGGTGTGTGGAAACTGCGCAACGTTTGCTCATAACAGTCATTTTATGGATGTTTGTCACTAAATATTCAACATAGGCATTTTAGCACCTCTGCTCATGAACAGTGTCACTGTGATTTTCTCTTTTTTTTTTTATTTACCGTTTTTATTTTTTTCACATACACGAATCGGAAAACAAGAACATTCAAAACATCACAAGAACAATACAATACACACTCTTACAATACACATAAGAAAAACAACCCCCCATCCCCCAAACCTCCCCCCTCTTCCCTCCCTGCCAACCCCCCGCATCCAACATCCATAAATGCCATGTTCAAATCAGACGGGCACTCAGACATTCATCAGATGCCGAACAAGGCCTCCAAACTACCCCAAATTCTCTTATATTTGGGAAACTTATTATTCAGACTAGCAATAGTTCTCTCCACTCTCAAATTCACCAAGAGCTCTTGCAGCCACTCTGCATAAGAAATATCTGTGGCATCCTTCCAATGCCGGAGCACCAGGGTTTTGAGAGAGAGGGCAATCATAGACATGTGAAACTTTCGCTGGGATACTCCTACCCTTGAAAAGTCCCCAATCAAACAGATCTCGGGGGTGAAGACATCATTTAAACCCAGCAGTGGATCTGCTTTTCGCTTAATCTGATTCCACAACCCTTTGATACTTGGGCAGTCCCAGAGAATATGATATAGATTCACCACCGCTTGATTGCACCTTATACAGCTTGGGCTAGGGAGCCTACCCATTTTATGCAACTTAACCAGGGTCAGGTACATATTGTGTAAAAAGCCAAATTGCATCATCCTCAACTGGTCCTGGCTCATGTAGAGGTGACACGCTTTCCATAGTTTCCCACAATCTAGGCATACCTCTCAACCTTTTGTCCCCCAAATGTGGAACATTGCCTCTCAAAATGTGGAACAAATAAGCAAAATGTGGAACTCTTAATCAAATCTTTACCTAAGACGATCAGAACACTTTTAAAATGTTTGCATTTATGTTCATAAAGTCTGCTATTAATTGAATAATATATTTGTTACATCATTTACTATAGATTTTTACTTTAAAATGTTGACAATGAATGTGGGACAAGTCATCACAATGTGAAACGGAGCTTTTGTGAAGTAAAATGAGGAACTTTCCTCATAATGTGGTACAGTTGAGAGGTATGAATCTAGGGTTTTGTCCAGAAAGCAGGACCCCCAGGATTCTGAAGCACCCTTGACTGATGGAAATGTAACGGAGTAAAGACTAGGGTATATATTTGAAACAGCATGGGCTGTGTAGCTACAGTAGTAAGCAACTTGAATTGGCTGCCTACTGTGCTCTCTAGGCCTAGGGGTAAATTTTGACAATATGCAGTGCTAAGCTGAGCAACTTTGAAAAATTGCTTAGTTCCAAGCCGTAGTTTATCCATAATCCCTTGTGATGTTAGATAAGAGTCATTCTCCCTCAGGTCACCTAACTTTACATCCCACAGTTGTGGCATCCAACCCAGGGTGAGTACTTGTCAACCTATTTTAAAATTGGGATTCAATAGAAGGGGCTGATCCAGATCCCTGGTGTGTGGGTATTTTATAAAAGTGCAGAGCTGATTATGCACTCTCACCGATGTGGCTATCAGAGATCCAAGCCACTCTCGGGGGAGATCTTTCATTTTGATGTGCAACATAGCCACCAGAGAGAGAGAGAGAGAGGCTTTTTGCTCTAAAAGCTCTTTTTCTATCTGCAGCCAAATGGGGTATATGGGGACACATGGGATTCTTCAGATAGTGAGAGCCACCTCAAGTACTTGCTAGCCTGACTTACCCAATAATACAACCCGAAGTGGGGTAGTTTTAAACCCTCTTTCATTTTAGGAGCTGCTAACTTGTAGTAAGCTATTCTGGGGGGGTTTGCTTTTCTGGATAAAATCTGTCATAAGTCTGTGTATCTTTTTAAACCAAGTAAGGGGTAGCCACAGGTTGAGCATAGCATATTGAGTGGGTAGAAAAGGTGGGGAAGTAGATTCATTTTTATTATGCTAATTCACACCCAAAGGGACAAGGGAAACCCACTCCACTGGTTTAAGTCTTGCTGTATCACTGTGTACAACGTATCCAGGTTTGAGTCTTAGTTTCCCCTCTCCTCTGGCTAAGCGAATCCCCAGGTATTTAATCTCCTTCGAAGCCCGTTGCAACTCCAGATCCCCTAGCACATTTCTATGTGTCCGGTCATTCAAGGGGAAAACCTGTGTCTTGTTTGCATTGATCTTGTAATTAGACATGCTGCTGAACTCTGATATGGTCTTGAGGGCTTCTGGAATTGAATCAGTGGGATGAGTGAGGTGCAGGAGGATATCGTCCACATAAGCAAATACTTTTACCTCATGTGCCCCTAACCTAATACCATGGATTCTCTGATTTGACCTCGGTTTATGGAGAAGAGGTTCAAGATATTAAATGAATAACAAGGGGGAAGGGGACATCCCTTGTGCGTACCAGAGGATAAGGGAAAATTATTAGAGAAGACCCCATTGCAATAAATTTTAGCACTCAGTTCCTTATATAAAGTGCCAACCCTTCTTATGAACCGTTCTGGAAATCCAAATCTGCGGAGCACGCTAAACATGAAGGATCAGTCTACCCTATCAAATGCCTTCTCCATGACCAGGGAGACCAGAGCCGCTTGAGTCTGGGCCTCCCCGGACACGGAGCAGACATGAGCCAACTTATAGAGATGATCAGCCGAAGACCTGCTCGCCATAAACTCAACTTTTCCCGCACCTATTAGAGAGGGTAGTACTCTCCCAAGTTTATTCACCAGAATCTTAGAGAGAATTTTGATATCGTAATTGAGCAAGGAGATTGGTCTATAACTAGTAACCTTCTCCTCATCCTTCCCCTGTTTATGTAATACAATGATCAAGGCCTCTAGCAACCCATGATCAAAATGGTCTGAGAAAAGCATATGGCAAAATAATTTATGCAGCCAGGGCCCCAGCCAACTTATAAAGACTTTATGGAAATTAGGAGAAAAGCCATCCGGCCCAGGGGCTTTGTCAAGAGGAAGACTAGAGACCACTTCCCTGATTTCGCCCTCTGTGATGGGAGCTAACAAAGAAGCTGATTCTGCCACCCCCAGGGAAGGTAGGGGTAATGAATTCAGGTATGTCACTCTCTCTCCTGAGGGTCCAGCAGGGGATGGTACTGTACAAATTGCGATAGTGTTCAAATTTGTTCACAGTTTCCTTAGGTTTAGTTTTAAGAGGCCCACTCTCCCTCGCTCGAATAGCTTTTATAATCCTGGATGACTCTGCATTCTTAACTCTAAGGGCCAGAAGGTGCCCAGTTTTCTCATCCTGATCTATATAGGTGGAATGCATCTTGAGTAGGGCGTACTCCACCCTCTCTCTCAATAGCTCATTGTAACTAGCTCTAAGTTTAACTAGAGTTTCCCTGGTATGTTCACTGGAACTTGGGGACAGGTTGTTCTCGGTCTCCCTAATTTGGGCTAACAATTTGCTGACTTTTTCTCCTGCTTGCACTTCCTACCTGCTGCAATTTTAATCAGCTCCCCCCGACATAACATTTGAGGGCACTCCATTCTACATCTATTTTACTGATCGAGTTGAGATTGCATTCAGTGTAAGAGTCAATTGTCCCCCTAATTGTTTTAGTAAGGTAGCATCTTTTAATATCTGATTGTTTATTTTCCAAATGGTCTCTTTATGTTGTTGGGTATCAATAATGAGGTGGTACCAGACTGGGGAGTGGTCAGAGATCATCACCAGTTCAATGCCACTGCTCAGGATACCTTTTAACAATATTTTACTCACCAGGAAATGATCGATTCTAGATGAGGTTTTGTGGACCAGTGAGCAAAAAGTATTCCCTGGTTGTTGAGTTTAGGGTCCGCCATGGGTCACAGAGACCAAGCTGGTCTACCAGTTCCCTGATTGCTCTCTGCACTGGTGACAACCCCTGAGAGGGTCTATATGATTTATCCAGGCATGGTGTAAAGGGAAGGCTCCAGTCCCCCAGCACTATCAGGAGAGATAGGAAGGGGGCCAGCACTGATATTAATTCCATGAATAATGCTGGTGAATCGACATTAGGGCCATATACACATCCTAAAATCAGATCCGTCTGATCTAGAAGCCCTCTCAGCATAAGGTACCATCCATTAGGAAGTATTGCAATGCCCCTACTCTGAGTGCTGTTCCCAGCTGTGAAAACCTGACCTATAAATTGTCTATGAAACAGATTGGCCTCTCCCTCTAGCAAGTGAGTTTCCTGCAGGAAACAGATATCCCCCTTTAAGTATTTCAGATGTTTTAAAATCTGGCATCTCTTCACCTTGTGTCTGGCACTGTGGACATTCCATGTTACAATTCTTAGCCCTCCTGCCATCTACTTGCCTGTCTAGGGGAGTCTTTTTGTAAGAAGGGTAAGAGAGTCAGAATGCCCCAAAACTACCCAGAGCGATGTGGATGCCAGCCCACCCCCCCATGACACCCTGTAAAACCATCTGCCTCCCCTCCCTCCCTCCCCTCATAGACTATTATCCAAGTATGTGAATGCAATTTTCCCTCTCGAACAAAGCCCCTCACCCCCTCCTCCCACCCTTCCCTTTGATCTAAAAAAAACAAACAAAGGTACCCCAAATAGGCAAACCCTCCACCCACCAACACAAGAGTGCCTTGTTCCATGATGCACCTAACCACTAAACCTAGCTCCTCCCCCTCTCACCAGCCCCTGACTTCCCACAGTTATAGATCCCAATATTACCTAAGGAACTTATATACAATCAAGGAAAGAAACACAAGCTATCAACATTGTCAAAACAGGGCAGAAACAGGGCCCAACTATAAAACGGAAGGCAGAGTCTAACTAAGCAGTTCTGTGTAGGTATCAGTTCATGATGCAAGTCCAGTAGCAAAACATCAGGCATTTGTGGAGGAGAGGCATCTTACGAGTTGCCCATGAAAATAATGTTTTTAAAGATATACCCCCAGGACTCCAGTGCAAGGGATGTTAGTTACCCCTAACAGGGCTGCCCTCCCAGAGAGCTCCAATAACATCCAAAATTATTAGCCCTTCTGAAAGTCGTGTGTTCTGAACTCCAGTGGTTATTAATGCTACTGAAGAAGAGGAAAAAAAAAAGGCATGGTATGTGGACCTAGAAGGAAAAAAAAAGAAAGAACCTCGGGAGGAAAAGAAAATTGCCTATTACCCCATGCGCTCCTGCTTCCCAGCTCAGGGCAAGCTAATCAGTGTCATAACCATGAGTGAGAAAAACACAAAAAGAAAAACAGGATGGACAGTAGAGGAAAAGGAGGTTCACTGATAACCTGCATTGCCCTTTTGAAATAGCCTCCCCCCATTGTCCTCCGTAACTAGTGCATATGTCCACCACAAACAGTTGTACATTTGAGCATGGTGATCCACGATTAGCTCACAGGCTCTCTTCTTTAAGCAGGTCAACTATTGTTGCAGTTCAATGATGGGACAGTCTGTTAGGAGAAAATGCAGATTAGCTCCAACAAATTAAACTCACCGAAAAGTCCCCTTCACTTGCAAGCAAGTTAACAAAGCTGCTGAAAGATCTCCCAGTAATCTGAGCCAGCAATGTATTAAAGAAGCCAGTCCTGTGCACTACTAGAACTGCCAATGCAAACCTCATATTTGCCCCTCCCGCTGTATCTCTTCAAGGGTCAAAGGAAGACCTGGGGAAACCTTACTCCATTTACACCCTCGCAGAGCCAGATAACAGAGCAGCACTAGTTTACTGAGCCGACCATCCTCCCAACTAGCTCTGGTTACCAGAACAGATGCATGCATTAGGCAGAAAGAGTAAAATTTACAGTTGCAACTGGTCGACTGCATCCATTAAACACCTAGTCCAAAATTTAACAGAAAGTATGAAAACATTTTGTCACAGTTCACTTAACTTCAACGGGACCTTACTGAACTCTGAGTCTTCCTGGGCCATCTCAGTGGGGTTTAAACAGATCCAGGAAAGCCTCTGCCAGCTTCGACTCTGCCTCTTTAGGGTCCTCGTAGCTCTTCCAGTCACCCTTAACCAACACTTGAAGTTTTCCTGGATACAGCATGCAGAACTTGATGCCAGCTGAGATTAGTTTAGACACACAGGGGTGAAATGCTGTGCACCATTGGTGCACCAACACCGGTAGATCCTGAGCCACACAAATTTTCTTCTCGCCCCAGCACACTTCTTGTAGGTATCTTACTTTTGTTAAGAAGTGCTGGTGCTCCAGATAGTTAAGAAATCTGAAGATGAGGGCTCTTGGCGGTGCCCCTTCTGGAGGCATAGGGCGCAAAGTGCGATGCGCTCTATTGATTGAATAGGAGGCCCCATATGGTGAAGGGCCTGCAAGCTTGAGCACCAATTTCTGGATGAAAACCACAGCCTTCCTCATGCTCAGGGAGGCCTATGTTACAGTGTTGTTCCACTGACTGCAGCCCTCCAAATCTTCCACCTTAGCTTCAAGATGTGCCATTCTCTGTCTGGCCTGCACTAGCTCCGGGTCAACTTTATCCAGCCACTTTACTTTTCCAAGGAGCATATTCTTGCTTGCTGTCCCCTGTGTAATGGGAAATCTCCTCCAAAGCTGAGGAAATGGATTTTACCTAAGAGGTAAGGCTTTTTAAATCTTCCCTGAATGGTCTGAATGCTTTCAAAAACCGGTGTTAACAGGTTCTGGTCCTGGGCTGAGTTGCTTGAACGCCCGGTTGTTGCTGCATGTGGCCTTGACTTTTTGCTGGATTTTTCAGGCGTCAGGGGTGGTGTATGTTTCAGCAGTGTCACTCTCATTTCTGCCTCCATTCTGTGTTGTCGGAGCACCAATTTATTGTACACCAGCCCTTTATTACTTCCAAAAACTGATTTACAGGTCAGATTTGCTCACTGAAATAGCAAAAATAAGATTATTAAACTGGGGATGGCAGGACCAGTGTTGAGAAGCTGTTAGCTTCCAGACTGCATCACGTGACTCCTCACTGTGATTTTCTTAATCTGTCCCGAACACTGATTTCCCACAGCAACTGTGCTATTCTGTGCCGGAAGTGCGAAAACACATTTTGGTCAGGATGTGAAAAATGACAGCTGTACTTTTCATAAGGAGGTGTGAAAAGATGCCAATGCTAAAAATCTGGAGTGAAAATATTACAAATTTGTGAAGTTATGAGGGTGCATGGAAACTGCGCAATGCACGCTCGTAACAGTCATTTTATGGACTTTTGTTACCAAATTTTCAACATAGGCATTTTAGGACTTCTGCTCATGAACAGTGTCACTGTAATTTTCTTAATCTGTCCTGAACACTGAATTCACACAGTGACCGTGCTATTCTGAGCCAGAGGTATGAAAACACATTTTGGCCAGGATGTGAAAAATGACAGCTATACTGTTTGTAAGGAGGTAGGGAAAAATGCCAATGTTGAAAATCTGGAGTGAAAATATTGCAAATTTGCAAAGTTACGAGCATGTGTAGAAACTGTGCAACGCACCCACATAACACAGTCATTTTTTGGAATTTTTTCACCAAATTCGCAACATAGGCTTTTTGAGAGTGCACCTCATGAACAGTGATGCTGTTGTTTTGTTAATCAGTCCTGAAAGGTGATTCTGTGCAGTGACCACGAAATCACCTTTTGGGACCGAATAATGCCATGACAGTGAATTAATTCATAAGGAGGGGTCCCAAGAACCCCATGTTTAAAATTTGGTGCCAAAAATCAAAAATATGGCCACGATATCCACATAAGTTGAAAAAAAAACCATTTATGCCATTATACAGCTTACCAGCAATTCTTCAGTTGCGTCGACTTTGCAGAGTGCAGACTTGTTCAGTCCACTGAAGATTGTCGCACCAGGCTCCGGAGGTAAGTATGGGGTGAGGGGGGTGTGAGGAGGTCAGGTGCGCAGAGGGTGGGTGCAGGTTGGGGGAGGAGGCACTGCAGACAGCGTGGGACCACTTTTTTTACAGGATTAAAAAAAAACATAGACCACGGGATGCTTTTGGCACATTGGGGTGGGCTCCCAGTGTGCCACCTGGGTGTTTGTGTGTGTGGGGGGAGACTGGAGCCAATGGGGATTGGGCACCCCCATCAGCTGTACAGTGTGCTGGGGGGGAAGGGGAGCACATCAGCTGAGGGGGATTGGGCACCCCTTTGGCACAGAACAAATGGGGAGTGCATCATGCCAACGGGGATTGGGATACCCCATCGGAAAATTAACTTAGGAGGGGGCATGCTGACAGGGAGATTGGGCACCTCCCTTGGCTTTCACGGGACTCTGAGGTGGACGGCGACAGCCACCGCCATGTTAATTGATGTGTTACACCAGGCAAGGCACGCCCTGCAATGATGGGTCACTCCCTCACTGCAGCAGTGAAATCGTTTCAAGTTGGTGGCATGTAAGCTGAACTAGTGTCAGCAACAGCGTGCCACCACATTGGGGAAAGTGGGCCAAGCCTCTAAATGCGGTGGGGGCATTGGCTGCCAGAGTGCCACACCTCCAAAACTCCGCTTCTCTCCTAAGCTGTCCCGTAATGTTTCTTGTGCATGCATGCAAGCAAACATAAAAATGAAGTAATACAGTACTTAGAATTGTAATTGATGGTGTTTCTTTACTGGCTATGAAAAATCATCCTCCTATCCTCACCTACTTACTAGGGAAATTTGTGTTATTTAAGCTGTTACAGATAAAACAAAAGCCCTGGTTCCATCTGAGGCCTTCTGCTGTGTGCCAGTGGGATAAACTTCAGCAGAACTGAACAGAGGTTTGAATTTGTGCATTCTATCTGTAGTAAACATTTCATCTCTTGAATGTTGGCAAGACACAAAATAAGCAAGACAGAGAAAAGGGAGGGAATATTATAAAGCAGAAGAAAGAAAGGTGAGGGAAATGGGTAAAAGGGGATTATTTGAGGGAAACTAGAGGGTTTATGAGCTAATTAAAAATACATGAATTTTGCTGTACATAATATTTAATTTTAATATTTAGTGCTAGGATGTGCTGGGACTGTTTGAGAAAGGCATACACATTTGTCTTTTTTGATTTGGTGCATTTCTTCACTCCCACCAAAAAACATATTGGACCCATTTTATCATCACAATAAGACACTCCATGGTGTACATCATGGTGGGGTAACAGCACTTCTCTGGTGGTTGAAGTGAAGGCACTTGGCAATGCCTCATGAGTCGTGCCACACCCAAGGTGTACCGCTATCCAACCACAATGCATACCCGGTCATGCCTTATTGCTTAATTGTTTTTTTCCATTTGTTAGGACAATAGGAACATAGGAAAGTGTCAGCAGAAAAGGACCCTTCAGGCCCACCTCGTCTGCCCTTTAGCCTAGCACTCCTAGGCCTGCCCCTGATATCCCACCCCCCACCTTTCAACATCCTTCTGTGTCTATCCCACACCCTCTTGAATCTTAACTCTTGTTAAAAAAAAAACAAGGAAACAAAGAAAATAAACATATGGATGCCTCCGCCAAATCGATTGATCTCTATAGGGACACTAAATGAACTGTCAGTATTAATGTGTTCAGTTCTGCAAAGTGAAAAATGAGATAAATGCAGGAGTATAAAAAATATTGCTAAGCTCAAAGTAATGAAATCAGATACAAAAAATTCAGTTTAAGCAATATGGAAGGATGCAGTAAAGCTCTTGAAGGGACTGTTTTATCTCTGTTTTATGTCTAAATTAATTATAATAAAGTTATAACTTCTGATTTGTTTCTTATGCTTATTGCTTAATCATTAAAGTCTTGTCAGATTTTTTATAGCCATATTATATTGTAAATAAGGCACTCCAGGGTGTGTCATTCATGAATAATGTCACACTTTGGGGTGGTGGAAGCACTTGGCCTGTGGCCTCATGCTTTAACCACCCTAGGTGTTATGTTATTCAGCGATGATGTACACTCTGTCATGCCTTATTACTTAAGGAAAGTATTGCGTGCTTGTCGACTTCCCCTGGAGCAAAATGAAACATAATGTTTCAAATACTGTTTTAACCATTGTTACCTACAATGAAAGTAAGCATCAAAGCATGGTGAAAGTTGAAATTTGTGCCTTTTTTTCAATATGCTTATATTAGATTATAAAGCATGTCAAGAGGGGTATTTACTTAAAGAGGGACTGAGGCCAACATTTTTGGCAACAGTAAATTCAGAATTTGGATCAACATATCCTCAAGCAGCCTCAGGCAAAAAAAAAAAGAAAAAAGATCTGTAAGTTACTTTGTTTAAAAGTTACAAGTCATTGTGCAACCCTTAATTCACTGTCTGTTCAGAAAAGTCAGTTCTAGTAAAGAGCTGCCTATGATATCCTCTCCTGAACTCATAATCCAGTCCTCCTCACAAGCTACCTGATATGACTTATCGTATTTCTCCTAAGTTCTTCAAGTTCAGAGGCACAATTTGAAGATAGAGGGGGGTAATGTGAGGAAGTATTTTTTCATGGAGAGGGTTGTGGATACATGGAACAGCCTTCCTGAGGAGGTAGTGGAGTCAAAAACAGTGGGGGGAATTCAAGAATGCATGGGACAGACATAAGGCAATTCTAGTGGGGAGTAGGAGGAAGTAGGCTGTTGGCTAACTAGGATCTGCAGCTTATCCATTAGGTAGGTAAATGGACAGATTGGGTGGGCCAAGTGGTCCTTATCTGCCATCAAATTCTATGTTTATATGTTTCTCTGTTTAAGTTACTTAAAACTACAATTGTAGTAAACATTTGAAAAAGGAAAACTGACACGGGGGGCAGCCCATGCACTTCCATAATGTGTAGATACAATGTACAGTACTTCAATATGTGATGGGGCATAATGCAATGGCAAACAGGGCTTTAGAATAACAAAGTGGTATGCAATTTTTAAAATATTGCAGGAATGAGATTTCGAAATGTCACCAGGTTGCAATTGTGAAAAGCAGCAATGACACCATCTCAGAAAGTAGTTTGAACTGTAACTTTTCTAACATTTTATTACTGTTGACCCTTGTGAAATTATCTATATCTTGATAATCTGGTATTTTTTTATTTCTGGTGAAGCTTTAATAAAATCTAGGTGTTCATTTATTGATATACAGTTTTCCTACTTCGATTTACTGTACAACTGTTCATTTCTACAGTGTCAACCATAATAACACTTTTGTAACCCTACATGATACTGTGTTTTGGTATTTTGATGATAATTTATTGGAAAAAACAATAAAAAATGTATAATGGAAAAAAGGTTCTATGTGAATGGCAAACCTAAAGGCAATAGCCATCATCTAGAAGTCAAAGCGTGCCAAAATACATTTCGGCACTCTGACTCCCTGACACCCAGTGCACAGCAAAAGCACGGTTGATTTTCATCTCTCTCACCCCTACTTAAGGATTCTCAACTCTGGGGGTATATTGAGAGAAACATTTAAAAAAGGTTCATGCTGGCAGAACAAAACACCGTGCCCAGACCAGAACCCAGTACCCTGCCAACCAATGCCACGAACCCACCCACCATGCCACTGGGTCAGTTCAGCAACCCACCATGGCACCACCCGTCACATACCCTCCCACCCCTCGCTGTGCATGGCCGCTTCCCCCCGTGTGCATATGTATAGCGACAGCCTGCCGGTATATTCACCCAGCCCCCATCCGGCCACCCTACCCTACCGTAGCCATCCCTGAAATGTGCTGGGGAGTGGGTCATCATTATTGTAGGTACCCATTCCCCAACACTAATATCATGGGATACTGAAAAAAAAAGCAGCTGGAATTCATAATTTCAGAATGTGGTAGTGATGCACAATTTTGTCCTAAGTTGTAACTGTTGAGAAGGTTGCCATGGTTTTACAAACACACACACACACACACACATACGTTAAAACCCTTTTGTTTAACTGTTGTTTTTTTTTAATATTCATTCATCCATTCATTTGTGTTTTGTTTTTTTTTTGCTAATTTGGTGGCCATTCATAGTGAGCGTAATCACGATCTCTGTTTGACTGAAACAGCAAACAAATACAAAAACACAAAAATTGAGCAGCATGCTTTATATGAGAGAAGTGACAATGGTTTCAGATTCAAGTACTGTGCAGATCCTGGGGGCATATGACAGGTAGACAAGGCACTGGAAGTCCACGTTAGAGAGAGGAGGGGCACTTAGTTACAATATATGGCAGCAGGTATGTTGGCACATTACAGGGGTTGTCTGAGGTGCTAGCGTGCTGTTTCCCCAGCTCTGTGGCACCGCCGGCATGCAGGAATATGTATCCATGAACTTTTTGGGGCAATAGCAGCTGCACTTGCAACCTAAATAGGCAGATTGTCCACTTCCTTGTTCGGATGTGCTCAAACATTTTTTTTAAAGAAAAATTATAGGAATTCAGTCAGCTGGTAAGGTTGTAGAGCTGTTTTCATTTGAGACAGAGGAGTTTACATTTGTGAAACTGATTCAGTTGGTTGTAACTAAGCGCCGGTCGATTGGTACCTGAAGGGTCACTGACTACAGAATAAAAGCTGGAGTGTTTTTTTTTCTTCTTTTTTTATATAGCCTGTTTATATTTCTTTAGGATTCCATTGGCAGAACAGCATAAGAGTAAGCAAGCTGTTGTTGAGAGTGAGTGACATCAGAAACAGCAACAACGGTGATCAGTGTTGTGAAGTGTAAAGTACTCACAACACTATTTTTTTTTTACAGAAACTTTCTTTCTCCTAACTTCTGTTAAAACTGGCAAATGACTTAGCTGTCTTTGTGCTTGGTGAGGTTGGAAGACTGCTCACTTGCTAAGTGAGCTAAAAACAATGGCAGTGATTTCAAATTTTGAGGGGTGCTTTTGGCCAATGAGAAAGCAGGGCGGGCACAAGGATACCTGAATCGATGAAGGGGCACATAGACTGGTTCTTTTTATTTCCTGGGCATCTATTGAAAGTTAATGTACCCCTCTGGACTGGGTGCCAGCCAATCAGAACCCAGAGAATAAAAAGCCAATTTTCTAAAGGAAAATAATTACATGGGCCAGACTTGGTCTGATTAATTCAAATTATACATATTTTAATAAAAGACCAACTTCAGAAAATGACTTACATTGCAAGTTATGTCCTTGTAACAGAGGGATGGAGGAAACATTGCCTCATCTCATAAAAATGTGTCCACTATACAACAAACAAAGACAATTATTATTAAGAGAATTCTGCATAAAATATGCAAACTGCTCATATGATGTAGTCTTCATTTTATTATGCCCCAAATTCCCAGAAGATATTATAATAATTACAAATTTCTAGGCATCATTAATTAAAAAAAAAAGAGATTTATGATGACCAGGGCTCTTTTTGGGACTTGAATAAATAC
The DNA here is from genome assembly GCA_016271365.2 of Neoceratodus forsteri. Lineage (NCBI taxonomy): Eukaryota > Metazoa > Chordata > Ceratodontiformes > Ceratodontidae > Neoceratodus > Neoceratodus forsteri. Next base: position 1,408,104,450 of record CM028132.1, read on the forward strand.
TCTTTAATTTTTGGCTAAGGTAGGTCCCGTTTGAATATAATCAAATATTTGGTGGTACTTTCTTAGACTATCTTATATACAGTACTCACAACATTGTAAGATTGAATTCATGGTGTGTAAGTAGGAGAGAAAATCCACCCAACATGATGTTTATAGATAATATGAAGTGGAAACAACAAGCCTGTTAAAGTTTTATAAACCTGTGTAGTTCAAAGTTTTAAACAATTATGCTTTTAATTTCTGTAAATGTTTGAAATGCCCATGGTGTGAAATACCATTATGGAAGAACAATAAAACTTTTGAAAGGTTCGGAATGCAGCAGTGATGTACAGGATTGGAATGCAGCAGTGATGGACAATTTCCAAATGCAGTGGTGATGCACATGTTCGGAATGTGGCAGTGATGCACAATTTTGGAATGTAATGATGCACAATTTCAGAATGTAGTGGTGATGCACAATTGGAATGTGGCAGTGATGCATAGTTTTGGAATGCAGCGGTGAGGCACAGTTTTGGAATGTGGTGGTGGTGCATAATTTTGGAATGCATTGGTGACGCACAGGTTTAGAATGTGGCAGTGCCGCACAATCTCAGAATTTGGTAGTGATGCACAATTTTGGGATCTGGTGGTGATGTACAGTTTAGGAATGTGGCAGTGACACACAGTTTTGGAATGTGGAGGTGACACATAATTTCAGAATGTGGCATGATGCACAATTTGGGAATGTGGCAGTTATAATTTTGGAATGTAGCATTGAAATACAACTTGGCAGGGATGTGTAATTATGGAATTTGGTGGGGATGTGCCATTACAGAATATGGCAGGGATGCACAATTTCGAATGTAGCAGGGATGCATAATTTAAGAATGTGGCGGGGATGAGATGCACAAATCTGAAATATGGTGGGTGTGTAAAATTCTAGAATGTGGCTGGGATAAGCAATTTCAGAATAAATTGAGATTCCTGTCACATTCTGACAGCCTACATCCCCACTATATTCTGAAATTGCCAGTCCAGATTCCTCGATTTCTGTCCCTGTCACATTCTGAGACTAATTGTCCCACCATTTATGATGGCACATCCTGTCATTCTGAGATTGCATGCCCCCCAGCATTTTAAAATTGTGCCATCTTGACACTCTGTGCCTTGGTTCAGCGCTGCATTTCAGAACCATCTCCTGACACATTCTAAAGTTCAGTGCCATACATCTGAACATTCTAGAAATACAAGCACTGCAGCCAGTCTGATGTAATTTCTTTTTAGAAGGATTACTATAGTTTCTTAAACTTCGGAGAAGTAGGTCTTATAAGGCTGCTGACAGGGAGGACTAGACTGTGAGTTCAGAAAATGACATCGATGGCTCTTCACTGAAACTGGCTTTTTTGAATATGTAGTGAAATCAGGGCTAAAAAATAGCTCATAACTTTACAACGAAGTAACGCAGAAACCTAATTTGTGTTATGAGATTTATCAGTGGTATGCTTATTCTAATTCTGCAATGTAGCACATTAGGCCACATCGGAGTATGCGGCCCAGCTGTGGTGCCCATAAAAAGTCTATTGGGAACTCACTAGAAGATTCAAAGGCGTTTTACAAAAAAAAATCAGGTTAAAAATGAAACATATAATAATAGACTATCTACATTAAACCTTATGTCTTTATCTACCCATCATTTAAGAGGTGATTTATTACTCCTATTTGACATTATCCAAGACCCTTATCTCATGACTGAGTTAGGTTTACAATTCAAAGATCATACCCATAATGTTAGAGGTCATCCTTTACAATTAGTAAGGTAACCATTTAAACATACTAGTAGTCAATATTTTTTTTACACTTAGAACTGTGGGTCCATGGAATAAACTACCTGTGGATGTGATTATCAGTGAAACTAAGGTTACATTCAAATATGCACAAACTGGATGGCTGCAACTCACCAATCGGATAAAGTACCTAACCTGCACCATGGCGAAGAAAATAACTTTGGGCCTTGCGCCCCCTGGAGTGTGTGCACTCCTGCACCCTAGCAATAACCCCCGCTCAACCAGGGTGTCTGAATCATAGCTCCTGCAGGTTTCATGTTATCGTACCTTACAAGGTCAAAGATCCTTTGCCTACAGGGCGCCCAGCTGGCTAAATGGTCTAAACAGTTACATCTCCTCCACTCCTACCCTTGGTGCATTTAAATCAAGGCTACACCTCTCTCTCACTGCCTCTAGTTCCTGTGACTGCCTCCACTAGCCGACCCCATGAATAGTTCCCTAACCTTATGCAGTTCTCTCTCTGATTAGCACTTGAATACCCCTTAGCATGCACTTCCCCATGTTATGTCTACGACAATGCCTCTGGCTGCAATCCTCCTCTATAGCTCTCTGCCCCCTCTACTCTTCCTCTCTCTTGTCCTCTATCTTCTCTGCACCTCATCTGCTATCTCCTTGTAACCTAGCCTCCAAAACTTGTTTTGTTTCTCAGATGCTTTGTAACTCTGTTTAGCTTACACTTTTGTAACATTGTCCTATGTATTGAATTTGTAATCTGACTTACATGTCTTATGTTTTGAATTGTAACCTGACGTGGAACCTTTGTAAAAGAGCCCTGGCTCAAAGGTATTGTAATCCTAGACCTAATAAATAAATAAAATAAAATAAAAATATAGACTTGATGAATTAATTAATTCTGGTTATGACCTTTCATATTACCACCAGGCTTAATATAAAAGTGTTATGGCCTAACGCCTTCTTGCTCTTTTAAAGACCTTAGTATGAACCTTAGTATGGTGGGCGTCCCTCTTTAAAGGGGCCAAGAACTTAATCAGTGCTTAATATGGGGGAGAGGAAGTTCCGCAACATTGTGGCTAAGTACACAAAGGATCTTTGTCCTGCCTAGGTTAGGATTAAGAAAAAAATGGAAACCTCTTGGTGCGCAGCATAGCAGTTACCTAAAAATTAGATTTGATAGGTGTTCTAAATAACATATTTATCAAATGTAGTAGATGCCAGCTTTTTTGGAAAAACATTTTTTGTTGCCCTGCTGTTTTATAGGGCAATAAATAATACTTTCTAACTAAACTACAATAATTCCTTACAGTAGTGAAATATTTTTTTTAATGTGCTATTGGAGGATGAATTTGGATAAGATGCACAGAAGGTATTCATTTTTTCAGCTGCATGGGCTGAGCCCTGCAGGAGAGAAAGAGAGAAAGGACCAAGAAGGGACTGTGATTGAATTCCATCCCAGTGATGTGGTCATTTGTCCACAGTGCACATATGATTAGTGGAGCACTGTTTTAATGCAGTGCTTCCACATTTCTTATCACACATGTGTACAGAGGTCACAGCAGAAATAGACACCATGCCCAAGATGGCCACCATGTCTCACTGTGCATGCATGAACTCCAGCAGCCATCTTGGATGTGGCACACTTCTCTGCCATGAGCTCTGTCTTGAATAAGACCTTTCCCCTGTGAACCCCATGCTCTCCATGCATGGCATGAATGACTTTATGCAGCCATGTTGGCTCTGACCAGAGTCTGCTGTTTTGGTGATTTAATTTAAAGTCAGAAGTGTGTCTGTACCAGTAATTCATCACATGTTTGTTGATATAAATAATGTTGGTATTCTGACATGGGAACACACAATCATGTGGTCCTATTATTTCACATTGCAAAACATATCTATACTTGTTCATGTAAAGGTATATGAATTCTGTTTTTAAGGTGTATCACATATCTTTTCAAGGACTACCACCTCCATGATATTTTGGTAATATAAATAATTACACCCATATAGGAGAGGTAATACTATAATTTAATGCACACAGTGTAACCCCTTTAAAGAGGTACTCCTGCCAAAAGTTCTACATTGCAGAATTAGAATAAGCATACCCCAATAAATTTCATACTAACAATTAGGTTTCTACATTACTTCATTTTAAAGAGCACTTTTTTTGGTGCATTAGAAAACAAAAATATGAGGCTCCCTTACCTGCAGAGGAGTTCCTCCATAGCACTTTTAAAATGATCAGCTTTGACCCCCCATGGAAGGGAAAGAATCGTATTTTGACCCTGAAGGAGCTAGCCACTTGATCTCTTCCAATTCATGATCACCTATGCCATCCCCCTGCTTCCTTGTTTTGTGATGGCACTATAGGACCAGCATGGGGATGGCATCAATGCAAGTCTATAGAGCCTAATTTTAATAGTTATTTTCAGTATTTAAATTGGACTTTTGGTACAAATTGAAGCTTGTATTCAAGTAACAAGAGCCTTGTTTCTTGAATACAGGATTCCAATTGTAAAAAGTCTGATTTAAATACTGAAAATAACTTTTAAAAATAGGCTCCATAGACTTGCATTGATACCGTCCCCGTGCTGGTCCTATAGTGTCATCACAAAACAAGGAAGAGCAGGGAAAGCAAAGGCAATCAGGAAGTAAAAGGGATGGAGTGGCTATACCCTTCAGGGGAAAAATATGATCCCTTCCTTGCAGTGCAAAGCCAGTCATTCTAAAAGTGCTATGGAGGAATTTATCTGCAGTTAAGAGAGCCTCCTATTAGTTTAAATCCAAAACTGTGAATGCCAGAGAGAGGTGCTCTTTAAAGGAGATAGAAAATGATTTTTGCATAGTTAACTGCCCTTCCATCTTCCTTTCCATGCCAGTTATGTATTCTGATATGTTTTGATGATTTTTTGATAAACAATCTAGCTTCAGGAAGCCTTCAGATCTACATTGAGTTTTACTCTCCTCACCAGCTACTGCTCTTGATTTTTATATTTTTATAAGACATTCTATAACATCACAAACTCTCATTTCGTGCAATTCATCTGAATGGCCTGGAAATGTGTTTCTGATGTCAAAGAATATTCAGGCAGTATGAAACAGAAAGCAGCAAGTGCTGAGCACAGAGAGATTCAGTGTTGTTACAAAGGCAACAAATTAGGTACATAATTTAACAAGAAAGGCCAATAACATATTAAAATACTAGGTAGCCAATAAAAGAACAACTAGAGGGCACCCAGAAGTCTAAAATCTGTTTCCTATCACCTTTAAAATTATGAGTTATTTTGCAATCCTGATATCACTACCTATTCAAAAAAGCCAGTTTCAGCAAAGCACCACTGATTATGTCATCTCCTGAACTCAGTCTTGTCCTCCCTGTCAGCAACCTTATAGGACCTGCTTCTCCAAAGCTGAAGAAACTGTAGCTATAGTAATCCTTTAAAAAAATGACATAGGATTGGCTGTAGTGCCTACATTTCTAGTATTTTCAGATGCATGCCATTAAACTTTAGAACATGTCAGGAGGTGGTTTTGGAATACAGCACTGAACCAAGGCAAAGAATGTTAAGGTGGTGCAAAATTATAAAATGTTGAGAGACAAACGTGCAATCTCAGAATGTGACAGGGATGTGCTGCCTCAAAATGTGGTGGGAAAATCAATTTTGGGATAGACATCGAGGAATTTGGGGTGGACTGGCAATTTCAGAATATAGTGGGGATGTACAGTGTAGGAATGTGACAGGACACACCATATATTCTGAAACTGCTTGTCCCTGCCACATTCAAGAATTATATGCACCCATCATATTTCTGAAATTATGTGTCACTGCAACATTTTGAAATGTGTCATCACCACATTCCAAAACTATGCGTCACTGCCACATTCCGAAACTATGCATCACTGACACATTCTGAAATTGTGCATCATTGCCACATTCCAAAATTGTGTTTCATCACCACATTTTGAAATTGTGTGCCACCGCTGCATTTTGAAATTGTGTGCCACCTCTGCATTCCGAAATTGTGCATCACTGTTGCATTCCAAAATTGTGCATCACCACTGCATTCCAAACCTATATCACCACTGCATTCTGAGCCTGTATGTCACCACTGTATTCTGAACCTGTACATCCCTGCTGCATTCCAAACATGTGCATCACCACCGCATTCTAAATTGTGCATCACCACTGCATTCTGAAATAGTTGCATCACTGCACTGCTGCATTCAAATTAGAGGTCACTGTTGCATTCTGAGTTGTGCGTCCTGCCACATTCAAAATTTTGCATCACTGCTGCATACTGAAATTATGTATTCCAGCTACTTTTTGAGACCATCATTGCTGCAATTCCACAATTGCCACCTGGTGACATTTTGAAATATCTTACTTGCAGTATTGTAAAAATTGCACACAACTTTGGCATTCTAAAGCCATGTTTCTCACTGCATTCTATCTCCTGACACATTCTGAAGTACTGTACCCTGCAGCTACACATTATGGAAGTGCACGTGCTAACCCATCCAATGTCAGTTTTCCTTTGTCAGATGTTTACTACAACTGCAGTGTTAAGCAACATAGGAGAAATAAGTCATATAAGGCATCTTGCAGAGAGGACTAGATTGTGAGTTCAGGAGATATAATTAGCAGCTCTTCACTAAAGCTGGCATTTTTGAACAGGCAGTGAATTAAGCAATAATGCCCAACAGGGTGTGTGACAGTGTTGTGATAGCACGTCACGCCTCAGGTGGTTGGGCATGAGGCGGGCGAGTAAATCCAACAACTGGAGGCATGACGTTATCCCAAACAACACACACCCTGGAGGGCATTATTGCTATTATACAATGGCTTCGTTATTATATAAAATAAAAATAATTTTAAAGAAATGTTTTTAGTGTGGAAAAATATTTTTGTTTCTTAAGAGGAGATGCAAAAAGAGGTCATCTAAGCTCATCACATAGCTCATCTACAGGTTCACAGTGAGGCTGAGACTAGAGCCCATGATGTTGTACTGGGATAACATCACAGGTCCAGACCAAAACTGACCAATCAGAGACCAGGAAATTTTCTTGCCATTGTATAATTAAGCAATAAGGCATGACAGGGTGTGGTATATCATGGGATATCATCACGCCTCAGGTGGTTGGGCACGAGACCGCAGGCCAAGTGCGTCCAACCATCCGAGAAGTGATGATATCCCATGATATACCACACCCTGAAATGCCTTATTGCTATTATGAACTAGCTTAAAGTTTTAGTTCATTTATTTTAAAAAAAAACTGTGTTAAAATACTTTTTTTTAATTGTTTTTGTGAAGTGGAAGTATACCTTTTAATTAAAAAGTGTGCAGTTTCAGCTTTCTTCAGCAGATGGTGCTGCTGCTGGCGCTATATGGTGACAGCTTTCCATTTGTGAAGCTGCTCTGCCACGGGTATGTGCAGTCTCTGAGTCCGTCCCTGGTCCCAGTCTCCCCATAAATGCGGTACTGAGCGATGGACTGAGAAAAGGTGAGGTTTAGTAAGAGAAAAATTAAGCTGGTGATGAGATTCACGAAGGAGTTTGGAAACAGCGGGACTGAGGATGAGTTAAAGTAAAGCGTAGCAAAGGCGCTGCAGCTGCCGTTTGAAGAACGGCGTGCTTCAGAAAGGTGTAGAAACATATTCGCTGGGCACTTGTGAAGAATTGAACTCCAGGTTCACAGAAGGCTTAGTTTTAAAATAGCTGGACTTTTGGCAGGGCTTTCGAGACAATTACCTGCTCCGCATAAACGGAAGTTCAGCATTGCTCACTCATTTGAGAAAATCTACGGTGACAATAAGCGCGAGGGTTTGGAGTCGGAGGTTTGTTAATATGGATCAGTAAGGAGGCTAGTGGCACTAGAGCTTTTTGAAGCCGTGACGATGTAGCTCAATATCATCACAGCTTCAAAGGCTCTCAGCCAATCAGATTTGTGTATTTACGATTGGTAGTTCATAATTAAGGATTACAACATGACATGTAACTTTTTAAATGAAGTAACTTACAGATCTGTTTTTTTTTGCATGAGGCTGATTGAGGATATGCAGATCAAATTCTAAATTTATTGATACCAAAAATATTGGTCTCAGTCCCTCTTTAAACTACCCTAAGGTCCTCTCCTGGCCCCAGTTCGGAACCCTCTGGCTCAATGCCCTTGCCCCCTCACTATTAGGATGAAGGCTGACCAGTTTAAATAGGCCCTTATCCCACCGAAAAGCACTCCAGTCTCCTATGAAGTGAAGACCCTCCTTTTAGTACCACTCTTCCAACCAATTGTTAAATTGGAAGATTTTCAGCTTCCTCCCATCTGTGCACTGTGAGCACCTTAGAGAAGGTCTCAATGCTGGCTAACCCCTTAAGCCTCGGACCCAATATCCTTAAACTAGACTTTATAGCTCTTAAAAAAGTCTAATTACAGATCATTCCTTCCAAGCTGGACTATAATAATTGTGTTGGGATTGTGTTGGGTGAGGGAAAGTGTAACATCAGGGAGTGGTTTGCAGGTTACAGGAGTGCTGTGCAGAGTGGTTGCACATCTGGTTAGCGTGGCACTGAGCTGCAGGTTGTTTTTTCAGAGAGGATGGTGTTGGGGACAGTGATATTTTGTGTGGTATGACTCAGCTTGGCAGAATTAATGCTGGCTGGCACAATGCATGCTGATAAAGACATGGCTGAAACTAGGTTTTAGCCAATCAGCATTCTGGATTTTTTAGCCCATTTTATAAAAGTAAATATGAAGGTACAAAGATAACTGGCAATCATGGAAAATATTCCTCCTCTGTATAATGTTAGTGTGAAAGAACTTACTTGAAATCAATTGCTTTTGTGTCCAGAAGTGCTTTCTTTATTCTTTTCCAAAAAATTTCTATGCTGAAGCACAAGGGGCTGTAAAACATGTTAGGAAGACTTCCTGTTTTATCAGCAGGGTGGGGGCTTGCTTGGAGGAGAGCCTTTCATGTGTGTCTGCACTATTTGAAAAAAAATAAGGAAAGTACTTCTGGACACTAAAGCAATTGACTCCAAGTAGGTTCTGTCGGAACAGAGGCTATAATATCACTTTTTACAGTAATGCACTTGATCCACCTAGGGCTCTTACCCAAAAATTATTTTCATAAATTACCAAAATAATAAATAAATCACATATGATGTTATCCTGTGCTCTCCAGATTCAAATAGAATGGCAAATGACACTGCTTTCCACACTTATAATTATGAAAATCTATGATTTATTAACACCTATATAATAGTTCTAAATATTCCTCATTAGCATAAATATCAAGCATAATAGAGTAAACATCAACAAAATTGCTTCAGATAATCCAGCAACTAATAAAACAAATTTTAGCAAATAAACATTACAAATGAATGAGCAATATTCATTATGGTAAATGGTAATAGTTATACTAAACTTTTATCATACTTTGGACCAGATATTCAAAACTTTGCGTGATGCACAAATTGTTTGCATGGGTGTAGCATGGGTCTGCTATATTCAAAAGGCCAAATAGCGCACAAACCACATTAGTGCCAGGCAAAATAATAATATACAGTATGCAAGGGGCAAACTGAACATGAATACAGGTGCACTGCTATATTAAGCAACTAGCGCCATGTAAAGTGGTTTAGCGTGACTTAGAGCAACCCTTTGCGTGGTACAAATTAACATCCAGGAAAAGCTGGTCTTAACCTGGGGCAATCTAGCCTGGTGCAACATTGCAGCATTGTTGTGTGGCATTAGCGCTGCTTTAGCGGCCTTGGGTGACCCAACATATGACTATGACACAGAGAAAATGCCAGACAGGGGGGAAACATGCTGCTCACTGATGGCACCACAACGATGCCAACACCTGCTACCAGTCCCAGCCATGCCAGGCAGTCTGTGGTGACCCAGCCCTGGGGGCCACCATGGTAGTGTGACCATGCAGCACACACCTGCAGACCATATGTCTGTGGTGACCAACAGATGCCAGCACACACACGCAGCACTGTGGGCATGGTGGGTGTTGAGGGGAGGGTGTACGGGTGGCCAGGCCTCACCAGAGACCAGGTGTGGCCACAAGGCTGGGACACAGCATGCAGAGCACATGGGCCAGTATTGGGGATACCCCAAAACCAGTGTGTCTGTCTGATCATACATGTCCCCCCAGTCACATACCGCACAGCTGTACATACACCACAGCACACACAGCTGGCCATGTATATGTCACTATGAGCATCCCATGCCAGAGGTGCAGCATCTGTGGGTCACACAACAGTGTGACAGTATTGTCCACTGTCAGTAAACACCTGCAAGGTGGGCTTGTCACTGTGTACAGTGCAGTGGTCATCACTACCCTGCACACCATAGGCAGTGCTGTGTCCCTTCCACTACTGGCCCCCATGCTACTGTGGTGTCTGCTGTGCACTGTAGCATGCCCTACAGTGTGACAGTTGCATGCATCACTACCACCACCACCTGTGCCTATGCTGTGTTGTCCTCTGGGGTACACAATGCTATGCTGTACTGCATACATGTAGCCTGCAGCTTCCATCATGCACTGTCAGACTGACCTACAGGTGGAGCTGCAGGCAGACCTGGCCAGCCCCTGTACTTCCAAACTGACCTACAGGTGGAGCTGTGGGACCCTGCAGTAATGCTGGGCAAACTGCATGCAAATCAGGGCATAATGAGATGCTAATCTGGATGTTTGCCCAGAGACTACCCAAGTAGGCTCATTTGCATGTCACTTTTGAATATGGCAAAGTTTAACACCAGGCAAACATGTTTGCTCCAGACAAATGGCTTAGCTCTGTACTAAACCCATGCAAACATGTTAGTGCAGTGCTAACGGTTCAGGGAATATTACACAGTTTGCATACTGTACTTTCACATGCGCTGCTGCTTGCAGCTGTACTGTGTCCACGCATTTGCTGGCATGCACATTGGCCACATATTTCACCTCTACCTACCTTCCGTTGCTGTGCACTCTGTTGCTGTTGTGGTTTACACTTCCTGGTTGCTATAGTCAGAGCTGTCTTATTCCAGGGCTAAGTCTGCCCTGCGCTCCCAGCCCAGTTTGCCCAACATCATTCCCATGCTATATTCATAGGCTGTTTGCCCCGGGCTATTCCTTTTGAATATAGCTTGCTTTTTGCTCCAGGCTACATTTGCCCACCAGGCAGTACTAGTTTAGCCCCAGGGTAAAGTTTTGAATATCTGGGCCTAAGTATTTAACATAACTTTCATGTATAAAAACATGCAACTCATAAGATCATTATCTCAGCTTATCTCTGCATAAAACTTGTTTCAAAATTTTATAGCATGTAAAATGTATTTTCTACGAGAACTGGCAACAACTCATTACATCACTGGTTTGTACTATAGTTTCATAAACCCAGTTTTAACTTTTCAGATCATGCAAAATATTTCTCATTTTAAAGCTTAAACTAGATATACCCAAGTTCTATAGTTAAAAGTAAAGTTCCTTGTTACTCTCCCAGATAAGCCAATTTAAATTACTGAACTATTAAACATTAATTAGTGAAAGTAATCAAAACTATACTCATATTTCTGGTTGTAGAAGTGGTTCTTCTTCTCTCAACTTAGAACTCTTGGTTGAGTCTGGCTTTGGACAAAAAGTCTCTTGGTCAACTAACCTTCTTAACCCTGGAACTTATTGGCATGGACAACCACTGCAGGTTAAACTTCCCTTGCTGAAAGTCACTTTACCAAAAGTCAATTCTTGGATTTGTAGAAGACAGCTTCAATCTGCATAGTCCATAGCAATACTGGATTCAAAGAACTTTCTTATGGATATCAAAATTGTTTCAATAACTGGAACTTTAATGACTTTTTATGTTTCATTTGCTTTTAAAACCTTAGGACACTGGACATTTTTCTGCTTACCACCCTGTATAGCTTTTGTGAGTTTTAAAGTTAAGTCTGTGTCTAGGCATCAGCAGGCAACATTACTTCAGTCAAAATGCTCAGCAAATAAAACACAGACCTTGCTTCATACACAATGAGAATGTCCTTCCATCTGGCTTTGCACCTGGATCTTGTGGCAGCACTGAATAAGCTTTCACGTTTCCTTAGGCTAGTCCCAATATTTCAAATACAGGTGTGGCCCAAAGCTTCTTGGCCTAGCTACAGTGATACAGCCATTAAAATTCTTAGTTAAATTAACATAAGTCCTTCTGCATCAATAGTTGATTCAGACTGAGGTATTTCTCAGACAAATTCACTAATATTTACTGCCCTGGTGATGTCATCACCAGATTTTGACTGGTTTGAGTCACTAAGGAGGTAAGACTTCTCAGAAGATAAATGATGAGATACAGACATGCCTTCTAAGACATCCCCTTCTCCTCAAAATTAGTTTTATGCTCAAAATTATTTTCCTTAAATAATATTCTTATTTAACCTAATTTAAACATTAAACTAACATATTTAGACATTTCTCCTCAAGGGGAACATATTGGTATGAATCCCGTATTTGTAGCATGGATATTTTTTTAAGTTACGCTATTAAGGGTTATAACATCATAATTTTAATAAAACTTCTTAAAATAAAATGATAGTCTTGCTCTAAATAGCCTAAGCTACATAATAATATAAGACTTGTAAGGAAAATCCATTATTAAAGTCTTTAAAACATTATGTTTTGTAGAAACACATAATGTTCTTTGTTCTCCTTAAAGGCATACATCTTAAACTGTCACAAAGGTTATTTTAGATGCTTTTTCTCTCTATAGCAATAAAATACATTTTTAAAAGTCTTATTGACATACTGCTTAAGGCATGAGCTATCATGAGATACTAGATTTGTTTAGTTTTTTTGATAAGGAAATTATATAAAATAAGTTTTAAACATAACTCCTGAACCCTTGGCCTGCACTAATGAAACTTGGTAAGCTTATCTATGATACTAGTGTCCAATAACAGTCCAACTTGCATGGCAGCACCATATTGTGTTTTTAAGTTATAAGCAAAATACTTTTCTTATTATTCAAAGTTTAAAGAGGGTCAGTTTTTTTCTTTCTTCACATAAGTCTGTACCAGCCACTGGTTTTGTATCTGATTGTAGTCATGGATACCTAGCTCTGAAATGTCCACTTTAGCCTGGATTCAAAAACATAGTTATAAATCAGTCAGATCACAAGGATGCTTCATTGGCTAGTTACAGAGCACAGAGGTCAGTCTCAGAGAAGCTCTTAGCTTTAAAAGTCTCCCTGACCATTTTTGAGTTTGTGCACATGCATCAAACTCCATGGGAGAGTAGCCTTTGAGGGGTGTGACACTGTCTGCCCAATGCAGAGTGCTCTCCATGGGACTTGACAGCATCACACCAATCCTCGATCAGGCTGGTCCTAATGCTGTTTTGCCTTCAGTGGTCTGCACATGAAAAGAAAAAGACGTGACAATCAGGAGCCAGCTTTTTCCTTTCATCTGCAGGGCACCACATTGCAAACAGCTGTTTGCGTTGTGATGAAGAATTCTCCCACCCATGCAGAGCAGGCCACAGCCTGAGCTCTATACAGGCTGAGAGTATTGTGTGCATGATCCGATCACACTAGCTGGGAGGAGGCACTTTCCTCACCTGCCTCCTCCATGTCCCAATTGTGCTGGCAGACCCCCTTCCCCCCAACTGCCAACATTGGAGTGCTCAATCCCCATGTGGCCTGCATCCCCAAACCCCTTATCCTTTAATGTGGCACACTGGGAGCCCACCCCAGTATGCCAAAACCCTGCTGTGGTATTTTCCAACACTGAGATGCCCACTCTTGGTGTTGGATATGCCTCCCACATAAACTCCAACCATGTGGTGCCCATTCCCCAGGTCGGCATTAATCCCCCCTTGCACCTCCAAGTACTATGGCACACTGGGAGCCCACTCCAGTGTGACAATATCCATAGTGTCCCTGTAAAACAAAACAGACCCATGAAGTCTTTTGATTTTTTTTAAACCTGAAAAGACAGAAAACGGTCTCTCGTAGTTACCACAGGCCCCTCCCCCAACCCGCACCCTCCCTCTGTGTATCCCAGCTTCCCACACCCCCCTCACCCATACTTACGTGCAGAGGTTGGGAGCAGTGATCTTCAGTTAACTGGGAACATGTCTGCACTCTTCAAAAGACGACCGCAAACTGAAGAAATGATGGTAAGTCCTATCATGGCTGTGAATGGGGGGTTTCAATTCAGGTTGTTATCTCAGCAATTTTGGGGTTTTGGTCCCACATTTTTCAACATGGGGTTCTTGGGACCCAAGCCTCATGAACACAGTCACTGTCATTTCATTTCTTGGTCCCGAAGAGTGATTTGTGGTCACTGCGTGGAATCACCTTTCAGGACCAATTAATGAAATGACAGTGCCTCTGTTCATGAGGTGGGTCCCAAAAGCCCTTGTTGCAAATTTGTTGAAAACTCCCAAAATGACAGTGTTATGAGTGTCCATTGTGCAGTTTCTCATGCACTCTCATAACATCAGTGGTGGTGCTACAAGAGGCCCACTGTTCCCCTGGCCAAGAAGCTGCCCACTCTCTCCCGAAGGATCGGAGCTCCCTCCGGAGCTGAAAGTCACAGTGGTGGTGCTACAAGAGGTAATTTAAACAACCTCTACCAGCACCTGTGAGGGGGGTTAGCCCATCGACGCGCTGCACGCATTGACTGTCCCACCCGCCCCAGCCACCCTCCCACCCAGGGTCGTCCCTTTGTTTATAGTCCCTACCTGATGACATCATTTCCTGCTGCTTGAAATACTAAGTCCCCTTTTTCCCCTTTGCAGGTTATACCTGCCAGCCACTAGAGGGACCCTCTGTTGCTGCCTCTAGCTCTTCTGGTTTGAAAGCCTCCCCCTTATCCTTGGACCCTCTAACTACCTGTCCTCTTCCCTTCTCCCAGCCCCTCTCAACCCCCACACCTGATCCTAAACTAGCCTATTCCTGGACCCCTCCTTCCAGCCCCAAGCCCATCCTGGTTTAACCCTCTGTCCTGGATTTCTCCAACAACCTATCCCTTTTCCTATCTTCCCAACCACATTTGGCCTGTCACGGCTCCCCTCCCACACCAGATGCTGTACTACATCCTGCCTGGACCTCCCTACCATTACGGCTGTGCCTTTTCTCAAGTGGCCTCTAGGAGTCGCTATTAAGCACCCTTTTTTGGTCCCAAACCTACCCTGTGTCCTGGCCCCAGAACGTGGAGCACAGCTGTTACCTAGGTCCTGTGTCCAACTGCCCTGAGTTGGTCTTGAACCTGATACCCCGGCCACCAGAGTCCGTGTCACTACCACTACTCCAAAGTGGCATCCACACTTGCTGAGTGACACAAAAACAACTTCAACCTACCACCCAGCTGCAACCACAAGCAATATGTTAGCCCTCTTATTACAATGCCTCCCTTTCATCCTCACCCTGGCACCTTTGTCTCTCCAACCTAATACCCCCCCTGGCACAATGGCACCTGATCCTACTATTGTTCTGGAGCTAGCCCAGCCACACCCTACTCTCATCATCTGCCCCAGTCATCAACAACCTCCCCCAGTCCTCTCCCTACCACAACTTCCTCAGGTGCCCACTTGAGACTTATTCTCCTCATGTTCTCAGCCTGGAAAACCCTGCCCACCCTGTGTGCCCAAAAGCACCCCCTCCACATGACATACATATCAAAAGCTCACCCTCTACCGTCCCCTGGCCAGGCTGTGGTTATACTACTACTTCTGACAGGCAATATTCATCCGAACCCTGGCCCAGCTCCTCCAAAACCTCCTACAGGGACACCCGGCTCTGCATTGCGTCCATGAATATATGCAGCCTGATGAAAAACTAGATTCCCTCCAGTGTTGGGTCACCTCACATAGGCCAGATGTCAGTGCAGTGGTGGAAACCTGGCTATCAAAATCCACGCCAGACTCATTTTGTCACTATTCCTGGGTACTCCCTCTACAGGAGGATCATGTAGAGTAGAGGGGGGTTGTCGATGTATCACCAGGGATCTCTCACTGGACTGACACTCCCTGCCCCGGTTCTCGCCCATAGAGTGCAGGCCCTAACCCTCAAACTGACTCCCGACCCCTCCAGGGGTCCCCTCTATCTCACTGCTGCTTACATTCCCCCAAAAAACCAAACTGTGGCACTGGCTTTGCTAACTGATTATCTTTCAACCCTACCTCACACAGCTGACCAAGTCCTTGTAGGTGACCTGAATGTTAACTGGCTCAGCTCATCCATCAACACCACTCGTGACTCTTTCGCAGCCATTGACATGTCCCAACTAGTCTCCCAACCCACCAGAATTAACACAAAGAAAGGTACCAGCACACTGCTAGATGTGGTCATCACCAACCGCCCTCTACAAATCCATGATACCCAGGTCCTTCCAGACTCTATTAGTGACCACTCCCTATCATTTTCCACTGGGCCACCCCCACTCCCAAACCCACGGCTCATCCCACTCTTCGTTGGCGTCTCAGACCTGGTGGGCTAAAAGGCTTTAAGCTACATCTTGCCCAAATTAACTGGGCTCCCATACAACATGCCCTTGATGTTGACTCCACCCTTACCTTCTTCACCCAAACCTTCAACAATGCCTGCGACATCTTTGCTCCCATGACAGCAGTCCGGACCAAAGTTCATAATGCCCCCTGGATTACCCCGTCCCTGCTGCAACTACTCAAACACAGGGATAACCTGTGGCATCTGGCCACTGAAACAGGCCATGCTGTGGACAGACAGGCCTACAATGCCGCTAGAAACAAAGGCACATGGGCCATCAGGAAAGCAAACGCCGATCACTATCAGGCGGCGCTTACCTCCTCCTGGGGGAGCGGCAGAACGTTTTGGGACAACATTAAGCAACTAAATGGGAGCACGTGCTCTCCTACCCCTTCCCAGATCACCATCAAAGGCTCTGTCTCCACTGACCCTGCCCACATAGCCAACTTCCTCAACACATCATTCACCGACCTTAGTTCGGTCCTCCCCAGAGACTTCTTTGACCCTCCTTCAACCCTACCCGCCCCTGACTTTCAATATCCTAGCTTCCTGTTATGCAGGGTGACTCCCCAGGAAGCTAGGCCACACTTGCTTCAAGCTCTTAAGAGCAATAATATTGGCAGTGACTCCCTGGACCCCAGTATCCTCCGCGGGTCCTGGATCAGGTCCTGCCCCCTAACTACCCTGCTCAACAAGTCCCTCTGCCTGGGTCAATTCCCTTCAGGCTGGAAAACAGCCTCAGTCTTGCCCATACACAAAGGTGGTGACAGGTCCTCAGCCGGGAACTACCAGCCTATCTCCATCCTTCCACCCCTCTCCAAAGCCCTTGAAAAACTGGTGGCAACCCAAATCACAGATTACCTGACCAAATATAACATCCTCTGCCATGAACAGCACGGATTCCATGCAGGTCACAGTACCAGTACTGCCCTTATTGAGTTCTCAAATTTTCTTCATTCCTCCCTAGACTCAGGTTCACTAGCAGGGGCAGTGTTTATTGACCTCTCAAAGGCTTTCAACACTGTCTCCCACCCCCTATTGTTGGATGCCCTCAACGGCATCGGCTTTGCTGCCGGCCCGGTCGCCTGGTGCTCCAGCTACTTGTCGGACCGCTCTCAGCGTGTTAGAATTAATGGGACCCTCTCCAATACATGTCACATCCGATCAGGAGTCCCCCAGGGTTCCATCCTAGGCCCACTTCTCTTCTCACTATACCTCAATACCATGCCCAGAGCTTGCAGGTAAAATCTGCTGTACGCAGATAATGCCATCATCTTTGCCTTCCGCGAAACCCCATTTCCTTCAAGACTCCTTGCAACTAGCCTTCAATGATGCTGAAGCCTGGTTCAAAAGCACAGACTTGTGGTCAATCTAAAAAAAACAAATCCATGCTCTTTGCCCATCCCCAAAACAAACTCAGTAATTTCCCACTCATATCCTCCTGGCTCTAAACTTCCTCAATAGCAAGTCCCTGTACAAGTACCTTGGGGTCTCCTTTGACTCTGCCCTCACTTTCCACGACCACATTGATACTCTAGCCTCAGCTACAAATACATGGCTAGGTATCCTTTATCGCTATAAACACTGCCTCCCCCTGAGGCCCTCCGACTAGCTGTCACCTCCTCAATCTTGTCCCTTGTGGACTATGGCCTGCCTGTCTATGGTGCCATGGATACAACCGCCCTCAATAAAATTTGACACAACTTGAACAAGGCCTGTAGGTTAATCATGGGAGCCACCAGATTAACCCATACCTGCCAGCTATATGACTTTGCTAAGCTGCTCAACCTGGACAAACGGCTCAGATACCAAACCTGCCTCCTAATCAAAAAAACACTCCTTGGACTATCCCCTCCTGGGCTGACAGCCTCTATCCACCTAGCTCAACCCTTAGTCCAAACTCTTAGCTCCTCCAAGGCCACCCTGTCTATCCCAAGAACGAGGACCACCCATGGTCAACGGTCCTTCTATTACAGAGCCCCCACCTGGTACAATACTCTCCCCAGCTCCATCACCGATACCCGTTCAATCTCCAGCTTCAAAACTGCACTTTGAAGTCAACTATTTAACTTAACGTAGCTATGCTTGTCCCGGCCATAGGTGTTCAAGCTCATTGTACCCGACAAAACTCTCTGGTAACTTCACAATCAACAACTGATAAAACTCCCAAAGTGGCTCCCCTTCCTATCACCTACCCTGTCTCAAAGCCACCTGTTTTACTAACCTAGCAGTCCCTGCTCAAGACTAATTGTCTGCTTAACCAATGTATGCTTACCTCTCAATCCTATCCAAATAACTGTAATAACCTGTTAATACCTAACCTGTTACACTGTTATTGTAAACAAAGTAATTACAGCATATATCTGCCTAAACTGTTGCCTGCTATGATGTAAAAAAAAAAAAAATGCTGTTATCTACAATGATGTAATGAAATGTTGTACTGTGTTTGTCCTCTTTGTGACGAGGTACCTTTGGAAATAAGCCTCTGGCTCAAAGGTTGTAAACAGATGTATAAATAAATAAATAAATAAATAAATCATCAATTTTAAGATTTTCACTTCATGTTTCCAACATTGCCATTTTTCACATCCCTTATGAACAGTACAGTTGCCATTTTTGTATCCTTCCCAAAATGTGTTTTGCACCTGTGGTGCAGAATGGCATAGATGCTGTGCAAAATCAACTTTTGGGACAGATTAACAAAATTCAAGTGCCACTATTCATGAGGGAGGTCCAAAAGATCATGTTGAAAATTTGGTGAAAATGTTCCAAAAATGACTGTGTTACAAGCATGCATTGCACAGTTTCTATACACTGATCTGCTAAATGTGAGATGTCATGCAAAAGTTGGGTAGTATAATTGAGGTCAGCTGAAGGGGCAATAGCAATTTCCCAGTATGATTTGGGGTTGACCCTCAAGATTAACTCTTACCTATAAGCTTCTATAGTTGTTTGAAGTTGAATTTCATACAATGGGATCTCTTGATTTGCATAGATGCAAATCCACCCCTACTTTCTGTAATCGATTTTTGTGGTAGAGTTTGTACCCTGGTATTTCCTTAATCCAAGAAGAATTTGGATACCACTAGGTTTCTTTTACAGCTATTATATCTACTCCAAGATCAATACATGTTGCTGTTAGTTCAGCCAGTTTGACTGTGCCTAAGGATCTTGCATTCAAGGAAAGGATTTCAGTAACTTGGACTTATTAAGTGTTAGAGCATTGGGAACTTTCTCATTCTTCCCTGATTCAGCAGTTTAAATGTTATTTTTATGAAACAGTGGATGACATGGTTAGAGACCTGAAACAAAAACTACCATATGTATTTGTTTAAATGTATTTAGCAAACTCTGTAGTTAGAAGGTTCAAAATTATTTAATATGAGAAACATGAGTATTATTAGTTGATGGAGGATACTCCTGTATTGGTAATTAAGATTTATGAGCTTGTTCTTAAAAGTGATCTAAAGTGTTTCTTTTGATTTGTTATCTTGTTTGCTCAGGGATGCTGTGTATTCAAGTCAAAATCATATGTTAACCAATTCTTTATTTATTTACTGTAGCCCTAGCAACCACGAGAGGTGATTTCAGTGTGGTTGTCACCTGATCCCCAGCCATCTTCTTTTTATAGCGTATGGTCAAAAAAACACTGTTGCATTCTATGTGTGAGAATTATGGAACTCTGGTGCATTATTTTTGTTATGCCACTGTTTGGAAGTTCCAAAGTGTGTTAACATCTTTTAAAATTCTAAACAGTGCATAACAAAGCTGTGTGACTGCTGATTATGGTGGTTAATAGGCACTTGCCATACATTATAATGTTTTACCCACTATGATTTGAAGACCAAAACTTTCTCACAAATTGATTATATACTAATATAAAAAAATCTAATTAATAGCTTAGTTACAGCTGATATTGACAATTTGTATATCTGACAATGCGCTGATAAGTACAGTATTAAATTTGTAAGATCTAAATGGGCATTATACATATCAATGGAAACTTAATAACAAGATATTGAAAGATCCTTAATTTATAGAAATAATAAAACCGCCATACAATAATTTTGGTATTATAATTAAGCAGCCAGAAGTCAATTACATAACTATGGGATGCCTTCAAGGCCACTCTCCAAGAGCTATAATATTACAATATTACAGTGGTTTAAATAATTGATTAGCAGTTTTTTTTCTTGGGACAATGCTAACTGTTCAGAAAGTATTTATATAGGTTTTCTAGAAGTGTTGTTTGTTAAACACACTGAGGTAAGTGCTATGCATTTTACAATGTTTCAGCACTTTTATGAGCAAAACACTAATCAATTTTGGAGTTAAATAAAACCTGATATTGTATCAAATTAAAACCAATAAAACCAAGGAAGAAAAAGCCCAAGAAATAGAGGTGAGACATAAACAAATGGACAAACTAATAATTACAATAACCACAAAGAAGAATGGGACAGATATAGAAGTGAAAAATAAGAACTCATATCAGAAGGATACAAGAATAGCCAAATCCAATAGTGAAAAAGAAAATATTTTCATACCAATGAATCAGGCAAACTATTGGCTAGTTTACTTTGCCAAGAAAGGCAAAGAAATCTTATAACAGGAATAAAAGACAATTTAAGTACCTTAGTGGAATCAACAAAGTCCAAGAGGGTAGTATCTTTTAGAAAAAGAGATGTGCAAGCACAAGGGGACACAATTTGAAGATAGAGGGGGAACGGCTCAGGGGCAATGTGAGGAAGTATTTTTTTCACAGAAAGGGTGGTGGATGCATGGAACAGCCTTCCTGAGAAGGTTGTGGGGTCTAAAACTGTGGGAGAATTCAAGAATGCATGGGACAGACATAATGCAATTTTTGTGGGGGTAGGAAGAAATAGGCTGTTGGTTAAATAGGATATGCAGCTTATCCTCTAGGTAGGGAAATGGGCAGACTAGGTGGGCCAAGCGGTCCTTATCTGCTGTCAAAGTCTATGTTTCTACGAATGGTAATGCAAGATGTTTTGATAATCAAATAGCAAATATTTTCATAAACTTCTATAAAACAATATATCAGAATAGTTTTACACTAGACCAACAAAACATGAAGGCCTTTATAAGCAAGGCTAAACTGGAACTACATTTCTTCAACTTTGAACACATAAAACAGAAAAAAATTACTGATATAATAAACACACTACCAAGAAATAAAACTCCTGGATTAGACAGTCTCTCAAACAAATTTTACATAACTTTTACACAAACTAGCACCTTGGTTAAAAATAACCATGAAAGAACTGTTATTAATAGATAAAATTGATCTGCCCCAGTCTATGCAAATAGCAAAAAAAAAAAATACTAATCCCAAAACAAGAAAAACCCAGACTGACCCAAAACTTAGCATTCCTCTGCAATACTCAATTCTGATTATAAACTGATAGCAAAAATTATAAATAACAAAATACAAATTAATTTATATAAATCTATACACTGTCACCAATATTGTTTTATGCAAGGCCATACTCTTGCACAAGCAAACACTAAATTGCAAGCTATAATTCAACTTATCCATACAAAAACTCACTTAAAAAAGTCACATACTATGCTATAGAAGTAAATAAAACAAAAACTTTTGAACTCATTAATAGGAAATTTATAATCCAAATACTTCAAGAATGGGGATTCCAACAGAACTGATATTAATAAAACAACTATATAAGAACACCATTGTGAAATTCCAGATAAATACACTATTAATGGAAGAATTCCCCATGCAGAATGGAGTGAGAAAAGGTTGCCTCCTTTCCCCAACTATTTTTATATTAGCCCTTGAACCCGTGTTCAATATAAATCAAAAAAATCCAGCTATAGAAGGAATAAAATAAAAAAAAATGAACATCTGAAGCTTAGTGTCTTTGCTGACAATATGTTACTAAAAGTAAAACACATTAATACATCTCTAGAAGCATTTCTACAAAATATACAAATATACTTGGAACTATTAGGCTATAAAATAAATAAAAGTAAGTCAGTGATTATGAAACTATCGAAACATGGTAATAATACACTAGACAAATTTAATAAAGACTTTAAAATTCAAGACCATATTAATTACTTAGGAATCCATTTAAAGGCAGAGCAAACTATCAATATTAAAATACATTTTAATAAAACCAAAGAAAGAATATTCTCTTTATTTGACTAACTGGAAAAATCTTTCCCTTTCCTTTTGGAGAAAATAGATGCAATTGAAATGATGGACATGGCCCATTTAATATTTATAATTCAAAACATATTAGGGGACTCAAATGAAAAATGTTTTGTGAAATAAAGAGAATCTTTAAAAAAATGTGTGTGGGGGCACCAAATATTGTGTGGAACATTATGGAGGTTCCCAGAAGACTAGGAGGTTTAAGGTGTCACATTCCATTTAGTTATATGGTGACTCATCTATGTCGCATATGACAGTCCAGATCTGTGAATGATCATTCATAAATCTGACTGTCATTACGGTATGGATGCACGCCCATTGGCTGTAGCTCTGCACCACTGGCATGCAGCCCCACCGACAGTCAGTCGGTGGCGGGCGATCGGCAGGCGGTGGATGCTGTCGCCCGCCGCTGCGGGGGGAGCGGGTGAGGGGCTTGGTGGGGTGGGGGACACTAGACACCAGGAGATTTTGGGGGTTGTGATGTGACATTCTGCCCGCGATCGGGCTTTACGGTCCACTGGACCACCAGGGAGATATTCGGTTGGGGTTAGCATTCTGCCACGCATCGGGCACTGGGGGGGTTCATACACGTTATGCCCGCGATTGGGCTGTGGGAGATGTGTGTGTGGGGGGGTGTTCATGTACCTGGACTGCCCGCGATCGGGCTGCATTGTGCGTCATTCCCCGACGGCTGCTGCCTGGCAGGGTGGCCAGGAGCAAGTCCTAAGGGATCGGCGCACCTACATGCAAATGGCATGCAAATGGAGCCACAACAGATGCAATGCCCCCCCGCGCCTTTGCATAAATTATGGCCCTATTTGCATGTCACCTTTGAATGTCGGAAATTTGAGCATGGCGCAATGGTACTTGGCGCCCACGCAAGTTTAATGCTCATCTCGCAACTCTGCGGTGGCGCAAGTTCCACTGCACCACGCGCAGTGTTGTGGTTGGGAGTTGATAGTAGCGCTAACAGCGCAACTCCTTTGAATATCACCCCAGCCACAACCCTGCACAACTATTTTGAGCAGCGCAAGGGCTTGCGCCTCAGAATGGCACAGTTTGAATATCCAGGCCCGAATGTTTAGAAGTTATACATGATCAGAAAATGACTTTTGTGCCTTGGACAATTGCAGGGTAGTTTGAAAGGAAACCAACTTGCATTGGAGTTCAGCTCCCATGTGGGGATGTGCTCTACACATGGGCACTGCGGTGTTGCCACAGTGCTGTGTAAGTGTAAACACTGTTCACAGTAATTGCACTTTGACTCTCCCAGCGAAGAAAGCTGTACACACACACGGGGAACATGTACTCATCATTACTTATTAAATACACCATACAATTTGCACACTAGTGAGAATTTAATTTTGTTTTCCATTCCTCAGTGTGTGTGTGTGTGCGCATGTGCGCACATGCGCACGTGCACGTGTGAGTGCATGCGTACAATGGCCTAGGGACTGCTGGCAAAAGAACTAGTATAATTGTGTTATCTAGATTAAGAGGGGGAGAGAGAGAGAGAGAGAGAGAGAGACTATGTGGGAGCTGAAGTCAAATTACATACATACCGACAAGTTGAATCAAACTTTGTTGTCTTTTCCAAACCTCAGTGTGTATAGGTGTCAAGTACAGAGCAATGGCAGGCTACCACCCCCCCCCAAAAAAAGAAAGATGGAGAGAGAGAGAGAGAGAGAGAGAGAGAGAGGTAGTACTAGGGGACAACAAAATGTTACAGTCACATAAATCCTACAAAATGATCTATTTACTTTTCCAGGTCTCACTGTGGCTATGTGTACAGGACAGTAAAAGAATGTTGAAAGAAATATTGGACTGCTGTCATCCAGGTGGGAGACAGAGAGAGAGAGAGAGAGAGAGAGAGAGAATGAGAGAAGGTGTTCCAGAACCCAGAACCAGGCTAGATAGAGGGAGACAACAGGTGTCCCTAGGAAGACATCTGCTATAATATTTTTTTTACTGGCATCAGTTTGACAGTGTGTAAATGGCGAAGGAGAGCTGGTAAAATACATTCTTGGAGTCCCAGATATCATAATTAAAACTGTAGCTGTAAATGAGCATGGTACATCCATCAGACAGATCTGGGTTTGAATCCCACAATCTCCCACTTAAATATCTGGGCATGCAAGTGGCAAATTGTCTCTGAGCAAGTCACTTAAGCACCACAGTGCTCCCAGGTCACCCCTGAAAACAAGCACATATGCCTAGTCAGCCTATCTGGTTAGCAAAGAATTAAATAAATAAATACAAAATGTGTAGAATAATTCCACAGAGGCAGACATGCATTGTAATAGTTTATTTTCTTTTACTGGCATTAGTGTGGCAATGTGTGTAAATGGTGAAGAACAGGCAGGCAAAAAACATCCTTGGAATCACATAAATCAGAACTAAAAGTTTAGCTGTGAATGATCATGGTACATCCAGCATACAGATCTGGGTTTGATTCCCACAGTCTCCCACTTGAATGCTGTGTGCCTCTGAGCAAGTCACTTAACCTCATCAGTGCTGCCAGGTTGTCCTTGAAAACAGGCACATATGACTATTGAGCCTACCTGGTTAATAAAGAATTACATAAATAAATAAAATAAATACAGAATATGTAGTAGTTATGCATGATCAGGAAATTACTTTTATGCCCTGGCCAGTTGCAGGGTAGTTTGGAAGGAGAGCAACTTGCATTGCAGTACAGCTCCCATGTGTGTCTTTGCTCTACACATGGGCATTGCACTGCTGCCACAGTGCTGTGTAAGTGTAAACACACTAGAGTAATTCCACTAGCACAGACTTACTTTATAATAGTTTATTTTCTTTTCCTGGAATTAGTCTTCGGTAACCAGTAATCAGGTAAGGCCCACTAGGCACAAGTGCCAGTTTTCAGCGGTAATCCAGAAGCACTATGGTGGTTAAGTGACTTGCTTTTAGTCACACAGTATGTAAGTGGGGGTTGTGGGAATCAAACCCAGTTCTGCTGGATGTAAAAAGCTCAGTCTAAGATCATTACTCTAACCTCTAGGCTATACTGTCAGCCCCATCAGTGTGACAATGTGTGTAAATGGTGAAGGACAGGCTGGCAAAATACAGCCTTGCAGCCACAGAAAGCAGAAGTGAAAGTGTATTTTATTTCTCTGTCAGTGTGT
This sequence comes from Neoceratodus forsteri, assembly GCA_016271365.2. NCBI lineage: Eukaryota > Metazoa > Chordata > Ceratodontiformes > Ceratodontidae > Neoceratodus > Neoceratodus forsteri. Next base: position 1,408,130,056 of record CM028132.1, read on the forward strand.
CTATGAGTGTAATGTACAGAGGAATGGTAGACTAGCAAAAAAATATATACGAGTTTTCTATCAATAATCCAGTTCCGGATGAAAGAGATAGCAAACGGTTGTGGCCCAATATAATTCTACAGTCACAAAAATCCCAAATAAAATATTTTTGTAGGCATCATTATGGCAGTTTGTACAGGGTAAGGACAGACTGGCAAAATAAATCTGTACTTGTGTCATCCAGATCTGGGGAGAGGTGTTGACAGTAGAGAACTTTTACATTCAATAGAACCATGTATAATAGTTTATTTTCTTCTTGTGGACTCGGAGAATCTATGTGTTCAGGGTTAAGGCAAAGCTTGCAAAATACATATTTGAATTATGGCATCTGGGTCCAGAGGGGATAGAGAGAGAGAGAGAGAGAGAGAGACTTTGGTGGTGCCATATGAGAGCTCACAGTCACTGTCATCACTTATAAAGGTTTATTGTCATCCTGTCCACTGTGTGGCTGTTTGTGAATGGCAAAGTTGGCAAAATACATTCTTGATTTATGTCTTCTAGATCTACAGTGTATATATAACTCATTGTATTTTTATAGCACTGCTGTACCGTTCCTCTATTTGTATTACTGTACCCATGTTGCTGTTGTTCCACTGTTCTCTTTTTGTTGTACTGTCCTGGGTCATGCCTGAAAATAGTCATTGTATGGCTAGTGCACCTACCCAGTTAACAAAAACTAAATATATATATATATATATATATATATATATATAGAGAGAAGAGACAGAGAGAGAGTGTGTGTGTGTGTGTGTGTGTGTGTGTGTGTGTGTGTGTGTGTGTGTGTGTGTGTGTGTGTGTGTGTGTTGGGGTGCTCAAGGAGAAATTATGCCATCACTTAATCCACAAATAAACATTTGGTTTCCTTCTTGGACTTAGAGTGGCTGCGTGTAGCAGGCAAGATCCATTTGGCAATATATTTTTTGTAATTGTGCCTCCCAGAATTTAGATGCAGATGGGGGGGGGGGGAAGGCAACAGGGGTCCATGGAGAAATCTTATAGCCATACAAATGAGAAACAGTGGCATTTCCTTCTCAGACATCAGTATGCATGTATGTACAGAACAAGAGCTGCCGGGCAAAATTAATCTTTTACTTGTGCCTTCCAAAACCCTGATAAAGGGGAGAGAGAGAGAGAGATACACAATGGGGGTCCCTTCAGCAATCTTACAGTCACACACATTCCTACTGCACAGGTCAAAGGCAGGCTGGCAAAATAAATATTCGAGTTGTGTCATCTTGATTGTGTTTTTCATGCCTCATTGTGGGTGTGTGTACAATGTGCTAGGGAATGCTAATAAAATAAATATTAAAATTGTGTCACCTAGATGAAGAGGAGAGACAGAGAGAGACTATGTAGGGGCTCTAGGTGAAATTACAGGCACTGGTAACCCAAATCTAAGTTTGCTTTCTTTTTCAACCATCAGGGTGGTTGTGTGAAAGGACAGAACCATGGCAGGATGGGGAAAAAGATAAAAGCAGAAGGAAAAGAAATAGCAGTAGGCCACAATACAACTTTACAGGCACATAAATCAAAAGGATTTATTTCCTTTTCAGGGCCTGATTGGGTCTGTGTTTACAGGGCAGCAAAAAGATGCCAAAATAAATATTTGACTTGCCTGTCCAGATTAGAGAGACAGAGACAGAAAGACTATGAGCAAGGGGGATTTCACAGCCCAGAGCCATAATAGAGAGGGAAGTAACAACAAGGGTCCCTAGAGCATTGCCAGAGGCAGAGACATCACTTGACAGGACCGCAGGAAAACGTTTGGGTTGTTTCCATTCACTTTCCACAATGGAGATGAAACTAATACCTATGACTATCGCAGAGGCAGTGGGACAAACAGGATTTATTATTTTTTTTATTTGGGGTAAATACCCTTTTCTCGGCACCCCCAACAAAACAATACAGTTTTTATAAATCCAGAGCAGCATAAGTTAGAAAATACTTATTTGGGGTTGCTTCTTATTTGTTGGGAAGACACACTGTGGTGAAACTTGTTACCAGGTGTGATTTACAGTAGGAGCACAGGGAGATTAGTGACATGCTGAGGATTACACAGTATGCCAGTGGTAGTTTAAGGATTTACACCCACATTTGTTCTGACTCCAGAATCACAGCCTGCTGCTCTAACCTCTAGGCTGCATTGTCTTCTACTGTATAACAGTGACTATGTTGTTTTAAAGAGCTAGTGTACTGATGTGGATATGCAGAATTCTGACCTATCCCCAGGTGTTCAGTTGCCTATGCACTGTTTGTTTTGTACTTGTTTAGTTGTTTTACAAAGTATTTATTAGTTTTAATATTTTATTACAATTCCCTGTCTCTGTTTGTCCCAGCCATTCACAATAAAGTAGTGTATTCTAATTTACATCCAGGGAGGAATGGTGTTAGTCAGCTGTTGATATCTCCAGCTGAGAGAGAAGCCTGTCTGACATGGGAGTGTGCCTGATGCTGAGTTTTCTTGTGTCAGATATTGTAAAAAGTCATCTTGTATGTATGTGTGTGCATGTGTGCGTGTGTGTGTGTCTGTCTGTCTGTGGGGGGGGGGGGGTAGTCGTCCCAGACTTTATAAGGAAAACAGCTAATGTAGTGGTAGACTAGAGTATGTCAGTTTGTAAAAACAAAATGATTGGAATTATTTACCAGCTTAACTTTTCTTTTTTGGTTAGCGGTTCAAATAAGTAACAAAGTGTACCAGTTTGAGACTGATAACTTCTTTGGCTCACTTTGTCAGACTTAGTTCAAAATTTCAAATCAAGATTAAAAGAGAGACAGCAAATAAATACATCCTACCCAAACCACCTATAAATCAAAGGAATACACAGAGTGTTAAAAATATACCTGCAACAACAAAACATTAAGAAAGTGACTGGTTTTCAAATTCCTAGTTACTGTACACAGGTTGTCAGCTTTCCTCCCAAGGACACTTGCTCTGCAGCTGCCTGGTGGGCAGGACAACAGTCCTTACCATAGCCCTGGTAATTTGGGGGTTGAGACCAGTGATAAAACTGCTACACCCTTCTCTTAAAGGAAACTGGTATTCTGCTCTTGCTTAAATGAAAGAAAACATGAAAGCCCCTTTTAAATGATTGTGTCTTTATGCCTTTATTTGGAATTGCACCTCTTTGCAATCTGCTCTCTAGGTATACAAAAAAGAGGAGGTGTTTGTCTGACTTGCTTGGACTCTCGCTTCCATTGATATCCTCAGCAGCAAAACACACAAACACATTGTTTTAATTTTGTTTTATTTATTTCCATGACAACTGGCCACTGTTGGGGACAGCACTGCCTTTTCAGAAGTGGTGCCCAACTAGCAGATTAGCGCCAAGTGAATTATGGCACTGGATGTCACTGGCTCCACAGACATCACACAGATGTGTTACAGCTCCATTAGCACATCCTGTCTCAGTGGCTCCTCTATGATTGGGGGACAGTGATGAGTGTGTAAGAAATATGTAAACCTGAAGTAAACAAATTTTATTTAAATGAATTTGGCTGTGCACTGTATTTGAAGGACGAAAAGCAGTGCAGTTCTAGTTGCAGCTGGACTCCGAAGCAACAGATGCAGACATCCCATGTTTTGAGGCCATTCAGTTGTTGCTGATTGTGTAACGCCACTTCTTTGCCCTGACTGGTCTGTCAGTCTCCCAGGCAGAAGTACCATTTTAGTGGGACACTACAGAAAATAAGATGTTGTATCTCAGTTGCCCTATCAAGCATAAGCAACAAATTTAAACAGCGTGTGGTGTTAGTCTATTGTGCATGAATATGACTAAGAACACAGTCACATTAATAAGCAAATCAGAGTTATGGCAAGCAATCAAGCTGCCCCTGTGCATAAATTAGAGTGGGTATTCTGCTTCTTGTATGTTAACTGACAATAAGAATGCATCACAAGTGTCCCGTGTACAATAAAACAATCAGTAACAGAGATACAGTACACAGGATCGTCACTTATTAGAAGGCCTTTCCTTATGCCAGGATTTAGTAAACGGCATGTGTTAATATTTTTTTTATTTTATTTTATGAATGGTATCGGAATCGTGATAATATTTAAATGTAGCAGTTTCGATAAAAACACTATTTGAAGCCATAGGTAATGCAACTTCCAGGAAAACTAACTTTTGATCATAGACTATTGTAGCAGAAGGACAGTTGTTATTTGGCATAGCCTGGAACTGATTCTCCACATCCTGTACTTAAGCTGGGACTGGGTCTAGTATGTGGCACTGAAATGTGGCCTCCTATACTATTATCTAGCAGTTAAGCATATGAACAGCACAGCTGCCCTAGAGTCAACAACTCATTTTTTCAGTTTACTTGCCCGAGCTGCAACATCTCATTTTCAGTGGGATCCTGCTTTTTACTTGTACCCACAGCCTAAGGGAGTACAGCACTAAAACATTAACTCGTCCAAGATAAAAAATAAAAATATTGATGAGATAGGAGAGATCTGTCAGGGTAAAGATACAAATTCAGGGCTGTAAAGATGAAAGAGTATTAATTACCTAGATGGATGGTGTTGCTGCAGCAAATTTGGGTGAGCCTGACAGCTGTTTGGATACCTGTCATAAATTAACGAAATCTTCTCAGCAGGCAGCAAAGTCTTATCAAATCAGGATCCTGTTTTACTACTGACTGGTTTTACTGTAAGTGTGTGTGTACTGCTACATTGGGAGTGCCCCACTAGTATGGATGGCAGACAGTGCTTAACCTCATCTGCCCTGCCCGCCTATCAGACACTGCTATGACCATGTTTTGAGAAACCACCCTGTGAATCATGTTTCTTATTTATATGCTGCTCTACAGGTAATATTGCTAAGGATACTTGATGTAAGAGATTTCGCTCACAGTGGGTCAGGAGTGTGGGGACCGAATACCACATTGTGACCGGATGGCCTGGACCTTCCCATGAGCAAAAGTCATACAAATGGGACCTTATCCAAGCACAATCTGTAGCATTTTTTTAATGTTTATATTTATTTATTTATGCGTGTATCTATGTATTTATATTTATCATGCATCTGAATAACTGAGACGGGGGAGCTCTGTAGAGAAACTGCTGTGCTGGGCTCATGCTTTAGCCTCCTGATGTTCTTCCGACTGGCCATCCAGTATCTAGCCTCCCTGCAGGCATTCCCCACTCTAATTACCGGGAGATGAGAAACTTGTTCAGTGTGCCTTCCTAGTGAAAACAGTTCAAAAAATAAATGCTGTAGATTCAAACACCCTGTCATGATCGAGCCTTTGTTTTCAGAAGTATAGTAGAAGTCAATAAAATCAAGCAGTTACAATGAAGCACACTGCCACTTCAACATTTAAAGTTAATTCAATGAAATCAAAATCCACTAAATACAAATGCCAGGAGGTCTAGCCAGGCTGGGGTTCCAGCTTGAGTACCAGCTGACATTTGCATTTAGTGGATTCTGATTAAATTGAATGGACTTTAAAGCTGAAGTGTGACTGTGCTTGATTGTAGGTGCTGATTTTATGGACTTTACTGTACTTTGGAAAATAAAGACATTTAGGCATAGACACTGCTTAAATCCATGGTTTTCTTTTATCATCAGGAGCCATGTTACTATATGGAGCAGCAGGATGCAGATAACTGTCCTCAAGCAGTTTCTTATTCAAAATAATACATTAATTGCTTTTGCCATCGCTGTATACCAGGTACTCCATTTTTATTTTGAGTACCACATTGTGACTAATGTACTGGACCGTCCAATGAGCAAAAGTCAGCCAAATGGGTCCGATGTCATGCACAATCTGTGACACAATTTATGTCTTTATATATTTATGTATGTATGTATCTTTATCATGCATTTGAATTACCAAGACACAGGACGGAGCTCTTTAGAGAAGCTGCTGTGCTGGGCTCACGCGCTAGCCTCCTGGCGTTCTTCCCACTAACTGACTGTTTTTGGAACAGGCGTTGAACCTTTGTTTTATCATTTTCAACACCAGTTTCTAGCTCCACGTTGATTCGCATATTTGAAAAGATTGTGATGATACTTCCCATTACCACTAAATTAAGAGTGCTTAATATTAGTAAATATAAATTATGAACCGTCATGGGTTCGGGGAGCTACAGACTGGATTATGCAATTATTAACCATCACTAAAAAATACCAACATCTATTTGGACCTTTCCTATTAATTTCTATGTAGAGTCAGGTATAATTACAATATTATCCTTGCTGTCTATTTGTAATCTAGACATATTTCTACTATATTCTGCAATTGCAGTACCTGTTTCTGACCTCACATTGAATCAGCATGAAGGAAATCGACTAATAACTGTCGTCTCAAAACCTAACTAAACATTGTTTTCTGTATGAATTTTATAATTAAAATTATACTGTTTTAACTGGCTGAATTATAAATAGATATTTAACACAGTTCTACTAATACTGTTTCCATTTCCTTTCTGTATGATAACATGGCTTGAAAAGGACATTTTATATATATATATATATATATATATATCGTTTAGTTCCAGTGTGGCAGATCTCCCCTGCCTTTTGCTTCTGCTCACTATTTCTGAAGAATTTTTACAAATGGCTGTTGTTCCCCTCCACTCCCTTTCCATGATAATGCACCCCTGCTGCATGTACTTCATGGCTTCTGTAATAACTGAAATACTATAACGCCCCTAACTCAGAGTTTCCAGTGGGTTACCACTATTGTCTTCAGAAACAGTGAGCAGAAGCAAAAGGCATGGGAGATCTGCCAAAACATAAAAGAAATCAATGCCACACTTCTGGCTCCAAAAAAAAATCAAATATTTAAAAAAGTGCTATCAAACTAAATAATTGCCCCGGCTCTTCAAGGGATCAGCCCTCTTCATCTACCTTTAGCAGCAGCTCTGACTTGATTCAAGCACCCCAGTGAATGTTTTATGGGATCTGCCACACTAGAACTAACAAAGAGCAAATACACCACTGTACAAAACCAAACATCTGAATACTGTGAGGCTAGTGAATCCCTCCTGTCTAGCCTAATGCCAGGAACTGGGCTTAGCTAACCTGAGTAGCTGCAGCAGGGATGGAGGGTTTAGTGAGATGAACGTGGAGGGTAGTTTTTTTTTAATTAACTAACTTGGGACAGTGAGGGTTTTGGAGAGCTGGGAGGAGGCAGAGTAGATGTATAAAAAATAATTGTGCAGGGAGAGTTTGGTCAGTGAGTTGGGACTCACAGGAAGATGCCTTGTTTACATTAATTACTACAGGCTCCTGCAAGAGTGACATTTTGTTCTATACATTGTATAGTCCAAATTCAACTGGAAACACAGTATCCAAAACACTCTTGAACTTAACACTGCTATTGGAGGACCTGATGCCCCCACTGAGGTAAGGTACACAGAACTGCACCTTACTACTTTAACTACAGTAAATCAATCATCTCTTGCACTATGCTTTTTCCTTAGACCCACAGCATTTTATAAATGATCAAGCACAGTTTTAAGGTAAAGGCAACACTGTGGCAAAAAAGTTCCCAAGTTGGTCAGGAAGTTTGTAGTGTTTTTTTTTTTTTTTTATTTCACTGACTTCGTTGTTTCAAAAGGTATGTCAGCTATAGAGCCCAGACCATTGTTTCCTCCTGCTATGGAAACTAATAATGTGTATTATGAAATATCACTTAACATACAAAGTAAAGAAGAAACTCGGTGATGCCAGTCTCATGCAGGTACCAAGGTAACAAAACTTAAAATAAATACAACAAACTGCTACTTCCCCAATAGCCTATATATTTGTTTAACATGGTGTATAAAGTAATATGAAAGATTGGACTTCTCCAACTAAAGCCAGAAAAGTCTTCATATTTTATTTATTTTTTATTTAGTTTTGATGACTGGTAAGTGCACTAGACAAATCCTGCCTATTTTCAGGCACGACCCAGGGGATGGGGATACAGATGAATGCCAACTGACCTTGAACCAGATTAAGCTTGTTGGTGGTATTTTTAGTGAATGGGGGGAAATTTGGCCAGGGCACCGGGGAAATTCACTTACTCTTTTCGAGAAGTGCCATGGGATCTTTAACATCCACCCAAACTACCACCAGAACAGGCAGATGGGACCTCGGTTTAATGTCTCATCCGAAAGACGGTGCCTGAGGAGTGCAGCACCCCCATCATGCTGCACTACAGTGTCAGTATTGGGATATTAACCCAAGTGCCTGGTGTGGAGCTAGAACCCACAGCCTTCTGATCTCCCGGCCTCAGAAGGTCTGTTAAGGGCTACAGCATCACATTTTCTGGATTTGAGTGCCAGTGAAAACTATTACAAGCTTCTACTGAATGCTTTATGTCTAGACATTTAATGGTAAGAGAATGCCATTTTTTGTTTGAGTGGTAGAAGAAGTCCTTCTGCTGTATGTTGGTCCTTTTAGGAACGTACAGTTTAACAGTACTGGGTAATGGTTATTCACGTCTCTTTCTGGCCAACAACATCCATCATAATCCATTTTGATATATTCTTCTAATGAGTAGCAGGGCAACCTAGACCTTGTGACATTGAATTTGATACTGACAGCAGCCAGATATAGAAGATGATTTTTTTTTTTACATTTCATGGTGATGATTTCATTACTATAACTTTTTTTTAGTTTTCCCAAATAAAAAGAGGATAATTTTATTCATTTAGTTTTTGTTGACCGGGTAAGTGCACTAGACAAATCCTGCCTATTTTCAGGCACGACCAAGGGGAGGGGGATACAGATGAATGCCAACTGACCGTGAACCAGATTAAGCTTGTTGGTGGTATTTTCAGTGAATTAGAGAAATTTGGCCAGGACACCGGGGACGTTCCCCTGCTCTTTTGGTGGGGGTGCTGTGGCTATGGCGGGCGGTGTTGCAGCTGTTCATTTTGCTGGTGTACCTGTGGGTGTGCAGGTCTCCAAACCCACAGGTTCAGCTCAGGAGACCAACAATCTCGCTGACCTTACCAGTATAAAGGATATGGAAGTTCCCATTTGTCTGACCAATTCAGCAAGTCCACCTTCAGGTCTGTTTTCTTCGGATGAAGCTTGGTTGAATAATATACTTAAACAAAATAAAGCGCTATGATTTACAGATGGTGGAAACCTAGTAAATCCATGTTTTCCTACGAAAGAGTTTACTGAAGTGCAGTGTAATCAGATTATGCCTACTGAATTGTGAGCTGCTGCATTACTTTTGGAAAGAACTGCCTGACATTTCAGCTTCTGCTTCAGGCAGTGCTCTGCTATTCTGCCGGTTGACATAGGTTCATCAAAGGCATTCTCGCCACATGAGTCAGAGCGAGTAGTGGAACTGTTGACAGATGCAGTGCAGCCTGTGCTGCTAAATGGAAAGCAACAAGATTTCGGGGACAAAATGGATGCAGTGAGTACTTCTCCTCCTATGATACAAAATCCTGTTTGTACTGTTGTGAATAATTTGGGCTTACGAAAGGGTAGAAACACTGACAGTTCTCCTCCGGTTCAACGAGGGCATTCCCCGACCTCTCTTGAATGCTCACTCCTGTCAGCTGGTTGGAAAAGAGGTGAGTCAGGTGTCTGGGTTCCTAACCCCTCGCATAGTCCTATTCATGGACAAAAACCCTTGCAAGAAGAATTAAAGACCGATATGGGACATACGCAATTACCAGAGCAAACTACTTTGCATATACATCCCTTGGGCAGTGTTGCTAATAATCCTGATAAAAACGAGGTGGTAATGCCGTCTTTCTCGATTTCAAATTCATCGGATTCAGAAGAATCTGAATTTTCTCAAACAGGGAGGGAGGATCAACCTGATATGGATATACATACTCCATGAGTTAAGGAGTCCTTTTTTGAAAAGTCAAAAACTGCATGGGAACAATTTTGTCAGAAGGATCCTTTTTCTAGCTCCCCCCCCTTACAACGACAGAATGCAGTGCATGTGGAGTATGTAGGAGGGTTGGACATGGACCCAGATCGTTTGTATGTTGGCAGAACATTATTAAAATCATCTCTGGGTTTTTTCTCAAATGAAATACATGCCCTGATTCATGTTTCAGGCTCTAAGGTCTTTGATGTTAGTTTTAATACCCCCACAGGGATTAGATCATTTCTGGACTAAATATGATGCTTTAAAGTATTCTGAAATCTGGATTCCATTTCATGTTCTTCCTTTAACAAAACCCTCAATTAAGACTGTTACTGTTCTTTTTAGGAATGAGTCCGTGTCAATTCACGATATTACTTACTGGATAGGAAAAAAATGTGATGTAATTGAGTCTCCACAGCCTATTTTTGATGAGGAACATTTTTGTGGAATGAAGGCTGGAAGTATAAAGTTTGCTTAAGGAATAATAGTTTGGGGCCTGTGCATCTACCAAATAGCTTGTTTTGGGGGAATGAAAGGGGGCATTGTTCTTACCCTGGGCAACCCAGAACATGTTTTAAGTGGGGGGGCCTTTACTCATTTGGGTTCTGCCTGTGATAGGCTAAAGTGTAATCTATGTCTAGCTTTTGGACACCATAGTGTAGATTGTACAGAAGAAATGAGGTGCAGTTTGTGTATGGACCTTGGACATACTTATAGATCCTGTCCATGGGCCACTCACAACTGCACTGATCATGTTAGTCAAGACAGTATTATTAAAGAAGCCCAGAAAAAGAGCATGGCTAAACAAGGTGCCCATGCAGATAAACTTCAACCACAGATGACTAGACCCACTACCCCCCGCCTAAATTGTGGTGGAAATGTGGCTGAGCAACCTATGAGTGAAGAATCAGTAGCCCTTTGGTTGGTGAGATTATCACTGAAGTTTGTAAAACTGCTTTGGGAGGCAAGTCATAACTGATGTTATACCTCCCTTTAACTGTTAAAGGCACAGCAAAAACAGGGTATCAAACAAACAAGGCCTACATCCAAGGTTGCTAAAGCCAATATGCCTGGTGAGGAAGACATTATATTGAAAAATAGTTTGATATCTTGGCAAAGGTATGATAGACTCAGAACAGGGGAGACTCAGAAGCAACCTCATTTGTCCCACATTCTTCTGAATCTGAAGGAATCACAGGCACAGGGACCAGATATGATTGGTCAAAGAAAATGGGTACTAGAATTCAAAGAAGTTCAAGGTTGAAAAAGGCATTAAACTTTTCTCTGTCTCCTCCCTTAGCACCTCACTCACTGCTTAGCATTGCTTCAGTGAATGTTACCATCCTAAGAATGCTAGAAGAGTTATAACCATGACAGCTCTTAAAGATCTTAATTGTGACATCTATTTGTTACAAGATACTCGACTAAATACTGATTTTTAGTTAGAGCAGCACAGAGGCTTTGTGTTGGAGTCCTTCCTTTTTTTCATTTGGTACAGATGTTTGTGATGGTCTTGGAGTTTTATTTAGAGGGATGGATATAAGATTTCACGTTTAGCTGATTTATCACTGGGAGGGTTTGTTATTAGATTTCACATAGGAGACAGTTGGAGATTGATTAATATTTATGCTCCACAAAGAAAAAAAGACAGGGTTGATCTCTTTACGAAAATTAAACCATATTTACTCATGACAAAACATATTATTTGGACTAGGGATTTTAATTGTGTTTTGGATAAAAAGATAGGGGTGCAGTCACAAATAAGCTCTACTGTGACTCTAACTGTTTAAAAGGTCTAATTGAGCAGTATAATTTGCAGGATTCCTTTAGATCTCTACACCCACAGGGTGGGCATACTTATTATAGAGGGGCCCTATCCACAAGGATAGATTTTTTGTTTACACACAAAAAAATTTATATTCATAAAGCGGATGTTATCCCATTAGAAACCACTGATCATGCAATTCTTTCAGTGGTACTAGGAGGCATAATTGGGCCCCAGTATGGTCAGCATTACTGGAAATTAAATACATATTTATTAAGAGATGAGACAGTGGGTTTACTAGTCACTGATCTTTTAAAGGCAAGGATGTCTGTAGCTGTCTTACACAATAAAATTAGCCTATGGTGGGAGGAGACTAAGCAGAAAATTAGATCCCTATTTCAGATTTTTTCCATATGCCGTCATAATTCAGAGTATCAGACATATCTTAAACTTCATCAACAACTCCTTAAGGCATACTCTATTGTCAATACTCATCATATAGCATTAACTTCTCAGATTTCTAATCTAAAGACAGCTATGATATCTTTACAATACTCAAGAGCAAAAGCTATGTTGAATGAACATAGAATTTGTTCATCTGGTAAAACAGAATTTGGAGATGCATTTCAAAGTTGCTCACAACGTTCAACTGATAGTTTCATGACTGCTGTTCAAAGCCCTGAGGGTAGAATAGTCACTGATGGCCCGAGATTCTAAGAGAGGTAACAAAATATTTGACTACTATGTATACGGCCCTGTTGATCGAGGATAAGGAAATGGAGGACTTACTTTCCACTATTTCAGTACCTCATCTACCTTCTGAATTCATAGGAGATCTAAGTAAGCCTATAACGAGATTGGAAATAGAAATAGCAATTGGACATTTGAAAGATCATACTTCTCCGGGTATTGATGGTTTACCGTCTGAATTTTATAAATCATTTGAAGTTTTATTAAAAGATATTCTGGTGGTAGTTTATAATTGGGTATTGGGTAATTTAAGTGTTGATTTTCATTTTTGTCTTGCTGTACAAATTTTAATTTTCAAAAAAGGGGAGAGATCTGATCTGAATAACTGTAGGTCACTTAGCCTTCTGAACACAAATTATAAGATACTGTTAAAAATTCTGCACAACAGATTAGTAACTACAGCTTCAGCACTTATTGCACTGGCTCAGATTTGTTCAGTACCGAACCGTCATATACATTACAATTTATTATTAATCAGGGAATTAGTGGAACAGGGTAAGGAGGGTAAACTACAAGGCTACATTATGTCACTAGATCAGGCGAAAGCCTTTGATAAGGTCCCTCATCAGGTCATTTCAAAGATTTTGTTGTCTTATGGGATCCCTCAGGTGTTTGTTGCATGGATAGGCTTGTTGTATGCAAACGCTCAAGCTATTCCATTTGTTAATGGAACCCTAGGTTCAAACGTACATATTACACAAGGGGTTAGGCAGGGATGCCCCCTCAGTCCGTTGTTGTATGTATTTTGCTTGGACCCATTATTGAGGCGTCTTCAGCAAGATACAGGTATTCGAGGAATTAGGCCAGTTGAGGGAGATATGGAGACATGTGTAATTGCATATGCATATGATATCTGTGTATTGGTAGCAGATCACGCTTCTGCAAACCAAGCTCTGGAGGTGATAGACAGATATTCTAGGCTGACAGGGGCTAAAATAAATAAAGGGAAGAACATTATTTATGCTCTTAGTGGAACTGTAGACCAGAAGGAGACCTGACAAGGTACACAGGTATCCATGGACCCTTTTAAATTCTTGGGGGTTTGGTTTGGGAGGGAGATAATGGGGTAAGTGGAGTAAAAATTGAATATAGCACAATCAAAAGTGGCAATTTGGAAAAATTGCAACAATAAAAAAAAAAAGTAGCAGTAGTTAAATCTTTCTTTCACCTATTTTTTTGTTTATAAGTGCTATTTATCCTTTGCCATGAGCTTATGAAGTAACTCTTCTTTGGTTGGTTTTCAGTTAATCTGGAGACTCGTTTAAATCCAATTAAAAGGAAATATTGTACCTGCCTATCAAAAAGGTGGGCTGAATTTAGTTAATTCTGTGGTTTTGTTTATAGTATATTCTTTCATGTGAATTTATTAGATCCATCTAGACCTAGTCAAGCACTTTGGTCTGTGTATGCAAACCATTGGATCAGGTTGTTTTATCAAATGTGGAATGTTATGGGGTGTTACCAGCGCAATTTTAGATAAAATATGTGTTTTTTAGACCTGTGTTACTTAAATTAAAACAATGGAAATTGACAACACAAATTGTACAGTTTTCCACTAGCAAAGCTATTTATGGCAGTATAATTCAACAGATTGGGATCACTTCAGTTGATTTTAAAGATGTTGCTTCCTTATATCAGAAACATATCATAGATTCTTTGATGGATAAATACATTCCTCCTCAACTTTGGGATATAGTATGGCTTTGTTCTCATGGCAAGCTGTTTGTCATGGGAAATGCCAAACATAAAAGTAGAGATGAGTGTAAGTGTACCAGATTGTATTGTGTGGACCAGGAAGAAACTATGAAACACTTTCTCGTGAGAGTGTGTTATGTATAAGTGATGTGGGCAACATTGCACACGTTTATGGGAAATGAGTGTTTGGGGTTAGTGACGTTATGATGAGGTTGTTGGGGTTTTAGTTTGCAAAATTTGGGGATTGATAAGAGTCTGTTACATTTAATATTTGCTTTTATTAAATTTATTTTGTGGCAGATACGCTGTAAATTTGTACTGCAACAGGTATACCATGATCCAATGTTTGTTGTCAATATGGTTGAACAGGAATTGTATAATCAATACATGTATGAACCTCAACATATGTCTCTAACTGTATGGACAATTTGTTGATTGAATGTCCCTTTTATGAAGGACAAAATTGGATAAATTTCTTGATGTGATTTTCCTTTGTATATTATTTGTATATTATGTCAGTTATGTAACTTGTTTATGTTTGAACAGTTTCCCTACAATAAAATTTTCCTCTACTCTTTTTCAATAAGTGCCATGGGATCTTTAACATCCATCTGAACTACCACCAATCCAGGCAGATGGGACCTCAGTTTAACATCTCATCTGAAAGACAGCACCTCAGAAGTGCAGCACCCCTCTCATACTGCACTACAGTGTCAGTACTGGGATATTAACCTAAGTGCCAGATGTGGAAACTGAACCCACAGCCCTCTGATCTCCTGGCCTCAGAGGTGAGTGTGCTACCTACTGAGCCACTGACACTGACATGGAGGAGACAAAATGGAGTAATGGAAGGCGCAAAAAAGCCATAAGGTTTAATTTCCACATGCCATTTTAAAAATGCGATAAAACTTGGTGGTAGATCTCCGTGTTTTTTTTTTTTTTTTTTGGGATTGCCCGCTAAAGAGGCATAGTTTACATGTTAACATGCACTAGAACACATGTCTCTATTCTGGCAATGTTTTGCCAACTGCCACTTGTCCGGACTGCCTCCCTCCCCCTCCCTAAATCCCTTACACTCTCCCAACTCGGGCGAGTGTCCACACAGAAATACACACAGCTGTTGCTGAAACATTGGATCTACCGACAAATTGGGTGTTTTCAATTAAAATAAAAAAACATCACTACTGTTTGTTTGTTGGGGCAGGGGAGGGTACACCACTTATTAATTGCACAGCATCAAATATCAGATATTGTACTGCTTTGTATTGTATCTATCACCCCTGTCACTACTGTTGTGCACTGCCCAATTAGTTCCAAATAAAATAACTAGTTCCATATGCTAACATGCACAAACTCTTGTTGTCATCAGAGATGTTGCAATATTGCTGTTTCAAGGAATGCACAACCTTAATTTTGTCAAGTCTATGTCGTCGAATGTTAAAGTTGTCGAGTGGTTAACAAAATGCTTTTAAAGTCTGTCTGACCTTCCTGAGTACACATAAGCCCCCAAAAAATGATTGACTGAGTGAACATACCCATATATATACTGATGCTTGCCATCATTCATGTTGTTCACATTAGAGTCCCATCAGTAAAGATTACATGTTAA
Source organism: Neoceratodus forsteri (assembly GCA_016271365.2). NCBI lineage: Eukaryota > Metazoa > Chordata > Ceratodontiformes > Ceratodontidae > Neoceratodus > Neoceratodus forsteri. The sequence goes on from CM028132.1 coordinate 1,408,145,748, forward strand.
TTGGTACCCCCTCCCCCCGTAGAAGCACAAAGCCGATATATTTTTTGGCTAAGAACATTGCCACTTTGTGTTGATAGTATTTGTGTCCTGTCACTTAGCCGGTTAATATGCCACCACCCAGCTCCAGCCTCCAAGATTTTCCCTATCATCTGGTGGCTAGCACTACACCTTTAATTAATTCAGTGTAATTTTTATTTTGGGAAGGGGTACTGGTGCTCTTCAGTTTTAATTCCAAAGTCACTCAAAAGACCAAACAATGACATGCAGCACAAGGGAAAAAGTGGACAGGGTCTCTCATGAACTCGATTACATCAACCCTGACACTTTACTACCATTTAGTAATATGGGAGAGTGCACAGTCCTGTAAAAGACTGTTCCTCCACCTAGAGAGCCAGACGGAGATTTCTCTCACCAAAAATGTCTAATCCAACAACAGTTCTGCACAGGCACAACTCCAGAGTCTACCAATAATAAATGTCAACATTTATATTTTATTTCAAATAACACTTGTAAAAATGGTTAGTGTGGAGATCGGTATGTAATCTGTGCAGCCAGCATAGTGATACTGCCATTTTATGGCTGCAAGAGGTTCAATTCCTGCTAACCCCAATTATGTTTTTTGTACAAAGACTCAAGAAATAAAAGTAAATGCAGCAGTTTCTTAGATGCAGACTCCAGGTTTTAATCTGCTAGTGCACACTGACATCTTATTTTTTTTTTACTTTTACAGGTATGGCTGGTGTATTTTGGAATATAGGGTTGCAGGACCAGTGAATCCATGCTGACTTATGAAAAAACACTTTCTTAGGGCATGGGGTGTTATTACCTTTATTACATCCACACCCCTCTGCATATTGTAGACCCCTCTGCATACTGACATCCCCTATCACATTACTTACTGTCCCAATAGTGAAAAAAAATAGAATGGGCACACTTTATAGAATACTGATCAGATGAATCATTCGGGTGAAAAGTCAGTTAGATGGGACACAGAGTAAAACAGCACATCTCCCATGCCCCCCACCCACCCAACACCCTACCACCCGCTACACTAACATACCACTAACTTTACACAAAAAAAATGGCATCATTACAAGATAATAAAAAGGGAAAGAACAAAACATGATGTTGCACAATCAAATAATTCGTATTTGTTTACAGTTGGAACTGATAACTGTGTGCCATCTCTGAAAACTCTGTTTTTATTATCAACAATCAGCAAATTTACAAAATTCACATTAAACCAACTGCTGCACATTGAGAGACATTATTTTTGAACATATACAGCACTTCAGTGATGTAGGGATTGATATCGTGCAATGAGTTAACATCTGACAGTCAAAGTTTGAACAGAGTAGCACTGAAAATCTTTTTTATTACCTTTTTTGTAACATGTTCATTTAAGTTATCAGGAAGTACATATAGCATAGACAAAGTGGTGTAGCATACATCTGGTGCACTAAACATGAATAGAAATATAAAATATTATACTTAATTCAAATTCTGTGATAGATGCAGCTAATTTTCAGTGTTGGATAGCAACAGCTAGGTAGCAGCTAGGCAGAGACAAGAACAGCAGTAATGACCGTAACCTTTACAAATCAAACTCATAGTTGATGACAGTCAATTGCTAGATGTGTTACTGTTATCTGAACCTTGTTTTGTATCTGAACTCTATAACTTTGCTGTAAATGCCTATGTACTTGAGTACCTTGGTTTCTCTGTAATACCATTTTCTCCCCTACCCAAATGTATTCCTATTTGTTCTACCTCATTGTCAGTTGAAATATTGGCTATTGTCAAAGTATGTTGCAATCGGTCATGTTTGTTCTGTATGCATTGATGTACTGTACCCTCCCGGGTCATGCCTGAAAATAGTCATTGCCATGGCTAGTGCACCTACCTTGTAAACAAAAACTAAATAAAATAAATAAAATAACATCAACTTTAGAAAAATCAGATATGGAATATCAAATGTTGCAGTAGATCTTTCAACATACACGAAGGCACAGACCAAAAAGAATAACACTGCAGCCTAACCATACAGTTATGCAGGAATCTATGTCATTGTGTCAGAACTGCAAGCGCGTGGAGATAAGAGAAGAAAAAAAAACAAGAGCTCCCATTTCACGGGCAACCGCAGACTGGCAACTTTTCAACCTGATAACAAACTTGTGTAAACTGCAGTAAGAAAAGTATAAAAATGACACAAGCACAGCCTGTGTGGGTATCTGACTTTATTGCAAACAAGAATAGATTCAAAAAATAATTTCCTGCCTCCTTTAACTTGAACATCCTGGAGTCAAAACTTTAAGTTCTGCCACCTCATATTGAGTTCTGTGTGATTGTGAGTACATTAGAAACAAGCCGCAATGAAAAGCAGGTGGCCAGAATTTAAACTATAACTGCTATATGCTGCAGAGTTAAGTTCACATTGCAGTGGAGTCAAATATCAATTAGTAATATTTTTAAATTAATCATGTGATTGAAAATGGCATAATCGTGTCTCCTTAGACATGGACAACTCCTTCAAACTGCAGAGAAGGAGTGAGAGAGAGAGAGAGAGAGATTGAGACTTGAGCAATACTTGCCCAGATTTCAGTGTGACTGTGTGTGTCACTCTCTCGCTCCACCAGGGTTGCCTGTTCACTGTAGGGGGACAAAGGCAGCAATGGGAGGAGGACAAAGGTAGCAATGAAGAGACACCAGCACACCTCCCATCCTTCCTAGTCTGGAATGTGCTGTGCAGCTATTGTTCTCTCTCTCTGCCCCAGAACACTCTCTTGCGCAGCATCTCTCTGTCTCTCTCTCTCTCTCTCTCTCTCTCTCTGTGACTGGTTTCAGAGAACAGCAAAACAAGAAATGCTGTCATCTTCTCTTTCTGTGTCTCTACTGACCTGTTCTTTTGGTGGTCAGTCACTGGAGGATGAGGAACACAGAGCAGGGAGAGGAACAAATGGAGGATGCACAACCAAGGGGAGAATGGGAAGGGTGGGTGACCAGAGGAGGGGGTGTGCTGGGACGGGAGAACCAGAATGAGAGGCAGTGAGAGCAAGATGAAACAAGACTAGGACACCACACAGCTGCAACAATCAGGGACCACCCACCATTGCACTGTCAGCTTGTGGTCTGCACTGTTCAGACCCAAGGGAGAGGTGGACGACTGATGCTACAATGATGAGGCGCTCCGTGATTGCAGCAGCCAAATTGTTTCAAGTTGGTGGCAGGCTTGCTGAACCAGTGTCACAAGGAGCCTGCCACCCTGTTAGTTACAGAGAGGCCAAGCCCAGCAATGCAGTGGCAGCACTGGCCATCACAGTGCTGCACCTTCTCAACCCACTTCTCTCCTAAGCTGCCACATCATGTTTCTTGCACATGCATGCAAGTAAACATAAACAAGCATTTGTCAATGCTGAATGTTTTCTTGCTGGTATTAGCATTAGAAATGCAGGAGTTAGACAGATGCAGAATAGGAATGGCAGTGAAGTACTGAACTTCATGAACCCCACCTCCATTGTGTAGAAACAGACAGGATTTTGGGTAAGTTTTGGGTCATCACCCATACAGTCAAGCCATGTCACTCATCCTATTCTGCAGACACAGACATGTGTTGAGCTGTGCCTTAGGGTGTTTGGCTTTACAGTCAGCCCATTCCATAAGGACATACATTGAAATGGGTGCTGCATAGGAGAATGGGGTGAAGTCTTGGGACGAAGAGTCCAAGGTACACCTCGATGCCTCTCAGTGGCTGGGGGGTGGGGGTGGGATGGCATGAGCAGTACAGTTGCCAATCCAAAGGCACACCCCGATACCTACCTGTCTGTACATGGTAGGACGTTATGGTTAGAAACCGTAATGCCTCGGACATTTGTTGGTATTCACAGTACAAATTTTGAACATGGCCTTTTTGTGACCCCACCTCATAAAAGCATTTGGGACCCCTTGTCATGAACAGTGGCAGTGTGATTTTGTCAATGTGTCCTGAAAACTGACTTCCAACAGTGACAGTGGCATTCTGCACCACATGTACGAAAACACAGATTGGGCAGGATGTGAAGAATGTCAGCTGTAACATCCATAGGGAGGTATGAAGAGATAGAAATGTTGAAAATGTGTACTGGGAATATTAAAAATGCTTGCACTTCCAAGCATACGTGGAAACCATGCAACGCATGTGCGTAACACAGTCATTTTATGGAGTTTCATCACCAGATTTTCGACATAGGCATTTAACACACTGTGGTCATGAACAGTGTCACTGTGATTTTGTTACTGTGTCCTGAACACTGATTTCCCACAGCAACCATGGTATTCTACATTGGAACTGCAAAAACACATTTTGACCAGGATGTGAAAAATGACAGCTGTACTGTTCATAAGGAGGTGTGGAAAAATGGCAATGTTGAAAATCTCGAGTGAAAATATTACAAATATGAGAAGTTATAAGTGTGCGTGGAAACTGCGCAACTCACGCTCATAACACAGTCATTTAATGGACTTTCATCACAAAATTTTCAACATAGACATTTTAGGACCTCTGCTAATGAACAGTGTCACTGTGATTTTTGCTAAGTGTCTCAAACAGTGACTTACCATAGCAACCGCGCCATTCTATGCTGGAAGTGCAAAAACACATTTCGGCCAGGATGTGAAAAATGACAGCTGTACTGTTCATAGAGAGGTGTGGACAAATGGCAATGTTGACAATCTGGAGTGAGAATATTGCAAATGTGCGAAGGTATGAGCGTGCATAGAAACTGCGCAATGCACGCTCATAACACACTCATTTTATGAATGTTTCCCATCAAATTTTCAACATAGACATTTTAGGACCTCTGCTAATGAACAGTGTCACTGTGATTTTCTTAATCTGTCCCAAACATTGATTTTGCACACCGACTGCGCCATTGTGCACTACATGCGCGGAAACACATTTTGGGTGAGATGTGAAAAATGACAGCTGTACTGCTCATAAGTAGGTGTGATAAAATAGCAATGTTGAAAATCTGGAGTGCAAATGTTACAAATTCGCGAACTTACGAGTGCACGTAGGAACTGTGCAATGCACGCTCGTAACACAGTCATTTTTAGGAATTTTTTTTCCAAATTTTCAATATAGCCATTTTAGGCCTCTGCTCATGAACAGTGTCACTGTGATTTTCTAATCTGTCCCAAACATTGATTTGCACACCGGCTAGCCATTGTCGCTACATATGGTGAAACCCATTTTGGGTGAGATATGAAAAATGACAGCTGTATGCTCATAAGTAGGTGTGATAAAATGGCAATGTTGAAAATCTGGAGTGCAAATGTTACAAATTCAAACTTACAAATGTATGAGGAACTAGCATAACTACACTGTAAAGCAGTCATTTTTGAATTTTTCACCAAATTTGCAACATAGGCTTTTGAGAGCCTACCTCATGAACACTGGCACTGTCATTTGTTAATTGGTCCGAAAGGTGATTCCATGCAGTGACTGCAAAATCACCCTTCAGGCCTGAGTAATGCCATGACAGTGACAGAATTCATGAGGAGGGTCCAAAAACCCCATGTTGAAAATGTGGTGCCAAAATTCCAAAAAATGCTGAGATATGCACCAAAGTTGAAAAAACCCTATCTATCCCATTATACAGCTTACCAGCATTTCCTCAGTTCGCAGTCGGCTTTGAAGAGTGCCGACGTGTTCCCGGTCCACCGAAGATCGTTGCGCCGGACTCGGAGGTAAGTATGGGGTGAGGGGTGGGGAGGCAGGGTGCTAGAGGCTGGGTGCGGGTTGTGGGAGGGGGCCCGAGAGACCGCGAGGGACCGTTTTCTGCTTTACAGGTACATAAAAAAAAAAAAAAAAAGACAACAGTGGATGTTTTGTATTTACAGGCATTTGGCATGCTGGGGTGGGATCCCAGCGTGCCAGGAGAGTCTTTTTGGTGGGGCAGCTGTAGCCGATGGAGGATTGGGCACCCCCATCAGCACACAAGCAAATGGGAGGCCTTATGCCGACGGAGAGTGGGCGCCCCCGTCGGCACACATAAATGGGGGGGATGCCATCATGCTGACAGGGATTGGGCACCTCCATCGGCACACATGAAAACGCGGGGGGATATGATGCCGATGGAGTGGGATCCCCATCGGCAGACAACAAAAGGGGGTTACAGCATGCTGACGGGTGTGGGCTCCCCATCGGCAAAGACCGTTTGGGGAACATGCTGCCGAGGAGAGTGGACACCCCTTGGCACTAGGGCCAATGTATTGTTTGTGAACAGGGCAGCAACTCACATGCATGTTCAAAACAATCAATAACAATAACTCCGCCCAACAATGGACGGGTAGCTCCCTCATTGCAGCAAATCACTACGCTGCAATGAAATGACCCGTGATTTCTGTGGTGAAAACACTTCAACTTGGTGCTGATTCTGGAAGCCAGTGTCATCTGCACACTGTGCCTCCATTGGTGCACCATGGCCAAGCCCCAAAATGCCGTGCCTCCTTGGCTGCTACACTGCCGCCTCCTAACCCGCTCTCTCCTAAGCTGTCACATAATGTTTCTTGATCATGCACAAGCAAACATAAAAAGGTTTCCAGAGCTGCAGAGCTGCAAGAAAACAGAGTCCCAGAACTGTAGAGGTGCTGGGAAGCAGGGTTCTCTCTTTTACCACAGCCGGGGAGGGGTGAGGAAAACAACCTCATTACTTAACTCTAGGCATGATAAACACAACAATGTATTTATACCTAAGGCACTTAATATTTCAAAAGCCTTCTTTCTTTTATTCAGGCAAGGACAGCACAGGATACAAAAGGAAAAGGGGTAAAGGGGGTGCCACTTGCAGACGTCTCATTATTAAGGCAGTTAGTCTGCCATACTACTGTATCCATTTTTAAATAAGAACCCAGAGGAATATAGTGGAAAATCAAAGAGGGAATAAGAAATGGGAAGGGGAGAGTGTAAGGAGGTGGCCTGCCTCCATACAGAAAAATAGGGATAGCCATAGTAGAGAGAAATATAGTGGTTGCAACTAAGGAGAGAAAGTGAATGAGTCCATAACTAAGTGGCAGGAGACTGACCCTGTCATATTTACCTCCTTCTAAAGAGGGAAGGCGGTTAACTGACTCCTGCCTCCAGATACCCCAGAGGGAGTGGAACTCCCACCCACCCACTCTCAGGCACTCCATCCCAGGGTCCCACAACTAAATACTCGGACATTTTACATGCCAGATCCTGACATATCCTGGGATGTCTTGTACCAACACAATTCATGTATAGGTTATAACAAGCAAATTCAGGAAAACATTTCTAGCCTAAATGATTGTAACCTAAAGTCCAACCCCCTGACATATGAGGGTTGGAGGAGCTCCGGACCACCCACTCCATGAAGCTCCATCCCAGGGTCCCATAGCATCTAGCACCATAGTGCCTACATATTGTATATCTTTCATACTGTATTATCCTGGGATCTTTAACAATTAGCTTTTTTTACTGACCATTTGATTCAAGGTCAAGTAGCTAAAACAGTTACCCAACTTTTGTTTCAACATCAGCATGTGATTCCTCAAGTCCTGCCCCATATCGTGACAGGAAATCCACATTGGCATGTTCACTTCCCTTTTTATGAGAGACAGTGAATCGTGACGGCTGAAAGACCAAATTCCATCTCATTATACGTGGGTTCTTCTCTCGATTTGATGCAACCAACAGAGAGGATTATGGTCTGTCACTACTTTAAACTCTGCCCCAAAGGTAATATTTAAATGATTCAATTGTCCACTTATGAGCGAGACATTCTTTTCTATTGTCACATAGAAACATAGAAAATAGAATTTGACGGCAGATAAGGACTGCTTGGCCCACCCAGTCTGCCCATTTCCCTACCTAATGGATAAGTTGCAGATCCTAGCTAACAAACAGCCTACTTCTTCCAACTTCCATCTCCCATAATTGTGTTATGTCTGTCCAATGCATTCTTGAATTCCACCACTGTTTTTGACTCCACAACCTCCTCAGGAAGGCTGTTCCATGCATCCACAACCCTATTCCATGAAAAAATACTTCCTCACATTACCTCTAAGCCGTCCCCCCCTAGCTTCAGATTGTGCCCCCTTGTTCTTGCACACCTCTTTTTCTGAAAGATGCTACCCTCTTGGACTTTGTTGATTCCCTTGAGGTATTTGAAAGTTTCAATCATGTCCCCCCTCTCCCTCCTCTCCTCGAGGCTATACATATTAAGATCCTTAAGTCTCTCTTGATATGTCTTCTGGTGCAGACCCTGCACCATTTTAGTTGCCCTCCTCTGGACTGCCTCCATCCTGTCTATGTCTTTGCGGAGATTGGGTCTCCAGAACTGCACGCAGTACTCCAGATGGGGTCTCACCAGCTGTCTGTACAGAGGATAACAACTTCCTGTTTTCTACTGGTGATGCCTCTCCCTATGCATCCCAGTATCCCACCAGCCCTGCTTACTGCCTTCTCACATTACTTGCTCACCTTTAGGTCATCTGATATGACTACCCCCAGGTCCCTTTCCATTTTTGTTGTTAGTATCTCACCCCCATTGTGTACTCTTCCCCTGGGTTTTTGTTTCCCAGGTACATTACATTGCACTTCTTAGCATTGAATCTAAGCTGCCATACATTTGACCATTCCTCCAACATTGCCAGTCCCTTTTCATCCTTTCCACCCCACCTGTGTATCAACTCTGTTGCAGATATTTGTGTCATCTGCAAAGAGACATACTTTTCTTCCAGTCCCTCTGCAATATCACTTATAAAGACACATACCTGCATTCTCTCTCATGTAACTTTCTACTAATGTAGATGATGGGATGCTCTGCATTCTCAATAACCTGAGTCAATACTGCCCCTAACCCAACTCCTGATGCATCCATCTGCACAATAAAAGGTTTGGTAAAATCAGAGCTTCTCAAGACAGGATATGCACAAAGAGAGGCTTTATCTGTCTAAAGGCAGCATCTCATTCTGGAGACCACTCCACCCTGTTAGCATACCTTTTTCTTGGTTACCTCCGTAAGGGGCCTGCTATCGCTGAAAATCTGGGAATGAAGCATCTATAGTACTCCAGCCAGCCCCAAGAAGGCATAGACCTTGTTTCTTGGTCTTGGGTATGCCACATGCAGAGACTGTCTACTTTGTTCATTTCTGGGTGAATAACCCCATTTCCTATAATGAAACCAAGATATTTGGTTTCAGTCTGCTAAACGACATTTTGTAGGGCTTATGGAGACCCTTGCCTGCTTGATTGCCTCAAGAACCTGCTCTAGATGATGCAGATGGGTTTCCTAATCAGGGCTAAACACCACTACGTCATCTAGATATGCAGCACAGAACTCAGAATAAGGTTGGAGCATTTGGTCCATGAAGTGCTGGAAGGTGGCAGGTGCTCCATGAAGGCCAAAGGGCATTGTGACAAACTCAAATAACCCCACAGGCATACTAAATGCAGTTTTCTCCCTAGACTGAGGGGTAAGGGGTATCTGCCAATATCCTTTTGTGAGGTCAAGTGTAGAAATGAAAGCAGCATTCCCCAGATGATCAATAATATCATCTATACTGGGCATGGGGTATCTATCCAGAAGGGAGGCAGCATTCACCCTCCAAAAGTCCAGGCAGAGGCGAATACCTCCTTCTTTCTTATTGACTACTACAATAGGCAAAGACCATGCATTATGAGAGGGGCTTAATTATTCCTAACTGTTCCATGTTTCTTACCTCTTTTATTACCTCATCCCTGACATGTACAGGTAATCGGTAAGGTTTCTGGTGTATTGGGGTATCTGTGTAACTCTAATGTCATGTTCTATGCTTATTGCTCGGCCTGGTACATTTGTAAAGGTTTCTGAAAAGTACCTAGCAGTTGTTGAATTTGGGTGTGTTGGTAAGAGTTAGGGCAGGATTAATTGGACCTCTTTTATCTCAGCAGCCTGTTCTAATCTCCTGTAGGCTACATCAAGCTCAGAGTCCTGAGACACTGCCTGGATGTAATAGCTTATGTTGGGGTTTCTGGTCTCTCATGCCACAATTTCAACAAGTTTGCATGGTATATCTGTTTGCTACACCTCTTATTAGGCATGTGGACTTTGTAGGTTACAGGTCCCACCTGTCTAATACTGTAAGGGCCTTGCCATTTCATAAGGAGTTCATTCTCAGTGGCAGGCAAGAGGAGGTACCTGATTTCCTATAGAAAATGGTTTATGCCTCACCCTTTATCATATTCTGCCTTCTGCTGTGCCTGTTTTCCCACTAATGATTGGTGAGCCAATGTGGCATATTTCTGAGGTGTTTCCTTAACGCTGTCATATGCTCCAACACTCCCTGCTTCCCTATCTGGGTATTTTCCTCCCAGTGTTCTTTGATAACATCCAACGGCCCTCAGGGGTTTTGGTCATACAAGAAAGAGAAGGGGGAGAATCCTGTTGAAGCTTGGGGCACCTCTCTATAGGAGAACAGAAGGTATGGCAGAAAGATGTCCCAATTTCTTCCTTCCTCACTGACAAATTTCTGGAGCATCTTCTTAAGTGTCTGATTAAATCATTCCACCAATTCATCCATTTGAGGATGGTGTGGGGAGATTCTTACAGCTTGGATTCCCAGCTGTCTATATAGTTCTGTTAGCATTACAGAAGTAAAATTGGTACCCCTGTCAGTATAACCTTTGGGATGCCCATTCTGCTAAATACCTTGGCCAGTTACTCTACTACACTTTGAGCTGTTACTGTCCTCATGGGGATCACCTCAGGGTATCTAGTAGCATAGTCACAAATGACTAAAATTAATCTATTACCCTTAGAACTGGTTTCAAGGGGCTGGCCCGGTGGTGCTGAGGGTTGAGGTGCTGGATGCCACACCTCGCTCCACGCCGGTGACCTGGGTTCGGGAGCGGACTCGGGTAGTCGGTGGGTCGGCCGGGGGGGAGACAGGCTTGAGCGTCCGATGACAGCTTGCCTGCTCCGGGAAGGGATTCAGCCGATGCCCGGCACTTGCATGACCCCGAGTGGAGGCTCGGGGAACTGCAAGCCCCATCAGGGGATGGCTGGCCATTGAGCAGCACGGACGTCGACGTGCGCGTCATGACGTCAGAGGAGGTTGTCGGCTGCTCGGGGAGGGAGAACATGAGGAAAAAAGAGCCTGCCTCGTCTGGGAAGATGGGAGGACCCAGGACGTGCCCATGATGTGCCCGTGCCCGTCCAACAGACCACGAGACCGATGAAAATGTAAGTTATGGGGTTAGAGCCCCCCACCTCGTCCCCGCCCTGGGGTAAACCGCGGCTCCATGGGGATCTAGGGTCTCTGTGGGCAGGGTTCCAGGCAGTGGGATGTCCAGGGGGTCATCTCTGAAGGGTCGGAGGAGGCAGGCTGTGCGGAGGATAAAGAGAAATTTCAAAAAAAAAAGAACTGGTTTCAAGGGGGCCTACTACATCCATGGCAATATGATCAAAAGGCTGGCTAACTAAGGGTATATTCTGGAGGGGCACCATATCCTTTTTTCCTTTTCAAGCTACTTTCTGACATAGTGGGAAGCTTTGAATATATTCTGACACCTGATCATGAATACCTGGCCAATAAAATCGACCAAGGATCCTGTTTAAAGTGGTATCCCTCCAAGAGTGACCTATCAGGGGTATATCATGGGCCAAGTGTATTATTTCTTTCCAATATTTCTGGGGAACAATCAACTGTGTTACTTCATTCCCATTTTGGGAGTTTGTACACTCCCTGTACAGAATATTATTCAACATAAGATACCTGGGGGACCCATAATCAGTATGTTTTTCCACCTGTGTAAAGGAAATAGTTAAAGACACATCCCACTTTTGTTCATGTGCTATAGTCTCTGGTTTAATATTCAGAGGTCCCATAACATTTTTATTTTACCAGTCCTTTTTTCCTCTTTGTTTCCTTATTTCCCCTTCCAAGTTTTACTTGGGGACTCAAATAGTTCTTCTGTAAATGGAAACAGCTTCCCCAGTTCATCTTGGTGTTTTGCTTGTGACCGAGTCATCACTGCAACCACAGGAGCAAAATCATGTTTTACCAACAGTGCAGAAAAGTCAGTGTGATCCTGTCCAATGATTACGGGGACTGGTAAATGGGGAACAATCCCAACAGATAACTCCTGTGTTTGTCCATTTATAGTCAAATCCAGAGAACTAGTAGAATAAAAATGAGTGTCCCCATGTATGCAAGTAACCACTGTCCCTGCTCCTGTTCTTTCAATGCCCTCTACCAGGTAGGCTCGAACCAGCGTCTGATGGCTTCCAGAGTCTAAGAGGCCTAGGGCCAGATATTCAAATCTTGGCCCCTGGGCTAAATTAGCACTGCCTGGTGGGCAAACTGTGCCCAGAGCAAAAACATAGCTATATTCAAAATGAATAGCCCGATGCAAAACCAGCTGAATATAGCAAGCGAAGGAAGCTGGGCAAACAGGCCCAGGAGTGCAGGGCAAACATTGCCAAGGATTAAGACAGCACTGAATATAGCAGAGAAGACAGCACTGAAAATAGCAATCAGACAGAGGCAGTGCAAACACCCACAGAAACAAAGTGTCAGAGGTGTAAGCGGCCATCCAGGAACACAGGAAAGCAAAACAGCCCAGCCAGACACAACTGCAGTACTAGTGAAAGGAATGGAATAACCTGGAACCACAAGTGAAACCAGAACACCACAGAACACTATCAAATCCCAAGTCCACCCCAAGAAGACACAGGAATGTGAAGCATAATAAACTATAATTTATAATAAAGAATAATACAAAACGTGAGCATCTAAGGCACAAAGGCAATATGAACATATATTAAGCGAAAATAACCAAAACAGAGCAGAACACTGTTCATAAAAATGGGTTGCAAGCAAAATATCATGAAAGGGAACAGGGCCAGTGTAACAAAGGGACCGAAAACAATGGGGAAAAAACAGTCACATCGCAAACAGGCAAAACTGAAACATAGCAACAGAACAATGGGGCAAGAATGTGGATGGGAGAGGGCTGTGGAAATAGGAAGCAATGGAGGGGAACCGGATGGCAGATACAGGGCTAGGGACAGTGGGCCAGGGACAGGAAGCAGGCTAGTGGAAAAGGAAGCAGGGTTTAGGTGCGGGCAGGTGCTGGCAGACGATCTTCTGGGATGGCTGCAACCCGCCGTGTCTCAGCAATCATAACTGCCTGCTGCTCAATCAGGGTACACTGTTGCTGCACCAGCCTTTGCAACAGCTCTTGTGTGCCTTCATCCTCTTCCAGATGGGTGGCCCATAGTGACGACTGCTGGGGACCTACAGGAGAAAGGGTGACCACATCAGGGCATGACAATGACTCAAAGACACCATGTACCACCACACGGTGGACAGCATGCCCCAACAACCATGCCCATGTGCTAGTATGTAACAAACCACAACACACACTAACATGTGCCTGCAGGACAAGGCAGTACGTAACAGGCAGCATGCAACACCCCAATGTACATGGACATGCATGGATGTATGCTGAGAAACCCAACAACGTGGAGGCCAGCCAGCACAGTGGCGTGCAGACTGTAACAGTGCAAACAGACAGCCACCCCCAGAGATGTGAACGACAAGTGGATACTAAGTAATATGCACATGGGATGACACATGGTGGGACATGCTGCCCATGGTCACACAGCTATGTTACACAATACAGATGACACCAACTGGAGAAGGTGCCACAGCCCCAACCATGTGTGTAACCACACATGCCTGTCATGTACACCCCCAACAGTGGCCCACCCTCACTGCTGCCCTCCACAAGAACTGTAGACACCCAGCCAAACTGCCACCCACGATGCCATAACACAGCAGTTGCACAAATGATGACAGGAAACCCTGAACAGGTGGGTGACTGACATAAGTGTGCAACAGTGGCAAGTGACACAGATAGAGACTTGACATGGACCACAGAGACCCAATGACCACAGAGGACAACAACACTGGCATCAGAACAGTAGGGACTGCAGGACAGGTAACCAAGCAGTACACACCCAGGGGAAGTGCCAATGCCCAGCCACACCACTTGCCACAACAGAAGAGTGAGGGGCCCACAGTGGTGTAGAGAATGGCACAGTGCCATGACACCACCCATAGTGGCAGCACCGTGAAGGTTCACATGCAAGAAGACACACACATGTGAAACACAGACACTGGGCATTGTCCACCAGTGGCACTGCAGCGGTAGGCCAAAGGCATGCACAGGACAGTGTCACCCTGGTGGTCAAGGCATGGCGAGGCACACACACACCTGTGGGAGCAGCATCTGCCATAGGGGCTGAAAACCAGCACACCATGCTACCACAGAACAACTCCTGCAGCACACCTGCATAACATGTGCACAAACACCATGCACTACAGGGACAGAGGGACAGCACCCTCTTGGGGACAATGGCCTCCACATCAGAGCATGAGCCCACAGGCAGGGGTGTAGCCAGGGAGGCCACAACTGCACACCATGTGGACACACTGACACCCCTCCCACTGTTAGGGTGGGCCACCCCACCCCAGAGTGTAGCCTGAAAACATACCAACGTACACCATGACTGTGTCAGTTGCTGCCAGTGGCCTTCAAGATACAATTCATGAAAGCCAAGACACCCACATACAAGGCCACAACCTGTACAGTTGTAATGGCCATGGATACACAGACAGTCATAGTGAACAGCCCCTCTAGCGTACAATACACAATGAATGAAACACAGAAAGGTACAACATTGCCTTTGTTAGTGTCAGACATTAAGTAAGCAGTTCAATGCCCATTGGCCAACTCCCCACCAGACATCAAACTGCCCACCATTGAGTGCTTGGAGGATGCCTGCCAACACACATGCCGCAACAGGCACACATGCAATGTACAGCCACACAGGGCCATGTGGCACCACAGTCCCAAAGGACCCCTCCCACACAGCTCCCTGCATGTCCACCATGGAGGTCGAACAGGGACACACTATAACATACCTGTGTCCACGCCACCATGACAGTACACTGCCAGGGAAATGCTTGCACCACATGACACAGGATCCATCTGCACGCCATGGTCTGCATAGCCCTGGAATGTACTCACATGTCCTGCACAGATACTGACATGTTATACGTGGTACTGTAAATGACACATGCCATGAGAGGTGGAGTACACTGTTGCTATGGCAGACAGGCCAACATCAGCAGCGGCAACAGGTGGCACGACAGGCCAACCCCAGTAATCCCCCACCCTCAAGCATGACAACTGTCCCACAGCCATGCAGAGACACACATCATCCCTCCACAATGGTGGGCATAACAGCAACATGATGCACATGGCAGTACAAGGCTGCTATCAGTACACATAGCGGCAATGGCAACAATACTTAAGACACACAGCGAGCCATGTCTCAGGCCTTGCAGCAGCAGGTAAGGCAATGGAGGAAAGGGGGACAACGGAAATGCACACAGCCATCCCACATGTGGCCTGGATTACCCAGCCAACTGGGCCACGATACCCGACACAGCACTGTAGTACAGGGGTGTAGCCAGACATTCACATGTTCTACACACAATCCCCAACAGCCACACTCCCCTTATAAATGCTGTACTCAGCAACTCCAAATGGTACACCCCTTCCAAAAGGGTATGATGTCTGTCAGATAATTCCCCTACTCTCTAATGAGGTTATACATGTATCAGTCTCCTACACAACAGCATTTCAAACAGGGCCACACCCCAGTGGCCTACAGTGACTCAAAATGTCTGGTGTACCTAGGAACAGTTGACAGACATGCAGTACACCAAAGTGTACATAAATGTGTACAGTGCGTATGCCCTAGAATACACTTGCTCAACTGCCTGCCCTGTAAAGCCAGACTCATAGTGGAAAAGCATAACATCACACAGTACTCACTCAAAACACCCCTGTCACCATCACTGCTCTCCGCTGCATGCTGTGCCATTGAGGCACTCCTGCTTGTCGGGTTGACGCCGCCCCTGTCCGCCTGTGCACGTCCCTCCTGTCTGTGTGTCCTCATCAGCCTGCAGGAGAAGAGGGTACAGCAGCATTACTACAACCACCACGTGCGCTAAAGACCACCTGTACCCCAGTGGTGCGGCACAACACACGCAACAGTGGCGAGGCGGTGCAGTGCACTGCACCAAAGCCATACCAAGCATGACAGGGGTCCGTGCACACTGTCTACCCCTGTCCCACACAGTACACACCGAATGGATTGGTGGACTCCATGAGCAACATGTGTAGCTCAGCAACACCCATGCACGTAAGCACACCATGGAACACACTGCCCCACCACCCATGCCAGCAGTGGCGCTACAGTCATCTCTTACCTGGCACAGGCACAGTCCCGTCGCGAACCATGGTCCTGCAGCGTTCAAGCAGTGGTCGCTGTCTGCGCCTGATGTCGACGTAACGATGGCGGCACTTTTCACCATCACGTGGAATACCTGTGATGGCACTTAGTCGATGGGCAATGGAAGCCCAGACCTGCATACGGGGCAAGTTGCCCTCCCGCACAGGTCCAAATAGGCGGCGATGGCGCCTCTCCGTCAACTGCACCAGGTTGGCTGTCTCAGCCTCATCCCACCGCCTGTCATGGCCCACCACTGCCCTTTGCCTACGTCTCACAGACATTGGTGCTGTGGAAGGGGGCAAATAATCACGGTAAACAGTTAAAGAACGACTGTGCATACACCCTGACACCCCTAGAGCTGAAGTTCAGTGCCGTGCTGGCGTGATGCCGTAGCGCCGGGCTAACAGGAAGTGTTTGCAATGCGCATGCATATTCTACCATGACCCTGGGCCAATATACAGGCGCATGCGTGTAGCGCCGCAGGCTAAAGCTGGTTAGCGTGAGCGCTAGACCGCGCTATGACAGCAGCGGACAAGTGGAGCCATGAGCATGTGTACTGCACATACCGCGGCGCTGACCCTCAAATAGCTCTGCGCTGGCCTTTGCCCAGCGCTGCTCTGCTAACGCGGGGCTATTCAAAGCCATATTCAACGGCTGTATGCAAATGAGGGTACTAGTGTATGCATGGGGCAAACCGTGTGATTAGCATATCATTATGCGCTCATTTACATGACAAACAGGCAGGATTGCCTGGCTGGGCTATAAAGGGCAAGCAGTGCACCACCAGTGTTGTGTTGTGGAACTGTGGCGGAATACAGCAGTGAACAACATGAAGAGAGACATGCAACAGGGGATGGGCAGCGAGAGCCAAGGTATGTATCAAGGGTGTAGACAGGCATACTCAGTGGCCGCATTTTGTGTCCAGTTTTGTTGACTGCCTGTCACAAACCATAGGCCACTCGTTAAAATTATCAATATAATCTGTAGTATTTGGGTTAGTGTTGGCCACTGAGGAGTGTGTGATGCATGTATGATCTCTTTAGAGTGTAGAGGAATCATCTGACAACTTGTTTGGAAGGGGGGTGCCATTTGGATATGATGTGTACATTATGTAATGGGGGAACGGTTGGAGACTGTGTACAAAATGGATATATCTGGCTACACTCCTGGTGTGTATGACCACCGTGGGACCACAAACATCCACTGCATTGTGCACATACCCCCTGCAGTTAACTGTGCCATGTGCCAATGCATGCACATAGTGTCTGCATGCCAGGTGCACTGGTGCTGTACCATGGCAGTGCACTGTCTTGTCTTCCTGGACGTGTGGTGTGATGGTCTCTGCCCCCCCGGGCGTACACAGTGTACCAGCAATGTGCGCTCCCATGCGGCATGGTGTCCTGACATTGCTAGCGCACTTGTCCTCGCATACTCGATGATGCTGAAATGGACCACAAAACAGTCATGGGGTTCATGGCACACACAAGCCACAGCAGTGCACGTGTGTGTACACCACTCCAGACACAGGACAGACAGTGGCAATGTGGGAATGTGCACCGTACAGGCACATGCAGCAATCTGATATGTCCATGTGGCCTGTAGCACTGTAGGGGATGATATCATGATGTCCACTGTGTGATGCACTGCAGCACCGACACAGCCACTGACACCTGTCCCCTCTTGATTATCTCATAGGTGTACAGGCCCAACAGGAGTGCATCTGTGCACATAAATTCTTCCAAGATGAGCTGAACACCCTTGCACATGAGGTGAAAGAAGAGAAGACGTTAGCACAGATACACAGGGCCACCAATGCTGTTGTGAGCGCAGGCTTGGGAGGAGGTAACTGCAGCGGTGAATGCGGTTGGTGGCCATGGGAGATCAACTGAGGCAGTCCGGAAACGTTGGAATGACCTCCTGCAGCGTGCAAAGGAGGAGGAGGCACATCACCACAGAGACAGGACCAGGACTGGTGGTGGTCTGCCGGAACACCAACAGCATGTGGAGGAGCCACACATGGCGGTAGTGGCCTTGACACTGCAGATGGTGGCAGTGACAGGTGTGCCAGGTGGTGGTTGCGAGATGACCCTCGCACTTCCAAGGCCAGGTCTGTATTCACATGTGTAACCCCTGTACGTGGTGCAGGCAAGGGTGCATGGTCCTGCTTTTGGTGTCCTGCACAGGGTGCACTGTATCCTGCCGAAATGATGCCTGGCAAGGTCAAGGTCACAGTGGGGTGGGTGGGTGCATGTTGTCACAGGCTTGTGTGAGGTGGGTACCTGTCCTGAGGGCTGCATGGTGTGGTGGTGGTAATGGTGGTATTTTGCCACAGTGTCCATGGATGGGTGACTGACCCTGTCCCTATTCTCTCCACAGCACTCTTGGACAGACCTGCACCACCACAGCATGATCCACAGATTTCCAGCCAGGTTCCCGAGGTCGCGGAGGAGTTTGATGACAATTGGCCATCAACATCTGGACTTTGTCAATCTCAGGGCTGCATGGTCCCAATGCATGTTGGGCATACCCGTGGACAGGGCATGCAACTGCCTGGGAAGGGGGGTCACACCTCACTAGGGGTGTTAGGGTACAGTGGGCACCTGGATGTTGCACCAACTGAGAGTGATGGGGTGGGAGAGGTACTGCTGGTCACTGTCACCAGTGCGGATGACAGTGATGTCTCTGTATATTCACAGCAGCTGGCCATTCCTGTGCCAGGGGATGTAGGGGTGGGGCTTGCTGAAGGCCATGAAACAGGTCAGGGTGGTTCCATAGGTGTCAGCAGTGTGGCTGAACACACGGTGGTGGGTGGTGTGGGTGGTGTTGCAGGACAGCAGGGCGTGCATTGTCGGACACATGCTGGGGTTACAGTCCATATGGTGCCACAGACCACTGCCACTCGTAGTCAGCAGCTGGATGTAGCAGTTGGTGCATTGCCACAGGCACCACTGCCAGCTGCTGCTGGGGGTCCTGTGCCTCTGGTACACAAAGGCCATGGTGCCCGGCCACTCCTGCAGGCTGCTGTCACCTCACAGCAGGAGGCCCATCTGGACCTGCATGCCATGCAGCGTGAGCTGCGACATGAGCTGGGTCAGATACGGGAGGCAATAACAGTGGGCTTTGCACATGCTGAGCAGCAGGCAGAGGACAGGTTTGGCCGCCTGGTGGGTGCCATAGACTGTGGCTTTCTGGGTTGACTGCTGCAGTGGTGGCAATTGGTGATGCATGCATGGTGTGCCTGTTGGTTGCCAGCATGGGTTTAGGCTGGTGCAGATGGCAGAGGGGCACACAGGCAGGCACACCGGGTGGGAGCAGGGCTGCCACTGGTACCAGTTCCGATCCATCACACACTCCACCTGCAACCCAGCGGTGCCGTGGTCATCCATCCACCCTGTCTGCCTCCACCAAACCCCGGGGGCACAGGAGGTCAACCATGCCTGCCTCACCTTCCACTTCAGCTGTGTCCTCTGCACAGAGCACCCCAGAGTCCATAACTCCTGGTACAGGTGCACGCCGCATGCATGGGTATCATCGCCGGTGATGCCCACAGGCTGTCTGCTGTACTCTGCATGCATCCCCCTCATGCATGGGCAGATGTGCGCACACACACACACACACACACTCCCACCAACACAGTTGCCCCCCTTACCCTCACGACACACATCGCACCTCCCCACCATGATTACACCATTTGTGTGTATCCCCCCCCACATATGTGCTGCACAATCATGGACTCACACCACATGCACACACTATTTGTGTATTACACTGGGTTTGTTTGGTGATGTGATTATTGTTTTCACTGTTATGTTATTCTGTGCACATTAAATTGGTAATCACTTGTACTCTTTCAGGTTGTTGTGCAGTCTGTACTAACCCTCTGGTCTGTTGCAGTGTCCTGATGATGTTGTCCCGGTGCTGTATGGCCCTGCGTGCCATGTGAGGGTCCCTCCTCTCGAGTTGCTCCACTATCCCCCTGACTACTGGCTCTGGCTCACTGTCAGACTGTCCCTCAGGTTCAGCTGCCTGTATCCCACAGTTCATTGCCATGTTGTGCAGCATACAACAGGCTAGGAAGATACGGCATGCCTTCTGAAGTGTATATTGTAGGGCACCACCTGATGTGTCCAGGCATCTGAATCGCATCTTCAGGATGCCAAACACCCTCTCTATGATGTTCCTTGTTCTGGCATGTGCCTCGTTGTACAGCTCCTCAGCCACTGTGGCCGGTCGGAGTACTGGTGTGAGCAGCCAGGGTCACAGGGGATAGGCACTGTCCCCTGTCAAAACATATATACCTGTTAGTGCTGTACTGTGGTCTGTCAGCTGCTGTCCTGCACCTCTCTGTGGCCCTCCCACACCCCTTCCCTGGCCTGCAATGCCTGCCCCCATCCATGCTGTTGTGTGTTTGCCTTGTCTGCTACAACTCACCGACTAGTTGCCCACTGGGTATCCTGTCCTCCTCAAAGGCCTGGCACAGCTGAGACTGGTGCCAGATGAAGGCATCGTGGGCACTGCCGGGGTACTGTGCATAGACATTGCTGATGCGCCCCGCCGCATCGCACACCACCTGGCAGTTGATGGAGTGGTACCCCTTCCTGTTTACATACACATCACTGGCATCACCAGGTGGTGCATGGATGGGGACATGGGTGCAGTCAATGGCACCCAGTACAGACGGTAGGTGCGCAACTCGATGGAACTGCTGCATTGTTTCTCTGCGCTCTGCTGCTGTGCTGGGGAATACTATGAATTCCCAAGCATGTGGCAGGAGGGCCTCTAGGAACTGGGTCAGGATGCGTGAGGTGGTAGATTGCGTTACCCCAATGGTGTCCCCCGTTGGTCGTTGGAACATCCCTGTGGCAAGGAAGCACATCGCTGCTGTCACCTTCTCCTCCACTGTCATAGCATGACTGCGTCTGGTGTTTGGCTGCAGCTGCTCATGCAGGAGTTCGCAGAGCTGCCTCAACATTCCCCTGTTCATCCGGTACCGGCCAATGATGTAATCATTAGGCAGGGTATCGAAGCCTGTTTGCAGCATACCGTCTCCTTGGCCTGCGATGTGGCCCATGTTGTGCCTGCTCTCTCTCCTCCTCCACCTCCACTACAGCTGCCATCAATGGCAGGATCACTGCTACTGGCACTGCACACATTCCCACTTCCTGTGCTGGTCCCTCCTCCTCTGTGTTTAGACCAGCCTTTTATAGGCGGTAACTAGCGCCATGCTAGGGGCCGCGCTATGTATCCTAGCGCAGCGTTGGACCTTTGAATATCCCCTTGTGCATCTCTCTAGGCCCCCACCCCTCCTTTTGCCCCTTGCATACATTACTGGTTTGTCCAGTGCTAATGCAGTTTGCCTGCTCTATTTGGCATTTTGAATATAGCAGACTCACGCTAACCCCGCGCTAAACCTGAGCAAATGGTTTTTGCCCGACGCAAAGCTTTGAATATCTGGCCCCTAGTATGTTAGGGTGTCCCATTTTTACTGTGGCTATATAAGGTGCCCACTTGGCTAAGGCCAAATGTCCAAAGTCTCATTTCACTGATGGACAGTTCCTTATTATATGTCCCTTCTTCTGGCAACCATGGCAAACTATTTCCGATAAGGGCACTCTCTCCATCCTTTCTCTCTTAACCTCAGAATTGGTTTCAATGTTTTTAGAAAAGGTAGTTCTTACCAGGCTGGTGGAAGGAGTGGGTGCAGGTCCTCCTGGGTTTCTCCCCCTCGCAGGTCTTGCAGCCAAGAAGTCTTCTGCAAGGGCAATAGTTTTCTCCGCTCCTTTGGGCTTATGTTCCTAAACCTACAATTGTACATCCTGCAGCAGTATTTTGATAAACTGCTCAATCGTGATGGCCTCCATAATCTGATGAACTGTTTTGCTACCTGGCTGCAACCACTTATCGCTCAAGTCCTTCAGATGGGCATAGACTTCCCTGGGGGCATCAGTGGACTGCATTTTTAGGAAATGAAAAAGTTGCCAGTAGGCCTCTGTATTTATATTGTATCTTCTCAGTATTTCCTTTACATTATCATAATTGTCCTCAACCTGTATATCAAAATGACTATACATGATCTGTGCTCTTCCTGTTCATTGGGGGGCAAGACGTACCACCCATTATTCTTTTGGCCACCCACACATTTGTGCCACCCTCTTAAACATCATGATGTAGGTATTGATATCATCTGAGTCCTGTAGTCTCACCAGTTTTATATCCCTTGGGCCCTGTGGTTGTTCAGCATGCTCTGTCCAAATGGTCTGCAGGGCCCATATGGTGTCTGCCCACTTGGCATCCTATCTCCTTCAGTCAATCTCCCTTTCCTGATCCAACAGAAGTTGCAGGGTGCATAACCATTTTAGTAGTTCACCAACATCTCCAGCCTGTTGCTAGCCTTGCTTGAAGAGCAGAAAGCAGCTAACTAAAAGAAACTATATTTTCTTATTAATTTAACACTTATATCTCAGCAGGAGTCAGTGACAGTTGAGATTAAACAAACAGATACTTCATTAGAAGTAGAGGGGTCTTATTTAGGGTTAAAAAAAGAGAGTCGGTGTGTCTTCTGTGCTCGAAAGGGTACTGTATCAGTTTACTTTACTAAACCAGTAGGAGGACAGAGAGCTTAATTGGGGGTGTGGCTTACACACTATAAAAGCAAGAGACTCAAATTACAACTTCCTGTTGCTAGTATTGATTGTACAGCAGAAAGCAGCTAACTAAAAGAAGCTACATTTTCTTATTAATTTGACATTTATATCTCAGCAAGAGTCAGTGTCAATTGAGATTAAGCAAACAGACACTTTATTAGAAGTAGAAGGGGTCTTATTTAGGGTTAAAGAGAAGAAAGAAAGTCAGTGTGTGTTCTGTGCTGGGAAGGGTACTGTTTCAGTTTACTTTGCTAAACCAAAAGGAGAGAGTCAGCTTAATTTGGGGTGTGGCTTAGACACTATAAAAGCAGGTGACTCAAATTACAACTTCCTGTTGCTAGCCTTTCTTGTTGAGCAGAAAGCAGCTAACTAAAAGAAGCTACATTTTCTTATTAATTTAACACTTATATCTCAGCAGGAGTCAGTGTCTATTGAGATTACGCAAACAGATACTTTATTAGAAGTAGAGGGGTCTTATTTAGGGTTAAAAAAAGAAAGAGAGTCAGTGTGTGTTCTGTGCTGGGAATGGTATTGCATCAGTTTACTTTGCTAAACCAGTAGGAGGAGAAAGAGCTTAATTGGGGGTGTGGTTTAGACACTATAAAAGCAGGTGACTCAAATTACAACTTCCTCTTGCTAGCCTTGCTTGTAGAGTGGAAAGCAGCTAACTAAAAGAAGCTACATTTTCTTATTAATTTAAGACTTATATCTCAGCAGGAGTCAGTGTATGTTGAGATTAGGCAAACAGATACTTTATTAGAAGTAGAAGGGCTCTTATTTAGGGTTAAAAAAAGAAAGAAAAGAAGGAAAGTCAGTGTGTGTTCTGTGCTGGGAAGGGTACTGCATCAGATTACTTTGCAAAACCAGTAGGAGGAGAGAGAGAGCTTAATTGGAGGTGTGTCTTAGACACTATAAAAGCAGGTGACTTAAATTGCAACTTCCCATTGCTAGCCTTGCTTGATAGAAACATAGAAACATAGAAGTTGATGGCAGATAAGGACCGCAAGGCCCATCCAGTCTGCCCATTTCTTTTTCTACTTTATAAATGTGCCATCGGCCTTTGCTCAGTCAGTGACCTATCTATTCATAGTCATTTGTATTGCTCCCTTATGCCTATCCCATGCCTGTTTGAAGCCCTGCACTGTATTCATAGCCACCACTTCTTGTGGTAAGCCATTCCATGCATCCACCACCCTTTCTGTGAAAAGAATTTCCTCACATTCCCCTTAATCGGCCTCCTCTAATCTCATGCTGTGTCCTCTTGTCCTGCTATTTTTCTTATATTTAAACATGTTAGACTCTTTCACCTTGTTTATACCCTTAAGGTGTTTGAATGCCTCGATCATATTACCTCTCTCCCTCCTTTGCTCAAGGGTATACATATTGAGCCCCGTTAATCTGTCCTCATATGTCTTCTGATGCAGTCCCTGCACCATTTTGGTTGCCCTTCTCTGGACTGCCTCAATTTGGTTAATTGGTAATAAAAGCTTGAAGAGCAGAAAGCAGCTTAGACACTATAAAAGCAAGTGACTTAAATTGCAACTTCCTGTTGCTAGCCTTGCTTGAAGAGCAGAATGCAGCTAACTAAAAGAAGCCACATTTTCTTATTAATTTAACAGTTATATCTCAGCAGGAGTCAGTGTCTGTTGAGATTAAGCAAACAGATACTTTATTAGAAGTAGAAGGGGTCTTATTTAGGGTTAAAAAAGAAAGAAAAGAAAGAAAGTCACTGTGTGTTCTGTGCTGAAGCGTATTGTATCAGTTTACTTTGCTAAACCAGAAGGAGGAGAGAAGGCTTAATTGAGGGTATAGCTTAGACACTATAAAAGCAGGTGACTCAAATTACAACTCTCTGTTGCTAGACTAGCTTGTGGAGCAGAAAGCAGCTAACTAAAGCAAGCTACATTTTCTTATTAATCTAACACTTATATCTCAGTAGGAGTCAGAGTCTGTTGAGATTAAGCAAACAGATACTTTATTAAAAGTAGAAGGGGTCTAAGGGGTCTTATTTAGGCTTAAAAAAAGAAAACAAAGAAAGAAAGTCAGTGTGTGTACTGTGCTAGGAAGGGTACTGTTTCAGTTTACTTTGCTAAACCAGTAGGAGGAGAGGCAGCTTAACTGGGGGTGTGGTTTAGACACTATAAAAGCAGGTGACTCAAATTATATTTTCCTGTTGCTAGCCTTCCTCGTAGAGCAGAATGCAGCTAACTAAAAGAAGCCACATTTTCTTCTTAATTTAACACTTATATCTCAGCAGGAGTCAGTGTCTGTTGAGATTAAGCAAACACATACTTTATTAGAAGTAGAAGGGGTCTTATTTAGGGTTAAAAAAAGAAAGAAAAGAAAGAAAGTCAGTGTGTGTTCTGTGCTGTGAAGCGTATTGTATCAGTTTACTTTGCTAAACCATAAGGAGGAGAGAAGGCTTAATTGAGGGTGTAGCTGAGACACTATAAAAGCAGGTGACTCAAATTACAACTTTCTGTTGCTAGACTAGCTTGTGGAGCAGAAAGCAGCTAACTAAAACAAGCTACATTTTCTTATTAATCTAACACTTATATCTCAGTAGGAGTCAGAGTCTGTTGAGATTAAGCAAACAGATACTTTATTAGAAGTAGAAGGGGTCTTAGTTAGGCTTAAAAAAGAAAGCAAAGAAAGAAAGTCAGTGTGTGTACTGTGCTAGGAAGGGTACTGTTTCAGTTTACTTTGCTAAACCAGTAGGAGGAGAGAAAGCTTAATTGGGGGTGCGAGACACTATAAAAGCAGGTGACTCAAATTACAACTTCCTGTTGCTAGCCTTGCTTGTAGAGCAGAAAGAAACTAACTAAAAGAAGCTACATATTCTTATTATTTAACACTTATATCTCAGCAGGAGTCTGTGTCTCATGAGATTAAGCAAATAAATACTTTATTAGAAGTAGAAGGGGTCTTATTTAGGGTTAAAAAAGAAAGAAAAGAAATAAAGCCAGTGTGTGTTCTGTGATGTGAGGAGTTCTGTATCAGTTTATTTTGCTAAACCAGTAGGAGGAGAGAGAGCTTAACTGCGGGTGTGGCTTAGACACTATAAAAGCAGGTGACTCAAATTACAACTTCAGGTTGCTAGCCTTGCTTGTAGAGGAGAAAGCAGCTAACTAAAAGAATCTACATTTTCTTATTAATTTAACACTTAGATCTCAGCAGCAGTCAGTGTCTGTTGAGATTAAGCAAACAGATACTTTATTAGAAGTAGAAGTGCTCTTATTTAGAGTTAAAAAAGAAAGAAAAGAAAGAAAGTCAGTGGGTGTTCTGTGCAGGAAAGGTTACTGTATCAGTTCACTTTTTCTAAACCAGTAGGAGGAGAGAGAGCTTAATTGGGGGTGCGGCTTAGATGCTATAAAAGCAGCTGACTCCACTACTTCTTCCTGTTGCTAGCCTTCCTTGTCAAGCAGTAAGCAACTATCTAAGAAGATACATTTTCTTATTAATTTAACACTTATACCTCAGCAGGAGTCAGTGTCTGTTGCGATAAGCAAACAAATGCTTTATTAGAAGTAGAAGGGGTTTTATTTTTGGTTAAAAAAAGAAAGAAAAGAAAGAAAGTCAGCGTGTGTTCAGTGCTGGTAAGGGTACTGTATCAGTTTACTTTGCTAAACCAGTAGGAGGAGAGACAGCTTAACTGGGGGTGTGGCTTAGACACTATAAAAGCAGGTGACTCAAATTACAACTCTCTGTTGCTAGACTAGCTTGTGGAGCAGAAAGCAGCTAACTAAAAGAAGCTACATTTTCTTAACAATTTAAAACTTACATCTCAGCAGGAGTCAGTGTCTGTTGAGATTAATCAAACAGATACTTTATTAGAAGTAGAAGAGTCTTATTTATGGTTAAAAACAAAGAAAGAAAGTCAGTGTGTGTTCTGTGCTGGGAAGGGTACTGTAACAGTATACTTTGTTAAACCAGTAGGAGGAGAGAGAACCTAATTGAGGGTCTGGTGAGACACTATAAAAGAAGGTAACTCAAATTACAACTTCCTATTGCTAGGCTTGCTTGTACAGCAGAAAATAGCTAACTAAAAGAAGCCACATTTTCTTATTAATTTAACACTTATGTCTCAGCAAGAGTCAGTGTATGTTGAGATTAATCAAACAGATACCTTATTAGAAGTAGAAGTGGTCTTATTTAGGGTTAAAAAAATAAAGGAAAGAAGGTCAGTGTGTGTTCAGTGCTGGTAAGGGTACTGTATCAGTTTGCTTTGCTAAACCAGTAGGAGGAGAGACAGCTTAACTGAGGGTGTGGCTTAGACACTATAAAAGCAGGTGACTCAAATTACAACTTCTTATTGCTAGGCTTGCTTGTAGAGCAGAAAATAGCTAACTAAAAGAAGCTACATTTTCTTATTAATTTAACACTTATATCTCAGCAGGAGTCAGTGTATGTTGAGATTAATCAAACAGATACCTTATTAGAAGTAGAAGTGGTCTTATTTAGGGTTAAAAAATAAAGAAAAGAAAGTCAGTGTGTGTTCTGTGCTGGGAAAGGTACTGTATCAGTTTACTTTGATAAACCAGAAGGAGGAGAGAGAGCATAATTGGGGGTGTGGCTTAGACACCATGAAAGCACATGACTCAAATTACAACTTCCTGTTGCTAGCCTAGCTTGTGGAGCAGAAGGCAGCTAACTAAAATAAGCTACATATTCTTGTTAATCTAACACTTATCTCTCAGTAGGAGTCAGTGTCTGTTGAGATTAAGGAAACAGATAATTTAATAGAAATAGAAAGGGTCTTATTTAGGCTTAAAAAAGAAAGAAAAGAAAGTCAGTGTGTGTTCTGTGCTAGTAGGGATACTGTTTCAGTTTACTTTGCTGAACCAGTAAGAGGAGAGAGTGCTTAATTGGGGATGTGGCTTAGACTCTATAAAAGCACGTGAATCAAATTACAACTTCCTGTTGCTAGCCTTTCTTGTAGAGCAGAAAGCAGCTAACTGAAAGAAGCTACATTTTCTTATTAATTTAACACTTATATCTCCGCAGGAGTCAGTGTCTGTTGAGATTAAGCAAACAGATTCTTTATTAGAGGTAGAAGGGCTCCTATTTAGGGTTAAAAAAAGAAAGAAAAGAAGGAAAGTCAGTGCGTGTGCTGTGCTGGGCAGGATACTGCATTAGTTTGCTTTGCTAAACCAGTAGGAGGAGAAATAGCTTAATTGGAGGTGTGGCTTAGACACTATAAAAGCAGGTGACTTAAATTGCAACTTCCTGCTGCTAGCCTTGCTTGAAGAGCAGAAAGCAGCTAAATAAAAGAAGCTACATTTTCCCTATTAATTTAACACTTATGTCTCAGCAGGAATCAGTGTCTGTTGAAATTAAGCAGACAGATTCTTTATTAGAAGTAGAGGAGTCTTATTTAGGGTTAAAAACAAAGAAAGTTAGTATGTGTTCTGTGCTGGGAAGGGTACTGTATCAGTTTACTTTGCTAAGGCAGTAGGAGGAGAGAGAGAGAGAGAGCTTAATTGGAGGTCTGGTTAGACACTATAAATGCACGTGACTCAAATTACAACTTCCAGTTGTTAGCATTGCTTGTAGAGCAGAAAGCAGCAAAGTAAAAGAAGCTACATTTTCTTATTAATTTAATACGTATCTCAGCAGGAGTCAGTGCCTATTGAAATTAAGTAAACAGATACCTTATTAGAACTGGATGGGGTCTTATTTAGGGTTAAAAAAAGAACGGAAAGAAAGTCAGTGTGTGTTCTGTGCTGGGAAGCGTACTGTATCAGTTTACTTTGCTAAACCAGAAGGAGGAGGGAAAGCTTAATTGGGGGTGTAGCTTAGACACTATACAAGCAGGTGACTCAAATTACAACATCCTGTTGCTAGCCTTGCTTGTAGAGCAGAAAGCAGCTAACTAAAAGAAGCTACATTTTCTTATTGATTTAAAACTTGTATCTCTGCAAGAGTCAGTGTCTGTTGAGATTAATCAAACATATTCTTAATTAAAAGTAGAGGAGTCTTATTTAGGGTTAAAAACAAAGAAAGGAAGTCAGTGTGTGTTCTGCTCTGGAAAGGGTACTGTATCAATTTAATTTGCTAAACCAGTAGGAGGAGAGATAACTTAATTGGGGGTCTGGTTAGACACTATAAAAGCAGGAGACTCAGACAACAATTTCCTATTGCTAGCCTTGCTTGTAGAGCAGAAAACAGCTATCTGAAAGAAGCTACATTTTCTTATTAATTTAACACTTATATCTCAGCAGGAGTCAGTGTCTATTGAGATTAAGCAAACAGATACTTTATTAGAAATGGAAGGGGTCTTGTTTAGGCTTAAAAAAAGAAAGAAAAGAAAGAAAGTCAGTGTGTGTTCTGTGCTGGGAAGGGTACCGTTTCAGTTTGTTTTGTTAAACCAGTAGGAGGAGAGGCAGCTTAATTGGGGGTCTGGCTTAGACACTATCAAAGCAGGTGACTTAAATTACATTTTCCTGTTTCTAGCCTTCCTTGTAGAGCAGAAAGCAACTAACTAAAAGAAGCTAAATTTTCTTATTAATGTAACACTTATATCTCAGCAGAAGTCAGTGTCTCTTGAGATTATGCAAATGGTTACTTTATTAGAAGGAGAAGGAGTCTTATTTAGGGTTAAAAAATGAAAGAAAAGAAAGAAAGCCAGAGTGTGTTCTGTACTGGAAAGGGTACTGAATCAGTTTATTTTGCTAAACCAGTAGGAGGAGAGAGAGCTTAATTGGGGAAGTGGCTTAGACACTATAAAAGCAGGTGATTCAAATTACAACTTCCTGCTGCAAGCCTTGCTTTCAGAACAGAAAGCAGCTAGCTAAAAGAAGCTGTATTTTCTTATTAATTTAACACTTACATCTCAGCAGGAGTCAGTGTCTGTTGAGATTAGGCAAACAGATACTTTATTAGAAGTAGAAGGGCTCTTATTTAGGGTTAAATAAAGTAAGAAAAGAAAGGAAGTCAGAGTGTGTTCTGTGCTGGGAAGGGTACTGTATCAGTTTACTTTGCTAAACAAGTAGGAGGAGAGAGAGAGCTTAATTGGAGGTGTGTCTTAGACACTATAAAAGCAGGTGACTTAAATTCCAACTTTCTGTTGCTAGCTTTGCTTGAAGAGCAGAAAGCAGCTAACTAAAACAAGCTACATTTTCTTATTAATTTAACACTTTTGTTTCAGCAGGAGTCAGTGTCTGTTGAGATTAAGCAAACAGATACTTTATTAGAAGTAGAAGGTGTCTTATTTAGGGTTAAAAAAACAAAGAAAAGAAAGAAAGTCAGTGTGTGTTCTGTGCTGGGAAGAGTACTGTTTCAGTTTAATTTGCTAAACCAGAAGGAGGAGAGAGAGCTTAATTGGATGTGTAGTTTAGACACTATAAAAGTAGGACACAAATTGCAACTTCCTGTTGCTACCTCTTCTTGAAGAGCAGAAAACAGCTAACTAAAAGAAGCTACATTTTCTGATTAATTTAACACTTATATCTCAGCAGGAGTCAGTGTCTATTGAGATTAAGCAAACAGATTCTTTATTAGAGGTAGAAAGAATTTTATTTAGGGTTAAAAAAGAAAGAAAAGAAAGAAAGTCAGTGAGTGTAATGTGCTGGGAAGGGTAGTGCATCAGCTTGCTTTGCTAAACCAGTAGGAGGTGAGAGAGAGCTTAATTGGGGGTGTGGCTAAGGCACTCTAAAAGCAGGTGACTGAAATTACAACTTCCGGTTGATTGCCTTGCTTATAGAGCAGAGAGCAGCTAACTAAAAGAAGCTCAATTTTCTTATTAATTTAACATTTATATCTCAGCAAGAGACTGTGCCTGTTGAGATTAAGCAAACAGATACTTTATTAGAAGTAGAAATGGTCTTATTTAGGTTTAATAAAAGTAAGAAAAGAAGGAAAGTCAGTGTGCGTTCCGTGCTGGGAAGGGTACTGTATCAGTTTATTTTGCTAAACCATTGGGAGAAGACAGAGCTTAACTGGAGGATTGGCTTAGACACTATAAAAGCAGGTGACTTAAAATGCAACTTCCTGTTGCAAGCCTTGCCTGAAGAGAAGAAAGCAGCTAACTAAAAGAAGCTACATTTTCTTATTAATTTAACACTTATGTCTCAGGAGGAGACAGTGTCTGTTGAGATTAAGTAATCAGATACTTTATTAGAAGTAGAAGGGGTCTTATTAAGGGATAAAAAAGAAAGAAAAGAAAGTAAGTCAGAGCGTGTTCTGGGCTGGGAAGCGTACTGTATCAGTTTACTTTGCGAAACCAGAAGGAGGAGTGAAAGCTTTATTGGGGGTGCAGCTTAGACACTATAAAAGTAGGTGACACAAATTACAACTTCCTGTTGCTAGCCTTGCTTATAGAGCAGAAAGCAGCTAACTAAAAGAATCTACATTTTCTTATTAATTTAACACTTGTATCTCAGCAGGAGCCAGTGTATGTTGAGATTAAGCAAACAGATACTTTATTAGAAGTAGAAGGGATCTTATTTAGGGTTAAAAAAATAAAGAAAAGAAAGAAAGTCAGTGTGTGTTCTGTGCTGGGAAAGGTTCTGTATCAGTTTACTTTCACAAACCAGTAGTAGGAGAGAGAGCTTAATTGGGGGTCAGGCTCAGACAGTATAAAAGCACGTGACTCAAATTACAACTTCCTGTTGCTAGCCTTTCTTGTAGAGTAGAAAGAGGCTAACTAAAGGAAGCAAAATTTTCTTATTAATTTAACAATTATATCTCAGCAGGAGTCAGGGTCTGTTGAGATTAAGCAAACATATACTTTATTAGAAGTAGAAGGGGTCTTATTTAGGGTTAAAAAAAGAAAGAAAAGAAAGAAAGTCAGTGTGTGTTCTTTGCTGGGAGGTTTACTGTATCAGTTTACTTTTAAACCAGTAGCAGGAGAGAGAGAGAGAGCTTAAATGGGGATGTGGATTAGATGCTATAAAAGCAGCTGACTCCATTACAACTTCCTGTTGCTAGCCTTACTTGTCGAACGGAAAGCAACTAACTAAGAAGATACAGTTTCTTATTAATTTAACACTTATATCTCAGCAGGAGTCAGTGTCTGCTGAGATTAAGCAACCAAATACTTTATTAGAAGTAGAAGGGTTTTTATTTATGGTTAAAAAAAGAAAGAAAAGAAAGAAAGTCAGTGTGTGTTCAGTGCTGGGAAGGGTACTGTATCAGTTTACTTAGCTAAACCAGTATGAGGATAGAGAGCTTAACTGGGGTGGGTGGCTTAGACACTATAAAAGCAGGTGACTCAAATAACAACTTCCTGTTGCTATCCTTGCTTGTAGAGCAGAAAGCAGCTAACTACAAGAAGCTACATTTTCTTATTAATTTAAAACTTATATCTCTGCAGGAGTCAGTGTCTGTTGAGATTAATCAAACTTATACTTCTTTAGAAGAAAAGGAGTCTTATTTAGGGTTAAAAACAAAGAAAGAAAGTCAGTGTCTGTTCTGTGCTGGGAAGGGTACTGTATCAGTTTACTTTGCTATACCAGTAGGAGGAGAGAGAGCTTAATTGGAGGTGTGGCTTAGACACTATAAAAGCAGGTGACTTAAATTGCAACTTCCTGTTGCTAGTCTTGCTTGAAGAGCAGAATGCAGCTAAGTAAAAGAAGATGCATTTTCTTATTATTTAACACTTACATCTCCGCAGGAGTCAGTGTCTCTTGATATTCTACAAATAGTTACTTTATTAGAAGGACAAGGAGTCTTATTTAGGGTTAAAAAATGAAAGAAAAGAAAGAAAGCCAGAGCATGTTCTGTACTGGAAAGGGTTCTGAATCAGTTTATTTTGCTAAACCAGTAGGAGGAGAGAGATCTTAATTGGGGAAGTGGCTTAGACAGTATAAAAGCAGGTGATTCAATTGTGTGTCTTCCTGCTGCAAGCCTTGCTTGAACAGAACAGAGCAGCTATCTGGGTGAAGCTACATTTTCTTACACTTAACACTTACATCTCAGCAGGAGTCAGTGTCTGTTGAGATTAAGCAAACAGACATTTTATTAGAAGTAGAAGGGTCTTATTTTAGGCAAAAAGAAAGAAAAGAGTAGTCAGAGGTGTCTGTGTCAGCGTACTGTATCAGTTTACTTTGCTAAACCAGTAGGAGGAGAAAGAATCTTAATTTGAAGTTTAGACACTATAAAAGCAGGTGACTCAAATTACAACTTCAGGTTGCTAGCCTTGCCTGTAGACCAGAAAGCAGCGAACAAAAAGAATCTTCATTTTCTTATTAATTTAACACGTATATCTCAGCAGCAGTCAGTGTCTGTTGAGACTAAGAAAACAGATACTTTATTAGAAGTAGGAGGGGTCTTATTTAGGCTTAAGAAAAGAATGAAGGTCAGTGTGTGTTCTGTGCTGAGAAGGGTACTGTTTCAGTTTACTTTGCTAAGCCAGTAGGACTTGAGGCAGCTTAATTGGGGGTGTGGCTTAGGCACTATAAAAGCAGGTGAGTCAAATTACATTTTCCTGTTTCTAGCCTTTCTTGTAATGCAGAAAGCAGCTAACTAAAAGAAGCTACATTTTCTTATTAATTTAACACTTATATCTCAGCAGGAGTCAGTGTCTGTTGAGATTAGGCAAACAGATTCTTTATTACAAGTAGGAGGGGTTTTATTTTTGGTTAAAAAAGAAAGAAAAGAAAGAAAGTCATTGTGTGTTCAGTGCTGGGAAGGGTACTGTATCAGTTTACATTGCTAAACCAGAAGGAGGAGAGAGAGAGAGCTTGACAGGGGTGTGGCTTAGACACTATAAAAGCAGGTGACTCAAATAACAACTTCTTCTTACTAGCCTTGCTTGTAGAGCAGAAAGCAACTAACTAAAAGAAGCTACATTTTCTTATTGATTTAAAACTTGTATCTCTGCAAGAGTCAGTGTCTGTTGAGATTAATCAAACATATACTTAATTGAAAGTAGAGGAGTCTTATTTAGGGTTAAAAACAAAGAAAGGAAGTCAGTGTGTGTTCTGCTCTGGAAAGGGTACTGTATCAATTTAATTTGCTAAACCAGTAGGAGGAGAGGGAACTTAATTGGGGGTCTGGTTAGTCACTATAAAAGCAGGAGACTCAGACTACAACTTCCTATTGCTAGCCTTGCTTGAACTGCAGAAAACAGCTAACTAAAAGAAGCTTCATTTTATTATTAATTTAACACTTATATCTCAGCAGGAGTCAGGGTCTGTTGAGATTAAGCAAACATATACTATATTAGAAGTAGAAGGGGTCTTATTAAGGGTTAAAAAAGAAAGAAAAGAAATTAAGTCATAGCGTGTTCTGTGCTGGGAAGCGTACCGTATCAGTTTACTTTGCGGAAACAGAAGGAGGAGTGAAAGCTTTATTGGGGGTGTAGCTTAGACACTATAAAAGCAGGTGACTTAAATTGCAACTTCCTGTTGCTAGCCTTGCTTGAAGAGTAGAAAGCAGCTAACTAAAAGAAGCTACATTTTCTTATAAGTTTAATACTTATGTCTCAGCAGGAGTCAGTGTCTGTTGAGATTAATCAAACATATACTTTTTTAGAAGAAAAGGAGTCTTTTTTAGGGTTAAAAACAAAGAAAGAAAGTCAGTATGTGTTCTGTGCAAGGAAGAGTACTGTATCAGTTTACTTTACTAAACCAGAAGTAGGAGATTGAGCTTAATTGGATGTGTGGCGTAGACACTATAAAAGCAGGTGACTTAAATTGCAACTTCCTGTTACTAGCCTTGCTGGAAGAGCAGAAAGCAGCTAACTAAAAGAGCTACATTTTCTTATTAATTTAAGACTTATATCTCAATAGGAGTCAGGGTCTGTTGAGATTATGCAATCAGATACTTTATTAGAAGTAGAAGGGCACTTATTTATAGTTGAAAAAGAAAGAAAAGAAGGAAAGTCAGTGTGTGTTCTGTGCTGGGAAGAGTACTGTATCAGTTTACTTTGCTAAACCAGTAGGAGGAGATTGAGCTTAATTGTATGTGTGGCTTAGACACTATTAAAGAAGGTGATTCAAATTACAACTTCCGGTTGCTAGCCTTACTTGTAGAGCAGAACGAAGCTAACTAAAATAAGCTACATTTTCTTATTGAGTTAAAATCTATATCTCAGCAGGAGTCAGGGTCTTTTGAGATTAAGCAAACAGACACTTTATTAGAAGTATAAGGGTCTTATTTAGGGTTAAAAAAAGAAAGAAAATAATGAAAGTCAGTGTGTGTTCTATGCTGGGAAGCATACTGTATCAGTTTACTTTGCTTAACCAGAAGGAGGATAGAAAATCATAATTGGGGGTGTAGCTTAGACACTATAAAAGCAGGTGACTCAAATTACAACTTTCTGTTGCTTGCCTTGCTTGTAGAGCAGAAAGCAGCTAACTAAAAGAAGCTACATTTTCATATTAATCTAACACTTATACCTCAGCAGGTGTCAGTGTCTCTTGAGATTATGCAAATAGTTACTTAGGAGAAGGAGAATGCTGTTATTTAGGTTAAAATGTGCAAAGAAAGAAAGCTATGTGTGTTCTGGTGATTTCAGTAATACTGTATCAGCTTATTTTGCTTAACCAGTAGGAGTGCGGAATAGCTAATTGGGGATGTGGCTAAACACTATAAAAGCAGGTGACTCACCAATTACACTTACTGCTGCTAGCCTCCTTGTAGAACAGAAAGCAGCCATTAAAGAAACTTCATTTTTATTATTTTGACACTACATCTC
Organism: Neoceratodus forsteri; assembly: GCA_016271365.2. Classification (NCBI taxonomy): domain Eukaryota; kingdom Metazoa; phylum Chordata; order Ceratodontiformes; family Ceratodontidae; genus Neoceratodus; species Neoceratodus forsteri. The sequence continues at coordinate 1,408,181,381 of CM028132.1, forward strand.
AGCTGGAGTTCTGTGTCTGTTGAGATTAAGCAACCAGATACTTTATTACAAGTAGGAGGGTCTATTTAGGTTAGAAAACAAAGAAAAAGAAAGTCAGTGTTCTCTGCTGGAGTTTTTATATCAGTTTCTAAACCAGTGGAGGAGAGAGAGTTTAAATGGGGTGTGGTTTAGATGCTATAAAAGCAGCGACTGCATTACAACTCTGTTGCTAGCCTCCTTATCGAATAACAGCAACTAACTTTGAAGATACAGTTTTGTTAGTTTAACATATCTCAGCAGTAGTCAGTGTGTCTGAGATTAAGCAACAAATACTTTATTAGAAGTAGAAGGGACTTTATTTTGGTTAAAAAAGAAAGAAAGAAAGTCATGTGTTCAGTGCTGAAGTGTACTGTATCAGTTTACTTAGCTAAACCAGTATGAGGAGAGAGAGCTTTCAGAGGTGTGGCTTAGACACTATGTGCATGTGTTTAAATAATAACTTCTGTTGCAACTTTTGCTTGTGATAGAGTAGTTAACTGAAATAAGCCACATTTTCTTATTATTGACGTCTTATATTCTGCAGAGCTGTGTCGTTGAGATTAATCAAACATACTTTTAGAAGAAAAGGATCTATTTTAGGTTGAAACAAAGAAAGAAAGTCAGTGTGTTCTGTTGAAGGTACTGTATCGGTTTACTTTTAAACCAGTAGGAGGAGAGAGCTTAATTGAGGTGTGCTTAGACACTATAGCAGGTGACTTAATTTAACTTCCGTTGCAAGCCTTGCTTGAAGAGCAGAAAGCAGCTAACTAAAAGAACCAACATTTTCTTATTAAACACTTATGTCTCAGCAGGAGTCAGTGTCTGTTGAGATTAATCAAACATATCCTTTTTTAGAAGTAGAAGGGGTCTTATTTAAGGTGAAAAACAAAGTAAAGAAAGAAAGCCGTGGTCTGTGTTGAAGGGTACTGTCATTTGTTTGCTAATCCAGTAGGAGAGAGAGTTTAATTAGTGTGGCTTAAACATTATAAAAGCAGGTGACTCAAATTACAACTTCCTGTTGATTGCATTGCTTGTAGAGCAGATAGCAGCTAACTTAAAGAACCTACATTTTCTTATTAATTTAACACTTATATCAAAGCAATAGTCAGTGCCTGTTGAGATACAAATACTTAATAGAAGCGAATGGCTCTTTCCTTTGTTTTTGAGGCTTTTTCTCCCTACTTAGTTACTGCCTCTGTGCCTTAGAAGCACATGATCTTCCTGTTCTAAGACAAGAAGATCCTATATTTTCTCAGAAGTCCCTTACTTGCTCAGAGGCAGACCTCCAGCAGCTGGGGGACGGAGAGCTATGCTTGTCCTTCTGGGATGGTGAGTCTCTTTGGTGGCTCTGGATTACTCACTCACTTCCTGCCTCCCAAGAAGTTCTTGTTGTTGTCAAATCCTGTGCCTATAAAAGTAGAACTGGCTTTGGGGTGGAGGGGAGGGATGGATGGCAATATAGTCCCAGTAGAGAAGTCCAGTCACAACAGCAGCTCCTTGTCCTGGTGTTCTGACAATTCTCTGGCAGAAGCTATGAACACTATGTTTAACCCTAGGGCTGAAATAGATAAAGGTTCCTTTTTCTTTTAAAATATATATATATATATATATATATATATATATATATATATATATATATAATCAGAAGCCTGTGGGTTTCATCCTCTCAGACCAGGCATTCTAAGTTAGACATCCCAATACTGACACTGCAGTGCAACATGAGGTGCTGCACTCCCGAGGTGCCATTCTTTGGATGAGACTTAAACCGAGGTCCCATCTTGCCTGATCTGGTGGAAGTTCAGGTGGATGTTAAAGATAAACATAAGAGGAGGCAGCACAAACACAGACGAGCGGGTGCTCAGACAGGAGGTGCTAACCTCAATAAGTCCAAACAACCAGATGTTGAGCACTCCAGGAACTGTAAAAGACAATGTCAGGAATCAAAATAAGTGCTGAAATAGCATCTTTATTCCAAATGCAACAGATACAGGAACAGGACCCCCTGCTTCCAGCTCTCAGCCTTCTAAAGGGGTATGGCTCTACTGAACAAACATTTCTGCATATATACTAGATAATGATGTCATAACTATGAGACAGAAAAATGTGACTCATACATGTAGACAAGAGAAGACTTGGTTTGCTGGCCAAGGCACCTAGCTTCACCTGAGCTCTTTCCTTCTAAGACTGCTTGAAAGGCAGAGTAGAAAAACTTACCAGAGCAAGGGAGAAGGATTAAGACTTAGTTTGGCTAAGCAGATTTACTGTGTGGTGGTGTTTTTATTTTTTACTCACAGGGATTGCTACTGTTTGTTGCTAACATTTCATTGCTTTATTTTTCTCTGATTCAAATTGTTGTTGCTGGTATACCTTCTTCTGCATTATTACAAGGTGTGCCTACAGGTGGTGCTAACAGATTACTGCTGTAATCTTCTGATTCAAATTGTCTTTGTAAGGTATATTTTCTGTTACTGCTTTATTTTTCTCTGTAGCAAAGTGTTTCTTACAGGGTATATCTTCTCTGAAATTACTATATGGAGAGGTGGAGCTACATTTTTGTGACTTTTATCATTGGGCTAAGCAAAATTAATGATTGACACTGTGTTTTATTTTATTCTTGTTTGTTGAAAAGGTTTGTTGTCTCAGAGGTGTTTCAGTCTCCTTCTCACATTGAAGGAGCTAATTGCTTTTCCTCCCACAGCTCTTCCAAAGGATTAGTGTGTATGTGGGTGGAGCTGCAAACTGTCAGTAATTTCCAACAGAAAGAAGGGTTAAAAAGTCAAGTTAGTTGATATCTTGGAGGTAGAAGACTTGGTTTGCTGGCCAGGCACCTAGCTCTACCTGAGCTTCTTTCTTTCTAAGACTGCTTGAAAGGAGAGTAGAGAAACTTACTAGAGCAAGGGAGAAGGGATTAAGATTTAGTCTGGCTAAGCAGATTTACTGTGTGGTGGTGTTTTTATTTTTTACTCACAGGGATTGCTACTGTTTGTTTTTCAACATTTCATTGCTTTTATTTTTCTCTGATTCAAATTGTTGTTGCTGGTATACCTTCTTCTGCATTATTACACAGGTGTGCCTACAGGTGCTAACAGATTACTGCTGTAATTTCTGATTCAAATTGTCTTTGCAAGGTATATCTTCTGTTACTGCTTTATTTTCCTTCTGTAGCAAAGTGTTTCTTACAGGGTATATCTTCTCTGAAATTACTATATGGAGAGGTGGAGCTTACATTTTTGTGACTTTTTTTATCATTGGGCTAAGCAAAATTAGTGTTTGACACTGTGTTTTATTTTATTCTTGTTTGTTGAAAAGGTTTGTTGTCTCAGAGGTGTTTCAGTCTCCTTCTCACATTGAAGGAGCTAATTGCTTTTCCTCCCACAGCTCTTCCAAAGGATTAGGTGTGTATGTGGGGGTGGAGCTGGCAAACTGTCAGTAATTTCCAACAGAAAGAAGGGTTAAAAAGTCAGGTTAGTTGATATCTTGGATGTAGAAGACTTGGTTTGTTGGCCATGCACTCTAGCTTCACCTGAGCTCTTTCCTTCTAAGACTGCTTGAAAGGCAGAGTAGAGAAACTTACCAGAGCAAGGGAGAAGGATTAAGACTTAGTTTGGCTAAGCAGATTTACTGTGTGTGGTGGTGTTTTATTTTTACTCACAGGATTGCTACTGTTTGTTGCTAACATTTCATTGCTTTATTTTTCTCTGATTCAAATTGTTGTTGCTGGTATACCTTCTTCTGCATTATTACAAGGGTGCCTACAGGTGGTGTGCTAACAGATTACTGCTGTAATCTTCTGATTCAAATTGTCTTTTGCAAGGTATATCTTCTGTTACTGCTTTTATTTTTTCTGGAGCAAAGTGTTTCTTACAGGGTATATCTTCTCTGAAATTATTACAGGTGGTGCTTTACAGGTTTTACAGTTTTATCTAACATTAGGATAAGCTTCAGGGTTACTGCATTTGTTGTTGACTGATTGTTTCTGCTCTACCTCCTTGTTCTTTTCGTCCGTGGTTCTTCTTTTTTGTGGGAAGGGCCAGCCACCCACCCCCATCCCCAACCACCCCACGCTACACTCCTTTTATAGGGTACCACAGTTGTGACATTTCCTGTGGCAGAGCAGGAAGGGGCAGATGAGTGGGGCCTCCACAGGCGATCTCATTTACAGGGCACTAGTAATTTAACTTGTTATAACAAGTTAAACAAAGCACAATTAAACCATTACTTGCATTTTTCCTTTTTTTCCTTCTAATTACTCTGACTAGGTTACAAACCCAGCAACTTATTTGGAATGGATTTCATTAACTGCAGGTACTGTGGAACAATTTTCTGGAAGGACAGTCTTACAGATTTAGGACACTGTCCACATGCTGGGCCTTTGGAGATCTTAGGTCTCAGCTCTGGGCAGCATGGGCAGAGATTGCACGCCTCAAATTTCATATTGAAGAGGAAATACATTATAAGAACCACCGCCATTTCCCCAGCATCCAACAGAAAACTCTCGACTGCAGAGGGTAGTTGGTCCAGGAGGTTAGCAGGTGGTTAGGAGGAGCAAATCAGGTGCCCCATCACTCTCTGCTCTCAACACATTACCTCCAAAACCATATAAACACTACAAACAGGTATCTGCCTCTATCTCTGAAATCAAATAAAGAGGCAGAATACACTGCAGAGCAGGACACTGCAGCACAGGAGCTAGCACAACAATACTCACCCAAATCAGGAACCAAAACTAAACAAGCACAAAGGAAATCCAAAAAACTTCTGATCATAGGAGACTCCATGATTCGGGGAGTTGATACCCATCTCCAGCCAGGGGTGATGGTCAGATGTCTCCCAGATACATCAGCATGGAGAGACACTGACCGCATTGCTAAAATTGTTCACAAAGCAGGAGAAAACATTGATGTCTTAGTACACATAGGGACTAATGATCTCGCCAGCCGGTCAGTTGTGGAGACCAAGGAACACCTGACTAAGCTGGGTGACAAACTATCATCTATTTCATCCGGCATCTCCTTCTCTGAGATTCTGCCAGTCTGGGAGAAGGGAGCAGATGGACGGAAGGTCAGAGAAGGGAGATAGGGAGCTAAACACGTGGCTCAAGAACTGGTGCCAGGAAAAGGACACAGATTTGTAGGAACTGGCAACAGTTCTGGGAGCGAAAGTTCTTTAATTTGATGGACTGCATCTGACTAAAGAGGAGTCAGTGCATTGGGGCAGAAGTTTGATGTCTTTGCAGAATATTTAAACCTAGCAAATGGGAGAGGTGCAGCACCCCATACTGCCGAATGGGAAGAACACCCTCCCCTCAGCTAGTGGTCAAACAGGAATTCAGTGTGTTTGCCATTCATTTGCATCACCAGGTAAGAAAAAGGTTTGTCTCCCCATCACGATGCACAGGGGTAATGCCAAACTTCACCCAACAACTAACACACCAAAATCTGGCCAATGGAAAATCATGTACACAAATGCTCACAGCCTGGGAAATAAGATCCCAGACCTGCAGGCAATAATGTCAGAGGCTAAACTGGACATAGTAGCAATTAGTGAGACGTGGTTTACCAGTAACCACACTTGGGAGACTTCAGTACCTGGCTATGTATTGTTCAGAAGAGACCGAGGTGCAAAAAGGGGGGAGGAGTGGCCCTGTATGTTAATGAAAATATCAAAGCTACAGAAATTCAGAATACACATAAGGATCCAGAAGAACTGTGGGTCACCCTGGAAACAGGAAATGGGACAGCCATAAGAACTGGGGTTGTCTACAGGCCCCCAGACCAGAGGGAGGACATAGACACATTACTGTTAGAAGATATACAAAACATGACAGCTAAAGGGGAGGTTCTGATAATGGGAGACTTCAACATGCCAGATACAGATTGATCAATACCAGCAGGAACATCTGCCAGAACTAGACTCATAGTGGATTCCCTGCAGGGGAGGGCCTCAAACAACTGGTACAGCAACCCACAAGAGACAGGGCTATCCTAGATCTAGTACTGACTAACAAAGAAGGGATCACAGATCTCCAGGTAGAAGGTCACCTGGGGCCAGTGACCATCACATGGTATGGTTCAATTTGGCTACTACATCTAAATCATCCCATTCCAAGGCAAAAATATGGGACTTCAGAGGAGCTGACTTTGATAAGATGGCCAACAGAGTTAAGCTAGCCCTGGCAAAAAGAAACACAGGTGAGGAGGTACAGGCAAAGTGGGCAAGCATTAAGGATACAATACTTGAAGCAACATCCCATTATGTTAGACAGAAAAGGAAGTGCAAAAGAAGAAGGAAACCACTTTGGTTCTCAAATACAGTAGCAGAAAAGGTCAGAGCCAAAAGGCTGGCCTTCAGGAGATATAAGGGAACACAGCGGGATGAAGATAGGGAGGCATACCAAACTGCCCTAAGGGAAGCAGGTAAGGCAGTAAGGCAGGCAAAGTCCCAAACTGAGGAAACACTAGCACGAACAGTAAAAGAAGGTGACAAGACTTTCTATAGATACATTAGTGAAAGAAGAAAGTCCAGAGGGGTATTGCTAAGCTTAATGGAGAAAAGGGAGCATGTGAGAAGGAGGACCCTGTAAAGGCATCTATCCTAAATAGATACTTTGCTCAGTATTTACTGAAGAGAAGGTAGGGCAGGGCCCACAGCTCAGCATCATGGACACAGGGGAGGGAGGTGAGCACTACTCCTTCACAAAAGAAAGGGTCCTACAAGAGCTTGCTAAGCTCAGGGTGGATAAGGCAATGGGATCTGATGGCATACATCCCAGGGTACTTAAGGAGCTAAAGGAGGAACTAGCAGAGCCATTAGCAGAATTGTTTAGTGAGTCTCTGAGCACAGGAGAGGTCCCAGAAGACTGGAGAAGGGTTCATGTGATCCCGCCCACAAGAGTGGTAGCAGGGAGGAGGCGGGGAACTACAGACCAGTCAGTCTTACCTCAGTAGTGGGCAAGATTATGGAGGCACTCCTTAAGGAAAGGATAGTGCAACACCTGGAATCCATAGGCACAGGATCCAAGACAGCATGGGTTTACAAAGGAAGGTCCTGTCAAACTAATCTCATAGATTTCTTTGACTGGGCAACCAGAGTGGTGGACGAAGGGGAGCAGTTGATGTCACCTACCTTGACTTCAGCAAAGCTTTGACACTATTCCACATAGAAGATTGATAAATAAGCTAGGTAGGCTCGGGTGGGTCAGAAGTTGGTCAACTGGGTGGCAAACTGGTTGACTGGCAGAAAACAGAGAGTGGTGGTAAATGGTATACAGTCAGAAGAGATGCAAGTCACAAGTGGGTACCTCAGGGATCAGTCCTAGGGCCAGTCCTATTCAACATCTTCATTAGTGACCTCGCAGATGGACTAGAGGGTAAGGCTTGTCTGTTTGCAGATGACACCAAGATCTGCAACAGAGTAGATGATTCAGATGGGGTGGGCAGAATGAGAAGAGATCTGATAAACTAGCAAAATGGTCAGAAGAGTGGCAACTGGATTTAATGCAAAGAAGTGCAAAATCATGCACATAGGGAAGAGAAACCCGAAGCCACTTATAGGCTGGGAGGGAGTTGCTAGCAGTCACAAAGGAAGAAAGAGACTTGGGCATCATCATCACTGATGACCTAAAATCATCCAAGCAGACCTCAAAGTAGTAGGTAAGGCTAGGGGGTGTTAGGGTGTATTAGTAGGGGTATCACAAGTTGTAAGAGGGAGGTAATAATTCCTCTGTACAAGACATTGGTTAGGCCCCATCTGGAGTACTCGTGCAGTATTGGAGGCCACACCTTCACAAGGACATTAACCAAATTGAGGCAGTCCAGAGAAGGGCAACCAAAATGGTGGGACTGCATCAGAAGACATATGAGGACAGATTAACGGAGCTCAATATGTATACCCTTGAGCAAAGGAGGGAGAGAGGTGATATGATCGAGACATTTAAACACCTTAAGGGCATAAACAAGGTGAAAGAGTCTAACATGTTTAAATATAAGAAAATAGCAGGACAAGAGGACACAGCATGAGAATAGAGGGAGGCGATTAAGGGGAATGTGAGGAAATTCTTTTTCACAGAAAGGGTGGTAGATGCATGGAATAGCTTACCACAAGAAGTGGTGGCTATGAATACAGTGCAGGGCTTCAAACAGGCATGGGATAGGCATAAGGGAGCAATACAAATGACTATGAATAGATAGGTCACTGACTAGAGCAAAGGCCGATGGCACATTTATAAGGTAGAAAGAAATGGGCAGACTGGATGGGCCTTATGGTCCTTATCTGCCGTCAACTTCTATGTTTCTATGTTTCTAAACATTGTTAATGAAGAAAGATTTCTATGTAGAAAAAATTATTTATACACTGTGTCTTAATACAAATAAAAAGCAAATAACAAATAAGAAAATAAAGAGTATTCCTAAATAGTTCCAAACATTTTAAATGTTTTGAAACTTTTTCTAAGACATTTCTTAAACAAACTCAAAACTGTGAAACCTGATGGTTTCAATGATCAATGGGACCTTAAATCCTTTCTGAGAAATGGTAGAAAATAATTGTTCTGTGTCAGTATAGACTGGTATTAATTTGTTTTTTTTCTGCAACACTGTGCACTGAGATTTAAAGTTACTATAGGACTGAATGAAATGATGAACTTTTGCTGGTTTTCCAGCTTGGTGCTTTTAACTGAGTTTAACAGCCTGGTAAGTGCACCTCATGCTTGAAGGCTAAAAGTTTTGTGCCAATAAGCTACTGTCTTTGTGCTTTTGCTATTTCAATATCTTATTCCACCCAACCACCACCACCACCAGCACAGTAGGAAACTGCGGAGCCCACTTTCAGTGTCCCAGATAATGCACCCCTACCCCCACTGTGAGACACTGGGGAACCCACTCACAATGTCCTGAAATATGTATGTAATGGTTTTGCCAACAGTGGGGTGCCCAATCCCCATGTCAGCACTACACTCATACCCACCAGCAGTGTGTGACTCTAGAGAGCCCACCCCCAGTGTACATAGTGTACCCAATATGTTGTATCTCCCACAGCAGTGTGGGGCACTGGAGAACCCACACCCAGTGCCCTGAGAAATGGTTCTACTGTTCCAGTGAAAAAAGGAAACAGTTCACATGTTTTCTAAACTCCTGTAAAAAAAAGGCCTCTCATTGTTTCCCCATCCCCACCTCTCTCATCCCGACCCTTCCACTGAGCAACCAGCCACCCCACTCCCCCTCTATACTTACCAAATGAGGTTGGCTGCTGTCACCTTCTGTGGACTGGGACACGTCTGCACCCTTCAAAGTTGAACAGCGAATTGAAAAATAAAGCTAAGTGCCATATAGAGGTGGTCAATGGCATTTTAAATATACTGAATGTTAATATCTTAGCCATTTGTAGGTATTTTACATAGATACATAGCCACTGTTGGCAGATAAGGGTCTATGGCCCACCCTGTCTGCCCAGTTGAGCTTGTAAGTTCACTTTTTTTCTAGAAGTCTGTTACCCCTTACCCCGACCTCCAGAATGTCCTTATGTCTACCTCATCCATTCTTAAATCCTGTGATTGTTTCAGCCCCCAACAATTCCTCTGGCAGGGTGTTCCACTTGTCCACCACACATTCTGTGAAGAAATTCTTCTTCATGTTTCATCTGAACTGCCCTTCTTCCATCTTTATCCCATGCCATCTAGTTCAGGAACATCTTTTTCACTGGAAAATAGTGTATTCCTGCACCATGTTCCTCCCTGTAAGGTACTTGTATGTCTCTATCATAATCCCTCTCTCCCTCCTCTCCTCCAGGGAGTACATATTCAGGTCCTTCAGCCTGCCCTCATAGGACTTGTGATGCAATCCCTGTACCATCTGTGTTGCCCTCCTCTGAACCTTCGCTACCCTGCCTATATCCTTACATAGGTAAGGTCTCCAGAACTGCACATTGTACTCCAGGTGGGGCCTCACTAGTGTATTGTGTATTGAAATGATCACCTCCCTTTTCCTGTAGGTAATGCCCCTTCCTATGCATCCCAGCATCATGTTTCTTTACCTGCTGTCTTGTCACACTGTTTCCCTACATTCAGGTCATTAGAGATGATAACCCCAAGGTCCCTTTCCTGCTTGGTGCATGCTATATCCTCATCCCCCAACTGATGTGTTGTTCTAGGGTTTTTGTGCCCCATATGCATTGTCTTGGACTTATTTGCATTGAATGTCAACAGCCAAACCCCTGATCATTTGTCAAGCTTCTACAGGTCCCCCCTCATTCTGTCTGCACCCTCTGGCAGAACCAAATTTTCATCATGGACATTTTGGGACCCCACCTCATGAACACTGGCACTGTCATTTTGTTACTCTGTCTTGAAAGATGATTTCACTGTGGCTGAAAGAAATCACCTTTTAGGACTAAGTAATGAAATGGAAATGCCATTGTGCATGAGGTGGGGTCCCAAAAAGCCCATGTGGAAAATCTGGTGCAAAAATACCGAAACATGCCTGAGTTATGCATAGTCATTGAAATTTTCATTCACACACGTGCAACTTTGCCAGTTTATATTTTCACTCCAAGTTTTCAACATAGACACTTTTCACACCACCTCATGAACAGTACAGCTGCATTTCTCACATCCTGTCTGGAATGTGATTTTGCACCTGTGGGGCGAAATGGTGGGCTCGATGTGCAAAATCACCTTTCGGGATTGAGTAATGAAATGGCAGTGCCAGTGTTCATAACGTGGGTCCCAAAAGGCAATTTTGAAATTCTGGAACAAAGTAACAAAGAATGCCTGCGTCACATGCAATCAATGACATTTTCCTACACATGCTTGTAACTGCCAGTCATTTATATTTCATTCCAAAGTTTGAACATAGCCATTTCTTCACAGCACCTTGTGAATACTACTGTACAGCTGTCATTTCTCACATTCTGTCCAATGTTGTCCAATGTGTTTCCGAGCTGTGACGCAGAATAGCATTTTGCCATGGATTGAGAAATTTACACCTACAGTATGAGGTGGGGTGATAAGAAGACTATGTCAAAAATTTAGGGTCACAATGTGTAAGAAATGACAAACTTTTGAGTATTTGTTGCAATTTTGTTTACACACCTAACTCAAAGCGTAATGAAATTCATTGCAAAACTCTGTTTTACAAAACCAGTTAGGGTTTCCATTACACCTTTAAAGAATGGAAATTCAATGTTAGAGGTTATCATGTATCAGCACAGCACCATCAATCTCTGCAAACATTAGAAACAAAACAATTATTTGATATATGTCTTGTTGTCCTTCCACCTAACTCATACACAATTTGAGCTATTAATCATGTGGTTATAGAACAATATATATGTATGGTGTATAAGTTAGGTGGAAGGACACCAAGGGATATATCAAATAACTGTTTTGTTTCTAATGTTTGCAGAGATTGGTGTTGTGCTGATACACGTATTAACCCTAGTATTGAATTGCCATACTTTTAAAGGTGGAATGGAAACCCTAACTGATTTTGTAAAAGAGTTTTTTGCAATGAATATATATATATATATATACTCCTTTGAGGATAGTAAAAATAGGTTTAAAAATAAGTATCTGTTTTTCCATACTCTTCCCAGACCCCAGTGCCAGATGTACCTAAATCCAGGAGCCAGAGAAAATGAACTTCTGTAGGGGAAAACAGCACCCTCGCATGCATAGTTTTATGTGGTATAGACCTGTCGCTCATAAAAGAGTGGGAGGGACTAAGGGCTAATTAAAGCTTAATTAATTATGCAAGGCTGTTTGTAAGTCTGGATGTGTGTTATTATTTGCTAGCCTGTTTCATTTTATAGAGAATACAGTACACAGATGCTTATTTGTATAGGTCATTTTACCTTGCCTGTTTCATATATGGACAGAAAAATGTATATGTCAGTTAAGAAGCAGGTCAGGTGACCCAGCTAGTCACTACAAATACCCCTCCTAGAGGAGAGGATAGGCAGTAGAGACTTGACTGTGGTAAGGTAAAGTGCTACCTGAGTGAAGTAACTAGAAATATTGATCACAGAGGTGAAGGATCTCTATTGACAGTCCGGGACTGTGAAGGCTACTAGATGTAGCTGGACTTGTGCCTTCTTGAATATTTTTTGTTTAGCTTTCTTATTTTGGTGAAACTAAATATCACACCGAGGTGTGTTTTAAAGCCTAGTTTGTGTCCATGTTATCTATCCCATACCCATTCACATATACTATTCAGCCTCATACATAAAACCTTATACAGTAACAAGTTCATAGTGCGAACTTATGAAAATACTTTAAGGATTTCTTATAACTGTGCTAATCATTAACTTATTATTGTTTTATATGGCTTCTGAATCTTTTTTATTTAAAAAAAGGCTTTATTAACTCTATTTATTCCTATTTCAGATAGCCTTCATGCTTTTTATACACAAAATGCACGTATGCACTTTACACAACACCTTTCTGGGTGTTTGACATCCATCCAGGGAGTGGATGGAAGGAAATGGAAAAAGAATGAAAAGAGAAAACTAGTAGGAGGTTTAGTAAAGAGTTACTTTAGGTGGCCAACCTAAGGTAGAGGGGAAAAGAAGAAAAGCATTAACTGTTGTGCAGCACAATTTTTGATAGCTAGGAAATAAGGAGAAAGAAAAATGGTCCACCAGTCACAGCTGAGGTTATAGCCTAACTCCACCACATACCTCCCTCCTTAAGAAAAAAAGAGTTCTCAAAACTGTTTTGTTTTTTCAAGAACCCCCTTTCAAGTCATAAATATTCTGTCAAAACAGTAGACTGGGGGTTGGTCGAAATTTTCTCTCACCTACTGTGAGAGCTTCATTCCAGGGTCCCTTAATTCAGCTATTTTTAGTATTGTCCACCATACCAAGTTACTGCAATATGACAATACTTTCATAATATTATCCTGGGGCTATCTCACAATTCAGTACAGTAATCATCTATGCATTCAATAAGCAGTTTCAGACCGTAATGACTGTCTCCCCTATTTTACTCTGGTTACTACAACTCAGACATTTCGTATGTAATATCAGGCACCCATCAAAAGGCATCATTTCAGCACCCATCACTTGGCATCACTTCAGAATCTGTCCCTTGGCATCATTTCAGAGCCCTGAGCACCCACTATCATACCTTCATCAGTACATTAAAAAAGAGGAGGTAATACACAGCAGTTTTATGCTGACTTTGATCTTCCTCCATACCGATCACTTGGCATAGTTTCAGAATCCATCACTTGGCATCATTTCAGCCCTATGCACCCACTATCGTACCTTCATCAGTACATTAAAAAACAGGAAGTAATACACAGCAGTTTTATACTGCCTTCTAGCTTCCTCCATCTAGCTATCAGGGTGGCTGTACAGACCTATACCACAACTTTCTCCAGAGTGAGTTGTACCCAGCTCTAACCCCATTCTAACATATTGTTTCCACTCAGGGGCCCAATCATCGGTTTCACCCCATACCTAGATCCTCCGTGACCCTCAGTTCCTCATTTTATATCATACTGTACAGACATTTCTTTTATGTTATACGTTTCTTGTAATCATTTCATACATTTCGTTTATCCAGTTCTCTTTCATATATTTTCTGGTAGACAAGGAACCTTCTCATGCTGAACATCAACCAGCCAGTTCCTAACTCACAAAACCTTTGGGGTTTCCTTTCAACCCTTATTTGTAACATACTTATTGTTTTCTTTCAACCCTTATAGTGTTCTGGTACCCTCAACTGACTGTACTCAGCACCAGCCTTTAAGCTTATATTCATTTTCAACATTACATGTTTCATACATTTCATCCCATATCACCAAGATCCCCAAGACCAATCTACCCCAGTCAGTACTGTACACACTGTTAGCAGTTTCACTTGTAACTGAACAAGAAAGGTCCCTTCAGCCTCAATGACTTCTTCTTTCTTGCTTGAAGGTTTCCATCCCCAATACAGTATCCTTAGCAACAGTCTCACCTGGGGTCTCATCTTCCTGGTCACTGTCCTGCACCATGTAACATCCTGAGAAAATGGGCAACAGCAGGATCTCAAAAGTGGCTGGCAACAAAGATTCCATCAGGGGGTTCTCTTCTTCTAGAACCCATGGATCCTGGTCCTCTGCCATGAAATCCTCCAGTTGGGAACCCTCCATCAGTGCCTGGCAGCGGTGCTCTGCCTCTCTCTGGTACTGGTCCAGCTCCACATTCCATCAAACTCCAATCCAGGCAATAGTTCCTCTCCAGTTCTCCTTACCTGAGCTCTGGTATGCACACTGGTAAGCCTCTCATCCTTCAACAGACCCTTGGCATCCACGAGATTCTGGAGGTATGCCATCCTGCTCTTTGCCCCCATGTCGGGATACCAGGGCTGGTATCTGGGTACTGGTCTCCCCTTGTTTCTCTGGACAACCAGTACTATCCCACTTCTAAAACCATGTTTGTCACAGCATGTGAGAATAAACTTCAGATGAGGTACATTTACAGGTTTAAAACACATTGTGGTGTGATATTTATTTTTCAAAAGTGCAAAAACTAATAAATGAAAACAAATAATTGCAGAGAAAATGATTACTTAACATCAGTAGTTTCTCACAGAATACAGTCCTGGATCTTCGAGTGCCTAAGACCCTTCTCATCTGCATTCAACAGCTTGTCTGCACAAACAGTAGAACCTCTCTTGGGGCTGAGCTCCACTGGACTGAACTGAAGTGAACTCAGTGAAGAGTTTTTATATCTTTTGGTAGGGGTCACCTGACTAAGCCTTTTCTATTTTCATGTCTGAACATGCTGTTATATGTCTAGACATAATGTTTTAAAATCAAGGGAGTTTTTGTTTCAGGGTACTTCCTGGTTCAATTAAAGATACAGTGTATGGGCTTGATTCTCAAAGGGATACACCTGGTGTAACTTGACTTGTACCCCACAAAATGGTGCAAGTAGCAAGTAACACCAGGAGATGCAACATTCCATATTCTGCAAAGCAGCCTGTGACATGTCACAGGCTGCTTGTGCCAAAGTGGACTTAGGCCATCCGTTATGCCCTAAACCCCCTGTGACATGGTGCTAGGGGATTTATGGCAGCAGTTGCACCCTATTCAGTAAGGGCAGCAACAAATTCCTCCAGGACAATATTCTACAACAGCGCCCGGGGGAGAACCATCAACATAAGTTACACCAGCATATAGCTGGCATAACTATACTTTGCCCTCAGGGGCTGCCTGCATGTGCAGCCCACCCATCCCTCCCATGATATGCCTGTCATCCCCCAACACTGCCCTGTCCCCAGTACATGATTACCCTGCAGGGTGACCTTTGGCCCCCCATATCTCAGTGCCCAGCAGGGTTACCCCATGTCCCCAACCCCCTGTACATGTTTATTAGCCTTACAGGGCTGACCCATGTCCCTGAACCCCATACAAGTTTAATTGCTCCACATGGCTGCCCCATGCCCATGACTCAAGTGACCTGTAAGATACCCACAACCCACAAGCTGAAATAATGCCCTGATCTCTGATCCCCTACATGTTGCCCATACACTCGGGCATTCCTGGTAGTCTAGTGGGCCACCCCTCCCACCCAGCAGCACCCGACCACCCGGTCCTCCCCAAAAGACATGTCTGAGGCTGGTGATTAGCACAGCCCACCTCTCACCTAAATGGCCAGCCGTCAACTGAACACTGCAGGGGCACATACTGTATATACCCATGCCCTGCAGGGCTTTAACAAGTATGGGGGTTGGGGGCATGGGGCAGCCCTGTGGGGCTTTTCAGGCAGGGGGGATCTGGGTATGGGGGCACTTATGCCCTTCACACAGAGAGTTGTGGCTTATGGTAAACCCTTCAGGTACACCCTTTGTTTGGTGTACCTGTGGGTTTGTTGCAAGTCACACAACTTAGCCATCAGGACCCTGCCCCTTTCAGAATCAGGTGCAGGGTCCTCAGTGCAACTGCACCCCATGCATGTCACAACTTGCGATGTGTAGGGGTGCTTATAGAATTGTGCCTTATATCTCAACAGATATTGACTCTCTATACTGTATCTCTGATCCACAGTGACTAAGCACTTTTCTAAAGCATACTATTCAGCCTCATACATAAAACCTTTTGCAGTAAAAGGTTTATAGTTCAAACTTATGAAAATACCTTAAGGATTTCTTATAACTGAACTGTGCTAATCATGAAATTATTATTGTTTTATATGGCTTCTGAATCCTTTTTATTTAAAAAGGCTTTATTAACTGTATTTATTTCTATTTCAAATAGCCTTCATGCTTTTTATTTATTTATTAATTACTAGGATTACAAATACCTTTGAACCAGGGGTTCATTTACAAAAGTTCCAAAGTACAGAGTAAACAATGGCATTAGGGGATACAGAAATGTAACCAAGAAAACAGGTATAAAGATTATAGTAGTTAAGCAGTGCATAAAACAAAAGATAAGTAGGTAAAACAAATTGGTAAAAACAGCAATATAGCAAATGATGATTAGATAGCAGCTGGTAAGGAATAATTTAAGCAATGCAGCAGTAACAACATAACTATTAAGATGAATTGCAGTCTGGTATAGAAGACATTGTAAAACAGATGATAATCCACCTGTAATTGTGATGTATCTCCCTTACTCCCAAATATGTGTGCTAATATCTTATCACTATGACTTTACAACAGTAATCCACCTGTAATCATGTATATACTCTGTACCGTAGAATTTTATGTTGTATCCACCCTGTATTGTAACCCAAGTCACCCCTGAAAATGGGACCTCTGGGGCTCAGTGGGCCTACCCGGTTATCAAAATTAATAAATAAATAAATAAATTAAGGTACATGGTCAGCATGTTGCATAAACAGTATGGGGGGAATAAAAAAGAAAGGAATGACATCTACCTACTATAAGGATAGAAACAGCATGGTATTAACAGAAAGATTGCAGTCCAGTAGAGTGGGCTATGCCAGATCAAGGGCAATCCTGGGGTGAGGTCACGAAGGATGGGATACAGAACAGAAAGAGGGGGAAGAGAGGGTGGAAAAGAGGTGTGCAGGTGGGTGACAGCAGGTGTGTCAAAAGAGAGAAGAGAGCTTGGGAGAGAGTGTCAGCCGCAGATACAGGCAAAACGATCAAGGGGAGTACTAGGAGAAAAAAGAGCAGTTGAGCCAGGGTA
This sequence comes from Neoceratodus forsteri, assembly GCA_016271365.2. Lineage (NCBI taxonomy): Eukaryota > Metazoa > Chordata > Ceratodontiformes > Ceratodontidae > Neoceratodus > Neoceratodus forsteri. The sequence goes on from CM028132.1 coordinate 1,408,198,540, forward strand.
ACACTATCACAGTGAGAAGAGGCAGTGGCTAGTGGGCCCAGTCTCAGTTACAGAGTGTACTCAGGTGCCCACACAGTTTTGATTTGAAGGTGCCAAGCCTGAACTCAGAGAGGATTTCAGAGGGAAGGTCATTTAACCAAGTTGGAGCTCTGTAACTGAAGGTGCACTGGACTTGAAGTCCAGTAGCTAGGGACAAGATAAACCTGACTAGTTGAACTCTGCATGTATCGTTGGTTAGACATTGAGGAAAGCAGGGGCCAGGTTTTTTCCCGAAATTGTTTAACCAGGAGTACTGGGGAAGTTAAGACAAAGCAGACTTTTTTCACAAAGAGACAGGTTTAGTATTTTATTCGACCCTGTAAGTGAAGCTAACTGGTTTGTGAATACAATTCACAGGTATGAGTGCATTTCTCAGCACCGGTTATTAGCCTGCAGTCCTTGTTTAGTGCAATTGTCAGCTGTTTGAGAATATCAGTAGCAGCACTGTAAATAATTAGACCATAGTCTACGATTGACAAGATTGAGCTGATGACAGCTAATTTTAGGGCTATAGGTGTAAGACAGTGCATGTGTCTATATAGGACACCTAGCCTACTGTTTACCAGCTTAGCAATATGATTAATATGTGAGGCATATGTTAGGGGCTGTCTAGTGTGAGTCCTAGGTATTTAAATTCGTGTACCATATCCAGTGGTTGGTTAAGGCTGTTGTAGATTTTAAGACCAACAGACATATTTATTATGTGGGCATAATGACAGCATTGTCTTAATTTTTTTATAATTCATAAGTAGTTTGTGGTTGACAAACCAGGATTCAACTTTTTAAAATTTAGTTGGAGGTCATTGGTGAACGGGAGGAGGACAGTATGACTAGAGAAAAGAATGGCATCATCAGCATAGAGGACTAAGTTCCTGACACATGCTTTAGGTAGGGACTTTAAGAATAGGCTGAAAAGTAGATGTCCAAGGACGGACCCTTGTTGGGCACCAGAGTGGACTGGAAGAGAACTCAAAAGGGACTCATTTATTTTAACCTGCTGTGTTCTGGAGTTGTGGTAGCTTTTGAACCAATTTGTAACATTGTGGGAAAGGCTGAGGGAGGGAAAAGAGTCTAGGAGGAGGGAGTGATTAACCATATTAAAAGTCTTAGTCAGGTCAATGTAAATGGACCCAACTAAGTGACCACAGTTCAAGGCTTTGTGAAGATAATCTGTGTATTCTAATAGGGCTATGGTGGTACTGTGGGCCAAGTGGAAACCATGCTGCTGGGAGCACTGAATTTTGTGATAGGTAAGGAACTCAGTCAGTTGGTCAGCAATTACCTTTCCAAGGACTTTGGCTAATGGTGAGAGGATCGAAATAGGGTGGTAGTTTGAGACTAGTGATCTGTCACCACTTTTGTGCACAGGCATGACAATTGTGGCCTTCCATAGTTTGGGGAACTGCCTCAGTGACAGAGATAGGTTCGCTATGGTGGTAAGGGGCTTAAGCATGACAGCCAGCATGAGATGTAGTAATTTCATGTCCAGAGTGTCACTATTCTACCTAGTTTTTACTAACACCCTGAGGAGATATTTTTTGGTCTCGGCAAGGTGATTCTCCTGAACTAAATAAGGGGACGCGAGGGGAGGATCTGCAGAGTCTAAGGGGTCACGAGTGTTAGATTTATCAAAGAAGTCAGAAGTAAGAACTTGGTTGAGATCAATAAGTGCTACATTGAAAGCATCAATGATAGAACTTTGTTTCTTGTGCAGGGGTGTCATTAATAGTTACCATGGTGGGTGATGCCTTGCTAGGCTTACCAGTGAGGACCCTGATTTTTCACAATAAATTCCGGCTATTTCCCCAGGAACTAGTGAGCTCAGTTTTAAAGTGCACAATCGTAGCCCTCTGAATTTCCTGTGTACATCATTCCTGGCAGCTCTGTAGCGCTGCTTTTCATTAGGTGTACCAGTGAACTGAGCAATATGCCAAAGATTATATAGATTCAGAAAAAATCTCCACAGCTGGCTGGTGGTGCAGAGACAAAAATGAACAGTCAATTGCAGAAAAAGACTCGCACGTACCACCTCGTAGTAAAATCACCCACACAGTCTATACGGTGCAAAATATCCTTTATTGGAGTGCAATAAAAAACACCACTCCTAACGCTTTGACACGTTTTAGAACAAAGCCCTTTTTCAAAAGGCATAAGGATCTCCATGCATGATACATCTTAAATACATCCACATGATGTCATCAGTGAAGGACAAAGATTTACAAAAAATACACATATATAAAGGCACATCTAACTATTAAAAACAATCGTATACATTATTAACAACCATTATTGCATTATTGCACCATTACATTGACTTTAAAATGCTGAGCACTCTTGTTAATTTAATAAGAAGCCATGATTATGCATTTATTATCTGGTCTTCTAGAAATACAAAGGTCACATAGACCCTGGCTCAATTCACAGATTTCTATTCTTATTTTCATTTTATTGTTGTTTATTATTTTATATTTCATTTTGTCCCTCTTAAATATTAGAGGCAGAGATCTGTGAGAAACCAAAACTAGAAATCATTAAAAAATAAACAGAAAAAAATATATAGAGAAAAATTGTTATTTACTTGTGAAAGAAGGTACCTTATAACCCCAACAAAATTAACATAACATATCCCTATCTAAGATATCTCTGGATACTCTATCTGTATTAAAGGTCCCAGACATTCATTTCTGTAGGTAAGGGGATAGATCAAATCTTTCGTTCAAACCAGGGTGCTGGAATGCTTTCAGCATATAAATCCAGTACTCTTCTCTCTTTAAAATCAAATTGTCATGGTCGCCACCACGAGGCTGGGGGCACACTTTCTCAATACCTATAAAGGTAAAATCATGTTCATTCTTGTTGTTGCTAAATTGCTGGATGTGCAATGCAGTAGCATAAGTCACATCTTAATGATTAATAGCTCTCCTGTGTTCCCCAACCCGTACTTTCAATTGTCTATTAGTTTTACCAATATAGAATGCCCCACATTCACAGTTAGCTTGATAGATAACACCCAGTGTATCATATGCAATAAGCTGTTGAATACAGAAAAGTCTTTGTACATGCGGATTTGTAAAGTCATTCTCCTGTCTGATGATTTTACAATTAACACATTTTTGACATTTAAAACAGCCTGTGTATTTACCAGAGAGCCATGTCTTTTGTGAGGCTGAATCTGTCTACTGTGCATCAGCATATCCTTCAAGTTAGTAGCTCTTCTGTAAGTAAATCTAGGTGTCTGCTCATGAACTGCCTTCAGACCTATGTCCCCTTTCAAAATATTCCAATTTTGCATGATGATCTGCCTCACTTTATGTGAGTGTACATTGTATGCTGTAATGAAGTTCACCTGATAAGTGTTAGATGTCTGATTTCTCTGTTGTTGTCTCTGTAGTGTTATGTTTCTTTCTATTCTCCTTACTGACCGAGCTGTTTCATTTATATGTGTTGTACTATACCCTCTCTACTGAAATCTACTGCTGAGATCAATAGCAGCTTTGTCATAGCTCTCATCAATGCTGCAATTTCTTCTTAATCTCAGAAATTGTCCTCTCGGAATGTTTTGCACTACATGTTGAGGGTGGCAGCTAGAGGACATGAGCAGTGTGTTGCAGTCACATTCCTTTCTGTAAATATCTGTATGGATATTCCCATCTGCATCTTTCTGTATATGCTGGTCAAGATATTTAATCTCCCTCTGACTCGCTGTGTAGGTAAAGTGTAAATTCGGACTTGAGGCATGCAAATATTCAACAAACTGTTCAAAATTCTCCAGTGAACTATCACAAATTATTATGATGTCATCTATAAAGTGTCTGTACAAATTAATAGATGAGAAAAAAGGATTGGTATCAGAATCTCGAATAACTTTATTTTACCATCTCCCCACGTAAAGATTTGCTACACTCGGTGCAAAAGTAGCACCCATTGCAGTTCCATGCATTTGCAGAAACAAATCATTCAAAAAAGTAAAAACATTGCACTTAAGTACAAATTCTGTCAATTTTAGCAGAAATTCTATTGGAGGGTCTATCTCCTTCTCTCTAGCATTTAGAAAAAATGCTAGACTATCCAACGCATCATCATGTGGGGTATTGGTATACAGGGACATTATATCCATGGTGATTAGATAGGAGTCCCTGTGTACCTGAATATCCTCCAATGTCTGTAAAATATCACTAGTATCTTTAATGTATGACCCTAAACTCAAAACATATGGCCTAATAAACCAATCCACATACTGTAATAGGGGTTCCGTGAGGGACCCTATGACATTGACAATAAATCTACCGGGGCTGAGGTGCAAAAATCCTTATGAATGTTAGGCAATATACAGACTGTTGCTCTGATGGGAAAATTAACAGTTAAAAATTATTTGGCATCACTATCTATCCAACCCTTCTGGAAACCTTCCCCAATATATTCATCAATACTGAATTTATATACAAGAGTTGGGTCTGACGTTAACTTCTGGTAAAATACTTCATTGTCAAGTTGCCCTTTAACCTCATTAATATAATCCTCAGTATTCAGGATTACAGCAGACCCCCCCCCATTGTCAGTAGGTTTAATCACTATGTCCCTATCCTGTCCCAAATCTTCCAATGCTTTTCTTTCATCTCTAGACATATTGTCAAATTTCAGAGACGGCAAATCATTAAATAAAATCTCCAATTCATTCTCACAAACTCGTTGAAAAGTATTGATGGCTGCAGTTTCTGCTGGATAGAAGTGGGATCTACCTCTAAATCTTTTGTTTATATCTAAACCTGCACATTCAAGGTTATTTACATCAGAGCTACCACCTGACATGTTTTCAATGTTGTTAGTTCGTTGTTCAGATTCTTTTCTACAAAAAAAAAGATTTTAAACAAAAATTCCTACAGAACCACTGAAGGTTCACAAATGTCTCAAACTTGTTAAGTCCACTAGTAGGCACAAAAGAGAGACCTTCCATTTCAATCATTATTAATGTCCTAGTAGATAAATTAATTGCCTTGGAGGTCTTAGAGAAAGAGCCAGGTATCTCTAGCCCAAGTCCAGTCATTTCTGTCAGTATTATATTCTCGATACCTGGTGGTGGGGGGGAATTGTGCTGTACTTGTTGATCCTGTCTCAAACTCAGTTTCAATTATTTGTGTCAGCGTTGCATTCTTGACGCCTGATGGGGGTTGGGGTACTGCGGTACTTGCTGATACTGTCCCACAGAATTGTCTTGATTTCCACCACCACTTCTTCTTCCTGCCCCCTCTCCGCATCTTCATCCTCTGGGTCTGTTTCTTCCTGTGCCTCTGTCTCTCTGGTAAGCCAGCTGAAAACCCTGATATATATTCTGCCAGTGACTGCACCATGGTAATGGGCATTCTGGTACTGAAGTGCCATGCTCCTGATGTTCATCTCCCGATGTGGCAGAATCTGTCCCACTCATGTCTGTATCAAAATTAAATGAGACCCGCCTATCTTGTCTCAGAATACTCTTTGGGTATGTTGTCTTTTTACTCCAGTTGTAAATCCGCCCCAGGTGATAGTCGTCATAGTCTCTTTAAATTTTGTAAGTTTCCTGGATTGAAGTTCAGAGTCTAGTTTTTCTATATTTTACATCAGTTTAGTGTTACAATGATCAAAGTCTGCATGATTTCTAAAGGTGACCACAACTTTTTCTTGTTCTCTAATTTCTTTTAGCAGCACTTCATTTACCTCCTTCCCATAGCTAATAATGAGTTTCATTAATTGGTTTGATGCCTCATCCAGAATTGCATGCCATTTCTTCGTTATATCTTCTACATCAATCCCAAAGGCTGGTTTTTTAATTAATCTCAGTCCTCGAGGGATTCTCTGGACTTGCAAATAAGCGTCTCAATTAGTTATATTCCAGTGTATTTTTCGAGTTTTGCTCAACAATTTCTCCAGACATTTAAAAGCATCTAACAAATTTGTTGCTGTTTCTGTATTTGGACCCACTGGTGTAGCAAGATCTGCCAAAAATGTACTGTCTGTAACCGCAGCTGCTAACAGTCCATTGACAAAAGAAAAATGGTCCCTATCTTGCATCGGGACCTGAGCTGGTTCTGAGAAATTTGATTGTGGTGTGCATTCCAATGACATAATGTCCTTCCTGTGATGTTTTTAACACACCAATTTTTATTTGTAGGCTTGCATAGAGACACATATATTATTCCTGATCGTGGACTTATCTTTGAGGTTTCATGCCATCTGTGTGTAAACGGCAACCAGTGCAGTCAATTAAATATGTTTGTATAGATTCAGAAAAAATCTCCGCACCTGGCTGGTGGTGCAGAGACAAAAATGAACAGCAAATTGCAGAAAAGGACTCGCACTCACCACCTTGTAGTAAAATCGCCCACACAGTCTATAGGGTGCAAGATATCCTTTATTGGAGTGTAATAAAAAACACCACTCCTAACACTTTGACGCGTTTTGGAACAAAGCCCTTTTTCAAAAAGCATAAGGATCTCAGTGCATGATGCGTCTTAAATACATCCACATGATGTCATCAGTGAAGGACAAAGATTTACAAAAAATACACATATATAAAGGCACATCTAACTATTAAAAATAATATTATACATTATTAACAACCATTATTGCATTATTGCACCATTACATTGACTTTAAAATGCTGAGCACTCTCATTAATTTAATAAGAAGCCACAATTATGCATCTATTATCTGGTCTTCTATAAATACAAAGGTTACATAGATCCTGGCTCAGTTCACAGATTTCTATTCTTATTTTCATTGTATCTTTGTTTATTATTTCATATTTACTTTTTGACCCTCTTAAATATTAGAGGCAGAGATCTGTAAGAAACCAAGAAACAGAAACCATTAAAAAATAAACAGAAAAATGTATATATAGAAAAATTTTTATTTATTGTGAAAGAAGGTACATTATAACCCCAAAAGATTAACCCTGGTTTTTATTTTACTGAATAGTTCAGCAGTGATCCAGGGGTTAGTTACCCCCCTGGACTTTGATTTATGCATTTGGGCAAAGATATTACAAGCTTTGTTAAAGTGTGTGATGAGGTAGTTAAGCGCTTGGTCAACATTGGGAGCCAAGAGGTGACCAGTCACACTGAGCAAGGTAGGCACGAAGTTGGTCAAGTCTCCCTTTCTTCAGAACACGATGATAAGTGATTTTAACTGGGGGTTTGGGGGTTTTGTTTGACTAGAGGCTAACAGGTGAGTGGTCACTCATTACATCTGCAAGGAATGTGGTGCTAAGATGTCTTTGAGGGTGTGTGGTTAGGACAAGGTTGAGAAGGGAATTGTTGCCAGTCGTTAGGTTCACTCTAGTTGTGGAGGTTACCAATTGGGATAGGTTATGAGCTGCAATAGCATCTTTAAAGGATTCAGCTTAAGGGGCCAACCAGTTAATGTTGAGGTCACCCATGACAATGACCTCGGAATGCTTTGGTACATTTTACAGTCAGTCCAACAACATGTTGATACCTGATTTGTTTTTTTTGGGGGGTGGGGCATAGATAGACTATACATATAGGGCTTTGCCCATTTGACCAAGGAGTACTTTGACATCTAGAATTTGGGAGTTGTTTATGGGCAGCTTGGTGGGAGTAATTGTCCTTTCAGAGAGTCCTTCAGATAGATGGCATATCCCCACGAAATGCACATATGCACTTTACACAACACCTCTCTGGGTGTTTGGCATCATTCCATGGACTGGATGGATGGAAATTGAACAAGAATGTAAAGAGAGAACTACTAGGAGTTTAGTAGGGATAGTAAAGAGCTATGCTAGGAGGCCAACCTAGGGTAGGGGGAAAAAAGAAAAAAAGCAGAGAGAAAAGCATTAACTGTTGTGCAACAGAAGTTTCGATAGCTAGGAAATAAGGAGATACTGTAGAAAAGTGGTCCATTAGTCACAGCTGAGGGTGTAGCCTAACACTGCCACACAGCACAAGAAGTGGCAAACTTATAAAATGCAATAAACCAGGAATTTCCAGTACAGCATGACTCCTGGCAATAGTACATATAAATCCCTGAGGCTCTGGGTGCCATATAATAAAACAATTGCAAAGCAATACAAATAATAAAAACACACAGAACTGTTGCTAAAGGACTTCTTTCTCTGTCATTTTTTGATTTTAAAGCATTTTCCTTTCTACGAGTGAAATCTCTCTTTTTTAACAAAACTGTTTCCTATCACTCACAATTAATGCTGAAATGTGGGTCTAGTGGCAGTGTGGCTAAGAGGGAACTCTGTTACTACCCCTCAAGGTGGCTGACTAAGTGGCCAGTTTGTTTTTGTTGCTGCTACATACTGAATACTCCTGCCACTCAAGGGCTGGTGCCACTGAGGGCCAATCAAGACCCTTGGTCCCAGTAACTGCCACTTTATACCTATGCCCTGAAATATACCTATTTTTACAGGCACAGTAGTTTGGGTGGTATCATATGACATGATGGCAGTCTACTGGTTTGCCTGTTGTGCCATTCTCACAGATATCATGGGGGGATTACATGGCTGCCAGAGGTCCTCTAGTGTGTGCCAGAAGAGTCGATGTGAGCAAAGGCTTAACAGCTGCCCTAGCTGTCTGATGGAGATAGCTTCTGGTTGCCTCTATCAGTCTGAATCACTCTTCAACGATATCCCATGGGGAAGGGAGCCATCTATAATGGTGACTCATTCCCCACTGAATCCCTCATGGCGATGGGAGGGTAGGGCAACCAGATGAGGGGGTTGGCGAAATGGGCCACAGGATGTCACTATATGTATGTGCATGGGGGAGTGAGCACTGCGAATGTGGGCTGGGAGGGGATGGAGGAGCTGTAGGGGGTGGCACTGCGGTGGGTTGCCGAGCTGCATCGTGGCATTGGGAGTTGGCCTGTGGTTGGGGTGGGTGAGCTACTGGGTTCGGGTCTGGGCACTGGTGTGATTTTATTGTGCCCGGCCCAAACCTTTAATTTTACATGTTTTTACTTCCTGGAGTTCAGAATCCTTTAGTAGGGGGGTGCAGGGGGTGGTGTGTGGGGGGCACAGCTCTCCCACAGAAAGCATTGAAATCTATGTCCCCAGCACCGTTGTCCTGTGTGCCAGGGTGTCAGAGTGCCGAAAATTTTTTCGGCACTCTGACTGTGCGATAATGGCGATCACCTTTAAGCTTTCACTGTTATCACATAGAACCCTCTTCAACAGATTTGTCTCTTTCTTTTGGTTCCTTAGTTGTGTAAATAATCATTGTAGTTATTGGTGCCTCCTACAGTCATTTGGTTTCTTAAGCTAAGGCCACCAAATTTCCTGGAGTTGCACACTCCTGTTGAGCATTATATTTTAATGTTTATGTCTTGTTATTGTTTGCTTCAGTGTGGAGTGCTTGTGTTTGTGGGGTGCTGTGAGGGGTGTTGAGATGCTAGGTGGGCAGATAAGGTGGCACAAATGTTTACTATCTATCTCTGGGCATGGCTGAGTTTGACTCTCTGAAGATTATATCCTGGAATGCTAGAGGTATGAACTGTCACCTCAAAAGATGGAAAATATGGTTGCAGCTTAAAAACGTGATTGATTGGATTAATTTGTTTATTTAATCTGGTAGGGCCATGGACCCAAGATCCATTTTCATGGGCAACCGGAGTACATCGAAACATACATTTACATATCACTTACTAACATAAAACATTGAGTACATATCAGTACATAATAATTATAAACACAAACAGGCTGGAGAGACAAACAAAACACAAAAAACATCAGTTCACTGAACATTTACATTCAGTTTCTCAAGGCCTTTCTAAATCTAGACATTGTAATTTCTACACATTTAAACTTTACCATAATTGTGTTGAATAATATTGACAAGTTGTAGAGTAACATCTTTTGGCCAGTTGATTTCATTTTCAGAACAGAAAAATAACAGTGAGCTGATGAACGAGTAGTAATAGGATTTGAATACTTTGTAAAAAAGGCCTGGAAAATTATAGAAGTCTTATTCAGTGATACCTTTTTGCTAATAAACCTTGTTGAAATTTAAATCTGTTTTCTAGAGGTAGTCACCCTACTTTTTTAAGTAGACCACAATGATGTGTCCGAACTGGTAACTGAGTAGTGAATCATGTGATTTGGTATAAAAGAACCTTAACCCTTGTAAGTAACCTATCACTAGCAGTATGATAACAAATTAAACCATAATCAATAATAGGAAGGAGAAAACTTTGAGACAAAGGTAACCTGGTTGATGGAATTAATAATTGATGCACTCTATATAATGCTCCAAGACGTTGATGAACTGTTTTGACCAAATTAGAAATATGATACTCATAACTCGTACCAGTAGCTACAGTTAAACCTAAGTATTTAAAACAATTGACCTACTCTATTGTATCCCTGGAAACAGACCGTATTGAAAGAATAAGCTCAGCAGTTAACTGTTTCCTGTGATTATAAAATACAATAGATTTAGTCTTTTCATTTAGAACTAGGTTATGATCATAAAACCAAGTTTGCAAGAACTCAGAATTTTTGCCGGGCCTGAAAGACTCAGTATTTACACTGTGGGAGGGGAGAGGGATCCGCTGCATAAGAGGCTTTCATGGCAGAAATGGCCTGCTCACATCTGATGAGGTGATGGGAATATTAGACATTCCAAGTGAACACCTGTTCAGATATATGCAGGTGAGAAATTACTCTAATAACCTAACTAAGATGATAGGGGAAAACCCTAAATTAGAGAAGGTAGAACAAGAGATCCTTAGAGGAAGAATGCATGAAAAGGGTCTGATAGGTAGAGCGGTTAGGTTGGATAGGGACCATTTTGAAGATCAAACCCAGAAAACCAAATCCCAATGGCAAAGTGATCTGGGGATACCTATCACAGACGAAAACTGGAATGCAGTGGTAATGTCTCATATGGGATTACTGTTATGTAACGGGTTTAAGGAAGCACAGTGTAAATTTATTCATAGACTATACCACTCACCAAGTATGGTAAACAAATTTCATCCTGACACATCAGACAGATGTGGGAGGTGCCTAACAGCCAGGAGAACTTTCTTTGACTGTTTCTGGGCATGCCCAAAGTTACTGAAGTATTGGAGAGAGAGAGAGAGATTAAACAAGAGGTATCTAGAATCTAGGGATGAGATCTGAGTTTTTCACCCAGCTCACTTATGTTTGGGGTGGAAGGAGGGAATGAGGAAGAGCGGGACTCTTATCCCAGATGGGTGAAGGTGACAGTGGTGGTAGCCAGACAGATAATCCTCAACACCTGGGTGTAGGGTGTGTCTCCCACAACCACGATGTGGAAGAGCCTGTTGCTTACAACCTTGGCCACAGATAGACTTACTTATGTCATAAAAGGTAGGGAAGAGAGACTCTCCACTGACTGGGCAGAGTTCCTGGCCTCACTCACACTGAATGAGATCCAGGTGCTCCAGGGTGCTGGAGTGGGAAGTTAGGAAAGACACTCCATAAAGTGGGGATCTGATAGGACTGCTAGCCTTACATAAGACAGAGAGCTCCAATGGTGGATGCGGCTATGAAAAAGTGCCATCCATATGTAACTGTACGATATTCTATGGTACGCACATATATTCACTATTTCTTTTAAAGCAGGCTGAAAGAATATTCTTCTATTTTCTTCACTTTACTCTCTTTGTCTATTTCTACTGCTCCTAAATCTATTACTGTATTCTTTTTTCATCTCTGGCCTACATGACACTTCGCTTTTTTCAAGGTGTACGGTGTTAAGTTAGAGTCCTGAAGACTGAGTATCTAAGACTGTTTACCCTTCAGAAGATAGATATTTTTTTTTTTCTTTTCGAATGGATAACTGATAGGGATCTATAGTTAGATAAATGGTTATAGAGTGGAGACAGAAGTTTACCAAAGATGTAATGATATATATTTGAGATGTATATGCTTCTGTGAGATACTCTGATGCATAACTCTGTATACCTGTCTGACTGTTGTACCTTTTATAAATAAGGAAAATACAATAAAAAGATTATACAAAAAAAAAGCAGTTTGTATTTTCAAAAATCAGAATCCAGTCTGCTTGTAAAATGTCAAATCTAGGACCGCTTGTGAAGATCACCGCATCAGCTATATATAAAAAAATGTCACAAACCAAAGGTAGAGTATTTAAAAGTAAACTAAACTAAAGAAGCCCCAAAACAAAACCTTGGAGTACACCAGTTATGATTGGGGCTGGAAAAGGATAACATCCATTTATCTGTGTGAACTGAGTACATTTAGTAAAATTATTCTCATGCCACCCAGCAACATTGCAAAATACATCGAGAATAACAAGAGCCAAATTAAGGAGATTATGATCAACTGAGTTGAAGGCCTTGGCGAGGTCCATGAACACAACCAGAACAAAATGCCCTTTGACAAGGGCCACATATACTGAACTCATGAACCACCCCAAAGCCGTTGTACTGCTGTGTCCCAGTCAAAACCCATGCTGTGCAGGTGTCAAGATGTCATATTTGGAAAGTTGTTCTGCCTGTTCTACCAGGTGGTCAAAGACCATTCATTCCAAGATTTTTGACAGGTGTGCCAGTAAAGAAAAACATTGATAAATATGGACACTTGAAAGATCACCAGCTTTAGGGACTGGCACTACAGAAGCATCTTTCCATAAAACAGAGAATGTGCAAAATCGAAGGGAGAAGGAAAGCACAGAATATCCGTGGTGATCCGCACAAGCCATAGTCAACTTCATCCCTACCACCAATGGATACGGGTCATACTTCAATAGATATCTTAATACCTCATCCGGGGTAAGTAGAATTGAGGATATGCCAGTTCTGAATTAGTATTAGTTAGGATGGATAACTCACAATCCTTACTTACTGCATTACATGGGATGTATTTTGTTAAATCAGTGAAAAAGTGTTAAATTCCTGAGCTGTTAAAAACTGGTCTGTCAAGACTCCTGCAGTGGTTTTTACACAGAAACATAGAAGTTGACAGCAGATAAGGACTGCAAGGCCCATCCTGTCTGCCCATTTATTTTTCTACCTTATAAATGTGCCATCGGCCTTTGATCTGTCAATGGCCTATCTATTCATACTCATCTGTATTGCTCTCTTATGCCTATCCCATACCTGTTTGAAGCCCTGCACTGTATTCATATCCACCACTTCCTGAGGTAGGCTGTTCCATGCATCCACCACCCTTTCTGTGAAAAAGGACTTCCTCACATTACCCCTTAATCAGCCTCCCTCTAATCACATGCTGTGTCCTCTTGTCCTGCTATTTTTCTTATATTGAAACATGTTAGACTCTTTCACCTTGTTAATGTCCTTAAGGCGTTTTAATGTTTCGATCATATCACCTCTCTCCCTCCTTTGCTCTAGGGTATACATATTGAGCTCCATTAATCTGTCCTCATATGTTTTCTGATGCAGTCCCTGCACCATTTTGGTTGCCCTTCTCTGGACTGCCTCAATTTGGTTAATGTCCTTGTGAAGGTGTGGCCTCCAGTACTGCATGCAGTACTCCAGATGGGACCTAACCAGTGTCTTGTAAAGAGGGATCATTACCTCCCTCTTATGACTTGTGATACCCTTACTAATAAACCCCAACATTCCCCTAGCCTTACCTACTGCTTTAGTGGTCTGCTTGGATGATTTCAGGTCATCTGTGATAATGATGCCCAAGTCTCTTTCTTCCCTTATGACTGCCAGCAACTCCCCTCCCAACCTATAGGTGGCTTCAGGGTTTCTCTTCCCTATGTGCATGATCTTGCACTTCTTTGCGTTAAACCCCAGTTGCTACTCTTCCGACCATTTTGCCAGTTTATCCAGATCTCTTCTCATTCTGCCCACCTCATCTGGATCATCTACTCTGTTTTTAAGCATTATACCACAGAAGAATGCTTTTGCCTAATAATTCATTAATTAAATCCCAGGCAGCTTTGTTTGTCTATAGTGTAGTTTCTTTTAAACGTCCTGACCATCATTTTACATTTATTTTGGGCAATTTTATAAGCAAGTTTGGAATCTATGTACAAAGCTTTTTTAAATATTTTCTGTTTTCTGTTCCACTGTCTCATATACTCTAGGAGTATATAAAAACTTGAACTACATCACCCTGGTCCAGATGACAAAGCTTTTGGAGGGTGAATTCTCCTGGTTGTGTTACTCATTGGCAGGGCAGGTGTATCATAGTGCATATACCTCCAGACAACGAGGGGTCACAATTCTCTTGCTGCTTGAATACACAAAGAAGTGGAAGACACCAAGGGACACTCTGTCTTAGTGGAAGGGACATATCAAGGTGAACACATAATGATAGGCAGCATTTACGCTCATAATAATCCTGATATGGATTTTGTCAAACAAATTTTGAGGGACCTTCCCACTAACCCAGCAGGCATAAATATAGGAGGAGACATCAATCTTGCCCTTACTCCAGTCTTGGACAGAACTGGTCACCACCATCACCAGGAATCTGTGGTGGACAAGCAAGTGAACCACAAATACCAGAGTGCAGGATTATGAGATAGCTGGTGGGTCATACACCCAATGGAAATAGACTTCTCCTGCTACTCTGTGCCCCATGATTCCTATAGCAGAATCAATGTAATTTTTGTCTCCCAAGAGCTGGTTTCCAAAACATGGAGCATGTCTATACTGAAATATCCTACTCTCAGGTCATGCCCTGTACTTCTGTCCATTGTGTGGGGAAGGCTTGTGGGAACACATAACAAATGGGGCTCAATGTTTCCCTCCTACAAGACCCTCAGTTCCATGAAGCCTTGGGACATCACATCTCTGTGTACTGTACTTTCCTTTAATGACACAGCATGCATCCTGGTAGGCACCCATTGAGAAGCCATGAAGGATGTGATACAGGGACTAAAAATTGCATACTCCTCTAACAAATGCAAAGAATGAGACCAAAACACCCGCTCTCAAAAGAAGGAGCTCAAACAACTAGAACAGCAGTACCACTCCCAACCCCCTTTGTGCCCAAATCTTAAAACACAGATTACAGAAGCCCAGGTAGCTCTTGAGAAATCCCTCCACAATAAAACAGAATATGCCCTGTTTTGCCTTAACCAGAGAGATTGGGAAGTGGGAAGCTGGGGAACAGCCCACCAAACTTTTGGCACAACTACTTAAAGCGCAGGAAGTAGAGAGAGATATTCTGAAGATCCCGATGAGAACTAGTGCCATGGAAACTTCCCCACAGCTCATCAATCATGATTTCTTTGAATTTTACAAGTCCTTGTATAGCTACAACATTGCTCCATCCCAAATGGATTTTAATGACTTCTACTGGGACATAACACTCCCTCAGCTCTCAAGTGCCCACAGTGAAACACTGGTACAGTCCTTTCCCCTCAGGAGGTTCAGGAAGTGATTCATGCTATGCCGCTGGGCAAGTCTCCTGGATTGGATGGGATCCTCACAGATTTTTCTAAAATGTTTGTGGATACCCTGGCAGTAGTTTACAGTGAGGCTTGGAAACAGAATATCTTGCCTCCCACTTTTCTCCAGGCCCTTATAACATTATTTCCCAAGAAGGACATGGATAGTGTACAATACCATTCCATTTCTCTTATACTGTAAATGTGGACATGAAAACCATTGCCAAGGTCCTGGCAGGGAGGATGCAAGCAGTCATGGGTGGAACTTATCATCCAGACCAGGTAAGTGTTGTTCTAGGGACCTAGGGGTAGACAACACCAGACATACTTTAGACCTACTATGGGAAGCCTGTTCTTTCACCACACCCAAGTGAGCCTACCTTAGGGATGTGCTTAACTAGATTTGGTTTCCTTCTGAGCTTTGTTCCACTGATCAAGCTCCTTTATACTAACCCCATGGCTTTAGTTCTTCACAACTCTGCCATGTCCCCACCCTTTCCCTTGGGATGCAGCACTAGACAGGCCTGCCACTGTCCCCTTTTCTGTTCCTCCTGGCAGTAGAATGCCTTGCCACTGAGATTCTAGCATCCCTTCTTTTCCCTGGGATTTCCCTAAAGGTGACCACTCACAAACTGTTCCTGTTTGCAGACACACCAACTCTTTTTCTGTCTGATATACCTGTTTCCTTACCGACCCTGTCTCGCATACTTAGCAATACTCTTCTTTATCGGGGTACGAGTCAAATGGTGTCAAATCCTAAATCATGTCCATTAACACACAATGTACCCAACAACATTTGCTGTCTGTGCCTACCAGTGGGAGCTGGAAGGGGTTAAATGTCTAGGAGTCCAGCTACATCCTACCATTGAGGGCACCATCGCCACCAACACTTGGACAATGTTGGACCAGTAAGATTCTGACATCCAGCAGTGGGGCTCCTTACTTCTCTCCACATGAGGTCCTGTTAATGCCCTGAAAATGATCACTCTCCCAAAGTTGCACTATATCCTCTCTAAGCTGCCCCTTCAGATTCTAGTGGTATTCTACAAGGTGCTAGTCGCTAAACAATCTGCCTTTATCTGGGTTGGGAAGGTTCCAAAGATCAAACTGAAAAACCTTCCAGCTTCACTAGAGCCAAGGTGGCTTTGGTCTCAACAGTTTATGCCAGATGCATGAATACATCTCACTCCAACAGGCAATGTCCTGTTATAGCCAAGTCTGGCCTGTTCCCTTCCCAGGTGGGTTACATTAGAGCAAACCCAAGGAAACTTCCTGAACCCATCATTTCATCTGTTTCCTGAGTAAGCCATAACACAACAATGCCTCCTTGAACCAAATACATGCAAACCATGTGGAGAAAATAGCTGGCAGCTGGGTTGGAAGCCTCAAACCTCTCAGGAGAGACCTATTTGGCACTACCCCTTACTAGCAATTAAGAGTAGACCCATTTCTTGTAAAAGTTGTCAGGAGAGAAATATTCATGTTTTAGGGGATGTCTGTCATCCTGAGACTGGAATTCTCCACTCCTTGGCATACCTGCAAACGCAGTATCAGCTACCCTGTACACAT
This sequence comes from Neoceratodus forsteri, assembly GCA_016271365.2. NCBI lineage: Eukaryota > Metazoa > Chordata > Ceratodontiformes > Ceratodontidae > Neoceratodus > Neoceratodus forsteri. The sequence continues at coordinate 1,408,215,507 of CM028132.1, forward strand.
TTTTGGCAGTATTTGCAACAAAGGGTTCTACTGACACTTAAAGTGTCCCCAACACATACTCTGCCACCCCCCACAAGGGTGGGACAGATGGTTAAATACACTGACTAAACCAAACCATCTAGCAGGGAAGATTAGGTGCTACATGCAAAGGGAAGCCCCACCTACCCTGCACAGGTCACACAAGACAAATGGGTACAGGAATCAGACACTCAGATTTCAACAGAAACAAAAGGCAAGGTTTGGACTCAGGCCTACATCTCCAACAGAGAGTTACAAGCAAAAACCCTTCAATACAAGATTTAACACAGGGCATACCAAATGCAATAATGACCGAACAGGGCAGGGATTGCACAGACTAGCGAGTGCAGGAGATACACTTCCCAACAAGCCTCATTATAGTATGTTCTTTAGTCCTGTCTGGCTATTCATCAATACTGGGAATATGTCTGGAGTGGACCCAGTGCAAGGAGGGGATTCCTATCCCCAGACATAAAGATCCTACTTTAGCCATGCTGTGTTTGCCTCCAGAGGGAAGTTGGCTGTCATTCCAAAACCTGATCTGGGCAAATCATGTTCTTAGAGCAGCAAAACATGTACTGTGACACTGGAGAGATCCATAGCCACCAAATCCTCAAAAATGGAGAAACCTCATTGATCTAACTGCTAGGCATGAAAAGGTAGCACACACAGCAGCAGGGAAAATTAATTTCTTTACTCAAGTTTTGGGGCCCTTTCTGGATCAGTTAAATAAACACCCAATTCATCTGCTTCCAGTGAGCTGAGCTGACTTATACACACCCCCATGTTTGTCATCAAATGCTGTGCACAACTTTCCCTAACCCTGGCCACCTCCCACTCTGTGCAGCCTCTGGGCTAGTTCTCCGGTATCATGTCAAGTCCGCATGGAACAAGGGAGCGTGGTGAAGACCGCAAAGCATTTATGTTGAAAAACAGAAGTGCGAGGTGTACAGAAAAGCATTTGTGTGATACCGTGTAGTTCTGAGGTGCTGGAACTGGGCAGTGACAAAGTCACACAGTGGGTTGTTAAAGAGACTTACTAGCCTTGGGGTTGGGGAAAAGGTGGTGTGCTGTGTGTATAAAACTGGATGAAAGATAGGAGGCAGAGGGTGGTGGTAAGCAGCAGTCACTTGGAGGACAGTAGCATAACCATTGGATTATCACAAGGACTGATACTGGGCCCTGTCCTCTTCAATGTCTTCAAAAGTGATATTAGGGAAGAACCAGCTGGGAAGGTGTCTCTCTTTGTGGATGGCACAAAAATGTGCAGCAAGGTGGACACCCAGGAAGGGATTAAGAGAATGCAAAGATAACTGGTGAAACTAGAAGAGTTGCCTAGGGAGCAGCAGCTGGTTTTCAATGTCAAAAAGTACAAAGTCATGAATCTAGTGCAGGGAACCCAGGAGCTGTGTATAAGATGGGGGGGGGGTACTTGCAGTTAGCAAGCTAGAAAGGGATCTTGTGGTGATCATACTTGATGATTTCAAGGTGGCAGGGCAGTGTGACAGGGCAGCAGGAAGGCAAGCAAGATGCTAGGGTGCATAAGGAGGGGATCTTTAGCGAAGTGAGGTGGTGTTGCCCCCTGTATCACTTACTTATGAGACTCCACCTGGAGTACTATGTCTTGTTTTGGAGGCTGCACCTACCCAAGGACATCGACAGGTTGGAAGTGGTCCAGAGGAGGGCTACTAAAATGGTGTGGGGCTTGCACAAGAAACCATATGAGGGGAGGCTGTGGGAGCTCAACATGCACTCCCTAGAGGGGAGAGCGAGGCAGGACATTATTGAGATGTATAAATATCTCATAGTGGTGAACAAGGTGTGGTAAGGAAGTCTTTTAAATAGCAGAAGGAACACCAGAAAGTGAGGCATGACATGAAGCTTGAGGGGGATTTTGAGAGGAATGTGAGAAACTGGGTCGTCACTGAAAAAGGGACTGCATGGTCTCAGTGGACTTACCCAGTTACCAAAATTCTAATAAATAAATACTTCTTCATAGAAAGGGTGGTGGACCCTGTAGCAGGCTAACAGAGGAGGTGTTGGGGGCAAAGACAGTGAGGAGCTTCAAGCATTTGAGTGATAAGCATATAGGTATAATAACTAGAGGTAAGGGAAGAGGGAGGAACACCTGTGACCAAACAATACAGGGTGTAGTGTTAGGCTGGGGAAATAGGGCAGACTAGATAGGTCTACTGGTCCTTTTCTGCTGACATATTCTATGTTGCTAGGTAGGGTTGAATCAAAGTCAGCTTGATGACATCCAATCATGAAATTCAACCAAGCACCTATTCAGCACATTGACCACACCTGGTGTCTCAAGTGCAAGAGACAGATAGTGTTGGGTATCATCTGTGCGGCAGGGAAACCCAGCTCCATACTGTCTAATGATTCTCCCCAGGGGAAGCATGTACACCATGGACATGGACAAGAGGACCGAGCTTGGGGCACACCACAGAGGATGGCCATTGGCAATGAGAAAAATCACTCTCTGAGTCCTTCCACTGAGATAGGACTTAAACCAGCAGATATCTTTGCTGGTGAGCCCTGTGTACTCCCTTAGCCAGTCCAGCAATAATCCAAGGTCAACAGTTTCAAAAGCTGAAGAGAGACCCAGAAAAAGAACTGACCACTTTTCTCTATCTCTCACCCTGAGCAGGTCATTGTACATTCAGACCAATGCAGTTTCTGTGTTATGCTGTGACCTAACCAGATTGGAGAAGCTCATAAATGTCAAAGGCAATGAGGTGTGCTTCAAGCTGCTGTGCAATCACTTTCTCAATAACCTTTCCCAAAAAGGGTAGCTTAGAGACTGGTTGGTGATTCGCCAAGAGGTCTGGGTCTAGAGGTGACTTTTTTTAGAGGGGTGCTTCTTTGACTGGGTGATCGAAGTAGTAGACCAGGGAGGGGCTGTGGACATGGCATACCTAGACTTTAGCAAGGCATTTGACACAGTCCCACACAAAAGATTAATAAGCAAATTAGCCAGCCTGGGAGCGGGTCCCAGGGTGGTAGTCTGGGTGGAAAATTGGCTGAATAACAGTATACAGAGGATAACAGTAAATGGAGTCCTCTCCGAAGTAAGGGGGTTTACTAGCAGGGTGCCACAGGGTTCAGTACTGGGTCCAGTCCTTTTTAATGTCTTTATAAGTGACATTGCAGAGGGATTGGAAGGAAAAGTATGCCTCTTTGCAGATGACACAAAAATCTGCAACAGGGTTGATACACGGGGTGGGGTGGAAAGGATGATAAGGGATTTGGCAAGGTTGGAGGAATGTTCAAAAGTATAGCAGCTAAGATTCAATGCAAAGAAGTGCAAATTAATGCACTGGGAAACAAAAACCCAGGGGAAGAGTACACAATGGGGGAGGGGGGTTATTAACAACAAAACAAATGGAAAGGGACCTGGGGTAGTCATATCAGATGACCTAAAGGTAAGCAAGCAATGTGAGAAGGCAGTAAGGATGGCTGGGGGGATACTGGGCTGTACAGGGAGAGGTATTACCAGTAGAAAACAGGAAATTGTAATCCCTCTGTACAGACAGTTGGTGAGACCCCATCTGGAGTACCGCATGCAGTTCTGGAGACCCCATCTCAACAAGGATATAGAGAGGATGGAGGCAGTCCAGAGGACGGTAACTAAAATGGTGCAGGGTCTGCAACAAAAGCCATATGAAGAGAGACTAATGGAGCTTAATATGTATACCCTTGAGGAAAGGAGGGAGAGAAGGACATGATAGAAACTTTCAAGTACCTCAAAGGAATCAACAAAGTCCAAGAGGGTAACATCTGTCAGAAAAAGAAATGTGCAAGAACAGGGGGCCACAATTTGAAGATAGAGGGGGGATGGCTCAGGGGTAATGTGAGGAAGTATTTTTTCACAGAAAGGGTGGTGCACACATGGAACGGCCTTCCTGAGAAGGTTGTGGGGTTAAAAACTGTGGGTGAGTTTAAGAATGCATGGGACAGACATAAGGCTATTCTGGTGAGTGGGTAAGAAGAAGTAGGCTGTTGGTTAACTGGGATCTACAGCTTATCCAATAGGTATGGAAATGGGCAGAATAGGTGGGTCAAGCGGTCCTTATCTGCTGTCAAAGTCTATGTTTCTATCTTTCAATGCCATTGGGAAGATCCCCTCAGAAAGGGAGCACCAGACAGTTTCCATAAACACCGGGCCTAGCTGCACATGCAACTGACTGCTAGTCACATCGGACCTGGATCCAGCTAACACAATTCTGGCCTCAGCTTTGAGATCACCTCACTAACCTATTCAATTGTTATTGGAAAATGTCACTATGACCACTGAGTGTGTCTGAAACCCATAGGCCTGACTCTGCTGGGCTGGGATGGCCCACTTAGTGAGATCCTGGCCCAAACAGAGAACACCCTGCCTGACAAAAAATAGAGTGAACTCCTTATATTTAGTGGGTGAAAATGTCTTCACAGGCTCCAGATAAGCTAGAAGTAAAAGCCTGTCTACAGTCTGGAAAAGCTGAACTTGGTCGATTCCTCTGGGCAGCAATTCCTTTTAGAGAAAACCTGCCTTTTTTTGCAGTGATTTTCTGTTTGTACTTACCATAGTGAGTAACCAAAGTCAGTTTGTCCTCTGAAGCCCTGCATCTCCTCCAACAATGCTTCAATCTCCACTCACTTGCCTTCATTGCCATTAGTTCACCATCAGACCATGGTGAGCCAAGATGAAAAACCAATGGAATTGCATATATAAGCGCCACAAGATCGAAAGACACCCCAATGGCCCTATTATAGGTAGGGCTGTAATTTTTTCACAATGAAATTTCACAAATTTCACGGCACTTCATGATTCCAAAAAGTATTTATTTAAACAGAAAACGCACACTCAGAAGTGCTTCCGACTCCCGCATGGTCTTGAAACTGCAATTAGTGGAAGCTCAGCAGCACCTGATCAAATCCGAGAGATGATCCCCCACACCCACACCCAGCTCTAGCTGCAGATAACAACCTATGGCAATGTAATGAAATATGGTTTCCCGAAAAACTAGTTTCAGCTATAGTTAAGAAAATGTTAGCATACCAGACACATTTGCTTGTCTGGGCAATTCTGTGCTGTGCACCATGAGAAATTTTGTATTTTTTGATTTTAACCCTTAACGGGTCTACAATGCTATTTCTATGCAAAATGTGGTGGCCATCTTTTTTTTTTCTTAAAAAAAATCAATTGGAGCATTTATAAAATACTTCAGTTTTGATGGAATTAGAAAATTGTACAACCAAATTAAACTGGAAAATGTCTGGAATCTTTTATAGTAATAAAAAGGGAAGGTCATAGTTTTGCCTAGTTTCGTTGCACTGCTGCCTTAAGTAAATACAAATTCATACATCTGTATGACAGTAGAAAGATTATTGGTGTTTCACAAAAAGTACATTAAAGCCACACATACCAAGCACAATAAAAACACACATACAAAGTACAACATAAATTATAAACACAGAGTAAACAAACATCACACGATAATGATGAACAGAATTTGCCTTGTATGAAATAAAGGATTTTATTGGGTATTATTTGGGTAAGAATAGGATGAATGGGAGCAAAACAAAAGGTTAGGATTAAAATGTTGAAGCCTTATAAAACTTTTATTCATGTTTATGTAATCTGCTAATGTGTAAAAACTCAATTATTGCAAGGTGATTGTAATGACATAAATTTATTGTTGATGTACTGTTTCTTGAGTATGATAATAAAAATGCGATTGATGAACAAAAAAGCTGTGAAAAATAATGAAATTAAAAAAAAGGTCTGTGTACAAAAAAACAATGGCATGCAGTAGGCTCTATCCTGTAAGGATATTTGCCTTTAGGAAGGAGGACATTTGTTTAGCTGACATCTCCTCTAGTTTCTGAAAAGACTCAATCTTTGTGAAAGGCCCATTGACCTCTCTCCAGCCCAAGATGAGCTTTGCCTTTTTGTCCCCAATTGTTATGGCTGTGGGCAGAGCCTACAGCCATCTTGCTGAAGTTCAGCTGGAAAATGGCTTATCATGGAACACATGTTTTGGACTTTTCAGTGTATCCTTTCACTAATGCAAATCACTATGGCATTTGAATTAAATAACCCCTTCTTTCTGTTAAAGATCATGTGCAACACTTTCTGTTTACTGCAAAAGGTAGTGTTAATAAAGAAATGCCTTTAAAGCAGTGCCCTAGTTGCTTTTTTAACCCTCTGCTTAATAAATACTGTAATTTTGTTTTCATGTTCATAGCTCCATTTTCATCTGACTGCTGTAATTTGTTCCTGATGCTCTGCTAAGCTGGGTTGCCAGTGTCAGCAGCATCATGACATCAGTGGGTGGTCTGTGAGCATTGCCATCTGTCAGAGATGCTGTTCCAACTTAAATTTCTTGGTCAACAACGGGCTGCAGTCAAGGCATTTTGGTTTGATTTAACACACTGTCTTTATCCTTATACTGAGTCCTTCATAATTTCTTTTAAATTGTCAATTTATGTGTCTAACAGTCTGTCTTTGCAGTGTTTGTCTGTATTCTGAGTACTGGAGTAGCCTGTACCAGTATTTGACATACTCTCAAAATTTATTGTGTTTCCTTACAATTTAAATAGTACTGCTGACAGTGGCTTTGCAACAAAGAGTGTGAGTTCTACTGCCCTGTTTACCAACAAAATCATTGCATTTCCCTGCTTTTATAGCCTAGAGGTTAGAGTAACGAGCTGTGAATGAGCTTAGTACATCCAACAAACCAGATCTTGGTTTGATTCTCACAGCCTCCACTTGCATACTGTGCGACTCTGAGCAAGCCATTTAACTGCCCAGTGCTCCCAGGTCTCCCCTGAAAACAGGTGTGCCTTACCCAGTTACCAAAAACTAAAATAAAAAAATTAAAAATAAACATGAGGTCCTGTTAATGCCCTGAAAATGATCACTGTCCCAAAGTTGCACTATATGCTATCTAAACTGCCCCTCCAGATTCTAGTGGTATTCTACAAGGTGTTAGTTGCTAAACAATCTGCCTTTATCGGAGCCGGGAAGGCTCCGAAGATCAAACTGGAAAACCTTCCAGCTTCACTGGAGCCAAAGTGGCTTTGGTCTCCCCGGTTTATGCCAGACGCATGAATACATCACACTCCAACAGGCAATGTCCTGTTATAAGCCAAGTTTGGCCTCCTCCCTCCCTAGGTGGGTTACATTGGAGCAAACCCAAGGAAACATCCTGAACCCATCATTTCACCTGTTTTCTGAGTGGGGCCATAACACAACAATGCCTCCTTGTACTAAGTGCATGCAAACCATGTGGAGAAAATATGGAGTGCAGCTGGGTTGGAAGCCTCAAACCTCTCAGGAGAGATGTATTTGGCACCACCCCTTACTAACAAGAGTAGACTAATTTCTTGGAAAAACTGTCAGGAGAGGGGTATTCATGTTTTAGGGGATGTCTATCATCCTGAGACTGGAATTATCCACTCCTTGGCATACCTGCAAAGGCAGCATCAGCTACACTGTTTACATTTCTGGCAGTATTTGCAACTAAGGGTTCTACTGACAGTAAAAGTGTCCCCAATACATACTATGCCACCCCGACAAGGGTAGGAAAGATGGTTAAATACACCGACTAAATAAAACCATCTGGCAGGGAAGATTAAGAACTACATATAATGGGAAGACCCACCTACCTTACACAGGACCACATGAGACAAATGGGTACAGGAGTCAGACACTTGGATATCAGCAGATGCAAAAGACAAGGTTTGGACTCAGGCCTACATCTCCAACAGAGAGTTACAAGCAAAAGCCCTTCAATACAAGATTTTACACATTGCATAGCAAATGCCATAATGGCTGTACAGGGCAGGGATTACATAGACTAGCGAGTGCTGGAGATGTTCTTCCCCACAAACCTCATTATACCATGTTCTCTGGTCCTGTCCAGCTATTGATCAATACTGAGAATCTGTCCAGAGTGGACCCAGTGTAGGGAGGAGATTCCTATCCCTTGACATAAAGATCCTACTTTAGCCATTCTGGGTCAGCCTCCAGAGGGGAGTTGAATGTCGTTCCAAAATATTTTCTGGGCAAACCATGTTCTTGGAGCAACAAAACATGTACTGTGACACTGGAGAGATCCAGAGCCACCAAACCCTCAAGAATGGAGAAACCTCATTGTTCTAACCGCTAGGTATGAAAAGGTAGCACACACAGCAGCAGGAAAAATTGATTTCTATACTCAAGTCTGGGGGCCCTTACTGGACCAGTTGAAAAAACACCCAGTACACCTGCTTCCAGCGAGGTGAGCTGACTTATACACACCCCCATGCTTGTCATCAAATGCAGTGCCCAACTTTCCCCAACCCTCTCCAGGCAGGTCACTTCCCACTCTGTGGAGCCTTTGGGCCAGTTCTCAGGTATCATGTCACGTCCGTGTGTGAAACGAAGGAGCATGGTGAAGACTGCATAGCATTTATGTTGAAAAACAGAAGTGTGAGGTGTACAAAATAGCATTTGTGTGAGACTGTGTAGTTCTGAGATGCTGGAACTGGGTGGTGTCAAAGTCACACAGTGGACTGATAAAGAAACTTAGTAGCCTTGGGGTGAGGGAGAAGGTGGTGTGCTGTGTATAAAACTGGATGAAAGATAGGAGGCAGAGGGTGGTGGTAAACAGCAGTCACTTGGAGGAGAGTAGAGTGACCAGTGGAGTACTACAGGGACTGGTAATGGGCCCTGTCCTCTCCAATGTCTTCATAAGTGATACTGCAGAAGAGCTAGATAGGAAGGTGTGTCTCTTTGAGAAAATTTGCAGTAAGGTGGACACTTGGGAAAGGGTTGAGAGAATGCAAAGAGAACTGGTGAAACTAGGGGAATTGTCTCGGGAGCAGCAACTGGTTTTCAGTACCAAAAAGTGTAAAGTCATGTATCTAGTTCAGGGAAACCAGGAGCTGTGTATATGATTGGGGGGGGGACTTACAGTTAGCAAGCTAGAAAGGGACCTTGGGGTGATCATATTTAATAATAAAATTATAATAATACTTTTATTTACAATGCGTCTTTCTAAAAATCAAGGCACCTTTACAACAAAAATGAAATTAAAAAGAATACAATAAAACAGTAAAATGCAGGATTTCACAAAATACAAATAAAATATCATCATACAGGGTAGGCTTGATGCCATAAATTGTGTCTTTAAGGCCTGTTTAAACCACTCCATGGCAGCGCACTCCCGTAGCTGATGGGGTAGAGAATTCCAGAGGGCTGGGGCCACGTACATAAATGCACGGACCCCAGAAGATTTTAAAGAAACCTTTGGAATCTCTAGCAACCCCTCATCAACCGAGTGTAGCGATCACCCCTGGCAGTAAGGAACCAGTAGCTCTTTCAGGTAGTCTGGGCTCTGTCCATGTAAGGCATTAGTATTTGATTATTTCAAGGTGGCAGGGCAGTGTGACAAGGTGGCAGGCAGGCAAGAAAGATGCTAAGGTGCATAAGGAGGGGGATCTTTAGCAGGAGAAGGGAGATGTTGTTGCCCCGATATCACTTACTTATGAGACCCCACCTCTGGAGTACTGTGTTCTGTTCTAGAGGCTGCACCTACACAAGGACACCAACAGGTTCATGTTTGTTTCTGTACCCCCACCCTATCTTTCTCTAGAAAATGAGCCAGGTATACATCCTAACACCAAGGGTAGTACCTACTTTTTTGTAAAGTAACTTGGTATGCCAGTATATTGTCATCAGTGTTTCCAGATATGTAATGGTGGGTGTGCACACTAGTTAAAAAGTGGCCAGCGGTTACATATTGAAAGACGGAAGAGCAAGGTGTGCAAATTAGCATTTGTGTGAGACTGCATAGTTCTGAGGTGCTAGAACCGCCTGCTGTTAGATTTGCACAGTAGGCTGATAAAGAAACTTAGTAGCTTGGGGGTGGGGGAGAAGGTGATGTGTTGCGTATCAAACTGGGTGAAAGGCAGGAAGCAGATGGTGGTGGTGGTAAATGGCAGTCACTTGGAGTACAGTAGAGTAACCAGTGGAGAACCACAGGGACCAGTACTGTGCCCTGTCCTCTTAAATGTCTTCATAAGTGACATTGCAGAGGAACTGGAAAGGAAGGTGTCTCTGTAGATGACACAAAAATCTGCAACAAGGTGGTCACCTGGAAAGGAGTTAAGAGAATGCAAAGAGAACTGGTGAAACTAGAGGAGTTGTTTTGGGAGCAGCAGCTGGTTTTCAATGCCAAAAAGTGCAAAGTCATGCACCTGAAGGGAAACCCAGGAGCTGTGTATAAGATTGGGAGGTGGTACTTACAGTTAGCAAGCAATAAAGGGACCTTGGTGTGATTATATGTGAAGATTTCAAGGTGGCAGGCCAGTGTGACAGGACAGCAGACAGGCAAGCAAGATGCTAGGGTGCATAGGGAGGGGGGGATCTTTAGCAGGAGAAGGGAGGTGGTGCTTCCCCTGTATTGCTCATTTATGAGACCCCACCTGGAGTACTGTGTCCAGTTCTGGAAGCCACATTTCCACAAGAACATTGACAGGTTGGAAGCATTCCAGAGGAGGGCTACTAAATGGTGTGGGGACTGCACAAGAAACCATATGAGGAGAGGCTGTGGGAGTTAAACATGCACTCGCTAGAGGAGGGAAGAGCAAGACAGGACATGATTGAGACCTACAAGTATCTCATAGTGGTGAACCAGGTGCAGGAGGGGAGTCTCTTAAATAGGAGAAGGACCAGAACATGGGGGAGTGACACGAAGCTTGAGGGGAAATTTGAGAGTGATGTGAGAAACTACTTCACAGAAAGGGTGGTAGACTTTCTGAGCAGGCTGACAGAGGAGGTGTTGGAGGCAAAGACAGTGAGGAGCTCCAAGCATGTGAGGTATAAGCATATAGGTATAATAAATAGAGGTAAGGGGGGGAAGGAGGGACACCTGCGACCAAACAGAGTCCAGGGTTTAGTGGTAGCTGGGAAAATAGGGTAGACTAGATGGGTCTACTGGTCCTTTCCTGCCGTCACATTCTATGTTGCTATTTAGGGCTGAATCAGAGTCAGCTTGATGACATCCAATCATGGAATTCAACGAAGCGCCTATTCAGCAAATTGACCAGACCTGGTGTCTCAAGTGCAAAAGACAGATAATAGGTATCATCTGTGTGGCAATGAAACCCAACTCTGTACTGTCTAATGATTCTCCCCAGGGGCAGCATGTACATCACGGAAGAGAACTGACCTTGGGGCACACCACAGTGGATGACCATCGGTAATGGGGAAAACCTTCCCAGCATCACTCTCTGAGTCTTTCCCCTGAGATAGGACTTAAACCAGCAAATTACTTTGCCTGTGAGCCCTGTGTACTCCCTTAGCCAGTCCAACAATAATCCAGGGTCAACAGTGTCAAAAACTGAAGAGAGACCCGGAAAAAGAATTGACCACTTTCCTCTATCTCTCACCCTAAGCAGGTCATTCTGCATCTGGACCAGTGCAGTTTCTGTGTTATGCCATGACCTAACCAGAGTGGAGAAGCTCAGAGATGTCAAAGGTGGTGAGGTGTGCTTCAAGCTGCTGTGCAGCCACCTTCTCAATAACCTTCTTAAAAGGTTAGGTTTGAGACTGGTTGGTAATTTGCCAAGAGGCCTGGGTCCAGAGGTGACTTTTATGGGGGGAAGGGGCTTCGCCAATGCATCTTTCAATGCCATTGGGAAAATCCCCTCAAAAAGGGAGCACTGGACAGTTTCCATAAACTCCAGGCCTAGCTGTGTAATGCAACTCACTGCTAGTCACATCGGACCTAGATTCAGTTAAGAAAATGTTGTCTTCAGCTTGAGATCACCTTACCAACCTCTTCAATTGTTATTGGCCCAAAATGTCACTATGATCCCTGAATGTGTTTGAAACTCATAGGCCTTACCCTGCTGGGCTGTGATGGCCCACTTAGTGAGATCCTGGCCCGAACAGAGAACACCCTGCCAGACAAAGATCAAGTGAACTCCTCATACGTAATGCATGAAAATGTCTTTATGGGCTCCAGACAAGCCAGAAGAAAAATTCTGTCTACAGTCTGAAAAAGATGAGCTGATCTTGGTCCATTCTTCCAGGCAGCTATTTCCCTTTATAGAAAACTTGCCTATTTTGGCGTGATTGCCCATTTGTACTCACTATACTGAGTAACCAAAGTCTGTTTGTCCTCTGAGGCACTGCATCTCTTCCAGCAGTGCTCCAGTCTCCACTCCCTTGCCTTCATCACCATTAGCTCACCATCAGACCATGGTGTGCCAAGGTGAAAAACCAATACATTTGCACACATAGATGCCACAAGATCAAAAGCCACCCCAATGGCCCTATTATAGTTAGGACTGTAATTTTTTTCAGTGAAATTTCACAAATTTCATGGCACTTCATGGTTCCAAAAATATTTATTTAAACAGAACCCACATTCAGAAGTGTTCCTGACTCCCACACAGTCTTGATACTGCAATTAGTGGAAGCTCAGCAGCACCTGATCCAATCCGAGAGATGACCTCCCACCCTTAACTCTAGCAGCCAAAAACCTATGGCAGTGTAACAAAATACGGTTTTCCACAAAAACTAGTTTCAGCTACAGTTAAGAAAATGTTAGCATACCAGACAAATTTACTTGTCTTTGTACTTCCTGTGCTGTGCACCATGAGTCTTTATTTTTTTATCCTAACCCTTGACAGGTCTACAGTGCTATTTCTATGCAAAATGTGGTGGCCAGCTTTTTTCTTCTCTGGGAAAAAACCCTCAATTGAAACATTTATAAATTACTTCAGTTTTGGTGGAATTAGAAACTTGTACTACCAAATTAAACTGGAAGATGCCTGGAATCTTTTATAGTAATAAAAAGGGAAAGTCACATTTTTGCCCAGTTTCATTGCACTGCTGCCTTAAGTAAATATAAATTCATCTGTACATCAGTAGGAAGAGCATTGGTGTGTTACAAGAAGCACATTAAAACCACACATACCAAGCACAATGAAAACACACATACCAAAGTACAACATAAATTATAATCACAGAGTAAATAAACATCACATGATAATAATGAACATAATTTGCTTGTATGAAATAGAGGGTTTTATTGGATATTATATTATTTGGGTTAGAAATAGGATGAATGGTGGTAAAACAAAAGGTTAGGATGAAAATGTTGAAGCCTTATAAAACTTTTATTTGTGTTTATACATATAATCTGCTAGTGCATACAAACTGAATTATTGCAAGTTGATTGTAATGACATAAATTTAATGTTGATGTACCGTTTCTTGAGTATGATAATAAAAATGCAATTGACGAACAAAAAAGATATGAAAAATAATAAAGTAAAACAAAAGTCAATGTACAAGAAAACAGTGGCACACAGTAGGCTTCATCTGTCAATGCCAGTAAGGATATTTGCCTTTAGGAAGGAGAACATTTGTTTAGCTGACATCCCCTGTAGTTTCTGAAGAGCCTCAATCTTCGTGAAAGGCTCATTGATCTCTCTCTCCAGCCCAAGATGAGCTTTGCCTTTTTGTGCCCAATTTTCTGTAAGGGCTTGAGTTCTTTGAGGGAACCCATATGAAGTACAGTAGATAGAGGATGCGTGTTCTGTGTTGTTGCAGAAGGTCATTGTTCAGCTTCAGTTCCCAGTTTTCTTTCTCTTCCCGGTCCAAGATGGCCCACTCTTTGGATTTATTCTTCATTGTGCAAGAAATTCCCTTCTATCACAAGGATCAGAGGGTTCCCGAGTCAGCATTGGCTGCACTGTTTCCTTTTTATAGAGGTTAGTGGTGGAGGTTTTGTGTGGCAATAGGAGGTGAGTGCCTTGTACCAGACCCAGGTTGTTGTTGACTCTTCACTTTTTTCCCCCTCATAGTGGTTTTGGGCAAATACGGCTTTTGTCTCCAGCTCTTTCTGATGCTTCTTTATTTGTATTATTTCCAGCTGGCATTCTTTCACCTTCTATCAACTGCACCAGCGTCTCTGACTTAGGTGTGTCCAGCTGCAGCATTCCATTTGCCTCACTCCACATAATGGCATAAAGTTTCAGCAGCCTCTGTATTATGGAGGGATCTAAACTTTCCATATTTGGAAGTGGACTCCGTGCATGCCTTTTTGTTGTGTGTGGGGTTTCCTCTTATTCTGTTTTGCACTTCTTTGTTGGCAAGTTGAAATTCGGCTCCTGCTCTTCCTGAGGTGCTACCCCAGGTAGAGGAACTGAACTGCTATTTTAACATCCTGTTTGTGTCCTGCTATTAAAAGAACCCAGGTCAGCCCCCTCAGAGTCAAAAGAAGGTGAGGTGGACCTTGAGGGCCCAGAGCGGCCACCAGGATAGCTACAGTGACAGCTCCACTACCAAGTCAGGGATGCTGGGCTTTCGCTTTACATAAGGATCATGGAATTATAGAAAACGTTCAAAGTCGGTTTTCAGTTCTGTTTAGATTTTCTTTGATCAGCATGTTTGGTCATCACAATAAAGAACAATAAATAAAGTAAGAAATGTACACATTTTAAAATCAATCAAAGAAAAACTATTACTAGGCACTCCCAGTTACAAAATAAAAACAAGCATTTGTCAATGCCGAATGTTGTCATGCTGGCGTTGGCATTGGTAGTGCAGGAGTTAGAGAGATGCATAATAGGAATGGCAGTGAAGTATGGAACCAATGTCAACCCCACCCCACCCTGCAGAGACTAACAAGCATTGGGGTGTGCCATTGGGTCATCGGCCGTAATGATCATGCCATTTCACCTCGCCCTACCCTACAGACACCGACAAGTGTCAAGGTGTGCCTTGGAGTGTTTGGGGCTTTACACTGTCCCCATTCTATAAGGTAATATACTGAAATGGGTACAGTATAGGAGAATGGGGTGAACTTTGGGGCTGAACAGTCCAAGGCACACCTCGATGCCTGTCACTGGCTGCAGGGTGGGGGTGGAATGGCATGACCATTACTGTCAAAAATCCCAAGTCACACCCTGAAGCCTGTCAGTCCCTACAGGGAAGGGCATTATGGCGGAAAGCCTAATGCCCTGGGCTTCTCTTGGTATTTTCACTCCAAGTTTTCAACATGGGCTTTTTGTGACCCCACTGCATGAACAGTGACACTATCAATTCGTTAGTCGAAAGGTGATTTTTGCACAATGACTATGCCATTTGTCACCACAGGTGTGAAAACACATTTCAAACAGGATGTGAAAAATGACAGCTGTCCTGTTCATGAGGAGGTGTAAAAAAATGGTAATGTTGAAAATGTGGAGTGAAAATATAACAAAATTGGTGAAGTCATGAGCATGCATTGAAACTGCATAACGTACACCCGTAATGCAATTATTTGGGGGATATTTTACACCAGATTTCCGATATAGGCATTTTTAGACCTCTGTTCATGAACAGTAGTACTGTGATTTTCTTAATCTGTCCCAAACATTGATTTCGTACAGCAACTGTGCCTATTGTGTTCCACAAGTGCAAAAACATGTTTCAGGCAGGATGTGAAAAATTACAGCTGTACTGTTCATCAGGGCGATATGCAAAAATGACAATTTTTAAAACAGGAATAAAAATACAAAAAATTGGCGAAGTTACAAGCATGTGTAGAAACTGCGCAACGCACGTTGGTAATGCAGTCATTTTTGGGAATTTTTTCACCAAATTTGCAACATGGGCTTTTTGGGACCTCTCCTTATGAACACTGTCACTGTGATTTCCTTAATCTATCCTGAACATTGATTTTGCACAGGACTGCGCCATTGTGCACCACATGTGCGAAAACACATTTCAGGCCAAATGTGAAAAATGACAGCTTTATATTTCATAACAAGGTGTGGAAAAATGTCAATGTTGAAAATCTGGAGTGAAAATATTAAAAATTCTCAAAGTTACGAGCGTGCATGGGAACTACCTAACGCACTCTGGTAACACAGTCATTTTGGGGAATTTATTCACTAAATTTGCAACATAGGCTTTTTAGAACCTACCTCATGAACAGTGACACTATTGTTTTGTTAATCAGTCCCAAAGGTGATTCCATGCAGTGACCATAAAATCACCTTTCAGGACCTGATAACAAAATGACAATAACTGAGTTCATGAGGTGGGGTCCCAAGAACCACGTGTTGAAAATTTGTGCCAAAATTCACAAAATGGCTGAGATATCCACTAAGTTGGAAAAACCCCACTGATGCCATTATACAGCTTACTGGCATTTCTTCAGTTCGCGGTCGGCTTTGAAGAGTGCAGATATGTTCCCAGTCTACTGAAGATCGTCACGCCGGGATCTGGAGGTAAGTATGGGGTGGGGTGCACAGATGGTGGGTGCAGGTTGGGGGAAGGAGCTGCTGACTGTGAGGGACCATTTTCTACTTTTACAGGTAAAAAAAAATTACAACATCGCGGGAAGGTTTTCTTCTTTTACAGGTACATTTGGCACACTGGGGTGGGCTCCCAGCATGCCACCTGCGTGCTTTGGGGAGTAAATTTACTGGAGGCAGTGAGGATTGGGCCCCCCGTTGGCAAATAAAAAAGGATCTGTGTTGGGGGGAGACATGATGCCAAGGGGGATTGGGCACCCGCCTCGGCAAACAACTTGTATGGGGAACATTATGCCGATGGGGATTGGGTTCCCCCATTGGCAAATGAACTGGGGAAGGGGCATGCCAACAGGAGGATTGGGCACCACCAATGTCGGCTTTTATGGGGACTGTGAGAGGCAGACGGTGACAGCTGCTGCCATGTTTATCGAAGTGTTACACCAGAGAAGGCACGCCCTGTAATGAGGGGTCGCAAACTTATTGCAGCAGCGATATTGTTTCAAGTTGGTGGCACGCTTTTCAACTGCTGTCATAGATGGTGATCACGTGATGTCTGCAGTGGTGTAGCAGCCTGGCCTCAGAGCTCCTACCTCTCCACCTTCCCATCTACAAATTTTCATTACTGGGCTTAAGGTTTTCTGACAAAAAACAATTTAAACAGTGGTTGCCTGCCTGCAGCTCTCCTCTACATGTT
The DNA here is from genome assembly GCA_016271365.2 of Neoceratodus forsteri. Taxonomy (NCBI): domain Eukaryota; kingdom Metazoa; phylum Chordata; order Ceratodontiformes; family Ceratodontidae; genus Neoceratodus; species Neoceratodus forsteri. Next base: position 1,408,232,514 of record CM028132.1, read on the forward strand.
TTCTGGATCATTATCGGCAACAATTGCCATGATGGAAGCCGATATGCAGCAGGCCCTTGCGCACCTCCTCCGTAACTTCCCGAGAAGGCACAGAAGAAAGCTAAGCTCAGGGCTTGCAAATAGCCTGACACTCAGCCCAACCTGCTTCTGCTATTCTTTTGACGGAGGATCGTTTTCTTCAGGAATTACTTCCCTTTTGGGAAACTTTGACAGATATCTCTGCTGAATTGAAATTATTAAGAGCTGACATGGGGATTTAGGCCAAAAGATCGGAGAAGCAGAGGCTCGTAGATCTTCCCTGGAAATCTGGAGATACAAAACTGATTCTGAATTTGTTAAACAATGGCAAAAGATATCTAAGCTTCAGCTAAAAAACAAAGATTTAGAGGGACGTAGTCGCAGGAACAACATCCTGATCTTTGGCCTACCAGAGACTGAAGAAGGCACTGCTATGCTTATCTTCGTACAGAGACTTCTTACCAAAGTGCTTGGCCCTTTTCCCTTCAACACAGCCTACCAAATAGAAAGGGCTCATAGCTCCATTCACCCACAACCTCCTGGTAACGCTCCTCCAAGACCCGTCATTGTGAAATTTCTTAGTTACTTGGAAAAACAGCACATCCTCTCCAAGGCAAGAGAGCTTCAATCCATCACTTGGGAAGGGAAACCTTTAAGATTCACCCAGGACCTGCCAAGTGAGACCCACCAGAAGTCAGCGGCCTTCCATCCTACAGTGAGTAAATTGATTGCCGCTGGGATTAAATTTAAAATGGCCTACCCAGCCCAATTGCAGGCCCTGACTGAAGGCTTCTGGATCACTTTTGATGCATCAGACCAAGCCAGCAAAGAGCTGTCACATCTTCTACCTGACCTGTTCAAAATCACTTGAAGGATGTTATCTCACTTCTGAGATTTAATTCCAAACTGCCTTTATAGTCATGTACCTGTAGACTGACTGCTGCGTAGCACCTATTCATCCCCCTTGATGATTGGGGATTCTGCCTTCATCCAGTTGTGGTTCTCCTCATTGGTCCGAGCCATGAACATCGGTAAGGCCTCCTGTTTTGACGTCTTCTATAGCGACTGCATTTGCCTTCTTGACTGAGGTGCTGCCTGTTGATTTTTCATGTCTGAACCTCTCCTCATAAAAGTCTGGGAACTGTTTGGGTTGGGTGCATGACCTGGGAGTAGTTTTGTGTGCACCTAATCCGCCTATATTTTGGTTCCTGTCGAGTTTGGCTCAGCCCGTTTTAGGTAGTCCTGGTTCCGGGGGTCCTTCGATCTGAACTGAAGGTACTACTACTGAGTAAGGGGTTCGTCCCATTTATATCTTTCCTCCCTGCCACTTCTAGGCTAATTTTATGGCCGATAGCTGTCTGTAATGGCAGAGGTGATCTACTTGGTTTTATTACACCCTATATTCTCCCCCTCTGCTGTCAGCTCATATTGGTCTTGCCCGAGCTGTGAGGCCTTCCCAATGACCAACTCCCTTATTCATCGTGGCCTGCAACTTCCATCCCTCTGCTCAGTTATCTAGCTAGGTTCTCATGGAGAGAGAAGGGCATATGGCTTCCATTTTCCCCTTTTACTTTCTTCATGTAGGTCCGATCTACGTTTAGTAATCTAGCTCAGTGAAGGATTTACCCTAGTATCTATTTCAAGGATGGTTGGGAGGATGGGTACTGCCTGCTGTTGGGTCTCACCTACAAGCTGAGGCTCATCACATACTGGTTGCTTTGGTGGGTTTCTTTGACTTACCTCCCTGTTGATTTTATACTGTTACCTTCCACGCAATTAAGGGTACAACACTGGGAACTGGGAACGGTTAGCACCTCAACTTTCCACTTCTCTTTTTGCACCTCTTAACACAGTCCTTATTGGCATGAACATCCCAGTCCACCTCCTGGGAACTTTCTGTCTGGGTGGGGTAGACAAGGGCTTATGGGGTTATGGCCCTCCTAATGGCACTTTTCATGTACGACCCCTGGCTGTTTAACTCAAGGAGGAACCTTGTATATAGTTTTCTGTTTTCGCTATGGAGGGAGGGGAGAGGTTCACCACTTGCTCATTGTTTCATGACACAATCTGGTTGGGTGGACAACTGGTTAGGGCCATACATCCATTGACTGTTATCATTTTACTACATATTATGGCCATCTGGGAGGGAGGGAGGGGTGCTTGTATATAGTTTATGGGACTGGGGTGGGTGTGGGATCTTTACTCAGCTATGTTTATTCATTCACCTAAATAGACTGTCTGTATTTGTACCAGTGAACATGTTATCACTATGGTCTGAGGCTCACTATTTATTGTTCTTTCTGGGACCTAGTGATTTTTATTTATTAGTGGGATCGGGGGGTGGGGGGAATGAAGTGTGCCCTGATATATCTAGATCAGATGTTGTTGCAGTTATGTACTGTGACAATGGCTAATTAAGTGCTAACATGGAATGTAAGGGGAACAAGAGAGCAGCTCAAGAGATACCAGATAATCAAACACATAGCATTGCTCCAGGGCAAGATCATTCTACTGCAAGAAACTCACCTTTTCAGCCAGGTAGCTAAGCTAAGGTATTGGTCAGGTTTTTGCCTCTGGAGAATCTACCTCGAGTAAGGGCACAGCTATTCTAGTAGTGAAATCTGTTTCTTTCAAGCCAATCAAGTTATCTTGGACTCACAAGGCCGTTTCATTTTTGTCAAGGGCTCCTTGGACCATAAAGAGGTTATCCTTGGTAGCATCTATGGTCCAGTAGAGGGCAACCCCCGTTTTTTCATGGATTTAGTAGACAAATTGGCTCTCCTTTTGCCAGCTCCCTTAATTCTAGTAGGGGATTGGAATATTCAACCTATGCAGGACCTGGACCATTCCAACCCATCTCCTAGGCCTTCAACTCCCCCCAGGTGTGCTCTCAGTGACCTAATGGACACACTGGGACTCTGTGATCCTGGCAGATTCTTATCCCTTCCTCCTGCAGCTACTCCTTTCACTCAGCCATTTCAGCACACATCGTCTAAGATTGACTATATTCGTATTAGCCAATCTATCCTACGGGGAGTGTGCAATGCTGGCCTTGAACCCCAGATACTCACTGATCATGCTGTAGTTTGGCTTCTGCTTAATTTCTCTCTAGACCTACAATGGGACCCAACCTGGAAACTAAATACACAGCTCCTCAAGTATAAGTTTGTGATCTCCAAAATAAAATCCCTCATTTAGTCCTACACTGAGACCAACTTCAACTCAGTCCCTAGAGGGGACCATGAATGGTGTGCTCTCAAGTGCTTTGTCAGGGGGGAGTTTATCCACCTCGCTTCTATAAGAAAGAAAGCCCATGAGAGTGAGGCTATCTCCCTCTTGAACCGCATAAGGGAATTAGAAAATTCCATTTCCCCTTCTTCCCCCGCCCGACACCTTGAAAACTTTACTGTCCCTTAGAGTCAAATATGCTGATATCCTAAGAGATACAGTAAAGCCGAATATGCCATCCTGAAGACCCAATCAAAGTATATTGAACAAGGGGAAAAGGCAGGATGCTTGTTAGCACTTCATCTAAAAAAGTTAGAAAGTTCTAGGATTATCCCAGCTATCACTTCCCAAGATGGCTCCCTCAAAACCCATCCTACGGATATAACTCAGGTATTTGAAAACTTCTACAGTACACTATATGGGCAGCGTACATCCCCATGGGCAGAAGACGAGATACTAGCTTACTTAGACACGATTCCTCTTCCTCACCTCCTGGAAACCCAAGAAGCCCTCTTATCATCCCCATCTCGCTTAATGAGATCACAATGGCTATAGATTGTCTGCTGTTGGATAAATCCCCTTGCCCTGATGGCTTTCCCTCTACTTTTTATAAAACTTTTTCCAAAGAACTATCTCCTCTCTTACTATGCCTTTTTGCTACATGTTCTCGCCGACTCCCTTGACCCATCTATTTTGGAGGCTACTGTCATCCTTCTGAAACGGACAAACCCCCTCTTAACCGTCCAACTACTGGCCTATTTCCTTTCTTAATTATGACATTAAAATACTTACTAAAATTTTAGCCACAAGATTAAGTAAAGTTTGGCCCTGCTCTTAGTCTGGAACAGGTTGGTTTTGTTCAGGCCGGTCCTCAACTGATCATTTATGTAAGTTGTCTATATCTTCTCCATTGCCAAAGACCTTCCCATGTCCATGGTCTTAATTTCACTGGATGCAGAAAAGGCCTTTGACAGAGTGGACTGGGCTTTTTTACAGGTCACTCTACAAAGTAGGGGATTCCCTCCAACCTTCCTGCGGTGGATTCAAGTTATTTACTCCTCCCCAATAGCTAAAATATATTGCAATGGTGTATTCTCTACACAGGCACCCATCAGGGATGCCCCCCGTCCTCCTTCTTATTTAATCTCTATTTTGAACCCTCAATCAGACAAATTAAAGCCTTCCCCAACATTCTAGGTATCCCAATTGGCGAGACAGTTCAGACTCTGTCAGTTTATGCTGATTATATTCTTCTACACCTTTCATATCCTAGCGCCTCTCTTTCAGAAACTCTTTAGGTTATTGACAAATACAGCTCCCTCTCCAACTATAAACGTAATTGTAATAAAACTGAAGTTTTCCCTCTCGTTGGTCACACTCATAGAGCAGATTTTGACCATTTTGGCATGAAGTGGACACCAAAATGTATTAACTACCTAGGTATTTTCTGCTCTAATGAGCCTTCACTCATGAAGAAACTTGATCTGGTCATTACCCTCAAGCAGGACCTTGTAAGATGGAAGGCACTTCCGATTTCCCTGCGGGGCAGGATTAACATTATTAAAATGAACATTCTCCCCAGACTTTTCTACCCTTTAAAAATGCTGAACTTATGGCTCCCCACCTCCTTCTTTAAATGTATCCATGCACTCATTACCAATTTTATCTGGCTGAATAAGCCCCTAGGCACTCTTACACTAAATTGGGCCTTCCCAAAGGGCTGGGTGGTCTCCTGCTTCCCAACATTTTACTCTGCTATTGGTCCAGCCACCTTTAGAAATGCAGCACGTGGCTTTCTATACCTCAGACATCTGTGGAAGGAGCCTATACACCTTCCTGGCTAGAAAAAAAAGTTATCTCTTATTTCTAAATTTGGTCTCTCTGTTTCAGCTATTCTTTTCTCTCCCTTGAAATCCCTTCCGAAATCCCTTTGGGACTCCATGATTAGGGTCTCTATTAAAGTCTTTTCACAACTTTGTTCTTTTTTCAAACTCCTGCCAGACAAGGACACTTCACAACTACTCCTTCTCAACAACAATATTAGAATTGGAGGACGCACAATTTCAGCCTCCTGGCTCCCACAGTTCGCTAACTCTAAAGTGTCAGATTTTTACATCCATTGATCCCTCTTTTCCTTGCCTGAGATTCTACTGAACCTCCACTTGGGTCCCTCACAGGTTTTCAAGATCTTCCAACTAAGACACTGACTGTTTCAACAGTTTGGCTCTTCTCCTGTACACTCACAACTTTCCGAGATACTTAAGCTACTACAGGACCTAGCTCACAAACCCCATGGTATTGTTGTGAGTTATTCCTTTCTCCTTCATAAGTTATCCCCCACTCCCCCCCGGGCTTCCAGGGTCTGAGAGGCCTTGTTGCCAATTTTAACCTTAATTGGGAGCACATATGGAGAGACCTTTACAGGTACACTACCCAGGATTGTCTCGGGCATACCCAATTTCAGATTTTAAATAACATGTACTACACTACAGGCAAAGATGTGACGTATTAGTTCCTCCACATGCACCAGATGTGGCAAGGTGGAGGACACTCTTATACATCTTCTGGCTTTGTGAGAAAATGTCTCTGCTATGGGCCTTCATTGAGTCCTATGTTAATCCCTTGCTGGCCTTGAAGGGTCTCTTCTCCCCTCCCCAGAGACCAGTATCATTGGTGATTATAGACAGACTCTAGTTAAATAACACAAATACCAATTGGCTTTAATTTCTCTGACAGTGAAGAAATTGGTACTTAAGCACTGGCTAGATCAGTCCTCTCTATCATATCGTAAGTGGTTACACAAGCTCTCCTTCTCTCTTAGGACAGAATGTTTGATTGCCAGTACTCGTCACCAGTTGTCTCTCTAACAAAAAGTGGGTCAGGCTTTACACACTATATTTACAGTAAATTGACTCACAGCTTGTTCTCTCTTTCTCTCCTCCTGTGTCATAGCTCTATTGGCCTCTTTCTTGTGCTTTCTTAGTTTATCTATCGGGTTTTAGGCACACTCCATGGGGGGAAGGGGATTAGTTGGGTATTGGGGGTTGTCTCTGTTGTCTATTTCTTTCTTTTTTTAACCTGTACGTACTACATGTTCAGTTGCCTATCATGTGTTGTGTTGACAATTTAATAAAGTCATTTAAATTAAAAAAAACAAACTGCTGTCATAGACAGCTTGTGCATTTACTGGTGCCACAGAGTCAAGCCCACAAAAGCAGTGGGGGCATTTACCACAATAGGACCACACTCCAAAACCTGCTATTCCAAGCTACCACAACATGTTGCTTGCTCACGTACTAGACAACATAATAAATAAAAAGTAAGAAAAGCTCTGAGAGACAAAATAACATCTTAGCAGTGGTAAATGATGACTGACTGTATTTTAAAATCATTTGAAGCTGGAGAGATTTTTTAGCCCAGTAGATTTAGGATGATGACATACACTGCTCAGTGCCATTTCTCTGATGCAGCAGGCATAATCTTAGCTGAACCTGATTTCACTAAAGGGCTAATACAGAGAGACTGGCTGCACTAGGATTACAGCTAGTGACACTGAAATAAAAAGAAAAATAAATGAAAAGTAAGAAAAGCTCTGAGAGGCAAAAAAGAAACTGTAATAAAATCTTAAGCAGTGGAAAATGATCGACCTATTTTTAAAATCAAGTGATGCTGGATAGATAGATTATTTAGCTCAATTAATTTAGGATGATGATTTCCTCTGATGCAGCAGGCATGGCCTTAGCTGAATTTCAATAAAGGACTGGTACAGGAAGGCTGGCTTCCCTAAGAACACAACTAGTGACACTGAAATTATACCCAAGAATGTATCAGTACCCAGCCTTCCACATAGGTCAACCTCAGGGCCGTGACTGAGATTTCCCTTTTTCTGTGAATTTTGTGTCTAGCTGGTTTGTCACATTATGGGAGACTGTTGTGTTTCCCTTATCTTTGTGTCATTATCATACATACCTTTAAAATAATTATCTAAAAGGACATTTACTTATACCCTGATTGTAATTTTGCCGACCTTTCTGCATATTCAAATTATTTAATGTTATATTCTAATTTTTACTGAACTTGAGAGAGTGTGTGCATTTGAGAGTGGTCCTTAGAGATAATTTGTTATATAAATAGAATCTAGTGTTGATTCTATGATGTCTTGTAACAAGATATTACATGCATTTTTAAACTTTTCATATAACTGTACAAGTTGATGCTATTTATGAACCTTGTATTTTAAATCTTTTGAATCTTTTTTGGAAAGGCCAAAAGCCAAACAAGAAACTTGAAAATTGAACATGAACCTTAATGTTTCAATGATTTTGAAGCCTTCAAAAATAACTCTGAATGTCACAGAGGGCTAACCTACTGGATGCTGAATTTGCAGCTGCCATGATGCAGGGATCAAGCAGGAGAAGATGAGAAAGAACAAAGATGAACAAGATAAGGAGGTTAAGGGTGGCATCCATGAACCTCCAAGAGATCCAAATATTTTTTTGAATAATACAACACTTCTTGGAGCAACATGCTGTCTCTGAGGAGGATTAGAAACCATTTTATTAAATAGATATATGCAAGGACAAGGTGTCCCTGCTGAACTGATGATAGACCACACTAACGGAACTGCTTGTGAAAAAAGCAATGGAACCCACTGGACCAAATAAATTATACTTTGATAGCTGATAATGACCACTTGGCCCACCCAGTCTGCCATTTCCCTACCTATTGGATAAGCTGCAGATCTTAGTTAACCAACAGCTTACTTCCTCCTACCCCCACTATAATTGCCTTATGTCTGTCCCATGCATTCTTGAATTCCCCCCACCACTGTATTTGGCACCACAACCTCCTCAGGAAGGCCATTCCATGCATCCACCACCCTCTATGTGAAAAAACAATTCCCCCTGTGGCTCCTGAGCTGTCCTCCCTCTATCTTCAAATTGTGCCCCCTTGTTCTTGCACATCTCTTTTTCTGAAAGATGCTACCATTTTAGACTTTGTTGATTCCCTTGAGGTACTTGAAAGTTTCTATCATGTCTCCCCTCTCCATCCTTTCCTCTATGGTATACATATTAAGCTTCTTTAGTCTCTCTCTGTATGGTTTATGGTGCAGACCATGCACCATTTTATTGCCCTCCTATGGACCACCTACTTCCTGTCTATGTCATTGTGGAGATGAGCTCTCCAGAAATGCACGCAGTACTCCAGATGTGATCTCACCAACTGTCTGTACAGAGTGATGACAACTTGTTGTTTTGTACCAGTGATGCCTCTCCCCATGCATGCTAGTATCCCTCCAGCCCTCCTTAATGCCTTCTCACATTGCCTGCCTACCTTTAGGTCATCTAATATGACTACCTCAGGTCCATTTCCATTTTTGTTGTTGTTAGTGCTTCTCCCCATTGTGTGCTCTTCCCCTGGGTTTTTGTTTCCCAGGTGCATTACTTTGCACTTCTTCACATTGAATCTAAACTACCATACTTTTGACGATTCCTCCAATCTTGCTACATCCCTTTTCATCTTTTTCACCCCTCCTTGTGTATCAACCTGCTGCAGATCTTGGTTTCATCTGCAAGGAGGCATACTTTTCCATTCAGTCCCTCTTCAATGTCACTTATGATGACATTAAAGAGGACCGACCCCAGTACTGAACCCTGTGGAACCCCACTAGTAACCCCCCTTTCTTTCGAGTGGACTCTGATACTATTACCCTCTGCATCCTGTTGTCCAGCCATTTTTGCCCAGGCTACCACCCTGGAGCCCACTCCCAGGCTGGCTAACTTATTTATTAATCTTTTGTGTAGGACTGTGTCAAATGCCTTGCTAAAGTGTAGGTAGACCACATCCACAGCCCCTCCCTGGTCTACTACTTTGGTCACCAAGTCAAAGAAATCTATTAGATTCATCTGACGTGACCTTCCCGCTTTGAATCCATGCTGCCTTGGGTCCTGTGCCCTGCTGGCCTCTAGGTACTCAACAATTCTTCCTTTCAGAAATGATTCTATCATGTACCCCACCACTAAGGTCAAACTAACAGGTCTGTGGTTTTCTGCCTATGCCTTACTCCCACTTCTGTGAAGGGGAATCACATCTGCCTTCCTCCAGTCCTCTGGTACCATACCATCCTCCCATGACTTGTTAAAAAGGGTAGTCAGCGATGTCACTAGTTCTCCCCTTAGTACTTTTAGAATTCTATGGTGGATCCCATCAGGCCCCATTGCCTTGTTCACCTCAAGTTTTAGGAGTTCTTTCAGGACCCTTTCTTCAGTGAAAGGACTGGTATCAACCTCCCCCCCATCCAGAGGACTTATGTTGTTTGGTTTAGGTACATTCCCCTCCTCTTCTTTTGTGAATACTGCACACAAGTATTCATTCAGTATCTCTTTTCACTGTCACCCTCTGCCCACCCCCTTCCCTCAATTAAGCCAAGCTATCCCTTCCTTGTTTTTTCTTCGCTCCCTAATGTGCCTATAAAAGGTTTTATCCTCCTTCTTAACTGAGTTGGCTATCTTTCCTTGGTTTGGGCCTTTGCTACTCTGACTGCCTTCCCACTTCCTTCTGTTTAACTGATGCAGTTCTCTGTCCTGCTTTTACTGTGAATAGTTCCTGAATGCTATCTTTTCTCCCTAACCTTCCCTGCCACCTTTTGAGAACCATAGTGTTTTTTTCCTTTGTTTTGTTTTGTGTATTTGCTTCAAACAAAGGCTTGTTGCCTCTGTGATGGCAGTTTTGATTTTTTCCCATTGTTCCTCCACCCTTCCTTCTTGCCCTATTGCTACTGCATTCCTTTTGCATGCTCCCATTCTGCCAAAGTCAGCCATCCAAAAGTCCAGTACCCTTGCTTTTGTATGGCTTTACTTTACAGCCGTGTTTATCATGAACCACAGTGTCTGGTGGTCGCTTGTTCCCAGATGGCTACCCACTTCTAAATCCGAGATCCTCTCACCATCCCCGTTTGAGAGTACCAGGTCTAAGACTGTTCCCTCCAGAGTGGGTTCCAACACTAGCTGCCTGAGGCATGCCCCTGTAGGGCATCAAGAATGACTCTGCTCCTGGATGTGGCTGCAGCAAATGTGCTCCAGTTAACATCTAGCATATTCAGATCCCCCATCAACAATATCTCCCCTTTTTCTGCCATTCTAGGGATGCCTCCTATCATTTCCTTGTCCTGTTCCTCCCCCTGAGATTGGGGTCTGTATACAACCCCCATGCAGATTGCGGTGCCATTTCTTGTCTTCAAAGTGACCCACAGTGCCTCCTTTCCTCCCTGTTTACCCTTTAGTTCCATTGCTTTGATCCCTTCCCTTATGTAGAGAGCTACTCCTCCTCCTCTTTTACCCTCCTGTCCCTCCTGTAGATTGTGTACGTCAGTATCTTGACATCCCAGTCATGGTTCTCTGGGTACCATGCTTCTGTGACTGCCACAATATCCAGGCATCCCTCATCCATCAAGGCCACTAGTTCAGGAATAACTGAAGCACAATAAAAACAGTGATACACATGGACTGGCTACAAAAGTGTTTTCATAAATTACAACATGAACAAATGGATGGTTCCCCAGGACTTTGAGGGTAACAACCATCTTCATCGGGAGGGGGGTTCAGGAAGCTTGATTACCCAGACTACGGGCATTGGTAGTCATCGCCCTCCATTTTTTGATGGACTTCCCCCTTTTAGCTCCATTTCTGTACTTACTGCCCTTGTCTTTTCCTCCATTTACCCCTGCTCTGCTCCCTATTGACCTCTCTACCTTGGTGTTAACCTTGCTAACTACCCTGTTTTGTGGGAGGGGGATGCTGGGAATTCCCTGCTCCTTTTCAGTGCCTCCTCCCTTGGCTAATTTAAATGCTTGCCAATGAAGTATTTAAACCTATTACATACGATCCTCATTCCCGTCCCAGACAGATGCAGACCATTGCACCAATATAAGCCCACATCCCTCCAGGTGGATGCCCAGACCCCAATGAAGCCGAAACCCTGTGCTCCGCACCAGTTTTTCAACCATTCATTGAATCCCGGGGTGCAGAGTACCCTTGCCTCACCCATGGCATAGACAGGCAGCACTTCCAAGAAGGTTACTGTGCATGCTACTTGTCTAAGGCCCCTTCCCCATTCCATAGACTCCTCCTGCACAGTTCAGATCCCATTCCCAGTTAGGTCATTTGTCCCTAGGTGGACAATGACATCCTGCTTCCTCTCCTGTGCAACTGATCCTACCATCCTAAGGATTTGTTTTCTGTCCCTGTAGGCCATGGCACTGGACAGGCACCTTACCTCTCTCTCTCCCTCCCTCCCTCCTTCCTCCAGTTCTACCCCCTAACAATTGAGTCCCCACCAGGACCTGTTTCCTTCCCCTATGGGGTCCCATGCCACTCTCCTGTGGGTCTCCCTTGTGGAAGTTCCCTGCATCCTTCTTGGTCTCCACAGTGGGTGCCTCAATAAAGGAACAATGCCTCCACCAGAATGGCATATGACTTGTGTAGTGGTACAGCTGGAGGGATGCTGTTCTGTTCCACCACCCTCAGCCTCCCTGAGCCCACTATAGTCCAACCACCTTATTTCTGGCAACCTCTGAGGCAGTGGCAGCAGCCTGGTGGTCTCTGGGTGGGGACAAGGTTTCCCAATCCCCTGCCAGGTCCTGGGTGGGGAGGAGGTTTCTCTCTTTGCCAGGTTGGCCTGGAGACAGGAAACCTCCTCCCTCAGAGCAGAGAGGTGTCTGCAAATAGGGCAGCATTGTAGCCTCCAGAATGTCTCCCAGAAGACTGCCACCCCACAGCCAGTGCATTGCACCACTCCCCACATGTCTCTCGTCCTCCCTGTTGAAATTGTATTATTTATTCTTCGCTATTAGGGAATCACTTCCCCTTAGCAGTGTAACCCTTTTCCTGGGACTATGTACTAGGACCTGCCAAGTCTTTTTTTTTTTGTTTGTTTTTTAACAAAAGCAATCACAAGAAAATATCATTTATTTATTTATTTATTGAGGTTTTGGAAAAGTACCTTTGAGTCAGAGACTCCTTTACAAAGGTTCCATGTCACAGAACTCAGATACAAAACAGACATTACATGGTAATTCAACTTCACCAGGGCATGAAGCAAGCTATATACATAGAGCAGGGAAAAGGCTAACAGTTAGATACTAGGAATAATAAGCACAGTTCTTAAACAATATGTTAATAATACTCAGACATCAAGCTGAACCTGACAGACTTAGGCTGGAGACTCAGCGGGGTGGAAAATAAGCCGGCCAGAGGCCTTAGTCAGGGGAGGGAAGGTGATCAGAGGCAATCACAGTAATTAGAGGACTGGAGATGTTCCTTAAGCTGAGTTTTCAAGGTGCCAATTTGGTTTTAGTTAGCAAGAGAGGTGGGTAGGCCATTCATCCAAGATGGGGCTCTGTAGCTAAAGAACCTTTGGAATTGGGAGGTACGGCAGTGGGGTACTGTGAGGAACTGCTTAACAGAGCTTCGGGTGTGCTTAAGTGTTGGGGCCGAGTGGATTAGAGGTGTGAGCCCGCGGAGGGGCGAGGCCAAGGGTAACCTTTTCTGCCATGAGGCAGGCGTGGTACCTGATCCTGTTTTCGAGGTTGAGCCAGTTGGTGCTATTGTATAGTGAGCAAGTGTGGGTGAGATGGTCACAACCCAGGGCAAGGTGGCAGGCTTTATTAAGGGCAAGGCAGAGTCTAGAAAGGGCTAAGGTACTCGCAGCACATAGATAAGTAAGCCATAGTCAAGTAGGGAGAGGGCCAAGAGGAGACAGTGAGTCTAAGGGCATCTTGAGTAAGACAGTGTTTGAAGCGATGCAGTATCCCAAGACAAATGTTGAGGGTGGTGGATAGGATGTGTATATGTTGATGGAAGCTTAGCACTGGGTCTAAGTAATACCAAGGTATTTAAAGGAGCCACTAGTTCAAGAGGGAATTATTGAAAGTTAGTAGAGGGGGCAGTGCTCCTCTGGGAGTTCTGTAGGTGGGAGAAGATCATAACTTTCATCTCTTATAGTTCAGTAAGAGGCACTGTGAGGAGAACCAGTTTTCAGCACCACTAAAGGAGATTTGAAGGGAGTGATGGAGTTGAATGGGGTCTGAATTTGAGGAGTAGGGACAGCATCATCCGCATAAAGTAGCAGGTTGCCTGTGCAGGACATGGGAGGGAGTTAAGAAAGAGGCTGAACAGCAGTGGCCTGAGAATGGACCCTGGGGACGCCGAGAGAATGGACAGTCTACTGGACAAGGTGTTACCTATTTTGACCTGCTGGAATTGATTTGAGAGGTAGTCAGTGTACCAGCAGAGGGCATCCCAGGAGAAACCAAAGTTGGAAAGTGTGGTTAGTAAGAGAGAGTGGTCGACGGTGTCAAACGCCGTAGTGAGTTCAATGAAGACAGCACCAGTGATGTGGCCCCTGTCTAAGGTGGAGTGAAAATAGGCAGTGAACTCCAGGAGGGCAGTAGTGGTACTGTGTCCCTTGCGGAAGCCATGTTGCTGTTTGCAGAGAAGGTTGGATTTGTTGAGGTGGTCGGAGAGCTGATCAGAGACAATCCGCTTATGCAGCACTGCCTGGCTGTCTTCTGTGTGGCATACCCCACCCTGCTTTGTGTCTGAGCAGGAAGTTGTCACATCTTCCTGCCTAACCACATAAAGCTAGGGTAGCCAGGGGAGGACGCGGGTTGGGCAATCCACCTGTTCTGTGCTGTGAGGACAATCAGAGCAATCCAGTCTAAACCCTCCTGACCATTACACAACTCCACTAACTGCAGGAATGAAAGAACACACCAGTGAGAACTTAAATGTTTGTTTCAAAAATATTAGCAAACTACAAATAAGCCACCAGTTTCACAGAAAAAGAAAACAAAATCAGCAGTATTTGAATCCCTCTGTATGTAAAGCAGCAATCTACAAAAGAGCAGCAGTATGGCAAACCCCTATTGAGTCAAACAAGCAAACAACTGTAAAATTAAAAGTAAGGCCCACTTCCAATTTGAGCAAGAGTGTGCCTAAATCCAGTTTCCTAGTTCCTAGTTGAAGACTGTGTGTCCTTCCCAGCTCCAAGTTCAGTTTTTCAAAGGCAACCTTTACCTTCAAAAGATAAGGCCTTTCTGTCTGAATCTGCTTACACACATGTGGCTTATACAAATCAGATCAGTTCTGAAAAACTGAATTTGCATCAGCATATCCTCAACATTTGATTTCTAAACTACTGATTAACATAATTTATAATATGGCTATAAAAATCCAGTAATCTGACTGGCTGAGGAGCTCAGAACCCAGTGCTGATATCCCATGATGCAGCACTGGAAGAAGGTCCAGTAGCCTCTTCACAATAAAATCAATAGTACCAGCCATTCCTGACTGCCAACACAAATGTGTTTGTCACCATTACTCACCAAAAATCTTCAACTGGGCCCTAAAAATAAAAGTGTCTTAATTTTATAAATATAAGAATTAAATGTTATTTGTCCTCATAATACTCTTGTTACACACACACCAAACTTATGTATTTATTTATTTAGATTTTGGTAACCAGGTAAGCCCTCTGAGACCAGAGATCCCTTTTTCAGGGGCGACCTGGGGTTGATTACTACAACCACTTTACATCAGGTGAGGATTTAGTGACGTATAATAACTCAGTTACAGGAGTACATACATAGTCAGTGGGTGCATTAGACAATAGTTGGTAGAAACAGCTAGAAACAGTTACATTACAACAGGTCAACAGTGTTTTAACATTAACCATAGGCAATCCAAGGAGAGAAGAGCATAGGTCAGTTGGCATAGAAAGGGGTTTGGTTTAGGACATGATCTAGCAGTTACAGCCACAGAGGCTCAGCTCAAGCAGGTACACTTTGAGTCCAGTTTTGAACCCGGGGAGTGAAGGTTTGTTAAGTAAGCTTGCTGGGAGCGAGTTCCACAAGTGGGAGGCCGCGTATTGAAAAGAACGCTTACCTTGGTTGGTGCGAACCCGGGGGATGTCAAGGAGACGACTTGCTGTGGACTGGAGGGTTCGGCAGGGGACTTTGGGAGTGAGCAGGCCATTCAGGTAAGGCAGGTGACCAAGGGATGTGAATTTATAGGTCAGGAAGGCAGTAGAACAGGATAACTTAAGCCTTAGGGTAGGCCAGTGTAGGTCGGTAAGTGCCTCACAGTGATGTCTCCTTGGGGAGGAGTTGGTTCCAAAGCAGGCTATTCGGTGATAGAGAGTGGTAAGTTTGATTAACTCAGTCTCCCGGAGGGACTGGAGTAGAGGAGAACCACACAACAATGAGGGGAGGAGGTTACAGTTAGCTATGGTTCGCCGTGCTTCTCCGGAGAGGAGTTTCCTAATCGATATAGGAGGCCGCTTCTGATGTATGGATCTAGTTAAGGCATCAATGTGTAGTTGTAGGTTAACTCCTGGTCAAGGAGAACCCAAGATACCTGAACTGGTCTGTGACTTCTACTTGCCTTCCTAGGGCTGATGAGAGTTGGAGTAGCCCACTACGATCACTGCCCAGGCGTCGTGTCACGAAGAGGACTGCTTTTGTTTTTTCTTCATGTACCCTTAGAGAGTTTTCAGTGAACCAGACTTCAAGAGCTGAGAGGCTGGCCTGAAGATTGGAGGAGATAATAGAGGGTTGGAGGTCACTGAAGTAGATTACGGTGTCATCCGCATAGAGAATAAGTTTGCAGGGAGCACAATCCTGTTCGATGTCATTTAGGAATAGTGAGAATAGTAGGGGGCCCAGGATGGAGCCCTGGGGTACCCCAGAGGTCATAGGTCTGGGGTTAGATTGTTCGCCTCTCCAGCGGACTTTTTGGGATCTGTTTGTCAGATAGCTCATGAACCAGGAGACTGAGAGCTGATCCAGACCAAGACGATGAAGTTTGGTAAGGAGAAGCTCATGGTTGACCAGGTCAAAGCCTTGGATAGGTCAATGAATAGGCACCCGTTGGAATACCTTGGTCCATGGCCTTAAGAATGTCAGATGTTAGACGGATAAGGGCGGTGTCGGTGCCGTGGTCTTTCCTAAAGCCATGCTGTACTTTAGAGAGGAGTAGGTGTTGTTCCAGGTAGTCTTGGAGTTGATTATAGACAAGTCTTTCCTGTATTTTCCCAAGGGCAGAGAAGAGATGGGCCTGTAGTTTCCTACTCTATCCCGAGTTCCTTTTTTGTGGACGGGGACAATGGTCACAACCTTACATTTACTGGGGACCGTCCCTTCTTGGAGGGACCTATTAATGAGCAGGGTGACAGGATAGGCTATGGTCAGGGCTGCCGCCCTCAACAGCCGAGGTTCTAAGAGGTCATTTCCAGGAGAGGAGTCTGGGTTTATTTTCCATCGGAGGGGGAGTACTGTTGCAGTCTCAACTAATTTCAGGTGGAATAAGGGGCGAGGTAGCCCCCTGTCTACGTTGGAAGAAGGGGTCCCAGGCAATGGTGGGAGGCATCCGTGGGGTTAGTAAAGGAGGCACAGAAAGCATCCGCCACTTTAGTCGTGTCATTGGTAAGTGAATACCCAATTAGGAGTGAGTCATCATGTTCTTTTGAAGGGCCTTTGAGGAGAGAGTTTATGTGGCCCCAGAACTTCTTTGGGTCACATAGGTGGCCAGTTTGGAGGTCCCTGAGGAATTTCAATTTTGCCTGTTTAGCAGTTTTTTGCAAAGATTTCTCAGGCACCGGTACTTTTCCCAGTCCGGTTTAAGGCCAGAGGATTTGTAGAGTCCCCACGCCTTGTCTCGGAGTCGCGTGGTCTGCTTTAGTTTAGGGTTTAGCCATTTGTGACATTTTCCCTGTACCCTGAGCTTTTTCCAGGGGGCATGTAGGTTAGCTAAGGACAGAAACGTTTTAGTGAAGTATTCCAGTGTCTTGTCAAGTGAGGGGAGGGAGACAATGGGGTCCCAGTCGACTTTCCAAAGGTCGGAACAGAGGTCAGTGGGTACAAACCGGCTGAAGTTCCTTGCTTCCATCACCCTGGCAGCGACCTTAGGGGGTTTATTGGACCAGGCACAGAAAATAGGGGAGTGGTCGCTCAGGGAGTCAGACATAATCCCAGCAGTCAGTAATCGGTCAGAGCAGGAGACGAGCGCCTAGTCAAGTAGTGCGTGATTGCCAGTCTTGATGTTACGCCTGGTTGGCAAATCAATCACTTGGGTAAGTGATGAGTCCAATATTAAATTCTTGATTTTGGAGGCACCAGGGAAAAGCCAATTAAGGTTGAAATCCTGAGGAGGATGGTCTCGCCCAAGGGTGATTGTGGAGGGCATTTGTAAGGGATTCTAGGGAGGAGGCGAGGTTTGGGGTGGGAGGTAGACGCACCTATAAAGAGAGGCTTGGTATCTCCCAGGAGTAGTTTGACAAATAGTACCTCTCCCAGAGATCCATTTTGAAGGGGAGATCAATCTGGGTGGCTTTCAGGGAGGAGTTGAGGTAGATAAGAACCCCCCCCTTTTTTTCTGCTCTGTCCTTTCTGATGGCCTGATAGCCAGCCAAATCAACTTCATTGGGATAGCCATGTTTCCATCACTGCTAGGACATCCGGTTTGTAGACTAGGGTCCAAGCGTCAAGGTCAGGCATTTTGTGCCTTAGGCTCCCAATGTTCATATGCACCAGCTTGAGTCCGCAGGTGCTTGCCCAGAGGGGGTTAGTGGGGTCACTAAGGGTGAGGTTAGGAGAAAAGGGACCAGGGTTGCGTTCAATGTCCCCCCCAAGCATTAGCTTAAGCCTAATCGAGAGGCCAGTGGAATTGGGATGGCGGGGTTGGTGGTCGTATCAGTTCAGGTCAAGGGTAGGATTATGAGTGAGGATGATCGGGGGTGGACCTTGTATGCTTTGTCTGGGCTTATTTAGTCTCTCATGCCAAGTATGATTTTTAATTTGAGGGAAGCAGAGGTTTAGTTTTTTGAGGCAATGTCTCAGCCCAGCAGTCAGAGATAGGGAGGTTTCAAAGTAAGTTCTCTGACTTGGGTAGGGATCTCTGCGTGGGGGGAAGAATTATGTTGTGCTAGTCGGAGATTTAGGGCTGGGTGTAGGGAGCACAGCAGAATTGCAGTTATGTCACAGGTTTTTAGCTCAGAAAAGGGGGGAGATATAATTTTAAGTTGCTACAGCTGCCAGCAGGTGATGCAGGCGGCAGCAGGGATTTAAGCAGATTTAATGGGTAGGAGGCTGACAGTACAGTTTTTGATATGCCCTCTAGTGGAGAAGTCTGATAAACTGCAGATGGAAAAGTGAGCTGATAGGTTTTACAGCTCACGTGACCACTGCTATATAAGTAGATGTTCACCAAGGGCGGTGGTAGGGGTGGTGGGGAGCCGGCGCGCAGCACCAGCGGGGCTCCGACTGAGAAGCTTTTTATAGCATTGAATGTTTGCCCAGGCACATCATCAGCAGACAAGAAGGAGTTCTTTAGGTAGTACCTATGGTCCGTTTTCAGGGCTCCAGTGCAGGTAAGGGGAAGGGTGCTCCGTCGGGAGGGTATCTCTGTTTTCCTCGCGACCTCCGCTTATCACAGGTTTTGCTGGGAAGGAAACCGGTGCTGCTCCATTGGGGGAGGCTGCTCCAAGAGGGCCTCATGACCTCCTATTCTCTGGGTATCTATGGTCCATTTTCAGGGCTCCAATTCAGGTAAGGGGAAGGGTGCTCCGTCGGGGGAGGGTATCTCTGTTTTCCCTCGCGACCTCTGCTTGTATGGGTTTTGCTGGGTAGGAAACCGGTGCTGCTCCGTGGGGGGAGGACTGCTCCAAGAGTGCCTCATGACCTCCTATTCTACAAGCATTTGTCAATGCCAAATGTTTGCTTGCTGATATTAGCATTGGACGTGCAGGAGTTAGACAGATGCAGAATAGGAGTGGCAGTGAAGTATTAAACTCACTCCAACCCCACCTCCACCCTGCAGAGATGGACAGGCATTAGGGTGTGCCTCTGGATCATAGCCCATAATGCTCATGGTATTTCACTTCACCCTATCCTGTAGACACCGACAAGTGTTGAGGTGTGCCTTGGGGTGTTTGGCTTCACAGTCAACCCATTTCATAAGGACATATGCTGAAATGGGTGCAGTATAGGAGAATGGAGTGAAGTGTTGGGCCAAGAGTCCAAGGCACACCTTGTTGCCTGTCACTGGCTTTAGAGTGGGGGTGGGGGTGGAATGGCATGAGCATTACAGCCAGTGATCCAAAGGCACATTCCTGATGCTTGTCAGTCTGAACAGGGTGGGACATTATGGTTAGAAACCCTAACGCCCCAGGCAGTTGTTGGTATTAGCACTACAAATTTTCAACAAGGCCTTTATGTGATCCCCACCTCATGAAAGCTTTTGGGACCTCTTCTCATGAACAGTGGAACTGTGATTTTGTTAATGTGTCCCGAACTTTGAGTTCCCACAGTGACCGTGCCATTCTGCGCCAGATGTGCGAAAACACAGATCGGGCAGGATGTGAAGAATGACAGCTGTACCATTCATAAGGAGGCATGAAGAGATGGCAATGTTGAAAATCTGTAGTGAAAATATTAAAAATGCTTGAACTTCTGAGCGTATGTGGAAACTGCCCAACAGATGCGTGTAACACAGTCATTTAGTGGAATTATTTCACCAAATTTTCAACATAGGCATTTTGTGACCTCTGCTCAGGAACACTGTCACTATGATTTTCTTAATCTGTCCCGAACATTGATTTCCCACAGCGACTGCACCATTGTGCACCAGATGTGTAAACACATATTTCGGGCAGGATATGAAAAATGACAACTGTATTGTTCATAAGGAGGTGTGAAAAAATGCCAATGTTGAAAATCTGGAGTGAAACTATTAGTAATGCGCAAAATTACTAGGGTGTGTGGAAACTGCGTAACGTATGCTCGTAACAGTCATTTTATGGATGTTTGTCACTAAATATTCAACATAGGCATTTTAGCACCTCTGCTCATGAACAGTGTCACTGTGATTTTCTCTTTTTTTTTTTTAATTTACTGTTTTTTTTTTTCACATACACGAATCGGAAAACAAGAACATTCAAAACATCACAAGAACAATACAATATACACTCTTACAATACACATAAGAAAACAACCCCCCAAACCTCCCCTCTTCCCTCCCTGCCAACCCCCGCATCCAACATCCATAAATGCCATGTTCAAATCAGACGGCATCAGACATTCATCAGATGCCAACAAGGCCTCCAAACTACCCCAAATTCTCTTATATTTGGGAAACATATTATTCAGACTAGCAATAGTTCTCTCCACTCTCAAATTCACCAAGAGCTCTTGCAGCCACTCTGCACAAGAGATATCTGTGGCATCCTTTCAATGCCGGAGCACCAGGGTTTTGAGAGAGAGGGCAATCATAGACATGTGAAACTTTCACTGGGATACTCCTACCCTTGAAAAGTCCCCAATCAAACAGATCTCGGGGGTGAAGAGATCATTTAAACCCAGCAGTGGATCTGCTTTTTGCTTAATCTGATTCCATAACCCTCTGATACTTGGGCAGTCCCAGAGAATATGATATAGATTCACCACCGCTTGATTGCACCTTATACAGCTTGGGCTAGGGAGCCTACTCATTTTATGCAACTTAACCAGGGTCAGGTACATATTGTGTAAAAAGCCAAATTGCATCACCCTCAACTGGTACTGGCTCATGTAGAGGTGACACGCTTCCCATAGTTTCCCACAATCTAGGCATACATCTCAACCTTTTGTCCCCCAAATGTGGAACATTGCCTCTCAAATTGTGGAACAAATAAGCAAAATGTGGAACACTTAATCAAATCTTTACCTAAGAAGCTCAGAACACTTTTAAAATGTTTGCATTTATGTTCAGAAAGTCTGCTATTAATTGAATAATATATTTGTTGCATCATTTACTTTAGATTTTTACTTTAAAATGTTGACAATGAATGTGGGACAAGTCATCACAATGTGGAACAGGGAGCTTTTGTGAAGTAAAATGAGGAACTTTCCTCGTAATGTGGTACAGTTGAGAGGTATGAATCTAGGGTTTTGTCCGGAAAGCAGGACCCCCAGGATTCTGAAGCACCCTTGACTGATGGAAATGCAACGGATTAAAGACTAGGGTATATATTTGAAACAGCATGGGGCTCTGTAGCTACAGTAGTAAGCAACTTGAATTGGCTGCCTACTGTGCTCTCTGGCCTAGGGGGTACATTTTTTGACAATATGCAGTGCCTAAGCTGAGCAGCTTTGAAAAATTGCTTAGTTCCAAGCCGTAGTTTATCCATAATCCCTTGTGATGTTAGATAAGAGTCATTCTCCCTCAGGTCACCTAACTTTACATCCCACAGTTGTGGCATCCAACCCAGGGTGAGGACTTGTCAACCTATTTTAAAATTGGGATTCAATAGAAGGGGCTGATCCAGATCCCTGGTGTGTGGGTATTTTATAAAAGTGCAGAGCTGATTATGTACTCTCACCGATGTGGCTATCAGAGATCCAAGCCACTCTCGGGGGAGATCTTTCATTTTGATGTGCAACATAGCCACCAGAGAGAGAGAGAGAGGCCTTTTGCTCTAAAAGCTCTTTTTCTATCTGCAGCCAAATGGGGTATATGGGGACACATGGGATTCTTCAGATAGTGAGAGCCACCTCAAGTACTTGCTAGCCTGACTTACCCAATAATACAACCCGAAGTGGGTTTTAAACCTCTTTCATTTTAGGAGCTGCTAACTTGTAGTAAGCTATTCTGGGGGGTTTGCTTTTCTGGATAAAATCTGTCATAAGTCTGTGTATCTTTTTAAACCAAGTAAGGGGTAGCCACAGGTTGAGCATATTGAGTGGGTAGAAAAGGTGGGGAAGTAAATTCATTTTTATTATGCTAATTCATACCCAAAGGAACAAGGGAAACCCACTCCACTGGTTTAAGTCTTGCTGTATCACTGTGTACAATGTATCCAGGTTTGAGTCTTAGTTTCCCCTCTCCTCTGGCTAAGCGAATCCCCAGGTATTTGATCTCCTTCGGAGCCCATTGCAACTCCAGATCCCCTAGCACATTTCTATGTGTCCAGTCATTCAAGGGGAAAACCTGTGTCTTGTTTGCATTGATCTTGTAATTAGACATGCTGCTGAACTCTGATATGGTCTTGAGGGCTTCTGGAATTGAATCAGTGGGATGAGTGAGGTGCAGGAGGATATCGTCTGCGTAAGCAAATACTTTTACCTCATGCGCCCCTAACCTAATACCATGGATTCCCTGATTTGACCTCAGTTTATGGAGAAGAGGTTCAAGATATAAAATGAATAACAAGGGGGAAGGGGACATCCCTGGTGCGTACCAGAGGATAAGGGAAAATTATTAGAGAAGACCCCATTGCAATAAATTTTAGCACTCAGTTCCTTATATAAAGTGCCAACCCTTCTTATGAACCGTTCTGGAAATCTAAATCTGCGGAGCACGCTAAACATGAAGGATCGGTCCACCCTATCAAATGCCTTCTCCGTGACCAGGGAGACCAGAACCACTTGAGTCCGGGCCTCCCCGTACACAGAGCAGACATGAGCCAACTTATAGAGATGATCAGCCGAAGACCTGCTCGCCATAAACTCAACTTTTCCTCACCTATTAGGGAGGGTAGTACTCTCCCAAGTTTATTCACAGAATCTTGAGAGAATTTTGATATCGAATTGAGCAAGGAGATTGGTCTATAACTAGTAACTCTCCTCATCCTTCCCTGTTTATGTAATACAATGATCAAGGCCTCTAGCAACCCATGATCAAAATGGTCTGAGGAAAAGCATATGGCAAAATAATTTATGCAGCCAGGGCCCCAGCCAACTTATAAAGACTTTGTGGAAATTAGAGAAAAGCCATCCAGCCCAGGGGCTTTGTCAAGAGGAAGGCTAGAGACCACTTCCCTGATTTTGCCCTCTGTGATGGGGAGCTAACAAAGAAGCCGATTCTGCCACCCCCAGGGAAGGTAGGGGTATTGAATTCAGGTATGCCTCTCTCTCTCTCCTGAGGGTCCAGCAGGGGATCCATGGTACTGTACAAATTGCGATAGTAGTGTTAAAATTTGTTCACAGTTTCCTTAGGTTTAGTTTTAAGAGGCCCACTCTCCCTCGCTCGAATAGCTTTTATAATCCTGGATGACTCTGCATTCTTAACTCTAAGGGCCAGAAGGTGCCCAGCTTTCTCACCCTGATCTATATAGGTGGAATGCATCTTGAGTAGGGCGTACTCCACCATCTCTCTCAATAGCTCATTGTAACTAGCTCGAAGTTTAACTAGAGTTTCCCTGGTATGTTCACTGGAACTTGGGGACAGGTTGTTCTCGGTCTCCTAATTTGGGCTAACAATTTGTTGGCTTTTTGTCCTGCTTGCACTTCCTACCTGCTGCAATTTTAATCAGCTCCCCGACATAACATTTGAGGCACTCCATTCTACATCTATTTTACTGATCGAGTTGAGATTGCATTCAGTGTAAGAGTCAATTGTCCCCTAATTTTTTAGTAAGGTAGCATCTTTTAATATCTGATTGTTTATTTTCCAAATGGTCTCTTTATGTTGTTGGGTATCAATAATGAGGTGGTACCAGACCGGGGAGTGGTCAGAGATCACCACCAGTTCAATGCCACTGCTCAGGATACCTTTTAACAATATTTTACTCACCAGGAAATGATCGATTCTAGATGAGGTTTTGTGGACCAGTGAGCAAAAAGTATTCTCTGGTTGTTGAGTTTAGGGTCCGCCATGGGTCACAGAGACCAAGCTGGTCTACCAGTTCCCTGATTGCTCTCTGCGCTGGTAACAACCCCTGAGAGGGTGTATATGATTTATCCAGGCATGGTGTAAAGGGAAGGCTCCAGTCCCCCCCCCCCAGCACTATCGGGAGAGATAGGAAGGGGGCCAGCACTGATATTAATTCCATGAAGAATGCTGGTGAATCGACATTAGGGCCATATACACATCCTAAAATCAGATCTGTCTGATCTAGAAGCCCTCTCAGTATAAGGTACCATCGATTTGGAAGTATTGCAATGCCCCTACTCTGAGTGCTGTTCCCAGCTGTGAAAACCTGACCTATAAATTGTCTATGAAACAGATTGGCCTCTCCCTCTAGCAAGTGAGTTTCCTGCAGGAAACAGATATCCCCCTTTAAGTATTTCAGATGTTTTAAAATCTGGCATCTCTTCACCTTGTGTCTGGCACCGTGGACATTCCATGTTAAAATTCTTAGCCCTCCTGCCATCTACTTGCCTGTCTAGGGGAGTCTTTTTGTAAGAAGGTAAGAGAGTCAGAATGCCCCAAAACTACCCAGAGTGATGTGGATGCCAGCCCACCCCCTCATGACACTCTGTAAAACCATCTCCCTCCCCCTCCCCTTCCCTCATAGACTATTATCCAAGTATGTGAATGCAATTTTCTCTCGAACAAAGCCCCTCACCCTCCTCCCACCCTTCCCTTTGATCTAAAGAAAACAAACAAAGGTACCCCAAATAGGCAAACCCTCCACCCACCAACACAAGAGTGCCTTGTTCCATGATGCACCTAACCACTAAACCTAGCTCCTCCCCCTCTCACCAGCCCCTGACTTCCCACAGTTACAGATCCCAATATTACCTAAGGAACTTATATACAATCAAGGAAAGAAACACAAGCTATCAACATTGTCAAAACAGGGCAGAAACAGGGCCCAACTATAAAACAGAAGGCAGAGTCTAACTAAGCAGTTCTGTGTAGGTATCAGTTCATGATGCAAGTCCAGTAGCAAAACATCAGGCATTTGTGGAGGAGAGGCATCTTACGAGTTGCCCATGAAAAGGGATGTTAGTTACCCCTAACAGGGCTGCCTCCCAGGGAGCTCCAATAACATCCAAAATTATTAGCCCTTCTGAAAGTCGGTGTTCTGAACTCCAGTGGTTATTAATGCTACTGAAGAAGAGGGAAAAAAAAAGGCATGGTATGTGGACCTAGAAGGAAAAAAAAGAAAGAACCTCGGAGGAAAAGAAATTGCCTATTACCCCATGCCTCCTGCTTCCCAGCTCAGGGCTAATCTAATGTGTCATAACCATGAGTGAGAAAAACACAAAAGAAAAACAGGATGGACAGTAGAGGAAAAGGAGGTTCACTGATAACCTGCATTGCCCTTTTGAAATAGCCTCCCCATTGTCCTCCGTAACTAGTGCATATGTCCACTACAAACAGTTGTACGTTTGAGCGTGGTGATCCACGATTAGCTCACAGGCTCTCTTTAAGCAGGTCAACTATTGTTGCAGTTCAATGATGAGACAGTCCGTTAGAGAAAATGCAGATTAGCTCCAACAAATTAAACTCACCGGAAAGTCCCCTTCACTTGCAAGCAAGTTAACAAAGCTGCCGAATGATCTCCCAGTAATCTGAGCCAGCAATGTAATAAAGAAGCCAGTCCTGTGCACTACTAGAACTGCCAATGCAAACCTCATATTTGCCCCTCCCGCTATATCTCTTCAAGGGTCAAAGGAAGACCTGGGGAAACCTTACTCCATTTACACCCTCGCAGAGCCAGATAACAGAGCAGCACTAGTTTACTGAGCCGACCATCCTCCCAACTAGCTCTCGTTACCAGAACAGATGCATGCATTAGGCAGAAAGAGTAAAATTTACAGTTGCAACTGGTCGCCTGCATCCATTAAACACCTAGTCCAAAATTTAACAGAAGGTATGAAAACATTTTGTCACAGTTCACTTAACTTCAATGGGACCTTACTGAACTCTGAGTCTTCCTGGGCCATCTCAGTGGGGTTTAAACAGATCCAGGAAAGCCTCTGCCAGCTTCTGACTCTGCCTCTTTAGGGTCCTCGTAGCTCTTCCAGTCACCCTAACCAACACTTGAAGTTTTCCTGGATACAGCATGCAGAACTTGATGCCAGCTGAGATTAGTTTAGACACACAGGGGTGAAATGTTGTGCACCATTGGTGCACCAACACCGTAGATCCTGAGCCACACAAATTTTCTTCTCGCCCAGCACACTTCTTGTATGTATCTTACTTTTTAAGAAGTGCTGGACTCCAGATAGTTAAGAAATCTGAAGATGAGGGCTCTTGGCGTGCCCTTCTGAGGCATAGGCGCAGTGCGATGCGCTCTATTGATTGAATAGGAGGCCCCATATGGTGAAGGGCCTGCAAGCTTGAGCACCAATTTCTGGATGAAAACCACAGCCTTCCTCATGCTCAGGGAGGCCTATGTTACAGTGTTGTTCCACTGACTGCAGCCCTCCAAATCTTCCACCTTAGCTTCAAGATGTGCCATTCTCTGTCTGGCCTGCACTAGCTCCGGGTCAACTTTATCCAGCCACTTTACTTTTCCAAGGAGCATATTCTTGCTTGCTGTCCCCTGTGTAACGGGAAATCTCCTCCAAAGCTGAGGAAATGGATTTCACCTCAGAGGTAAGGCTTTTTAAATTGTCCCTGAATGGTCTGAATGCTTTCAAAAACCGGTGTTAACAGGTTCTGGTCCTGGGCTGAGTTGCTTGAATGCCCGGTTGCTGCTGCACGTGGCCTTGACTTTTTGCTGGATTTTTCAGGCGTCAGGGGTGGCGTATGTTTCAGCAGTGCCACTCTCATTTCTGCCTCCATTCTGTGTTTATGGAGCACCAATTTATTGTACACCAGCCCTTTATTACTTCCAAAAACTGATTTACAGGTCAGATTTGCTCACTGGAATAGCAAAAATAAGATTATTAAATTGGGGATGGCAGGAGCAGTGTTGAGAAGCTGTTAGCTTCCAGACTGCATCACGTGACTCCTCACTGTGATTTTCTTAATCTGTCCCGAACACTGATTTCCCACAGCAACGGTGCTATTCTGCGTCGGAAGTGCGAAAACACATTTTGGTCAGGATGTGAAAAATGTCAGCTGTACTTTTCATAAGGAGTTGTGAAAAGATGCCAATGCTAAAAATCTGGAGTGAAAATATTACAAATTTGAGAAGTTATGAGGGTGCATGGAAACTGCGCAATGCACGCTCGTAACAGTCATTTTATGGACTTTTGTTACCAAATTTTCAACATAGGCATTTTAGGACTTCTGCTCATGAACAGTGTCACTGTAATTTTCTTAATCTGTCCTGAACACTGAATTCACACAGTGACCGTGCTATTCTGAGCCAGAGGTATGAAAACACATTTTGGCCAGGATGTGAAAAATGACAGCTATACTGTTCGTAAGGAGGTGTGGAAAAATGCCAATGTTGAAAATCTGGAGTGAAAATATTGCAAATTTGCAAAGTTACGAGCATGTGTAGAAACTGTGCGACGCACCCACATAACACAGTCATTTTTTGGAATTTTTTCACCAAATTCGCAACATGGGCTTTTTGAGAGTGCACCTCATGAACAGTGATGCTGTTGTTTTGTTAATCAGTCCTGAAAGGTGATTCCGTGCAGTGACCGCGAAATCACCTTTTGGGACCGAATAATGCCATGACAGTGAATGAATTCATGAGGAGGAGTCCCAAGAACCCCATGCTTAAAATTTGGTGCCAAAAATCAAAAATATGGCCACGATATCCACATAAGTTGAAAAAAAAAACTTTTATGCCATTATACAGCTTACCAGCAATTCTTCAGGTCGCGGTCGGCTTTGCAGAGTGCAGACTTGTTCCCGGTCCACTGAAGATTGTCACACCAGGCTCCGGAGGTAAGTATGGGGTGAGGGGTGTGAGGGAGGTCAGGATGCGCAGAGGTGGGTGCAGGTTGGGGAGGAGGCACTGAGACAGCGTGGGACCACTTTCTTTTTACAGGATTAAAAAAAAACATAGACCACGGGATGCTTTTGGCACATTGGGGTGGGCTCCCAGTGTGCCACCTGGATGTTTGTGTGTGTGGGGGGAGACTGGAGCCGATGGGGATTGGGCACCCCCATCAGCTGTACAGTGTGCTGGGGAGGAGGGGGAGCACATCAGCTGAGAGGGATTGGGCACCCCTTTGGCACAGAACAAATGGGGGAGTGCATCATGGCGACGGAGATTGGGATACCCCATCGGCAAATGAACTCGGGAGAGGGCATGCTGACAGGGGGATTGGGCACCTCCCTCGGCTTTCACGGGACTCTGAGGTGGACGGCGACAGCCGACGCCATGTTAATTGATATGTTACACCAGGCAAGGCACGCCCTGCAATGATGGGTCACTCCCTCACTGCAGCAGCGAAATCGTTTCAAGTTGGTGACACGTAAGCTGAACTAGTGTCAGCAACAGCGTGCCACCACATTGGGGAAAGTGGGCCAAACCTCTAAATGCAGTGGGAGCACTGGCCGCAAGAGTGCCACACCTCCAAAACTCCGCTTCTCTCCTAAGCTGTCCCATAATGTTTCTTGTGCATGCATGCAAGCAAACATAAAAATGAGGTAATACAGTACTTAGAATTGTAATTGATGGTGTTTCTTTACTGGCTATGAAAATCATCCTCCTATCCTCACCTACTTACTAGGAAATTTGTGTTGTTTGCTGTTACAGATAAAACAAAAGCCCTGGTTCCATCTGAGGCCTTCTGCTGTGTGCCAGTGGGAGTAAACATTCTGTCAGCAGAACTGAACAGAGGTTTGAATTTGTGCATTCTATCTGTAGTAAACATTTCATCTCTTTAGTGTTGGCAAGACACAAAATAAGCAAGACAGAGAAAAGGGAGGGAATATTATAAAGCAGAAGAAAGAAAGGTGAGGGAAATGGGTAAAAGGGGGTGGGTTGAGGGAAACTAGAGGGTTTATGAGCTAATTAAAAATACATGAATTTTGCTGTACATAATATTTAATTTTAATATTTAGTGCTAGGATGTGCTGGGACTGTTTGAGAAAGGCATAAACATTTGTCTTTTTTGATTTGGTGCATTTCTTCACTCCCACCAAAAAACATATTGGACCCATTTTATCATCACAATAAGACACTCCATGGTGTACATCATGGTGGGGTAACAGCACTTCTCTGGTGGTTGAAGTGAAGGCACTTGGCAATGCCTCATGAGTCGTGCCACACCCAAGGTGCACCACTATCCAACCACAATGCATACCTGGTCATGCCTTATTGCTTAATTGTTTTTTTCTATTTGTTAGGACAATAGGAACATAGGAAAGTGTCAGCAGAAAAGGACCCTTCAGGCCCACCTGGTCTGCCCATTAGCCTAGCACTCCTAGGCCTGCCCCTGATATCCCACCCCCCACCTTTCAACATCCTTCTGTGTCTATCCCACACCCTCTTGAATCTTAACTCTTGTTAAAAAAAAAACAAAGAAACAAAGAAAATAAACATATGGATGTCTCCGCCAAATCGATTGATCTCTATAGGGACACTAAATGAACTGTCAGTATTAATGTGTTCAGTTCTGCAAAGTGAAAAATGAGATAAATGCAGGAGTATAAAAAATATTGCTAAGCTCAAAGTAATGAAATCAGATACAAAAAATTCAGTTTAAGCAATATGGAAGGATGCAGTAAAGCTCTTGAAGGGACTGTTTTATCTCTGTTTTATGTCTAAATTAATTATAATAAAGTTATAACTTCTGATTTGTTTCTTATGCTTATTGCTTAATCATTAAAGTCTTGTCAGATTTTTTATAGCCATATTATAATTGCAATAAGGCACTCCAGGGTGTGCGTCGTCCATGAATAATGTCACACTTGGGGTGGTGGAAGCACTTGGCCTGTGGCCTCATGCTTTAACCACCCTAGGTGTTATGTTATTCAGCGATGATGTACACTCTGTCATGCCTTATTACTTAAGGAAAGTATTGCGTGCTTGTCGACTTCCCCTGGAGCAAAATGAAACATAATGTTTCAAATACTGTTTTAACCATTGTTACCTACAATGAAAGTAAGCATCAAAGCATGGTGAAAGTTGAAATTTGTGCCTTTTTTTCAATATGCTTAAATTAGATTATAAAGCATGTCAAGAGGGGTATTTACTTAAAGAGGGACTGAGGCCAACATTTTTGGCAACAGTAAATTCAGAATTTGGATCAGCATATCCTCATGCAGCCTCAGGCAAAAAAAAAAACAGATCTGTAAGTTACTTTGTTTAAAAGTTACAAGTCATTGTGTAACCCTTAATTCACTGTCTGTTCAGAAAAGTCAGTTCTAGTAAAGAGCTGCCTATGATATCCTCTCCTGAACTCATAATTCAGTCCTCCTTTGCAAGCTACCTGATATGACTTATCATATTTCTTCTAAGTTCTTCAAGTTCAGAGGCACAATTTGAAAATAGAGGGGGGTAATGTGAGGATGTATTTTTTCATGGAGAGGGTTGTGGATACATGGAACAGCCTTCCTGAGGAGGTAGTGGAGTCAAAAACAGTGGGGGGAATTCAAGAATGCATGGGACAGACATAAGGCAATTCTAGTGGGGAGTAGGAGGAAGTAGGCTGTTGGCTAACTAGGATCTGCAGCTTATCCATTAGGTAGGTAAATGGACAGATTGGGTGGGCCAAGTGGTCCTTATCTGCCATCAAATTCTATGTTTATATGTTTCTCTGTTAGTTACTTAAAACTACAATTGTAGTAAACATTTGAAAAGGAAAACTGACACGGGGCAGCCCATGCACTTCCATAATGTGTAGATACAATGTACAGTACTTCAATATGTGATGGGGGCATAATGCAGTGGCAAACAGGGCTTTAGAATAACAAAGTGGTATGCAATTTTTAAAATATTGCAGGAATGAGATTTCGAAATGTCACCAGGTTGCAATTGTGAAAAGCAGCAATGACACCATCTCAGAAAGTAGTTTGAACTGTAACTTTTCTAACATTTTATTACTATTGACCCTTGTGAAATTATCTATATCTTGATAATCTGGTATTTTTTTATTTCTGGTGAAGCTTTAATAAAATCTAGGTGTTCATTTATTGATATACAGTTTTCCTACTTCGATTTACTGTACAACTGTTCATTTCTACAGTGTCAACCATAATAGCACTTTTGTAACCCTACATGATACTGTGTTTTGGTATTTTGATGATAATTTATTGGAAAAAACAATAAAAAATGTATAATGGAAAAAAAGGTTCTATGTGAGAATGACGAAAACCTAAAGGCAACAGCCATCATCTAGAAGTCAAGCGTGCCAAAATACATTTTCGGCACTCTGACTCTTGACACCCCAGCGCACAGCAAAAGGGCACCGAGGATTTAGTTTTTTCATCTCTCGCACCCCCTACTTAAGGATTCTCAACTCTGGGGGGGGGGGTGCATATTGGGGGGTGAAAACATTTAAAAAAAAAAGGTTCATGCTGGGCAGAACAAAAACTCACCGTGCCCAGACCAGAACCCAGTACCCTGCCAACCAATGCCACGAACCCACCCACCATGCCACTGGGTCAGTTCAGCAACCCACCATGGCACCACCCGTCACATACCCTCCCACCCCTCGCTGTGCATGGCCGCTTCCCCCCGTGTGCATATGTATAGCGACAGCCTGCCGCTATATTCACCCAGCCCCCATCCGGCCACCCTACCCTACCGTAGCCATCCCTGAAATGCGCTGGGGAGTGGGTCATCATTATTGTAGGTACCCATTCCCCAACACTAATATCATGGGATACTGAAAAAAAGCAGCTGGAATTCATAATTTCAGAATGTGGTAGTGATGCACAATTTTGTTCTAAGTTGTAACTGTTGAGAAGGTTGCCATGGTTTTACAAACACACACACACACACACACACATGGCTTACGTTAAAACCCTTTTGTTTAACTGTTGTTTTTTTTTAATATTCATTCATCCATTCATTTGTGTTTTGTTTTTTTTGCTAATTTGGTGGCCATTCATAGTGAGCGTAATCACGATCTCTGTTTGACTGAAACAGCAAACAAATACAAAAACACAAAAATTGAGCAGCATGCTTTATATGAGAGAAGTGACAATGGTTTCAGATTCAAGTACTGTGCAGATCCTGGGGGCATATGACAGGTAGAGCAAGGCACTGGAAGTCCACGTTAGAGAGGGAGGGGCACTTAGTTACAATATATGGCAGCAGGTATGTTGGCACATTACAGGGGTTGTCTGAGGTGCTAGTGTGCTGTTTCCCCAGCTCTGTGGCACCGCCGGCATGCAGGAATATGTATCCATGAACTTTTTGGGGCAATAGCAGCTGCACTTGCAACCTAAATAGGCAGATTGTCCACTTCCTTGTTCGGATGTGCTCAAACATTTTTTTTAAAGAAAAATTATAGGAATTCAGTCAGCTGGTAAGGTTGTAGAGCTGTTTTCATTTGAGACAGAGGAGTTTACATTTGTGAAACTGATTCAGTTGGTTGTAACTAAGCGCAGTCGATGGGTACTCTGAATGGTCACTGACTACAGAATAAAAGCTGGAGTGTTTTTTTTTTTTCTTCTTTTTTATATAGCCTGTTTATATTTCTTTAGGATTCCATTGGCAGAACAGCATAAGAGTAAGCAAGCTGTTGTTGAGAGTGAGTGACATCAGAAACAGCAACAACGGTGATCAGTGTTGTGAAGTGTAAAGTACTCATAACACTATTTTTTTTTTTTTACAGAAACTTTTTTTCTCCTAACTTCTGTTAAAACTGGCAAATGACTTGGTTGTCCTTGTGCTTGGTGAGGTTGGAAGACAATGGCAGTGATTTCAAATTTTGAGGGGTGCTTTTGGCCAATGAGAAATCAGGGCGGGCACAAGGATACCTGAATCGATGAAGGGGCACATAGGCTGGTTCTTTTTATTTCCTGGGCATCTATTGAAAGTTAATGTACCCCTCTGGACTGGGTGCTAGCCAATCAGAACCCAGAGAATAAAAAGCCAATTTTCTAAAGGAAAATAATTACATGGGCCAGACTTGGTCTGATTAATTCAAATTATACATATTTTAATAAAAGACCAACTTCAGAAAATGACTTACATTGCAAGTTATGTCCTTGTAACAGAGGGATGGAGGAAACATTGCCTCATCTCATAAAAATGTGTCCACTATACAACAAGCAAAGACAATTATTATTAAGAGAATTCCTTATGAAATATGCAAACTGCTCATATGATGTAGTCTTCATTTTATTATGCCCCAAATTCCCAGAAGATATTATAATAATTATAAATTTCTTGGCATCATTAATTAAAAAAAAGAGATTTAGGATGACCAGGGCTCTTTATGGGACTTGAATAAATACTCTTTAATTTTGGCTAAGGTAGGTCCTGTTTGAATATAATCAAATAATTGGTGGTACTTTCTTAGGCTATCTTATATACAGTACTCACAACATTGTAAGATTGCATTCATGGTGTGTAAGTAGGAAAGAAAATCCACCCAACATGATGTTTATAGATAATATGAAGTGGAAACAACAAGCCTGTTAAAGTTTTATAAACCTGTGTAGTTCAAAGTTTTAAAAAATTATGCTTTTAATTTCTGTAAATGTTTGAAATGCCCATGGTGTGAAATACCATTATGGAAGAACAATAAAACTTTTGAAAGGTTCGGAATGCAGCAGTGATGTACAGGATTGGAATGCAGCAGTGATGGACAATTTCCAAATGCAGTGGTGATGCACATGTTCGGAATGTGGCAGTGATGCACAATTTTGGAATTAAATGATACACAATTTCAGAATGTAGTGGTGATGCACAATTGGAATGTGGCAGTGATGCATAGTTTTGGAATGCAGCGGTGACACACAGTTTTGGAATGTGGTGGTGGTGCATAATTTTGGAATGCATTGGTGACACACAGGTTTAGAATGTGGCAGTGATGCACAATCTCAGAATTTGGTAGTGATGCACAATTTTGGGATCTGGTGGTGATGTACAGTTTAGGAATGTGGCAGTGACACACAGTTTTGGAATGTGGAGGTGACACATAATTTCAGAATGTGGCATGATGCACAATTTGGGAATGTGGCAGTTATAATTTTGGAATGTAGCATTGAAATACAACTTGGCAGGGATGTGTAATTATGGAATTTGGTGGGGATGTGCCATTACAGAATATGGCAGGGATGCACAATTTTGAATGTAGCAGGGATGCATAATTTAAGAATGTGGCCGGGACTCATAATGTTGGAATGTGGCGGGGATGAGATGCACAAATCTGAAATATGGTGGGTGTGTAAAATTCTAGAATGTGGCTGGGATAAGCAATTTCAGAATAAATTGAGATTCCTGTCACATTCTGATAGCCTACATCCCCACTATATTCTGAAATTGCCAGTCCACACCAGATTCCTCGATTTCTGTCCCTGTCACATTCTGAGACTAATTGTCCCACCACATTTTATGATGGCACATCCCTGTCACATTCCGAGATTGCGTGCCTCCCCCAGCATTTTAAAATCGTGCACCATCTTGACACTCTGTGCCTTGGTTCAGCGCTGCATTTCAGAACCATCTCCTGACACATTCTAAAGTTCAGTGCCATACATCTGAACATTCTAGAAATGCAAGCACTGCAGCAAGTCCGATGTAGTTTCTTTTCAGAAGGATTATTATAGTTTCTTAAACTTCGGAGAAGTAGGTCTTATAAGGCTGCTGACAGGGAGGACTAGACTGTGAGTTCAGAAGATGACATCAATGGCTCTTCACTGAAACTGGCTTTTTTGAATATGTAGTGAAATCAGGGCTATAAAATAGCTCATAACTTTACAACGCAGTAACGCAGAAACCTAATTTGTGTTATGAAATTTATCAGTGGTATGCTTATTCTAATTCTGCAATGTAGCACATTAGGCCACATCCTGATTATGCTGCCCAGCTGCGGTGCCCGTAAAAAAAGTCTATTGGGAACTCACTAGAGAAGATTCAAAGACGTTTTACAAAAAAAAAATCAGGTTAAAAAAATGAAACATATAATAATAGACTAGCTACATTAAACCTTATGTCTTTATCTACCCATCATTTAAGAGGTGATTTATTACTCCTATCTGACATTATCCAAGACCCTTATCTCATGACTGAGTTAGGTTTACAATTCAATGATCATACCCATAATGTTAGAGGTCATCCTTTACAATTAGTAAGGTAAACATTTAAACATACTAGTCGTCAATATTTTTTTACACTTAGAACTGTGGGTCCATGGAATAAACTACCTGTGGATGTGATTATCAGTGAAACTAAGGCTACATTCAAATATACACAAACTGGATGGCTGCAACTCACCAATCGGATAAAGTACCTAACCTGCACCATGGCGAAGAAAAAAACTATGAGCCTTGCGCCCCCTGGAGTGTGTGCACTTCTGTACCCTAGCAATAACCCCCACTCAACCAGGGTGTCTGAATCATAGCTCCTGCAGGTTTCATGTTATCGTACCTCACAAGGTCAAAGATCCTTTGCCTACAGGGTGCCCAGCTGGCTAAATGGTCTAAACAGTTACATCTCCTCCACTCCTACCCTTGGTGCATTTAAATCAAGGCTACGCCTCTCTCTCACTGCCTCTAGTTCCTGTGACTGCCTCCACTAGCTGACCCCATGAATATTTCCCTAACCTTATGCAGTTCTCTCTCTGATTAGCACTTGAATACCCCTTAGCATGCACTTCCCCATGTTATGTCTACGATAATGCCTCTGGCTGCGCTCCTCCTCTATAGCTGTCCGCCCCCTCTACTCTTCCTCTCTCTTGTCCTCTATCTTCTCTGCACCTCATCCGCTATCTCCTTGTAACCTAGCCTCCAAAACTTGTTTTGTTTCTCAGATGCTTTGTAACGCTGTTTAGCTTACATTTTTGTAACGTTGTCCTATGTATTGAATTTGTAATCTGACTTACATGTCTTATGTTTTGAATTGTAACCTGACGTGGAACCTTTGTAAAAGAGCCCTGGCTCAAAGGTATTGTAATCCTAGACCTAATAAATAAATAAAATAAAATAAAAATATAGACTTGATAAATTAATTAATTCTGGTTATGACCTTTCATATTACCACCAGGCTTAGTATAAGAGTGTTATGGCCTAACGCCTTCTTGCTCTTTCAAAGACCTTAGTATGAACCTTAGTATGGTGGGAGTCCCTCTTTAAAGGGGCCAAGAACTTAATCAGTGCTTAATATGGGGGAGAGGAAGTTCTGCAACATTGTGGCTAAGTACACAAAGGATCTTTGTCCTGCCTAGGTTAGGATTAAGAAAAAAATGGAAACCTCTTGGTGCGCAGCATAGCAGCTACCTAAAAATTAGATTTGATAGGTGTTCTAAATAACATATTTATCAAACGTAGTAGACGCCAGCTTTTTTGGAAAAACATTTTTTGTTGCCCTGCTGTTTTATAGGGCAATAAATAATACTTCCTAACTAAACTACAATAATTCCTTACAGTAGTGAAATATTTTTTTTAATGTGCTATTGGAGGATGAATTTGGATGAGATGCACAGAAGGTATTCATTTTTTCAGCTGCAGGCGTTTTGCTATCACTGTAGGAAAGAGAGAGAGAAAGGACCAAGAAGGGACTGTGATTGAATTCCATCCCATGATGTGGTCATTTGTCCACAGTGCACATATGATTGGTGGAGCACTGTTTTAATGCAGTGCTTCCACATTTCTTATCACACATGCGTACAGAGGTCACAGCAGAAATAGACACCATGCCCAAGATGGCCACCATGTCTCACTGTGCATGCATGAACTCCAGCAGCCATCTTGGATGTGGCACACTTCTCTGCCATGAGCTCTGTCTTGAATGAGAACTTTCCCCTGTGAACCCCATGCTCTCCATGCATGGCATGAATGGCTTTATGCAGCCATGTTGGCTCTGACCAGAGTCCGTTGTTTTGGTGATTTAATTTAAAGTCAGAAGTGTGTCTGTACCAGTAATTCATCACATGTTTGTTGATATAAATAATGTTGGTATTCTGACATGGGAACACACAATCATGTGGTCCTATTATTTCACATTGCAAAACATATCTATACATGTTCATGTAAAGGTATATGAATTCTGTTTTTAAGGTGTATCACATATCTTTTCAAGGACTACCCTCCATGATATTTTGGTAATATAAATAATTACACCCATATAGGAGAGGTAATACTATAATTTAATGCACACAGTGTAACCCCTTTAAAGAGGTACTCCTGCCAAAAGTTCTACATTGCAGAATTAGAATAAGCATACCCCAATAAATCTCATACTAACAATTAGGTTTCTACATTACTTCATTTTAAAGAGCACTTTTTTTGGTGCATTAGAAAGCAAAAATATGAGGCTCCCTTACCTGCAGAGGAGTTCCTCCATAGCACTTTTAAAATTATCAGCTTTGACCCTCCA
The DNA here is from genome assembly GCA_016271365.2 of Neoceratodus forsteri. Lineage (NCBI taxonomy): Eukaryota > Metazoa > Chordata > Ceratodontiformes > Ceratodontidae > Neoceratodus > Neoceratodus forsteri. Next base: position 1,408,269,927 of record CM028132.1, read on the forward strand.
TGGAAGGGAAAGAATCGTATTTTGACCCTGAAGGAGCTAGCCACTTGATCTCTTCCAATTCCTGATCACCTACGCATCCCCCTGCTTCCTTGTTTTGTGATGGCTCTATAGGACCAGCATGGGGATGGCATCAATGCAAGTCTAAAGAGCCTAATTTTAATAGTTATTTTCAGTATTTAAATTGGACTTTTGGTACAAATTGAAGCTTGTATTCAAGTAACAAGAGCCTTGTTTCTTGAATACAGGATTCCATTTGTGCCAAAAGTCTGATTTAAATACTGAAAACAATTTTTAAAAATAGGCTCCATAGACTTGCATTGACACCGTCCCCGTGCTGGTCCTATAGTGTCATCACAAAACAAGGAAGAGCGGGGGAAAGCAAATGCAATCAGGAAGTAAAAGGGACTGAGTGGCTATACCCTTCAGGGGCAAAATATGATCCCTTCCTTGCAGTGCAAAGCCAGTCATTCTAAAAGTGCTATGGAGGAATTTATCTGCAGTTAAGAGAGCCTCCTATTAGTTTAAATCCAAAACTGCAAATGCCAGAGAGAGGTGCTCTTTAAAGGAGATAGAAAATTATTTTTGCATAGTTAACTGCCCTTCCATCTTCCTTTCCATGCCAGTTACATATTCTGATATGTTTTGATGATTTTTTTGATAAACAATCTAGCTTCAGGAAGCCTTCAGATCTACATTGAGTTCTACTCTCCTCACCAGCTACTGCTGTTGATTTTTCATTTTTTTATAAGACATTCTATAACATCACAAACTCTCATTTCGTGCAATTCATCTGAATGGCCTGGAAATGTGTTTCTGATGTCAAAGAATATTCAGGCAGTATGAAAACAGAAAGCAGCAAGTGCTGAGCACAGAGAGATTCAGTGTTGTTACAAAGGCAACAAAATTAGATACGTAATTTAACAAGAAAGGCCAATAACATATTAAAATACTAGGTAGCCAATAAAAGAACAACTAGAGGGCACCCAGAAGTCTAAAATCTGTTTCCTATCACCTTTAAAATTATGAGTTATTTTGCAATCCTGATATCACTACCTATTCAAAAAAGCCAGTTTCAGCAAAGCACCACTGATTATGTCATCTCCTGAACTCATAGTCTAGTCCTCCCTGTCAGCAACCTTATAGGACCTGCTTCTCCAAAGCTGAAGAAACTGTAGCTATAGTAATCCTTAAAAAAATGACATAGGGTTGGCTGTAGTGCCTACATTTCCAGTATGTTCAGATGCATGCCATTAAACTTTAGAACATGTCAGGAGGTGGTTTTGGAATACAGCACTGAACCAAGGCAAAGAATGTTAAGGTGGTGCAAAATTTTAAAATGTTGGGGGCAAACGTGCAGTCTCAGAATGTGACAGGGATGTGCTGCCTCAAAATGTGGTGGGAAAATCAATTTTGGGATAGACATCGAGGAATTTGGGGTGGACTGGCAATTTCGGAATATAGTGGGGATGTACAGTGTAGGAATGTGACAGGACACACCATATATTCTGAAACTGCTTGTCCCTGCCACATTCAAGAATTATATGCACCCATCATATTTCTGAAATTATGCGTCACTGCCACATTCCGAAACTGTGCATCACTGACACATTCTGAAATTGTGCATCATTGCCACATTCCGAAATTGTGTATCATCACCACATTTTGAAATTGTGTGCCACCGCTGCATTTTGAAATTGTGTGCCACCTCTGCATTCCGAAATTGTGCATCACTGTTGCATTCCAAAATTGTGCATCACCACTGCATTCCAAACCTATATGTCACCACTGCATTCTGAGCCTGCATGTCACCACTGTATTCTGAACCAGTACATCACTGCTGCATTCCAAACATGTGCGTCACCACCGCATTCTGAAATTGTGCATCACCACTGCATTCTGAAATAGTGCATCACTGCACTGCTGCATTCCGAAATTGAGGGTCACTGTTGCATTCTGAAATTGTGCGTCACTGCCACATTCCAAAATTTTGCATCACTGCTGCATACTGAAATTATGTATTCCAGCTACTTTCTGATACCATCATTGCTGCAATTCCACAATTGCAACCTGGTGACATTTTGAAATATCTTACTTGCAGTATTGTAAAAATTGCACACAACTTTGACATTCTAAAGCCTTGTTTCTCACTGCATTCTATCTCCTGACACATTCTGAAGTACTGTACCTTGCAGCTACACATTATGGAAGTGCACGTGCTAACCCATCCAATGTCAGTTTTCCTTTTTCAGATGTTTACTACAACTGCAGTGTTAAGCAACATAGGAGAAATAAGTCATATAAGGCATCTTGCAGAGAGGACTAGATTGTGAGTTCAGGAGATATAATTAGCAGCTCTTCACTAAAACTGGCATTTTTGAACAGGCAGTGAATTAAGCAATTATGCCCAACAGGGTGTGTGTCGTGTTGTGATAACGTCACACCTCAGGTGGTTGGGCATGAGGCCGCAGGCCGAGTGCGTCCAACAACTGAGGCGTGACGTTATCCCAAACGACACACACCCTGGAGGGCAGTGTGCTATTATACAATAGCCGTTGTTATATATAAAATAAAAAATAATTTTAAAGAATGTTTTTAGTGTGGAAAAATATTTTTGTTTCTTAAGAGGAGATGCAAAAAAAGAGGTCATCTAGCTCATCATATAGCTCATCTACAGGTTCACAGTGAGGCTGAGACTAGATCCGTGATGTTGTACTGGGATAACATCAAGGGTCCAGCCCAAGACTTACCAATCAGAGACCAGCAAATTTTCTTGCCATTATTGTATAATTAAGCAATAAGGCAAGACAGGGTGTGGCATATCATGGGATATCGACATGCCTTGGGTGGTTGGGCACGAGGCCGCAGGCTGAGTGCGTCCAACCATCCGAGAAGTGACGATATCCCATGATATACCACACCCTGAAGTGCCTTATTGCTATTATGAACTAGCTTAAAGTTTTAGTTCATTTATTTAAAAAAAAACCTGTGTTAAAATACTTTTTTTTAATTGTTTTTGTGAAGTGGAAGTATACCTTTTAATTAAAAAGTGCGCAGTTTCTGCATTCTCCAGCAGATGGTGCTGCTGCTACATGGTGACAGCTCTGTTTGTGAAGCTGCTACTCTGCCACGGTATGTGCAGTCTCTGTGTGCCATCCCTGGTCCCAGTCTCCCCATAAATGCAGTACTGAGCGATGGACTGAGAAAAGGTGAGGTTTAGTAAGAGAAAAAATTAAGCTGGCGATAGGTTATGAAGGATTTGGAAGCAATGGGACTGAGGACGAGTTAAAGTAAGCGTAGCAAGCGCTGCCGCTGCCGTTTTGAAATGAGCGCATGCTTCAGCGGGTGAGAAACATGTTCGCTGGGCACTTGTGAAGAATTGAACTCGGGTTCACATAAGGCTTAGTTTTAAAATAGCTGGACATTTTGTGAGGCTTTCGAGCAATTACCTGCTCCCGCATAAACCGGAAGTTCAGCATTGCTCACTCATTTGAGAAAAATCTACGGGTGGGCAATGTGGCGAGGGTTTAGGTCGGAGGAGTTTGTTAATATGGATCAGTAAGGAGGCTGGTGGCACTGGAGCTTTTTTGAAGCCGTGATGATGTAGCTCAATATCATCACAGCTTCAAAGAGCTCTCAGCCAATCAGATTTGTGTATTTACGATCGGTAGTTCATAATTAAGGATTACAACATGACATGTAACTTTTAAATGAAGTAACTTACAGATCTGTTTTTTTTTTTTGCATGAGGCTGATTGAGGATATGCTGATCCAAATTCTGAATTTATTGATATCAAAAATATTGGTCTCAGTCCCTCTTTAAACTATCCCTAAAGGATCCTCTCCTGGCCCCAGTTTCGGAACCCTCTGGCTCAATGCCCTTGCCCCCTCACTATTAGGATGAAGGCTGACCAGTTTAAATAGGCCCTTATCCCACCGAAAAGCACTCCAGTCTCCTATGAAGTGAAGACCCTCATTTGAGTACCACTCTTCCAACCAATTGTTAAATTGGAAGATTTTCAGCTTCCTCCCATCTGTGCACTGTGAGAACGTTAGAGAAGGTCTCAATGCCGACCAACCCCTTAAGCCTTGGACCCTATATCCTTAAACTAGACTTTACAGCTCTTAAAAGTCTAATTACCAGATCATTCCTTCCAAGCTGGACACTAGTATCTGACATAACGCACACTTCCCTAATCACTCCCTCTGCCTTGTACAGTACCCTATCTGCTGTCACCCCTGGGAGACAGCCTATCACCTATCACTCCTGGTTTGAAGCACAGACCACAGACTCTGCACCCTCAGCACTTGGTATTGTCAATTCATTAAATGGTATTAAATTGTGACATTGAAACATTACTGGACCAGGTGCTGATTGGGTGTGTCCAGATTAGATGGAACCCATGGTGGACTGAATGGAATTAAATGAAAAAAGTTGGATCTGCTCCTACCGCATGCTTTTGTTCCGTATGTTGAATGGAATTTATCCTCTACTCAGTGCTTGTCTGGAACAAGTTCTTTGGTGCCTGTTTTTCACTGCTATGTGTATATTAAATAAAGTGAACTTTGTGACATTGAAATTTACTAAAAGCCTTGGCCCATCTGTGATGCACATCTTTCTGTGGATATTTAAACTGGGCTACTTTGGAGTGCTGACCCCTTGCTGTTTTTACAGCTCTGTGCCTGATATCTCTGAATTACAGTCAATGAATTTTCAATCACTTTTCATTTCAGGTATCAGCTGTGTTTTATTTGAAACTCGGATGGGCTGCCTGGAGAAAGAGATCCCAACTGAAACGCAGGCCTTCATTAGTTCGATTGGCTACATGTTGAAGAACTCAGTTTATGCAACCGTCCTGCCCAAATGGACCAGGCGTGTTCTACCATTCTGGGAGCGCTAACTGCAGGGCTGGGACACTGTGTTCACATTTGGTGAGTCAGGGGCTGAAGGGGTGTTCCACTCAATTAGTTTATGTATGCATTTATTTATTTATTTTTTAGATTTTGATAACCATGTGAGCCACTGGGACAAAGTATGTCATACAGGAGTGATCTAGCATAGAAGCACACAAACAATACAGAAGGCATGCCAGCCATACAGAGGCTAGAGGTGATGCTATACAGCATCAGAGACCTCTGCAAAACATATAGGGCCTGCTATTCAGAACTGAGCCTGGCAATGGTGCAAGTGGTGGCGCAATGCAACTCAGTTGCACTGGAGCAACTAAGTGATATATTCAAAAGAGATGTGCCATGGCACATCTCTTCTGAATATAGCAAATAATGTGCATGATGCAAATGCAGTGCACTGGCACAACCCTCAGACAGGCCTAAGTACTGGACTGGGAATGCGTCAGCACCACCAGAGCTGCACCAGTGGAAACTTATAGATATTCAAATGTGGATATGCAAATGGATCCATTATGCATGCATGGTGGGATAATTTGCATGCCATTAGGGAGGCAGTATAGTGCAGTGGTTTAAGGCTCTGAGCTGCAAATCTGGAGACCTGGGTTTGAATCCCACAGCCCCCACTTGCATACTGTGTGACCCTGAGCAAGTCACTTAACTTCTCTGTGCTTCCAGGTTGCACCTGTAAACAAGCTTTCAGCTTAGTGTGTCTCACCTGGTTAAATAATTGGGAAAGAAAAATGATGGCCCCATTTGCATATGTTGAGCAGAGCTGGCCAGCAAAATGCACTTGGCACACTGCACAGCATGGGGTCCCTGTTCCAGGGACCACAGTAGTACTTCCACCCCATCTCGTAACCCCGATCACCTGTAGCAATATGTATGGATGATCCCTGGTGATCCAGTGGGTCCTCCATCCCTGCCCAAAACACTGATCACCATGTGATTCTTTGTTTAAGCTCCCTGGTAGTCTAGTGTAACTCCCCATTCCACTGGTAGCCCCAATCACCATAAAACACAGACCAATATCAGTCCCTGGTGGTCCAGTGGTTCACCACCCCCTACCCACACAGGATCCCAGGCCCCAAGCCCACCCAGCCCCCTCCCAGTCATCGACTGGCAGTATACCCACCCACATACCACTAATGGTTTTGGCATCCAATTAGGTCTGCCTGGGGTACTGCCAGAGCCTGCCTCACCTTCTGAGCAACCTTGGATGTATCTCATCTGGACCTGGAGATTTTCCCAACAAACCCATTTAGACCCTTGAGTACCCCTTCTTCTGTTATAATCCCTATTGTCAGTTTTGTTTCCCTTCAGACTTTGATTTTAAACTCCAGCAGTGGCCCTCCTTCTGTTATTAGAAAAGACCGAGCAGAAGTATTCATTCAGAATATCAGCTTTTTGCCCATCCTCATCCATTCATTCCTGCCTTTATCAGCCTATAAACTCCCCCTTGTTCTTTCTCTTTTCCTTGATATTATTATTACAGAAGGCCTTACTGTGATCCCCCAACCCTTCAGCAATTTTAAACTTCACCTCCACTTTTGCTCTCCTCTCTTGCTTATTAGACTCCTCTACTTTGCTGAGTTACAGTTCCATTTTGTTCCATCTGTTCAGCCTTGTACCTTCTGAAGGTTGATTTCTGGCATTTACTGCTACCCTGACCTTCTTAGAAAACTATACAGGCAATTCCTTCTCTCTTTCCCTACCTACCCTATTCATCTCTTCAGTACATCAGGATTTCCCTGTTTAATAAATCCCCACTTGTTCTCCATCTGTATTAGTAGGCAAGACCACTCTAGCCTTTCCCATAACTACTCTGGCATCCTAAAATCCATGACCTATGTCTGGAACTTTTACCTTGCTGTACCTTCCTGGTGAAACATTTCAATAAATATATAAGCTTCTAGACTTCTACCTTTGCATTTCCAGGGCTACGTCAAACCATACTGCGTTGTTGCTTGTCCCAAGTGGATCTTCTACTGTTAATCCTCTAATACTATCATGGTTGGTAAGAGTAGCTCAAATATGGTCCCATTGTTGGTCTGCTCTTTCACCTGCTGAGTCATGAAACAGTCCTGAAAGATAGTCACCAGTTCTGGTTCCTGGTATTGTATATACTAGGAATGCTCCAGTCCACATCTGGCATGTCAAAGTCACCTAGAAGCACAACTTTCACTCCAGCTGCAGCCGTCTCTATCTTTTTTGACAGGTCCACTATCCACCTCTTCAAATTGAATAGGAGCTCTGTAGATTATTATCATGTGGACAGTCTTTCTACTATCAGCCATAACTGAGCTCATAATGATTCAACACCACCCTATCCCACTTTGTCATTAACCACCACCATAATTCAGTTGGTAATGCAATTCTGTACAGTGCAATCCCCCCCTTGCCCTTTTCCCAGTTCCCCCTGAACATTGCATACCAGTCATTGTTGAGTGTTGCCCAGGTTTCTGTTATTGTCATTATGGTTGGGCTGCATCCTCATGCCATAGCCTGTAGATCACTCATTTTATTACCACCCTTACTAAAAAAATATAAGGTCAGTAACCGATTGTACATTATTTGCAAGAGTAACATAAGTAAATGTACTTTCTGTCAAAATTACTTTCAGCTCTCTGCATGACTGTGCAAGAATTTTTATCCAGTACAGAAACTATCATTTTTCTCATATAAATAAAGGTTTATTGCAAGTACACACAAGGGTTTTGCAAGCTCACAATATAGGTTTTAACGCTAGACGAGATATCTGCAACTTTAAAATACAATGTGTTACAAAAAATTATACTTGCATGTTTTCATGCATAATGTTAGCACCAGATGTTTTTCTGCACTATTCTCACAAACATGTGTACTTGTTTGTAAGAACAGTGCAAAAAAAGTTATGTACTTTCTGTTTGTACAGGTTCCTGTAGATCCAGATGGTGATGGCAATGCTGGGCTGGTTGTTTGGGAGAGAACGAGAGAGAACGATTGCTTGTTTTACTGTGTTTAAATCATTTTGAATTGTTCATTACCTATGGTCCTATGCTTTTGGTTCTAGAGTCCTATGTTTTGGTGTATGCGTATAAGGATGGAAAGTTTAGTTGGGCTGTTTATGAGATGGGGCTCAGAGATTTTGAGCCTGGACTTGCCACTTAACTTTATCAGCATTGGTCGTGTTGCTGAGCTGTTGGATTTCTGCATTTTGGTGTGCCTACCTGTTGGATTTCTGCAATTTTTGTGTTTCTACCTGTTGGATTTCTGTATTTTTGTGTGCCTACCTGTTCTTCTTGGTGCCTGGAAGGAGGAAGGGAAGGATCACTGAGACACATTAGTTTCATCAACCTTGAAGGAAAAATAATAGCTCTTTCTCCCCCCAGCTGCTGGAGGGCTGAGTCTGAGAAAGGAAGAAGGAGACTACTGAAGAATAAAGGAAGTTCCTGTCCCAGAACAGGAAGGGCAAGACTTGTAAAGGCACATAGCCAGTAGAAAAGCAGGTGGAAAAATACATAAAGGGAGGGGAGAGTAAGCATACAAAGCAATAGGAGAGGGAACACAAAATAAGACATGATGGGAGTGGTGCAGTGCAATGGCTGTGGGGTGGCAGTGTTCCAGAAGACATTCTGGAGGCTGTGATGCTGCCCTATTTGTAGGCACCTCTCTGGTCTGAGGGATAAGGTTACCAGTCTCCAGGCTGACCTGGCTCAGATTTGTGAAACCTCCTCCCCCACCCAGGGACCACCAGGCCACCACTGCTACCTCAGAGGTAACCAAAAAAGAGGAGCAGTTGGACCAAGGTGGGCTCCAGGAGGGAGAGGATGGTGGAACAGAGTTGCATCCTCCAGCTGTACCTCTCCACAATTCATATGCTGTTCTGGTGAAGAGTGGTTCCTCTATGAAAGCACCTGCAGTGGAGACTAAGGAGGATGCTGGGAACCTCCACAAAGGAGGCCCACAGGAGGGTGGCATGACATCCCACAGGGTAAGGAAACAACACCTGGTGGGAGACTCAATCATTAGTGGAGTAGAAGTGGGAGAGGAAGGGGAGAGGGAGGTAAGGTGCCTACCTGGCACCATGGCTTGGAAGGACAGGAAGCAAATCCTCAGGATTGTGGGAGCAGCTGCATGAGGGAGGGAGCTGAATGTCACTGTCCACCTAGGGACAAATGACCTGGATAGGAATGGGATCACAGCAGTGCAAGAGGAGTTTGTAGGGTTGGGGAGGGGCCTTAGACAAGTAGCATGTACGGTAACCTTCTCAGAGGTGTTGCCTGTCTATGGCAAAGGTGATGCTAGGGTACTCCTCACCATGGAATTCAATGAATGGCTGAAAAACTGGTGTGGAACTCAGGGTTTTGGCTTCATTGGGGACTGGGGAGCCACCTGGAGGGATACAGGCCTATATTGGTGCAATGGTCTGCATCTGTCCAGAAGGGGAACCAGGATCCTAGGTGATAGGTCTAAATGCTTAAATGGCAAGCATTTAAAATAGCCAAGGGGGGGAGGCACTGAAAAGGAGCAGGGTAATCCCAGCCTCCCCCCAACAAAACACAGTAATTAGTGAGGTAAACACCAAGGAAGAGAAGTCATTAGGGAGCAGGACAGGGGTAAATGCAAAAAAAAGTAAAGGCAGTAAGGATAGGAATGAGGCTAAAAGGGGTAAGGCCATCAAGAAATGGAGGGTGATGAGTATCAATGCTCATAGTCTGGGTAACAAGCTCCCTGAACTAGTGGCCTTGATGGAAGAGGGATGCCTGGATATTGTGACAGTCACTGAAACATGGTACACAGAGAACCATGACTGGGTTGTCAACATACCAGGATACGCAATCTACAGGAGGGACAGGGAGGGTAAAATAGAAGGAGGAGTAGCTCTCTATGTAAGGGAAGGGATTAAAGCAACAGAATTAAGGAGTAAACAGGGAGAAGATGAGGCACTATGGGTCACCCTGGAGACAGGAAATGGCACCACAATCCGAATGGGGGTTGTGTACAGACCCCCATCTCAGGGTGAGGGGATGGACAAGGAAATGATAGAAGGCATTCTTAGAATGGCAGAAAAAGGGGAGATATTGTTGATGGGGACCTGAATATGCCAGATATTAACTGGCGCACCTTTGCTGTAGGCACATCCAAGAGCAGTGTCATTCTTGATGCCCTACAAAGGGCATGCCTTAGACAGCTAGTGTTGGAACCCACTCAGGAGGGAGCAATCTTGGACCTGGTACTTTCAAATGGGGATGGAGAAAGGATCTCAGATTTAGAAGTGGGTAGCCATCTGGGAACAAGCGACCACCAAATTGTGTGGTTCACGATAAACACAGCCATAGAGTCAAGCCATACAAAAGCAAGAGCTTTGGACTTTAGGAGGGCTGACTTTGGGAAAATGAGAGAGTGCCTCAGAAAAGCACTAGCAAATGGAGAAGAAAGAGGGGTGGAGGAACAATGGGGAATAATCAAAACAGCCATCACAGAGGCAACAAGCCTTTGTGTGAAGCGAATCAACAAAACAAAATGAAGGAAAAAAACACTATGGTTCTCAAAAGAGGTGGCAGGGAAGGTTAAGGAGAAAAGGATAGCATTCAGGAAATATAAGGAAACACAGAAGGAGCAGGACTGAGAACTTTATTAGTTAAAGCAGAAGGAGGCAGGGAAGGCAGTCAGAATAGCAAAGTCCCAAACTGAGGAAAAGATAGCCAACTCTGTTAAGAAGAGGATAAAACCTTTTATAGGTACATTATGGAGCAAAGAAAGACCAAGGGAGGAATACTGAGGCTTAATAAAGGGGAGGGAATGTGGACAGAGGGTGAAAGTGAAAAAGCAGGGATACTGAATGAATATTTCTACTTAGTATTCACAACGGATGAGGAGGGGGAGATACCTAAACCAAACAAGAGAAACACCCTGGATAGGGGAGTTGATACCAATCCATTCACAGAAGAAAGGGTTCTGAAAGAACTCTTGAAACTGAGGGTGGACAAAGCAATGGGGCCTGATGGGATTCACCCCAGAATTCTAAAAGAACTAAGGGTTGAACTACTGACAACACTGACTATTCTCTTTAACAAATCATTGGAGGATGGGGTGGTACCTGAGGACTGGAGGAGGGTGGATGTGATTCCACTTCAGAAAAGTGGGAGCAGGGCAGAGGCAGAAAACTACAGACCAGTTAGTTTGACCTCAGTGGTATGGAAAATGATGGAATCACTTCTGAAGGAAAGAATTGTTAAGTACCTAGAGGCCAGTGGGGCACAGGACCCAAGGCAGCATGGATTCACAGCGGGAAGGTCGTGTCAGACAAATCTAATAGATTTCTTTGACTGGGTGACCAAAGTAGTAGACCAGGGAGGGGCTGTGGACATGGCCTACCTAGATTTTAGCAAGGCATTTGACACAGTCCCACACAAAAGATTAATATACAAGCTAGCCAGCCTTGGAATGGGTCCCAAGGTGGTAGCCTGGATAAAAAATTGGCTGGACAACAGGACACAATGGGTAATATTAAATGGAGTCCACAGTGAAGAAAGGAGGGTAACTAGTGGGGTACTGCAGGGTTCAGTACTGGGGCCAGTCCTCTTTAATGTCTTTATAAGTGACAATGCAGAGCACCTGGAAGGAAAAGTATGTCTGTTTGCAAACGACACAAAGATCTGCAAAAGGGTTGATACAGAAGGTGGGGTGGAAAGGATAAGAAGGGACTTGGGTAGGTTGGAGAAATGGTCAAATACATGGCAGCTCAGATTCAACATAAAGAAGTGCATGGTAATGCAACTGGGAAACAAAAACCCAGGGGAAGAATACAAAGTGAGGGGTGAGATACTAACAACAGAAATGGAAAGGGACCTGGGAGTAATTATATCAGATGACCTAAAGGTGGGCAAGCGATGTGAGAAGGCAGTAAGGAGGACTGGGGGATACTGGGATGCATAGGGAGAGGTATCAACAGTAGAAAACAGAATGTTGTTATCCCTCTGTACAGACAGTTGTTGAGACCCCATCTGGAGTACTGCATGCAGTTTTGGAGACCCCATCTCCACAAGGACATAGAGGAGTACAGAGGAGGGCAACCAAAATGGTGCAGGGTCTGCACCAGAAGACATACGAAGAGAGACTAAAGGATCACAATATATATACCCTCGAGGAAAGGAGATAGGTGGGGACATGATAGAAACTTACAAGCACCTCAAGGGAATCAACAAAGTCCAAGAGGGTAGCATCTTTCAGATAAAGAGATTTACAAGAACAAGGGGGCACAATTTGAAGATAGAGGGGGGACAGCTCAGAGGTAATGTTAGGAAGTATTTTTCCATGGAGAGGGTTGTGGATGCATGGAACAGCCTTCCTGAGGAGGTTGTGGAGTCAAGAACAGTGGGGTAATTCAAGAATGCATGGGACAGACATAAGGCAGTTCTAGTGGGGGGTAGGAGGAAGTAGGCTGTTGGTTAACTAGGATCTGCAGCTTATCCATCAGGTAGGGAAATTGGCAGACTAGGTGGACCAAGCAGTCCTTATCTGCCATCAAATTCTATGTTTCTATGTATGCTTTGTGGGAGTGTTCCATCTGCCCTGGTACACTATCTGAATCCAGATCATTGACTGTGGATTGAGGATTGCCTTAGTGGTTCTGTGACAGAGTGGATCATCCTGGAGTTGCTGGATCAGTGGACCTCTTAGCAGGAACCTTCTAGGTTGAGTGAGCACTTACGGATGGCCTGCTGACTAATGGCCTTAGGGCAGTTGGAGGTGTAGCTGGGGCCATGGACTAGTGGTCAAAGGGCGGCTGGTGCAGTAAATGGTCCTGAGTGTTTGTTGCCAGATTCCAGTGGACCTTGCTGTAGTATAAGCTGAATTTGGAGCAGACTGCTGAAACTTTTAGGAGCTTATTTGGGGCTGAGTTTTCTCTGGGTTTTGACTATTGTGGGGGGGAAGCTGGTGGGAAGTCTCATTGGTGGCCATTGAAAGCTTAGGGGTGGTGGGCTTCTGAATGGTGGTTTCCTCTGGGGCTGACTTTGTGGAGCTGAGCCCTGGGATTGCCCATCGAAAAAGAAGTTGCTTCTTGAAGGAGAAGACAAGAGAACAGGAGAAGTGTGGATCCTAGTCTCTAAAGTAGAACTTTTAAGAAGGCTACAGGGCAGGTTGGCATATTTATTCTGGATTTGAACTGGACTGGCAATGCCTTTGAGTCATTATTGCTGGCTGAAAATCATTTTTGTAACCACAGAATTCTGGACAATGAGAGTCCAGTCTTTAATGGAACTTGGACATGGCCTAGGGAAGTGGGAGTTCCCGCAGCTACTATTTTTTCATCTGGAGTTTGGCAAGACTCTTTACTTAATCTGGAACTTTGATCCTATTGCTGTATTCCTTGTACATTTATAAGGATTTTATCATTGTTGTTTTTGATATTGTTTAATGTGGGGGGTGGGGAGGTTGTTGTTTTAGTTGCTTGGTTTATTTTGTTGAGGGGGGTTATGTTATCTTATTATTACTATGAGTGAATAGCTACTTGTGTGAGAATGTGTTTGGGACAGGGACCCATAAGGCACAGCTACTCTGGGGACTACCTCTGTGCCCTCCATCCCTTTGAGCTCCCAACACTTCCAGCTGAGGCCTATCAGGTGTGTAGAGCCCTGGTAATAGCTTGGGGGGTCTGGTGGTTGTGGCACCCGGTTGGCTTCTGGGGTGTCTGGGATTCAGGTGGTGAGGACAAGGAGATGCCCTGGGGTGAAATGGGAACTGGAGAGGGGGTTACCATGTTTAGTTCCAATAGCCAAGGGCTCCATGATGAATTAAGGGCAACTAGCTGGTCCAACTGGCTCACCTCATTCTACTCGGGTTGTGTTATGCAGTGCCAGGTCACTTAGGAGTAAGACGCCATAATGGCAAAATTGATATTCTCAGTCAACCTGGCTTCTATCATGGAGATCTGACTGGATGAAAATGATGCCCCCACTTTGGTGCCTGCCTGGTACTCCATGTGCCCAACCCAAGGAGGATAGCAGGGGCCAGGGAGGTAGCCACTTGTTTTAAAACTAGCCTGAACCTCACGGGGCTACCTGCAGGTCATATGCAATCTTTTGAGAGTGTGGCTGCCTGAGGTGGTGTGGGGCAGGTTTCAGGGTCCTTGTGCTCTATTGTTCCCCTGGTGTGGATGGGGATTGACTGACCTCAGTGTTGATCTTCTATTTTGGTCATATCACAGCACCGTGAGGTTCACGCATGGGGCCCCCCCCCTTGATGGTCCAGCTCCTGTGGAGATGGCCCAGTACCGCCCATTAAGAGGAGTTTCCTCGATGGTACTATTGGCAGTGCTGGACCTATCGAGTGTTGGTGTGGCTTGTGCGATTGGACAGGAGGAAGCATTTGCAGCCTATAATGGGGCTGTTACTGCGCCCTTCGATTCCATCGCACCCATTTGTGTCCATCCTTTGGCTACTCACCAGAGACATCCTTAGTACGATGAGGATCTCTGAAGTTTAAAGACAAAGGGGCAGAGGTTAGAGAGGTGCTGGAGGAGATCTGGCCTGCCGGAGGACAAATTGACCCTGAAGTTGCATTATGTTGACTATCAGGGGCAATTTCCCATAAGAAGGCAAAATATTTGTCTAAGGAAATTGCTTCAGCGAGCAACACACTGGCTCAGATTTTCCACACAGTGGACAGGCTATTACATCCTGAGTGTCTCTGTGTCGGGGGAGCAGGTTCTAGCACTAGGTGCGAGGAGCTGTCTGTATTCAAGGTGTCCTCTATTAGGAATGGGGTATCTTCAAGTACCTCTCGAAAGGGATGCAGGGTCCAGCCTGTAGCATGTTGAGACACTCCTGTCTAGGATGAGTTTGAGCTGGCTGGGGTGGAGGAGGTGGTGAAAATAATCTTGAAGCTGTGACCAACCTAATGTGAGCTGGACCCAGATCCGATCCAACTTTTGGTTGGATGCTAGGACCTGATTGATCCTGTGATTGCTGGGGTGGTCTGGAGTTCCTTGTGGATTAGGGTCTTCCCAATGACATTGAAAGAGGCCTTGGTTAGACCCCTTTTGAAGAAACCCTCTTTGGACCTAGACTGTCTGAGCAATTACAGGCCAGTCTCAAACCTCCAATTTTTAGTGAAGGTTATTGAACAAGTGATGGCCATACAGCTCGAGAGATATCTTGCCTCTTTCTCCACCTATGAGGCCTTCCAATCTGGGTTTCATGTAGGGCATAGTACAGAGACCACCCTGGTGAGGGTGCTTAATGATCTCCTGATGGCGAGGGACAGGAGAGACCTGACTATCTTGGTCTTCCTGGATCTCTCTGCAGCATTTGACACCGTGAGAACATGAGGTGTTACTTGACCACCTACGGTTCTGTTGTGGCCTGTCTGGTAATGTTATCAGCTGGTTCAGGTCATACCTGACAGGCAGAGTGTAGAGGGTGGCGATGGGATTAGCCTCATCTAACCCGAAACCTCTGTGCTGTGGGATCCCACAGGGTTCAGTCTTGTCACCTTTGCTGTTCACTGTGTACATGCTGTTATTGGGGGACATTATCAGGAGGCATGAGCTGGGTTTTCACTGCTATGCAGGTGATACCCAGCTGTATCTGTCCTGTGTGCCTGATACCCAGCTGTTGGCCTCTGTATTTAACAGCTGCCTCGATGAGATCCAGGCATGGATGACTCAAAACTGTCTTAAACTTAACCCAGATAAGACAGAGGTATTTGTTTTGGACCCAGTTCTTTGGGGCAGGGAGTGAGGGGTTACCCCCTGGCCTAGTGTTAGGGGCCATTCCTCTTACCCCGTCTAGACAGGTAAAAGATTTGGGCATGATTCTGGATGATGGTTTGACGCTTGATGCACAGGCATCATCCATCGTCAGGCATGGATTTTACCATCTATGGAATATCACACAAATCTGAGCCCTGATCCTGCCTGAGGATCTGACCATGCTGGTGCATGTGTTCATCACTTCTAGGCTGGACTACTGTAATGCACTGTACCTAGGATTATCTGGAGGCAACATCCACAGGCTGCAGCTAGTGAAAAACGTGGTGGCAAGGTTGTTTGACTAGGGTGAGACGAGGTGAGCTTATCACCCCGATCCTCCACAGACTGCACTGACCGCCAGTCAGATGGAGGACTGTCTTCAAGACAGGGCTCCTGACCTACAAGACCCTACACAAAAGGGGAACTGTCTATCTGCAAGATCTCCTTGTCCCCTACCATCTACCCCGGGCACTCCGTTCTGTGGGGGAGACCTCCTTGTAGTTCCCAGAGTTAGGTTGTGGTATTCTGGGAACAGGGTGTTCTCAGTGGTGGCACCTACTCTGTGGAACTCCCTTTCTGGTTATCTAAGGGAGGCCCCCTCGGTAGAAGCCTTTAAAGAGGGGTTAAAGACATACCTGTTCCAGCAGGCTTTCACTGACTGATATCCCCTCCTACCTTTCTCTTCCTTCTGACAAAGCCTCTCTAACTGCCACTCCCCTCACTTACTGCACTTAGTAATGAGGATTATCTGACAGTAGCCACTTCCTGATTTTGTTCTACTTCATTTTTACTTCGAGTGCCTGATTTTTTTATGCAGTATTATCTCTATTGTAAGTTGCCTCGGCCTTTTGCTGATACAAGTTCCTCCAATCTGTACCAAAATTGCCTTATATAATGTGTTCTCTGTACTGTACTGTTATTGTTCTAATTTGATGTGGAACCATGTTAAAAGAGCCTGTGAGGCTCAACGGTTGTAATTCTGAAACAGAAATAAATAACGTAGACAAATAAATAAATATGTTAATTTTAATGGGCTGTATAGAGTAATTTTAAATCTGTTTTAATTATGAATTGCTGCTTATGTGTGTAATTGTGTTGATGTTAAATTGTACAGTGCCCAGAGTCTCTGGAGAGGGGAGCTTTATAAATAAAATATCTATCTATCTATCTATCTATCTATCTATCTATCTATCTATCTATCTATCTACACTAGTCAAGAAACATGCAGGCATAAAATGTAGCGTTTAAGGATGAATGACACCTTGTACAAACTGTGCAAGAAAGATAGAGCTTCTCTGTGTATACAGGTAAGCATGCCTCTCTTCATAGTGTTAATAGAAATCTTTAGGTACTTGAACTTCAAAAAGTTGCATGCACCTTGGTAAAAGCTTTTTAAAAGTGCACTTTTTAGGTACTATTCTGCTAATCTTACATCTATTTTTCTTAAATTTCTCCTTCTTGCCATTACAGAGAAAATTTTTATGAATGCAGAGTCTTATCCACCATTGTTTCCTACTCCCCACTTGAATTCATATCTCTCTATAGCTATATTATGATTAGTTATGGTAATGAGTGCAATGCTGCAAGTAGAGTACAGTATTATGACCTCAGGTGTATGTTAATACTGATGTGGAGACCATTCTAAGAGTTGTAAGAATGGTCTGGTGCATTCAAATCAAAACTATTGGAAGCAGAATGAAGACATTTCATTTTAAAAATGCAAGAAATGTGTAAGAATTGTTCAAGATTATTGTTGCATATCTGCTTACATATGCAAGGCACTTGAATAGCATTGTGTCACTGCCTCGGTAGGTTGTATGCCCTCCTCTAGAGCTAGGAGGTTGTGGGTTATTCTAGCCCATCATCAGGATTTAAAATTAAGTCTGTAGTGCCATAACCCCACACACAATTGTTCTTGAATCTCATGATATTGGAAAGAAATGTATCTTGTATGAAGCAAGGAATTTTTCTTGCATGAATTTTTCTTGCAAGGAAAATGTCACCATCCTTAGATATTCCTTGCATGTAAAATTGTTTTTGCTGTATTGGTCCTTGTACAACAAGATGCACAAAAAGGTGATTTGATGCCTTTTATTGGACCAACAAGGATTTACAGAAAATCTTCAAGCTTTTGAACCTACAAAGTCCTTCTTCAGAAAGAAAGTGGCAGGTTTCTTACAAAGAGCTCACTTTAAAATACCAGAGCTTACACATTTTACACATGAATGTTACATATTAATGAAGCAATTAGATAAGAAATGCAACCTTTGATGAGAAAAAATCCTTTAAAACTTTAGTCCTGTGTAGGGCAAATGTCACAGAAGGAATATTATCTAGAAGTAAGTCTGTAAAGTTTCAGATGTAACTTAAATGTCTCACCAAGAGAAACTGGTGTGTGTGTGTGTGTGTGTGTGTGTGTGTGTGTGTGTGTGTGTGTGTCTTATTGCTGATGTCATGTGAGATATCCAATATAAATATCCCAAACAGCATCGGCCCCAGTACTGATCCCTGTGGCACCCCACTAATCACCGCCCTTGGTGATGAGAGATCCCCCTCACCATAGCCCTCTGCTGTCTCCCCTGCAGCCAGTTCTTGATCCAGTTGACCATTTTAGTCCCCACCTCCACCCTCACATCGCAACCTCCCCCTCAAACTCCCATGTGGCACTGAATCAAAGGCCTTGCTGAAGTCCAAAAAAACTTTGGACTGATGTTCAAATAAATGTATGGTAATAAACGGCGGCAGTAACGGAAATGGGCAAACCGACACACACAAAAAATATATATATATATATATATATATATATATATATATATATATATATATATATATATACACACATATATATATATATATATATATATATATATATATATATATATATATATATATATATATATAGTATATGGTTACCCTTTGTCATGTATAAAAATCAGCCTGCTCAAAATCCTTGTTAAGCACATTCTAAACCATTATGCGCATTCTAAAGTGTTGTTATGTACATTCTGAACAATTGTTATGCACAGTTCAAAGGTCATACAATTTTAAATTTCTCATTTATTCTACACCTAGTTATTTACTAACTACCCAGTACCTTTTACCTTTCAAAAGTCTGGAAATTTACATAGAAACATAGAAGTTGATGGCAGATAAGGATCGCAAGGCCCATCCAGTCTGCCCATTTCTTTTTTCTACCTTATAAATGTGCCATCGGCCTTTGCTCTGTCAGTGGCCTATCTATTCATAGTCATTTGTATTGCTCCCTTATGCCTATCCCATGCCTGTTTAAAGCCCTGCACTGTATTCATAGCCACCACTTCTTGTGGTAAGCCATTCCATGCATCCACCACCCTTTCTGTGAAAAGAATTTCCTCACATTCCCCCTTAATACCCCTCTAATCTCATGCTGTGTCCTCTTGTCCTGCTATTTTTCTTATACTTAAACATGTTAGACTCTTTCACCTTGTTTATGCCCTCAAAGGTGTTTGAATGCCTCGATCATATCACCTCTCTCCCTCCTTTGCTCAAGGGTATACATATTGAGCTCTGTTAATCTGTCCTCATATGTCTTCTGATGCAGTCCCTGCACCATTTTGGTTGCCCTTCTCTGGACTGCATCAATTTGGTTAATGTCCTTGTGAAGGTGTGGCCTCCAATACTGCACGCAGTACTCCAGATGGGGCCTAACCAGTGTCTTGTAAAGAGGGATTATTACCTCCCTCTTACGACTTGTGATACCCCTACTAATACACCCTAACACCCCCTAGCCTCACCTACTACTTTAGAGGTCTGCTTGGATGATTTCAGGTCATCAGTGATGATGATGCCCAAGTCTCTTTCTTCCTTTGTGACTGCTAGCAACTCCTCCCAGCCTATAGGCGGCTTCAGGTTTCTCTTCCCTATGTGCATGATCTTGCACTTCTTTGCATTAAATCCCAGTTGCCACTCTTCTGACCATTTTGCTAGTTTATCCAGATCTCTTCTCATTCTGCCCACCCATCTGGATCATCTACTCTGTTGCAGATCTTGGTGTCATCTGCAAACAGACAAGCCTTACCCTCTAGTCCATCTGCAAGGTCACTAATGAAGATGTTGAAGAGGACTGGCCCCAGGACTGATCCCTGAGGTACCCCACTTGTGACTTGCATCTCTTCTGACTGTATACCATTTACCACCACTCTCTGTTTTCTGCCCATCAACCAGTTTGCCACCCAGTTGACCAACTTCTGACCCACCCTAAGCCTACCCAGCCTATTTATCAATCTTCTATGTGGAACAGTGTCAAAAGCTTTGCTGAAGTCAAGGTAGGCGACATCAGCTGCTCCCCCTTGGTCCACCACTCTGGTTACCCAGTCAAAGAAATCTATGAGATTAGTTTGACAGGACCTTCCTTTTGTAAACCCACGCTGTCTTGGATCCTGTGCTCCTATGGATTCCAGGTGTTGCACTATCCTTTCCTTAAGGAGTGCCTCCATAATCTTGCCCACTACTGAGGTAAGACTGACTGGTCTGTAGTTCCCTGCCTCCTCCCTGCTACCACTCTTGTGAAGCGGGATCACATGAGCAATTCTCCAGTCTTCTTGGACCTCTTCTGTGCTCAGAGACTCACTAAACAGTTCTGCTAATGGCTCTGCTAGTTCCACCTTTAGCTCCTTAAGTACCCTGGGATGTATGCCATCAGGTCCCATTGCCTTATCCACCCTGATCTTAGCAAGCTCTTGTAGGACCCCTTCTTTTGTGAAGGTAGTAGTGCTCACCTCCCTCCCCCTGTGTCCATGATGCTGAGCTGTGGGCCCTGCCTGATTTTGATATGTGAGTAGAACAAAGAAATGGCAAGATTTTTTGTTTTCGCTTCAGTGGGGGTCTGTCACTCTAGTGTAAAAAACCATATACTATAAAAAATTAAATATGGTCAACCACACACAACTCGGCATGTGTTTCCATCGAGGGGTTGAGATGACAGCATGGACCTCTGGAGCTTACGCTCTCGAGGTTCATATGCTGTCATCTCAACCACTCGATAAACACAACCTTGTATGGTTGCCATACGTATTCTCTCTCTCTCTCTCTCTCTCTCTCTCTCTATATACACATATATATATATATATATATATAGCAATTACAGTCTAATTCCATGATGCCACAAAGGCATCTTTCAGTGTTATTTAACTCTACTATTACTTTTTTTAGTCACAAAAGTGAACGCACAGTCCTGCGGCTTTATGAAATACAGTAACTCAATAACCTGCATCAATCTACATTAATTGTGATGTTTCTCAGATGAAAGAATGTAGCATCAAGTGTCATTTAATACTGCCTGCTATGTCTTCGGGCACTTCAGATTGACTGCCATTATGTTGCTGTTGATATCAATTTAGCTTATTTGGTTAGTGCTGCATTCCTGCTACATTTCTCAGAAAACTTTGCCATTTCCTAGTAATGTGACAATGAGAAGCAAATTGTGATGTTATGCCTTGCATGAAAAGTGATTACTATATTCTGATGTGATTAGCTTTCATTGTCACTGGCAGCATAGGTCAAAAACAAAAGACAGCAGATGAGTACTGTAGTAAGTGTCCAGACCTTGAACATTAAAGAAAGACAGGGCTGGGTGAAAATATAGAAATACTTTGTTGCAAACTGTGTAAAACTGAAATTACTGGGCAGTCCAATTGAATAAATGAGCACATGAGTAGTGAAATGCATATAAAACTGAAGGAATCTGAAGAAAAGAAGGATGAAGCAAAAAAGTGAAGATGCAGCTGAATTCCCCACAACTTGGTGAACTGTGCTTTCAGGGCATTCCAATGAATGCCATTTATGTTAAAAGCTGCTTATTTGCACTTTGGAGAAAATGTACTCCTACTGCTCATACTAGCCCAGAGAGGCAACAGTTTGATGAAAAATACCTGCCTGAGGTGATTGCTAATCATAAAACTGCTGTTAAGGAAATGTGTGACCAGAAATTTTTCTTACTGATAGACAAAACACCTGAGCTAGCATGACTGCCTGCAGTTAATGTAATTACTGTTTTCTACAGTGACAACACAAAACAAATATACAACTTTTTACTAAAGTCAGCTGTCCTGATTCAGCGCAATGCAGGTGTAATCTCTAATCTTCTCCATTATGTCATGCTTGAATGTGGGTCAGACTTGGGAGAATTGCCTGTCAATAAACAGTGATTCAGCCATGTATGTGCAAAGGTTGGGGAAGGACTTAAAATAACTGTATCCTTATCTCCTGCACATTCCTTGCATTGCACATCTGCTTCATGGTGCTATCAACCATGCTTTAGGGACACCTGAGTTCTAAGATGTAAAAGACTGTAATTCATTTTTCTATGTTTAAAAATGCAAATTGACAGCTCAGAGCCTTTTTTAAAGTATGCACAAACAACCTAGTAAGCCCTTCATAATTGCATGTGCCAACTCAAGTAGTGACAACCAGATGGTTCTCTTGGCTTGAAGCTGCAAAATGTATTTATTATCACTGGGACAGAAAGTACATGAAGTTCATCTAAAACTAGAAACAAGTGAGCCTCTAAGTCACAGAATAGAGAAGCTCATTAACTGTGATTTACAAATAGCATCTGATCCTAATACAACAATAAAACAAGTAGATTTGAAGTTGATGGGATCTGCAAGGGCAAAACTATCAACAGTGATGCCACTTGCCTCACAGTACCACAAAAATTAAGCACAACAATGGAACGCAACATCCTCAAAGGTCATTATGGTCAGAAGTCTCTTTTTGCTAGCTGTCAGTTGTTGGCCCTTTTTTAAAATGTACACTGTCACATAATTTTGCTGACTACTAAAGTATTGTGTGGCATTTTAACTGTAAGAGTAAAAATTTGAAAGCAGAATTTGCACAGCTGTACATGCTGCTAAAGGTATCATCTGATTCAAGCATCAGTGCACTTGATTACTGGATAAGTCAAAAACAACTGCCTACATTGTGCTCAATGGCACTTTGTGCCTTGGCAGTACATGTTACCTTAGTGTGCATTGAAAGATCTTTAGTCTTTTCTGCAAGGTACAAGACAAATGCCATATGAGATTGTCTCAGGAAAGACTAGGGCAGTTAAATGTCCTTTATCAGAGGGTACAGGTTAATGGAGCACAATCAATGAAAGGCAGGTTGACCAGTGAGGTGCCCCAGGGCTCAATGCTGGGGCCTGTGCTCTTCAATGTTTTTATAGCAGACATCACTGACAGACTGGAAGGGAAGGTGTGTCTGTTCGCAGATGACACCAAGATATATAGCAGGGTTGACATCCCAGAAAGGTGAGCAATATGGAAACTGATCTCAAGAAACCAGAAGCATGGTCTGGAGTGTGGCAGCTGAGATTTAATGCCAAAAAGTGCAAGGTCATGAACATAAAAAGTGAAGGAAAGTTATGCCTCTTTGCAGATGACACAAAGATCTGCAACAGAGTTGATACACAAGGGGTATGTGGAAAAGATGAGAAGGGACTTGGCAAGGTTGGAAGAATGGTCAAGAGTATGGCAGCTTAGCTTAGATTCAGTGCAAAAAAGTGCAAAGTAGTGCACCTGGGAAACAAAAACCAAGGTGAAGAGTACGCAATGGGGAGGGGGTACTAATAACAACAAAAATGGAAAGGGACCTGGGGATAGCCATATCAGATGAGTCAGTGAGACCCCATCTGGAGTACTGCATACAGTTTTGGAGACCCCCATCTCCGCAAGGACATAGAAAGGATGGAGGCGGTCCAAAAGAGGGTGACTAAAATGTTGCAGGGTCTGCAACAGAAGCCATATGAAGAGAGACTGAGATTATATATATATATATATATATATATATATATATATATGTACCCTTGAGGAAAGGAGGGAGGGAGAGAGAGAACATGATAGAAATGTTCAAGTACCTCAAGGGAATCAACAAAGTCCAAGAAGGTAGCATCTTTTAGAGAAAGTGGTGTGCAAGAACAAGGGGGCATAATTTAAAGATAGAGAGGAGACGGCTCAGGGGCAACATGAGGAAATATTTTTTCATGGAGAGAGAGAGAGAGGAACACATGGAACTGCCTTTCTGAGGAGATTGTGGGGTCAAAAACAGTGGGGGAATTCAAGAATGCATGGGACAGCCATAAGGCAATTATAGTGGGGGTAGGAGGAAATAGGCTGTTGGTAAACTAGAATCTGCAGCTTATCCAATAAGTCGGGAAATTGGCAGAATGGATGGGCCAAGTGGTCCTTATCTGCCATCAAAGTTTATATTTCATAGGAAAGAAAAACCCAAGAAAGGAGTATTACCTAGTTGGCGAAAGACTAGTAGCCTCAAACCAGGAACAAGAACTGGGAATCATAATCTCAGATGACCTGAAGGTTAGTAAGAAGTGTGAGAATGCAACAATGAAGGCCAACAGAATGTTGGGCTGCACTGGGAGAGGAATCACAAACAAGAATATAGAGGTGGAACTACCACTGTATAGCTCACTGGCCAGGCCTCACCTGGAATATGGAGTCCAATTCAAGAGGCCTCACCTTAGGAAGGACATTGACCAGGTAGAAACAGTACAGAGAAAGGTGACAAAAATGATTCAGGGTGTGCAGTACATGTCCTATGAGGAAAGACTTGGGGAACTGAATGTGTACTCCCTGGAGAGAGAGAGAGAGAGAGAGAGAGAGACTGAGAGATTGAGAGAGATTGAGAGAGATTGAGAGAGATACATTCAGGTAAATAAAAGGCATTAACAAGGTACAGGAACTTTTTCACTTCAAGAAGAGTTCCAGGACCAGGTGACATGGCCTCAGGGTGCAAGGAGGGAGGTTCTTTACCAACACCAGGAAGTTTCTCTTTACAGAAAGAGTGATGGACACTTGGAACAGCCTGCCCCAAGAGGTTGTGGGGGTAAACACTGTGGGGGATTCAAGAATCTATATGATAGACACAATGGAGCCCTGACTACAAAGGGCAACTAGAGTGTCAAAACAGGTCTAAAACAAATGGGCAGATAAGATGGACCTAGTGATCTTCTTCTGCAATCAACTTCTATGTTTCTATCACGAGGACATAACAGCATTTTTTGATAGCTTTGGATCTCCTGAAGCATCAGAGAACAAATATGTCAAGACTATGTTTTATGTAGTGTTGCTGTTCTTAACCATCAGAAATGTATTACTGCAGCTTAGTTTTAAACAAAGTAGTGTATGTAACTTATCTAATCCTGTGCTATGTTATGATTGCAACAAACTGCTTTTAAAACGTTTAACACAAAATAAATTGGAACTATTAAAGCATAAAGTTTTTTCCGGTCACTAAATAATTAGAACAGAAAAAAATCAGAGTTC
Source organism: Neoceratodus forsteri (assembly GCA_016271365.2). Lineage (NCBI taxonomy): Eukaryota > Metazoa > Chordata > Ceratodontiformes > Ceratodontidae > Neoceratodus > Neoceratodus forsteri. The sequence continues at coordinate 1,408,294,890 of CM028132.1, forward strand.
AAGGTGCAAAATACAGATCAATATTTTCAGTTGAAATTTGCAAAGAATAAAAATCGAATCCTGGCAAGCCTACACAAAGGTCAGTGTGCCAGCACAGGGGAAGGGGTAATGGGAGACGGAGTTAATGAGGGCATTGGTATGCATGGAGATGCCATGCTAAATACAGTTGCTTTCTGGTGCCCTCATCCTGGTCATAAGGCACAGCAACCCCATGACCAGAAGACCTTCTGAAAGCAGTTCTTCAAGAGGTCACTGTTTTATGAGCCGGAATGTCCTTTCTGGCAAGGGGTAGGGTTAAGCAATGCAAAGGATGGGACAAGGGAGGGAGATTCACTGCCTGGATGCTAGGGACATTACTCTCCATTTGATTAATTTCAGTGCAAATGGACAAGCAGGAAAGACTGGAGAGGTGGACCTTTAGCTGCAGAGCAAGTGTAGTGAGGGTTATATCAGTAGTAGCACTGTGTGCCTGGAACACGGGCCGCAGTATGGTACAATGGTTGTGGTGTCATGCCACGGGCCAACCCCTGTGGCTGCTGCACTTCCAAAATGTTAGTGGTCATACAGCCTTGCCATGATATTTGTTCAAATACTGTGTATTCAGGACATATATCGGATAACTTAAATAATATGATTTACTGCTATCAATGTAAGAATGACATATTTTGTTTTTTATTAATGTATGTTTCTTCCACAATGTTGGATAAATGTGATTGGTGTAGTTTGCTAAGTTGTATTAATATGTATGAATTGCTGCATAAATTATGACATTCCTGCCTGTTTAACCATGCTTCTTGAGGAACATTTTGTCTGACTTAAAAGTACTGGGGCAAATGTGGTAGGCAGCATTAGCCTACTTTCATATGTGTGTGTTTAACTTTTTTAATAAAGCAGTTATTTTGATATTATTTCACAAGTGTGATATGTAGGTTATTGAAATTGGTAAGCTCCAGTTTTGAGTGTATGAGAACTGTGTGCCATGGTATGGTGCAATTGTTGTGGTGCCATGCAATGGGCCAATCCCTGAAGCTGCATCATACAGCCTTTGAATAATGACTAGTAACATCTGTAATGGCAATTTGCATGGAAATCTGGCCCTGGATACAGTGGCACCTGTTTGTGCATAGCAGTTGTGGTGGATGGCAGAATGGAGAATGATGTGCATCCACGAATACCACCATGCACCACAGTCAGTGTGTACAGGCCCCTGAATTTTGCTAAAGATGTTCCCATTAATTATGAAAATCATTGAAAGTTTGTATGTATGTACAGTTATTGTTGATTGTTTTAAATGTCTGGTGAACACACCATTTTTTTTTTGTTTGGTTAAAACAATTACCTTGATACTGTATAGCAGATTATATTAGCTTCATGTTTATATTAGCTATATTACCTGAAAGCAAAGAACCGCTAATATAAACAGACTGCTAATATAATCTATCATAGTAACTGTGCTCCATCAGTAATCACTGATCGTTAATTATATTAGGCACTAATATGTACAACCGTGACATTGCGCTACATATATCAGGTGCTAATACTAATTGCTATACAGTAATTTGAGAGACAACCATTTATATACTGGAAAAGTTGGACAGATAAATGTATCATGCTATCAGTTGCATAGAAAAGAAAATTGTGCTTGATAGCAAATAAATGTAAATATTACAGATCATGTTTAGATGATTTTTGTAGCTGATAAAAAAGAATCATGTTAAAGGTTTTGGCAACAACACTACCTGGGTGCAAATATATGCTAATTTACCAGACATGGCTAGGTTAAGGCACAAAGAGCAGCCAATTGCATAACCACCTTGGGAATGCAGTATTGCAACATACAGGACCTGAATAACCATGCAGCATGCACCAAAGGCAGCAAATGTACAGTGATAGCTATCACCATTTGTTACAATAGCATGCCATGGTGTTTGCTCCCACAGTACCCATAGCGGATATTATCTCTTGCAAGGAATTAAGTCATATTTCAGTTATAGTGTCCATTATCTCATCGTAGTGTGCTGTGGTGATAGTTACCACTGTAGAAAGAAAATAATTGCTTGTATTGCAAACCCACAAGCAACAATTAACAGATGGGGTTGCCCTCGACTGCAGATGTCGCAGGATGCTGTAGTTTGGATCAGTGGAGGTAGTAAGGGGGAGGATGATAATGACCGTGACTCAACGAAGTGCATAGCACATTGAGAGGTGTAAACTTGGTCTTCCTGAAAAAGAGTAGTGGGAGACTGTTGAAGAAACAACATCAAAAACAAAGGAAAAACATGTTACTTCAAACTGTGTAAACAAACAAATGTTTGCCATTCAGCAACTCCTAAAACTGGTTACAGAACAAACAAATGTAATTCTTGAAAATGTTGAATTTTGGCCTGGAAACAGGATTGTGCCATAAAGTTCTAAAATAATATTTCTAATAAGATAAAACCATTAAAATCACAATATGCAGTATACCAGCATTTCTTAGCCATTAAGAAAGAACTACAGTAGAAACATTTTGAATTACAAATGCAATATTTCAGTATGGGATAAAGGATATTTTGTCCCCTGATCCCCACCTGGGATGATGGACACTAGAACTTTTTCACTAGTTGGATGCTCGTTGGCAAGATTTATTTTGGAAAAAGGTATTAACTTACATTCCTCAAATTATTCAATGTTCACACAATCAATAACAAATAGTTATAACAGTAATTCTTGACTCCAGCCTCCTCTCCTCTTTCTTCTGGTTGTCTTCCTTCTTGCACTCCAGGGTCCGGACACTGTGAATCCGGCCCTCTCCTCCTTCACCAGAACTAGACCGGTTCCAACTTTTCCTGGGCCTCAGCCCTCCAGGCCTAGACACTATGAATCTGGGGCCTGGACTTATCCCCCCCCTTCCCTGCCTTAACACCACATCTGGGTTCTATATCCCCAGCCCATGTTACCTACCCCCTCCCCCCTTTTCTGTCCCTTTCTCCTCCCTCCTCCCCCTTCTGCCCGCCTCCAGCTTGCGACGGACGGCGGGTCTCCTCCCCTTGCAGGTTAGCATCTAAGGCCTTTTTTGGCTATCTCCCCCACTACGTCACTGAGTGGTGTTATGAATAGGCACATCCCAAACTCTGACAAATGTACCCCGTAGTACTGGTATACTGTAGCTTGGTCGAAGGAAATTTGTGTTGGATATGCACCCCCCCAATTCGACCACTGCCCTTGCCACCCTCCTATTCAGGTGCTTCTTCACTTTCTCAATTAATTTTACATTCTGAACCTCTCTCCATACCCTCTGGGAGGTGATCTCGGACCAACTGATGGTCACCCCCCAGCCACCACCCCTTTATCGTTTTGAAATCCTCCGCTATGTTCTGGCCCAGCACTCTCCATGGCAACTCCCCCAAATCATTCCCTCCCAAATGGACAATGATGCAATCGGATCTCCATTGCAACCTGAGCTCTTCCAGTAGGAGCATCAGCTGGGCCCACCACATGACCCTGATGCCTTTCCGTTGCACTTTCGTGTGCTCTGTGTTGTCACGCAACTGGGTCCCTCTGGCCGTGGCAGCTGCAAACCGTTCTGCCCAATAGATGAATGAATGCCCTACAATCCAGACCTTCCTTGTGGAACCTGCCATGAAACAAGAGAACATCATGTGAAACTGTTATCAACACCTGACATATTTCCTGTAGCAGCTGGAAATCCAGTGCCCAAACTTTTTTACCTCCTCCACAAGGAGCCCTCTCTTGGCTGCCTCCAATGCTGCCCAATCCAAAATGAGTGGGGTGCAAAATCCCCCAGCTCCTCCCTCAATGAAGGCTATGGCCTCCCAGAATACTGCCCCCACCTGGAAGCCCTTGACTGGTGACCCATCCCTGTGGTGGAACAACACCCCCCTCGCCGCCCCCCTGGGTATGCACATATGCCTCCAAAGCAGAGACCGCACAGCTGCCATCTCCCGGTGCACAGACCAGCATCACTGTGGACCCTCTACCCCCTTGGTCCATTTTTGACTGTCCCTCACCCATCTCACATTCTGATGCTGCAAAGGTAGGTCAGCTGCAGCTTTTCGGGGGGCCACCACCTCCCCCACTTGGAAAGCCCCTGCTGCCATGACCGCAAAAATGGCCCTGAACAGCCACGCTTCCTGGGCGGACGAGCACACCCATCCCATAGCCTCCAATACCCCCACCAGCAGCTGACCCTGGAGGGACTGTGTCCCAGCCTTCCTGGGCCCTTGGCCCCTGCCATCCCGCCATCATCTGTTTTCCATTCTGCTGGGCATGGTGTCTTGCCACCCCCTGTTCTGCCATTGTGGCATGGGCCAGCCCCTCTTCCCATTTTTCCACAATAAATCTTATCTGCTCCTCCCGGGCTGGTTTGTCCATACTCCACCCGTGTTTGGCCCTAAACTCCTGGAATCTTGCCCACCCCCTCGTACTCCCTTAGGGTGTTTGCCAACCAGGAACCCTGGTAAAACACCCTGGCTGTGTCTCTCCAACTTCCCACAAATGGCCCGGGATCCTGGTCTGGTGTGCTGCTGCTTGTGTGTCAGCTCCTGAAATCTTCCAAGCTGTAAACGGGAAAGACCGTCAGCCACTTCATTCTTAACCCCTTCAACATGTTTAGCTTTAAACAACAAGTTCAGCTGTAATCCCAGTAATACCATGCACCATGTGATCTTTCCACTGTCTCCATCTTCCCACCCTGCCTGTTAATGACCTCCACTACCCCTTCTTGTCACACCAGAATAATATGTGCTTACCCCTTAACCTGGCTGCCCACACTTCCAATGCCACCCAGATCGGCAATAACTCCAGGAATGTGATGTCTTTTAATGTCTGACTTGCCCTCAAGTGCTCTGGCCAGGCCTCTGATATCCAGTCCCCTTGGAAGTATGCTCCCATTCCCAGGGAGCTCGAGGCATCCATGAAAAGCTCCACATCTGAGTTGCTCTCACAGTCCTCTTGCCAAAACGTCACCCCATTATAGTTGTCCAGGAACTTGTCCAACACTTTAAAGTCCTCCCGCACTCCTTTAGACATGCCACCCAGTGATGTGGCTGTCTTGCCTTACCTGTGGCCCTGCCCAGCCTCCTAGTGAATGCTCTGCCTGGGCTAATAGTGTTACATGCAAAATTAAGGTGCCCCAGCAGTTGCTGTACCTGTATTAGCGGCACCCTCCTCCTCCCCATCACTTGAGCCAGCAGGCCCTTGAGCCAGGCTACCTTGGCCCCTGGGAGCTGGAAGTATCCCTGCACTGTGTCCACTTCTATCCACAGAAAATCTAGTTTCCAGGCTAGGCCCTCTATTTTCTCTTGTGCTAGTGGAATTCCTATGTTCTTGCACATCTCCTTAAAATCCTGTAACATCTTGTGTGCCTCCCCCTTCAACTCGCCAATGAGGAGGAAGTCGTCCAGGTATTGGAACACCCTTCTGTGCCCATATTGGGCCCTGAACACCCACTGCATCCATGAGCTAAATGCCTCAAAAGTGGAACACAGTACCGAGCAGCCCTTTGGCATGGCCTTGTCGAAATAGAGCTTGCCCTCGAACTGAAAGCCCAATAGGTCCCAGTCCACCAGGTTGACTGGCAGGAGCCGAAAAGCTGACTCTATGTCCGTTTTTGGCACCGACACCCCCCCTACCACCCTGATCAACATAAGGGCCTGTTACAGTGAGGCATATAACACTGCCCCAAGGTGGTCCAGAATGCCCTCATTCACAGACAAGCCCTCAGGGTAGGACAGGTGATGTATGAAGCAAAACTCTCCCCAATCAGTTCTGCTTCTTAGGCACTACCCCTAATGGGAACATCCAGAAGTTATCACAAGGAGGGGCCTCCAGGGGCCCCTCTACCTGCCCAGCATCAACCTCCTTCCTGATCTTGGCCCGTACCACCCCCTCTTTCCCCTTCACTGACCCTAAATTCTTGGCCCTCATCCCCGTCCTTGTTCCTTGGAAACCCAGTGGGAATCCTTTCCTGAAACCTTCCCTCAACAGGGCCCACCCTTTCCCATTGGGGTACTCTGCCGTCCAAGCCTCCACTATTTTGACAGATATGGGAGTGTGGGCCAGTGCCTGCCCACACTGCCCCCTTGCTTCCTGGCTGCTAATTCCACCCATAGTTGGAATTATAGCTACTCCTGCTATGTCCTCCCCACCCCTACCCTGCTCTCCCCTCCATCCCCCCAAAAGGGCTGCTCATGAAACTGTCCCCTGCCCTGCCCCTTTTTGCCTCCTTGTCTGCAAGTGGATAGCGGGTGTGAACCCCCGCATCAGGAACAAACGTGCTTGAACTTACAACTGCTCCAGGTGCAGGTAGCTTTTTTAAAACCCCAGTAATTGTTGGCCCCTGGGGCGGGTGGGGTCCTCTTAGGTTGGTCGGCCCCGATCTGGCCCCTGTCTGCTGACAGGGACCTATCCCATAGCTCTGAGTGGGTGCAATCCCATCTCAGATCCCCTTTTGCCACAATTCTCTTGCGGAAAGCTTCATCGTATTTCAACCACCCATAGCCCACCTTGGCTTTGTTCGTGTCCCACACTATGGACATGTAAGTGAACAAAGAAATGGCTAGTTCTGGTTGCTTCTCCAACAGCAAGACACTGTAAATGATGAATCCCACTTGCCAATTCTCTATGGTCTTACCCTTGTATATGGCCTCCTCCACCTTATGCCCCACCACTGCTAAAGCCACCGCCATTTCCGCCTTCCCCACCGATTCCTTCTGCTCGTATTTCTTGGCAGTGTCCTTGTCCACCAGTCCAAAGATGTCCTCATACTCACCCTTCCATATCTTCTCCTTGATCGACACCGGTACGTGGTCCCCCACTGCCCCACTGGGCAGCCCAGGAGCCCGTCATATAGCTCCTTCCCTCCCAGCCTGCTCCCTGAACCTGCTTTGTCACCCCCGGCCCCTTTACCTTTTATGGCCTGAAATGCCCTCTCCAGTTTATCTATGCTGGCATCCCCCATGTCACCCAGCAGCCCCTCCAGGTACTCTTTTAATTCCCCTTCATCCGTGATGTCGACATCCTTCTTACCCCCATTCGGTCTCTCCCTGTCCGGCTCCAGTGCAGGCATTGGTGCAGGGGTGGGCGCTGCATCCAGCCTCTCTTTCCAACATCTCTTCCCAGTCACTCCCCTTGCCTGTCTGATCCTCCTGGTCCTTCCATTTCTTCTGCACTGCTTTCTGTGCCTCACACCGCTTGACCACCTCCACCAATTCTGTCATCTGCCTCTTCAGCATGGCTGCCTCCTGCATCATCTTTTTGCTGGAGATGGGTGCTCGTTAGGGTGCCATTATGGTGCCTTTTCACTGTGAGTGGAAAAAGAAAATCATGAGTGCTGCACCTTTGCCACTCTCCTCTGCATCTGGCCACAGTTGGCTCCCATCAGTTAGGTAACTTGCTCAGGATCCTATGGCAATGTGCCCCTTCCCCAGCCCTATCCATCATCCTCCCTTTGGCTGGAGGGGAGGTGCAACGAGGCCCACATTCCCCGCCTTATGCCTTTCCGGCCCTGCTTGCGATGGCCCAGTTCCCCCACGTGGCTGTGCCTGGCGCCACTGCCGATCCAGGCTCCACATGCTCTCACTCCACTGGCGTGCAATGCACACCTTCAGCAATCACCTACTGCTTGCTTCCCCTCCATGGGGGCGCCATTGCTCCCAGCCTCCCTTCTCTCTCTCTCTCCCACCGAAGCCACAGCACCGCCCCTCTCGTGGCAGCCGCTTCTCAACCCAGGCCACCCCCTCATGCAGCCATCCACTAGGCCTCACTTTGAGCCCCCACCTCCTCATACACTACCACCAGCCGAGAGAGGTGCCAGCCCACTGACCCACCATAGCCCTCCCCCGGGCTCGAGACCATGTTTCCCAGCCCTGGCCAGCTGGCCTAGCACCTGTGGCCTTGCTGAGGTGCACCCTTGTCCCAACAACCATGCTGTGCGCAGGGCCAGATGCTCTTCGACTGGATGCCAGCCTCTTGGCCTTCCCTGTAGGCCTGAAGCCACAAGGCCTTTCTGCCACCAGCCTATGCCTCACCAGGCAGCCGCTTATGCAACAGGGCCCGCCTTCCAGGCCCACTATCACCCACTCCATGCTGGACATGGCCCCGCTGATGTTTTCCTCTAAAACCGCCCACCTGTGAAGGGCTTTGATGACAGCTGCATCACCCCTGAACCCACATCCATCCCCCCTCCACAGCATGACCCCATGGATTTAGTACCAAAACCGTAACTGTCGTCCTCTTTTTTTTTTTCTTTTATTCTTTCTGTAAAAATGTAGGCAGTGTTCACTGACCTTCTGCCCCCCTTCCATGCACCCTCACAGGACGTCAGCAGTGTCCTTGTCCACCAGTCCGAAGATGTCCACATACTCATCCTGCCTTCAACCTGAGCAATAACCCACTCCTGACCGCTCAAAGGGAGAGGCACCACACCATACTCCCCTGCGTACTGTTGGCCGCTTGGTCCGAGAGTCCTGCCCCCCTTAATAAAAACCAGAGCTAAAGCCTGGTACAACACCCTGAAACATAGAAACATAGAAGCTGACGGCAGATAAGGACTGCAAGGCCCATCCAGTCTGCCCATTTCTTTTTCTAAGTTATGAATGTCCCATCCGCCTTTGCTCTGTCAATGGCCTATCTATTCATACTCATCTGTATTGCTCCCTTATTCCTATCCCATGCCTGTTTGAAGCCCTGCACTGTACTCATATCCACGAGTTCCAGAGGTAGGCCATTCCATGCATCCACCACCCTTTCTGTGAAAAAAGAACTTCCTCACATTACCCCTTAATCAGCCTCCCTTTACTCATGCTGTGTCCTCTTGTCCTGCTATTTTTCTTATATTGAAACATGTTAGACTCTTTCACCTTGTTAATGCCCTTAACGTGTTTGGATGTTTCGATCATATCACCTCTCTCCCTCCTTTGCTCTATTGTATATATATTGAGCTCCATTAATCTGTTCTCATATGTTTTCTGATGCAGTCCCTGCACCATTTTGATTGCCCTTCTCTGGACTGCCTCAATTTGGTTAATGTCCTTGTTAAGGTGTGGCCTCCAGTACTGCATGCAGTACTCCAGATGGGGCCTAACCAGTGACTTGTAAAGAGGGATTATTACCTCCCTCTTCTGACTTGTGATACCCTACTGATACACCCCAACATCCCCCTAGCCTTATCTACTGCTTTAGTGGTCTGCTTGGATGATTTCATGTCATCGGTGATGATGATGCCCAAGTCTCTTTCTTCCGTTGTGACTGTCAGCAACTCCCCTCCCAGCCTATAAGTGGCTTCATGGTTTCTCTTCCCTATGTGCATGATCTTGCACTTTTTTGCGTAAAACTCCAGTTGCTACTCTTCCGACCATTTTGCTAGTTCATCCAGATCTCTTCTAATTCTGCCCACCCCGTCTGGATCATCTACCTTGTTGCAGATCTTGGTGTCATCTGCAAACAGACAGACTTTACCCTCCAGTCCATCTGCAAGTCACTGATGAAGATATTGAAGAGGACTGGCCCCAGGACTGATCGCTGCGGTACCTCACTTGTGACTTGCATCTCTTCTGACTGTATACCGTTTACCACCCCTCTCTGTTTTCTGCCCGTCAACCAGTTTGCCACCCAGTTGACCAACTTCTGACCCACCCCGAGCCTGCCCAGCTTATTAATCAATCTTCTATGTGGAACTGTATCGAAAGCTTTGCTGAAGTCAAGGTAGGTGACATCAACTGCTCCCCCTTGGTCCACCACTCTGGTTACCAAGTCAAAGAAATCTGAGATTAGTTTGACAGGACCTTCCTTTTGTAAACCCATGCTGTCTTGGAACCTGTGCTTCTATGGATTCCATTTGTTGCACTATCCTTTCCTTAAGGAGTGCCTCCATAATCTTGCCCACTACTGAGGTAAGACTGACTGGTCTGTAGTTCCCTGCCTCCTCTCTTCTACTACTCTTGTGGAGCGGGATCACATGAGCCCTTCTCCAGTCTTCTGGGACATCTCCTGTGCTCAGAGACTCACTAAACAGTTCTGATAATGGCTCTGCTAGTTCCACCCTTAGCTCCTTTAGTAGCCTGGGATGTTTGCCATCAGGTCCCATTGCCTTGTCCACCCTGAGCTTATCTGAGCTCTTGTAGGACCCTTGCTTTTGTGAAGGGACTAGTGCACACCTTACTCCCCCCTGTGTCCATTGTGATGAGTTGTGGGCCCTGCCCTACCTTCTCTCAGTAAATACTGAGCAGAAGTATCTATTTAGGATAGATGCTTTTACATGGTCCTCCTCCTCATATGTCCCATTATCCCCTTTGATATTAGCATACCCCCTCTGGACTTTCTCCTTTCACTAATGTATCTATAGAAAGTCTTGTCACCTTCTTTTACTGTTTGTGCTAGTGTTTCCTCGGTTTGGACCTTTGCCTGCCTTACTGCATTCCCTGCTTCCCTTAGGGAAGTTTGGTATGCTTCCCTGTCTTCATCCTGCTGCGTTCCCTTATATTTCATGAAGGCCAGCCTTTTGGATCTGACCTTTCTGCTACTGTTTTTGAGTACCAAAGTGGCTTCCTTCTTCTTTTGCACTTCCTTTTCTCTCTAACACAATGGGATGCTGATTCAAGTATTGCATCCTTAATGCTTGCCCACTTTGCCTGTACCCCCTCACCTGTATTTCTTCTTGCCAGGCTAGCTTAACTCTGTTGGCCATCTCATCAAAGTCAGCTCCTCTGAAGTCCCATATTTGTGCCTTGGAATGGGATGATTTAGTTCTAGTGGCCAAATTGAACCATACCAGGTGATGGTCACAGCCCTCGTGACCTTCTACCTGGAGATCTGTGATCCTTTCCCCGTTAGTCAGTACTAGATCTAGGATAGCCCTGTCTCTTGTGGGTTGTTGTACCAGTTGTTTGAGACCCTCCCCCTGCAGGGAATCCACCATGTGTCTAGTTCTGGCAGATGTTCCTGCTGGTATTAACCAATCTGTATTTGGCATGTTGAAGTCTCCCATTATCAGAACCTCCCCTTTAGTTGTCATGTTTTGTATATCTTCTAACAGTAATGTGTCTGTGTCCTCCCTCTGGTCTGGAGGCCTGTACACAACCCCGGTTCGTATGGCTGTCCCATTTCCTGTTTCCAGGAAGACCCACAGTTCTTCTGGCTCCTTGTGTGTATTCTGAATTTCTGTAGCTTTGATATTTTCATTGACATAAAGGGCAACTCCACCCCCCCCCTTTGCACTTTTCTGAACAGTACATAGCCAGGTACTGAAGTCTCTCAAGTGTGGTTACTGGTAAATCATGTCTCGCTAATGGCTACTATGTCCAGTTTAGCCTCTATCATTATTGCCTGCGGGTCTGGGATCTTGTTTCCCAGACTGCGATCATTTGTGTACATGATTTTCCACTGGCCAGATTTTGGTGTGTTAGTTGTTAGGTGAGGTCTGACGATTTCCCTGTGCGTCGTATGGGCAGCTGGACCTTTTTCCTTAACTGGTGATGCAAATGAACTATAAACATGCTGAACTCCTGTCTGACCACTAGCTGAGGGGGGAAGGGTGTTCTTCCCATTCGACGTATGGGGTGCTGTACCCCCTCCCCATTTGCTAGTTTAAATATTCTGCAAAGACATCAAACTTCTGCCCCAGTGCACTGACTCCCTCCGTAGTCAGATGCAGTCCATCAAATTTAAAGAACTTTTGCTCCCAAAACTGTTGCCAGTTCCCTACAAATTTGTGTCCGTTTTCCTGGCACCAGCCCTTGAGCCACATGTTTAGCTCCCCTATATCCCCTTCTCTGACCTTCCGTCCCTCCCCCCCCTTCTAGACTGGCAGGATCTCAGAGAAGGAGATGCCGAATGAAATGGATGATAGTTTATCACCCAGTCTGGTCAGGTGTTCCTTGGTCTCCACAACTGACCGGCTGGCAAGATCATTAGTCCCTATGTGTATGAGGACGTCAATGTTTTCTCCTGCTTTCTGAACAATTTTAGCAATGTGGTCAGTGTCTCTCCATGTTGATGTACCTGGGAGACATTTGACCATTACCCCTGGCTGGAAATATGTATCAACTCCCTGAATCATGGAGTCTCCTATGATCAGAAGTTTTTTGGGTTTCCTTTTTGCTTTTTTTGTTTTGGTTCCTTTTTTTATGCAAGATTTGTTGTGCTAGCACCTGTGCTGCAGTGTCCTCTGCCCCTTTGTTTGATTTCGGAGATAGAGGCAGATACCTGTTTGTAGTTTTTATATGGTTTGTGGAGGTGATATGTTGGAGAGCACTGAGTGATGGGGCACCCAATTTGCCCCTCCTAACCACCTGCCAACCTCCAGACCAACTACCCTCTGCAGTCAAGGTGCTTCTGTTGGATGTTGGGGAAATGGCTGGCAGTTGTTATAATATATTTCCTCTTGAATATGCATTTTGAGGTGCGCAATCTCTGCCCATGCCGCCTGGAGCTGAGCCCTTAGATCTCCAATGGCCCAGCATGTAGAACAGTGTCCTAAATCCTCTAAAACTGCCCTTCTGAAAAGTTTTCTGCAGTACCTGCAATTAATGATATCCATCCCAGATAAGTTTCTGGGTTTATAACCTGGTCAGAGTAACTAGAAGGAAGACAATGAAAGCAAAAGTTTGATTTTGTGTTTTGTTTGTGTTTGTATAACTTGTTATAACAAGTTAAATTACTAGTGCCCCTGTAAATAAAGTCACTGTGTGGATACCCCTCTGACCCACCCCTTCCTGCTTTGCTACAGGAAATGTCACGACTGTGCTACCCTATAAAAGGAGTGTAGTGTGCGGTGGCTGGGGATGGGGGTGGGTGGCTGGGTCTTTCCCTTGCGAAAAAGAAGAACCATGGACGAAAGAAACAAGGAGGTAAGAGCAGAAACATTCAGCCAGCAACAAATGCAGTAGCCCTGAAAGCTTATCTTAATGATAGATAAAACTGTAAAACCTGTAAAGCACCGTCTGTAATAATTTCACAGAAGATATACCCTGTAAGAAACACTTTGCTACAGAGAAAAAATAAAGCAGTAACAGAAGCTATACCATGCAAAAGACAATTTGAATCAGAATATTACAGCAATAATCTGTAAGCACACACCTGCAGGCACACCCTGTAATAATGCAGCAGAAGGTATACCCAGCAACAACAATTTGAATCAGATAAAAATAAAGCAATAAAATGTAAGCAACAAACAGTAACAATCCCTGTGAGTACAAAATAAAAATAACAACACACAGTAAATCTGCCTAGCCAAAAGAAGCCTTAATCTTTTTTTCTTGCTCTGGTAAGGTTCTTTGCTGTGTCCTTTCAAGCAACCTAGAAGAAAAGAGCTCAGGTGAAGCTAGTTGCCTTGGCCAGCAAACCTAGTCTTCCACCTCCTCAGTCCACAAGCCATGGCCGCCTCCATGCCATGCGTGGCTGGGTAGGCCTTTACTTCTTCTTTCAACTGTACAACACTCGCTCACTGCATCCCCCAAAAGTGAGTAACACCACCTCGTTAGGCCCGATGCGCACTATCGGTCACCTGGCCTGAGAGGTCTACACAAAACAAGAAAACAAGACTTAAGCACAGCCACTACAGCCTGAATCCCTGACCTAGGGCCTTCTCCATGTCTTCCGCAGCTACCGCAGGATACTCCTCGCTTACCTCATTTTCTTTTATGCGCTAATCCCTTCCTCGCTTCATACTGCTACAGCGAGCAGCCATTCCAAACAAATACAATATACAGTGAGCTAGGAACATCACATCTCACTTTCCTCTCTACTACTTTATCTATTCTTTTTATACATTCCTTTTTCCTTTTCTTTTAAAACAATCTCTTACCTCAATGGGCTAAAATGACTATCAATTACAAATAACCAGCTAGGCACCACAAGACCATGTGGCCTGAGAGGCCTGAAGGCCTCTTGGTGTCCTTACCTTGCCAACGAATGTGCAGAGCTTCAGTATGAAATTACCCAGCAAAAAGAGGGCTGGCAGAAGGTGTCCAGCCCTCATATAGTCCCCTAGGACCCCAATCAGGATGCCTGGTGGCTCCGCCCCCCAGCCAATAGCCAACAAGTCTGCCTGCCCAGTCACATTACCTTGTCCCCACCCCATGTGATGTCATCCCCTCCCCCCCCCAGCTACAGTTCCTTCCTGGCTGGGGACATAGGACAACCTGGCCTGCCTTTTATTGGCAAACCCCATTGTTTTGTCTATATATCATTTTTTGCAGTGTTAAAAGTAAAAGAAAAGAACAGATTATGTTGCAAACACATAGCAAAAAATTGGAGTAGGACAGGCTCTTCAACAGCATAGGCTTGATTTTCAAAGGCTGACACAGGACTTGTGTCAAGCCCTGCGTCAAAGCCATTTTTAGTGTAGCTGTGCCAAACTCCTTTGCTGCAACTGTGCCCAATTTTCTATTGCTGAGTGCTGCTGCAATAGTTTCCTCAGTTTATGGCAACTTGCGACAAACATTTGGCACACACCCCATAAAAAGGACCCCCAAATGGAACAAGTTAGACCAGGGAAATGCTGGTCTAACTTGCAGCATCTCACATCTGGAGTGAAAATCCCAATTGCGGGCTGGGGGAATGACACAAGCTGAATGTGCCAAATGATCCCAGGAGTTTGCAGCATTCTTGGGGCTTTGACAATTGAGCATCTTGATTCAGGATGCTTCAGGTCCTGATCTCAAAGATGCCATCACAGGGTGGGTGTGTGTGTGTGTGTATGTGTGCATGTGTGTGTGTGTGGATGATGATGATGATGATGGCAACAATGAAAATAAATGAGGTGCATAGTGTATAGTAAAGCATAACGAACCTAGCCAAACATAATGTGAATAATGGTAAGGTTCAGTTAAAAACACACCAAAATGAACCGAATTTTATAAGCCTCCTTGGAAAATAGGAAACAAGCTTGCTGCTTATTAATTCTTTAAACTGATTTAATAAAAACCTAAAACTCTGAAAACTAGTATTTTAGCATGATGACATTAAGCTATAAAATAATATTTTTAATCAGATGAAAAAATGAAACAGTGCTTACCATGATTTATTTTTCTTAACTAGCTAAAGCAAGATGTTAAACTTTGAAGTTAAACTATTTTTCTTAAGGATTAAGAACAAAGAAAGGACAATATCTTTGGATTTCTTAATCAAGATTTTTAATTGTGAAATAGGATATTTAAACTTGTCAGAATATTGTTTTTGCAATAAGTGCTGCTGGATCTTTGTCTGCTGGCTAGATAACCAACAGAGATGAGCGAAAGGGACCTGGTGTAACATCTCACTTGAAGTATGGTACCATCAAGAGGGCACCACACTCACCCATTGCATGCACTTCAGGGCCAACACTAGATATTATACTTGTGCCAGAGGGGCAAGTGCACTACCTTACACCACTTACTAATGATATTACATACTGCTGTTTTGCACATCTGTTTTATGATTGTTGCTTGTTGTCTATTGCTTTACTAAGGATTTTATCTATTTGAACTTTATTTATAAATTATTGCTGTAATTACAGTATCTCCCATGCACCCCCCCCCCAGGACGCACCTGTGAATAACCAGTTTATAGCTCAGTGTGACCTACCTGGCAAAAGCTAAATATACAATAAAAACATTACCTACACAGACACTTATCCTATACCACATCAAAGTTCTGCTGTATGGGATTGTGCATATTAAAATGTACATTGTTTTAAACATCTTTAGGAAAGAAGCTAGTTGATAGAAAGATGGAGAACATTCAGGCTCTGCTGGATCGAGGGGAAGAGGTGGACGGAGAGTACCTGACATTTATGCTGTCCAGTGGAAAGCTGACATTGAAAGAGGTTTATGGGAGCATGGGTGAACTGCTGCTTGGTGGAGTGGATACAGTATGTCAAATGGCAAAGGGCTGGGACAAAAATAGGTTATCTAAGATTTCGCCTTACAGTGTATGATGTGATAAAATATATATGTATATATATATATATATATATACACACGAATGAATTGGGTAAACAAATCATGTTATTATGTGAAAAATATTTTTCACTTAGAACACCATTTATTATGTTGATTCCGCGCATGTGCAAGAAACATGTTGCAGCAGGTTTCTGCAGAAGCAGGTTGTGGAGGCATTGCACTGTTGTGCCCAATGCCCCCACAGCCTGCAAAGGCTTGTCCCCGTCCCCCAATGCCGTGGCACGCTGATGCTGACACTAGCTCAGACAGCGTGCCACAACTTTCAAAAAAATCAGCCGCTGCAATCAGGGGCCGCCTCGTCATTGCAGCATCAGCCATCCACTGCAATGAGGGAGTGACCTGTCATTGCAGGGTGGGATGTAAGATCAGTGCTATGTTTGTGAACATGGCGGTGGCTTGCCACCATGTTCTAAACAATATTACACCAATGTTTGTTGCCGACAGAGAGCCCCCTCCCATCGGCATAATGTACCCCCCATTTAATTGTGTGCCGATGGGGTGCCCAATCCCCGGGCAGAAAGAAATCCCCCTTTTGTTGTTTGCTGATGGGGTGCCCAATCCCCGTCAGCTACAGCTGTCCTCTCCAGACTGTGGCATGCTGGGAGCCCACCCCAGTGTGCCCTATGCCCTGAAATGTTGAAAGCATCCCGCAACATTTTCTTGTACCTGAAAGAAAGAAATGGTCCTCGTAGTCTCCCACACCCTTCTCACAACCCACACCCACCCACTGCGCAGCCATCCTCCCCACACCCCCACCCATACTTACTCCGGAGCTTGGCGCGACGATCTTCGCTGGACCGGGAACACGTCTGCACTCTTCAAAGCTGACCGTGAACTGAGGAAATGCCAGTAAGCTGTATAATGTAATGAATAGGGTTTTTTCAACTTTAGTGCATATCTCAGGCATTTTTGGGAATTTTTCACCAAATTTTCAACATGGGATTTTGGGACCCTCCTCATGAACTCTTGAACTGTCATGGCGTTAATCGCCGAAGGTGGTTTTGCGGTCACTGCATGGAATCACCCTTCGGGCTGATTAACAAAATGACAGTGCCAGTGTTCATGAGGTGGGCTCAAAAAGCCTATGTTGCAAATTTGGGGAAAAATCCAAAAATGACTGTTTTACGAGCGTGCGTTGCGCAGTTGCTATGTATGCTCATAACTTCGCGAATTTACAATATTTTCATGCCAGATTTTCAACATTGGCATTTTGTCACACCTCCTTGTGAGCAGTACAGCTGTCATTGTTGACATCCTGGCCAAAATGTGTTTTCGCACTTCCAGCGCAGAATAGCGCAGTCGCTGTGTGGGAAATCAGTGTTCAGGACAGATTAAGAAAATGACAGTGACACTGTTCATAAGTAGAGGTCCTAAAATGCCTATGTTGAAAATTTGGTAACAATACTCCATAAAATGACTGTGTTATCAGCGTGCATTGTGCAGTTGGCAGGCACGCTCGTAACTTCGCAAATTTCTAATATTTTCACTCCAGATTTGCAACATTGCCATTTTCCCAGACCTACTTATGAACAGTACAGCTGCTATTTTTCCCATCCTGGCCAAAATGTGTTTTCGCACTTCCGGCGCAGAATAGAGCGGTCGCTGTGTGAAATTACTGTTCGGGACAGATTAAGAAAATGATAATGGTACTGTTCGTGAGCAGAGGTCCTAAAATGCCTATGTGGAAAGTTTGGTGGCGATAGCCCATCAATTGACTGTGTTACAAGTGTGCGTTGTGCACTTTCCACGCACCCTTGTAACTTCGCGGATTTGTAATATTGTCACACCCCATTTCCAACAGTGCCATTTTTTCACACCTCCTTATAAGCAGTACAGCTGTCATTTTCAAATCCTGACCGAAATGTGTTTTCACAGTTCCCGAGCAGAATAACATGGTCACTGAGGGAAATCAGGGGTCGGGACAGATTAAGAAAATGACAGTGGCACTGTTCCTGAGCAGAGGTCCTAAAATCCCTATGTTGAAAATTTGGTGACGAAACTCCATAGCATGACTGTGTTACAAGCATGCGTTGAACTGTTTCCATGCACCCTTGTAACTTCGCAAATTTGTAATACTGTCACGCCACATTTTCAACAGTGGCATTTTTTCAACTCCTTATGAACACTACAGCTGTCATTTTTCACATCCTGGCTACAATATGTTTTTACACTCCTGCGGACAATAGCACGGTCACTCTGGGAAATCAGTATTTGGGACAGATTAAGATCGACCGAGTGAGGGGGGGAGTGACCGAGCTCAACTCAGCTCTGTCGGGACTGCTGCAGATTTGTTTGTGACAGACAAAGGCCCCAACACAAGAGCCCAGAACAAAAGGGCAGCCTGCAGCACTGGAAGAAACAGAACGAGAGAGCAAGTGAGGGAAGGGGAGTGAGCGGACTCACCGAAGCGCTGTCAGGACTGCTGCAGATTTCTTTGTGGGCAGAAAAAGGCGTCTATACAGGCATGGGGCCCAGTACAAAAGGCCAGCCTGCAGCAGTGGGAGAAACAGTATGAGCGAGTGAGACAAGGGGACTTAGTGAGCTCAACGGAGCTCTGTCAGAGCTGCTGGGTTTCTTTGTGGGGCAGAAAAAGGCACCAATGAAGGCAGGAGCCCTGTACAAAAGGGCAGCTTGAAGCCAGGACAAACAAAATGAGCGATGAGAGCTCTGTCGGGACAGCTGCGGATTTCTTTGTGGACAAAGTTGCCAACACAGCCAGGAGCTCCATGCAAAAGTGCAGTCTGCGGCGCCAAGAGAAACAGAACGAGCGAGTGACAGAGCGGTAGTGAGTGAGCTCAACGGGGCTCTAGTGTGACTGCTGCAGATTTCTTTGTGGGCAGAAAATGCGGCAACGCAGGCAGAAGCCCAGTACAAAAGGCCAGCTTGCAGCGCTGGCAGAAATGGAATGCAAGAGTGACAGACGGGCAGTGAGCGAGCTCAGTGGAGCTGTGTCAGGACTGCTTCAGATTTCTTTCTGGCCAGAAAAAGCCACCAATGCAGGCAGGAGCCCAGTACAAAAGGGCAGCCTGCAGTGCCAGGAGACACAGAATGAGCGAGTGAGGGAGGAGGAGTCAGTGAGCTCAACGGGGCTTTGTTGGGACTGCTGCAGATTTGTTTGTGGGCAGAAAAAGGCAGCAATGCATGCAGGGGCCCAGTACAAAAAAGCAGCCTGCAGTGGCAGGAAAACCAGAATGAGCAAGTGAGTGAGCTCAACAAAGCTGTATTGTAATTGCTACAAATTTCTTTATGGGCATAAGAAGTCAGCAACGCAGGCAGGAGCCCAGTAGAAAAGGACAGCCTGCAGCGCCGGCAGAACAGAATGAGTTAGTGGGAGAAGGGGCATGAGTGAGCTCAACGGAGCTTTGTCGGGACTGCTGCAGATTTCTTTGTGGGCAGAAAGAGGCACCAACAGAGGCAGGAGCCCAGTACAAAAGGGAAGCCTGCAGCGCCAGGGGAACTGGAATGAGTGAGTGAGACAGGCAGACTGAGTGACCTCAACGGACGTCTGCCGGGACAGCTGTGGATTTCTTCATGGATAGAAAAAGTCACCAACACAGGCAGGAGCCCAGTACAAAAGGGCAGCCTGCAGCGCCAGGAGACACAGAATGAGTGAGTGACACAGGGGGAGTGAGCCACCTCAATGGAGCTCTCTCAGGACAGCTGCATATTCCTTCCTCTGCAGAACCAGCCCAGTACAAAAGAGTAGCCTGCAAGACTGGGACAAACAGACTGAGCCACTGACAGAGGCCCACTGCGCGAGCTCAACAGACCAACACAATCAACATTCGGTATTGACAAATGCTTGTTTAACTTGGAACACAATTTATTTAACTTAGAAAATGTTATTTTCACTTAGAATCTGGAAATAGAACACAGAGAACAAAAGGCCAGATAGAGGGCTCTATTCTCAAAAGGGCTTAGATCGGCACAAGCTGTGGCAAACACTAGCTTGCACCACTGCCTGGTGTGCCAGGGACCCTGCACCCGATTCTCTGTCGGGCTGGGTCTCGGTAGTAAAGTCCCTCTTTTTGCGACAACCCTGTGGCTGTCAATCACTGAGCATGTACTGAATGTAGTGTGCACTCAGGCAGAGCTCAGTCGGTGGCTGGCCATGGTGATGAGTGGTGGGTTATGCCAGTCACCACCTCGCTTATGGGTTGGGGGAGCAGGGCAGTAGGGCACAGTGTGGTGATGGATGGGTGGGTCCACTAGACCACCAGGATACTGCCAGTGGTAGATCAGGAATGGGGCATCCCGGATCACCAGAGCATACAGGAACATAGGAATATGACTGCAGAAAAGGACCGCCAGGCCCACCAAGTCTACCCAGAGTGCTTAGGATTCACCTAGGCTTTTGATATAGTCCCCTGTTTCAGCAGTCCCTGTGTTTATCCTAGGCCCTCTTGAACCCCCACTGTCATTTCCTCCACTACCTCCGTTGGCAACTCATTCCAGTTGTGCACCACCCTCTCAGTGAAGAAAATCTTCCTAAAGTTACCCTAAATTCCCCTCTTGATCTGATATTTATGACCACTTGCCCTAGGTCTCTCTTTCAAATAGAAAAGGTTCTTCACAGGCACCTTATTTATACCCCAGAAGTATTTAAAAGTCTCGACATGTCTCCTCTCCTTCTTTGCTTCAAGGAGTACATGCTCAGATCATTTGGTCTCCCTCATATGATAAGTGCTCTAGGCCCCTCACCATCATTGTCACCCTCTTCCGAACTCGGTCTACCCTCTCCACATCTTTCCTGAGGTAGGGCCTCCAGCACTGAACCCCGTATTCCAGGTATGGCCTGACCAACTGTGTGTAACAGGGTACTATGACCTCCTCTTTCTACTTGAGATCCGTCTCCCTATGCAACCCAGCATTCTGCTTGCTCTTGCCACTGCTCCCTCCACTGCTTTCCTACCTTCAGATCATGTGAAATGATGATGCCTAAGTCCCTCTCATCTTCACTTACCTGCAGGGAACTACTGTACCTCCCAGCAAGTACTCTGCCGTCCCTTTTTTTACTGCCTAAGTGCATGATCTTACACTTTGTCATGTTGAATGACAATTGCCATTCCTTGGACCATTCCTCAAGCCTCACCAGATCCCTTCACATCCTCTTCACCTCCTCTGATGTGTCCACTCAATTGCAGACCTTTGTGTCATCTGCCAAAGGACTTATCTTCCCCTCAGAACCACCACTATTGGCCCGGTGGTGCAGAGCGCTGAGGCGCTGGATGCCACACCATGGCCATGCTGGCAGCCCAGGTTCATTAGCAAGCTCAGGTGCCGGGGGTCAGCAGGGGCAGGATCAGATTGAGCACCTGCTGGGCTGCTCTTCTATCCCAGGGGGAGGGTCCTGGGGTGTCTGGTGCACCAGCAGCCCCTGGTGGAGACCAGGGGCGCTGCCATGCACACTAGTCTGCACGTAATCAGCATGGCCTGATGTCGGCAGGGTTGATGTGTGCCACTCGGGACCTGCACCACACAGGGGAGGGAGGGGAGGGAGGACACGCTAAGGGGAAAAAGCCCTCCGCCAGATAGGTGATGGCTCCTCCAGTGCCACTGCCACCACACGCCAACGCTGGTTCTCCACCACTGCCCTTCAATCTCCCTGGGCTGTAGCCCCCATGTCCCCAGAATTGTAACATCTCTGAAGACAGCAAGAACACAGTGGGTGGTAGAGTGGCTTCTGCAAGTGAGGCAGCCTGAGAGAGTCCAGCCGGGAGGAGAGAACAGAATCAACAACAAAAAAAAAAACACACCAATATCCTTTATGAAGATTTTAAACTGAAGAGGTCCCAGTACTGACCCCAGAAGAACCCCACTAATGAACACTGACTCCTCTGCATGCACCCCGTTAACCAGTACCCTTTGTGTTCTTCCCTCCAACCAGTTACCCACCCACTGTATGTCCCCCTCTCCCAGCCCCAAGCAGGCCATTTTGTATAAGAGCCTCTTGTGTGGCACCAAGTCGAAAGCTTTTCAGAAATCAAGATAAGCCACATTTACTGAGCCTCCCTTATCCACCACCCTAGTGACCCAGTCAAAAAACTCTGTTAAGTTTGTTTGACAGGATCTGCCCTCCGTGAACTCATGCTGTGCCGGGTCCCAAAGTCCTTTTTCTTCCAGATAGTTGTTTATTCTGCTCTTGAGCAGTTTCTCCATGATTTCCTCAGCCGTGGATGTCAAACTCACTGAGTTTCAATTATAATAATATTATTACACAGTACTATGTATTACAATGGGAGATTAGGACTGGGGAGCTAGACTGCCAGGGTTATTATTATATTTGTAACGGGTCATCTGGGCTGGGGGGGGTCACTTGATTACCAGGGATAGTTTTATTGTTCTAATGGGAGATTAGGGCTGGGGTGGAGGACCACAGCACATTTCAATTGCTCAACTCACCCAGAGGCGATTTTAGTATCCTTAGACCTGCCGGGCTAGTCTAGGGTATTTAGAAATTTGCCCTTTAGGTGAGTTTAGTGAATACCATTTGGAAGCATTGAAGCACAGAAACATAGACTTTGATGGCAGATAAGGACCACTTGGCCCACCTAGTCTGCCCATTCCTCGTATTGGATAAGTTGCAGATTCTAGTTAACCAACAGCCTACTTCCTCCTACCCTTCTCTAAATTGCCTTATGTCTGTCTTATGTAATCTTGAATTCCCCATAGTTTGTGACCCCATGACCTCCTAGGAAGGCAATTCCATGCGTTCACCACCATCTTTGTGAAAAATTACTTTCTGACATTGCCCTGAGCTGTCCCCCTCTATCTTCAAACTGTGCCCTTTGTTCTTGTACATTTCTTTCTCTCAAAGACACTCCCATCTTGGACGGACTTTGTTGAGTCCCTTGAGGTACTTGAAAGCTTTTATCATGTCCCCCCTCTCCCTTCTTTCCTTAGGGTGTACATATTAAGCTCTTTAAGTCTCTCCTCATATGGCTTCTGGTGCAGACCCTACATCATTTTAGTTGCCCTCTTCTGGACTGCCTCCATCCTGACTATGTCCTTGCAGAGATGGGGTCTCCAGAACTGCACACAGACCTCTAAATGGGGTCTCGCCAACTGTCTGTACAGAGGGATAACGACTTCTTGTTTTCTACTGGTGATGCCTCTCCTTCTGCATCCCAGTATCCCTCTAGCCCTCCTTACTGCCTTCTCACATTGCCTGCCTACCTTAAGGTAATCTCATATGACTGCCCTGAGGTCCCTTTCCATTTTTGCTGTTGTTAGCAATGCCCCCCATTGTGTACTCTTCCCCTGGGCTTTTGTTTCCCAGGTGCATTACTTTGCACTTTTAGCACTGAATCTAAACGTCCATATTTTTGACCATTCCTCCAACCTTGCAAGTCCCTTTTCATCCTTTCCATACCCCTTTGTGTATCAACCCTGTTGCAGATTTTTGTATCATCTGCAAAGAGGCATACTTTTCCTTCTGGCCCCTCTGCAATGTCTCCTATAAAGACATTAAAGAGGATCAGTCCCAGTACTGAACCATGCGGTACCCCACTGGCAACATCCCTTTCTTCAGAGTGTTCTCCGCTTACTATTACCTTCTGCATCCTGTTGGTCAGCCAGTTTGTTACCCAGACTATCACCCTGGGACCCACTCCCAGGGTGGCTAACTTGTTTATTAATCTTTTGTGTGGGACTGTGTCAAATGCCTTGCTAAAGTCTAGGTAGGCTATATCTACAGCCCCTCCCTGGTCTGCTACTTTGGCTACCCAGACAAAGAACTCTACTAGATTAGTCTGACATGACCTTCCCACTGAGAATCCATGCAGCCTTGGGTCCTGTACCCTGCTGGCCTCTAGATACTCAACAGTTCTTTCTTTCAGTAGTGATTCCTTCATTTTCCCTACAGCTAAGGTTAAACTAACAGGTCTGTAGTTTCCTGCCTCTGCCTTGCTCCCACTTTTGAGAAGAGGAATCACATCTTCCCTCCTCCAATCCTCAGGTACCACACATCCCATGATTTGTTAAAAAGGATAGTTAGTGGTGTCACTAGTTCTCTCCTTAGCAGCCTTTATCTGCTGCAAGCTCCTAGCACCTTGCTGCAACCTGTTTTGTAGCGCACAGGCACTGCAAGCTCTGTTTGATGCTGGCAGCCTTCGGTAAATGCAGGCTGCCTTTGTGAATCACTTCTGGGGCATCATTGGGTGCAAGGGGCACTTTAACATCGAGGCTATACATATTAAGCTCCTTAAGTCTCTGTTCATATGTCTTCTGGTGCAGACCCTGCACCATTTTAGTTGCCCTCCTCTGGGCTGCCTCCATCCTGTTTATGTCTGCGGAGTTTGGGTCTCCAGAACTGCATGCAGTACTCCAGATGGGGTCTCACCAGCTGTCTGTACAGAGGGATAACAATATTTGGGATGCAAGCCCTTGCAATGCCCGAAAAGCTTTGAGAATCGGGCCTAGAGAGTTTACAATGGAAAGAAGGGCAGTTCTAAGATAAAATAAGGTAATACACCAGTAAAAACATTATAAATGGTGTGGAATATATCAGACACATAATAGGTTGCAGTGGAATAACACATTTATCTCCACACATGAGTGGTAAGACCTTTATAACTAACTCAGTCGTGACTTCACCACTCATGAGTTATGGGTCTTACCACTCACTAGTGAAGATACTGTAACTGTGTTCTTCCACTGCAACCCATCATGTATTCCCTGTAGTTAGGGTTGAGTAGGGTGTTCAGAGTTAAACCCTAACTTTGCCCATTAATATTTTTGGCACAGTTTAACAAAATGAGCTAAAATATTACATGTGGTGTATAGGAGATAAGGTCTTGATCTGTGGAAAGTTTTGTGAGACCAGCTTGTGTGGTTCTGTTGCTGAAATCCACATCATTTTTTGTAAATGTCTATTTTTTTTTCGCTCTCCTGTACAGTCTACATGGAATGAAATTTTTATCACAGACTTGCAGGGGACACGTGTCATGTCCTAATGTACTGCCTTTGACAGGTCTAGTGAAAAAATATTAAAGGGTTTCAGAGTTATAAGGCTTTAAAATTTAGTGGTTTCCGACTGTGCATGCACAGTAGGGTTTTTGAGAACTTTCTGCAGTGAAGTTTGATGCTGCAAATGTTTTTTGGTTTCGTGCCACTTGCTTGGCAGGGCACCAAACATTTTTTGTGCCGTGCCAACAGCCATCTTGTTGATTTTTTCCACAAACTAACAAATGTGGAAAATACAAAAAAATTCTGGGATTTTAAAAAACAAACATCAGAATCTAGCTAAACAGGACCAGTTAGCTTGATTCTGATGTTTACTTCTTAATATACTGACCATAAATACCTTTTCTGGGCACCCAAAATCCTGGGTGCCCAGCTTAAGAGGAGCTGCTCCCACGCTCTCTGCTTAAGAACAAGTGGGAATTTCTTGACTTCTGCAGCCTCAGCTGAACTCATGCTGCTGGCTGCTGTGTGAGCTATGAGCCAAGACATTGAAGAGGACCGGTCCTAGTACTGAACCCTGCAGTACCCCACTAGTAACCCCCCTTTCTTCAGAGTGGACTCTGTTTACTATTAACCTCTGTGTCCTGTTCTCCAGCCAATTTTTTACCCAGGCTACCATCTTGAACCCACTCCAAGGCTGGCTAACTTGTATATTAATCTTTTGTGTGGGACTGTGTCAAATGTCTTGCTAAAGTCTAGGTAGGCCATGTCCACAGCCCCTCCCTGATCTACTACTTTGGTCACCCAGTCAAAGAAATCTATTAGATTCATCTGAGATGAGCTTCCCGCTGTGAATCCATGCTGCTTTGGGTCCTGTGCCCCTCTGACCTCTACGTACTCAACAATTCTTTCCTTCAGAAGTGATTCCATCATTTTCCCTATCATTGAGGTCAAACTAACAGGTCTGTAGTTTCCTGCTTCTGCCCTGCTCCCACTTTTTGTGAAGTGGAATAACATCTGCTCTCCTCCAGTCCTCAAGTACCACCCCATCCTCCGATGATTGGTTAAAGAGGGTAGTCAGTGGTGTCACTAGTTCTACCCATAGTTCTTTTAGAATTCTGGGATGAATCCCATCAGGCCCCTTTGCTTTGTCCACCTTTAGTTTTAGAGTTCTTTCAGAACTCTTTCTTCTGTAAATGGGCTGGTATCAACTTCTGTATCCAGAGTGTTTCTACTGTTTGTTTTAGGTACCTCCCCCACTTCCTTTGCAAATACTGAGCAAAAATATTTGTTTAGTATCTCTGCCTTTTCACAGTCACCCTCTGCCCACCCTCCCTCCCCTTTATTAAGCCTCACTATCCCTCCCTTGGTCTTCCTTCACTCCCTAATGTACCTATAAAAGGTTTTGTCCCCCTTCTTAACTGAGTTGGCTATCTTTTACTCGGTTTGGGTCTTTGCTGTTCTGACTGTCTTCCCTGCTTCCTTTTGCTTTAACTGATACAATTTTCTGTCCTGCTCCTTCTGTGATTCCTTGTACTTTCCAAATGCTTTCTTTTTCTCCTGAGGCTGCAGAAGTCAAGAAATTCTGTAAATGGGCTGGTATCAACCCCCATATCCATATATATATATATAACAGTGGTATGCACCTTGCCCTCTTGAGGAAATGATGTCAGAACCCCTGGTATAAAGGAAATGGTAACAGGGTGGGTGGGTGAGGGAAGGGGGATTTGGGCCCATGCTGGCCCTCTCAAAACAATCAGCTACAAACTCTGAACCACCACTACGATGAGTGTTGAACTTCCTGTCATCAAGACAACCTGCATAACAATTTAACAGAGGAAATACCCTGCTAAACAAACAGAGAAAAACCAAGCAGCTGAATCAAACACAGGTAAGCCTCCCCAGCCCAATACTGCCTGGTGATTTGTGCTCTGAAAGCAATCAGCCCCAAAACAAGTCAGCTGTGCACAAGGAAAAAAAAATAAACAGTATTTCAATCCCTCTGGGTTTAAACTCCCTATCTCCAAAGCAGTATTGCAAGCCCCTTCATTCAAAAGAACAATACAAGTGTAAAAAGTAAAGTAAGGTACACCTCCCTCTGATGTGAGCAAGACTGTGTTTCCTGCTGATTCTAAGTTCAGTATTTTCTCTTTTCCAGCTTTCAGTTAGGGGGTAACTTCCACCTGACGATTATTAGCTTTTCTGATGAATTTGCTACAAACCACTTACTTATAGTAATCTGATCAGGTCTGTAAGTCTGTTGCCCTATAAATGGAAGTGTAGGGCCCAGAGGGCCCTGTGCTTTCACAGCTACATACATATATGCATCTATGGAGGGATGGGAGTGCAGGGCCTGCGGCGAATAAGGATACAATTATATAATCTTAAAACATAAAAGGAAATAAATTGCAAATAACTTTGCTAATGCTCTTGTTAGGGCTAAATCAACAAAAGAGGGAAATGTGGTGTTAGGTCTCCAACCCTAACACCCCACCCTGCCTAACACATGCCGACAGGCATCAGGGTGTTCCTTGGGGTTGTCCCCTCTAATGCTCACCCTATTCTCCTATACTGTACCCATCCCAGCTTATTTACTTATGGAATGGGGTGAATGTTGGGGCTGATGACCTTGAAGCACACCCCGATGCCTGTTGTTGTGCAGGTTAAGGTTGAGGTGCTGAGGCTGGAAACCCTAATGCCACATTTCCCTACCTTTGTTGTTTTAACCATATCTAGAGCTTTAACAATGTTTTTGCCATTTTATATTACATGGATCGACCCTCTTCTCCAATAAAATACCATCAGTTATTTTTCATATATGACCATACCCAATTATCATATATGCAAACTAATTGGTACCTCATTATCATACATGAAAAATAATTGGTAGGTAAAATCAACATACACTTTATTACAACTTGTTATAAGCACAGATAACACCTTGTTACAGTTTGCAGTAAGCAAGGACGACACCATTTTCCAACATGTAATAGTCTTATATATCATATATATATGTGTGCGAGTGTGTGTGTATGTGTATATATATATATAGTATATGACAGCTTATTACTGCTTGTAATAAACACACGAATAACACCTAAACACAACAGTAATATCATATAAACACCCCCTCTATTAACACATTTACAAACTACTTTAAACACCTCCCACCTACAGTGCCACACTTACCAATACGCTGTGTTCCATGATATTTCAGTAATTATTGCACCTCCAAGCCCCACGTGCTGCTTTCACTTTCATTTTACTGCTGCTCCTGGTGCCCCAAACAACAGAAACTGCCACTTATGACCACAACCCCAACATAGATGCTGCAGTCCAAGATTGCATAGCCTAACCGCAAGTACTGGCAACACTCCCCAGGGCACTTGAACAAACATCTGCCTCCCCTGCAAATGTCACTTACCAACCACAGCTTACCATCAGGAATGCCATGCACACTCAAATGACCAAGTGACAACAGGCCTCCTTTTATAGGTGGCCACTACACTACAGCAAATCAAAAGGGACACACACATCCTTCTGCTCTTACAAATTCCACTAGACTATAGAAACACTGCCAGGACAACAATCACAACCAGGAAATTATCACAAATGTGACCATAGCTTGCAAGCTTGCATACTGTTATACCATCACTATATATTATAGAAAATAAATGCTGGTAAGTTTGTCATAGGGAAATCTACCATCTCTGGGCTAGTTAGCTCAATAAACCCATTCTTCCTTTGCACTTTTGGGTTATTAAGTTAATTAGTCCCTTCCCCCATGATATATTTGCCTATATACCACACTTACCTATAATTTACTCTCTCTCTCTCTCTCTCTCTCTCTCACTCTCTCTCACTCACACACACTATATATTTATTTATTTTAAGAGTTTTAGCAGGAAAGACATACTGAGTGGGTAGCAGCTTGTTTCCACATGTGTAATGGTGTGGGAGAAAGGAAGGAACATAGGTACACTAAGAACAATAAATACAAATACAGTTACTACAACTAATATCAATAGGGAAACAGGCATTATAAATAGCAGTTGTTCAAGGACACAGATGATGTGTAAATAAAATGCATAATATAATGAGGTGCTGATGTTGCTGGCTATACTGTGGGCTGGGGCCAATGTAATTCAATGGCAATTAAACCATTTTTTTGTATGTAGTATTCTGTGACATGGCATTCTATAGTTAGGGTTGAGTAGGGTGTTTAATGTTAAGCCCCCAACTTTGCACCACAGTAGCTTTGTCCTCATTCAAAGGAATGGCATCAAAGTTTTCATGCACTGTCTGGGGGCAAGGTCTCTTGATCTGGCAAGTTTTGCTCTGGTCAGATGTATGGATTCTGGGATCTGGACAGTGCAGAAATTGGAAATAGATATAGATATAGATATATATATAGATATAGATATAGATATATAGATCTATTTCTTTTTCTCTCATCTGCAGCCCAGAAGGCTTGTATTTTTTTCTGAAACTTGCAGGGTACAAAGGGCTTGCCCTAGAATGGTGCCTTTCACTGGTTTGGTGAAAAAAAATATTAGTCCACTTCCAAGTTATACAGATTTGAAATTTTGGTTCTGAGTATACTCCAAAGGGTCTTTCAGATATATGTTTGATATTTAAGAAGAATTTTGCCTCATAAGAGAGGATTCTACTTTTGTAAGGAAACTATTCTTCTTTTGGATGGTGGCCATCTTGTTTACCCCCCAAAAAAATTGTTTTCAAAGTCCATAAAAATAATACCTTTGAGATGCGCAAGTACATCAATCTAGCTAAAAAGGAAGGGAACCATTTATCTTAATTCAGCACTTAGTTTTTTAAAAAATTACCCTGAAATATGTTTTTGGGATATCCCAAAAATCCTTAGCGAGTCTTGTTTCATTAACTGGGTGTTTTGTTTTGTAAGGCTCATGAAAAAGGAATAGGGCCTCACAAAACAAGAATTTCGTCTTGCAAAACAGGATTTTGGATGTTTTGTTTCAGAGTCTTGCTTCATGAAATGGCATCCTCTTTTGTGAGATCATGCAAATCTCACAAAATAAAAAGGGGATCTCATGAAACAACATTTTGGACATAGGTTTTTTTCACCTTGTTTTGTGTGAAGTCATATTGTTTCATGAACTCACAAAAATCTCACAAAGCAAGAATATGGCTCATGAATCTAGATGGGATTAGTTTTTCTCACATTCTTGTTTTGTGAGATGGCATCTTCCATGAGCTCATGAAAATCTCACAAAACAAGAAGATGGCTCACAAAACAAGATTTTGGACTTAGGGTCTTGTTCGCATTACTCTTTCATGAGAAGGAATTTCCTTTCATCAGCTCATGAAAATGACATGAAGCAAGAATGTGGGCTCACAAAACAAGATTTTAGACTGTTTTTATACTGTTTTTTATTAGAATTATATCATATATACACAATCAATTTCTATATGTAGAATGAATATAGTAACATTCATGGAACTAATAACAGTCTTGAAAAGAATTTAATTCACCCGACCCTCCTAATGGTAATCAATGCCAGTCAAATGATATCACATATATTCTGATAGTGTAGATATATAAGCTATATTATTTCAAATATCATTAAAAAGGCATTAATGGTAGCATATTGTGTTCAATTTCTTTCCAGTTAGAACCATAAATATCATCAATATATTCATCAATGTTATAAAGACATTTTTCCAAAAGTATTGTTTCATGGAAAAATGGACCACCATTTCTGAAAACTAAATGACTTTTGCTTTCCATTTTTCTAATATGATACATTTTAGGGCCATGGAAGCAAGGACAATAATCTTATACTGTACATCCTTCATATTTATGGAGTTAAATTTATTAAAAAGCTATAATTTTGGTGTAGATGGTATTTTCTTTTACATCCAATCAGATAACATTTTAAATTCTGCCACCACAAATATATCATAAGGCACTCCCAGAAACAGTGGAATAAATTTCATTTTTGTTTACACCCATGCCAAAATAGGTTTGAATATTCTGGATTTATTTTTGCTCTATACTGTAGCATGGAGTGTAATAGGCTTGATCATTAATTTTCTTTTGTATTGTTTTATTTTTAGCAGAAACATGTAATTTAGTAGCTTGTATTACAATGTAGTCTCATTGATGGTGAGTTAGTTGTAATTTTGCCTACATGTTCCACTTGTTATTAATTTTATTTATAGACTCTTGATTCCTGATTACTAAAAAAATTGTTAAAACTTGCCAGTAATTTTGTGGTTAATTTTTCTATATCCTTAATATCTTGTTTTGTTATATTTGTTAGGTTCATTCCAGGCAATCCAAATGTATTTTGAAACTTTCTAAACTTTTTCAATAAAATATAATAGTGCATTTTGTTTCATCTGGGGTTTTGTAAGAGGTTAATGATTACTACAAAGAAAACTGAAAACAGAGAAGCAATTTTGTGGTATGTGAGGTCAACACTTTATAAAGGAATAATGGTTCTTACACAAAATAAATGCAAAACTCCTTTGTTAAATAACAAATGGCAGTAAAAACAAGTACAAATATTTCTTTGGTAAACCAGTGTCTTACCCATGTAGGTAACAAGCAAGTCAGCTGGTAGATGGAAAAAATCCCCAATATGTGCTGTGCACAGGTAATGCTGTGTGCAGGAACCAAAGTGCATCAGTAAGTTTGGTAACTTCCAAATGCAGAAACTGCTACCATAAACAGAAAAAAAACTTTAAGGAGAAGCCAAATGTTTCAATAAACATAAGCAGCCTGTAGCCATTAGGAAGTTCTTCCTGCTGACCTCAGGGGAGTGCTTACTTATCAACCATACCACACGTGGTCTTCCTCAGAGTGATCTGAGGAAGACCATGTGGTGTGGTTGATACATAAGCACTCTCCTGAGGTCAGCAGGAAGAACTCCTAATGGCTGTTGGCTGTTTATGTTTGTGGAAACATTCGACACCGCATGTTTTTCTGTCTATGGTAGCAGTTTCTGAATTTGAAATTACATACTTACTGATGCACTTTGGTTCCTGCATGCATCTTTGCTTGTGTACAGCACATATCAGGGATTTTTTCCATCTACCAGCTGACTTCCTTGTTACCTGTAATAGGCTAGACTCTGGTTTACCAGATAAATGTTTTCACTTGTTTTACTGCCATTTGTTATTTAACAAAGGAGATTCTGCACTTATTTTGTGTAAGAACTATTATTCTCTATAAAGTGTTGACTCACATACCCCAAAACAGCTTTTCTGTTTTCAGGTTTCTTTGTAGAAAATTTCAGGCTCTGAGGCATTAGTGCACTTATCCAGTGTAGTAGTCCCTACTTTGGTTCTATGTAATAACGGTGAAAGCCTAAAGGCAATCACCATTATCAAGAAGTCTAGAGTGCTGAAAACATTTTTGGCACTCTGACACCCTAACCACAGGAAAATGGCACTGGGACTTACTTTTAATGTTTTCTGTGGGGGAACTGTGATCCCCACACTTACCACGTGGGGGCTTTGCCCCACTCCCTACTAAAAGATTCTCAACTCCAGGGGGGTGCATGTCAAGGGGGGTGAAAACATTAAAAAATAAAAGGTCCTGGCCAGGCACACTAAAATTGCACCAGCACCCAGACCCGAACCTGGTATCACACCCACCGCAGCTGCAGACCAACCCCCAACACCATGATGAAGCTTGGTGGCCCACCGCAGTGCCACCCCTACAGCTCCTCTGTCACCTCCCAGCCCACGTTCAGTGTTCTCACTTCCCCCACCCACCCACGGATGTATAGCGATATCCTGTAACTATTTTTGCTGACCCCCCATCCGGCCATGCTACCCTCCCATCACCATGAGGTATTCACTGGGGAGTGGGTCACTGTTACAGACGGCGCCCTTCTCCAAGTGCCTTTCTCATGGGATACCCCCTACTTCTGTTAATTTGGAAGTCATGTGCTTTTTACTAATGTTTAATAATTGTTGATATGATGGAAACATGTTATCTTCAAGAAGGTCTTTCCAGATGTTTGTTATTATTCAGAAATGGTTTAAAATCCATTTTTTATGATTATTATCCCAAATTCGCTTACCATGGCTTATTTTCAAAAATAACCAAGAAAATTGCTACACTGATGGGTTGTTTAGCTATCTTAAGTACAGATTGAAACCATAATGGTAAAAATTGTATGCTGTATTTGGAAATATCTAGGTCTAACCAAAATTCACATATTTATAACATCTGTCCTTTTTTGAAAATAGAATATCCTGATATAGTGTTTCCTGTTTGTTAGGAATAAAAAAACACTGATATACTAGTGATGTTAGATGAGTCACCATATAACTAAATGGAATGTGACACCTTAAACCTCCTAGTCTTCTGGGGACCT
Source organism: Neoceratodus forsteri (assembly GCA_016271365.2). Taxonomy (NCBI): domain Eukaryota; kingdom Metazoa; phylum Chordata; order Ceratodontiformes; family Ceratodontidae; genus Neoceratodus; species Neoceratodus forsteri. The sequence goes on from CM028132.1 coordinate 1,408,328,104, forward strand.
CCATAATGTTCCACACAATATTTGGTGCCCCCCACACACATTTTTTTAAAGATTCTCTTTATTTCACAAAACATTTTCATTTGAGTCCCTAATATGTTTTGAATTACAAATATTAAATTGGGCATGTCCATCATTTCAATTGCATCTATTTTCTCCAAAAGGAAAGGGAAAGATTTTTCCAGTTGTCAAATAAAGAGAATATTCTTTCTTTGGTTTTATTAAAATGTATTTTAATATTGATAGTTTGCTCTGCCTTTAAATGGATTCCTAAGTAATTAATATGGTCTTGTATTTTAAAGTCTTTATTAAATTTGTCTAGTGTATTATTACCATGTTTCGATAGTTTCATAATCACTGACTTACTTTTATTTATTTTATAGCCTAATAGTTCCAAGTATATTTGTATATTTTGTAGAAATGCTTCTAGAGATGTATTAATGTGTTTTACTTTTAGTAACATATTGTCAGCAAAGACACTAAGCTTCAGATGTTAATTTTTTTATTTTATTCCTTCTATAGCTGGATTTTTGATTTATATTGAACACGGGTTCAAGGGCTAATATAAAAATAGTTGGGAAAGAGGCAACCTTTTCTCACTCCATTCTGCATGGGGAATTCTTCCATTAATAGTGTATTTATCTGGAATTTCACAATGGTGTTCTTATATAGTTGTTTTATTAATATCAGTTCTGTTGGAATCCCCATTCTTGAAGTATTTGGATTATAAATTTCCTATTAATGAGTTCAAAAGTTTTGTTTTATTTACTTCTATAGCATAGTATGTGACTTTTTAAGTGAGTTTTTGTATGGATAAGTTGAATTATAGCTTGCAATTTAGTGTTTGCTTGTGCAAGAGTATGGCCTGCATAAAACAATATTGGTGACAGTGTATAGATTTATATAAATTAATTTGTATTTTATTATTTATAATTTTGCTATCAGTTTATAATCAGAATTGAGTATTGCAGAGGAATGCTAAGTTTTGGGTCAGTCTGGGTTTTTCTTGTTTTGGGATTAGTATTTTTTTTGCTATTTGCATAGACTGGGGCAGATCAATTTTATCTATTAATAACAGTTCTTTCATGGTTATTTTAACCAAGGTGCTAGTTTGTGAAAAGTTATGTAAAATTTGTTTGAGAGACTGTCTAATCCAGGAGTTTTATTTCTTGGTAGTGTGTTTATTATATCAGTAATTTTTTTCTGTTTTATCTGTTCAAAGTTGAAGAAATGTAGTTCCAGTTTAGCCTTGCTTATAAAGGCCTTCATGTTTTGTTGGTCTAGTGTAAAACTACTCTGATATATTGTTTTATAGAAGTTTATGAAAATATTTGCTATTTGATTATCAAAACATCTTGCATTACCATTGTAGAAACATAGACTTTGACAGCAGATAAGGACCGCTTGGCCCACCTAGTCTGCCCATTTTCCTACCTAGAGGATAAGCTGCAGATCCTATTTAACCAACAGCCTATTTCTTCCTACCCCCACAAAAATTGCATTATGTCTGTCCCATGCATTCTTGAATTCTCCCACAGTTTTAGACCCACAACCTTCTCAGGAAGGCTGCTCCATGCATCCACCACCCTTTCTGTGAAAAAATACTTCTCACATTGCTCCTGAGCCGTTCCTCTATCTTCAAATTGTGTCCCTTGTTCTTGCACATCTCTTTTTCTAAAAGATACTACCTCTTGGACTTTGTTGATTCCACTAAGGTACTTAAATTGTCTTTTATTCCTGTTATAAGATTTCTTTGCCTTTCTTGGCAAAGTAAACTAGCCAATAGTTTGCCTGATTCATTGGTATGAAAATATTTTCTTTTTCACTATTGGATTTGGCTATTCTTGTATCCTTCTGATATGAGTTCTTATTTTTCACTTCTATAGCTGTCCCATTCTTCTTTGTGGTTATTGTAATATATTAGTTTGTCCATTTGTTTATGTCTCACCTCTATTTCTTGGGCTTTTTCTTCCTTGGTTTTATTGGTTTTAATTTGATACAATATCAGGTTTTATTTAACTCCAAAATTGATTAGTGTTTTGCTCATAAAGTGCTGAAACATTGTAAAATGCATAGCACTTACCTCAGTGTGTTTAACAAACATAACACTTCTAGAAAACCTATATAAATACTTTCTGAACAGTTAGCATTGTCCCAAGGAAAAAAAAAACTGCTAATCAATTATTTAAACCACTGTAATATTGTAATATTATAGCCCCTTGGAGAGTGGCCTTGAAGGCATCCCATAGTTATGTAATTGACTTCTGGCCGCTCTAATTATAATACCAAAATTATTGTATGGCGGTTTTTATTATTTCTATAAATTAAGGATCTTTCAATAACTTGTTATTAAGTTTCCATTGATATGTATAATGCCCATTTAGATCTTACAAATTTAATACTGTACTTATCAGCGCATTGTCAGATATACAAATTGTCAATATCAGCTGTAACTAAGCTATTAATTAGATTTTTGATATTAGTATATAATCAATTTGTGAGAAAGTTTTGGTCTTCAAATCATAGTGGGTAAAACATTATAATGTATGGCAAGTGCCTATTAACCACCATAATCAGCAGTCACACAGCTTTGTTATGCACTGTTTAGAATTTTAAAAGTTGTTAACCACACTTTGGAACTTCAAAACAGTGGCATAACAAAAAAATAATGCACCAGAGTTCCATAATTCTCACACATAGAATGCAAACAGTGTTTTTTTGACCATACGCTATAAAAGAAGATGGCTGGGGATCAGGTGACAACCACACTGAAATCACCTCTCGTGGTTGCTAGGGCTACAGTAAATAAATAAAGTATTGGTTAACATATGATTTTGACTTGAATACACAGCATCCCTGAGCAAACAAGATAACAAATCAAAAAGAAACACTTTAGATCACTTTTAAGAACAAGATCATAAATCTTAATTACCAATACAGGAGTATCCCTCCATCAACTAATAATACTCATGTTCCTAATATTAAATAATTTTGAACCTTCTAACTACAGAGTTTGCTAAATACATTTAAACAAATACATCTGGTAGTTTTTGTTTCAGGTCTCTAATCATGTCATCCACTGTTTCATAAAAATAACATTTAAACTGCTGAATCAGGGGAAGAATGAGAAAGTTCCCAATGCTCTAACACTTAATAAGTCCAAGTTACTGTAAAATCCTTTCCTTGAATGCAAGATCCTTAGGCACAGTCAAACTGGCTGAACTAACAGCAACATGTATTGATCTTGGAGTAGATATAATAGCTGTAAAAGAAACCTAGTGGTATCCAAATTCTTCTTGGATTAAGGAAATACCAGGGTACAAACTCTACCACAAAAATCGATTACAGAAAGCAGGGGGTGGGATTTGCATCTATGCAAATCAAGAGATCCCATTGTATGAAATTCAACTTCAAACAACTATAGAAGCCATATAGATAAGAGTTAATCTTGAGGGTCAACCCCAAATCATACTGGGAAATTGCTATTGACCCCTTCAGCTGACCTCAATTATACTACCCAACTTTTGCATGACATCTCACATTTAGCAGATCAGTGTGCATAGAAACTGTGCAATGCACGCTTGTAACACAGTCATTGTTTGGAACATTTTCACTAAATTTTCAACATGACCTTTTTGGGACCTCCCCTCATGAATAGTGGCACTTGAATTTTGTTAATCTGTCCCAAAAGTTGATTTTGCACAGCAACTATGCCTTTCTGCACCACAGGTGCAAAAACACATTTTGGGAAGGATACAAAAAATGGCAACTGTACTGTTCATAAGGGGATGTGAAAAAATGGCAATGTTGGAAACATGAAGTGAAAATCTTAAAAATTGATGATTTATTTATTTATTTATTTATTTATACATCTGTTTACAACCTTTGAGCCAGAGGCTTATTTCCAAAGGTACCTCGTCACAAAGAGGACAAACACAGTACAACATTTCATTACATCATTGTAGATAACAGCATTTTTTTTTTTTTTTACATCATAGCAGGCAACAGTTTAGGCAGATATATGCTGTAATTACTTTGTTTACAATAACAGTGTAACAGGTTAGGTATTAACAGGTTATTACAGTTATTTGGATAGGATTGAGAGGTAAGCATACATTGGTTAAGCAGACAATTAGTCTTGAGCAGGGACTGCTAGGTTAGTAAAAACAGGTGGCTTTGAGACAGGGTAGGTGATAGGAAGGGGGGGCAAGCCACTTTGGGAGTTTTATCAGTTGTTGATTGTGAAGCTACTCAGAGAGTTTTGTCGGGTACAATGAGCTTGAACACCTATGGCCGGGACAAGCACAGCTACGTTAAGTTAAATAGTTGACTTCAAAGTGCAGTTTTGAAGCTGGAGATTGAACGGTATCGGTGATGGAGCTGGGGAGGTATTGTACCAGGTGGGGCTCTGTAATAGAAGGACCGCTGACCATGGGTGGTCCTCGTTCTTGGGATAGACAGGGTGGCCTTGGAGGAGCTAAGAGTTTGGACTAAGGGGTTGAGCTAGGTGGATAGAGGCTGTCAGCCCAGGAGGGATAGTCCAAGGAGTGTTTTTTGATTAGAGGCAGGTTTGGTATCTGAGCCGTTTGTCCAGGTTGAGCAGCTTAGCAAAGTCATATAGCTGGCAGGTATGGGTTAATCTGGTGGCTCCCATGATTAACCTACAGGCCTTGTTCAAGTTGTGTCAAATTTTATTGAGGGCGGTTGTATCCATGGCACCATAGACAGGCAGGCCATAGTCCACAAGGGACAAGATTGAGGAGGTGACAGCTAGTCGGAGGGCCTCAGGGGGGAGGCAGTGTTTATAGCGATAAAGGATACCTAGCCATGTATTTGTAGCTGAGGCTAGAGTATCAATGTGGTCATGGAAAGTGAGGGCAGAGTCAAAGGAGACCCCAAGGTACTTGTACAGGCGGACTTGCTATTGAGGAAGTTTAGAGCCAGGGAGGATACGGAGTGGGAAATTACTGAGTTTGTTTTGGGGATGGGCAAAGAGCATGGATTTGTTTTTTTTAGATTGACCACAAGTCTGTGCTCTTTGAACCAGGCTTCAGCATCATTGAAGGCTAGTTGCAAGGAGTCTTGAAGGAAATGGGGTTTCGTGGAAGGCAAAGATGATGGCATTATCTCGTGACAGCAGGATTTTACCCGTGCAAGCTCTGGGCATGGTATTGAGGTATAGTGAGAAGAGAAGTGGGCCTAGGATGGAACCCTGGGGGACTCCTGATCGGATGTGACATGTATTGGAGAGGGTCCCATTAATTCTAACACGCTGAGAGCGGTCCGACAAGTAGCTGGAGCACCAGGCGACCGGGCCGGCAGCAAAGCCGACGCGTTGAGGGCATCCAACAATAGGGGGTGGGAGACAGTGTTGAAAGCCTTGAGAGGTCAATAAACACTGCCCTGCTAGTGAACCTGAGTCTAGGGAGGAATGAAGAAAATTTGAGAACTCAATAAGGGCAGTACTGGTACTGTGACCTGCATGGAATCCGTGCTGTTCATGGCAGAGGATGTTATATTTGGTCAGGTAATCTGTGATTTGGGTTGCCACCAGTTTTTCAAGGGCTTTGGAGAGGGGTGGAAGGATGGAGATAGGCTGGTAGTTCCCGGCTGAGGACCTGTCACCACCTTTGTGTATGGGCAAGACTGAGGCTGTTTTCCAGCCTGAAGGGAATTGACCCAGGCAGAGGGACTTGTTGAGCAGGGTAGTTAGGGGGCAGGACCTGATCCAGGACCCGGCGGAGGATACTGGGGTCCAGGGAGTCACTGCCAATATTATTGCTCTTAAGAGCTTGAAGTAGTGTGGCCTAGCTTCCTGGGGAGTCACCTGCATAACAGGAAGCTAGGATATTGAAAGTCAGGGCGGTAGGGTTGAAGGAGGGCAAGAAGTCTCTGGGAGGACCGAACTAAGGTCGGTGAATGATGTGTTGAGGAAGTTGGCTATGTGGGCAGGGTCAGTGGAGACAGAGCCTTTGATGGTGATCTGGGAAGGGGTAGAGAGCACGTGCTCCCATTTAGTTGCTTAATGTTGTCCCAAAACGCTCTGCCGCTCCCCAGGAGGAGGTGAAGCGCCTGATAGTGATCGGGCTTGCTTTCCTGATGGCCCATGTGCCTTTGTTTCTAGCGGCATTGTAGGCCTGTCTGTCCACAGCATGGCCTGTTTCAGTGGCCAGATGCCACAGGTTATCCCTGTGTTTGAGTAGTTGCAGCAGGGACGGGGTAATCCAGGGGGCATTATGAACTTTGGTCCGGACTGCTGTCATGGGAGCAAAGATGTCGCAGGCATTGTTGAAGGTTTGGGTGAAGAAGGTAAGGGTGGAGTCAACATCAAGGGCATGTTGTATGGGAGCCCAGTTAATTTGGGCAAGATGTAGCTTAAAGCCTTTTAGCCCACCAGGTCTGAGACGAACAAGAGTGGGATGAGCGTGGGTTTGGGAGTGGGGTGGCCCAGTGGAAAATGATAGGGAGTGGTCACTAATAGAGTCTGGAAGGACCTGGGTATCATGGATTTGTAGAGGCGGTTGGTGATGACCACATCTAGCAGTGTGCTGGTACCTTTCTTTGTGTTAATTCTGGTGGGTTGGGAGACTAGTTGGGACATGTCAATGGCTGCGAAAGAGTCACGGGTGGTGTTGATGGATGAGCTGAGCCAGTTAACATTCAGGTCACCTACAAGGACTTGGTCAGCTGTGTGAGGTAGGGTTGAAAGATAATCAGTTAGCAAAGCCAGTGCCACAGTTTGGTTTTTGGGGGGAATGTAAGCAGCAGTGAGATAGAGGGGACCCCTGGAGGGGTCGGGAGTCAGTTTGAGGGTTAGGGCCTGCACTCTATGGGCGAGAACCGGAGCAGGGAGTGTCAGTCCAGTGAGAGATTCCCTGGTGTATATCGCACAACCCCCCCCCTTCTACCTACATGATCCTCCCTGTAGAGGGAGTACCCAGGAATAGTGACAAAATGAGTCTGGCGTGGATTTTGATAGCCAGGTTCCACCACTGCACTGACATCTGGCCTATGTGAGGTGACCCAACATTGGAGGGAATCTAGTTTTTTCATCAGGCTGCATATATTCATGGACGCAATGCAGAGCCCGGGTGTCCCTGTAGGAGGTTTTGAGGGAGCTGGGCCAGGGTTCGGATGAATATTGCCTGTCAGAAGTAGTAGTATAACCACAGCCCTGGCCAGGGGACGGTAGAGGGTGAGCTTTTGATATGTATGTCATGTGGAGGGGGGGTGCTTTTGGGCACACAGGGTGGGCAGGGTTTTCCAGGCTGAGAACATGAGGAGAATAAGTCTCAAGTGGGCACCTGAGGAAGTTGTGGTAGGGAGAGGACTGGGGGAGGTTGTTGATGACTGGGGCAGATGATGAGAGTAGGGTGTGGCTGGCTAGCTCCAGAACAATAGTAGGATCAGGTGCCATTGTGCCAGGGGGGGTATTAGGTTGGAGAGACAAAGGTGCCAGGGTGAGGATGAAAGGGAGGCATTGTAATAAGAGGGCTAACATATTGCTTGTGGTTGCAGCTGGGTGGTAGGTTGAAGTTGTTTTTGTGTCACTCAGCAAGTGTGGATGCCACTTTGGAGTAGTGGTAGTGACACGGACTCTGGTGGCCAGGGTATCAGGTTCAAGACCAACTCAGGGCAGTTGGACACAGGACCTAGGTAACAGCTGTGCTCCACGTTCTGGGGCCAGGACACAGGGTAGGTTTGGGACCAAAAAGGGTGCTTAATAGCGACTCCTAGAGGCCACTTGAGAAAAGGCACAGCCGTAATGGTAGGAGGTCCAGGCAGGATGTAGTACAGCATCTGGTGTGGGAGGGGGAGCGGACAGGGCCAATGTGGTCAGGAAGATAGGAAAAGGGATAGGTTGTTGGAGAAATCCAGGACAGAGGGTTAAACCAGGATGGGCTTGGGGCTGGAAGGAGGGGTCCAGGAATAGGCTAGTTTAGGATCAGGTGTGGGGGTTGAGAGGGCTGGGAGAGAAGGGAAGAGGACAGGTAGTTAGAGGGTCCAAGGATAACGGGGGGAGGCTTTCAAAACTAGAAGAGCTAGAGGCAGTAACAGAGGGTCCTCTAGTGGCTGGCAGGTATAACCTGCAAAGGGGAAAAAGGGGACTTAGTATTTCAAGCAGCAGGAAATGATGTCATCAGGTAGGGACTATAAACAAAGGGGCGACCCTGGGTGGGAGGGTGGCTGGGGCGGTGGGACAGTCAATCGGCAGCGGTCGATGGCTAACCCCCTCACAGGTGCTAGTAGAGGTTGTTTAAATAATCTCTTGTAGCACCACCACTGTGACTTTCAGCTCCGGAGGGAGTCCGATCCTTCGGGAGAGAGTGGGCAGCTTCTTAGCCAGGGGGGAACAGTGGGCCTCTTGTAGCACCACCACCATGATGTTATGAGAGTGCATAGAAACTGCACAATGGACACTCATAACGCTGTCATTTTGGGAGTTTTTTCAACAAATTTGCAACAAGGGCTTTTTGGGACCCACTTCATGAACAGAGGCACTGTCATTTCATTAATTGGTCCTGAAAGGTGATTCCACACAGTGACCACAAAATCACCTTTCGGGATCAAGAAATGAAATGACAGTGACTGTGTTCATGAGGTTGGGTCCCAAGAACCCCATGTTGAAAATGTGGGACCAAAACTCCCCAAAATTGCTGAGATAACAACCTAAATTGAAACCCCCCATTCACAGCCATGATAGGACTTACCGTCATTTCTTCAGTTTGCGGTCGTCTTTTGAAGAGTGCAGACATGTTCCCAGTTAACTGAAGATCACTGCTCCCAACCTCTGCACGTAAGTATGGGTGTGGGGGGTGTGGGAAGCTGGGATACACAGAGAGAGGGTGCGGGTTGGGGAGGGGCCTGTGGTAACTACGAGAGACCGTTTTCTGTCTTTTCAGGTTTAAAAAAAATCAAAAGACTTCATGGGTCTGTTTTGTTTTACAGGGACACTATGGATGTTGGCACACTGGAGTGGGCTCCCAGTGTGCCATAGTACTTGGAGGTGCAAGGGGGATTAATGCCGACCGGGAATGGGCACCACATGGTTGGAGTTTATGTGGAGGCATATCCAACACCAAGAGTGGGCATCTCAGTGTTGGAAAATACCACAGCAGGGTTTTGGCATACTGGGGTGGGCTCCCAGTGTGCCACATTAAAGGATAGGGGTTTGGGGATGCAGGCCACATGGGGATTGAGCACTCCAATGTTGGCAGTTGGGGGGAAGGGGGTCTGCCAGCACAATTGGGTCATGGAGGAGGCAGGTGAGGAAAGTGCCTCCTCCCAGCTAGTGTGATCGGATCATGCACACAATACTCTCAGCCTGTATAGAGCTCAGGCTGTGGCCTGCTCTGCATGGGTGGGAGAATTCTTCATCACAACGCAAACAGCTGTTTGCAATGTGGTGCCCTGCAGATGAAAGGAAAAAGCTGGCTCCTGATTGTCACGTCCTTTTCTTTTCATGTGCAGACCACTGAAGGCAAAACAGCATTAGGACCAGCCTGATCGAGGATTGGTGTGATGCTGTCAAGTCCCATGGAGAGCACTCTGCATTGGGCAGACAGTGTCACACCCCTCAAAGCTACTTCTCCCATGGAGTTTGATGCATGTGCACAAACTCAAAATGGTCAGGAGACTTTTAAAGCTAAGAGCTTCTCTGAGACTGACCTCTGTGCTCTGTAACTAGCCAATGAAGCATCCTTGTGATCTGACTGATTTATAACCATGTTTTTGAATCCAGGCTAAAGTGGACATTTCAGAGCTAGGTATCCATGACTACAATCAGATACAAAACCAGTGGCTGGTACATACTTATGTGAAGAAAGAAAAAAAACTGACCCTCTTTAAACTTTGAATAATAAGAAAAGTATTTTGCTTATAACTTAAAAACACAATATGGTGCTGCCATGCAAGTTGGACTGTTATTGGACACTAGTATCATAGATAAGCTTACCAAGTTTCATTAGTGCAGGGCCAAGGGTTCAGGAGTTATGTTTAAAACTTATTTGATATAATTTCCTTATCAAAAAAACTAAACAAATCTAGTATCTCATGATAGCTCATGCCTTAAGCAGTATGTCAATAAGACTTTTAAAAATGTATTTTATTGCTATAGAGAGAAAAAGCATCTAAAATAACCTTTGTGACAGTTTAAGATGTATGCCTTTAAGGAGAACAAAGAACATTATGTGTTTCTACAAAACATAATGTTTTAAAGACTTTAATAATGGATTTTCCTTACAAGTCTTATATTATTATGTAGCTTAGGCTATTTAGAGCAAGACTATCATTTTATTTTAAGAAGTTTTATTAAAATTATGACGTTATAACCCTTAATAGCGTAACTTAAAAAAATATCCATGCTACAAATACGGGATTCATACCAATATGTTCCCCTTGAGGAGAAACATCTAAATATGTTAGTTTAATGTTTAAATTAGGTTAAATAAGAATATTATTTAAGGGAAATAATTTTGAGCATAAAACTAATTTTGAGGAGAAGGGGATGTCTTAGAAGGCATGTCTGTATCTCATCATTTATCTTCTGAGAAGTCCTACCTCCTTAGTGACTCAAACCAGTCAAAATCTGGTGATGACATCACCAGGGCAGTAAATATTAGTGAATTTGTCTGAGAAATACCTCAGTCTGAATCAACTATTGATGCAGAAGGACTTATGTTAATTTACTAAGAATTTTAATGGCTGTATCACTGTAGCTAGGCCAAGAAGCTTTGGGCCACACCTGTATTTGAAATATTGGGACTAGCCTAAGGAAACGTGAAAGCTTATTCAGTGCTGCCACAAGATCCAGGTGCAAAAGCCAGATGGAAGGACATTCTCATTGTGTATGAAGCAAGGTCTGTGTTTTATTTGCTGAGCATTTTGACTGAAGTAATGTTGCCTGCTGATGCCTAGACACAGACTTAACTTTAAAACTCACAAAAGCTATACAGGGTGGTAAGCAGAAAAATGTCCAGTGTCCTAAGGTTTTAAAAGCAAATGAAACATAAAAAGTCATTAAAGTTCCAGTTATTGAAACAATTTTGATATCCATAAAAAAGTTCTTTGAATCCAGTATTGCTATGGACTATGCAGATTGAAGCTGTCTTCTACAAATCCAAGAATTGACTTTTGGTAAAGTGACTTTCAGCAAGGGAAGTTTAACCTGCAGGGGTTGTCCATGCCAATAAGTTACAGGGTTAAGAAGGTTAGTTGACCAAGAGACTTTTTGTCCAAAGCCAGACTCAACCAAGAGTTCTAAGTTGAGAGAAGAAGAACCACTTCTACAACCAGAAATATAAGTATAGTTTTGATTACTTTCACTAATTAATGTTTAATAGTTCAGTAATTTAAATTGGCTTATCTGGGAGAGTAACAAGGAACTTTACTTTTAACTATAGAACTTGGGTATATCTAGTTTAAGCTTTAAAATGAGAAATATTTTGCATGATCTGAAAAGTTAAAACTGGGTTTATGAAACTATAGTACAAACAGCTGATGTAATGAGTTGTTGCCAGTTCTCAGAGAAAATACATTTTACATGCTATAAAATTTTGAAACAAGTTTTATGCAGAAATAAGCTGAGATAATGATCTTATGAGTTGCATGTTTTATACATGAAAGTTAGTTAAATACTTAGGCCCAGATATTCAAAACTTTACCCTGGGGCTAAACTAGCACTGCCTGGTGGGCAAATGTAGCCTGGAGCAAAAAGCAAGCTATATTCAAAAGGAATAGCCCGGGGCAAACAGCCTATGAATATAGCATGGGAATGATGTTGGGCAAACTGGGCTGGGAGCGCAGGGCAGACTTAGCCCTGGAATAAGACAGCTCTGACTATAGCAACCAGGAAGTGTAAACCACAACAGCAACAGAGTGCACAGCAACGGGAAGGTAGGTAGAGGTGAAATATGTGGCCAATGTGCATGCCAGCAAATGCGTGGACACAGTACAGCTGCAAGCAGCAGCGCATGTGAAAGTACAGTATGCAAAACTGTGTAATATTCCTGAACCGTTAGCACTGCACTAACATGTTTGATGGGTTTAGCACAGAGCTAAGCCATTTGCCTGGAGCAAACATGATTTGCCTGGTGTTAAACTTTGCCATATTCAAAAGTGACATGCAAATGAGCCTACTTGGTAGTTTCTGGGCAAACATCCAGATTAGCATCTCATTATGCCCTGATTTACATGCAGTTTGCCAAGCATTACTGCAGGGTCCTACAGCTCCACCTGTAGGTCAATTTGGAAGTACAGGGGCTGGCCAGGTCTGCCTGCAGCTCCACCTGTAGGTCAGTCTGACAGTGCATGATGGAAGCTGCAGGCTACATGTATGCAGTACAGCATAGCATTGTGTACCCCAGAGGACAACACAGCATAGGCACAGGTGGTGGTGGTAGTGATGCATGCAACTGTCACACTGTAGGGCATGCTACAGTGCACAGCAGACACCACAGTAGCATGGGGGCCAGTAGTGGAAGGGACACAGCACTGCCTATGGTGTGCAGGGTAGTGATGACCACTGCACTGTACACAGTGACAAGCCCACCTTGCAGGTGTTTACTGACAGTGGACAATACTGTCACACTGTTGTGTGACCCACAGATGCTGCACCTCTAGCATGGGATGCTCATAATGACATATACATGGCCAGCTGTGTGTGCTGTGGTGTATGTACAGCTGTGCTATGTGACTGGGGGACATGTATATCAGACAGACACACTGGTATTGGGGTATCCCAATACTGGCCCATGTGCTCTGCATGCTGTGTCCCAGCCTTGTGGCCACACCTGGTCTCTGGTGAGGCCTGGCCACCCACACCCTCCCTCAACACCCACCATGCCCACAGTGCTGCATGTGTGCTGGCATCTGTTGGTCACCACAGACATATGGTCTGCAGGTGTGTGCTGTATGGTCACACTACCATGGTGGCCCCCAGGCTGGGTCACCACAGACTGCCTGGCATGGCTGGGACTGGTAGCAGGTGTTGGCATCGTTGTGGTGCCATCAGTGAGCAGCATGTTTCCCCTGTCTGGCGTTTTCTCTGTGTCATAGTCATATGTTGGTCACCCAAAGCGCGCTAAAAGCAGCTAATGCCACACAATGCCGCAATGTTGCACCAGGCTAGATTGCCCCTGGTTAAGACCAGCTTTTCCTGGATGTTAATTTGTACCACGCAAAGGGTTGCTCTAAGTCACGCTAAACCACTTTACATGGTGCTAGTCGCTTAATATAGCAGTGCACCTGTATTCATGTTCAGTTTGCCCCTTGCATACTGTATATTATGATTTTGCCTGGCACTAATGTGGTTTGTGCGCTATTTGGCCTTTTGAATATAGCAGACCCATGCTACACCCATGCAAACAATTTGTGCATCACGAAAGTTTTGAATATCTGGTCCAAAGTATGATAAAAGTTTAGTATAACTATTACCATTTACCATAATGAATATTGCTCATTCATTTGTAATGTTTATTTGCTAAATTTGTTTTATTAGTTGCTGGATTACCTGAAGCAATTTTGTTGATGTTTACTCTATTATGCTTGATATTTATGCTAATGAGGAATATTTAGAACTATTATATAGGTGTTAATAAATCATAGATTTTTCAAATTATAAGTGTGGAAAGCAGTGTCATTTGCCATTCTATTTGAATCTGAGAGCACAGGATAACATCATATGTGATTTATTTATTATTTTTGGTAATTTATGAAAATAATTTTTGGGTAAGGCCCTAGGTGGATCCAAGTGCATTACTGTAAAAAGTGATATTATAGCCTCTGTTCCGACAGAACCTACTTGGAGTCAATTGCTTTAGTGTCCAGAAGTACTTTCCTTATTTTTTTTTCAAATAGTGCAGACACACATGAAAGGCTCTCCTCCAAGCAAGCCCCCACCCTGCTGATAAAACAGGAAGTCTTCCTAACATGTTTTACAGCCCTTGTGCTTCAGCATAGAAATTTTTGAAAAGAATAAAGAAAGCACTTTGGACACAAAAGCAATTGATTTCAAGTAAGTTCTTTCACACTAACATTATACAGAGGAGGAATATTTTCCATGATTGCCAGTTATCTTTGTACCTTCATATTTACTTTTATAAAATGGGCTAAAAATCCAGAATGCTGATTGCTAAAACCTAGTTTCAGCCATGTCTTTATCAGCATGCATTGTGCCAGCCAGCATTAATTCTGCCAAGCTGAGTAATACCACACAAAATATCACTGTCCCCAACACCATCCTCTCTGAAAAAACAACCTGCAGCTCAGTGCCACGCTAACCAGATGTGCAACCACTCTGCACAGCACTCCTGTAACCTGCAAACCACTCCCTGATGTTACACTTTCCCCTCACCCAACACAATCCCAACACAATTATTATATTTATTGAAAAACTCAAGTCTCTCAAGTGTGACCTTTTCTTTCTTCCTTACCACCCGACCAAACTGAAACTGACTGGTGACTCATTCATAATTTCCAAAGTTCCCAATAAGCATAAAATACAAAAATATCTTTCACTCCTTCTGTACCTAGACATAAAAAATGTGTATCCATCTGTCCTTCCTCAGAAAAATAAAATTATAACTGACTGTGATCTGTAACCCCATTAACAAAAACCTGGAAGTGATCCTTCACTGATTGGGTCATGCGATGATGTGACTAACACAATGAATCTCTATAAACACCGACCATACCTCCAAATCACAAGCATCACCACACTTAGAAATATAAAAAAATAACACAAACCAAAATAAAAAAATAAAACAATCAACAAAACACAGACTGAGTGGGTGAGGTGGCCACTCCTCACTCGATGATGTGCCTCAGGAAACGGAGCTATGAAACAACAAACCATCCATCACACTACAAAATAGCAAACAATAACAAAAAACACAATAAATAAACAACTAAAAGGAACACGGGGGGGGGGGAGAACTTACAGTCCTATGCTGCCAAGAAACACTATTCAGAATCACTTATTAAGGGAACTATTTTTACCATTTCAAATATTAAAACTTATTTTTTATACTCCTCACTCCTCTAATTTTTTTTACCATTAAATAATTACTTAGGAGTCCATTTAATAAGTGTAGTTAACACTTCAAGGTGTGAATTATTACCTGATAAAGAGCATGCCCAGGGGCATCAAGCACCGTGCCAAGTGCCTCATGCCTGGTCATGCTCATAACAGGAGATAACCCACACCTCATTGTGTGCTATTGCTTGCTTGTATTCTCATTTTGTTGAGGTAATACATTAATGGAAATAAATTTGAGCTTACCCCAGGTTCAGTTATTATGTTTCCATCCTGGTTATCTCTACCAACTGCTGCCTTGTAGGGCTTGGTGTCTGGAAACTGTTTTGGTAGTTCATTTTTTCTGGGGTTTACATTCAACTCCTTTAACTCTTCTTGTGTGTAGTCCTCATTGTGTTCTGTTGCACTATTTATCCATGCTTCCTCCTCTGTTGTCTCTGTCGATTGTTATGGACCTGGGTCTACCTTCTGAGTATTTCATTACACCCATGGGTACTGTAGGTTGGACCCTGTGCTTGCAATTAGGTTTGGCTCAGGAGTGTTGCTTCCTCCATTAGAGTTCCTCATTTTCCCCATATTTTGAAATAAGGGAAATAAAGCTGAAGAGATACCCTCTTTATGGAACATGAGGTAACTTTGTGTGTTCTGGAGCCCAGTTGAAGATGTTCTTGTAGTCATTCAAAGCATTTTTGCTGATTTGGGTTTAGCTCCAGTCGTATAGCATCTACCCTCCTTTTAGGTGATGTAACACCAAAAGACAAAAATTTCTTTATATTGTTTTCTTGCAACTTCTTGTTCTAGCAGATTCAGTTCTACATGTTGATTCATGTATTTTCCAACACTAACTTGTGCTTTTAGGTGAGTTTTTGGGAAGTGTAGTGTTTAGTACTCATGGCATTTTCTGGCAGGCACTATAATGCAGCTCCCTAACTTCTTGTGGGTGGAGCCCAGTTTTTCAGAATTTTGTTTTTTAGCCAACCACAGCCTCCTCACTTGCTGCATGCCCACAGGGCTGCATGTCTGCAGCTGTAGCTGCAAAAGTTATTAACAACGAAAAAAATGGCACCAAGACTCACTTGTTTTATCCATGATAAATATATTATAAATATTGGGTAGCAGCAAAAGACTCCCAATTGGTTTCACCATACTTGGCTTTATCAAAGGGATACTGGTGACCCCAGACAGAATCCGATCCACAAGCTGTTGAAAGGTTGCAGGAGCATTCTTCATTCCAAATGGCATTACATTGAATTGGAATAAGCCAACTGGAGTGACAAAAGCTGATCTCTCCCTGGCTGCAGGGGTCAGAGGTACCTGCCAGTAGCCCTTTGTTAAGTCTATTGTGGTCAGATACTTGGCTACCCCAGGTCGCTCTAGGGTCTTGTCTGTTCTGGGCATGGGATAGGCATCAGACTCCATGCAGCTATTAAGCCTCTGGTAATCAATGCAGAATCATGTGATGCCATCCTTTTTGGGGATCAATACCACGGGTGATGCCCAGGAGTTACTAGATTTCTGGATTGCTCCAAGGTCCAGCATCTCCTTGAGCTCCTCTTTCACAGTCTGCTTAACATGCTCAGGTACCCTGTCGGGAGACTGTTTCAGGGGAACCTGGGTCAATGTATCCACATGGTGCTCAGTCATCGTGGTGTACCCCAGTTTCCCTGTAAACATGTCCTCAAATTCTCTCAGCACACCTCAAATTTCTTGCACCTAGGCTGGCATTAGCTGTTTGGAGAGGGTAAGGTTATCCACAGAAGAAGCAACCCAGGCCTCCCCAAGTAGGTCCACCAGTGGATCCATCTCAGTTTCCTCCTCTGGGGCACTGCATACAGCAAGGACCAAATCCTCCCCATCATAGTAGGGCGTCAGCATTTTAACATGATGCACCTTTCGCCTGCATCTCCTGTCTGGTAGCTCTATCATGTAATTGACATTACTAACCTTTTGGACAATGGAGAATGGCCCCTCCCATACTGCCTATAGTTTATTCTGTCGGACAGGGATGAGTGCCATCATTCGCTGTCCCACCTCATATTCTCTGGCTCGGGCCCTGCAGTCATATCAGCCTTTCTGCCACTGGCAGTGGCCAAGTGCTCCTGAGCAAGCCCCATGAGCTCCTTAAGGGGGGGTTCTGAAGTTCAGGACATACTCCACAACAGACTCCCCTTGGGAGGCACGGTCACCCACCCATTCATCCCTGAATCAAATCTAGGGCCCTACACCCTATGACCAAACAGGAGCTTGAAAGGTGAGAACCCAGGGGACTCCTGTGGGACTTCCCTGTATGCAAATAGGAGATGAGGCAAATATTTGTTCCAGTCCCTCTTATGCTGGTCTGCAAAAGTCCTTAGCATGGTCTTAAGGGTTGAATTAAATTGCTCCACCAGACCATTAGCTTGGGAATGGTATGGGGAGATTCTGAGCTGCTTTACCCCACACTTCTCCCACAAACTACTCATTAACCCTGACATGAAATTGGCACCCTGATCTGACAGTATCTCCTGGGGAAAGCCCACCCAGCTAAATATTCCCAACAGTGCATCTGTCACTGGTTCCGCCTCAGAGGATGATAGGGCCACTGCCTCTGGGTATCTTGTGGCATAGTCGACTACCACCAGGATATATCACTGCCAGTGCACTGGGGTGCCCAGTGGCCCAACACTATGTCCACAGATACCGCCTTGAAGGGTTCATCAATACGCAGGGCACCAAAGCTGCCTTGTGCCTTGTCCCCATTTTCCCCACTTTCTGGCACTGTGGACGAGTCCTGTAATAATTTGCCACATCCTTGCCAATACCAGGTCAGAAGAAATTGTTGGTCAGCCACTTTTTCATGTGCTTCACCCCCAAGTGGCCTGAAAAAGGGATATCATGACAAAACGGTGAACCTTAGGGACTACCAGCTGCTGGAGCACCTCACCATCTAGCCCTTCCTCTGTTGTACATACTCTGTACAGCTGCCCATTGTCCCAGTAAATGGACTCTTTACCCCCCTGAGGAACCTCAGCCCTATTAGCTATTTCCCTCAGTGTTTGCAAGGTACAGTCAGTTCACTGTGCGGTGCTGAGCTGCCCTCATCTGATCCTTCCCAGAGCCCCTTCCAAAGGAAGTCCCATGGGCTCCTCTATTTGTGATTGGGGTTCAGGACTGCTGCTTCTAGCCAGCCCCTCCCCTGTGCTAGCCACTTCCTCAGCTGCTGAGGGAGGGGCTGGACCACCTTGAGTTACCCCCCTCTTCACCCTCAGAAGCTTGCCCTTTTGCCTGACTATGAGTTGCAACACACACCATTGATTTCCTGTGGTCAAAATCATTCCCCATGATCACATTTACAGGGAGGTCCTCTACGACCCCCACCTCCTTTTCTTTCTCCATAGCCCCTCCCAGCTCAGGAAGACTGAGCCATTGGTATTTAGACCACTGGCCCTGTGGTTCTCCAGATCCTGAAGTATTTCCCTGGCAACATCTGCTCTGCCTGGATGAGATCCTGCCTCACCAGGGAGATACAAGCGCCTGTGTCCCTCAGTCCCTGTGTTACTGTTCCATTAACTACAATGGGATGCATGTTCTCATCAGAGGAGAGTGGTTCTTCAGGCTGGGAGCACCCCACAAACAAACTGGTGCTATTTTGATCACCCCCTCCCCATGCCTCTGCCCCGTAACCATTTTCTGATGGCAATTATATCTCAAGTGCTCCACTTGATTGCAAATATGACATTTCTTGGGTCCTGTCTCTTGAGTCCCTTTAGAACCAAAGGGTTCTGCGTTGGGCTCAGGTGCAGGCTGGTTTCCTTTGGGCTGCCCCCCACCATGAGACTTACTCTGTGCATATGGCCGGCTAGACATGTACATGTCAGCACTTGCTGCCACCTCCTTTGAGGAGGTGAATGCCCTGTCTAGGAGCCATACATGCATATGCTCAGGTACAATTGTAAGAAACTGTTTCCTCACAAACAGATCTTTAATTAGTTCCACAGTTTCTGCTTTAGCCCCTTCACCCACCTTTCAAGGTAAGTATACAGTTGAACCTGCAGTTCCACATAACTGTCTTCTGGGCTTTTTTTAGCTCCCTAAATTTCCTTCTGCAAGCCTCAGGAGTTAATTAAAAATGTTTTAGCAACACTGTTTTAACCTTATCATAATCAGCATAGTCTTCATCACTATTTAGAAAATGCATGCAAAGCCCTCCCCATAAGTAAGGATCAAATAAGTTGATCATGAAGCCTTTGTCAATTGGAATTGCTCACATACTTTCTCAAATTACCTTAAAAATAGATCAAGATCATCTCCCTCTCTAAACTGAGAGAACAATTTAGAATTAATTTTGGCTTCATGAGGAAAACTCACTCCACCATTACTCATGGTTTGCTGGCTGCACAGGGTCATCATCTCCTTCTCATGCTGCTGTCTCTGGAGTTCATGCTGTTGCTCCTTTTCCCTCAGGTTCTCTCTCTGTCTGCCAGTCTCTTTTCTTCCAGTTCTTTCTTTGCTTCCTGTCTTCTTGTCTTTGCTTCCCATCTTTTTGTTTCTGCTTCCAATCTTTTTGTTTCTGCTTCCAGCCTTCTTGTTTCTGCTTCAGCATCCAATCTTTTCACCTCCAGAGCCTTGTCTTGCAGCAACAGCTGCAGTTGCAGTGCATCAAGCTGGTTTGAGGGTCTGCTACATCAGTTCCTGACTCACCCCCAGAGACTGTCTGCTTCTGGTCATGTGCCACAAGGTCAGCTATGAGGTCTGCCTTTTTCTTGTGTTTTAGACCTTCAAGCTGAATCCACTTTTCCTGGCACTTTTTGCAAAGCTGTTGCGCAGTAAGGGAGTCATACTCCATGGAGCTCATTCTCTAACCCTACACAATACTGTGCTAACTGAAAAAGGAAAAAAACAATTGTACAAGTGTATTCTCTTATATATCCTGTTTTGCAACTGCTAAGGTAAATGTTCCACTGGCAAACTCTGTATCTCAGGGTGCTAAACAGTCCTCTATCATCACCCCACCACTGCCAACCAATTGTGACAACCCACCTCTCTCTCTGGGCTGGAACAGCTTTTAGAGAGGTGTCTGTCCTCAGGTATTAGCTGCCACCAACTGGCATTCACTGCAGGGCCAACCTCCCAAGTTTACAAAACTGGGTAGTCAAACGTGCAATTGCATATATCAGAATCTGGTAGTGTGTCTCTCTCGGATGGCAGATGCTAAACATAGTTTACTTCAGCCAGTGGAAACCATGTATTACCTTAGAAAAATAACATCACAGTCACAACCGTTGAGTAAATAAATAGCTTTTAACTTAACAGAAAGTGAAAAGCAGCATTACAGGATATCTATATTCAACACAAGAGAATAATACCAATACCAGAAAAGTAAACAAATGTTTTTAAATAACAGATGACAAAAGAAAAAGGCTACTACTGAGATATGCTAATATCAAACTTACCCTTTCCCTATCCTTTCAAGAGACACTGGGCCCTATGCTAACTGCCAGCTCCCACGGACATAGCTAGAAGGATAGGCCCCAAGCTTAGTTATTCCTTCAACTCCAACAGAGTAACTCCTCACTCACTGTCTTTCAGCATCTTATATACTCTCTTGAGAACAGGTGATTCCTATTCCCCCTTTTGAATGCACCAACCATCTACCATGTATGTATTTAATTGTCCCAATCAGAATAAACACCTATCAGTGACCAATTATATTCCCTTTTAACCTTAAGTTTATATTTGAGTGAATCAGTCCCTTTAACCTGTGAGTCTGTGTGGATGTAATTTATGGCCTACCTAGCCAGATCCTGCAGATTGTTGCTGGACAGTGGAATTTTAGCCTGTGAGTGTTTTTCCAAACTGCTAAAAACACCAACTAGAGAATCAAACCACCAACGACATCAAAACCATTAACCCTTCCTCCCATTTCTGTCACAGTACCCAAGATGTTTAATTGACTAATTGTTTTTACATAGAAACGACGCCAGCAGAAAAGGACCTGCTAGCACATCTAGTCTGCCCTAAGGTCCCTGACCTACTGTGCTACCTAGACCCCACCTGATCTCCTGCCTTACATCCCTCCAGCCCTGTTCCTAAAGTCCCCTTGTGTCTATCCCATGCATGTTTGAAACCTGTTACCATTTTGGAACCTACCACTTCTGCTGGGATGCTGTTCCAGATGCTCACCACCCTTTCTGTAAAGAAGTATTTCTTTGAATGTTGTACTTTAATTCAATCTTGTATTTCCATACTATATTATCTGTTAAGTTTACTGCCTTTCATGCTCTGTGTCTCATCTTACTATTTTGTGTTTTGAACTGTATTTCACCTGTTGTATTGTATTCTATCCTACCCAGGACCTCCTTGAAAATGAGCTTTGCTCAATGGAGCTTTTTCCGGGTAAAATAAATAAAATAAGTAAATATAGTTCTAAAAAGGGACAGGCAGGTATATAAATGTAGATGTTAAAACACTGCACAAAGGATTTAGTTTTACTGTAAATTCTCTGGATGATGAGAAAAACTGTCCCCCTCTAATGCAAACTTGCAAATGAAATACAGGCCGCAAATGTGGAATCTTGTGCATCTCTGTGGAAGTCATATATCTCTCATAGTGGGTTCTGGCTTAAGACAGCTACTGGTGAGTAGATCTTTGCTTGGCTATAAGTAACCCTGTGATAATTTCTGAGCACGCGTAAAGTACAGATCCTATTTCTAAGTATGTGGCAGTGATTGAGTAGGATACCCTTGAGTTTTGGTGGCAGTTTGCTGTACTGTAGAATAAAGGTCATAGATTGTTCTGACTCTGTTCTCCTTTCTTTTCTAGTGATCTGGCTCTGTCAAGGGCTTCTGTCAAGTTATCCATCCTGCATCCTCACAGCAATAACCTGTTTATTTCTGGGGAATTAACATATGGATTTCCAAACTTAGTCAGTCAGGAAGCAGGAAATTTCCAGCCCATTATATACTGTAACAAAGAATAATCTTGTCAGGTAGAATGCTGATCAGCTGATCTGAATAACTGAGTTTGCATTGTGCTTTGTGTACCCCCAAAGTGCCATTACGCCACAATTACACACTGGGGGGCCTTATTGCAATTATAAGTGTAGCCACACCCTTCATCAGGCTCCTGCCATGCATTTAACATAGTTTTTCCAATTAGTATCATTCATAAAGAGATAGACAGACAGATAGATGGATGGACAGATAGGTGGATAGTTTGCAAGTATGGGTCAGCGGCTGCTGGTGGACAGGGCTGGGGCACCCTCCTGAGGTAAGCCATCAAGAGAGAAAATAACAGCCCCAAAAAAATTGAGTTTGGTATATCTTCTGGTTACCATGTATAGTGGAGTAAATCAGATGTAGTATTAGTATATCATTTAAGTAGTAGTATAATGCAATATTTATTTCCAGTAAAACTGCAGAACTCTGCGATGGAATATTTAGGAATTCAATTAACAACTAACATTAATTGACTATAGTATTAAGCTATCCATGGTTGTTATTGGTCAGGACTTTGAAAAATGGAAATATCTGCTGGTAACTTTATTAGGTAGATACTGTAAGTGTCATTAAAATGAATATCTTGCCTCGGCTACTGTATATTTTTTCAAACAATTCCATTGATAATTCCAAGCCAAATATTTGCATATCTCAATAATATGAAATACAAATTTATTTGGAAGACAGAAAGAGCTAGAATGAAAAAAAGGAAATTAGTAGCCTCTAATAATAAAGAAAAATTGAGGCTCCCTGATATTGAGACATAACACCATGCTGCTCTATTGGAACCATTAAAAGAATGGTTAAAAAAAACATCCAATTCCATGGGTTCATATGGTGACACACACATTCCATTTTCAAGGCTACATTTGGTTTGTGCGCACCCTATAGGAAATGATTAAAAAGAAAAAGAAAACTGTGAAATTAATAAACTTACTCCAATATGAAATAATAATTTCAACTAACATTTGATAGTGAATATTTTTTGTATTGTATGAAAATAATAGGGTATTAATGTTACTGGAGATTTAATTGTAGGTGATATATTGAAATCCTTTTTCACAACTTGAAGAGCAATGTGAAATTCCTAGGCATTTTTTTTAGTTATTTAGAAATTGGTAACTAGACATAAGCCAGTTTCCAATGGAAATGAAATATTTGATATTATAAACAATGCTCCCAACAGAGTTAAATCAATCTCTGAATTGTACAGATACATTATTGATCCTGTAATGGTGAGCTTATACATGAGCACAACAAAAGTGTGCACTGGGGAGGTGGTGCTCACAAAAAAAAATAAAAATAATTGTACACATTGCAAATCTGGGCACTCACCGCCACATAAAGAAGGACACCAAACAGCAGTTTAATAGTAGCTCCATTGTCTATTTATTTCAACAACAATCCATCATAAAAACAGACAAATGGTCTTCATAGTGCCCTATCCTGTACTTATGTTTTACCAATCCCCCTTGAGCCTTTCTCTTGCATCCAGGGATACCACCAGGCAAATGGACAATGGAGTTGATCTAAAGGTGCTATATGGTGTCCTTCTCTACATGGTGGTAATTGCCCAAATTTGCAATTTGTAAAATCTGAGCTTAAAAGCATTAAAACAAAAATGGGAAACAGAAATTTAATATCATCTTAACACAAGAAAAATTGGAAATGGGTTGCTCTTCCTGAAAGGTTTCAATGAATAATAGATTAAATTAAATGTTATATTTTTCATAAAATATACTATATGTCATATTTATTAAATAAATGTAATCCTTCTGTACTTAGGTACAAGCATGCATTCATTCATTTCAGCTAGGTCAGTTGGGTGGCCAGCCATGGTGGAGAGTGGAGGGTTGTGCTGGTCACCTGCTTAGGGTCAAAGTGGGGGGAATTTGATGGGCACTCCCTGACTTGGTAGGGGTAGGGGTCCACTAGACACCAGGATTTTATTATGTATTTTATGTTATTATGTTTTTGCTTCTTCTCCCCCACTATGTAACCTGTCCCCCAGGATGCTTCTGGAAACTATCTGTTTACAGCTTATGTTGCCTTTCCTGGTGAAACCTTTTAAAATAAATAAATAATAACATTCATAGTTTATAAACTGATGCTGGCAATTGACAGGGGTGGGGACCTCTAGACACCAGGAATTTTATTAATAAGATATATATATTTTTAAACTGGGGCCAGTGATTGGCACGGGGGGTCCACTAGACACCAGGGATTTTATTAATAACCATATATATATTTTTTTAAACTAGGGCCAGCAATCAGTGAAGAGGGTACCACTAGATACCATGGATAGATTTTATATCATATATATATATATATATATATATATATATATATAATTTTTATTCACTGGGCGATACGGCCGGGGTGATATCCGCTAATCAGCAGGAAAATTTTGGCACTTCACAGTTGATCCACGCTCCTCAAATTTGTAAATTTTGCTCTGTGAATTTGGTACAATTCACAAATTAATTTGTATAGCGAATTTTAGTGACTTCACCCATCTCTACTTACCACTGCTCCCTTCACTCTTCCCTATCCATCTTTCCCCACTTTCATGTTGTCAGTCACATTGTACCTCATTCATATCCAAGTACTGGTTTGGTCCTTTCCCATCTTACCTTTTCTCACTCCTCTCTCCTATCCCCACACCTCATGGTTAATCTGCTCCAGAGATCACTGCACTTTCACCACTCCTCACATCTGCTCCTCAGCTGGGCAATCTGCAATCTTCTATCATCTTCCCACACTCTGGAACCTATTCCCATCCTCTCACTGTCTCTTCAACTCCCCTGGCTTCCTCAGGGACCAGCTGAAACCTCCCTGCCTGCTTCTATTACCCACTTTCTCAATGCCTCCCTGGGTTGGAACCCCTACCACCCTTGTGACAGGCCTACATATGGGCTGCTCCTACCTATCTGGTACTTTTATTTCTACATTACACTACCTCTGCACTTCCTTCCTCCTTGGGGGTAGGCATGCACCCACCTAATGGGCCTCTAGTCTGACACTATATTTGCCTTTTTGCATATAGTGCCTTGCTGCAGTATTGCTTGCACTTGTGCAGGTCTGCCATACTGTACTGTGACCACACTTTATTATTGTACCTAGTTTTCATATCAGTTGTTGTTACAATGTACCATTATTGTGTAGTTTGTATTTCTGTTTTCCCCTGTTCCCTTTCCTCTGGGTTGCACCTGGAAATGAACCTTGGCTCAGTGTGCCTTTCCCATTACCAGTTTTGAAATAAATTAAAAAGATAAAAATCTCAGTCACCTCTGCTTTATTCCTTAGTGGCCTTGCACTGCAAAAAATGACTTGAAGGGGACAGGCAGGGTGAGTGGCTCTGACTACCTCCTGCCTGGTAGAAGAAGAAGAACCAGCATTTATATAGTGCTTTTCATACACAATGTATCCCAAAGCACTTTGCAAGCAGTGCTAGACTGGTAGTGAAGTGACTGAATGTTTAGTGGCAGCCATGTTGCACGTCAACACCTACCCACAGCCTGGACAATTGCATGAACCAGTCTTATGGGAAGAGGAATGTTGGCAAGAACACAAGGAAATGTCCTCTACTTTTTGCAGAGAATGCCCTGGGTTCCTTCACTCCTCCTGGACACCCACCAGGGCAACACCAGGATGGGTAGAAGGGAACTCAGTTTAATGTCTCATCCAAAGGATGGCACACCCTAACAGAATAGCACCCCCTAATACTGCACTTGGGTGCCAACATTTAGGTACGAGTCTAATTCCAGTGTGAGATGAGAACCCATGACCTTCTGGTCCAGAGGTGGGTATGCTACCAACTGAGCCATGCTGACACCTACACTGCTAGTAGATGTTAATTATATAAGAATTCAGGATGTTTTAGGAGGGGCTTCCATCTGTGCTTGTTGGCCCCTAAAAATCAGTTATGAAACAAAGTGCTAAACCACACACTAAAGAATAAACCAGACATAAAGCAAATGCAAATGGCACAAAACATATAACAAAGATGGGAAAACCACAGCAAAATAGGTAAACAAATGGCTGATGAAATTAATTTCTCCATAACCTCCTGTTTCTACCTCATAGACTGCTCTAAACAGTGCCTGCACACACAGACAACCAAACATACACAGAAAGGATTATAGACAATTAAAAACTACAGTACTTAAATAAAACAAAATACAAAATAAAACAAAAATACATGGCAGGGTGAAGTACCATATGATACAGTCACACTTTTGGTGTGTTGTGAGGTATGAGGTAGGGCCAAGTGCTGTCAAGCACCAAGAAGTGATGATATTCCATGAAACATCATTCCCTGGAGTGTATTACTGTGATTATGAAGTGACACCAAAGCTTTGTGATATCACCAACCTTGTGATTCAATTCGGACTTCTGATGATATACTGAGATGTTGTCACGTGTCAAAGACTAGTACATCCATTTTATCATTAAGGCTTTAAAATGGCCTAAATGTTGCACCCCCATTACTTGGGAGGAAGTCTCAGAGGTCATCAAAAATAACAAAATTGTATGTTATGGTGTGGGTGTTCAGGAAGCACACAGACAAGCACATTGTGAGGTAAATGCAGTAGGCATGAATTTATTTGAAGAACAAGCAAACTAAAATAGCAAAAACAAAACTGGACTCCACAGCAAATCAAATTCTGGCACACTGGAACCTTTCTGGGAAACTGGGAGACACATCTGAAGTCTCTGTGAGGCAATCTGTACAAGTCACAGTTTCATACTTCAGTGCCTCCAGCAAGTAATCTTTCCTCTGCAGTGACCAGACACCAACTGACTCAAGTCCCAATTGCAGGGATTCATTTAGAGGAAAAACCCCACCTCTCAATTCCCACAGGCTCCACAGAACATCAGTCTTCAGGGAAGGTACTAGAATGCACTCAACAGTAACATTGCACTGAACTTAAGCAGATAATGCATTTAGTACAATCCGTGTCATTCAATATCAACACGGTGCCTTTTTACTATAAATATGTAAGAAATAGACAATTATACAATGGCAAGAAAAAATCCTGGACTCTGATTGGTCAGTCTTGGGCTGGACCCGTGCTGTTAATCAGTACAACATCACGGCTCTAGTCTCAGCCTCGCTGTGAACCTGCAGATGACCAGGAGCACCTGGAGCATTTGCTTGATTGTTTCATCTGCTCTTATAAAACAAAATTATTTTTCCACACAAAAACATCTTTAAAATTATTTTTTTTATTTTATATATAACAACGAGCCATTGTATAATAGCAATAATGCCCTCCAGGGTGTGTGTAGTTGGGATAACATCACGCCTCCAGTCATTGGACGCACTCGGCCTGCGTTCTCGTGCCCAACCACCTGAGGCGTGACGTTATCCCAGCACGACACACACCCTGTCGGGCATTATTGCTTAAACATCACATGCTGTCTGGATCAATTGTCATAAACATTCTAGAATATACCAGTAATTCTGCTGCACTGTTTTTCTTTCACCACATGATGGCACTATATATCTAGTTACTGCTTCACTGTTTCTGCATGCATTATATTACTTCCTCTTTCTTTTTGCTTCTGTGTAGCACTACAGTGCTGTCTTGAGCACTGGTACCAGGCAAGCTGCCCAATTAATGAGGGAAGGGAGTATGTTCTGGGCAACAGAGGGAACATATTGGGGTTAGGACAGAAAATATGTGCAAGTGACCCTGTCTAGCCATTTCAAGGATGAAACAAAAGACACAGGCTAGAAAAAGGACTTCATTGCCTGAAAGGGGGGTTTATACCTCTCTCTTTCTCTCTTTTCTCTCCTTTCTGTATTACTAACTGCTTAAATAGTGATAGGCGATGTCAAGTCTATCACACAGAGAAATGACTGGGTCTGATAGTTTGCTGGGGAATTTTTTTAAATGTTTTGGGAAGTGACAACCCCTTTACTAAGGGATGCCTATCAGGGAGCCATGGCAGAGGAGGGTACCCTTGCCCCTTCATGACATTATGGAGTTATTTCAGGGATACCCAAGCCCAATAAAGACCCTAAATTATGCCCCTCATATAGGCCTATTTCTATTTTGTGTGGGCTAAAAGTTTTTGACTGCGCTAGTGACCAAAAGGCTTGAGCCTGTGATCCTACAACTTGTGAACCTTCACCAGACAGAGTTTGTGGCTGGTAGGCAAGTTTTAATCAATATACATGCAGTAGAACCATTCACATCATAGACCATGTTAACGCTAATAAGATACAAGACTCACAGTTATCATGAGTCTGGATGCTAAAAAAGCATTTGACTAGGTAAACTGGAACTTCCTCTATAGGGTCCTTACTGGGTTTGGCTTTTCCCCAGGTTTCATTAATTGCATAGAACACGTATACCAGGCCCCCTGGGCATATGTCAGTGCAAATGGCATCTCTCACAAGGTTTTAGAGACAAGGGGATGAGAAAAGGATGCCCACATCCCCTATTTTATTCACTTTGAATATAGAAATCCTCACCCAAAAATACACCAAAAGTAAAGACTCAAAGGTGCAGAGATGGGCCCCATTGAGCATAAGATAGCCCTCTATGCTGATGACGTGTTCTTATAGTTGATTGGCCCCTACAGTTCTCTAGAAGTAGTTATGGACATAGTAATTCTCTAGCTATTCAGGCTACATACCCTCACTGAGGTGAAAACTGAACTTCTGACCCTGAATTACTCACCTACAAAGGAAATGCAACATAAGTACCCAATGATATGGGACTTCCAAAACCAAAGTATTTGGGTATATTTCTCAGAGCTATGAATGTTATGCTTTACTACTTCATTGGTTTTATTTGTTCAGTCTTTAAAAATGATTATCACAAAGTACAAAAAGTTGTATAATAAAGACAGACTTAAATACAAAGACCAAGACAGACAATGTACAGTAAAAAAATGGCAATTAATATAAATAATGATCACAAGGAGTGCAAATAACATCAGAAATATACAATTTACATACCAAAGTAGCAGCAAAAAAGAACCAGGTGTATGGGACCGGTGCGCAACAGCAAGAGAGCAGGATACCACTAAACCACTAGAAATGGTCTTTTGTGATCACTCAATTTCTTTTTCCTAATTTTCCTAGGTAGGAATGCAAATTTCACCACAGAATGTATAATAATATGATCCTCAGAGGAAAGGAAAACCTTAATAACTCATTATCGCTAGATGTCGCTATTCCAGAAATCAATGGGAGTAGCCACTTATGCCTGATTTTAGTATACCATGGGCACCGGTGATGTCACTGTTGAAAGCATTCATCCAGAGGAGGGCCCTGTAGGCAAATGATCATTGACACTGGGTGGTTCAGCAATGAGGGACCTGTAGGAGCTGAGAATCAGAACCTCGGGTGCAGCATGGATTATGAGGGGGGCTTAGAAGATCTTGTACTTCCAGCTGGCAAGAGGCCTAAGGTTATTTTCTTGGCCATCAGGCATGTTTGGTACACTTCCTCAGTGATCCCTGCCCTCTGAGGCCTCACACTAGTCAATTACAACAACTTCTTAAAGGGGTGATCTTCTCTTGTGCTCAAATTTAACTGCAAAAATGCTGCTTCATCCATTCAGCATAGGATTTCTACTTATTAGTGTAACCATCACATACCGTGGGTCTCTAAACCCACAAAATTTTCAACACCCAGGCATATTCATGGCTACCTAAATGTTATACACAAATTTCTAAATGTTTCCCTCCCACCGCCACTTACCCGACCTGGCCTCCATACTGCTGTACTCACGTCGGGTACCAACTGCCTCTCTCTCTCATGGGTTTGCCCTTTCAAGTAAAGATATTATGTATGCTTACTATCGCCTCACTGTTTGGCCTTAGAGAAGAGTTTGAGAAACTGCCCATGCCTCAGGGTCAAAATTCAGCAATTCCAACTACTTCTTAGTGCTATAAAAAAGATGCTCCTGCTACTTCTCATCTGTGCTGGTAACATTGAATTAAACCCCAGGCCCCCTCTCCATTCCTGCCCCACCTGACCTACCTTTACTAAAAGGGTTATCATTTTTGCATTTGAATGCCTGCAGCCTTCTGAAAAAGCTTGATGCTATCAAAACGTGGACCCTCCACTGCTCTCCTGATGTTTTTGTAATCTCTGAAACGTGGCTAAGACCAGCCATCCTGGACTATGAGGTTAACATTCCTTCATACAACTTGTTTTGTACTGATAGGAAATCCTGGGGAGGTGGAGTAGCCATCTATGTCTGAGACAACATTACTGCAACTATGGTGGACACAATTACGGTCCTCAAGGAGTTCGAGTGCCTCACGCTAATAATTCAACCAGCCAAATCTACCTCTATCTACATTAGTGAGTGCTATAGGCCCCCTTCAGCTAGCCTATCACTGCTCAAGCACCTAAGTCACATACTAGCTACCACCTCATCAGAAGTATCCATAATTGGTGACCTCCACCTTGACTGGCTCTCTCCAGTCTCCTCACCATTGAAAGAATTCTGTGATGCCCATGGGCTTACCCAGATCATTAATGAAGCTACCTGCCCAAACACCAAAAACCCAAAGCGTAGCTCCCTTCTTGACCTAATCCTTGTAAGCAAGCCTCACCTCTTCTTCCACTCAGGTGTATTCTTTAATGACATCAGCGACCACTGTGCCATTGCATGCATAAGATCGGCACAACTCCAAACCTCCTCTTCTTTTAAATACATCCACAAGAGATGTAAATGGAACTTCTGCCCAGATGCTTTTCTCTACAACCTCCAGTATGTTAACTGGCAGAAATTTTACCTTGCATCTTCTGTGGAAGAGGCACAAGAAGTACTTCATGAAATACTCACCAGAACCCTAGACCTCCATGCCCTAGTTACCAAAAGCAGAACCAAAAGAAAATCCTGTCCCTGGCTCATGGATAACCTGAAGACTGCCTTATGGCATAGGGATGCTCTTTGGAAAAGAGCCAGAAAGTCTAAATTGGCCACAGACTGGTCTGCTTTCCGAACTGCAAAGAATTTCTGCACAAAAGCTATCAGAGCTACGAAGTCTAGTTATTTCTGCTCTGAGCTTAATGCATCCACTAACTCTGTTACTAAGTTTTGGAAAACTTTAAGGGAGGTAGAAGGCCATAACAGTGCTGGCACACTTCCAAAAAAAAATTTTCACTGGTGGTACCCACACTACAGATAAAAATGAGATCCTTGACTTCCTTAACAATCACTTTGCCACAGCAGGGATGGCTTTTGACACCTCCCCAGCAAATGCCATCAGGGCACAGCTCCTTAGTCAGTCATCTGATTGCCATGATCCAGAATCTATTGATCTTTACCACTCCCTTTGTCCTTCTGTCTGGTCACCATCAAACAGGTTGAGGATCTCCTTTTTCAACTTGATACCAAGAAATGTGTGAGTGCGGATATGATTGAGCCTTTCTTCCTAAAGTTGGTCTACTATATTTTAGCCCCTCCCATTACCCACCTTTTTAATTTGTTTCTCAGTCAGGGCTCCCTCCCCAAGGTCTGGAAGATGACCCATTTCATCCCTCTATTCAAATCAGGGGACCCCTGCAACCTAAATAATTACCGCCCAATCTCCTTGCTCCCAGCCTTGTCAAAACTATTGGCGAAGGTAGTAAATGAACAGCTCAGATCTTATCTGGAAAGTTTTAATCTACTAAACCCAATTCAATCAGGTTTCCATCCAATGCATAGTACCTCCACTGCTCTTGCCAAGGTAATAAATGACTGGCAGTCCGCACATGATAGCAAGCAATATATATGCAACTTGTTTCTGGACCTTAGCAAGGCTTTCGACACGGTGGACCAAGATTTACTCCTGGTGACTCTGAAGAAAGCTGGGGTGGACAACCTGGTCCTAAGTTGGTTTGCAAACTATCTTGTGGATAGAGAGCAGCAGGTCAAGGCTGAAGGAGACCTATCGCCAAATAAAATACTCCTTAGAGGTGTTCCCCAAGGATCCCTACTTGGTCTGCTTCTCTTTGCATTTATATTAATCAAATCAACACTGGCCTAAAGTCATCTAGTATTGTTCTGCCAACTCAAACCAGGCAGCTATTTACTCACTCACACTCACATACACACAATAACAATACAATAAGTACAGCAAGCCAAAGCTTTATTATAACAAAATATAATACAAAAGGTTATACATCACCGATTCAATAAAGCATCATCCAAGCCCTCTTCCAATGGCTGGGAAGCCCCCTTGTCAGCCTGGCTAGGAGTCTCTTGAACCGGGAACTGGCCCCACAGCGATGCGTCCACCCTGCAGGAGAGGCTTCTAACCAGGCATTGAGAAAGCTACATTTATATCTTATTCTATGCTAAAAATAATCGTGCAGCCCTCATAGTGTTGTTTTCTCACATTCTAGAAGCTGGCCGGGCTCCCAGGATGTGCAAATTCACACCACAAGGACTGCTCAGAATTCCCTACACCTGCTAGGTCACTGTGCTCCAAAGACTGGCCAGGTGCCTAGAACACTATGAGCGAAGCAGGAGTTTAAACAAAACTACAAAAACAGGTTGCCTGATAATATGCGACCTTCAAGTCAGCAAAATACACTGTCTGAAGCAAAACATAATAATGAGGCTATCTAAAGAGCAAAACACCAATTAAATGAAGCAGCATGTAAAATGGAGTCACACAATACAAAATGGAGTATAAAATGACATACATTACATGAAATAGCATACAAAATGGAGTAACAATAATCAACATATTATACTATCACTACAAGTATCCATCTCTTCGCTGATGATACAGTGCTATACATTGAGAGATCAACTCCGAATCAAACCATTTTGGACCTCCGGAATGATTTTGACACCCTTCAAAACAATCTTCTCAACTTGAAACTCCTGCTCAATGCCAAAAAACTAAGGCCATGATTTTCTCTCCACTGGCCCCTCATCTCAAAAAAAAATACAACCCAGATAAGGTTCCTCACATAAGCACCATTTTGGGAGAAGTCCTGGAGTTCTTGGAACAATTCGAATACCTGGGGGCCTAGATTGACTACAAATTGTCCTTCACTGATCACATTGAAGAACTCACTAAGAAACTGCATCAAAGGCTTGGTATTTTCTTCAGGATCAAGCACTCACTAACCCAGGAGGCTAGAAAACTCCTAGTCCAAGCTACCTTCTTGCCTCTCCTAGACTATTTGGCTTCCTGTATGGCCGCAGTACTAGCACAGCTCTCTTCAAGCTTGATACCCTATACCACAGAGCCCTTAGGTTCATTTTAGATGCCCCTTATGACACACACCACTGCATCTTCTATTCTTCTATAGGCTGTAGCTCCCTTAGCTTCAGGAGGCAAAATAATGCTATTCTGTGGACATATAAGGCAATCACTCATAAATTACCTCAGTACCTCACAAGCTGCCTAACTCCCTGCATCCCCCCTAGTGCCTATTCTCTCAGAAGTCTTACCATCTTATCTCTGACTTTCCCTAAAGTTAAAACGCGCTTTGGTAGCTCCTCAATAAACTTCAATCTTCCAATGCACTGGAACAAGATCCAGAAAACCTTAAGACTCGCTTCCCCTATCACGTTCTCCCTCTTCAAATCCTTGTTCCTGAGGACCTTTTCCAAGGCTTGTCATTACTTCAAGTCAAGGTCTTAAAATTATGATTTGTTACTGCTTTAAATTCTGGACTTAAACCTCAACCATTGCCTGAGGTGCAATTTGAGTCATCCCTCCCTTCTGTCATTGTCCAAATCAAGGTCCCAACATCACGATCTGTCTTTGCTTCAAATATTGGAGTTAAACCCCAACCATTGCCTGTGGCATCTGTCATATTCTCCCTTTGAACAGTCCTTCCTCCCTAGGCCATCATGTCCAACCATCTCCTATCTCGTCTGACCTTCCTTCCCCACTCCCTATACCCCTCTTCCCCTTCCCACCCCACTTGCCAGGACATGCCTATAGTACTTATCAAAGGACTCTTACATCTCAATCTTCTTTAATCTTTGATGCTAGAGGAACTGCCACTCCTGCTTACTATGACTCCTCCAATGATGTTTACTGTATAAACTTTAGCTCATTACCTTACGTCCATATATCTGTATCCCTGCAATTGTATTTAAATGGCACTACCTCCTGTTGAACCTATTGCCATGTTCTGGTGCAAGTATCTTGTCACACATGATAGTTATATGTTATTATGTTGTTATTATTACCATGTAATTGTTATGTACGTTCACTCAACCTTTTATGTCTTAACCCTGTTGTCAATTGTTTTGCCCTGGGTCCATCTTGTAAATGAGTTTGTCTCAATGATGTTCCACCTGGCAAAACAAAGATTTTGATTGATTGAATGCTTGGTATTTGATGCAATTTTTAAGCTGTAGCAAACTGGCTAGGACATAGAGATCACACGTGTGGATGAGATAGTGGGCTCCTGAGATGAGACGATATGCCTTGCTAAGAGCAGTGGAGTTATGCCAGAGGGCGGTATCAGTCACAGAGCCATAGATAATCAGTCCATAGTCAATTATAGAAATACTAGAGCTCTGCACAGCTATCCTTAAGGCTTCAGGGTCAGAGATCACGTATGTCTGTAGAGTAGATCAATATGAATATTTACAGCTTTAGCAATGTTATCTATATGCATCCCATATCATAGGTTGCTGTCTATGGTGACTCCAAGATACTTAAAGAATTGTACCTGTTCGAGGGCAGTACCAAGGCAGTTAGTGATAGTCAGAGGATGTTTTCTGTGCTTATTATGGGAGCTGCTGAAGAACATGAGCTTAGTTTTTTTATAGTTTAGTACCAACTTGTGATGACTAAACCATTTCTCTACCGAGGCAAATCCAAGTTGTAGCTGGTTCTCAAGGGGTATAGGCTTGGGGTGAGTTGTGTAAATTATGGCATCATCTGCATAGAGCAGGATTTGTTCAGGGCAGGAGTTTGGAAGACTGTTTAGGAAGAGACTAAATAGAAGTGGGCCCAGAAAGGACACTTGAGGAACCCCAAAGCGAACAGATCTTGAGTCAGAGAGGCCGTCAGCAATTTTGACTTTTTGAGTGTGGGTGACCAGATAACTTTTAAACTAGACAGTGGAGTCAGGGGAGATCCCTGCATTAAAGATCATGTGCAACGGTTTTTACATATTTTTAATAAAAGCTTGAAAAGCTGAAATTCAAGTCCCTGTGTCATGATTAGTAATTCCTGAAAAATTCATGCTGTTTGGTTTTGTGGTTTTCTTTAAATCAGCATTTGTCAACTTGTTCTACAGTGGATGAAAACAGTGGAGTTATTTCTGTGCTCTCAGTCAAGCTTAGAGTGCGATCGATGACATCATTTTGGAGTAGCTTGCTGTTTCAGATTTCCAATCAGGGCAGCACTATGTAGAGTTAATGGTTTGCTGAGCTCTCCAGGTTTCTTAAATACGCAGTCTCTGTTTTTTGTTTAGATAGATCAACTTGAAATCTATCATTCTCTTCTTATAAAAAGCTGATAATTTCAGTTTCAATGCTAAACTGAAGTAGTGGAAATCTTCCTCTGTGAGAAATCATTTTGTATCACAGCTCTGTTCTTTCTAATTAAAACTCTGATTTTGTTTTCTAACTAGATAATACAGGGCTGTTTAATGAATATAAAATAAATCTACATTTTGTTCATTCACAAAAACAGTTTGTCTTTGATAAAGCCTTCATAAATACATTCATGTAAGAACATTTTTTTTATGTCAGACTGACAAAAAGGTGCCTGTCACATTCTGCTACAGTAGTTCAAGCACATGTGCTGTCTGAACTCATAAATTTCAGTTCTTTGGTGGTTTCTGTGTGAAAATACACCATGTATGTATGTAACTAA
Organism: Neoceratodus forsteri; assembly: GCA_016271365.2. Classification (NCBI taxonomy): domain Eukaryota; kingdom Metazoa; phylum Chordata; order Ceratodontiformes; family Ceratodontidae; genus Neoceratodus; species Neoceratodus forsteri. Next base: position 1,408,363,930 of record CM028132.1, read on the forward strand.
AAACACTATATGGCATCCCGATGCACCTTGTCGCTGCTTTGCAGCTGATGCAGCTGCAGTCTACTGCCACCTATCCCCTGTCCCACAAGCCCCCTGCCTTCTGCACCACATTCGAGGCTGCTGCACTCGCAGCCTGCTGTCTTCTCCCACATAATCAGGGATTGTGCCTCATGCTGCCTCTGTCCCTTGACTAAAGAATCGTGGCTCCAGCACTGTGCTGTCACCTGCCCAAACAGTTGTGGTTGCAGCACCCTGCTGCCCTCTCTCCCCCACCCTCACATTTAGGGATGCTGAACCTGTTGCCCCTGTTCCTGTCTGCACAGTCAGGGCTGTTGTGCTGTGCTAAGCCCTAGACTCTCATGCCCCTGTCCCCAAACCACTAAACTAAACAGCATGAAATTTTCAGGAAACACTAATCATGACACAGGGACTTGAATTTCAGCTTTTCAAGCTTTTATTAAAAATATGTAAAAACCACTGCACATGATCTTTAAGTAGTTGTTCCAGTAGTAGAGGGTGATGGACTGTGTTGAATGCTTTTGTCAAGTCGATGAAGGCAGCACCAACTAATTAACCATGGTCCATGGAGCTGTGTATAGACCCTGTGAATTCCATAAGGGCAGAGGTGGTGCTATGCCCTTTTCTGAACCCATATAGAAGGCACATGCTGGAGGGATTGCAGGGAAACAAAGGCCACACACACTGTCATGTCTTTTGGGATTGCTCGTCCCTCATAACTTACTGAACAGAAGTAGCACAGAGAATTTAATGCATCTTCCACATCTTGGAGGAGCCTAGGTTCTCCCAGTTAATATTAGGCCACAAACCACTGTTAATAAAGTGTGAAGAAGTTTATCTATCATGCATATGTATAGTTGCAGCAACTAGAGCCATTACACAGAAATGGCTTCAAAAAGAACCTCCTACAATCAGGGCTGGTCAGAGATCATACATGAGACTGCCAAAATGGAGAGCTTGACATATCAGGTACTAGACACTACCTAATAATAATAGGTACTAGATATGATGGTGGCCGCACTTGAGGAGGGACATAGAGCTCCTGGAAAGGGTACAAAGGAGGGCAACCAAGATGATGCAGGGACTGGGGGATTTGACATATGAGGAGAGACTGGAGGAGCTCAGCCTGTTCTCATTGGAGGAGAGGAGGGACAGGGGGGATGTGATTGAGGTCTTCAAGTATCTCAGGGGAATAAATAGGGTAAACAGGGAAGGGATCTTTACATTAAAGGAGGGGTATCACCAGAGGGCATGGTTTAAAGTTGGAAGGAGGAAGGATGAGGGGGGAAAGAGGAGGAGGTACTTCACTGAGAGGGTGGTGGAACCTTGGAATGCACTGCCTGGGGAGCTGGTCCTGGCCTCTATGGTGGAGGGGTTCAAGAGAGGGTGGCACAGGTACAGAATGGGGAAAAAGTAGGGGTGGGCCCGGCCCAGGGAGGCTGGGATGGTAGACAGAAGAAACAGAAAGGCAATGGTGGGGGAAGACCTTGGTAGCCAACTGGGATCCTGAGGCATGAGCAGACTCGACAGACCATAAGACCTATTCTGCTGGCAAATAGTATGTTAGATAGGAAGGAGGCATGCAAAAGTAGATGGATGAAGTGGGAAATGGCACAGGGGGAAGTGGAAGTGGAGAATGCCACAAAGGGCTACTAAGAGGTAGTGGGGTGACCACCCCCCACACACTCCCCAATAACAGCAACAGGGACTTGGGGATCGGAATAATGACAACTTAGTCGGATGGCTTTGGGGTTGCTCCCCTTCGCAGCTGTCATGATGGGACTAGATGACTAACAACAAAAAGGTCTACCTCCATTGTTTTGTAGTAATATTGTATGTTATATAGATATATAAATACATAGACACTGTTGGCAGATAAGGGCCTGTGGCCCACCCAGTCTGCCCATTTGAGCTTATAAGTTCACTTTATGTTCTCCTAGAAGTCTGTTGCCCCTTACTCCTGACCTCCAGAATTCTTTATGTCTATCCCATGTTCTTAAATCCCTTGATTGTTTCAGCCCCCATCACTTCCCCTGGCAGGGTGTTCCACTTGTCCACCACCTATTCTGTGAAGAAATTCTTCCTCACGTTTCCTCTGAATTGCCCTCCCTCCACAGCAAAGATGTTGTGTTGAACTTATACAAAAAAATAGGAATTTTCTTAAATGAAAAGTATCAAATCAAATCAAATGTTATTTATAAAGCACTTTTCAAAAAGCCAAAGTGCATATACAATATAAAAACAGACATTCAGTTAGAAAGAACATATAAAATAAAACGGCAGCAGTAATAAAACTATACATTGTCCCCAAATGCCAGATCAAATAAATAAGTTTTTAATGAGAACTTAAAAGTCTCAGTGGACAGGCACTGTCTAATCCGACGAGGTAGAGAGTTCCACAGGGTCAGGGCTACAAAAGAAAAGCCCTCATGCCCGATGTATGGAAACGGACCCTGGGAACCTCTAGTAATCCCTCATCAGCGGAGCAGAGGGGTAAGCATGGCCGGAGGAGGTCTTGCAAGTAACCCGGTCCCTGTCCGTGTAGGGTCTTATAGGTCAGCAACGCAACCTTGAAGGTGATCCTCCATTGCACTGGCAGCCAGTGCATTTTGCGCAGCACAGGAGTGACATGGCTAGATCTTGACAACCCTGTCAACAACCTGGCCACTGCATTCTGCACCAGCTGCAGGTGATGGAGATCCACCCCTCGTAACCCCAGGTATAAAGCATTGCAGTACTCAAGAGAGAACACAAAGAAGTGAACCAATGTAGCAAGGTCCTAGGGTGGAACAAGGTGCTTTATCCGGGCGATGTTCCTCAGATTGTAAAAAGAGGACTTGACAGCTGCTGACACCTGTGCTTTTAGCATCAGCTCGTCATCAAGCACAACGCCCATTCAGAAGGTCTCAACTGGTTGCCCCCTAGCACAAGGCCAGATGGCTGCCCAGGAGTCAACTTCCCTACCCACTGAACTGGGTCCACCACCTCAGTCTTATCAGGATTTAGTCTCAACCAGTTAGCACTCATCCATTCCTGAATCTCAGTGAGACAGTTGTTAAAGGTCGAGATTGCACTGCTCTGTTCAGGTACAAAGGACTTGTAGAGCTCAGTATCATCTGCGTAGCAGTGAAAACTCAGCCCATATTGCCTTATAATGTCTCCTAATGGTAACATATACACCGTGAACAACATTGGGGACAGCACGGAACCCTGCGACACCCCTCAAGGCAAGGAGAAGGGGGACAAGGAAAAAAAAACACACCACCCTCTGAGTCCTGCCTCTGAGGAAAGAATGGAACCATCTGAGGACTGGCTATGACAGTCCACAGAGTAGCCTCAGGCATTCCAGCAACACCCCATGATCCTACAGTGTCAAATGCTGCAGAGAGATCAAGGAGGACTAAGATAGAATGACTACTCTCATCCCTCATTATCAGGAGATCATTAAGTACCCAAACAAATGCTGTCTCGGTACTGTGCCTCTTCCTGAAACTGGACTGGAGAGGATCATAAACTTTGTGGGTGGTAAGAAAGTTCTCAAGCTGCACCATGACTAGCTTCTCAATAACTTTGCCCAAAAAGGGCATATTAGAGATAGGTCTGCAGTTTGCAAGACAGTCTGGGTGTCACCACTGCCTCCTTCAAGGAGTCCAGAAACACCCCTGGTCCAGCAAGCACCAGACTATCTCAGCAAGGATCGGTCCAATGACATCCATACACCCCACAAGGAGGTGAGTTGGACCAGGATCCAAACCACAGCTAGTTGGTCTCAAGCCCTGAACAATCTTCACGATATCCATGATCGCTGGCTGGTTGAAATCTGTCCAGACAGGCTGGGTGTCTGTGCCCTTGTAATCAACCGCCGCCATACTCATTTGAACGAGTCAAGCAGAACTCCGACCTGATGGAGGACACCTTATCTGCAAAGAATTGAGTGAACTCATCACACTTAGATTGTGAAAAAGCTCTCCAGCCCTGAAGGCAGGCTGGATTGCAAAGCCTGTCCATGGTCTGAAAGAGCTGAGCCAGTCGATTCCTTGCTGCAGTAATCTCCCTGGACAGGAACTCTGCCTTCTTATGGGAGATTTCTGATTGATAGTCCGAATAATGGGTGATCAACCTAAGTCTGTCCTCCTCCAGGCTGGATTTCCACCAACGGTCCAACCTTCACCAAACTCTCCTCAACTCCCTCAAAGTCCCATCATACCAAGGGGACTGAGGGTGGAGAGGGAGGGGAGCGAACTCGGACAGGAGCTACAGAATCCAGGGCCACCACTACCACACTATTATTTTGCAATTCTAGGTCTCCAGGATACGAGCATTCCAATGACCAACTCGACAGGTCCAGCACCGCCATCAAACCCTTTGTGGTAACACCCCTCAAAGGGCGGTATTGGATCATCTCCAAAGGGCAGGTCTCACAGGGGGATCCCGAAACTAAACCTTATAGAGTGATGGTCCAACCATCAAACTGGTTCCACCACCAAGTCAGTGGCCTCCATCCCCAGGAGGAACACCAGGTCCAGGGAGTGGCCCTGAGTATGGGTTGCAGGGGTAACTACCTGTGTGAAGCCCAATGAGATCATCAGTTGGAGGATGTTCTGACCAAAATATGAGAGTTCACGTCAACCCAGGCATTTAAATACCCCAGGACCAACCACCTGGAGGATTCCAACACCATGTTGACCATGAAGTCTGCAACTTCCTGCAGGAAAAGTTTCCCATCTCTGGGTGGACGGTAGATGAGAAGAATCCTGCTGCCCACACCTGCACCCATGATACACTCAAAGGACCTAGTGGCTCCTACTGGAACCTCTACAAGGCCCAGTTCCATCTTGAAACAGATGGCTACATCCCTGCCCCTACAATCCAATCTCGGCCGGTGTATCACCAAGTACCCAGCTGGAACAGCTGACTCCAATACTGGGCCAGCATTCTTATCCAGCCAGGTCTCAGTGATGTAAGTCAGGTCAGATGACTCAACAAGATCAGCAATAATTGCTGTCTTGTTCTTTATTGACCCGGCATTGCATAACACCGCCCAAGTTGGATGAGAGGCCATGGAAGAGTGGGCAACTTGCCCACTATCAGTGGAACCCTTGGGTATGGGCACCAGACAGGGAGGACCACTTTCCTTGACCCATTTCATCCCAGGACACCTTCTCGACCTCACTACCCCAATCGGCCCACCCCACTCCCCCCCAGGTCCAGGGGGCTCCACCCCTCCGGCCCCTCCATGCAACACCCAAGGCACAACAATACATATACACCTCGGGTTGCAATGAGGGACTGTCAAAGGGGTGTAGGTCCCTCAGCTTGGAGGGGGAGTAACGCCTGCCCACCGAATGATGGTCCCAACACATGCTGCCTAATAAGAATAGCACCACCAGTAGGTGTTAATTAAAATCATAATAAAATGTTCAGCAATACCCAAATCAGCACAATAAACCCCAACACCCTATCAACGTAAATAAAAATAAATCATAAAATATCCAAAGAAACATCCATAGAATAGTCTGTTCTGTCTCCAATGTATATAATCCAATAGCCCCACAAACTCTCACTTTGAGGGTTTTGGATATATCAAATTAAATGTAGCAATCCAAACCAAAACCAGTCATGAAAAAGTATGCATTTGAGTTCTGGAACCAGAGTTCTCTCACTACTCTGGAAAGATGATCAAGCATCAACCCCCACCACCACCTCTCACACAGTGGGGGAGAATCTGCAGAAAAACAAGAAAAAAGTCAAAAAAATCAGTAAAATAATGAAGCAGTACTAAAAGTCCTAAAGAATTCCATCCAAACCAGACCATGTCTCTCTGGTGCTCCAGTGAAGAGGAAAAAACAATCATCCATGTAAACACAGTTCAGTCAGATAGACAACCAGTCAGATCCCTAAAGTTCAGTTCATAAAATCCAGGTAAAGCAACGAGGCCGAATCAGGAAGCAGTCCCCACAAATCCCTATCTCGGCCTAGTGACAGGAGCCATAGGCAGCGGGCTGTGAGCAGACAGCAACTGGAACCCAGAGGAGCCCTCCAATTGCACCAACAGGGATGGAAAACCTTACACTCGGCCACCCGTGACCCACAGCCACAGTCATCCCAGAGGCAGGCTGCTAGGTCACCTCCTAGGCAGCTTAGGGGAGCCCCAATTCCACTCCAACTCCCCAGAGACTAGACAAGGGCACCCCGCTTGGTCCCAAGCTGCACAGAACAAAGGCCCTGGGTACAGGGATGGAACCACCCCTCCAACACAGCACAGCACCTAGGCTTCACTGTACACTGCACTTCGCAAATCACGAATCTGGGGCCATAAACCAAGTTCTGTGCACAGCTCCTTCCAATGGCACACAATCAATTTCAGAATCCAAATCCATAGGTTCCCACTATGTAGCCAGTGTCCAGAGATCAAACAGTGTCCAAAGGACCAGGTATCCAAACCACAAGCCTCCTTCTTCCAGGCCTTAAAGCCATTCACAAGCATCGCTCGACTCCCAGAGCAACATATGAGATGACGCTTGAAAACAGGCGCTAAAAAATGATAAAGACATTTCGGGCTGCACAGAATGATCGATGGATACAATGCATGGTGAAATAATCAACAAAACATAATACTAACATACTAGTCACCAGCAGAGTAGGCCCAAGGGTCTATCGAGTCTGCTCATACTTCAGAACCCTAGGTGGGTATTGATGCCGTCCTCCTGCCCCTTTCCCAACTTCTCCCTCCCCTGCTCCCAGCCCTTCCCCGGGGAAAGCCATCCTCCATTTTGCCTCTTGCCTATACCTATCCCACCCTCTCTTGAACCCCAACACTATGGCAGCCCCTACCATCTCCCCAGGCAGCGCATTCCACAGTTCCACCACCCTTTTAGTGAAGTATCTCCTCCTTCTTTCCCCTTCAGCCTTTTTCCCTCAAGCTTCCAGCCATGCCCTCTAGTGATTCCAACACGATTTACCCTATTTATTTCCTTTAGGTACTTGAAAACTTCAATAATGTCCCCTAATGCATGATACACAAAAATAAAACTTGAAAAGACTGAGCAGAAAACAAAAATAATAAACAAAATTTAAACAAATTTAAATTAAATTAAATGAATTAAACAAAAATTTAAACAAATTTAGAACAAATAAAAAGACAGCGCTAAAACACTCCTGACGGCTGGCCCAGCGTGGCCGCCATCTTGTCATCGGCATTTCCCACACTTGTGAACAATTGGCCTAGCAACAGGGGCCATAGACAGTGGGCTGTGAGCAGACAGCAACTGGAACCCAGAGGAGCCCCCCAATTGCACCAATAGGGATGCAAAGCCTTACACCCAGCCACCCACGACCCATAGCCAGTATACACACTATTTCACTATGACCTATGGCTAAAAAAGAAAACAATTACGAAAAATGTAGTTTGTACTGTGGTGAATATCTAAGAAAGCATGAAAAAAAGGTGTTAAAATGGCAAAAACACCATCAAAACATTCCAGCTGTTCTAACATGGCAGAAGACTGATAAAAAGAAAATGTAGTGCTGTAATAACTTCCTAAAAAATCATGGACTCCCCTCTGGTTCATAAAGGCTCTAAAAGCCCCTATAACCTGCATGCAAGAGCTCACTACATATAGAAGCTGCCCTTCAAATACTCTGATTTGTTTGTCATTAAAAGCCAATTGATAAGTATTTTATTTTATTTGTAAAGTTTTTCACAACAGAAGGCCCACTGAGCTGCATGGAGATGTTTCATTTCTAGGTGCATTCTGTGGGGTGGGCTGCATGGACCTGTTTTATTGAAAGGAGGAATGTTGGCCTGGAGACTGAGAAAATTCCCTATTATGACACGTGCCATTAGATTCTTGAACATCCACTGGGCAGCCAACAGAGATAGGCAGAGGAGAACTCAGTTCAGCATTTTATCAGCATCTTATCCAAAGGTTGGCATCTCAGCAGCACAGTCTCCTCCCCAGTGCTGAACTGCAGGGTCAGTATGTGGCATTAGCCCAAGCTGGTAGTGAGAGACTAGAATCTGCAGTCTTCTTGTTTTTCAGCCCCAGCAGTAAGCATGTCACTTACTCAGCCACTAAGAGCACTGAAATAAGATATCCCATAGTATTGGTAGGGTATTATATACTATACTATATTATTATATGTGTAGTGTGTGGGATCACTCATTGAATAAGACTGAACTCTTGTTCCACACACTGAAACAATTGGCACTCACAACCTTAAAAAAAACTCCACAGGACCAAATCATTTGTTTATGAAATATTACTTTAAACATCATTTGATCTGTACAAAAGAGAAATCACTGCCATCATATCAGTCTCCCACAGTCCATATTTGATGTGTGAAGCCCACTTTACACGTGATGCATTTCAGATCTAATGATCCTTTATCAAAGGCAACATGTCTAGTCTGTTGATCCCTTTGTGTAGGCAGCAAATAATGACATAATTTTCTACTCTGTATGTGTATCTTTCAAAAGTTCACATTTTTTAGAGTTATATGGTCAAGACAAACTTAACCTTACCCAGACCTTTCTTAGTGATACCAAATGTGCAATGTGATCTAAAAGCAAATATATTATACATAAGTTAAAACCTTTTCACAACAGTTTACAAAAATCTAATTATTCATCACTTAACAACTTGACTACAACCAATTATTAGCAATACAGAATTCATTTACTATCATTTAATTAATAATGCAAGTTCTGCTGCTAAATTTGTAAAGCACTTGGAGCAGCTTTATTTAAAGTCCCGGTGCAAACATTTTTTGAGTCTTGAGGACTACAAAGTAATGCTGAGTGGTTTTGTCAGCCCCAAGCAGCATGAAAGAATATACTTATAAGAGACACCCCTCAGTACACTTATAAACATGTCATAAATCACTCAACTTGGTTAGGGTGATTTAAGATAAGTTGTTCTTTTTTTTAACAACTAAGTGTAATGCCTCTCCTCCCTCTGTGATGTGGAACGCTCAAGGAAAACAACAAGAGAGGCTTCACTTACCGACGTTCCTTGTAATCACAGTACAGCAAAATGACAGGGCACTGTCCAGCAAATAGCAAGAGTATAGTAATTTTATTCTATATTCCATGAAAAAAAATCTTTACAGAAACCTAACTGTGGCCCACATCCTCAGCTGAAGTACGCAAAGGGGAACCCACTAACAGCTCCGGCTGGTTTTGTGCAGGCACTCTTCCTTGGGGGTGGCCGGTCCATTACCCAAGTCATACTATTATAGTGGAAAAAGTGCATGTGCAAAAAGTGCTTAAAGGTATAAGGCACACTAGATTAAAATGTTAACAATGACTGCCAGGTTTTTTCAAATACATTTTGCGTTTTCTAATGTGGCTGAAAGTAAACATTAAATGACAATTGCTTAATCTCAATCAATGACAAAAAGTCACATTATTTCAGTTAAATGTTTCATAAGTATACATTTAATAATGATTCCTTATAATTAGCCATTTAACTGAAATGGAATGCTCTCCTTTAGTGAGAAGACTACCCTACACAGGATAAGAGCTCCTATGGTTCTGAGAGCTGATTGGCTGAAATCATGCAAATTAATTTTTTTATATACTTTATAAAATGCCTCATGGTAGTTGACAGTCCTTGGCTTCACCTCAGGCAGTCCAGCTACCATTCAGCATATCACTATAATTACTGGTGACCCGATTATCATATGGTTTGCAAGCGCTCTCAAAAGCTGTAATAACTGGGTGTGATATCACACCCAGTTAGTATGACTTTTTCTACCTCATGCTCCACAGTTTTGAAAGGCTCTAGCGGCAAACTATGACCTCAAGACCATTACCATGGTAACGATGGCGATCTCAACTACAACTGAAACAAAAGGGAAAAAAACAATCACCATTTATTAGCATAGTAAAGCTGGGTTTGCAGTGGTATATGTGCTGAAAGCACAATAATTTACCGAAGTTCTCCTCACTGAGTCACGGACTAAACATAGAAACAGAAACATAGAATTTGACGGCAGATAAGGACTGCTTGGCCCACCTAGTCTTCCCATTTCCCTACATGATGGATAAGCTGCAGATTCTAAACACAGTGAAGTGGGAATAAGCTAATTTGTAAATACTGGCTCTTGTCCCGATATTGGGTCTGTGTTTTCAGCTTAAAACATTTTTAATTTTTTTCTACTTTTAACTTATTTTTAATGCACACTGTTTTAAAAATGCAGAAATCAGAACTATTAGCAATCAGATTTTCTTTTTTTTTTTTGGAAGTGTTACACTGCCATCAGTAAAGAGAATCTGAGCAGTCCTCTCAGCCTTCTTTATTTCGTACTTTCCTCTCCATACCTTGCATCAGTAATTATAAAAAAAATTTAAATATGGGCAAGTCTGTGTCTATGATGTTATTTTACATACCCTCAGTATAGGGTGAGCTCATAACCATCTTGAGCTTCATTCTCTTGGTTCCCGGTTTACGGCTCATCAAGCACCTTAGGTGTGTAAAAAATAAATCATAGCACACACCTGCCTACTGCATGCATTATTCTCTATGTAATTCCTATGCTGTATAGTATATCTTAATCCTTGCATGCTGTATAAATAGAATAATGGATAGCTTACTGTGCATTGCAAGGGAATAATTCCATTGAGAGGTTCTGGGGACATAGGGAACCTCAAGAGTGAAGCATGAGAGGTTCCCATGTCCCCAGAACCTCAGGATGGAATAACCCCTTGTCATGCAAAGTAAGCTATCAGTGATTGTTTTTAATATATGGATGCGATGGATGGTTGGCCGCTTCTGTGAAGGGCTCTCAGTCCTGGCTGACTCGTCGCTCTGTCTAGCTGCTACTCTCACCCTACCCCGCTGCACTCCACCCCGCCTGCCTCCGCTTACAGCCCTGGCATAAGCAACATGATGAAGAATTGGTGGGTGGTCCTACCTTTTCCTTTTTTGGGCACCGCATTGCATATTCTATGAGGTAATTCCTTTTTTTTTATGACTGGAGGAAAAAGAAAAAAACAACGGAGCAGCAGTACGCTCTCACTAAGTGAAAGAGCAAACCACCATGTTTTTCAAAGTGTTCTGCCCACCCACTCATGAAAAGCGGCCTGTAGAGAGGCATGCTTAGGATGATGTGGGGCCAGACAGCATCTTTCTGGGTGCTTGCGCTCTTTGATGGTGGTGATAATACTATACTTCACCTCTACCACTCAATGTGACTGCTTCTCCTAAAGGGACTGCCTCCCCATTCACTCCAGTTGGAAGTTGACCCATAACCTCCATTTTGCAATCTAATTTATTGGCGCCTGCTTTCCCTATTTTCACCTCTACGCACCCCCCTCTATTCCCTACCTCATCCACCCCCTCCCATCTTTAAGGCACTTTGTAGACATCAGTCCCTTCAGCTCCTGTCTACCTTGCACTCTTGCTACCCACCCCTTCCCTCAGACAATGGCCCTTCAGCTTGCCTACTCCTTCCTGACCCCCACACACACTAACTGTCTAATAATATATGATGTTTAACCTGAAATTTATTTTAATCTGGCTTATGAAGTCTCTCTCCATTAATGACTGTAAATTTAAGACCTAGCCTTTCTCTTTGTTTTAAGACTGTAAACGATTGTCTACCTTTGTATGTAAGTTACCCTCCATCCTTTGACGTGGAACCTTTGTAAATGAGCAGTTCTTGCTGAAAGGTATTTATAATCCTAGAGTTTAATAAATAAATAATACTATCGATCAGGAGTGGAACAATAGTATTATCACATCCCAAAGATAGTATTATCAGTGTTGAACTGTGGTATTACCAGAGAGAGTGTGATGGTATTACCGAGCTTTTTTGGGATGCTTTAATTTTAAGATCCATATATAAAAATGGTGTAAATAACCCCACAAGCTCAAAGGAAACATGATTTAACTAACCTGTGCTGTTACAATAGTGACTGCAAGTCTTCTGGTTGGATTAATGTGTTCACACTACAGGATTTCTTTGAACTGCATTATGAACTCTTCCTTCCTCTGATTTCCTGTCTAAACAGCATGTATCCTGTAGTACCGTCTAATGCCAGGGTCGCTGCTGAGAAGGAAGTAGTTGTGAGTGGCATCTGCTTTCCCAAAAATGTAAGTCTGTTTTTATATATATATATATAGATATATATAATCTATATTAAACATTTGTTTTTTAAAGTCTCTTTTTCCACTGTTCATATCTTTACAGCACTGCCTGTGGTGACTGCTGTTGGAGAAGGCTGGCTCCTACTTCAACAGTATTTCTATGCCATCATCTGCAAAGAATCCACCAATAGATGCTTGAAATGTCTATAAAAGGAGTTCCTGTGAGGCAGGAGACAAACTTTGCCTAAGATATATCAACTGCAGAAGGGTCCATTAATACCCCGCCCCCCACACATACAGATATATTATTATTAATTTTCTCTTTCATTTGAAGTTGCTACTTCCAGAAATAAGTCACAATATAACATGCAAGAAAAATCTAAGTACTGTGATTGGCTAAAACACCAGTACAGCCATGTAATTATGTGCCCATAATTAGATGTCTGCACCTATTACTAGGTATCAGCCTCTTAACAGCACAAATCCCCATTCACATGTCACTCCAGCCAGCCAGCAAGCCACTGCAGCATATCACTCTTGGTGAATGAGGAAAGTGTTGAAGACATCGAGTGAACTCTGCTAAGTAAAATAAATAAACAAAACTAAGTAAATAAAATCTGACAGTTGCACCTGCTCTCTCGTATGTACCCAAGCTTATCACTGTCAAAGAGTGCAGGAACAGAAAGCGTTGGGGACATTGAGGAACTGTGGGGCAGATCTGGGTAAGACAGTATCCCATTTGTTTAAGAGAGAGAGTTAAAAGCAAGGGTGTATTCTGTCCTCTCATTTGCAGTCACTTGTTTGTGTTTGCCTGTCTGAGCAATCACAACTTTTTCTTATGGCACCGAGGAGCTGGCCACTTGGATGGTACTACAATTTGCTGCCCCCCCCATTATCTCCTTTTCTTCATTTGCTGCTTCCATTCTTTCTCCCTTTGCTTCTTTGTGGTTATAAAATATATGTGAATCCTTATGTTAAACTGGGATCCCTTGGATTGCAGATGTATATAGCTACATGTTAGCTCCCCAAATGGTGGGGCTTACCTTAAATGTCTCCATGGGCACCGCTGTTGCCTTCCGCCTGGCTATGTTCCAGCCTGAGTTCTGCTTTTTAAACCTAGCTACTATCCAGCAGAAAGTTTAAATTTAATGTCAAGTATCACTGCATCCTTGGTTCCTGCACGAATGTGCGAATGAATGCTGTCACGCTGTAACTTTAAGAGGCTCTGCCCTGTGTATACTGTGCAAAGCTTGTGCTGGGTCCAAGTAAAACAAAGCTTGTAATTGTCTGGACAGCACTCCTACAAATTCCACTTAACAATGCAGGGGTAGCTCTTCCAAATGCTGTAACCATTTATTTCTAAAACTAAGCTGTTGCATTTAAAATTAACTTTAAAGTTTGGACTGTTTACATTCTGCACTGTAGCAGCCATGTATGGTATTTTGACCCTGTGTTTTGGACAATGGGAACTCAAGGACTCCTACAGGAGTCCTTTTGCTATGACTGCTGTGAAAAATATGGAACTGTGTGCTTGGTGCCCACTTTAGCCAGTCAGAATGCTACAATTGTGATTTACAGCTCAAGCATCCAGTCGGATTACAGGACTCTGTTTTCTTCAGTTTAGTGGGACAGTTGAACTGGGACAGTTAGTAGAGGCCTTCTCGACAGGGAAGGGGGCTCTGTGTTTGACTCCGGGAGAAAGTGGAGAGGCCTGCTTGCTTCTCTACCACCTTACAGCCCAAAGCGTTATTCTGAACTGCCAAATCTGCAGAAAAATCCTCTAAGCTACCAATGCCAAATGAGGGTGTAGTTTCTGCCAAAAACTGCAATTTCTGACTGAACTGCATCAGAGCCTGTGCTGGAGATAGACAAGCCAAGCTGCTGCAAGGTAAAATATTCCCTCAGAGACCGCTGTTTAAAAGTGAAGCCTGTGGCTACAGAGTTGTCTCCTGCTTAGCTGTGTTTTGAGGAGACTGGAAGATAATTGTGCCAGCTCACTGCCAGAGACTACCATTTGCCAAGTGAGTAAGCTGTGTGGCCTAGCTGAACTGCATCAGAGACTGAACCATGTATGTTTAATCTTTACGCTAAAAAAGAGCGTAAAACTGTTGCTGCACTATAAATATGAATTACCACAACCCCATTACAACATTCACAGATACATAGAAATGTGACGGCAGAGAAAGGCACCATGGCCCATCTAGTCTGCCCAACACCCTACCTCCCCCCTTTGTTATGCTTCCACCCTCTTTTCCCAACCCCTTAAATCTATCTCAAGCCCTCTTGAACCCCTCCACCATTTCAGCTGCCACTACCTCCTCCGGCAGCTTGTTCCAGGCCTCCACCATCCTCTCCGTGAAAAACTGCCACCTGACATTACCTCTGTATTGCCCACCTTCCAGTTTGAGTTTATGTCCCCTTGTGTTCACTCCCTTCTTCAATTTGAACAAACTGTTACCATCTACCTTATTTATTCCCTTCAGATACTTAAAGGTCTCAATCATGTCCCCCCCTCCCTCTCCCTCCTAGTCTCCAGAGGGTACAAATTCAGCCCTCTCAATCTTCTCTCATAGGGTACATCCTGCATCCCTCGTACAATTTTGGTTGCCCTTCTCTGCACCCTCTCCATCAGCTCAACATCTCTTCGTAGGTGAGGCCTCCAGAACTGCACCCCATACTCCAGATGCGGTCTAACCATGGTTGTGTGTAATGGCATTAGCATCTCCCTCTTCCTGCTATTAAAACCCCTCGCAATGCGGCCAACATTCCATTTGCCTTTCCCACTGCCCTGCTACACTGGCTGCCCACCTTGAGGCCACTCGATACCATAATCCCCAGGTCCCTTTCTATTTCTTTCTCCTTAATCACCAACCCCCCCAAGGAAGTAAGTTTCCCTCCTATTCTTCCTCTCCAGGTGCATCAGCAAGCACGTTTGTGTATTAAACTTCAATTTCCAGGTGTCAGACCACCTCTCCAGTTCCCGCCTCATGGCTTGCACCCCACTAGGTGAATCCACCCTATTGCAGACCTTTGTATCATCTGCGAACAGGCACACCCATCCCTCCAGACCCACCGCTAGGTCACTAACATAGATGTTAAAGAGTAATGGGCCTAGCACTGACCCCTGTGGCACCCCACTGGTCACTGCCCATTCCCTGGAATGTGTCCCATTTACCACCACCGTCTGATTCCTTCCCTTCAACCAATTTTCCACCCATCTGGTGATCCTGTTGTCCACCCCTAGTCTGTCCAGCTTATGTACCATTCCACCATGCGGAACGGTGTTGAAGGTCTTATTGAAATCCAGATAGGCCACGTCCACTGCTCCTCCCTGGTCCACTATCTGTATCACCCCATCGAAAAACTCTATCAGGTTAGTCTGACAGAACCTTTCCTTGGTGAAGCCATGCTGCCTGTCATCCTGCATGCCATTCATCTCCAAGTATTCTATCAACCTGATCTTAAGTAGTGTTTCCATTACCTTCCCCACCACCGAGGTAAGACTAATAGGATGGTAGTTTTTGACCTCATCCTTCCACCCCCCCTTATGTAGTGTGACCACCTCTGCCCTCTTCCAGTCCTTTGGCACCACCCCTGTGACCAAGGACAAGTTAAACAGCCTCGCTAGATGTGGCGCAAGTTCATCCTTCACCTCCTTGAGAACCCTTGGGTGTATTCCATCTGGCCCCATTGCCTTGTCTACCCTAAGTCTACCCAGCTCTTCCCTTACTCCTTCAGCAGTGAATTCTGTCACAGCCACCTGCCTGTGGCTGTCACCTTCCTCACCCCATCCTGGTCCCCTACCCTCCCTTTCCTCCGTGAAGATTGAGGCAAAATAGCTGTTCAATGCCTCTGCTTTTTCGAAGTCCCCTTTCAGTATTGTTCCACTTTCCCCCCTTATCCTTCCAATCCCATGCTGTGCCCTCCTCCTTTCTCCAACATACCTAAAGAAGGTTTTGTTCCCCACTCCTTGCCTGCTTTGCTATCCTCTCCTCAGTGACCTCCTTAGCCCTCCTTATCTTTTGCCCAGCCTCCTTTCTTTTTTCCCCTGTAGGTTTCCCTGTCCTTATCCTTTTGTGTCCTCCTGTACCTCTTGAATGCTCTAGTCTTCTCCTTGACCCCTAACGCAATCTCTCTAGTGAACCATAGAGGTCTTTTCTGTCTTCTGTTCTTTCTTACCCTTCTTATACATGAGTCCATGGCTTTAAATACCCCTCTGTTGATGGCTGCCCATAATTCCTCCAACCCCTGCACATCCCCTATCCTCAACATTTCTTCCCCAACTATCTTCCTCATTCCATGAAAGTCAGCCTTTCTAAAGTCCTTTACCTTGGTTCTTGTCCTAACCCTCTCCCTGCCCACTCTCACCCTGAACCTGACAGCCCTGTGGTCACTGGTGCCAAGCTCTTCCCCCTCCTCCACACTGTCCCCATTTGTGAGGACCACATCCAACAGGTTTACACCCCTAGCGGGCTCACTGACCCTTTATTGCAGGAATATGCCCTGAAGAGCCTCTAAGATGTCCCTGCTCTTTGTAGAGATTGCTGTCTGGGCCTCCCAATTGATGTCCGGAAGATTTAAGTCCCAAACTAGCATAATTTCCCCTTTCCATGCCATCCTCACTACTGATTCTACAAAGCGTCTGTCCTCTTCCTCCCCCTGCATAGGAGGTCAATAGACTACTCCAACACACAGGTTTTCCCCCTGTCCCCTGTCTAGGGTGATCCACATTATCTCTGTTTCCCCCTCCTCATCCTGCCCTTCCATGGCCCCAATCCCTTCCCTGATATATAATGCCACCCCTCCCTCCTCCCCTCCCAATCTTTCCTAAACAACCGATACCCTGGGATCACCGTCTGCCAGGTGTAGTGCTCATTCCACCAAGTTTCATTCACTGCTACAATGTCTAGGTTCACCTCCATCATGGTGGCCTCCAGTTCTCCTATTTTGTTCCCCAGGCTCCTTGCATTTGCAACCAAAGCCCTCCAATATGTAGCCCCATCCCGTCCTTCCCTGCTGCTAAGTGTTCCCTTGATGAGTGTTGTGACTTGGGGGGGAGGCTGATAGCCTCTCTGCTCTGCCTCACGTAAGGCTGGCCCTATCTTTAGCCACCTTCCCTTATTTAGTTTAAATTGAACTTTCTTGCCATGAAGTCCCCCAGTTTACTCTTTAGTGCAGGTGCCCCTGAAGAGCTCAGGTGCAGCCTGTCTTGGGCACAGCCCTCCTCCTCCCATGTAGAGCCCCAGTCACCTATCCAGCCGAACCCCATCCGACTGCACCAACCTTGTAGCCAATTGTTGAATGCCCTTATCTTCTCCTTTCTGGGTGTGCTCGCTCTTGGTACTGGCAACACCTCAGAGAAGGAAATGGAAGGAAAAACAGTGTTGCTCCTACAGAACCTAGCAAGTTCCTCGAACCTTGCCTGTACTTCCATCATACTGTTCCTTTCCAAGTCATTTGTACCCAGGTGAAATACCAGATGTGTCCTTTCATCCTGTTGTTTACCCCAGGAAGGAATATGATGCCTCACCTCCAGCACCGTCATTCCTGGCATGCACTGTACCCATTTTGCATTGTTTTTTGCTCCCTTCCTTCCCCATTTTAGCCCCTTAATTATTGAATCCCCCAAGAGTGCCACTCTACTGCCCCCTGCTTCCTGGGTGTCCTTTTGGCCTCTAGCTTTGTGTCACTGGGTTTGGCTCCCTTTGGACTCCTCCTCATGTTCCATCCTGACTTGGTTTCTGCCCCTGCTCATATTTTGTTCCCCATCACCTAGCCTATCCTGATTTTTACCCACACCCAGCATCTGTACCTCTTCACCCTCTCCCTTTAGCCTTTCATCAGACTCCCCCTTCCTGTACCTCGTCATCCCTTGTACTTCCACCTGGCTTCCTTCATCCCTGCAGACCCCTCCTGCATCACTGCTTGAGCATGATCCAATTTCACCTGACCCCCCAACTGCTCTTGGCCTTCCCTCGTCTGCATCACTGTGCAAGATTGTGCCAGTTGTGCTTGATCCCCATCCAACTGTTTCTGTCCTGCCCATCTTTACAGAAGGTTTTGAGCACCGTACCCCATTTGGGGAAGTCTTCCTCCTTACCACCTGCCCTGTCTGCATATTTCCCCTCTCCTGCACCCTGCCCAGCAAATGCCCCAGCCTCCTACTGCAGCTCCTAGCCTGCAGAGTTTCCTCCAGTACATTTTCAGCCTCCCAGGAGTTCAACTCCAGCTCTTCCAGTGCTTCCTTCCTGCCCCTTTTCTTATGCCACAGTTCCCCTAGTGCCACCTTTTGGTGTGTCCCTAATGTGCCCGTCCCCTCCTCCACCCCTTCTCCTGCATGTGATGTGCCTTCCCCCTCCTCACCCCTTTCCACAGCACCCGAGATCTTTCCCTTATGTCCCCAGCCGCTCTGCACCCTCCTTCTCTGATGGCCCCTGCCGGACCCCTTCCTCTCCAATGTCCTTGACTAGAATACCTAGGAGGGCAAAACTATTTGTTACTTCCACCCTCTGGCCCATTTCACCTATGCCTGTGTTGTCCTTCATACTGGGCATCTGTCTGCCTTTTCCTGAGCCTACTGTCTTCCATTCCTCCTGATCCCTGACTGACCCCTTTTCTCTAGCTACAGGCATCATTTTTGTGCCTCTAAACTTCCTGCTGTCAATGCCCACTGACCCCTTTCCTCCTGTCTCGGGTGTCCCTGTCCCAAATCTGGACTTGCTGTTGTCTGTTACCACCTCTGGTCTATCCCCTCTGGATCCCTTCATCCTCTCCCTCCCAAGCCTTTGACTTCCAGAACAGTGTATCTGATCTTCCAGTGAATCCACTCAGCCCTTCCCACTCCTTCCTTGGCTCATACTGTCCCTGTCTCTCTACCCCCTTTCCCCAGCTTCCCCCCATTTAACCCCCACCTTAGCCTTGCCACTTCCTCTCTCAGCTTAGTGAGCTGCTTACACATCATACAACCCCCAATCATCCAAGTCCAATTTAGAATCATAGCCGTTCCACAGCCACTGCACCCCAGCACCCTGCCAAAGATCCCCTTCCCTCGGTCGCCCCTCCCTCTGTGCTGCCCTACCATTTCTTCCGTGATACTTAGATGCAGTCCTAAAATCACCCTTATGTATTTTGGGGCCCCGACACTCACCCCCTCCTCAGCTCCAACCCACAGTCAAGACTTTTTAGAAATAATAAAGCATGTGCAAACCATAGACATCAAGAATTAATAACCATAGCCACCACGTTCAAGACCAAGTCACCAAGTTCAAGTCCAAATCCCCAGCACCTCCAGCGTCAGTAGTCCAAGATCAAATTCTCAGCACCTCCAGTGTCAGTAGTCTCGACCCAGCTCATTTCACCTCAAATCAAGTCCAAATTCCCAGCACCTCCAGCATCAGTAATCCAAGATCAAGTTCCCAGCACCTCCAGCGTTAGTAGTCTCGACCCAGTTAATTTCCCCTCAATTTCAGCTCTTTTGTGAAGGATTTCTTGGTGCCTGTGTCAATTTCCCATATCCACCGAGGTTGAAGTCCAAGTCCCCTGTGGAGAAATGCAGGACCCAGTTCCTTTGCTGCAAATCAGCTCCTCGCAGTGATTTCCTTAGCTCAGGACGCTCTTTGCTATCACTTTTAGTCCTTCTATCGGTCTGGCTGGCTATTTTTAAAGTCTACCACCTTGGCACCTCTCTCCCTTATTGGCCTGATCCTACACCGCTGTCTGCGGTTGGCCGGCCATCCCTGCTTCAGTCGCCGGACTGCCACCTGTGTCCCTTGCTAGTTCAGCTCCAAACAGCTCAGCTCTCTTTCCTCTGATCACCAACCTCGGCCCTGCTGCTGACTGCTGCCACAGCTCCAGGCAGCTCTCCACTCTCCTTTCTCTGGTGACCGACAGCGACCTGCTCCCCCGCTGATGACACAGCTAACAAACACAAGAACGCACAGTCCAATTTCTTTCTGTGCCACCTGGGCTATTGGTACAACTTATGACAGAGGACACCCAGGGTCTCAGCTAGGCAGGGATTGACAAGAAGCTCTGGCTATGCAAGATCTTGCAGGCATGCACTTCCCAGCCCCATTACCATTCAGTGTGAGTTGCAGCCATCTCTGGGAGGGAGGCCATGATGTGAGGGAGTGAGTCGTGTGATCCCTGGTCCCTGTATGCTGGTTCTGTCTCTAGATAGACAGAAACTCAGCAGCCTGCAGCCAAGAGTCAGAGGCTTGAATCCTGCTCCAGGATGACTCAGCCTGACAACATTTCCAGATCCAAAGGTCACAATACCATGAGTAAATTCAGGGCCTGTCCCTGCAACCAACGCTAAAGTTATTTTGCCAAGCTTGTTTTGTTCTTCAATTGCTAAGTGCTGTTTAAACTGTTGTGCAGGCCATAGAGCCTGGGAATTACAAATACCAATTATTTTAAAGTTTCTGCTTATGGTTTCACCAAAAGGTTGCAAAATTAAGTTAACTTTATTTGTTTAAGGGCCCCAATGCCAGCCAGCCAGCTGCAGCATGGCAGGCCTGCACCTGCTAAAATTCTGGGTATGCAGTGAATTTAACTGGACTGTCAAGGGGGACAATAGTTCTACTGTTGGGATTGAGCCCCTTTTAACACCCATACAAACCAGAACACAGGCCCCTTAACCTGCATTTTGGGCAGCAGGCAGGGTCAGAAGCCTGCTGTGACACGGTGTCTGTATAACATATAGTACAGTGTATTGTTTGAAATGAATTGCAGAAGGCTATTTAGGGATTATTAGAAAAGATAGGAATCATAACACTGAGAGCTGACCTTGAACAACCTTTTGACCTCCACAAAATTGTTAACAGAATTGCCAACAGGAGATCAACCCCAGCCAGAATGTTCTATTTTGTTGCAGACTACATGGACTCCTGAAGTTGGCCACTGAAAGGGCAATGACAAAGTTTTGATTCATTGTGTAAAAACAGGAGAACAGCTTGACAACGACAGAAACTTCCAGACAAAAGATATAAAGAGAGCTATGTTTTTTCCACATTTAGATTTAGAGATTCAGATGTTGGACTTTGAACTGCTTATATTAAGAGCCCTCCTGTATAATGTTTTTAAATGTTATTTTATTTTATTGTTATTGTAACCCCTCTGCCAACTGGAGTTTACTAAGATGCCTTCCTGGGCTGCTTAATGCCCACTGTCAGGATGGGTCCTGTGTCTGCAGTAGCTGTATGTGTCTGCATGAGAGTGCTATAGAAAGCCTCTGTGCCTGTCTGTTTAAGACAGTCATTATGCTGTGTTAGAAATTAGTCTGGGCTGGGTCCAAATAGTTTAGGGCTCATGACCAGCCAGACGCGTGGTATTTCAGCTCCATTCTGCAATTGCTATATGCTCAGAGGGAGCTCTGATAGGAACTGTGTTCATTTACTGTTTATCTGCCTTATTAATAGAAGTATAAACGTTTGTTTAACCTGCCTTCTCTTGCAGCTTAGGAACTTTTTGCATAAGAGCCACTTTTTTGATTCTGGACTCCCAGAGTTGGACCAATCAAACCTCAGGGGACCTAAAATGGAGACTGGCCCCAGAGGTCTTGTGGTTGTAAATTTCTGTAGGAATTGTAGTTTTTAAGGTTTGGCACCTAATTGACAAACAAAAAAGCTGCCCAAGGTTGCAGAGTGTGCAAATATGAGTAGAAACAACCATGAAACAAAAAACTCCAGCACCACTCACTGCAGAGATGAATAAATATCACCCATAGATAATCAAATCAACAAGTACAATATAAGTTGAAAAACTTTTAATTTATTGCAGTACTTCCACACATGGAGAAACAGTCACATACACCAATGTACCTTTCAAACAGGGGCTCAGGTGGAAGCCACAAAGCCTCCTACCGGTTTCGCTTCAGAGCATTCACAGGGAGTGTTCAAACAGGTGATGCACTCTACTTTTATAGGTAAAACCTTAAAGTGACAGTATACTTATAACAAATATTCATTCTAGAGTGACATATACCTATAATAAAATATTCATATAAAAACATATATCAATATGAATATAAACAATAGCACACTACTAAACAAATGAAACACAAACTTCTACATACATAAAAAATGTATATATGTTTAAAAAGGTATAAAAATACCCAATTAACACCTGAAAATAGTATATTGATATAGCTGTATCATACTACATACCAAGTAATAACTTTCAAATGCACAAGATCAAACTCATTTATGCATCCATCCAGATAATTCCTAAAATACTATATCTGGTGCTAATCAATAATATAAAGTACAAGACATACTAGGGAACATAAGAGGGAACTTTTTTACCTTTAAATTCTTACCCTTAGTTTTTTCATTTTTTCATTTGTTTCAAAAATGGTATTAACTCAAACATCATTCAACCCTGGATAGTTAAGAGCATTTAATCTGTACATCCAAAAGTGTTCCCTCTGAGAGAGCAACAACTCAAGATCATCCCCTCTTTTGCCAAGTCTCACCTTCTCAATCCCACAAAATGCAAAATTATGCAGCTGGTCCATCCCCTCATGGGATTTTATATGGCAAAACAAGGGATTAGTACAATCCTTATTTCTAATATCACTAAAATGCCGGCTTACCCCGGGCATCGCTTGAGGCTAGCCTGCCTACAACTGGATACCCAGGGTTGTGTGACTGTATACAAGAGACTCTTTGTGCATGCACTTTCAGCCTGAAATAATCAGATCTATAACTTATCTGCTAGATTCATGCCCCACCCCAGTTCACATTCCCCTGAATAAATCAGATTGTGTTGTTTTTGCAGTTAATCTGACTAGTTTGTACCTTTTTAGTGAGGGTATTCTACTGCCATTGAACAGTTGCATTACAGGTCTTATTTTACAGAATCGGTCTTCAGAGCAGCTGCAGATGATCTAGCCCTGGTGATAAGTGCAAGGGGTGTAAGTCATTACTGTCATATGGTACATGTGAAGGTTTTGCTGTTATACTGTGTAGGCCACTAGAGGGGTTGGTGGGGGTTATAGAATCCCAGAGGGCTATACCAATAGTAGTTACGCTACCCCAGAACCATTCCTCTGGGTTGAGGCACCCATTCAATGAGCTCAGGCCCCTCAACGTGCACATAGTTACACAGGCAGGGGTTACATTTTGGAGGCACCACTTGGGATTAGTGCCCCCTAGTGGTCAAAATCAAGAATTGCTGCAAAAAGTTTAATGGGTACCACAGTAGAAATGGCTGTGCATCAGTTTGTGGGATGGTGTATAGGGCATGAGACTGACCCCCACAATGCCTTGTTAATACTGGATATACCCCTGGACACTAGTAAAGACACTGTGTATGAGGCACTTTCAAAAATTGAATGCTTGGGAAAAGCTGTGCTGGTAAGCCAACATGCTGACCTGACTGCCCAGACCTTAATGGCCTTAGTGGAGCATAGCAACCCCATGGACAGCACTAAGGAGCCCCAAACTATTGCTGCTGCAGGGTCTTTAGCCACCTTGAAGATGGTGACTAAAGACAGTAAGGATCCCTTAGAGAAAGAGCCCCACCCTTATCTGAGATCTTTGAGGAAATGTTTGCCAAGTTATTATTGGAGGAGGGTAAAACCATAGAGGGCTTTATAAAGTTATTCATGCCACCTGTGGGTGTTCCTTCTGCGCTGCCCATGCGAGCCCCAGCACCTGTCCCATTACCAGCTCCCATGCCCTCACCAGTACCAGCATCCACTCCTGTGCCCATAGTTAGTCACGACTCATACCGCTGACTGAAGATGTTTTCAGGCACTCTCCCCAGCCCCCAGGGGAGCATTACTGGGAGAACTGGATATACTACATTGCCCCTTGGTACCCAAATGGCAGTGTACGGAGGCAGAGAAATGAAAAAGGATTGTGGAAAGTTTAAGGACTTCCACTTTGGAAGTGGTCAGGTTCCTGAAGTCCTCAAACCCTGATGCATCAGCCCCAAAAGTACTTGTCCACACTGTTATGTAAACAAACACAGATAGCAGAGTAAATAATAATAATACTAATAATACAGATTCTTGTGTCTTTGGAGTCTGCGAAGAAACATTTGTAAACAAGCAAGAGTACTAATAAAGTTTATTATACTACTTACGCTAAGCATGTTACAGAGAAAATTGCAAGGGAGATGGGTTTCTCACCACTATCCTGAAGAATGTACATAATCTCCAGAATTGCTAAAGGTCTCAGGCTCTGCAAGCTCTCTTTATCTCTCTCTCTCTCTGCAATCTAGTTCTCTCTGCGTGTAAAACTAGGTTATAGAATGCTAAATACTACAAATAACAGTATAGCAGCAGAGATTACAACATAGTTACGAATATGAGAAACATTATGTGATGGATAATGACTTAGGAGACAGAATTATTAATGAGTATCCTATGAGACAGAATACACTTCCATTAGCATTATAGTTTGGACAAAAGAAATGCTGACTGGGTTCTATTACATGTGGCGTTTCTTGCTTATGTATAATATAAGACATAACAAATGATTTCTCTCTAAAGAGATGAAGAGAAGTGCTGACAGGGTTCTATTACACTTGGCATATCTGCCTGAGTGTAAAACACACACTACATATAATTATATGAGAATATAAGTATACAATAATCCCTGATGATCCCTCAGAGTCATCTTATTAGTGATTAGGTAGATAATGTATGAAATATATGTAAAAGGCAAACATAATGCATTCTAGTAAGGTATAATAGTCGTGCATGATATAATCCTATGAAAGGATGTAAACATTAGCATATATGAGCAGCAAAGCACATTCCTGGCACTCATGCTTATATGATGGGTGCCTATATCTATATGTTAGTGCAAAATAGCAGTATCAGAGTACGCAGATCAGGAATACAGTGTGAGGTGTATGTGAGGTGTATGTGGGATGATAGGGGGCCTAACCCAGGTGCAAGAACACTAGAGGGTGTTTTTGGTAGCATTGAATCTGGAGAGACATTGATGTGGCAATTCAAAAGCACCAAACAGTGGAAAGGGAAATGTTTGTCCATGTATGTTACTCACTTGGAAAAAGCCCTACAGACAGCTTACCGGAAGGGTGGGGTATCAGCCAGTGAACTGAACTGTTTGAGATTGGATCACATACTACAATATACCAAATATTCTAAATTGCAAATTATGCAGCTAAAGCTCCAGAATAGGAGGGATAATCCACCTGATTATTGCAAACTGATAAAAGAACTCAGGGAGACCGAAGGCAAGGAAAGAGACTGGAATTCTTGTGCGGCTACAGCCCAAGTAGCCCCGGCGCAGGAAAGACCTTTTGAATCAGAGACTGCTAAGGATGTTCCACCATAAGCCAAGCTGTTGAGAGATGAGCTGCTGAGAGAAGTCATAAAAATGAAAGCAGGTGCCTCTACAAAGGCTCCTTCTATAGACAAAGACCCTGATCCCCCTCAGAACATGTCTTCTATGGGAATGGGGGTGCACATTCAGGCATCTTCTGCTGAGGGCAACTCAAAAACTAAAGCAACTGAATTGACTGCTGCAATAAAGGAACTATTGGGACATATTGCATCACCTTCAATGCCGCAGGCAGAGGTTAAACCATGATTCTCTGTTGTAAGTGCTTCAGCTCCAGACCCAAATGTGTACTCTGCCCGACCTTCTAACTGTGAAGGGAGATCAGTTCCTGATGTAGTGTTTCAGCCAAGATGGACTCAAGAACCTTTAATTTGTCACAACTGTGGAAAGGATAGACATATGACAAAGAATGCCAGTCACAAAAGGATTTAGAAAGGGTGGTAAACAGACTCCAAGGTGAGCTCTGAAAAGAAAACCAATTGCAGAGGGGTTCAAGAAATCCAAATCACAATGTCTCTGTGTCTAAATCATCTGTTCAGGTTCTTCCCAAAGTCCCTCCAGACTGGTCTAGATTGTTGGCCCTTTCATACCTTTATGGTTGAAGAGAAGCAGTAAATATACAAGGACTAACATCAGATCTAAGGGAGGTGAACAGAGGAGTGTCCCAAGGTTCAGTCTTGGGGCCACTCTTGTTCATCATCTTTATTGACAAACTCTCTAGAATATGTGTAGATAGTAATAATATTAAGTTGTACACTGATGACAGGGTACTGCTCTGTGTTGGTAAGGACTGTGCCACAGTGGAAACTGTTTGTCAACAAGAGTTTATTAAGCTAGAAAAATGGCTAATCAAAAATAGATTGTTACTCAATAAAAAGAAAACAAACACAATGGTGTTTTCACATAAAAAAGCTAGTGGATCTGGAAAGTTGATGGGATAACTAACCATAAAAACAGGTACATGTGGGGAGCTCACTCAAGTTGAGTCTTACAAGTGCTTGGGTTTAATGGTAGATTCACAGTTAGATTTTGGTCTTCTTATAGAATAGATTTGTAATGAGATCTCTCAAAAACTAGGGGCCCTGAGAAGGCATAATGAATGTATGTCCCAGGGAACCAGGGACATTTTGGTAAATTCAGTTTACGGGTTCCCTTGATTGATTATGGGTGTATGGCCTATAGAACCTCAAGTAAAAGCAACTTGTTAAAGTTGGACAGGCTACAATATAAGCTAGCTAGATTTGTCCTGGGTATTAAATGCCCTTATGTTAATTATCACCATTGTGAATTGTTGTCTAATATAAACTGGGTGCCCTTAGATATAAGAAGAGACAGAATCTTGAATAATTTTATATATAAATGTGTAAGTGGTTCTGTCCCAGACTATATAAAAGGCAAGTTGGTCACAAATATTTCAAGTTATCCACTGAGAGAAATTAGAAGGATAGGTTTCAAGATTCCACACACCAAGATTAAATATGGTAAACAAAGGTTTGAGTATTTAGCTGCTATAAACTGGAATGCACTACCACGTACTGTACGGAATAAGCCATCTTATCAAATGTTTAAATCTTCTGTTGAGCTTTTTTACTCATAATTGCATCTGTTATGGATGAAATTCATGTTTAGCGATCGTTTATCTATTGTAT
Source organism: Neoceratodus forsteri (assembly GCA_016271365.2). Lineage (NCBI taxonomy): Eukaryota > Metazoa > Chordata > Ceratodontiformes > Ceratodontidae > Neoceratodus > Neoceratodus forsteri. Next base: position 1,408,391,008 of record CM028132.1, read on the forward strand.
TTTTTTTATTAATTGTATTTTATTTATTTATTTCAGTTTCAGAATTGCCAGATGTTAACTGGAGCACCTTTGCTGCAACCACATCCAAGAGCAGGGCCATTTCTTGATGCCCTACAGGGGGCATGCCTCAGACAGCCAGTGTTGGAACCCACTCAGGAGGGAGAAATCTTAGACCTCGTACTCTCAAATGGGGACAGTGAGAGGATCTCAGATCTAGAAGTGGGTAGCATCTGGGAACAAGTGACCACCAAACAGTGTGGTTCACAATTAACTCAGCTGCAGAGTCAAACTGTACAAAAGTGATGGTACTGGACTTCAGGAGGGCTGACTTTGTCAAAATGGAAGAGTGCCTTAGAAAATCACTAGCAAACAGACAAGAAGGAGGGGTGGAGCAACAATGGGAAACATCAAAACTGCCATCACAGAGGCAACAACCCTTTGTGTGAAGCAAATAAACAAATCAAAATGAAAGAAAAAGCCACTATAGTTCGCAAAAGAGGTGGGGGGTGGGAAGGTTAGGGAGAAAAAGACAGCATTTAGTAAGTATAAGAAAACACAGAAGGAGCAGTACAGAGAACTGTACCAGTTAAGGCAGAAGGAAGCAGGGAAGGCAGTCAGAATAGCAAAGGCCCAAACTGAGGAAAAGAGAGCCAACTCGTTTGAGAAGGGGGATAAAACCTTTTATATATACATTAGGGAGCATAGAAAGACAAAAGGAAGGATAGTGAGGCTGAATAGAATGGATGGTGGGTGGGCAGAGAGGGACAGTGAAAAAGAAGGGATACTGAACGAATACTTCTGCTCAGTATTCACAAAAGAGAAGAAGGGGGAGGTACCTAATCCAATTAACAGAAGCACTCTGGATAGGAGAGTCAATCAGTCCTTTCACAGAAGAAAGGGTTCTGAAAGAACTCCTAAAACTGAAGGTGGACAAAGCAATGGAGCCTGACGGGATTCACCCCAGAATTCTAAATGAATTAAGGGGAGAACTAGTGACACCACTGACAACCCTTTTTAACAAATCATGGGAGGATGGTGTGGTACCTGAGGACTGGAGGAGGGTGGATGTGATTCCCCTTCACAAAAGTGGGAGCAAGACAGAGGCAGGAAACTATAGACTTGTCAGTTTGACCTCTGTGATAAGGAAAAAGATGGAATCACTTCTGAAGGAAATAATTGTTGGGTACCTAAAGGCCAGTGGGGCACAGGACCCAAGGCAGCATGGATTCACAGTGGGAAGGTCATGTCAGATGAATCTAATTGATTTCTTTGACTGGGTGACCAAAGTAGTAGACCAGGGAGGGGCTGTGGACATGGCCTACCTAGACCTTATCAAGGCATTTGACACAGTCCCACACAAAAGATTAATAAACAAATTAGCCCACCTGGGAGTGGGTCCCAGGGTGGTAGCCTGGGTAAAACATTGGCTGGACAACAGGACACAGGAGGTAATATTAAATGGAGTCCACTCTGAAGAAAGTGGGGTTACTAGTGGGGTATCGCAGGGTTCAGTACTGGGTCCAGTCCTTTTTAATGTCTTTATAAGTGACATCACGGAGGGACTGGAAGGAAAAGTATGCCTCTTTACAGAAGACACAGAGATCTGCAACAGGGCTGATACACAAGTGGGGGTGGAAAGGGATGAGAAGGGACTTAGCAAGGTTGGAGGAATGGTCAGAAGAATGGCAGCTTGGATTCAATGCAAAGAAGTGCAAAATAATGCACCTGGGAAACAAAAACATAGGTGAAGATTACACAACGGGGGGAAGGTAGTATCAACAACAAAAATGGAAAGTGACCTGGGGTAATCATATCAGATGACCTTAAGGTTGGCAAGCAATGTGAGAAAGCAGTAGGGAGGGCTGAGGGGATACTGGGATGTATAGGGAGAGGCATCACCAGCAGAAAACAGGAAGTTGTTATCCCTCTGTACAGACAGTTGGTGAGACCCCATCTGGAGTACATGTCCAGTTCTAGAGACCCCATCTCCACAAGGACATAGACAGGATGGAGGCAGTCCAGAGGAGGCAACTAAAATGGTGCAGGAGTCTGCAAGAGAATCCATATGAGAGAGACTAAAAGAGATTAATAGTATACCCTTGAGGAAAGGTGAGAGGGGGAACATGATTGAAACTTTTAAGTACCTCAGTGGATTCAACAAAGTCAAAGGGTAGCATCTTTCAGAAAAGAAATGTGCAAGAACAAGGGGACACAATTTGAAGATAGAGGGGGGACGGCTCAGGGCAATGTGAGGAAGTATTTTTTCACAGAGAGGGTGGTGGACACATGGAGCCACCTTCCTGAGGAGGTTGGGGTCTAAAACTGTGGGAGAATTCAAGAATGCATGGGACAGACATAAGGCAATTCTTGTGGGGGTAGGAAGAAATAGGCTGTTGGTTAACTAGGATCTGCAGCTTATCAAGTATTTAGGGAAATGGGCAGACTAGGTGGGCCAAGCAGTCCTTATCTGCCATCAAAGTCTATGTTTCTATGTTCTATGTTCTGATTACAACCTTTGAGCCAAACCGGCTCTTTTACAAAGGCTCCAAGTCAGTAGAAGAACAGACAAAACAATACAATTTACATCATAAGTTGAGAACATATAATAGCCAAGTGTCAAGGCTGTTTTACAAGCAAGATAAATGTGAAGTATAACCTCAAATACAAATACTTTTATAACAGAAACATCTATAGTCTATAGATCTAGTTACTAAGTGCAGGTTGCTTGTAGTTTTCAATACAAAATTGGCTTTATGTAAGGAAAAGGGGAGGAAGGAGGAGGTAAGGAGGTTATTGGAATGGGCACAGAAGAGGCATATTGTATAAAGTTATTAGGGGATAGGAGAAGGGAATATGGTAATGAGGGAGAACAAGCTGATAAGTGCTGTATGCATGGGGGCAGCCTAGGGAAAGTGTAAGTCAAGGGGAGTGGGTGAGGACTCTTAGGGCAAGAGGGGTAGTAGGGTTGGGGGGGGTAAGAGCTGAAAGTGTAGGGCATTGTATGAAACTCTTATCATTGTGCACAGCAGTTGCACTCTTGGGATTCTACCAGGAGGTGATGGAGTACTTTTTTGAATTGGACGAGTTTCTTAAGGCAAAAAAGGGAGGGGGCAGGTTGTTCATCCAGAGAGGGCCTCGATAGGAGAGGGACCTTTGGGTGAAGGAGGTTCATTTGTAAGGAACACGCAGTACCCATCTAGAAGAGCTTTGGGTTGTTTTAGTGTTGGGGTTACAATGGAAAAGCTTTGAAGTTGATTCTGGGACTATAAATGTCTATGTCTTTTGTTTTATGTTTGTATAAACTTTTGTAATGCAGGACGGCCCTGAAAATAGGCCTCGCCTAGTGTCTTATCATGGTAAATCATAAAATAAAACTGAAAATTGATGGACACTGCTGTACACATAGATGGGATTCTGGACGGAGCAGTTTTAGACAGTGGGCCTCAAGTCACAATAATGTTCCAAGACTGGCATGAGCTGCATCTGTCAGACCACCCATTACAACCTCTTGATGGACTGCATGTTTTGGGGTTAAGTGAAACGCTGTATCCTTATCTTGGCTATTTAAAGGTGTGGCTTTCTTTTCCATCTTCTGTGGCTGGTGTGGGAGATGCTGTGGAAATACTAGCCCTGGTCTGCCCTTCCACCAGACTTTGATGGTATCCCTGTACTGAGTGACACCAACGCATACATGTTTGGGCACCTGGCCCAGGTATGTGAAGAAAGACAGAAGAGAAAGACAGAAAAAGCCCTGCAAGTTCACATTCTGATCCAAAAGGCCTACGAGAAGCACCTGCACCCTGAGCAAAGTGACCAAGATGAGCCTGAGGGGATGGTTTGGAAGAAGGACCCTGCCACTATTACATTACCTGCCAATGCAAAATCCAGTATTAGTGGTGAAGTACAGCAGTGGAATGATGTTACTAACAAAATGTTGATGCTGGATGCCCCAGATGAGGGAGAATTACCTGAAGGGCTGCTGATTAAACCCAGTGTGCTTCCAGCCTGAGCTCATGCTTATGTCTGATGAGCGGTGCTTTGAATACAAAATGTTACAGACTGAGACATCGTGGTACACAGATGATGCACCCTGGCTAAAGTCTACTGTGCCAACACTGCTGTGGTTCCTTCCCAGTGCAGAGCTGAAAACGGATGTGAGGTATCACCTGATATGTTTGATTTGGGGGATTCACCTCTTCCCAACAGCTGGAGAACTAGGGTCAGTAACAAGCTTTCCCAGAGAACCAAAGCATTCTCCCTCAAAGAATGGGATATTTGTGTCACGGGTGCTGAACACCACATTCGCTTGCATGACAAGAGACCCTTCAGAGAGAGAGAGAGATCCAGATGCTTAGCTCCTGCCGACATAGATGATGTCCAACGTCACCTATAAGAGATGTTAGTAGCTGGCATCACACAAGAGTCACGCAGCCCATACACTTCCTTAGTTGTTGTGGTGCAGAAAAAGAATGGCTCTGTTCATATGTGTATTGATTACAGGACCCTCAACAAAAGAACTGTGCCTAATCAGTATACAATGCCACGTATACAGGATGCCCTGGACTGTCTAAATAGGAGTAAAGGGTTTTCCGTTCTTGACCTCTGAAGTGGGTACTATTAGATCCCAATGGTTCCTGGGGACAGAGAAAAACTGCATTCATTAGTCCATTGGACGTCTATGAGTTCCTCCGCATGCCCCAGGGCATATCGGGTGCACCAGCAACATTCCAGCAACTAATGGAGCGTGCAGTGGGAGATATGAATCTCTTGGAATGTCTCATCTACCTTGAATATGTCATAGTTTTGGAAAAAACTCTCAAGGAGCATGAGGCTCGCTTATTCAAAGTATTGGACAGACTTGAAGAGTTTGATCTTAAGTTATCCATTGACAAATGCCAGTCTTTCCAGAGTTCTATCAAGTACTTGGGTCACATTGTGTTGTCAGAAGGTATACAAACAGACTCCAGTAAAGTAGAAGCCTTAACCAGCTCTCCAAAGCCCAACAACTGGAAAGAACTCCAAAGGTTTCTTGGATTCTGTGGCTATTATTGCTGATTTGTCTTAAACTATACCAAGGTGATCCGCCCCCTACTAAACTTAACTCAACAGTATCCGCCTACACACAACAAGTTTAAGAAGGGCACTGACAAAGATGCTGAGAAGACCTGAAATATCAGGCTGGATGAGACGTTTGGGCAGAGATGGACTCTCTTTTACAACATGCTTTTGGAGAAATAATTTACAGACTGACTCATGCTCCCGTACTTGCTTATGCTAATGCATCCAAATCTTATGTGTTACATACAGATGCCAGTTTAAGCAATCTCAGAGCAGTACTCTATCAAGAACATCTGGAAGGACTGTGTCCTGTCGCCTTTGCTAGCAGAAGTCTGACATCTTCAGAGAAAAACTATCCCATGCATAAATTAGAATTTCTCTCTCTTAAGTGGGCCATAGTTGACTATTTTCCCAAATATTTGCATGGTGCTAAAATCTTGGTCAAGACTGATAATCCTTTAACATATGTCCAAACCACAGCTAAACTAGATGCTACTGGACACAGAAGGCTTTCTGCTCTAGCAACCTATGATTATGCGGTGGAGTCTTGACCAGGCTTAAATCATGTAGATGCCAATGCTCTCCCACAAAGACCTGATTCTGACCAACAGTGGGTTCATATCCCTGAACAATCTGTAAAAGCACTATGCCACAAGTTTGACCTGGAAGAAACCTGGTCCTCTGAAACTGTGACCTGTCTGGCAGATTGTTAGGGACCTCCAGAAACGTTTGTACCAGTTGCCTACTGTAACTTCACAGCTTTAGACTTGAGTTCTTTACCACAGCTAACTCCAGCTGATATCCATAAAGAACAGTACTACGATCCGATGATCCAGCTAGTAGTTAATGCTTTATAGAAAGGAGAAGATATCACAAAAATGCAGTCCAGGGACCCTAAAACTGCTTTGCTTCTTCAGGAGGAAGCAAGCTCAAGTTTCAAGAACAGATATTGTACCAAGAGCTTACTGACACCAAGGTGAAATTGCGAGAAAACCGCTAGTACTCCCAGCTAAATTCAAAAATATTGTCCTGAAAGCTTTGCATGACCAAATGGGACATCTGAGTAGTGAGAGAACTCTTGATCTGGCCCACCACATTTCTACTTGCCTAAAATGGGCCTAGACATAGAACAACATGTTAAAACCTGACGTAGGTGTCTTCAGCGCAAGGCTCCACCACAAAGAGCAGCCCCTCTGGTCAATATTGTCACAAGTGCACCAATGGAACTTGTCTGTATCAGTTTTCTTAGTCTAGAGATGGATTCTAAAGGCATTGCAAATGTATTGGTAGTCACAGATCATTTCACGAGATATGTACAGGCCTATCCAAACAAAAACCAAAAGGCCTCAACTGTAGCTAAAGTCCTTGTTGAAACTTTTTTTGTACATTACCGTGCCCCTTCAGTGTATTCATTTGGATCAAGGCCAGGACTTTGAGAGCAGGCTTATTAAAGAATCGTTGTCCCTATGGGGTATAAGAAAATCCAGAACAATCCCTTATCATCCTCAGGGGGTTCTACAAGCAGAAATATTTAACAGGACCCTACTTGATGCTGGGCACTCTGCAACCCAAAGACAAACCAAAGTGGAACCAATAAATAAGTGCCCTTGTCCAAACTTATAATTGCACAAAGAAAAATGCTACTGGGTTCTCACCGTACCACCTTATGTTTGTCAGAGAAGCTCCTCTTCCAGTTGATGTATGTTTCAGAGTGTCTCCAGATGGTGTCCAATCTGACAACTATCTCCAGTATGTCAAAAATCTAAAAGCCAAACTAGGCCATGCCTATCAGCTTGCAAACACCATGGCAGCAAAGAGAAACCTGACTAACAAAACTCACCATGACAAACGTGTTAAGGCTCAAGAGCTCCAACCAGGTGACAAAGTACTAATGAGAAATTTTGGACTTCCAGGTAAGCACAAAATAGCCGACCGCTGGAATCATGTTCCATATATAGTAATTGGTAAGCTGCATGATCTGCCAGTGTATAAAGTACATCCAGGAGGAGACCCTCACGCTGTTAAAACCATTCACAGAAACCAACTCTTGCTTATCAGCCAAATAATAATCAGTAACGTTCAAAAGACTGATGCTCCTCGGTGCCTTGTTACTAGATCTGCTACTAAACCCAAGCAACAAGATCATCAAACTTCTGCTTCCCAGCATCATGCTCATAATGTTTCCAATCCTGCAGACATTGCAGGTATTGAAAATGCTGAAATCGATGACAAAAGTGAATTCTATCCTGCTTTCTACCCATCTTTTGAACTTGAGAGAGTGTTCCAGAGAATTCCTTCCATTAACTATGACGATGACTCAACCTCCAGCTGATGTAACAGATCTCAATTCATCCATGGTGCCGGAACCTCCAGAAAGTGATGCTTGCAGGGTGGATCTTGAAGTGGCTGAGTCTGCATGGTGGAATTGACGGCGATCAGTGAACCCAAATACAATGAGGCAAGTAGTGAACCTACAAGCAACCATACAAGTGCTAATGAACTAAGTGGGCTAAGTGAACTGTTTCATGCTAATGAAAGTATCATTCAAGAGCCAGAAAGATGTGTTTGGATGATTCTAACTTTGTGGAAATACCTCTGACAAGTGACAGTGAGCTTCAACAACAAGTAGTGCCAGAGCCAGTTTTGCCCCGTCACTCATAAAGATTTGTAAAACCAGTCTTAAAGCTCATGTATGATACTCCAGGACAGCCTGTTAACTTGCCCATGAATGTCATGCAGAAAGGAATCTGTCAAACCCAATTCTTTGCCCAAACCTGTGTTCACTGCCTCTACCCAAACCAAAGCCTCCACCCAAGTTAAGATGCCCATTCAGTGTAACAAGGGGTATAAAGTTAAAGAGATGGGAATCAGGTGAAATGCTATGATAAAATATGGTAACGTTACTGAAATTGTGATTCTGTTTGATGTGAAAAATGTGAATTCTAAACTACTGAGATATACCAGATGAAACATGTATGTATCTTTTTGTATAATACTTCTCCTCCTCAAACTTACTCACCTTTGATGAGTGCCTGCACTACACACCTCTATATACTGAAAAAAATCACTACTTGGGTCCCCCAGAGTTGCTGCATCTCTAAATTTGGCCTCCCACTCGGTCACCACCAGGCAGCAACCAAAGCCACCTTCCAGGTCCCGAGAGCCAGGACCTCTCTCGCCCAAAGATCATTCCACCACAGAGCCCCCTCTTGGTACAACTCCTTCCCCACTTATATCACAAACATCCCCAAAATCGGCCCCTTCAAAATCGCCCTCTGAAAACACCTCACTGACACTCAGAGTTGTAAATGCCCCTGACTGGCCTATACCTAGAGCTCCGACTGGCCCAATTTACAGACAACGTCCTTCCGGACTGCCTTCTCCCCCAGCAACAACCCCTTCTCCCCCAGGTATCACTCCCTAGAACCCCTAGCAGTACCTTATTATTTATATAATAGACTAATTGTAACTAATTGAAACCTTTGTACACCTTTGTATAACTGGAATTGCTTTGTGTGTTCTTTTATTGTATCTCACCTGTAATGTTCTCCGTTGTTGTACTCCACCACCAATTGTTGTCTACCCTCCCTGTGACAAGGTGCCTTTGTAAACGAGTCTTTGACTCAAAGGTTGTAAATCCGAATTATGAAATAAATAAAAAAAAAATAATAATATGTTCATATGAAGCATTATAGTAAGAATAGACTTGACATGGACGCCACGCTTTTCCATGCAGGGAAGTGTGTAACCCCTACAAATTGGGGTTTACTAAAATGTCTTCCTGGGCTGCTTAATGCCCACTGTCAGGATGGTGTCCTGTGTCTGTAATAGCTGTATCTGTCTGCATGAGAGTGCTATAGAAAGCCTCCACACCTGTCTCTTTGAGAGAGTCATGATGCTGTGTTAGAAAATAGTCTGGGCTGGGTCTGAGTAGTTTAGGGCTTGTGACCGGCCAGGCGCATGGTATTTCAGGTCCATTCTGCAGTTGCTATAAGTGCAGAGGGAGCTCTTTTGGGAACTGTGTTCAGTTACTGTTTATCTGCCTTATTAATAGAAGTAAAAAAGTGTGTTTAACCTGCCGTCTCTTGCAGCTTGAACTTTTTGCATAAGAGAAACCTTTTTGATTCTGAACTGCCATAGTTGGACCAATCAAACCTCAGGGGACCTAAAATGGAGACTGTCCCCAGAGGTCTTGTTGGAGTGAATTTCTGTAGGAATTGTAGTTTTAAAGGTTTGGCACCTAAATGGACCTGAAGGGGGAGACCTTGCTGTGACAGACAGTTCCCTCAACCAACCAAACCTTTTGGATCTCAGAAGAAATTCCTCTAAACTTCCTGCAGTAATGTCAGTGAGGGTTGGAGTTGGTAGAGTGAACAGGTTGGGCAACTGAGCAGCTGCTTCTGCATAGCAGCACTGGAGAGTGGGTGGGAAGGCTACACTGGCCTGCCTGGCACATCTTCCAGTGAGAAATCTGGTGACTGTGAAAGTTGGACTTAAATATAATTCCTTTGACTGAGATTTGAAGCCTAAAGAGAAAGAGAGTGATCATTGTCTGAATTTGGGAGTGAAGACTTGCTCCAGAAGAGATTGGCCTGCCAGGTACTGAAGTGAATCACAGATTGAGATGTTTGCACAGAACTTCTGCTAAATTGCAACCGGACTTTACCCGAACTGTGACTAAGGGTTTTGTTGCTTATAAGTGTCTGCATGTGCTGTCTGGGTCACGATTTGGTTCCCCATCTTTAAGTGTGTTATGCTAGCTGGAAGCTGTGCTAGCATTCTCATTGACTAAATCTGAACTGCCTGCTCTTGTCTGGGTCCTGACATCTCAACCTAGACTGCCACTCCCATTGCGGAGACATTTCCGATGAAAGACCTGCTCAGGGATTCGGCTCCCTGCTCAGCACCATCAAACAGGTAGCATCCACCTCAATGAATCGTGTGGGCCCTGCTTCCCCTGGCAAACCAGAACACCATCCAGGGGACTTCATTTCATCAGGCCTGCCTCCTAGCCTGGGTAGCGTGAGTACCAAACAGGGTAGCTCCCTGCAACAAAGCTGCAATCATTGTGTGTCATCTCATTTATTTGTTTGGGTTTATTACAATGAACTGAGCCATCTGGCTCCAGATTACAAATTCTGGGTATGTGAATGCTAATTGTTTTCTTTCCTAAAGGCCCCAACAACAGCTGCAATGCCGGCCTACCCCGGGCATCACTTCAGGCTAGCCTGCCTACAACTGGGTACCCAGGGTTGTGTGACTATATACAAGGAATTCTGTGCATGCACTTTCAGCCTGAAATAATCAGATCTACAAATCATCTGCTAGATTCATTCCCCATCCCTGTTCACATTCTCCTGAATAAATCAGATTGTGTTGTTTTTGCATTTATTTATTTATTTTGCTTTTGGTAACCGGGTAAGTGCACTAAGCATAAAAATGCCTATTTTCAGGCATGACCCGGGAGAAAACAGTTTAAATACATACAAAATACATGTGACACAGCACATGAAAGCAGCACAGTTCAGAGGGAATAACAATACTTAGGGTATGGAGAGACAATAGCTTCAACAAAAAATGATAATGAAAAATGTTACAGTAGTATGCAGATTATAATACAGGCTGGAACAAGTAAACACAGGAAAATCAAAACAGGAAGGAAACAGGCATTGCAAGAGAGAGCATACAAAACAATACACTAAGTGCCAAAGTGAGTGGTTAATGAGCCGGGGAGAGGAAGGAGAAGTGGTAGGAAGGAGAGAAAGAGAGGGAGGGAGGTGATGAGAGGGTGGGCAGGATAAGGTATGAGAGAGGTGGGGAAGAGGTGTCAAAGAAGTGGATTATCTAGAGAAAGAAATAGAGGGCAAGGAGAAAGTAAAGATTCAAGGTGGGTTAAAGCAAGTGCAGGGGTTAGCGGTATGCAGATGCTCACGGTGAAGTTTCTTAAAGCTAGCATGGGTGGTCGCTTGATGGATAGAAGTGGGTATAGAGTTCCAGTGCTTAGGAGTTGTGAAAGAGAAAGCATGTGTGCCCAAGTTGGATCTACATCTTGGAATGTGCAAAAGGGCTTTGTCAGTCGATCGTAGCCCATAGGTGAGAGGTTGTGATTCCAGAAGGGAGGCAAGGGATAGGGGGAGGCCTGTCCTAGCAACACAGTCAATTAATGAGCCAAAAGACTGGAGATGGTGGGCAGAGGAGCACAACCATTTTAGGTCAGCATAGAGCTGGCAATGGTGTTTGTAATGTGGTGATGCAGAGGCATAGCGGCAGATGCTATTGTAGGTGGTGTCCCATTTATGGAGGGAGGCCTTTGAGGCAGATAGGTAGATAACTGAGCCATATGCTAGGGCTGGAAGAAGGAAGCCTTGTGCCACAGCTTAGTCTGGCTGAAGGGCTGAGGGCGTAGCTAGTACGATAGACACTTCCTATCTTAACATTGACAGACTTACAGATAGTTGTAATGTGGATGTCAAAGTCAAGAGATTCATCGAGAGTAACACCAAGATATTTAAAGAATTTGGTGTTAATTAGTGGGGAGCTGTCCGCACACGAGATTGTAAGGGAATTGTGATTCGATTTGAGTCTAGCAGGCGAACCAAAGAGCATGGAATATGTCTTGCTAGAGTTAAGAACAAGTTTGCTCTCAGTGAGCCAGGACTGAATATTCATGAAGTCCAAGGCAATAGGGTGGTTTAAGTCTGTGGCAGTTCTAGCACTGTGGTAGATAACTAGGTCATCAGCGTACAGCAAAGATGAACAGTTCGGTGCAATTAATGGGATGTCATCAATGACTATAGAGAAAAGAAAAGGGCCGAGTATTTAATCTGGCTAGTGTGTAACTTTTTGGTGGGGTATTGTACCGCCATTGAACTTTTGCATTACAGGTCTTATTTTAAAGGGGGTCTTCAGGGCAGCTGCAGATGATCCAGCCCTGGTGGTAAGTGCAAGGGGTGTGAGTAAGTCATTACTGCCATATGGTATATGTGAAAGTTTTGCTGCTATACTGTGTAGGCCATTAGAAGGGTTGTGGGGGGTTATAGCATCCCAGAGGGCTATACCAATAGCAGCTATGCCACCCCAGAACCATTCCTCCAGGTGGAGGCACCCATTCAACTAGCTCAGGCCCCTCAACCTGCACATAGACATGCAGGCAGAGGTTACATTATTAATAATAATAAAATACTAATTGCAAGTTATAAAACTTCTCCTGGTCTGCCTGTGCTTCTTGACCTTTGCCTCCATGACAGTTGGAGTCAACCTGTGATTTATGCTGTGCATACTCTAAGCCATGAGTTTTATGTGTGGGTACTAGACCTAGTACCAGGGAAGCAAAGAAGAAAAGTACGAATCCTGAAAAAGCAAGCCCAGGAGTAATCACCAGAAAAATGGCAGCCAAACTAGAAACAGAAACAAAAGTCCAAATTGAGACTGTACTGCCAGATGATGAAAGAAAAAGAACAGGCAGGGACAGAACCTGAAAACCCATCTGCATTCTTTAAATGGTAGGCTATAAAACAAAAAGAGTGAGAAAAAGGGAAGGAAAGAGATGAAGTGATTGGAGCAGTGATGGCTGGATGCCTTTCAGGTTGTCCAAGCTGTGGGATCTAGTAGAAGTCCAGCAGATCAACAAAACACAAACAACTTAAAAGGCATTAAACTTACAAAGTTGTGTCCCTCAGATGATATCCAAGCATTCCTGACAACTTTAGAAATTGCTGGAGCCAACCAGTGGCCAATACAGCAATGGGATATTAATAATGGGTTCAATGGCCTACGCAGCCAGTAAATGTTATGCTTGTGCAACTGTGTGACTTAGGCTTTGGCTGTTTGCACTCTCTATTCCAGAGGAATTATCACCCTGTAGGGGTACCAAAGGCAAGTAACCTTCTAGAGGGTTCCACCCCTAGAGGTGCTGCGGGACACTTCTCTTGACTAAAGGTTCCTTAGGAAGAATCCCCTGGAGAAAGGCACTGCCACTGGAGGAGGAGGGGAGGATGTGGGCCAAAGAAAAAAAAGTGCTTCAGAAGGAGGCTGAAGGGAACTGCTTATATAGCTCAGGAAGTGGGAGTGGCTGGCTGCTTGTCCAGCAAACCCTAGGCGGAGCCTTTCAATTCAATGGCCTACACAGCCAGTAAGTGTTATGTGCATGTGCAACTCAGCATATAGGTTTCACATTTGCACACTGTTCTGCAGGAATTACCACCCTGTAGGAGTACCAAAGGCAAGGAACCCTCTAGAGGTTTCCACCCCTAGATGTGCCGCAGGATGCTTCCCTTGGCTAAAGTTACCTTAGGAAGAATTGCCAAAAAGAAAGTAATAGTATGAAGCATATGTGCAACCCAAAAGGAAGTAGTAAGAAAAGTACAGACAATCAGAAGTTGTGAACCATGGTAATATAAATAAGCATCGAGGCAGCGATCACAATGGGATAGTAGGGTCAGCTATGACATGAGAGTCTGATGGTTGCAAAAGGAGAAGAGGGGACTTCATAAGGAGAGAGGAAATGGCAAGTAAGGGATACCATCCCCCTCCATCCAACAGCAGATCCTATCTAATGAAACTAGGAAATACTAAATAGATATTATGACCTTTGGCACGGAGGAGAGAATAAAAACCCTTTGAGGAGGAAATCTCTGTGGCTCTAAGACCTATGTTGCCTTCCCTCCAGGCATGGCATAATTTCATTAGTGACAGCTCTGCTACTGCAATTTGGAAGCCTCAAACAAGAAGAATGGAAAAATATTCCAATTTAGAGGAAACACTTGCTATCCTTCTAACGGAGCGCACGTAGAGGTTGCGATGGTAGCTCTGCAACCAAGACACTCCAAGGCAGGAGTTGGATTGACCCCCAGGCAACTCCAGTCGACCGATCCAGAAAACAAACCAGGTGAACCTGAGGGGGCCGTACGGAGAATGCGGTGAAGGTGCCTTGCCAGAGAACCACTAAATTCAATGGACAACCATTATAGTGGAAACACTGGAGCTAAAGGAAATTGCTGTAACCTCCCTTCGCGGCTGAGTCATAAATACTACAACTTGAAGTGCCGTTGGTATGGTTGATGACTAAAGGTCCACCCAGAGTGAGGACATTCCCAGCTATGGGCCAGGTGAGAAGGACCTTGCCCCAAGCTTTGCATGCCCAAGCTGTGGACTCTTGGTGTAGAGCGAGACCATTGGCTGCAGGGGAAACCGACACCTCAATGCTATGGCTGGCTTGCCCAGGGACTGCTGAGGAGCTGAATAAGCACTGAGTGCTGAGACCTTGCAGAGGGAAGATGGCAGTGAGCATTGAGCAATGATGGTGTAATCAGGGGTTGATCAGGACAAAACTCAGTAAAGCAGGGTAGTTGTTCAGGGAAGCAAAACAATAATTGGACCTGCACGTAGGTCAGTAAGCATTAGGAACAGTCAGACCGACACATAGGTCTGCAAAACATAGTAGTAATGATGGGACATGAACGTAAATGGGGCAGTACGATAGTGGGGCAAGCCAGCCAGGCATTTAAAAAGCGAAATCAAGGTGACAAATACTCTGAGTGCTGGATATTCAGACTGCGCCAGGCAGTGGCGCAAGCCTGGGCATATGTAATATCGCAACCCTGGTGGTCCAGTGGTGTTCCCCCATCGCCCGATCTCAGGCACATGTACTGTTGAGAACCCTGGTGGTCCAGTGGTCACCCCCCATTGCCCGATTGTGGGCATAAGTAGTGGGTAGAACCATGGTGGTCCAGCGGTTCGCACCTCCACCACCCACAGAGGTCCCCACCACCCAGCACACCCCATCATCGGCAGGCGGCAGCACCCCACCCGCATGCCACCTGGCCATCAGCCGATTGACAGTGTACAACATGAACTGTATGCCTATTGGTCCAGTGGAAAGTGGACCAATAGGCGTGCAGACCATACTGTACTACAGGCCCAAATGTGAATGTACGCTGGCTCTTAGAATGATACTTTCATTTGGTGGGCAGCGGGCGGCATGCGGGTGGGGTGCTGGGTGGAGGGGACCTCTGTGGGTGGGTGGTGGGAGGGGGTATTGCTGGACCACCAGGGTTTTACCCTGCTACTTATGCCCACAATCAGGCGATGGGGGGGATGACCACTGGACCACCAGGGTTCTCAACAGTACTTGTGCCTGTGATTGGGTGATGGGGAGAACACCACTGGGCCACCAGGGATTTGACTTACACTTGCCCGTGATCAGGCGACAGGGGGATCACCACTGGGCCACCAGGGTATGACAGTACATATGCCCGCGATCGGGTGAAGGGGGGTGTTGCCACTGGACCACCAGGGTGTCTATCTATATGTATGCCCATTATCAGGCAATGGAGGAGTGCCACTGGACCACCAAGGTTCTACATTTACACATGCCTGCGATTGGGCGATGGGGCAGGGGGACACAATGCTCCCAGGGCAGGGTGCTTGTGGACGGCGTTCTGGGTGGGTGGGTGGCCACCCACAGCTGCCAGCTGCTGTGTTGCACCCTGCACTACAGCAGCCCACCTGTGGGTGGCCAGGACTTGTTACATGTTTTATCTGGCACAACTTTGCGCCCCCTGAGTGGCGCAAGGCAGAGTTGTGCCAGCATATGCGCCGCACATCCCGGGCTGAATATCGGGATGTGCCGCATATGCATGGGCACGCCCCCTGCAATTGCACTGCATGCATTACCGCTGTGCCCCGGTGCATCAGGAGTTGTGCATTGCAACTCTCCCCTTTAAATATCGCGCTGGGGCGTTAGGGGGTTATGCATGGCACAACCCCTTTGAATATCCAGGCCTGAGGATTTTCGGTGGTGAAGGCAGGATGAAGAACAAAAATATTTTGCCACATGGGGCCACAACTCCCCAAACACTTCCCAGTCCCCGCCGTAGGACAAACAAGAAAGTAATGGAAGGGTTGAGAACCACATGCAGATATTAAAGGTAGTTAACAACATCAGCAGGAGCTTTAGCTGACCTCAGAGTAGAACAGCAACATACAAACAGGGAAGAGCATCAACTATAAGGGGTTGTAGTCTTTAAACATGGAAGGAGAAAAGCACAATGCTGTGAAAACAGCTATGAGCACAACGGAAGTAAATCAAGCAGTGAAAACATAATTGAACTGCATAGCAAGGTTCAGAGGGAGAGCTTGAATTGGGTGAAAACAATCATGCTTGATAGCATGGAGAGCAAGTAGTCCTGTAGCATGGGAAGCAGCATTGGGTTCTTTAAAAAACACAAGTACTGGGTACAATAGCATGGGAGTAAATACAGCAGTATCAGGGGCTGCACAAAAGAGGCCAAATGGCAGGATCAAGCAAATGGTAGGACAAATGGAAAGAGCTGAGAAACCAACCCCCCTCCCAAAAAAAAAGAAAACAAAACCAAGACACAAACTAGAAGAAACAGGGAAGAAATAAAAGGAAGCACACGGCCAGAGGCAAGTATACAAACCAGAAGCAGAAGAACAAAATGCAGAGTCCAGCAGAAGCAGCAAGGAAGGGGACAGTCAGGCACAGAGCAAATGGACAGAGCCTCTGGCCAGCAAAGAAAAAGTGCTTCAGAAGGAGGCTGAGGGGAACTGCTTATATAGCTCAGGAAGTGGGAGTGGCTGGCTGCTTGTCCATCGAACCATAGGCGTAGCCTTCCAAATATTACTAGGAAAGCCCATCTTGCCTACAGCAATATGGACATTGTGCACTCAGAAAACTATGACCTTTTAAAAAGAGAAATCCTTAAAAGATATGGCATATCAGGAGGGACCTGCAAGCAGAGATTTCAGTCCTTGAAGTACCACTCATTCAACAATCTTCGAGATGCCTTCTCCTGACTCAGAGAACTACTCATTAAATGTCTCCAACCAGAGACAAAACAGTCTTACAGATCACTGACATATCTACAATAGAGCAATTTACCAGCATCCATCCTGCAGACTTGCAGCTCTTGGTAAAAGAACTCCAACCAGAAAATGGGGGAAAGGCCATTTCTTTGACTGAGGACTATCAAATGGCTAGACAGAAACCACAACAGCAGGGGGTGTGGCCGGACTGCCATAGGTATGGCAGCATAATTCTTGGGCTCCTCTTCGCTGAGAAAGAACAACGGTGAGTCGGTCTAATCCCGGGATGTAATCATTTTTTTGTTGAGAGATATGTGTCGGGGGAACTGCTCTAAATCGGTCGGTGTGGTTTTTAAAAGTGAGCTGTATCATTAAACTGCTTTAATCACTGGTGATTCGAGAGGGATGCTGCTCAACTAGGCCAGTGAAGGCATAGGCCCAAGCCTTGGGATTTAAGGTGTATCTGCCCCACGTAACCTGCAGATGGAGGACTTACCAGCACCCACACCAGCCCAATCAACCCCAAAGAAGGTGGTGACTGAGACTACTTCACCCACACTCTCCCTGATACCAGCTGCTACTGTGCAAATGCCTTCTATGACTGAATCGTTAACATATATCACCCGAATGATGGAGGCGGTTTTGTTACGAGTGGATACCATTAACACCACGCTTACAAACACCACGACGGAGGTTCGTGTAATGCAAGATCGTCTAAATGTTGCAGAGCAAAAAGTGGAATCTCTGGAGCTACAACAGGCCAAATTAATACAGAAAATATGAATGCAAGGCTTGCACCTGGAAATGTTGTCTGCTAGAGTGGAAGACCAGGAAAACAGGGGAAGGCGCAATAACCTCCGCATTATCGGAGTCCCCGAGGGGGCTGAGGGAACTTCCATGGAAAATTTTCTCAATGAGTCTCTTCCTAAAATGCTGGGGGAACACTGGAGAGGCCCAGTTAAAATTGAAAGGGCTCATCGGATTGTGGGAAGGAAAGAGAAACAGCAACTAGCCCCAGAGCCAATCGTGGCTTATTTTCTGAGGTACTCTACAAAAGAATGTATTTTAAGTGCAGCTCGAGATCTGGGTGAAATCAGATGGCAAGGGGCGGTAATTTCAATATATAGAGACTTTGCACATGAAACTGTGAATAAGCACAGAGCTTTTGGCCCGATCAAAAAGGTGTTGTCAGCTCACAATTTTCAGTACAGATTTAAAGGCCTTACCAAACTGCTGGTGTCCAAAGAAGGGAGGCAACTGCTGGCAGAGATGCCTGAGGAGATTGAAAGATGGGCCTCTAAGTACTGGCCCAATCTCCCCCTGCAAACTACATCCCCAGAAGCTATGGGAACCCTCGGATAACAGAACTAGGAATTGAAATCATCAACTACGGAACCCAGAGGACAGGACTGAGAAAGGACCAGGTCCTTGGACTGATCAACCCCCCAGAGAGAGATCTGCCCACGTGAATGATAGGCCTGTACCCACATTGGCTGCTGAATCAAACCTGCTGTTTCTTCCTCCCAGAAATAACAGCCTGATTCCAAGACAGTGACAGCACTCTAGGATGGGACAGCAGCTTTCCCCGGATCTGCAGAGAACAGCCCCACCAGCAAAAATGCCTAGAGATGAGCATCTAGTACCTGGCCCTGATCGGCTTATGGATGAATCTGAATCCCTGATTATTGAACAAGGGAACTGTATGGACTGAGCTGATATTCTGGAATCTTCCTTGCTGGAGATGGTGGATATCTCTAATCAGCTTAAACCTGAGATTAAATCGTATGCAGCAGCAGTAGCTTCCGAAGAGATCTCAACTTCTGGAGAATGATCCCTGATGACTAGTGGCTTGGAAAGAAGTTTGGTTCTTGGACTGATCTTGTCTGCACGGACTACAGTCATAATATTTGTCTGCATGGTGTAGCAAACAGTTGGT
Source organism: Neoceratodus forsteri (assembly GCA_016271365.2). NCBI lineage: Eukaryota > Metazoa > Chordata > Ceratodontiformes > Ceratodontidae > Neoceratodus > Neoceratodus forsteri. The sequence goes on from CM028132.1 coordinate 1,408,409,828, forward strand.
TTAATAGCAGTATAGGAATTTAACACTTTTTCCCCCTGATTGTGAGGGTTGAAACGTTCAGTAATATAGGACCCAGCTGGGGAAACCCCCCCTCTTCCCAGGTCCACCCATCCTCTTATTTCCCCCTTCCTACCCCTCCCCTCCACTGCTACCTCCTAATTTGGATAGCTGGGCTGTACAAACAAGGATGAAGTGGCTGAAACTGATTTTTGGCGCACTACATGGGCAATGGGTATGGGGGCCAGGCCAGTGTGTTACAATTAGGGTAATTCCCTATCACTCCCTCCCCCTTTTCATTGAGTTGATAATTCCCCCCTCCTCCTTCCTTCCCTATACTTGGATTAGGTTCCCTCCCGGGATTACACTTTCTCAAGGAATGTTCTCAGTTGAGAGGACTAAACCCAGAGGAGTTGTGACTACATTGATAACCCCAGGCACAGACGCAAGTGGAGCTGAGGATACGGCTTTTGTCCATCCTCTTCCTGGAAATGTCTGTAACAGTTAGCAGTGAACTGCTGGTTGATTATTACATAAGGGAGTTAAGTCTGTTCTATATCGGTGTTCCGCTCTTAGCAGAGCAGTACTTAGTGTTAGTTAGATTGCTTATTATTGCTTACATATACACTTCCTGTGGCTATTGTTGTTAAGCCAAAATCTCACTTGTGTGTAGTGACATAGCATTTGTTAGCTCTTGGATCATAAGGTACAGTAGATTCCTTAAGTGGTAGTATTCAGTAGGGAGCTAAGGTCCACCCCGGTAGAATAACATGGAGCATGCCCTGCAGGTTCTGCCATATGGCTAAAATGCCTCCAGCTACTATACGAGGTCTGCGTCTCGTGTCATGGAACGTAAAGGGTCTAAATCACTCTTTTAAAAGAACCAAGTATTACAATATCTACGTTCCTTGCACATGGACATAGCTCTCCTGCAGGAGACCCATCTCCTTTATAAATCCACTCCTTGGCTCAAGAAGTCGTGGGTCGGGACTGTGTTTTCTAGCTCTGCATCTACTAAAACAAGGGGAGTAGCTATTTTAATATGGAAGGCAAGCAATTGGGTAATGGAGGAGTCCCAAGTGGAAAAACAAGGGAGGTGGGCAATAGTTAAATTAAGATCTGGCTCAGATAGTCTGATAGTGTGCAATCTGTACACTCCAAGTATGGACCAAGAGGATTTTTTTCCGAATCTAAGCTAGGCTATTGCTGGATTAACACAGTTGGACTCCACTATCCCTTTGATAATAGGAGGGAATTTTAACATTACTGGATATTTTTGATAAATCCGGCCCACCCCGAGACACACACGAAGGCATGCTGCACTCCAAGAGATGATAGCAGAATGGGGCTTAGGTGGATGTGTGGAGGCTGATTACATCTCTGGCCATGATTACACTGCATACTCCTCCCCACATGACACCCATAATTGGATATGGACTATTGGTTAGCCAACCAGCTAGCCTCAAGTGCCATCCGAATACTGACATAGGCAGCATAATTATTTCAGACCATATACCAGTGTTGTGCACCTACACTGCTCCTGAGAATGGTAATAGAGAGTACTGAGATGGAGGTGCAACACCTTGATGAGTCTATGACCCTGAATTCCAGAAAGAATGCGGAAGTAGCTTGAAGCTTTATTTTAACAAGGCGGGGGAAGTTTTGGCAAGTATGATCTGGGAGGCTTTTAAAGCCACTCTGAGAGGGCATATCATTGCCTTTGCTGCAAAGAAGAACAAAACCCGGAAAAAAGAGATAGAGATGTTACAAGCAGAGCTTGCTGATTTAGAGGGCTGCTTTAAGGCATCCCAGACCACTACTGCGACATCTAGGGACCCCTCTTTGATAAGGCATATAGTGGGGCTTAAATAACGAATAAATTCACTACTTCAGCATAAAGCTGAATGGACCTGGCTCAGGGCGAAACATCGGTACTGGGAAGGGGAACAAAGGAGGGAGGCTCCTTGCCTACCAGTTAAGAAAACAGCAAGCATCTGCAAAGATTCATACTCTACTCCCTCCTGTGGGCTCAGTGGTTAGTGACTCGAAGGGGATTAACGAGACCATGAAACACTACTACCAGACACTATATCAATCCAGATCCATATATACGAGGGAACAGATTGCACATAAGCTGCGCCAGTTTTGTCAGGGGTTCGCATTGCCCTCACTAACCCGAGAGCAAATCGATCTCCTGGACCGGCCTATAGTGGAGACAGAAGTGAGGCAAGCGCTATTCCACATGGCCAAAGGGAAAGCCGCTGGACCGGACGGAATGATCGTCGAATTATATCAAGCTTTAGAACAAGAAATTGTGAGCCCTCTGCAATGTGCTCACTCTATGGGTTCCCTTCCAGCCACTATGAATGAGGCTTTAATTACGGTCATACCAAAAAAATCTGACAACCCCCTGAACTGCGTTAATTTCCACCCCATGTCACTATTGCCAGTGGACACGAAGATTCTGGCTAAAATATTGGCTTCTAGATCTCAAAATATTCTTGACTCAATTATTCACCCATCTCAGGTTGGCTTTATGCCTGGAAAGGTAGGCTCTGACAACACCAGACTGTTGCTGAACCTGAAGTGGGTAGCAAGCAGAGCAAAAATTCCCATGGCTGCCCTAGCCATAAGATTTTGCAAAGGCCTTCAATTCAGTAGAATGGAATTATCTGCATGAGGTTCTTTGTATATATGGATTTGGTCCCCAATTCTGCTCGTGGGTGTCGACTCTTTATAACTCCCCCAAAACAAAGATCTTCACTAATTCAACTGCCTCTCCTTCCTTTGCACTTTATAGAGGTACAGCCCAAGGCTGTCCCCTATCCCCCTTACTCTTTCTAATTGCTCTGGATCCCTTAATCCATGCAATTGACAATAAGAAGGGGCTATCAGGCATATCGGTGCAGGGTAGCACCTATACGGTGGCGGCCTATGCGGATGACTTATTACTTACCCTGTCTCATCCCCAAGAGTCATTTCAATAGCCTCTCAGTTTTATGGATTTCTTGGAGCTATCAGGGCTATAGGTGAATCAGCAGAAACTGTACTTGCCCGCTGAACCCACTCTGCCTACCGGAATGCCTCTCATGGCACAGAACTAAAATGGGCCCATAAGGGTTTTCATATGGGGATTTTATACCTCTACAAATTAATGAGCAAATTTTTAATCTGCTAATTTTTCCCCTTGTTAAAGCAGCTAAGTATAGAAATGGAGAGATGGAAAAAGCTACATTTGTCTTTGATGGGTAGAGTGGCTTCAGTTCACATGTTATTACTCCGAAGGTTGTTGTACCTATTTAATAATCTCCCAATGCGGCTGTCCCCCAAACATTTTGATACTCTTGAAAGAATGGTTTCCTCTCTAATATGGGAGAAAAAGGCACATAGGTGGGAAAAACAAACTTAGGGCGCATTGGACTAGGAGAGGCCTTGGGGCCCCTTGGTTTCTGAATTACCATTTGGCATGTACTGTGGCACAGATAACAAACTGGTTTGTACCGACTAACACATCCTGGCCAGTGTGGGTCAGCCTCGAAAAAGACATGGCAGGACCCATTCCACTTAGATCTCTGTTGAGCTCTAGTGGACCTGCGGGGAAGGGCCTCTCACCGATCATATGTCATTCCCGATATGCCTGGCGTCACTTTATGACTCTGTCAAACACCCCCAAGAATGCTTGGGCACCACCCCTGGCCTATGCAGAATTGTGGGGTAACACCTTTATAACATTAGAGGGACAACCTCTTAACTGGTCTACTTGGGAGGCAAAGGGAATATGCTATGTGAGGGATCTTATGGTGCCTGGTTTGAATACCTTACTATCCTTTGACCAGCTGAAAAAGAAATTTAGCCTTCCAAATACTGACTTTTGGCGATATCTCCAAATCATGACCTTATATATGCCCTTTCTCCCAGATACAGACAGATAACAGAGTGGAAGTGGCTTGCCACCCTACATAAGGAGACGTCCTCTCGGGGGCGTATAGGTAAATTCTACACTATAGACAGAGATTCCTTACCAGACGCTACCGAACACTGTAGAACTCGATGGGAGTAGCAATACTGAGAGCCACATGGGCTGGGTGCCTTCAAAACGCACATAGGTTATATAAGGATGTTAAGAGTCAATTAATACAGTTAAAAATCTTGTTGGGATGGTATAGAACCCCAGCCGTTTTATGTGCAGCAAGATTATTGCCACACTCTGACTGTTGGAGATGCCAGCAACCAGGAGCCCAACTCTTTCACATAATGTGGGAATGCCCACTAATTTCTGACTTCTGGGGGGGCAGTTAGGCGAGATTGTCAATTAGTTTTAGGAATAAGGGACCTCCAGCTGGATCCCCAATTGCTGCTGGGGACATGACTAGTCTACATACACTCCCAAAGGCCTTAAGAGAGTGGGTCATGGTAGCTCTACTAGAGGCCAAACGGCTTCTTCTAATGCAATGGAGGCAAGCCAATAGTCCATGTATAAGTCAATGTTATGCAGCTATAGCTAGATTGGCACTGTGGGAATGACTGACCTATGCACACCGAGACCAACTGGTTCACTTCCATAAGAAGTGGGACTCTTATTTTCACTCTCCACTATGCAGAACCCCCCCCCCCGCTGAGGAACTTTCCTCCTACTAGTCATTAGGTGTGCTTTATTAGATGTTCCAGATGCCTAGCATGAATGAGTAGTTATAGTTAAGAAGGATATGATGTATTTATATGAATGTATGTGAAGCGAATATAAGTGCTTAGCCTGTGGTTATGTATTGTATAATGTATGAATATGGACCTTGAGGATCTTGTAACATGCATGAGAGAAGAATGAACATGGAAGTGTAAGACAATGCTGAAAAATCTTAATAAAATCTTCCATGATAAAAAAAAAAAAGAAACCACAACAGCAAAGAAATAACTGAGGAAAGGTAAGACCCTTTTTCTCCCTATTTAACTCCACATCAGATAAGAACTCTGATGGGGGAACAAATGTGCACCCAAAGTCCTTTTTATGTTGTCTTGCACATGTGCAAGCAACATATTGTGGTAGCTTGGAATAGCAGGTTTTTGAGGTGCGGTCCTGTTGTGGTCAATGCCCCCATTGCTTTTGTTGGGCTTGTCTATGTGGCACCAGTAAATGCCCACACTGTCTACTACAGCAGTTTAAAAGAGTGCCACCAACTTGAAACAATTTTGCCACTGTAATGAGGGAGCAACCCCTCATTGCAGGATATGCCTTCCCTGGTGTAACATTTCAATCAACATGGCAACAGCTGTCACCATCTGCCTCTCAACAGTCCCCATAAAAGCTGATGTCTGGGGTGTCCAATCCTCCTGTCGGCATGCCCCCCTCTCCAGTTTATTTGCTGACAGGGGAGCCCAAACCCCATTGGCATAATGTCCCTCGTACAAGTTATTTGCCAAGGAGGGTGCCCAATCCACCTTGGCAACATCTCCCCCCAACACAGACCCCTTTTTATTTGCAGACAGGGTGCCTAATCCCCGTTGACTCCAGTCCCTCAAAACATGCAGGTGGCATGCTGGGAGCCCACCCCAGTGTGCCAAAGGTACCTGTAAAAAAAGAAAACCTTCCTGTGTTGTTTCATTTTTTTTTTACTTGTAAAGCTGAAAATGGTCCCTCCACAAACCCACACCCACCCTCTGCGCACCCCACCTCCCCCAACTCCCATTACCCCAGACCTACCTATGGAGCCCAGCGCAATGATCTTTGGTGGAGCAGGAACACGTCTGCACTCTTCAGAGCTGACCGCGAACTGAAGAAATGCTGGTAAGCTGTATAATAGCATCAATGGGTTTTTTTCAGCTTAGGTGGATATCTTGGCCATTTTTGTGAATTTTGGCACCCAATTTTCAACATGGGGTTCTGGGGACCCCACCTCATGAACCCAGTCACTGTCATTTTGTTATTGGGTCCTGAAAGGTGATTTCATGGTCACTGCGTGGAATCACCTTTCAGGACTGATTTAATGAAACAACAGTGTCACAGTTCATGGAGTAGGCTTCCAAAACGCCTATTTTGCAAATTTGGTGAAATAATTCCTAAAAATGACTGTTACGAGTGTGTGTTGCGCAGTTCCCATGCACACTCATCACTTTGAGATTTTTTAATATTTTCACTCCAGATTATCAACATTGTCATTTTTTTCACACCTCCTTATGAACAGTACAGCTGTCATTTTTCAAATCTGGCCCAAAATGTGTTTTTGCACATGTGACATACAATGGTGTGGTCACTGTGCGAAATCAATGTTTGGGACAGATTAAGAATATTACAGTGACAGTGTTCTTAAGAAGAGGTCCCAAAATTCTCATGTTGCAAATGTGGTGAACAAATTCCCCAAAAGAACTGTGTTACCAGTGTGCATTGCGCAGTTTCTACGCACACTCGTAACTTTACCAATTTTTTTGTATTTTTACTCCACATTTTCAAAATTGTCATTTTTGCACACTGCCTGATGAACATCCTGCCCGAAACACGTTTTCACACCTGTGGAACACAATGGACACAGTCACTGTGTGAAATCAACGCTTGGGAGAGATTAAGAAAATCACAGTGCCACTGTTCTTGAGCGGAGGTCCCAAAATGCCTATGTTGCAAATCTTGTATAAAAAAATCCCCCAAATAACTGGATTATGGGTGTACACTGTGCAGTTTCTACGCACGCTCATGAATTCACCAATTTTTTTATATTTTCATGCCACATTTTCAACAGTACCATTTTTTTACACCTCTTCAGTCATGAACAGTACAGCTGTCATTTTTCACATCCTGTTTGAAATGTGTTTTCACTCCTGTGGTGCCAAATGGCATAGTTGTTGTGCAAAGTCACCTTTCAGCTAACGAACTGATAGTGTCACTGTTCATGCAGTGGGGTCACAAAAAGCCCATGTTGATAACTTGGAGTGAAAATACCAGGGTGTTAGGCTTTCTAACCATAATGCCCTACCCTGTAGGGACTGCCAGGCGTCAGGTGTGTGGCTTGGGATTGTTGACAGTAATGCTCACACCATTCCACCTCCACCCTGCAGCCAGTGACAGGCATCGACATGTGCCTTGGATTCTTTGGCCCCAAAGTTCACCCCATTCTCCTATACTGCACCCATTTCAGTGTATTTCATTATGGAATGGGGTGAGTGTAAAGCCCGAACACCCCAAGACACACCTCAACACTTGTCAGTGTCTGCAGGGTAGGGTGAGGTGAAATGGTATGACCGTTATGGTCGACGACCCAAAAGCACACTCCAATGCCTGTCAGTCTCTGCAGGGTGGGGTGGGGTTGACGTTGGTTCCATATTTCACTGCCATTCATACTATGCATGTCTCCAACTCATGCACTACCAATGCCAATGCCAGCAAGACAACATTCTGCATTAACAAATGCATTTTTTACTTGCTATACCTGTAATAAGCCAGGCCATATTGTAAGAAACTGCCATAAAAATAAGGACGGTAACACTAGAGCAATTTGGCAGTAGCAAATTGGGGCAAGTATTTAACAATTGTCAAGGTGAGAGATAAGACTCTGAAGGGACTTGTATGTGCAGGAAGCAGACAGACCCTGGTGCATGTTGGAGTTTTGGGAAAACACTGTGCAAAAGGACTAGGTACTAGTGTCATCTGCATTCACGGTGACATGATAGTATTGAAACCATCCAAGTGACTCTGAACATTAATGGAGTGATTCCAAATGCACGTACCAAAGTTACCTATATATATGATTATTGGAAATGGCTTTCCAGGATGTAAGTTAAAGGAAATGCATTTCCTTTTTGGAGATATTGCCAGTACCAAAGGCCTCAGTGGAGAAAAAAATGAAGCTCACAGAGGTTAATGAATGGCTCAGGAAGTGGGGTGAAGAGAATGGGTTGGGGGTGTTAGGGAACTGGAATGGAGTTTGGGAGGATAAGGGACTATATGCCAAGGACAGGTTTCATCTTGCCCCATTAGGGAAGGAAGTCCTTAAACAGGGGATGGCTGACTACATACAAGAGGTGGGGTTAAACTTGTAAGGGGGAAGGGATAAGAGAGGGCTGACCAAAGCCCTCCCCTCCAGATGAGGGAGTAGCCTTCAAGCCCAAGGGGAGGAAACAGACTGGAGGTGGAGGATTCAGGAGGAGCAGGGGAGGATGGAAGTATAAGGAATCTGGGTGGGGTTAGACAAATAGGATCAGGGGATAAGGGTGGGGTTAGTGTTAGTAAATGCCAGGAGCTTGGGAAACAAGTTGCCAGAGTTCCAGGCCATGCTGTTCGAGGGGGTGGATGTGGCGGCAGTCCGGAAACGTGGGCCAACAAAAACCATGACTGGGACCTAAAATGCAGGGGTACACTATGCTTAGGAAGGATAGAAAGGAGGGCAGAGGGGTGGAGTGGCTATGTTCATTAGAATGACATAGAAATTGCTATAGTAGAAGAGGCAGAGGGAAACGTGGAGGCCTTATGGGTCACCCACAGTCCCAGCAGGAGATAAGGTCAAGCTGGGAGTAGCATATAGGCCCCGGGATGAGTGATGTTCTAGAGGATGGTTTGCTGGACAACATCATTGCCCAGTGTGGTCCAAAGGGAAGGAGTGGTGTTGATGGGGACCTTAATGCCAGGTACAAACTGGGAACCATGTCCTCTAAGGTGGCCAAGGAGCAGAGGCTGCTGGATGGCTTCCAGGATGTGTTCTTAACACAGCATGTGATGGAGCCCACAAGGGAGGGCATGTCCTGGATGTGGTTCTGGCAGATGGGGATCTGGTAGGGACATGGTTGTACAGGACCCCTGACTGGGAGTGACCACAATACTGTCTGGTTTCAAATAAGCATTGGGGAGTGGGGGTGAGATCTAGGACACTGGCAGTGGACTTCAGGGGGCAGACTTTATGGGCATGGGAAATATTCTCAAGGATCACTTGAAGGGGATTACCTCAACAACAAGTGTGGAAAGGAGATGGGAGGTCATAAAGCGAGGACTTCCTTGGAGCAGTCAGGATCTGCGCTAAGTTGAAACGTAAAGGGCAAGGTCACATAAACCATGCTGGTGGTCCAGTGAGGTCCAGGTAGCAGTCAGAGAAAAAGAAGCGCTTACAAAAAATATAAAACAACAAGAGGGATAGGGATAAGGAAATGTACCAGCTTGCATCTAGAAAAGTCACCCATTATGGTGAGGGAGCTAAAGTCAGTAAAGAGCAACGGCTGGCACAGGGGATACATGGAGGAAAGGGGTTCTTCGGTACATTGGGAGCCGGAGAAAAACTAAGGGCCATCTCAGCAGATTGAGATCAGGAAGGAGGGTGGGTGGAAGAGGCGAGGACCAAGCAGAGGTATTTAACGAGTACTTTGCCTCTGTGTTCACTAGGGAGGGGGATGGGATATCTACAAAGCAAGGCACAAAGGGGATAGAAGCGGCAGGGAGTGGGATCAGGGGAGCAACAGAAATGGAGCAAAAGGAAGGGAAAGGTACCCCAGGGGTGTCACATCTGGATAAGGATAAAAAGACCAGTAAGGTGGAGGGACGGATGATGCCATCCCCACCAAAAGGGTGTGGTTTGCCCTCAAGGCCTAAAGAAAGACAAATCTCTGGGCGGATGGCATTCATCTCAAGTACTATAGAGTGTGGCAGACATACTGGCTGCACCCTGGCGGACTTTTCAACAGGTCACTTGAGACAGGGAGGGTACCTAGGGATTGGTGAGGCACATGTAGCCAATCCATAAGGGGGGTCAAGGAAGTACTAGAAACCATGACCCACTAGTTTAACCGGTGGTGGAAAATTAATGGAGAGTATACTAAAGGAACGATTGGGGTTTACTTGGAGGAGGTGGGAGGTCTGGATAGTCGGCAGCATGGGTTTGTGCCAGGTAGATCATGTCAAACCAACCTTGTGGAGTTCTATGAATGGGCAACATCAGAACTGGACAGAGGTAAGCCTGTGGATGTATTATTCTTGGACTTCAGCAAGGCGTTGACTCTGTCCCCACAATGGTCTGGTGGAGAAACTGATGGGGTTAGAGTAGGCCTTTGATGGTCAGATGGATTGAAAACTGGATAGCTGGATGCACTCGAGAGTAGTGGTCTGTGGGAAGCTCGAACCCCTACAGAGGTTGGTAGTGGGTACCACAGGACTCAGTCCTGGGTCCAATCCTGTCTAATGCATACATATCAGACATCAGGGATGGTATAGGTGTGAAATGAGTCTCTTCACGGATGACTCCAAGATGGGAGCAGTAGTTGAGGGAGAAGAGGGAGGTTGGCCCTGCAAGGGACCCGGACACCCTGGAAAGCTGGGCTCACACATGGAAATTAAATTTCAATATCACCAAGTGCAAGGTGTTGCATCTTGGTCGGGGAAACCCTAACACAGGTACACCCTGGAGGAGGTGCTGGAAGCCTCAACAGGGAAAAAGACCTAGGGTCATGGTGGATACATGTATGAATAACACTGAGCAGTGCAGGAGAGCAGCTAGCAAGGCAAACAGGATGTTGGGATGCATGCAGGGGGATCACCTCTAGGAGCAAGGAAGTGATTCTGCCCACTGTACAATGGACTAGTTAGACCACACTAGAGTACTGTGTACAGTACTGGGAGCACTTGAAGAGGGACATACAGCTCCTGGAGAGGGTACAGAGGAGGGCAACAAAGATGATCACAGGCTAGGGGATTTGACTTACGAGGACAGACTTGAGGAGCTCTGCCTGTTTTCATTGGAGGAGGAGAGAGACAGGGGGACATGATTGAGGTCTTCAAGTACCTCAAGGGAATAAATAGGGTAAACATGGAGGGATCTTTAGACTAAAGCAGGGAGGCATCACCAGAGGGCATGGTTTGAAGTTGGAAGGTGGAAGGGTGAGGGGAAAAGAGGAGGAGGTTTTTCACTGAGAGGGTGGTGGACCCTTGGAGCGCTCTGCCTGGTGAGCTGGTTCAGAGATCCACAGTGGAGAGCTTTAAGAGAGGGTGGACAGACACAGAAAGTGGATGTATCAGATGATGGCCTGTCCCGGGGGGGTGGGGATGGATGATAGGGGTTTCTGGAGCACAAGGGATGGGAGGGTCTCGGCACCCAACTAAGGATCTAGGTTCGAGCAGACTTGATAGACCATAAGGCCTAATCTGCTGGCAAATAGTATGTTAGTATGTTAGTATGAAAACTGCACCCTCATACTGTATCTTCTAATTGTCATTTGCTTCCATGTCAACAGACAACTCTTTTCATGTAGCTGTTAAAGATGTATGCAACTGCATCTGTTAGTTTTCACACTTCATACTAGGCACTGTCACTCTCCTGGGAGGGTCCATTTCATGGTTGTTGAAATCTCATTGTCCCTGCGAGCTGCATTAGTATATGAGAATGTGATGCATAATCAACCTTTAAACGCCCCAGTGTGCCTGTCTGGTTAAGCAGTTTTAAAAGAACCAAGCTGCAAGAAGGTGTGAAATACCACATTTAACTTCAATGAGTTTTATAAGCTATCTGAGTTGTAATGCAGTTTTTTTCCCCTTTAAACTCCATTCGGTTTATACGTTTCCAGAGAGTTTTTGCAGGGTATTCATTATTTTAGCATAGAGATACATGATATAAATGGTTGATCTGACATCATGTTCTCATATGCTAATGCAGCTCTCAGGGACAATGAGATTTCAACAACTACGAAATGGACCCTCCCAGCAGAGTTACAGTGCCTAGTATGAAGTGTGAAAACTAACAGAAGCAGTTGCATACATCTTTAACAGCTACATGAAAAGAGATGTCCGTTGACATGGAAGCAAATGACATTTAGAAGATATGAGGGTGCAGTTTTCCTTTAATCATACAGGGAGTAAAACCTTCAATTTCAGCAGTTGTGATAACAAGAGTACAGCATAGAAAATCTCAGATAGTGGGGACTCTTTTCCAATTGGTGACTTTGAAGTGACTTGTTTGAGTCCAGTTCAAAGAGATCCAGAAGTCCAAGAAAGAAAGAAAATGCCTGAATAAACAGTGGCAACTAAAGACTGATGGACAGAAGGGGTTGATATATGGCAATGCTGAAAAATAAACTGATAACTGATTGTGATTTTGTTTTTGAGAAAAACTAACAATGTTTCTCTCCATGTACCAGGTAAAAACTTAAAAAACAATGTGCATGAATGCAGAATAGCACTGCAAGAACAGGGCACAGGAAAACAGTGCGCGATCGAAAATGTTACCTGACATTAATGCCACCTTGCTCTGCTATAGTGCAACCTGGAGTATATATACATCTATATAAGTCTGGGGATGTAGGGGGCAAAGCCACCTGAATGAGCATGTAAAGGACTGAGTTAAATTGTGATGTACATATGTGTGAGTGCCATGCTTTCTGTGTTGGAGTGTGTGTGTGTGTGTGTGTGTGTGAAATGTTGTGAATCACCACCAGGGAGCTGTGCTGGCTCATAGAAACACAGAATTTGATGGCAAATAATGACCATTTGGCCCACCTAGTCTGCCCATTTCCCTACCTAATGGATAAGCTGCAGATCCTAGTTAACCAACATCCTACTTCCTCCTACCCCCCACTAGAATTGCCTTATGTCTGTCCCATGCATTCTTGAATTCCCCCACTGTTTTTGACCCCACGACCTCCTCAGGAAGACTGTTCCATGCATCCACAACCCTCTGTATGAAAAAATACTTCCTCACATTACCTCTGAGCGGTCCCCCCATCTTCAAATTGAGAACCTTGTTCTTGCACATCTCTTTTTCTGAAAGATGCTACCCTCTTGGATTTTGTTTATTCCCTTGAGGTACTTGAAAGTTTCTATCATGTCCCTCCCTCCCTCCTTTCTTCTAGGGTATACATATTAAGCTCCTTTAGTCTCTTTGTATGGCTCATTGGTGTTCTGGTTAGGGTTAGGGTGTGTTATTTGTAGAGTAATAGCTGAGGTAGCATAGGTGCGTGTGGTTCAATTCCCTGCAGTAGCATGGAAGTAGCAATGTGGGATATTACTGGAGTGTTTTATTTTTTGAGTGTATTCCATGAAAGGCTGTCAGTAACAGGATTGCCAGTATTGTGTTGGGGTATGGTTCCAGAGCAAAATATGCATATGTGAAGGCGATTGCTTATAATCTGTTCCTGCAGGTGTGAAGTGGTCAGATATGTGGTCCTGGCTTCATTAAATAATGTGTGCAGTAGCAGGTAATTGGAGCTTGTTTCCCGTATTGTTTTTGTTGGGGTATGAGGGTTTTAATTATGACTGTTTTTTTTTTTACTGTAGCTGTTTCTGCTGTTGCTGTGTTACATTCACAGTTCTTCCAGTCACTATTGTTGCTTTCACTGTCTTCATCTAGTGCCTTGTCTCCAATATTATTTTAAGAAACTGGAGGCAAAACACAAAAAGGGTGAACCAATGTTTAAAAAATTTAATGAGCTACATTGACCCGGTAGCGCAGAGGGCTGAGGCACTGGTGCCTTAACTCGCACTACGCCAGTGACCTGGGTTCAGGAATGACCTTGGGTCACTGGGGTGCCATATTGGGGGGAAGTGGGTTGGAGCAGGCTTGAGCTACGGCTCTCCCCTCCAAGGGACGGTCACTCGCCCGTCCGTAGTCCCACTCCATACACTGGTGATCCAGTGGGCACGTAGGTGGCATGGTGCAGCAACAAAAGTCAGGGGAGGGGTAGAAGTAGCCACCAGATCTTGGCATGTGCATGCACCTCCATGCATGTACATGCATGTGGATGCCATGGCCTCGGGGGGGTGCAAAGAAAAAACGAGAATGTAATAAATAATTGATGTGAAAAAACATGTAATAAGCTACTGTACAGAGTTTGGGTTAATCCTCAGATGCAGGAACAGATAGAACAATTGGTCATACCAAACAGACATGGAACTGAGTTGTTACAGATAGCACATGATAGTCCTATGGCTGGTCATTTGGGGAGGGAGCACACCCTTGGCCAGGTTGTTGTACAGGTTTTACTGGCCTGGGATTCATTAGGATGTTGCTACATATTGTAGTTCTAATGCTGAATGCCAGAAAGTAGCTCCAGTGACTGAAACAGACAAGGTGCCCCTGGTGCCCCTACCCTTGATAGATGTGCCTTTTGAGAGACTTGCAATGGATGTATTTGGCCCCTAAGACAAAAGTAACAAGCATTTCTCAATGCCGAACGTTCGCTTGCAGGTATTTGCAGTGGTGTTTGGCATGTATGGTGCTTTACCCTAATGCCCTGTGCGATTGCTGGTATTTGCACAATAAATTGTCAGCATGACCTGTTTGTTACCCCCATTGTGCGCTTCATAGGCGGAAACATGTTTTGGGCAGGATATGAAAAATGACAGCTGTACTGCTCATAAGGAAGTGTGGAAAAATGCCAATGTTGAAAATCTGGAGTGGAAATATTGAAAATTGGCAAACCTACGAGCATGCGTGGGAACTGTGCAATGCACGCTTGTAAAACAGTCATTTTTAGAAATTGTTTCACCAAATTTTCAACATTGCCATTTTAAAACCTGTGCTAATGAACAGTGTCACTGTGATTTTCTTACTGTGTCCCATACATTGATTTCCGCATACGGACTGCGCCATTGTGCACTACATGGGGAAAGACGCTTTGGGCAGGATGTGAAAATGACAGCTGTACTGCTCATAAGGAGGTGGTAAAATGGCAATGTTGAAAATCTGGAGAAAAATATTGAAATTCGCAAACTTACGAGTGTGTGTAGGAACTGCACAACGCACACTCGTAAAACAGTTATTTGTAGGAATTTGTTTGCCGTATTTTCAACATAGCCATTTTAAGATATCTGCTCATGAACAGTGACACTGTGATTTTCTTAATGTGTCCCATACACTGAGTTCGCACACCGACTGTGCCATTGTGCGCTACATGGGCGGAAACAAGTTTTGGGAAAGATGTGAAAAATGACAGCTGCAGTGCTCATAAGGAGGTGTGGTAAAATGGCAATGTTGAAACTCTGGAGTGAAAATATTGAAAATTTGCAAACTTACGAGCGTGCGTAGGAACTGTGCAACACAGACTCATAAAGCAGTCATTTTTAGGAATTTTTTCACCAAATTTTCAGCACAGCCATTTTAAGACCTCTACTCATGATCAGTGTCACTGTAATTTTCTTAATGTGTCCCATACATTCAGTTTGCACACCGACTGCGCCATTGCACGCTACATGGGCAGAAACACATTTTGGGCAGGATGTGATAAATGACAGCTGTACTGCTCATGAGTAGGTGTGGTAAAATGGCAATGTTGAAAATCTGGAGTGCAAATATTGAAAATTCGCAAACGTACGAGCGTGCGTAGGAACTGCGCAATGCACGCTCGTAAAACAGTCATTTTAAGGAATTTTTTCACCAAATTTTCAACATAGCCATTTTAATACCTGTGCTCATGAACAGTGTCACTGTGATTTTCTTAATGTGTTCCATACATTGATTTCGCACACTGACTGCGCCATTGTGCGCTACATGGGCGGAAACACATTTTGGGTGAGATGTGAAGAATGACAGCTGTACAACTCATAAGAAGGTGTGATAAAATGGCAATGTTGAAAATCTGGAGTGAAAATATTGAAAATTCTCAAACTTACGAGCATGCGTAGGAACTGCGCAATGCACGCTCATAAAACAGTCATTTTTTGGAATTTTTGTACCAAATTCTCAACATGGGGCTTTTGGGACCTCTTCCCATGAATGATGTCACTGTCATGGTGTTATCCAAGGCTGAAGGGTGATTTCGCACAGTGACTACACAGTGCCTGCGAAATCACCCTTCCGGCCTGAATAACGCCATGAAAGTGACATCATTCATGAGAAGGGGTCCCAAAAAGCCCATGTTGAAAATTTGGTGCAAAAATTCCAAAAAATGACTGAGATATGCAATAAACTTGAAACCCCCCCTTTCTAGCCCATTATAGAGCTTACCGGCATTTCCTCAGTTCGCGGTCGGCTTTGAAGAGTGCAGACGTGTTCCCGGTCCACCGAAGATCGTCGCGCTGGAACCCAGAGGTAAGTATGGGGTGGGGTGTGTGGGGAGGCTTGCGCGGAGGGTGGGTGCGGTAGTGGAGGGGGGCTGGGAGACGCGCGCAGGACCGCTTTTGTTTTACAGGTTAAAAAAGAAAAAAGACTACTTAGGATGTTTGCCACACTGGGGTGGGCTCCAGCATGGCAGAAGATGTGCGTAAATGGAGGAGCCAACGGGATTGGGCACCCCTGCTGGCAAACTACACGGGGGCGAGGAGTCGATAGGGATTGGGCACTTCGCCGGAAATCCAAACTAACGGTTTGCCACGCTGGGAGTGGGCTCCCAGCGGCAGCAGTATGGCTTTGGGGGCCGTGGAGCCGAGGGGATTGGGCACCCCTGCCGGCAACAATGTTTGCCATGCTGGGGTGGGCTCCCAGCATGGCAGGAACGCTTAGGGGGCGTGCCGACGGACATGCCGGGGAGGTACTGTGTGACGGAAGGGGGGGCGGCGCTCAGTATGGCAGCGGTGTTTTTCTTTGAAGCGAAGACCACCGCTGTCATACTGAGCTGCTGCACCAATTGGTGCAGGACCACCACGCCTGCTCAACTGAGCAGTGCATTGGTTGGGAGAGGCACACCTCCAAGTGTGCTACTCTCTCAATACGTTCCTTGCGCATGCACGCAAGCAAACGTAAAAAGGGTAATTGATTCATTTTGGAGGTATATGACTATGCTACTCGATACCCAGAGTTCCAATGTATATTGTCACAGCCCTACAAATGGCAGAAAAGCTCAACAACATTTTCAACAGGGTGAGCATAGCGCATAAGATTATTACTGATCAGGGTAATAATTTTGGTGCTGCATTGCTGAAGGAGCTACAGTATACCGACAAGTAGGTATCACTGCCTTCAGACAGACTGTCTTGTTGATCATTTTAATCAGACCCTAAAATGCATGTTAAAATGGTTTGTAAAAAGAGAAGGGAAAGACTAGGACCAATGCTTACCTGCTTTTTGTTTACTGAGAAGTGCCACAAGCATCAACAGGTTTGAGGCCCTTGCCACTTCATTAACAGTTCTGTAGTAGGTTAACAGTATCACGACCTCACCTGGCTCAAAAACATTTCCTTTTACCCCCATGGTCATAATACTCCTTCTGCTGTTTTTGTGCTTCTTCCTGATTACTATAGACAATGTCAACATATTTTACTAGCTTCTTTCTTAGTGCACATATATAAGATGAAATAGCTTGTTTCTGACTTAAGGTATCTTCCAATGTTTCTTTAATTATATCTAGTAGCCCTCTAGGTTGTCTACCATACAACATTTCAAATGGTGAAAAACCTGTTGATGCCTGTGGCAGTTCTTAGTAAGCAAAATACAGGTAAGGTTAGTATTGGTCCCAGTCTTTCCCTTCCCCTTTTACAAGACTTTTTAGCATACATTTTAGGGTTTGGTTAAAAACTCAACAAGACCATCTGTCTGAGGGTGATAAAGGGGAGGTTCTTATGGCAGTTATACCTAGTAGTCAGTACAGCTCCTTTAGTAATGCAGCACCAAAATTACTACCCTGATCAATAATAATCTCTTTTGGTATGCCCACTCTGCTTAAAATGTTGGCAAGCTCTGCTGCCACTTTTGGGGTTGTGACAGTATGCATTGGAACTGCCTCTGGGTATCGAGTAGCATAGTCACATACTATCACAATGAAATGATATTCCTTTTTCCTTTTGTCTAAGGGACCAACCACATCCATTGCGATAATTTCAAAAGACACATCTGTCAAGGGTAGGGGCACCAGGGTCACCATGTATTTTTTAGTCACCGAGGCTACTTTCTGACACTCAGCACAGGAACTGCAATAGGTAGCAAAATCTTCAAGAAGTCTAGGCCAGTAAAATCTGTACAGCAGTGTGGCAAGGGTGCCACCACACCCTGAGTGACCAGCCATAGTACTATCATGTGCTATCTGTAACAACTCAGATCCATACTTCTATGATATAACCAATTGTTCTATCTGGTCATGTGTCTGAGGTTTAACCCAAGCTCTGTACAGCAGCCCATTACATTTTTTAAACATAGGTTCACCCTGTTTTGGTTTCACCCAAGCTGCTTAAAATAACCCAGGAGAGAAACAGTGTTAGCTTGTTCTGAAAGAAACTCACAATCATTTATCAGTTTAGTTTCAGCATTTTCATATATTAACCCCTTATGCCCATCAGTCTTTTGTTGTCACTGTTTCTCCAAGCATCGTCTTTCTTTCCTGGTTTTCCAGATCTTGGAGCTGTGCTCAAACAAATCCAAATCAGAGTCTGTGAAAGGAAAAGAGTTCCCACCATCTGAGATTTTCTTTGCCTGAACTCTTGTCACCACAGCTGCTGAAACATCAGGATTTACTCCCTCTTTGATTAACTCAGTAAATCCTGGATAAATAATTTCCAATAATCACAGGTACAGGCAACTTAGGTACTACCCCCACTTTCCTTTGGTGCGACATCTCATTAATAGTCAGTCACTTGACTGGTGGGATAGTATTGAGTGTCCCTGTGGATGCAGATGACACTAGTACGTGGTCCTTTTAGACATTGTTTTCACACCACTTCAGTATGCACTAGGGTTTGTCATCTTCCCGAATTTATAAGTCTCTTCACAGTCTTAGCTCCCACCATGACATCTGTTAAGTACAGTACTTGTCCCAGTTTGCTAAGGACAAATCTCCTCCAGTGTCACTCTTCTTACTATGGCAATTTCTTGCAATTATGACCTGGCTTATTACAGTTATAGCAAATAACGTGTTTGGGCACAGATTTGTTACCCCACCAGAATTCTTATCAGACTTGGAGTTTAAATGAGAAAAAGAGTGCCTTTCAGGCGCTTGGCTGTTACCTCATTGCTGTGGCATCTGTTAGACCATTTGGTAGTCCTCAGCCAAAGAAACAGACTTTTCCCCACTGTCTTGTCAGTGTTCTTTTAGTCAAATCTGTACATCTGTGGGTCGTATGTTGATGAACTGCTCTATTACAAATGTTTTGATGATTTGTGAGAGTGTTTTGCCCTCTGGTTGGAGCCAATTCATAAGAAGTTCTCTGAGTCGAGAGAAGGCTTCTTGAGGATTGTCGACTGAGTTGTACTTCAGAGACAGAAATCTCTGCCCGTAGGTATCTTCTGAGATGTCATATCATTGAAGGACCTCTGTTTTCACCAGGTCATAGTTTTCTGACAGTGCAGTGTCCATATTGCTGAAGGCAAGTTTTGCTTTCCCTGTCAGGTAAGGAACCAGTCTGATTGCCCATTGCTGCTTTGGCCAATACACGGACAGGGACCGGGCTACTTGCAAGACCTCCTTTGACCCAATTGCCCCCTTCGTCCACTCTGCTCTGCTCTGCTGATGAGGGATTGCTAGAAGTTCCCAGAGTCTGTCTTCTGACCTCAGGTGCTAAGGTTTCTTCAGTTGTGGCCCTGACCCTGTGGAACTCTCTGCCTTGTCAGATTAGAGAGTGCCTGTCTACTGAGATCTTTAAGTCCTCTCTAAGGACATATTTATTCAGTTTAGCCTTTGGGGACAATGTTTAGTGAGATCTGATATGCTGCCTTTTTTAAAATTTGTATATGTTTTATTTGATTAATTATTTATGTTTCTGTGTTGCTAAGTGCTTTGATATTTGAAAAGCGCACTATAATTAAAGCATGACTTGACTTGATATGCAAGGTGGTAGAAAAAACAGAAATAGCAAGGGAAGGCAGAGAGATAGCGAGAGGCAGAGAATTGTGAAACCATCAGAGTGATCAGTTTCTAGGTCTCACATGAAAATCTCGTTGCGCAACCAGACAAACAAGAGACAGAAGAGGAAAGGATAGAGCAGACCTTTGCATTTAAACTATTTCTGCATAACAGCTGGGACAGGGCCTTATTCAGCCTTGTCACATACCTCATGCAGGGCAACGCCTTCGAGTAATGTGTGTGATTATTAACCCATAATCACACACACACACACACACACACATACACACACACACACACGTGCATGTGTACACACACACACACACACACACACACACAGTGATACATTATTGCATATCTAGCCGAACTCCCCAGTTGCACTGTGGGTTCTGGGGTAGCAGCAGACTTGATTTTTTGCAGTTCAGGTTCAGACACTTCACAATAGTTCATTTAAGCAATAATACATAACAGGGTGTGTGTCGTGCTGGGATAATGTCAGGCACCAGGTGGTTGGGCATGAGACTGCAGGCCCAGTGCATCCAACACATGAGAAATTATGTTATCCCAGCATGACATACACCCTAGAGTACCTTATTGTTACTATACAATGGCTTGTTTCTAGTAATAAAAGAAAAAAATACTTTTACAAGTGCAGTTTTTATTTGATGTTTACATGGGTAGGTAGGTATACTGAATGAAAAAATAGTGCTGCTGTAACATTTTTCTTCTCTAGGTGGTGCTGCTTTTTTGTGTGGATTGCTGTCTTCCCCTACACCCTTCCCCCAGCTGACATTGTCTCTTTTGTGATTGTGTGGGGAGAGTGTTTTAGTCACCCTGTCTCACTATCCGTCCTGGGACTAGGTGAAGTTTTTTTTTGTATTTATCCAATTTTGGTGGCATGCAGAGGTGATCGGGAGCTGCAGAAGAGTTCAGGAAGTGTGATCCTACTTCCGGTATTTCAGTAGTTATTCCAGAAGTGGTCAAAGGTATTGCACAAAATATCCAGTTTCTTATAGTGTGGCATTGTCTTAATTGCTATGGTTTTATTGATTTTAATTTATTTTGTTAAGGGGGCCATAAGCAGTGTAGCCCTTTCTTTCTGGAAATGAGTTGTTTGTGTAGTGAACGACGAGCATGGCTGTTTGACAGTATTCACACTACAGCTGGGGGGACCCAAATGCTGTTTCAGATAATGGCTTTTTTTTAAGATATTTTTGTGTTTGGAGGAATAATGTGAGGGGAATGAGGCTTTGAAGTGTATGTGGCTGTGGGTAGTGGTGGCAAGAAAGCAAAGTTCACGACTGAAGACTGGGAGGGTTGCAAAGTCCATGATGGCTTTGAGATGAAGGGGCGCAGTGATTCTTTTGTTAAATATTTACTGAGGTTGTCTTGCTGCTGGTCCTTCATACAGTGATGTTATACTGAGATGACATCATTGTTGAAGGGGACACTGACCAATCAGAGCCCAGGGTTCTTTCCTTGCCATTGTGTAATTAACATTATACAATGGGGTGTGAAAATCCTGTAACCTTATTGGTCAAAACACATCACGTGACCGTGGTATATCCTGTAATAACCCACGGCTGAGAAATGGCATTTATAAAAAACATACTTAAACACATTTAAAATTTATTTTACACATGGGTCCATTGTATAATCGCAATAAGGCACTCCAGGGTGTGGGTTATTGGGGGATTTACTCACTTCTTGTGTGGTTAAGTCACTCGGCTGCACCTCATGACACACACCATACAATGCATGGGTAAATCCCCCAATAACCCACACCCTGTCATGCCTTATTGCTTAATTTACCAGTACTGAAACAATATATTTAACAATGTTGCATTATCAGTAGAGATGTGAGGAATTTAGAATTCCATTAACAGAATTCATGTAGAATGGGAATTCCACTTCCAAAATGGTTTTCACAATTGCTTTTTGGGTGCCACAGATTTCTGAAAAGTACTTCTATATAAACCATGGTATAACTTTCCATGGATTATGTTAAACCAGGAAATAATATTACAGATAGCAGAAAAGGAACATGCTGTTTATATAAACCCCAGATTATTAATCCACAAAAAGATCTGCACATTCAAAATTTTGGAATTCCACTACATAAAGAATTCTGAGGAATTAGGCAGTATTTTTGGAAATTCCATGGAATTCCATTCTGACAAAATGTGAATATTCTTCATACTGTAGCTCTCGTCAGTTCACATCTGGGAACAGAGAATGGAGAATTATTTTTTGTAGCGTGTGGGTGGACAGTGGCTGCCGTGGTTCACCCCAGAGGTGGCTGTGCAATAGTATTTTTTCATCTTGGAGTGGTGCGATGGTGATAAGGAATGCTACATGATGAGATCTAACAGTTTCCTGCAAAAAAATAAACAAATAAATTGCATCTGGCTTCAGCAAAAATGTGGTTACACAAAAGTCCCCATGAATTTAAATTTCAGAATTTTTTTTCATTAATTGAGGGCATTTTTTAATAGATCTTTAAGCTGCATCTGTTTGCACTGTTTATACCTACTGAACCACATGTGGAACACATGGAACCACTCACTAGATGAAGCTCAATATATTTGATTTTGCAGAAAACAATAATCAGCACTGTGTGCAACCCAGAAACATGTAATGTGTCGGCAGAAAAGGATCAGTAGACACATCTAGTCTGCTCTATCTTCCCAGCCTAACACTATACCCTGGATTCCATTTGGTCACAGGTGTCCCTTCCCTTACCTCTATACAGTGTATAGTGGAGTGTTGTTCTGTGTAGAATTCCATCCCTTTCAAAATGCTGTTCTACCACAGTTCCAAGGTCATGGAATGTGATTCTACCCTACTGTGGTAAAACAACATTCTAGAACCTCTAGAGACTGCATGAGTCAGTTTCATTTTGAAAGCAAAAGAACTCACAAAACACATATTTCACACAGTACTATACACTATAAAAATACAGGATGAACAACTCTATACACAACCAGTGTGTTTTGCCACTTATACTGGGTTTATACTGGGTAATAGAACGGAAGAAGGCAATTTGCCCATTACACCATTCCTCACAATGTGGGCTCATTTTAACCCTTTATAATGTATCATTCGATCTATTTCCCTTTTAAACTCATTTACTCTAGTACTCATCACAATGTGATTTGGTAAGCTGTTCTGATTTCTTGCTATTCTATTTACAACGGAATAATGTATAGCATTAGTCTTTGCCGCCTTCATTTTTATTTGAAATTTGTGCGCTCTCAGGCCCAGTGGCTTGTCTGCTAATTCAATCCCCATTTCTTTGATAAATTCTGGGTCTTTCATTATTTTAAACAGTTGCATAAATCTCCTCTCATCCTTCTTGTCTCCAAGCTGTATAAATTTAACTTTAGTAGTCTAGTCTCATAGTTATTGTTTTTCATTGACCATATCAGTTTGGTGAAGGATCTTTGGATTTTTACCATGCTATTTATCTCTCCATTTGCATATGGGTTCACAAGGGTGACCCATAATCAATATGTGGTGTAACAAAAATTTTGTATAATGGCAGATGGCATTGTTTGGACCTATTGATGAATTTCCTTTTAATATTCTTTGTCTTATAATTGGCTTTTCAAATTACCTGCAGACTTTGTGCTTTGAAATTCATATTCTCATCAATAATAATACCACAGTCTTTCTCCTTATTTGTTACCTGTACTTGTTCTCTGTTTAACCAATATGCATGATTTGGGTTTTTCTTTCCCCATATGCATCACCCTGCATTTTTCAGTACTAAAGGGCATTTTGTTAACACTTGACCATAGTTCTACTGTTTTCAGATCTTTCTCTAACTCTTGAATACTCTCTGCAAATTCCGCTGAGCCTCCTAGCTTTATGTCATCCACAAATTTCACCTTTATAATACTAATTCCTAGAGGTATATCCCCGATGTATAATGAGAACAAAACTGGTCCCAGCACCGACCCCTGCGGTACCCTACTGGTCACATCAGCATATTCTGAATACATCCCCTTAATTCTAACCTTTTGCTTTCATTCCTTCAGTCAATTTTGAAACCAGGTCACCAATCTACTATCCACTCCCAAAGTGGACATCTTATTAAAAGGTTGATTGTGCGGCACTTTATCAAATGCCTTCCGGAAGTCAAGGAAGAAGACATCCACTGGATTGTTATTTAATTCCTTATTTACTTGCTCATAAAACCTAAGCTGGTTGGTCAAACAACTATTTCTCTTAAATCCGTGTTGCTTAACATCTTTATAGTTCAAAATATCTAGATTTTCTTCTAATTTCCCTTTCAAAAAGGTCTCTGCTGTTTTACACAGCTCTGCAGTTAAGCCAACCAGTCTATAGTTTGACATGGATGTCTTAACCCCCTTTTTTTATACAATGGGATCACAGCTGCCTCTCTCCACTCATCTGGCACCTCCCCTGTAGAGAAGGACCCATTATATAAACATGCCAGTGGTTTTGCTATCTGCTATCTGTGATCTGGGGAGGGAGGTGAGAGCTACTCCCTTCACAAAAGAAAGGGTCCTAGAAGAGCTCGCTAAGCTCAGGGTGGACAAGGCAATGGGACCTGATGGCATACATCCCAGGGTACTAAAGGAGCTAAGGGTGGAACTAGCAAAGCCATTAATGGAACTGTTTAGTGAGTCTCTGAGAACAGGAGAGGTCCCAGAAGACTGGAGAAGGGCTCATGTGATCCTGCTCCACAAGAGTGGTAGCAGGGAGGAGGCAGGGAACTACAGACCAGTCAGTCTTACCTCAGTAGTGGGCAAGATTATGGAGGCACTCCTTAAGGAAAGGATAGTGCAACACCTGGAATCCATAGGGGCACAGGATCCAAGAAAGCATGGGTTTACCAAAGGAAGGTCCTGTCAAACTAATCTCATAGATTTCTTTGACTGGGTAACCAGAGTGGTGGACCAAGGGGGAGCAGTTGATGTCGCCTACCTTGACTTCAGCAAAGCTTTTGACACTGTTCCACATAGAAGATTGATAAATAAGCTGGGTAGGCTCGGGGTGGGTCAGAAGTTGGTCAACTGGGTGGCAAACTGGTTGACAGGCAGAAAACAGAGAGTGGTGGTAAATGGTATACAGTCAGAAGAGATGCAAGTCACAAGTGGGGTACCTCAGGGATCAGTCCTGGGGCCAGTCCTCTTCACTATCTTCATTAGCAACATTGCAGATGGACTAGAGGGTAAGGCTTGTCTGTTTGCAGATGACACCAAGATCTGCAACAGAGTAGATGATCCAGATGGGGTGGGCAGAATGAGAAGAGATCTGGATAAACTAGCAAAATGGTCGGAAGAGTGGCAACTGGGATTTAATGTAAAGAAATGCAAGATCATGCACATAGGGAAGAGAAACCCTGAAGTCACCTATAGGCTGGGAGGAGAGTTGCTGGCAATCACAAAGGAAGAAAGAGATTTGGGCATCATCATCACCGATAACCTGAAATCATCCAACTAGACCTCTAAAGCAGTAGGTAAGGATGGGGGATGTTAGGGTGTATTAGTAGGGGTATCACAAGTCATAAGAGGGAGGTAATAATCCCTCTTTACAAGACACTGATTAGGCCCCATCTGGAGTACTGCGTGCAGTACTGGAGGCCACACCTTCACAAGGACATTAACCAAATTGAGGCAGTCCAGAGAAGGGCAACCAAAATGGTGCAGGGACTGCATCAGAAGACATATGAGGACAGATTAACGGAGCTCAACATGTACAGTATACCCTAGAGCAAAGAAGGGATAGAGGTGATATGATCGAAACATTCAAACACCTTAAGGGCATTAACAAGGTGAAAGTGTCTAACATGTTTCAATATAAGAAAAATAGCAGGACAAGAGGACACAGCATGAGATTAGAGGGAGGCAGATTATGGGGTAATGTGAGGAAGTTCTTTTTTCACAGAAAGGGTGGTGGATGTATGGAACGGCCTACCTCAGGAAGTGGTGGCTATGAATACATTGCAGGGCTTCAAACAGGCATGGGATAGGCATAAAGGAGCAATACAGATGAGTATGAATAGATAGGCCACTGACAGAGCAAAGGCCGATGGCACATATATAAGGTAGAAAATGAAATGGGCAGACTGGATGGGCCTTGTGGTCCTTATCTGCCGTCAACTTCTACGTTTCTATGATCTCACTAAGTAGTCTTGGATGCACTTGATCTGGCCCTGCTGATTTATGTGTTTTAATTTACTCAATAGCATTTCTATTTGTGTTGAACTAATCTGTAAATCTAGTTTGGAATTTATGTTTTGCTCAACCATTATTGCATCCTGTTCTTTTTTGTCATAGACTGTACCAAAGTAGGTATTTAAATGTCCTGCCATATCTTGTATATCTGACACCTCTAGCTCATTCACAAGCAGTGGCCCTATCTGATTTTTATGTTGATTGCACGCATGTGCAAGAAACATGTTGCGTCAGCTTTCTCCACAAGCAGGTTGTGGAGGCGTGGCACTCTTGTGCCCAATGCCCTCACAGCCTGCAAAGGCTTGTCCCCCGTCCCCCAATGCCGTGGCACGCTGGTGCTGACACTAGTTCAGCCAGCGTGCCACAACTTTCTAAAAAATCAGCCGCTGCAATCAGGGGCCGCCGCGTCATTGCAGCGTCAGCCATCCGCTGCAATGAGGGAACGACCCATCATTGCAGGGTGGGATGTTGGATGTCTGATATTGTTTGTGAACATGGCGGCAGCTTGCCACCATATTCACAAACAATATCTACCCCCCCCAATGTGTATTTGCCGATGGGGGAGCCCACTCCCTGTTGGCATACTGTACACTCTCCATTTTATTGTCTGCCGACGGGTGCCCAATCCCCATCAGCAGAAAGGAATTCCCCTTCTGTTGTTTGCTGATGGGGTGCCCAGTCCCCGCCGGCAGAAACGAATTCCCCTTGTTGTTTGCTGACAGGGTGCCCAATCCTCGCCGGCAGAAACGAATCCCACCCACTTTAGTTGTTTGCCGACGTGGTGCCCAACTTCGCCGGCTACAGCTGCCCCCCCAAGCAAGACTCGTGGTACGACATGCCCCTGGAAAGGTAAAACGGTCCCACTATGTTTTTTTTTTTTTTTCCTGAAAAGGAAATGGTCCCTCTAGTCTCCGGGGCCACCTCCCACAACTCGCACTCCACCCACTGCACACCCTGCCTCCCCACACCCCATACTATACTCCTCCGGAGCTCAGCGCGACGCTCTTCTGTGGACCGGGAACACGTCTGCACTCTTCAAAGCTGACCGCGAAGTGAGGAAATGCCGGTAAGCTGTATAATGTAATGAATAGGGTTTTTCAACTTTTGTGCATATTTCGGGCATTTTTGGGAATTTTTTCACCAAATTTTCAACATGGGGTTTTTGGGACCCCTCCTCATGAATTCTTGAACTGTCATGCCGTTAATCAGCCCCGAAAGGTGGTTTCGTGGTCACTGCACGTAATCACCCTTTGGGGCTGAGTAGCAAAACGACAGTGCCAGTGTTCATGAGGTGGGCTCTCAAAAGCCTATGTTGCAAATTTGGTGAAAAATCCAAAATGACTGTTTTACAAGCTGCACATTGCACAGTTGTTAGCGACGCCTGTAACTCACTAATTTAATATTTTCATGCCAGATTTTCAACATTGGCATTTTGTCACACCTCCTTGTGAGCAGTACAGCTGTCATTGTTGACATCCTGGCTGAAATGTGTTTTCGCGCTTCCGGTGCAGAATAGCACGGTCGCTGTGGGAAATCAGTGTTCAGGACAGATTAAGAAAATGACAGTGACACTGTTCATGAGTAGAGGTCCTAAAATGCCTATATTGAAAATTTGGTAACGATACTCCATAAAATGACTGTGTTACGAGCGTGCGTTATGCAGTTGGCACACATGCTCGTAGCTTCACGCATTTATAATATTTTCACTCCAGATTTTCAACATTGCCATTTTCCCAGACCTACTTATGAACAGTGCAGCTGTCATTTTTTCCATCCTGGACAAAATGTTTTTTCACACTTCTGGCGCAGAATAGAGCGGTCGCTGTGGGAAATCACTGTTCGGTACAGATTAAGAAAATGACAATGATACTGTTCATGAGCAGCGGTCCTAAAATGCCTATGTTGAAAATTTGGTGATGATAGCCCATCGATTGACTGTGTTACAAGTGTGCATAACGCACTTTTCATGCACCCTTGTAACTTCACAGATTTGTAATATTGTCACACCAGATTTTCAACAGTGCCATTTTTCCACACCTCTTTATAAGTAGTACAGCTGTCATTTTTCACATCCTGACCAAATGTGTTTTCACAGTTCTGGCGCAGAATAACGTGGTCACTGTGGGAAGTCAGTGTTCGGGACAGATTAAGAAAATGACAGTGGCACTGTTCATGAGCAGAGGTCCTAAAATCCCTATGTTGAAAATTTGGTGACGAAACTCCATAACATGACTGTGTTACAAGCGTGTGTTGAACTGTTTCCACGCACTCTTGTAACTTCGCAAATTTGTAATACTGTCACGCCACATTTTCAACAGTGACATTTTTTCACAACTCCCTATGAACACTACAGCTGGCATTTTCACATGTTGGCTAAAATATGTTTTTGCACACCTGCCGGACAATAGCACGGTCACTCTGGGAAATCAATGTTTGGGACAGATTAAAATCGACCAAGTGACGGGGAGGACCAGCTCAATGAGCTCTGTCGACTGCTGCAGATTTGTTTGTGGACAGACAAAGGCACTAAAACAAGAGCCCAGTACAAAAGGGCAGCCTGCAGCACTGGAGAAAACAGAATGAGTGAGCGAGGGGGAGTGAGCGAACTCACCGAAGCGCTGTCAGGACTGCTGCAGATTTCTTTGTGGGCAGAAAAAGGCATCAATACAGGCAGAGGCCCAGTACAAAAGGCCAGCCTGCAGCAGTGGGAGAAACAGTACGAGCAAGTGAGACAAGGGGACTTAGTGAGCTCAACGGAGCTCTGTCAGGACAGCTGCGGATTTCTTTGTGGGCAGAAAAAGGAGCCAATGTAGGCAGGAGCCCCGTACAAAAGGGCAGCTTGCAGCGTCAGGACAAACAGAATGAACGCATGAGAGAGGGAGACTGAGCGACCTCAACGGAGCTCTGTCAGAACAGCTGTGGACTTCTTTGTGGACAGACAAAGGTGCCAACGCAGTAAGGAGCCCCATACAAAAGCGCAGTTTGCGGCGCCAAGAGACACAGAACGAGCGAGTGACAGAGCGGTAGTGAGCGACCTCAACAGAGCTCTAGTGTGACTGCTGCAGATTTCTTTGTGGGCAGAAAATGCGGCAACGCAGGCAGGAGCCCAGTACAAAAGGCCAGCTTGCACCGCTGGCAGAAACGGAATGCGAGAGTGACAGAGGGGGAGTGAGCGAACTCAGTGGAGCTGTGTCGGGACTGCTTCAGATTTCTTTCCGGCCAGAAAAAGCCGCCAATGCAGGCAGGAGCCCAGTACAAAAGGGCAGCCTGCAGTGCCAGGAAACACAGAATGAGCGAGTGAGGGAGGGGGAGTCAGTGAGCTCAACGGGGCTCTGTTGGGACTGCTGCAGATTTGTTTGTGGGCAGAAAAAGGCAGCAATGCATGCAGGGGCCCAGTACAAAAGGGCAGCCTGCAGTGGCAGGAAAACCAGAATGAGTGAATGAGTGAGTGAGCTCAACAGAGCTGCATTGTAACTGCTGCAAATTTCTTTGTGGGCATAAGAAGGCAGCAATGCAGGCAGGAGCCCAGTAGAAAAGGGCAGCCTGCAGCGCCGGCAGAACAGAATGAGCAAGTGAGAGAAGGGCAGTGAGCGAGCTCAACGCAGCTTTGTTGGGACTGCTGCAGATTTCTTTGTGGGCAGAAAAAGGTGCCAACAGAGGCAGGAGCCCAGTACAAAAGGGCAGCCTGCAGTGCCAGGAGAACCAGACTGAGTGAGTGAGACAGGGGGAGTGAGCAACCTCAACTGAGCTCTGTCTGGACAGCTGTGGAATTCTTTGTGGGTAGAAAAAGCCACCAACACAGGCAGGAGCCTAGTACAAAAGGGCAGCCTGCAGCGCCAGGAGAAACAGAATGAGCGAGTGAGAGAGAGGGACTGAGCCACCTCAATGAAGCTCTGTCGGGACAGCTGCAGATTTCTTCCTCAGCAGAACAAGGTGCCAATGCAGGCAGCAGCCCAGTACAAAAGAGCAACGTGCAGCACTGGGACAAACAGACTGAGCCAGTGACAAAGGGCCACTGAACGAGCTCAACAGACCAACGCAATCAACATTTGGCATTGACAAATGCTTGTTTTTTTTGGTGTTATTTATATCAGCACATAGTCCTTTAACATTGTCTTTTCTAAAAGCTAAATTAGTTTCTAATTTTATTCTTTCTGCTCGTATTTGTGCATTTAACATCTTTAATGCTTTTTTATAATCCTTGACTGATTCTGTATTTCCATTATTTCTCATTTTGTCATATGCCTTCTTTTTCTTTTTATATAACTTAATAATTTTGTTGGTATACCACCTAAGTCTTTTCCCTTTGCTTGAATACATTTTTATGTTGATTGCGCGCATGCACAAGAAGCATATTGCAGCAGCTTTCTCCAGAAGCAGGTTGTGGAGGCGCGGCACTGTTGTGGCCAATGCCCCCACAGGCTTTAAAGGCTTGGCCCGCTTCCCCCAATGCCGTGGCATGCTGCTACTGACACTAGTTCAGCCAGCGTGCCACCAACTTGTAAAATTTTAGCCGCTGCAATGAGGGTCCGACTCGTCATCGCAGCGTCAGCCATTCGCTGCAATGAGGGAGTGACCCGTCATTGCAGGGCGGGACCTTGAAACACTGATATAGTTCGTGAACATGGCGGCGGCTTACCGTGGTGTTCGCAAACAATAATGGCATTATGTAACCCCCCCCACTTTTGTTGTCTGCTGACGGGGTGCCTAATCCCTGTCAGCATAATGTCACCCCCTTTTGTTGTGTGCCGACGGGGGTGCCCAATCCCCATCGGCATAATGTAACACCCCTCTTTTGTTGTGTGCTGATGGGGGGTGCCCAATCCCCCGTCAGCTACAGCTGCCCCCCCCAAAAAGACTCTGTTGGCATGCTGGGAGCCCACCCCAGCGTGCCACATGCCCCTGTAAAATCAAAAACAGTCCTGCAATGTCTTTTTTTTTTTAACCTGTAAAAAAGGAAACGGTCCCTCGGCAGTCTCCCTGCCCCTCTCCCACAACCTGCGCCCACCCACTGTTCACCCTGCCTCCACACACCCCTCACCCCATACTTACCTCCGGAGTCTGACGCGATGATCTTCAGTGGACCGGGAACACGTCTGCACTCTTCAAAGCCGACCACGAACTGAGGAAATGCCGGTAAGTTGTATAATGGAACAAATAGGGTTTTTTCAACTTTGATGCATATCTCAGACATTTTTTCGAATTTTGGCACCAAATTTTCAACATGAGGTTTTGGGGACCCCTCCTCATGAATTGTGGCACTGTCATGGCGTTATTCAGCTCCGAAAGGTGATTTCGCTGTTACTGTGCAGAATCCCCTTTTGGGACAGATTAACGAAATGGCAGTGCCAGGGTTCATGAGGTGGGCTCTCAAAAAGTCTATCCTGCAAATTTGGTGGGAAAAATCAAAACAATGACTGTTTTACGAGCGTGCATTGCACAGTTGCTACGCACACTCGTAACTTTGCGAATTTACAATATTTTCATGCCAGATTTTCAACATTGGCATTTTTTCAGACCTCCTTGTGAACAAAATAGCTGTCATTTTCCACATCCTGGCTGAAATGTGTTTTTGCACTTCCGGCGCAGACTAGTGCAGTCGCTGTGGGAAATCAGTGTTCAGGACAGATTAAGAAAATGACAGTGGAACTGTTCATGAGCAGAGGTCCTAAAATGCCTATGTTGAAAATTTGGTGAATATACTCCATAAAATGACTGTGTTATGAGCGTGCATTGTGCAGTTTGTATGCACGCTCGTAACTTCACGAATTAATAATATTTTCATGCCAGATTTTCAGTATTGCCATTCTTCTGCACCTCCTTATGAACAGTACAGCTGTCATTTTTCACATCCTGGCCGAAATATGTTTTCGCTATTCCGGCACACAATAGCACAGTCTCTGTGGGAAATCAGTGTTCGGGACATATTAAGAAAATCACACTGACACTGTTCATGAGCAGAGGTCCTAAAATGCCTATGTTGAAAATTTTGTGATGAAACTCCATAAAATGACTGTGTTATGAGCGTGTGTTGTGCAGGTTCCACGCACCCTTGTAAGTATGCAAATTAGTAATATTTTAATGCCAGATTTTCAATACTGGCATTTGTTCACACCTCCTTATGAACAGTACAGCTGACATTTTTCACATCCTGGCCGAAATGTGTTTTCACGCTTCCGGCACAGAACACCGCAGTCGCTGTCGGAAATCAGTGTTTGGGACACATTAGGATCAAGCAACTGGGGGGGGGGGGGTGACCAAGCTCAACCGAGCTCTGTCGGGACTGCTGCAGATTTCTTTGTGGGCAGGAAAAGGTGACAATGCAGGCAGGAGCCCAGTACAAAAGGGCAGCCTGCAGCGATGGGAGAAACAGAATGAGCGAGTGAGAGAGGGGGAGTGAGCGAGCTCAACGGAGCTCTATCATGACAGCTGCAGATTTCTTTGTGGGCAGAAAAGGGTGGCAATGCAGGCAGGAGCCCAGTACAGAAGGCCAGCCTGCAGCGCTGGCAGAAATGGAAAGAGCAAGTGAGACAGGGGGAGTGAGTGAGGCCAACGGAGCTGTGTCAGGACCGCTGCAGATTTCTTTTTGGGCAGAAAAAGATGCCGACAGAGGCAGGAGCCCAGTACAAAAGGGCAGCCTACAGCGCCAGGAGAAACAGAAAGAGTGAGTGAGACAGGGAGAGTGAGCAACCTCAATGAAGCTCTGTCAGGACAGCTGCGGATTTCTTGGTGGGCAGGAAAAGGTGCCAATGCAGGCAGGAGCCCAGTACAAGAGGGCAGTCTGCAGCGCCAGGAGAAACAGAATGAGAAAGTGAGAGAGGGGGAGTGAGAAAGCTCAACAGAGGTGTATCATGACTGCTGTGGATTTCTTTGTGGGCAGGAAAAGGCGGCAATGTAGGCAGGAGCCCAGTACAAAAGGCCAGCCTGCAGCGCCGGCAGAAACGGAATGAGCGAGTGAGAGAGGGGGAGTGAACGAGCTCAACGGAGCTGTGTCGGGACTGCTGCAGATGTCTTTGTGGGCAGAAAAAGCCACCAATGCAGGCAGGAACCCAGTACAAAAGGGCAGCCTGCAGCAGCAGGAGACACAGAATGAACGAGTGAGGGAAGGGGAGTGAGTGAGCTCAACGGAGCTCTATTGGGACTGCTGTGGATTCTTTATAGGCAGAAAAGGCAGCAATGCACACAGGGGCCCAGTACAAAAGGGCAGCCTGCAGCCCAACAGAAAAGGAACGAGTGAGTGAGAGAGGGGGGAGTGAGCGAGCCTAACAGAGCCTGTTGGGACTGCTGCAGATTTGTTTGTGGGCAGAAAAGGCACCAACAGAGGCAGGAGACCACTACAAAATGGCAGCATGCAGTGCCAGGAGAAACAGAATGAGCAAGTGAGACAGGCGGAGGCGACCTCAACAGAGCTCTGTCGGGACAGCTGCGGATTTCTTTGTGGGCAGAAAGGTGCCAATGCAGGCAGAAGCCCAGTACAAAGGGCAGCCTGCAGCACCAGGAGAAACACAATGAGCAAGTGAGAGAGAGGCAGTGAGTGAGCTCAACAGGAGCTCTATCATGACTGCTGTGGATTTCTTTGTAAGCAGAAAAAGGCAGCAACGCAGGCAGGAGCCCAGTACAAAGGCCAGCATGCAGCGCCGGCAGAAACGGAACGAGAGAGTGAGAGGGGGAGTGACCCACCCAACGGAGCTGTGTCGGGACAGCTGCAGATTTCTTTGTGGGCAGCAAATGTGCCAACACAAGCATAAGCCCAGTACAAAGAGCAGCCTGCAGCACCAGGAGAAACAGAATGAGCAAGTGAGACAGGCGGAGGGCGACCTCAACGAGCTATGTTGGGACAACTTCAGATTTCTTTGTGGGCAGAAAAAGGTGCCAATTCTAGCAGAAACCCAGTATAAAAGGGCAGCCCACAGCACCGGGAGAAACACAATGAGCGAGTGAGAGAGGGGGAGTGAGCGAGCTCAACAGACCTCTATCGTGACTGCTGCGGATTGCTTTGTGGGCAGAAAAAGGTGGCAACACAGGCAGGAGCCCAGTACAAAAGGCCAGCCTGCAGCGCTGGCAGAAACGGAATGAGCGAGAGAGGCGGAGTGAGCTAGCTCAATGGACCTGTGTCAGGACTGCTGCAGATTTCTTTGTGGGCAGAGAAAGCCACCAACAGAGGTGGGAGCCCAGTACAAAAGGGTAGCCTGCAGCACCAGCAGAAACAGAATGAGTGAGTGAGAGAGGGGGAGTGACCCACCTCAACAGAACTCTGTCAGGACAGCTGCAGATTTCTTTGTGGGCAGAAAAATGTGCCAATGCAGGCAGGAGCCCAGTACAAAAGAGCAGCCTGCAGCACTGGGAGAAACAGAACAAGTGAGTGACACAGGGGCAGTGAGTAAGCTCAATGGACCAACGCAATCAACATTCGGCATTGACAAATGCTTGTTCTTTTTGGAGTGAATTTTTCCTCTAACTCAAGTAGTTTGTTTCTTATAATGTTCCACATTTCACCCATTGTTTTATTCTTAAGATCACATTCCCAGTTCCAGTCTGATAAGCACTTCTTTATTTTATTAAAGTCTGCCTTGTTATAATTTCTTACTACAGTTACCCCTTTATCTATTACTAATTTTCTTTTAGTATAAAATTTGATTATGTTATGATCACTACCAGTTAAGCTATCCTTAATAGTGATTTTGGTTATAAAGTCTTCTGTATTTGTGACTATCCAATCTAATATGTTCTCCCCTCTGGTGGGCCTGTGCACTAGATGAGTTAGACCACATTCTTCCATTAAGTCCAAGTACCTATGGTGCATCCTATTTGTTGCTGTTTTTCAATCCAGATGATGTCTGTAAGTTCAAATTACCAGTAATTATTACATCCTCCTGCAAGGCTAGGGGCCAGATATTCAAAACTTTGCCCCAGGGCTAAATTAGCAGTGCCCGCCGGGCAAACTTAGCCCGGAGTACAAAGCAAGCCATATTCAAAAGGAATAGCCCAGGGCAAACAGCTTCTGAATATAGCATGGGAATGAGGCCGGGCAAACTGGGCTCAGAGTGCAGGGCAAACTTAGTCCTGGAATAAGACAGCTCTGAATATGGCAACCACAAGCTCTGAAGTGCAAACCACAACAGCAACACAGTGCACAGAGATGTGAAGGTAAGTAGAGATGAACTATGTGGCCAATGTGTGTGCCAGAAAATACGTGGACCCAGTACAGCTGCAGGCAGCACTATGTTGAAGAATAATTGCTTAGGGCCAACCTTCAGCAACCGTGGAAGCTGCAGATAAAGGGTTCAGGTTCTTGAAAGGATAGGAAA